>CM031237.1:180918122-182334788 GCA_018340775.1 Taxus wallichiana var. yunnanensis | reverse complement strand
GAAAATGGAGTTGTGAGTTATTTTGGATTGATTGTGATTAGGGTGTTCCACCTATGGGGAAAGAAATGTAAAATATTTCTACACTTTGTGTATTTTGAAATAGGGAGAGATAATGATATTTTGAGTGTTTGTGGTGCGCTTGCAGGTTTTGGATGGAATCTCTATTTCACTTGGGAGGTGGAAAAGGTGGTTCTCATATTTTTCTTCTCCTTGGCTTAGAATTTAAACCCATGTGTTTGAAAATCGTACATTGTTGTTATTATTGTTATTGTGCTTGTATTTGTGGAATTTTTTTTTGACATGGATGTATCTATTGTGGAAGAATTTTAAATAGTTGTCATGGTTTCAAACATTACATATTTTTCCATTTTTATGGCTAGGGGAAAATGAGAAGGTCAGATTCACCTTCTCATTGGAATAAATGTTGGGAGGTGAGTGTTGCTATGCACTCTTGCTTGTTGTTTTGATATGAAGATGAATAAAAATGCTTATGGAGTTGCGAGATGTTCCCGGATGGAGAATTATTTGTAGACCAACAAAATAATCCTATTTTTGTAAATTTATCATGTTGTTTCCACCTTTGAGTGGAAGGCTTGTATATACTTGCATTTTAAAGAGAGTTTCTTGTAAATTTAATTATCAAGCTATGTATTGGAAATGGTTGAAATAAGGGAGTTGTAAATTGTATTTTAATAGAAAATGAGTTCTTTTCAAATATGGAATTTAATAAAAAAGTTTGCATCTTGTTTTCATTTTGGAAGTGGTCTTCTTGAAATTGGAAATACTTTAAAATACATGCTTGTCTCTCCCTTGAAATGTTTTTCATTCTTGTTTGTAAAAAGGAAAGAAAATTATACTTAGTATATGGTTAAATTTATTCCTCTCTTTTCACATTAGATGCATTGTGGTTGAAATGAACCCTTGTAGTCAAATTTTAAACAATGTTACAAAGGAAAGTTATACATTTAGTGATTTTAATCAAGAAAGAATTTGTCAAAATGCTTTTGTATTTTTTATAAAATAGTAAATTACAACTCCATATATATATATATATATATATATATATCAATTTTAAAACATTTTTTTTTCAAAGTGAGTGACATCGGTTGGTCATCTTACATCAAGAGAGCAAAAACTAACATCGGTCTCGAAAATTGTATCTGACAGCCTCAAAATTTTAACTTTTCAAACTTAGTTGCATTAAAATCACTTTGAAAACAATAAAAAAAAGATTGTAATACATATGAAATTTTATACAAAAATGTATAAAAATATATATTTGAGAATATAGACATTTGAATATATATTTATAAAATGCACAAGATTAACAAAAATCAAAGTGTCGACAGTGTAACCAAAGATGGCATAGAGATAACCACGACCAGCACCAATCGCATATGCATGAACTCTTTTTTTAAAAATTGGATTTTCAACCCAAACCCTTAACTTAAATGAATGTATTTGAGGAAAATTCTGATCTAAGATATATATATTGATGTGAATCCAACTGCAAGAGGTTGAAATACCTCCAAAACACACATAAACAAATTTTGCAAAATAAACTAAGAGTTTCAAAATAGCTTACTTCTCATTCTGGAATTCACACTGATCTATTACATCATTACAATTCTCCTTTTATTTCAAGACTACTCTAAAACCCTAAAATGCCAAAAACCCTAAAATGCCAAAAAACCTAAAATGCAAAACAACTTGGATTGACCCCAAAATTTTCGTGCCAAATATGCATTCATAAATTAGGGCTCACAGAAATTTGGAATTCTTCTGACAAGCACAACAAAAGTTATTAAAGTTATAAGACCTAAACAAAAGCGAAAAAAACATTCGAGCCAATCTTAGACCACTAAATGATGGAATCCGAGCCCGAAACGTGCCAAAATGATCACAACCTTGCAGGCATAGTTGTCCCAGATAGTACTAATGTATATCTACCACCCTGTAAAATTTCAGGATGATCCAACGGTCGGATCAAAAGTTATGGCCTCTGCAAGTTATGCTCCCGCATCATTCTCCCCTGGTTGAAAAGAATTCAGCTCCTGCAAATTCTGTTGACGGAACTCATCTAATTTTGCACTGTCAATTTTCCTCAACTCCCACTCAGGAATCCAAGTGTTTTCTTCTTGCTGCAAACCTTCCCACTGTACCAAATATCTGTTGTAGCTCCCATGTCTAGTAGTGATTGTCTTTTGGTCCAAGACACGCATTACCCTCTCCTTTTTCTCCTTCGGCATCTATTTCTTCCAGTTTATTTCTTCCTCCTCTGCAACATTTTCATCATGACCTGGAAACTTATATAAATCAGAAACATTAAAAACTGGTGAGATAGCAAAGTTTTCAGGTAACTCCACCTTGTAGGCATTATCACTCATTTTCTTCAGAATCCTACATGGCCCAATCTTCTTATACTTGAGTTTATTATATGTTCCCTTTGGAAACCTCTCTTTTCTAAGATGAACCATCACCATATCTCCTTCTTCAAATACACTTACTCTCCTACCTAAGGCATCTCTGAAATGTTTTATATTGTGCATTACTCACTTTCACTTTTCCCTCACTTCATCTCTGTAGGTTTGTAGAATGTGTTCTGCAAATGCTTCGCATCATCACTAGTTTCAACTTCACCGGTAGAACAATTACATCAAGGACCCCCTTTGGATTCCTACTATATACAATCTGAAAAGGAGACCTCCTGTTGACTTGCTGTTTATCGAGCTATTATATGCAAACTCACTTGAGGTAAAGCTACGTCCCATTGTTTTGGCTTTTCTCCAACTATACAACGTAGGAGATTTCCCAAGCTTCTGTTCACTACTTCAGTCTGCCCATCAGTCTGGGGGTGATATGCACTACTGAACTGTAGTTGTGTCCCCAATTTCTTCCATAGAGTCCTCCAAAAGTGACTCAAAAACTTCGTGTCCCGATCTGAAGTGATCATTTTTGGAATTCCATGTAATCTAACCACTTCTAAAAAAAACAAATCTGCAATTCTTGAAGCATCATTAGTTTTTTTACAAGAAATAAAATGTGCCATCTTAGATAATCTATCAACCACAACAAAGATAGAATCATTCCCTCGCTATGTGTTAGGAAGCCCTAACACAAAATCCATACTCAGATCAACCCATGGCCCTGTAGGGATAGGCAATGGCATATACAACCCAGTATTCTGTGCATGACCCTTAGCCATTTGACACACTCTACATCTTGCTACAACCCTACTTGGTGTCCCTCTTTACCTTTGGCCAATAATACTTTTCTATGACAAGAGAAATTGTCTTACTTATACCAAAGTGCCCAGCCAACCCTCCACTATGCAATTCTCTTATAATATTTTCTCTCATTGAACCAGCAGGGATGCACAATTGTTTCCCCCTAAACAAATAACCATCCTGTATCAAATAATCAAAAGAATCACTACCTACTGTAGGCTCCTTAAGCTTTCTGACAACATCACCAAAATCAGGATCACCTTCATACAATTCCTTAACTGCCTCAAACCCTAGGACTTTATTTTCCATTGTTGTCAAAAGGGCTACACGCCTACTCAAGGCATCAACAACTTGATTACTGGCTACCAGGACTTATGCTTTAAAACAAAAGTATATTCTTGCAAAAATGAAACCCATTTTGCATGCCTACTATTTAGTTTCTTCTATGTGTTTACATACCTCAAGGCTTCATGGTCAATGAAGAGTACAAATTCCTTTGCTACCAAGTAATGTCTCCAGTTCCTTAATGCCTAAACAATAGCATAAAATTCCACATCATAAGTAGAATATTTCCTCTTGACTTCATTTAGCTTTTCACTGAAGAATGCCACTGGTCGTCCTTCTTGACTCAACATAGCTCCAATCCCAACATGTGAGGCATCACAATCAACCTCAAAGACCTTGCTAAAATATGGCAATACCAAAATAGGTGCTTCTGATACTTTCTTCTTCAACAATTCAAAACTATCTGTTGCTGCCTTAGTCCATACAAACTCCCTCCCTTTTGTACACTCTGTTATGGGTGCAACAATGCTACTGAAATTCCTGATGAACTTCCTATAAAAAGTTGCCAATCCATGAAAACTACGAACCTCTGTCACATTCCTTGGAATAGGCCATTCCAGAATTGCCTTTACTTTTTCCTCATCCATCCTCACTCCATCCCCTGATATGAAAAATCCCAAAAAAATAAGACTCTTCTGAAGGAATCTACACTTCTTTAAGTTTGCATATAGACTCTCTTTACGTAACAAGTCTAGCACCAATTTCAGATGTAACAAGTGTTCTTCCACTGTCTTACTGAATATCAAAATATCATCAAAATAGACAACAACAAACTTACCATTGTATTCTCAGAGTACTCTATTCATCAACCTCATGAATGTACTTGGGTGCATTAGATAGCCCAAATGGCATCACCATCCACTCGTATAATCCTTTTAAAGTAGTTTTCCATTCATCCCCTTCACGGATTCATCGGGCTCCCACTAGCACATCCATCATATCATCCAATCGCGGAATTGGAAACCGATACTTAATCGTGATCTTGTTTATGGCTCTACTGTCTACACACATTCTCCAGTCTCCATCTTTTTTGGGAGTCAATAATGCTGGAGTTGCACATGGACTCATGCTTTCTCTCACTAACCCTTTCTGTATTAGATCTCGCCACTTGTCCTGCTTCAACTCTTCACTCTGTGTCGACTCATCCGATAGGCTGCCTGGTTTGGAAGGGCCGATCCTGGGATCAAATCAATATGGTGTTGAATATCTCGCTTTGGGGGTAACCCATCTGGTAGCTCATCTGGTATGACATCTTTGTATTCTTTTAGTATCTTTTCTGCTGCAATAGGTATATTAAAGCCTTCTTTCTCCAGCTTCTTTGACATTAGTGCATAACAACATCCAGCTTCTTCCATTTCTGTAACAAACTCTTTTGTAGCCAATAAGCCCTCACTCTTCTCTTCTTCCTTGAAGGGTAATAAGACCACCTTTACACCATCCTTCCAAAAGGTATATGTATTTTTCCCTCCATCATGTGTAACCTTTCTATCGTATTGCCAAGGCCTACCCAGTAATATATGACATGCATCCATTGGGATAACATCACACCACACCTCATCCCTATAGGTATTCCCAATTGAAAACTTTATAAGGCATCTTTTATCTATGGTTACTTCATTTCCTTTCTTGAACCATGATATACGATAGGGATATGGGTGCTTGTCATAGCTTCATTCGGCTTTATCAACCATTACAATTGAAACCATACTTTCATAACTACCACCATTAATAATAATTTTACATACCTTTCCTCCAGAGGTGCATCTTGTTTGAAATATATTTGTTCGAAGCCATGAATCAGCTCCAGCAACATCACGTTCTTTCTCCTTCCTTGGGACAATCATCGTCCTCCTTATCATGAGGGTTTCACCCAAGTCTGCAGCAACCTCCATTTCTTCTTCCTCTTCAGCCTCAACCAGATTTACTTGTGGTTTTTCTCCTTGCCATCTATCTTGTGTAGGATAGTGCGGACACTCAAAATCTCTGTGCCCCTCTTCACCACATCTATAACATGTATATTGCCTTTGGGGGCTATTCCAGCCCCGTCCTCCATTATAACCTCTTCCCCTCTGAAATCCCCTACCTCTTTGGTAGTTACCATGGCTTTGACCAGAATCTTCATGCCCTTCTGTATTAGAGGATTCACCTTTTGTAGATTCAAATCTACCCCTGCCCCTCATTGGAGATGATGATGGACCTCTCTTCACACCTCTTCTAAAATTACTCCTCTTGTTCTTTTCCTCTGCCTTTAATGCAAGTTGATAAGCATCATCTAGGCTATGGATCCGAGCATACTCAGCTCATCTTGTATGGTGTAACTCAACCCATTTATGTACCATGTAGCCTTTTGTTCTTCAGACTCTCCCTGTTCCACCCTGATTGATAACTTGTAAAATTCATTAGTATACTCCTCAATGCTGAGATCCTTCTGCATTAGGTTTTGGAACCTTTGAAAGAGTGTCTGAGCATAATCTACAGGAAGAAACTTTTCTTTCAAATTTCTTTACCATTTTATTCCAGTTTCGGATCTTTCCCTTTCCATTCCTTTGTCTTTCATTTTGTAGGTGATCCCACCAGATCAATGCATGTCCAAGCTAACTTAGTGCATGCAAACTTAACCTTCTTCTCCTCTGAAAGGGTTTTCCACTCAAAGAATTTTTCCATGCGATTTAACCAGTTAATCAACTCCTCTGGTCGTAACCCTCCACCATAATCAGGAACATTAATCTTGATGTCATCATTCATTCCCTCTAAAGCCTTGATCAATCTCTCCTCAAATGGTCTCTCATTCAAGGTTTCTTTATCTCTCTCATTTTCTTCTTCATCTCCTCCTTCATTCATTGATGGAGGCTCTTCTTCAATATCACTATCTGGGTTTGCATCCCCATTTGCATGTCTCCTTCTAAGGCGGGTAACTTCTCATGTGAGCTCAACAACTTGTCTCTGTAGCTCCTGCATATGCCTATTCATATGGGCATAACCTCCCCTCCCACGTCTAGCCATGGTTATATAAAACAGAGGTAAAACTACACATAAAAATGTAATATGTTACCTTAACTATTTCCGCAAGATCAAAATCCAGCTCTGATACCAATTGATGTGAATCCAACTATAAGAGGTTGAAATACCTCAAAAACACACATAAACAACTTTGCAAAATAAACCAGGAGTTTCAAAATATCTTACTTCTCATTCTAGAATTCACACTGATCTATTACATCATTACAATTCTCCTTTTATTTCAAGACTACTCTAAAACCCTAAAATGCCAAAAACCCTAAAATGCCAAAAAACCCTAAAATGCAAAACAACTCAGATTGACCCCAAAATTTTCGTGCCAAATATGCATTCATAAATTAGGGCTCACGCAAAATTTGGACTTATTCTACAAGCACAACAAAAGTTATTAAAGTTCTAAGACCTAGACAAAAGCAGAAAAAACATTCAGAGCCAATTTTAGACCACTAGATGATGGAATCTGAGCCCGAAATGTGCCAAAATGATTACAACCTTGCAGGCATAGTTGTCCCCTAGCATAGTACTAATGTATATCTACCACACTGTAAAATTTCAGGACGATCCAACGGTCGGATCAAAAGTTATGGCCTCTGCAAGTTATGCTCCCGCTCCCGCATCATATATGCATATATACATGTTTATGCGAGATATGCATGCATGTATATGTGTGTGTGTGTGTGTGTGTGTGTGTGTGTGTATATATATATATTATATATATAATATATATATATATACACTTTTTGTTAAAAAAGAGGATTTTCCGCAAATGATTCAACTCAAGTAAATATGAGAAAATAAACACCCACAACCAAATTATGATGGGATCTATACAACACAAAAAATACATAATTTTTCAATACAAAACCTAAGAACAACTAAACTAAAATGAAAGAAGTCTCCTTCCATTTGTAAATATAGATCTAAAAGAAAACCTCCATGGTTTCCCTCAATTTTCCATGGCCTCCACATCCTTCAACGTGCAAAACACAAATGAACACATGAAAAGATCAGGGAAAAGGAAAGAATAAAAAGGACTTATAAGGATAGTTAGGGCCTTTAGAAAAACATAAAATCTAAGGGCCCATATTGATTCAATCCTAGGGTAGAGATTTAATCCTACAACATTTTAAGTGATGGGAAATTTTATGGGAATGGGTTTTAAATAAAAGGTATGGGTATTTAGTGAATGGGGCCACCTAGTGCATTTGTGAGTTAGATTAAGTTGTGACCCTTTTATTATGAATAAATAAATAAATGAATTTTGATTATAGGGATTAAATAAACATTATTTTGCATGGTATTTTAGATAATGATATAAAAGGATTAAAGTAATTAAAACTAAAATCTATAGTTAAATAATCAAATAATAAGCATTGATGTTAAGTTATTATAGGAGATGAATTTAAACCTACTTAGGAAATAGCCTATAATAAACTTAAAGAGTATTTTAAATGATGTTAAATAACGAGATTAAACTAGTCAAACGTTTAAATTAAAAAACATTTAGTGGAACCATTAGAAGAATTTTGAATTTCGAAATGGATTCTAGAAAATAAATATTAATTAATAAATTAATAATATGGTTCCGAATACCTTATGATTGTGTAGAGTTAATTGAATGTAATTAAATTATTTTGACTTGATAACTTTAAAAAAATCAATAATTTCCTACGGAATTATAAGGTTTAACATCGTTTCAATGCATCGAATTTGTGGGCATTACAAAATCCTTTGCTTTGACATTATATCAAAATAATAATTGGATATCATAAGGACAACAGATTAGTTCTTAAAACCCTCCAATAAGACTCTAACATTGACTATAGAGGAGGATCTACTTCAAAAGGTCTTAAAGGAGGAGGAAAATCTTTCCTAGTTGGGCCTCATTTCCATACTTCAAAAAAATTTGCCTAAACTTTCTAAGCTCCAAGATTTCATTTCACTAAGATGGAGGGAAAATCTAAACTGTAAGATAGAGATTTATCCTATAATAAAGCATATTTCATTAATGTATTTGAAACCCCTGAAGATAGGGTTTTGATTTTTGACCAATTTTGGGTTTGGGGTGAACACGGATCATGTTCAAACCATGGTATTTTTCTTTCAACCCTCTAAAATACTCCTTTGATACCTACCCTATATGGGTTCACTTTCAAGACTCTCACTTCAGCTCTGAAAAAGACCATGCCTTATTCCTATAGGTGATACTCTAGGCTCGTGTGTGAAAATTTATGATAAGACCTTTTTTAGCCTCATACTACTTATGCTAGAATCCTTTTGGATATGGATACATCCTAATCCTTACCAACTAAAATTTATCTAAAAATAAGTGAAAGACTCTAGGTCCATATATTAGACTATGAGAAGCTTTCTTTTAGATGTCGGCGATGTTTCCAAATGGGTCATATTTTAGAGGATTGTGAGCACTCCAAATGCAAGATCAAACCAACGTGGTGGAAGGATTCTCTACCAAAACATCTAAAGATCAATCCCCATAAAGACCCGGTTGAGGAAAATTTCAACCCCTCGAGTCATTGACACACCTTCCTGGAAAGTCTTCCAAACAAGACAAATTAGAAATCTAAAGATCACCCTTCCCATGGTGGTGTTTTAGCGACAGATTGTGCCTCGATACCCATTTTTGATGGTCAAATTCCTATTAAAAAACTTGACATTGTTCTTCCATTCTTAGTGGATGAAGAAAACGAGAAATGGACGGTGGTGGATAGGAAAAGAAAGGTCACACCAAATCTACATCCCCATTATTTCATACAAGGTATGAGTCTTGTTATGTTGTTTTATTCCTATTGCTTTATTTGAGTTGGAGGCATGTTGTTTCAGGTTTGTTATAGTGTTGCGCTCTACCCGATGCCTTGATATGAGTTATGTGTGGGTCTGCCCTATTTAATTTTTCCTTTTATGGGAAACTCTACTTCTTTTGTTTTGGATCTCCTCGCTTATCTCGGGGTTTTTATACCATTTTTCTTATGCTATTTATTGTTACATTCGGGTTTTGACCCTTGCGTTTTACAAGTGTATGGTCCCCTTCAAAATTTATTTATCCTTAATAAAAATATTTATAGATTAGTTTTTAAAAATGCAAAACATATTTTAACAATAATATAAACAAATTCAATATAAATAAATTCTTAAAAAATGAAATTGATTCATTTTTTCTATATTGTTTAAATTTGTTTTAGATTAGATAACTAATTTGTTTTCGAGTGGACCAAAAACCCACCTATAAAAAATGATAGAAGATATAACAATGAAGGCACCAAGAAACCACCTCTACAAGTAGCGAAATAGACAACCAAAGAACAAATACTAACCTCTACGAGAAAAGAAAGGTCGACAAAGTTTAGAGAGAAGTTAGGCGAAAGATGTAACAATGATTTACACAAATCATAATCAAATTTCATAGGCCTCTCAGAACAACTTAGCATCACACGAGAAAAATCGAGAAAGTTTTTTAGGGTTAACCACAACCCACCCCTCTCCACCACCCATAGGATCCAAAGATACATTCACGCTTCCTCCACTAATCTCGAGAGCAACAACCAAATCACCCTAAATTTCATCCATCCTTTTTCTATCTATCGTTAATCCCACACCACTTTCAAGGAGGCAACACACATCCACCAATGGTCTACACAATATAGATTCACAAACTATATCTAATTATGCTTAAAATTTTGAACCATCCCACTCACCTCTTAAAGAGACATAGGAATGGTCACCGAAAATTCCCTCACATTCATCATGCGGTCCACATCAAATGAACCAATCCCATTCCAGATTCCAATAGGCTTTCGCACTATGTAGATAGTATCATCATGATTATTAAATACAAATCTAATACTCAACCACCCTCCACATAAACCATCTGACCTATCCACCGTGGACCAGTCCACCACATCTCCTTGAACCCCCTCCACTAAGTCGGCACCTCTCCCCACCATACTTGCACAACCTCCATGTTGCTTGCCAACTCATTCACTGATATCTTTTTCTCCCCAATGTGCACTCCATTGTCTCTCCATCATCCTCTTGGGCATCGTCACCCTCACTTGACTCCTCCTCTAATGATACATCATCAAATTGAGCTACATGTATAAAAATATCCTCACGCTTATCTTATGTTGTCTAAGTTAACCGAGTACCCCATCAAACCAAAGCAACATCATACCCGACTTTCCTACATTTTTCATAGATATTCTATGACTTCTAAATGACAATCACCTATTCACATTTGTAGTTTGAGGTGTTCATGAATATTTTATTTCGCACTCTAGTCTCAGTATAGGAATGTTAATGCACATCTAGGCAAAGACAAGTCTTGATCATGCCTTCATAGCTGGGTTCACAACAAAAAGCACCCCCATAGATCTTGTCATGCCAAAAAGAATTAAGGTTACTATAACTCTAAGGTAGATTAGGCAATCGAGATCCACACCGGAAGTTCCATAAACACGTAACTTGATTTCAGTCTGGGCACCAACTACAAACGATGAGATATATTTTCCCATAAAACCATGGTCCTTCTAGAAGCACCCTTTTCAAGTTGAAATCTTCTTGGAAATAGATAAGGAAGCTATACCTTCCCCCACTTCAATCTTAAAGGCCCAATTCCTCTTGCACCATTCTCTTGCATAGATTTATCGTTTTAATAGGTGAACTACCTATATGATTGAATTAAAATATATATATTATCAAATTTTTAAGAATCCATGT
The DNA here is from genome assembly GCA_018340775.1 of Taxus wallichiana var. yunnanensis. NCBI lineage: Eukaryota > Viridiplantae > Streptophyta > Pinopsida > Cupressales > Taxaceae > Taxus > Taxus wallichiana. The sequence goes on along the minus strand of CM031237.1, from coordinate 182,323,464 downwards.
GTTTATCGTATCATTACAATGGAATAAAAAATTTGGCACACATTTCACTAATGTCATGGATTTAATACAATAAAAATTATGAAAATATTTTTATTACAACTTAAAAAATCTATCAAAAGTAATAACAATTTTATTTATAATATTGATTTATAGTTTTTAATAGGTTACATATTTTTCTTTATATCGGTTATTACCCGACAAAATTATTTGTCAAAATAATGGGAGTGAATATTAAAACACTATTTTAAATTATAATAGAAAACAATAATTTTTTCATGGACAAAATATTGATGGATAAAGTTCTCAAGTTATAGGAAATGTATTTATCTTCCCATGTTTCAAGACTAAAATTTCTAGTTTCTAATTTAATAATCTAAAATTTCAACCTTCATGTTTCCTCTTCTTTTAACAAAACTATGAGATATTCTAAGATATATATGTATGCGAGAAAAAAAAATCAAATCTAAAATTAAAGATAGTAATAAAAATAAAATAAAATAAATTAGAAATCAAAATGAAATATATTCTTTCATTTTATGAAATAAATTCTAACACTTTGTTCTATTGTATTTTAAGTTATTAAAATGGTTTTTTTAATTTTATTCATGTACTTTTTTAATTCTTGAATCAAAAATATACACTAGTTAATTTATTAATTCATAATAATTGTAATTTAAATTTTAATTATATTTAAACACATACATATCCATTTACGTATACACTTAAATTTTGAAGTTGGGAAAATATTATGACAAATATTCATTAATTCATGAATGTTCAAGTTTTAAAATTTGAAATCGGTGAATATTTAGGGTATAAGATAGGATCATTTTACAAAAATTTATAGGCACAAATTAATTTTAGGGGTGTTGGTTGTGAAATTTGACTTGAAAAAAGCACCACTGTCAGGGACAACATTCCCTCCTCTTTATGGGAGAGGTTCCCTTATTGAACACACAAACAAACAAGAAAATCTACTTATTTATAAATGTACAAACTATCAATATTTTGATGAGAATTTTGATGCCTTAAATGTTTCCATCTCATTAGATCCTCAATACAAAATAAAAAGGATACAAAAGAATTAATGATTTAGAAAGTGAGGAATGATACACTTCCAAATATATAGATCTCGTAATGATATCTTACTCATGCATGCATGAAAAGTAAAGCCTGAATCATACACATCAAAATACAGGACGTTTATGCAATAAATACAAAGTTCTAAGGATAAATCAATTGGAAGAACACAAATTTTCTTATTCAAATGTATATCACCCACATGAATCAAATAGAACACAAGAAAATATGAGAATATAAATTCTTCTGTATTTATTGTAAATTCAATGTTTGTACATTAAAACATCAAAATAGAACCCCCTCGAATGTAACAGTGAGCCCTTCAAATATTCCCAAGGGCAATTACAAATGAGTATTTTCATTTTCTCTTCTTTTAATTAAAATATTAATATCTAATCAAATTCTTATAATAGCAAATTGGCCCTACTTAAATATTACATGATTATAATAAAAGTGGCCAACTTTACAAAATACATTGATTAAAATAAATGTCTAAGAGCATGGTGCTGAAACATTTAAATGAGTAGTTGTTCTGGTATTTTCCTTAAGTACTTGATTTCTGAATCTTACTAATGCTCATGCCATCTCCATTCCTTGTGAAATGGTGGTGTAGGTAGTCACATGAGTCCATTTATCTAGGAAGTTCTCCATTCCTTCCCGCATTCTACATTTTCCAAGAATTCCTTGTTTGCTTTTGTGATTGCAGTTTGAGTGCACATATTTCTCCCATTTTCTCTTTAGACATGGTATCTAGTTTAAATAAATCCTCCTTAACAAATGTTTTGAACTTGGACTTGATTTCTTGAACTATGAACTTGTCTTCTAAGTTCTCTTTGAGGAGCTGGTAGTGGAGGTCTTGAAAAGCATAAATGATGCAGGTCTTGAAATCTTCTCCCTTCTGAAGCATGTTCCTGAGTTCATCAATGGCTTCTTCAAGGACCTTTACCTTCCAATCAATGTTGAACACCCACTGCTTAGATAGATTAAATTTTGCATCATCAAACACTTTGTTAGCCAAAATAACTTGCACATTTGTCTCACTCATGATACGTGTCTTGGATACATTCAATCCACAGTTTCAATTCCCTTTCCAAATTGTTGAGTGTTGTGGTGAACTTCAGCTGTATCACAGTGATTTGATCATATGACTTGTATGCCTCTTCGATGAAGTTCAATCCAATGATTAGCATTCCATCCACCATGGCTTCCATTTCTTTCCCATAGTTAGCATGCTTATGGATATCCTTGATAGTTTGGACTTCATCACTAGTCAAAGTAGTAGGTGGTGGAATTAAAGCCAATGGGGTTGGATCAAGTACTTTATCTTCTGCCAATAGAGACCAGATGAAATTTGAAAGGATTTTATTTTTCTCCCATATCTTTTCCTCTATTGCTTACCCTTCTCAACCCTTTCAATCACTTTTGATACTATCTCTTTCAAGTTATGTACTTCACTTTTAGGGGTAGATTCTCCCAAAGGGATCCTTGTTAACTCCAAATCATTCAAAGCAAAATATTTCTCATCCTTGTAAACATTGGGATTAGAAATTTCCACAAACAACTATCCTTTCAAATCGGATACATACCTAGAAGTAGTATTTGCTCTCTTAGAAGGATCAAGGATTTGTGCCTGGAGAGCACCCATAACATCAAACTACAAGAAACGATCTAAGATGAGTATTTTTTGTTCTTTTTATTCACAAATAGTTGAACCAAAAAAAAGGTAGTATCGAGAAGAGGGAACAAGGCATCCTAGTGAAAATCTGCCCATTTCACTCAAGGTTTGTATAGTTGACACTTCCAAAATGGATGTTCCAACATTAGAAACTCAACATTCTTTAACAAGTGTTTCTTTAATAGATGATTATAGAACAACCATTGTCTCATCTTCTGAAGTTTGATCATTTTTCTTATCACCTTCCTCTTCTTATTTTAATATGCTACCTCCTTCAAGATTGCTTTCTTCATGCTCCCCTATTTATTTTTCATCATCATCATCACCACAAAGATCTACAATATGTTCAATCTCAGACACTATTTCCAATTGATTCGAGAGAGGGAAATTGTCTACTTTCTTCCTCAATCACTTCTTCTACCTTTTCATCTTTCTTAGCTTTCCCTTTTTGATGGACACCAATGTTGAAGATTAAGGAGGAGAGGGAAAAAAAAATCATGTCCCTCGTGGGCTACTACAGAACCTCTTTACAAGAGTGGAAGTTTCTTGAGAAGAAGATCTTGACCTATTTTCTCTAAATATATTCATTTTTCTGTCAAACCAAACCTTGCTTCTTATCAATATTGGATTCATAATTTTTTAAAATCATCTCTATCATTACTAAACCAATCAATTTTTTTAATAGGAGTATGCTTGATAGACCTTTCAAATTCAAGAGACTGTAGATCTTGGTCATCATCTTGTAGTTCATCTGGTACTTTATAAACTTCAAAATCCTTGATCTGTTGAAGAGACAACCTACCATAATATCTTCTAGTTGATTTATAGCCATCTAAACAATCAAAGCACAATAGTATTCAAGGTCGAAGATGATGGAAGCTAATTATAAAATTATTAGAAATAAAAACCTTAAAGTAAAAATAAGTTATCTACTTGAAATAATGGAGAGTGAGCAGAGAAATAGTTCTATTAACATGTTGAGATTCTAAAGAAGTCCTACAACCTGTAACTACCAAAAGTGATCGGGAATTGAATGCATTTTTTTTTCTTATCTATGTAGGTTCTATGAAGCTTATCGAGTCATGTACATATCTGAACTAGGAAATCTTATCATTGTATACATTCAATGTAAGGAAATGTTTCTAAACTAAATGAAATAGATTCCATAGATGGAAATCAACTGCTTGGCCTCATTAGAGAATATCTCAGCTATGTTTCCCTCTAATAATATGACAATATACATGGTGAATGCATCATTGACCCTTCTGAAATGGTGATTGCTACTCTTTAGAGTTATCTATGGATAGTATTCATATATTGGAGCACCCTTTTTATCCTCATTAGGAGAAATGCCCAACCATACTCTGTATGCTGCAATGGTGTACATCAAATAAGAAGTCATGTAGAAAGTTTTGGTCCTTTGTACATTGGCTAGTTGTTCACTAAGACTATCACAAATGATCTCTCCCCAATTTAGGTTATGCTTCCTTCACAAATGATGTTTACATAGGGACACATCTAGAATTAAAATTCATTGGTTGAGGGAAGACCCATTATCCTAGAAAGAAGGGTAATGATATCTGAAAACTCCTCTTTAAAATCAATTTTGTACATGGTTTTGGGAAATCTAGACGCTCATTTCTTTATATGTTTGCACATAGAGTTGGCTACCTTGCTCTTATACTATTCAGTTTCTTGATCAAACAAGACTATAGTTTGGGCTTTGGTGAGAGTATTTGAGTCCTCTACTATAGTAATCTTGAAGGAAGCATTAATGAAATTAACATCCAATCAAGAAATTACCCATGCTAGGATCGGCGAGAGCACAAGTTAAAATAGTCTCAAAGACATCGCACACAAATAGGAAAACCTCCACCATACGCTATTCCACATTCTTTGATAAACCGGGAAATGGGAGTAGGATTTTCACTGTTGAGTGGCACCCAAAAATAATGAAGTAAAGATTTTGTGCATAACTATTTTGAATATTATGTAGATATGTCACTGAGATAAGACAGATGCTCGCACACCTTTAAATGAGTCTTAATTGTATATGGAATATATTGAAACTACCCATGAAGATAAAAGTTCACAACCACAGGAAAATGGTAGGGCAAGAGTAAAATATACTTTAAAACTTCGAATAAGCTTCCCGAGATTTGAATTTCTATTACCGTAAAAAAAAAAAAAACCTTCTCAGGAAATTAATGCACTTGGAAATTTTTTAAAATCACTAAGAAATGCTTTTCTAAGGGAAACAAGAGTCGAATCCAAGTTTTGTGGTGAGATAACAAGACTACCCTATGTTTTATAGACATCATGTTTTCAAAAAGTTGACGAAGTACATTGAATGAAGAATTTAATTGACTACGGAGAAAAAGAAATCTTGAGACATAAAATGTTAGTTTTATCCCCTCGATGCAAATACGATGTAAAAATGAGCCCAAAAGTCCCATGGAACATTTGGGACATCAGGGACCCAAAATCTCCGCATTACAAAGAATAATATGGCAATGTGGTAAGTGTCGGTTCATGGAGAATGACTAGCTAAAAGGAACTTGGGAAACAAGGGATGGGAAAATCCAACGTATCCGCAACACATTGCAAATCGGAGAAAATTGGAATAAGGGCACATAGGAGGCCCTTCAGACATTGGGACATGAGTTCCCCATAAAATTGAAACATCCACAAAAAATGAAAACTAAGTCATTTTGGGGAAGGCGAAGATCGAGAGAATAGGAGGCTCAAAGGGACACGGGACACGTGGGACATAAAAACTGATATACTGCGGTGTAAAGGAAAAATTCCCCAAGTTCAAAAATTTAAAAATTGACTAAATGTAGAGGAATATTTCTTTCTATTCAAAGGCATTAGTAATGTAAAACTTACAATTTTATTTGTAGAGGTACCCAAAATACACACATTGCGGGGGAGGTGACAAAGGTCACTCTTTATAGAGATAGAATTGGCTTGGTATAAGGTAGGAAATAAGAACCTTAGAATCTCTCGTTTATGGAAAGTGCAAGACCATGGGAAATAGAGTAAACAATGATACAATACAAAATAGACACACACTAGAAACTAGAAACCCCAAAGAAAAAATCAATTAAAGGGACTATACAAGACATATTCACAATTTTGTACCAAAGGACTGGTTGTTTTTTTTAGTACCAAAACAAATTCAAATAATGTCCACTATGTGGAAATGCAGTAGAGGTTCCATTCATATAGCTTAAATAAAATCCATTTTTACTATTAAATTTTCTAATCTTAAAAGTACCCAAATAGAGGGAATAGAATTTAAGATGATTTCCTCGAGGTTATCACCTTTTTTCTAGAGTAGGACAATATCTCCAACTTGAAATTCCCTAATCGGCTTTCTTAAAGAACTAATTTTTCACCTTTTGTTGGTGTGCAACAATTCAATCCACTACCTGCAACTTTTCCTCATTCAAATTCTCAGCAGTACCGATCCTTTTCTCCAAGGCACTGGTGAAGTTTGAATCCTCATTATCTTTCATCATTTGCAAGGCTAACAATTCCACTGTTACATGTAGTTGAGCTTCTATTCCATACACCAATTGAAATAGAGACATCCCGATTTATTTATTAGGTGTGATTTGATTTTCCCAAAGAACATTATAGAGCCTTTCGCACCAATTCCTCTAAGATTCATTTAGAGGCTTTCGAATGATAGTCACCAAAATTTTATTTTATTATTGTGCCTAAAACCTCCCTTGAGGATAGTAGTTAGAAGAATGTGTAAGAGAAATTCCATACCCATAACAAAAATCAATCAATTCATATGAAGAGAAATTAGGGGCATTATCGGTGACAATTTTGTTTGGTACTCCAAACCTGATCAAGATGTTCTCCTTGATAAAATTACATACTACTTTAGAAGTTATACTTTTAATAGGGATAGCTTCTACCCACTTTGTGAAGTAGTCAGTAACAGTCAGAACATGCTTATTCCTAGTACTTGAGTTGGGATTGAGAGTACCTATAAAATATAGCCCCCACTATTGAAAGGGATCTTCAATTACTACTAGCTTGAGTGGTAAGGTGGCTAGCTTGGGTCTTCCAACAAAAGTTTGGCATGCTTCACATTTTGTGACCCACTTTGTTGCATCCTTGAATAAGGTCAGCCAATAATATCTCACACAAAGGATTTTATGATTTGTCATAGAAGATGAAGAATGGTCCCAACAGCTTGATCATGAAATGCTCGATGTAATATTTTCTGTTGTTCTTTATCCACACACTTGAGAAACCTTCCATCAATCCCTCTTTTTACTTTTTTTTTTCCCATAACACATATTGTGTAGATCTCAATTCAATAGCTCTTTTATCCTTTGCATTCAAATGGGTTGGACACTCCCCATATGTTAGAAAGTGGGAAATATTTGCATACCATTCATCAGTTGAGATGAGGAAGAAGATAATGGGGAAATCAACATCTTCTTCTTTAGATAGGTAACCTTTGGCATTACTAGGAATCAATTCGCAAAGGCCCTTGCCTCGACCCATCTGTGTTTCCCCGATATCAAAATCATACACTTGCACTGTTTCAACATAATTTCCTCTTTTGGTCCCAAATTCTTGTTGAGTGAGAATTGAGGATGTAGAAGCGAAATTGCTTGACTACCTTAACTAAAATGAAATCATGCTTCTCCATTTTTGTATATTTCAATTCATGAGATTTTAAGACATAAATGATGACAAAATGGGAATTTCACACCCTTGAGGATTCTTCTATACCAAAATGGCTAACAAACTATTCTCAGTGGCATAGCAATAAATTATGAAATGCTTTTCAAATTTATGACAAATAAGAATGGGTGTTCTAGAAATGGCTATCTTGATATTTTCAAAAGCATCCTTCCCTTCCAATGTCTAGTAAAATGATTTTCCTTCTCTCTTCACATAAGCTATGCTAATAGTCAATTCTATAAAATCACTGATAAATATTATTAGAAATTTTATTTTTCTAAAGAAATATTACACACCTTTTTTTGCTTGTAGGAGAGAAATCTTCTAAATAGCGTAGAATCTCTTTGGATCTATCTAGTTCCCTTGTTTAGAAACAATGTGTCCAAGAAACTTTCCCTCTAACATCAAATATATAATTTTTTTGGATTTAGGGATATCCCAGCCTCACTAAATTTCTAGAGAATAGCCTCAAGATCTTTGAAATGATCCTCTCTGTTCTTGGAGAAAATGGTCCAGTCATCAAGATATATTACAATGCACATAACCTTTAAATTTCAAAAAGCTAAGTCCATTTCCTTAAGAAAAGTGGCACCAACATTGATAAGACCAAATGACATCCATTTATACACAAAATTACACTAGGGAGTTGCAAAATTTCTTTTGCTGATCCAGGACATCCACTTCAATTTGATTATACCCTAATAAGCCATCAAACATAGATAACATATTTGAACCAAAGTGACAACTTACATGATTTTATCTCTCATAGGAAGTGGATAGTCATCCTTGAGGGAATCTTGATTTAAGTTTCTAAAATCTAGAAAAATTTGGATCACTCCGCTCTTCTCTCTTATAGGAATAATACTAGCTATCTAGGATAAATGATGAACAGGGAAAAGTATCCTTGCTTTGAACAACTTCTAAATCTCCTCATGAATTTTATCCACTATCTTGGGATTGTATTTTATTTTATTTTGTCATAATAGCTTGATCAACTGGATTTAGAGGAATGTAGTATTGCATTTAACTTAGTATGAAATACTTCAAGTTAGCATATGAATAAGCTAGCACATCAACATACCTTTGTATTGAATCAAGAATTTTATTCCTTTCTTCCAGAGTGTAAAATTTTACAATATTAACAATCTTGGGCTCTTCTTCACTCCCAATGTTAATATTCTTATGCTTTCCTGATTAAGTATTCCCATGTGATACTTGTGACATCATATACCTATCATGTTTGTGGAAAATATCTTCCAAACTTACCAATCCTTTAGGTATGTTATTACTTTTTATTCTTATACAACCATCCTTATCAGATTATTCTTCACTCCTTATAGTAAAGAAGCTGCATGTAAATCACAGGAACAACCTCACTTCCTTAAAAATACGATTGACTAAATTTTTCCTTAAGTGAAGAAAAGAGATCAAGTGTTGATGATCATTAAGTACCTACCGATTATTCACATTATCTGACACACTTGGTCTGTGTATCATCTCAATTATAATATTTTCTTAGGAAAATTTAGGATGAGAGATTAGCATGAACCCTAATACAACTAAGGAATTAACTTGAGTATTATTTTTTCATGGTAAAAATTCAATTGAGAAGGCATCTAATAATTCAATTGAATTCCATACCAAATTTCTACAATAATTTAGCCTTTTATTTTTTACCTGAAACTTACCTCTTACTTGTTTGACAAGTAAGTTCTACATCTCCTCGTACACAATGATTTTTAATTCGCATTTCTCTTGCTATTGCAAGACCAAAAATAAGTGCTTCATATTCTATTTTATTATTTGTATTTTCAAAGTGAAGCTTATAAGATAAAGGTTAAGATGTATGTTCGTGATAAAACAAAAGCACACGTTCTCCGAAACATCTCAAGATAAACTACCATAAAATTCAACAATCCAAAGAATGTTGGGGTCATCCACCACACCCTTAACAGCCTTCATATACTCTAATAACATGATCATATAGTTACCATGGCCAATGTCTTTATAGAGAATTTATTTTTACGGTCATTAGTCTTTTACACAATGTATTTTGTTTGTCTCTCAAGTAATCACTTCTTTAATTTTCCATTAAATAATATGAGAGCATGTGACCAATCCATTTTAATTTATCCTTTGAATTCTATAAAAAAATCTACTTAGCAACATACCATAGGATGGTGGAATATCTACCACTAGAATTGTAAATTTGACTCTTTTCTCTAGGAACATAACAAAATCTACTTGGGAATATTTGATCCTCCCATCAAGTTGAACCTCCTTCCTTTTCATATAATAACTTGAGACAAATTTGTGTGTCAATTTAAGGCCGAAAGTATGATAAAATTTAGTAGTAATCACATTCTCTCGATGTGCCCGAGTCCATAAATAAATTACTAAGTCTATAGCTAGCTATGAGAAATGTGACAAAAACATGCTCAATCTTTTCAGGTTTTTAAGGTGTTGCAACCATCAAATTTTCTTGAGGTGAAGAGGTGGGAGTGGGTAATAGGCCTTTGGAAGTGGTATATGATGAGTTAGGTTTGGATTTTACAAAATTGACAACCTAGGCTGAGGCATCAGGGTGAGTTTGATAGAATTCAACATAAAAATTTGGATCTTTGTTTTCCTTATATGAACAATTATGTTAAAATATCCTGAAGTGGATGGGGAATCTACACTACAAGAGGTGGAATCCTTACTATTATCAAATTTTGCATTGGATGTTTGTTTTATATAGGGGCTTAAGCTATATTATCCCTAGGTGTAGAAGATGAAGAGGTAGAATTGTTACTTACGTTTTGAGTGGAAGTGTATGGGATACGAGCTCATATTTTGGAAACAACTAGAATAGTGACAAGAACTTATTTCAATTTATTTTTAGGCTAGATCACTTCCTTCTTTTATGCATCTTTCTCTGATCATAACATCATATGATTCATTTTGCATATTTGTCACAACAATATCATAATCATATTTGTCATCATCAACCCCTTATTTGGTAAGGAAATTAATTTGAGAATCATTAACTTATTTTTACACTTCGTCTACATCTTCCTAAATATCCTCATAATCTTTAGCATCTACTTCATCTTTAGGTTCATGAACCTCACATGTTGCATTAATATGAACCTTGAGGGGGTGGTGCTTCATTTCCAGATTTAGGATGGGTAGGTGGCAATCAATTTACAGGTTGAAAAATCATCCTTGGGATATCTTTGTAAGTATTACATTGAGCCAATATTTTTTTAATTTGTATGACGTCATTTGAAAATTTGTGTACCAACCGGTCGAGTTAATACCTAAAGAAGAAGCCTTGGATTTGGGGGCTCATTTTCCAATTTCCCGGACATTATCGATCATCTTCGACACTTATGGAAAATTTTGATCAGCATTCATAGTCACAAGATTAGCTCTTCTTAATGCATAAATTACTTCTAGTAATTGAGCATTTAGGAAGAAACATTTCTGAATTTGATCCACATGAGGTCTAGATATTCAAGTTTTATCGACCAAGTTGTTAAATATTACTACATATTCTTGCATGGGCTCATAGAGTTCAATCATTAGTTGTGAAATTTTTGAAAAGAGGGCATGTGCATCTTAAGAAAACTTGAACCATTTTTCAAATTAAGTTTTCATAGTATTCTAGTTGGTAATGACACTAACTGGAAGATGATAAAACCAATATGTAGCAATGTCTTATAAAGTTTCCATGAAAATATTGATAGAGATATCCTCATGTTCAATTCCAAGTACACCACAAGCTATAATGAAAGTAACAATGTGTTAAATGCCCCGAATGCACCTTCTCATCACCTCTAAATTTTGTTAATTTCTTTCTATTCCATTTTGGGAGATCATGCAATGGTTGAGCAAGAGCGAAAGGCCTCACTCGGTGAAACCAAGGTAGAGGTACTACCATTCTAGTAAAATATTTTATAGATGGACTACAACTCTGGTCATTGCTAAATCTTGGACGATAGGAACTGATTGTGTTCAAATATCAATGCTTGTTGTAAATCTATCCTTAGTAGGAGGAGTGCTTGTGGATATTTTTGTGCTATTCCTTCTTTACGGAGTCGAATGAAACCTTGTTGTTCTAGTAACTAAAAATATGGATCTTCAACACCTTTTTATATCTAGCCTTGAGTATATCTTCTATTTGTTAGTGTGTTTTTGCTACTAATTTGAATTTTTTTTTCAAAGGTGGCCAACACAAAACGTGCCCATAGTGGGCACCACAAACTATTGGTTGTAAAATTTGACTTGGAAACAAGAAATAGTCAGGGGACAACAGTCCTTGCTCTTTATCGAGAGGTTCCCTTATGAAACACACAAACAAACACGCAAACATAATTATTTACAAATGTACAAACTATCAATATTTTAATGAGGATTTTGATGCCTTAAATTTTTCCATCTCATAAGATCCTCAATACAAAAGAAAAAGGATGCAAAAGAATTAATGATTTAGAAAGTGAGGAAGGAAACACTTTCAAATATATAGATCTTATAATGATATCTTACTTATGCATGCATGAAAAATAAATCTTGAATCATACACATATGAATACAAGACATATATGCAATAGACACAAAGTTATAAGGATAACATCAACTAGAAGAACAAAAAGTTTCTTATTCAAACATATATAACCCACATGAATCAGATAGAAAGTAGAGATAGATAGAACACAAGAAAAGATGAGAATAGAACTTCTTTTGTATTGATTGTAAATTCAGTGTCTCTACATCAAAACATCAAAATCTAACCCCCTCGAATGGCAAAGCGATCCCTTTAAATATTCACAAGGGTGGTTACAAATTAGTCTTTTTAGTTTCTCTTCTTTTAATAAAAATATTAATATCTAATCAAGTGCTTATAATATCAAATTGGCCCTACTTAAATATTACATGATTATAATAAAAGTGGCCAACTTTACAAAATACATTGATTAAAAGAAAATTATAAAACGTGGGTGCTAAAACATTTGAAGGATTAGTTGTTCTTGTAATTTCATTGAGTAATTGATTTTGAATCATACCAATGTTCATGCTATTTCCATGCCTCGAGGAATGATGGTGTTTGCGATCACATGAGTCCAACTATAAAGGAATTTCTCCATGTCTTTCCCAAATTATGCATTTTCAAATAATTCCTTTTGTACTTCTATGATTACGATTTGGAGTGCACATATTTTCCCATTTTATATTTGGAAATGGTATATAGTTTAAATGAATTCTCCTTTACAAAAACATGCCTATTATAAGGTAGGGTGTTACCAACTCTTCTTCTTCTTCTTGAGAATTCAAAGGTAAAGAAATAAAATCAGAAGGAATTCCTCTTACCAATGATCTTGTAGTCACTTTAGGCATATAACATGCTGCGAATTTGGTCTAAAATCATCCTTGATGAGTTGTCGAATAAATCTTTAGATATTTAGAATAATTTTTTGCATCTTGTTGCTCCAAACGTAACTTTTCTTTTGATTTAAATCTACTGTAAATTGCTACAATTTTCCTACATATCTGATTCATGGTCCCACTAGGAATACCAAAAACTATTATCTCTCGAAAGTGCACCCTGTAGAGAGATGACTACATGGTTTCTAATCTTTCTCTAGATCTCTCTCTTTTGTAGATACAATGGAAACACCTTAGGTTTGTGGGTATACCTATTATTGAGGTGAGTCTTTGGTATCAAGGCCAGTTCCTTCTTGATGTATCCTAAACTAATTTTAAGGGGTTTTGAGGTTAAAAAGATGAATATAAATGAATTGAAAATTGGGGTGATACACCAAACTTGTTGAGTGTTGTGACTGATTACATGCACAAATAATTTGAGAATGGATTCTGGATGCACAAACCAATAGTTTTTAGTAGAATATTAAGGCAAAACACTTTATGTATTGAGGGAATGATTGCCAACAATATTGTTAGGATAACATGCACATTAATACTATGAAAAAATTACTAAATTTGAAGTGAGATAAGATGATTAATCATGGAATTAGATATTCACAAGAAACGATAAGTTATACACAACACAAAATAGTTGGAAAGGTAAAAACAATTCTCATTAAAAGGGAAAAACTAGAAAAAAATTCTTCAAAGACCGATGTGTCCAAAATTCCTACATTTACCTTGGGATTGCACACAATATATAGCAAGTTTATTCATCCCACCTATTGGTACCTAGATTTAATCTCCTTCACAACTTGAGTAGCATCATGAATTTTACAAGACACTCAGAGGTAGATAAATGATTTATATGTTGTTTTGTAGCCGGGAAACAATTTATCTGACTTATTAGCACTCAGGATTTGAAGAAGTGGGTAGCACCTTGAAAGGATTTGATCTTATCCTCACTATTTTAGGTTGTGCCTCTCAACCAAGGTAAGAGAACCTATATTGTAGCCTCTGTTTTATGAAGGGGGTGAAGATATCCTTGTATTATGCAGATTGTATGGAGATGGCCTTGAGAAAACATGATCAATTTCCCATTATTCAAACTCAACAGAGCTATCACTACTAAATGATGGAAATGCTTTCAAGACAAGGCTGAAGCTACTTGAGACATGGTGTGATCTTGACTGCTTTGTGAATTTTTGTAAATGGATTATATTCTCTTGTTGACACACAATGCAACATAGGGGTAGTACAAGTGGGATTAGGGGATTTAAATGAATTTTGGGGTGGGATATTTGTAGAAAAGACTCACCAAAATTTTATAACTTCTTTGAGGACTTTTGTAAAACTTGGAACACAAAACCAAAACAACAGAAATATTCAAAGATGTTAAGGTATTTCTTCAACCAGGATATGTGCACCAAATGCAAGCCTAGATTTGCACTCTTCCACACAATCTCGATGGCCTACAACAAAATCTTGAGCTATATGAATTAGTTAGGCATTTAGAAATTTCTATTTTATCATACATAAAGTGCACCCATAGGTTTACAAACAATCTCTATATCAAGAAAGGTAGAGTGAATTTAAATTTGTTTATCCCTTTATCGGATGAAAGCTCTTCCGATCTAGGGATTGATAATACCACTAAGATATCACAATAATTATACCTACATGATGAAAGAAACTCTAAACACCAGTTATCGCAATAGGAGCAAGAAACAAAAATTGAAAGCATTCTAAAATATAAGTGTATGTGAATTTTTCCCACAGACAACACAAAATAATCCGTAAATCACAAAAATTATTAGCGAGAGGAATGTTACAAAAACAATCTCGAGAGAGTGTTAGTGGTTATGCATCTGTAACAAACCTAACATGATAAAAATTTCATGAAAACAAAGGAATTAAAAGGGTTCTCAATTGGTTTCTCGAGAATGGGATTCTTCCCATATTTTCCCATGCAAATTCTAAGTTTCTCTGACCATTTGCATGACAAATTCATACAATAAATAACTCTCACTCACTCACTCAATTTTCCCCTCAAATCTTCCCTCCAAAAGTGGAATATTCAAAGCACCTTTGCTTTGCAATATTTTTGGAAAATGACATTTAACAAACTTGCAAAAAGTTGTCAGTTGCTCTTTCAAGAGGTGAATCATTACAAAACCTTCATCATTCTTCAAAGTGGAAGAACATTTTTCATTTCCCACACATGTAGATCCTTTTCATTTCATCATTTCAACTTTTCCCTTCCCAATTTTTACTCTGTAACTTTGGATCTAGTAATTCACATTTTTCACGAACCAGAGTAAAAATTTATTTGAAAAATGCCTTAGATTCACAAATTGAACCCCCAAATTGATTAATCCGGACCCTGCAGGCCAAAACGACATGAATTGGCAAAAAATTTGATGAAGATTGATGCAAAAACTCATCTCCAAACTTCTTGGAGCTCAAATGGTGGCCAAACTGGTGAAATGCATAGCTACCATCGATTTGTTCCTCAACTTCAAATTTGAGCCCTCCACATGGTAGATTTAGGCCTCGGGATGTCTTTTTACCTTTTTACTACTTTTGGAAAATTTACACAATTTCTTGATTTCCTACGCTACTCCGCCGATGA
This sequence comes from Taxus wallichiana var. yunnanensis, assembly GCA_018340775.1. NCBI lineage: Eukaryota > Viridiplantae > Streptophyta > Pinopsida > Cupressales > Taxaceae > Taxus > Taxus wallichiana. Next base: position 182,307,958 of record CM031237.1, on the reverse strand, counting down.
GATTTGGGCCTGACACATGGAGAAATATGACTGAATATGGAGTTGCAGCTCAATTTTACACATTATTCATATTTCTCGGAAAAAGGAAAAATTGAACATTTTCCTCCGCGGCTCCGCCCTTCCGCTTCAATTTTCTAAAGTGGGTCCCGAGTGTAACCTCGGGTCCCTGTGATTTACGAAAAAGTGACAAGAAAGCATGGGAATCTACATGTAACTCTTCCTCGCACCGACCTCCGAAGGTCATGCCGAGACAAAGGGGTGGGGATTAACTATACGTGGGATGTAGACAACCTAGTTAGGAAATATTATGTCTTCGACGTGCACTAATGGAATCACGTGAATCTAAGGCAAAGAAGGCCGTCCTAACTCTGAACTAGGGGATAGATCGGTCGGTGAGGATGACTCGCACAAAGGCTCCAATCAATATCGAGCTCGCATGATCCGATCTATAGGTTGTGGGGTACATGGAAAATGACATGGGATTGTTTCGTGTATATCTCTCGAACAAGGTCATAAGATGGATGACGGAGTGCAAAGTGGATTCTATCCTCGATTCTCTAGTCTAGTCCATAAATCCTTATATTTGTTAGCTTCTATGTCTAACAAGGATAACTATGTGATTATGACGATGGAAGTGGAGTGGATTTGAATACTAATGTGCGTAAACCAATATCAATGTCAGATTGCCCCATGGATCCATTGGGTTGTGGGATTTGTGGATCACAACCATAGATTCATGGATGTTGTGGACCTGCTATGGTCATATGTAGAATCAATCTCTAATCCCTAATATCTAGTAGACGTATGCCTTTTTGGCCTCTATATTTAGGACTGCAAGTTGTGCAAACTTCTCAGAGTACCTTACAGGTGTTCTGGCAACCTAAATTCTTAAGCTAGTGTCTATGTCAGTGAAAATGTCTCTTGCGTCATGATGTGGGACCAAAGGGTCACAACCGAATGTTTTCTCTCTTTTAAGCCCTTCTATAGTCATGCGGATATTTGTCTAGGGTAATTTGTAGTTTGGCTGGTTTGACCAAAACGTGTGTTCTTAGTCATCTTCTATGTTTAACCCTCTTAACTAGTGAACTAATCTATTGTAAGTCTGTTGTTGTTTGGAAGACTTGTATTCTAAGATTTTGATCTATATCAGCTATTGTTGTAACAAGATTGGGTTGAGGCACAATTGGTTAAAATACATATTCTTTGGGCTCTCTAGGTCCCATGATTATCATGCAAAAGGAAATGATATAATTTTAACTGCAGAAAAGTAAAATTAACTATGTAAAGTATGTTTACAACATATATAATTTCTTTATTTTTGTGTTTTTCTGATGAAATATTTGAACGATCTTGAAAGAGAAACTATTTAAGATATCTAGAAATTGACAACTAAAATAATAAAGAAATTAAAACAAACAAAGCATCTCGAGTACAAACTACTTGCCTATGCGGTTGTAAATCTATTCCAAATAACCGGATAACTGATCTTATCTATTTGAAAGACTCTCAATCGTACCTCAGAAGTGAGGACCGAATCATAGTTTCTCAGAAACTATCAATCCCCATAGCTTCCCCAGCAATATTGAAAGTGAGATTAACTGAAATGAAATGATTGACTACTCTATTTGATATGTTTTAACTAGAACTTTGAAATCTTGAACCTGGATTTTGCAAAACAATGGTGAATCTAATGGTGTGTGGCTTTGTCCCCTCAGTGAGATCTCCTCGTTCCTTCATGCTCATGTGAATCTAGAAAATCATGTGATGTTAGCATCAACGAAGTTGGTATCGAAATAATGACAGCTTAGGTTGTAAACTGAATACAATAGGAGTAGGAGAGGGATAGCGCAAGAGAACATAGCTTGGCTTCTACAATTCTTAGTGGGATTTATTATGAGTCATACAAGATAATATGTCCAAAACCTGAAACTAATCCTGTTTGATGAACAAGACCTGTAACTTTAATGGCTTCCTACTAAAAATCAAACTATCCTATTCTAATGAATTGCATGAAATAGTAACAACACTAGCACAAGAAGATTATGTGGCTTCCTAACAGCTAAACAACACTAACCATGCATGCAAAAACAAAACTATGAATCCTAAGAAAAATTGAAAGGCTAAGCTATTTAAATGAGAAATTGAGAGGCAAATTTGAGGGGCGATTTTCTTCAAGACAAGCCGCCTATTTATAGAATTCCCATTTACCCAAAGGTGAAAACCAAATTGAACTCTTCAACCATAAAAAATGCAAAAACACTATTCTTGGGAACCAAAATCATAAATACAACCAAATGCAGTGAAAAATCAGTAAACGTTGCATTTTTACATGTGTCGCGTTAAAAAGAACATTCTAGAAAATGCGTGAAGGACCGCAGCCAGCAGCAGAGCGGTGATTTTGTCATTGAAGATCAAAATGCAAAGAAAAGGAGGAGAAGAAAAACAAAGAACACGAGAGGCTAAGCGGGGCATGCGGGATGTTAACGCATACTTGGATAGATTTTCCAGATCCCGAATACCTTGGAAGGAGACCTATATCATTATTGGGGCACGTGTAACTTTGGTCTAGTGGTGCAGTACCTAAATTTTAGGTACATACATATTACCCCCTCAGAGAAGTGTTTTAGCCATGAAGACGCATAAAATGATGGTTCCGAGTATGGCGAGTCTGAAATGGGAAGTTAGAATTTATACCTGATACGCCGTGTGTCGAAATGATACCGTCTAAGATTCTCGCTACTGTAAAATAAAAAGAGGACTCAAGTGTAGATAGATAAAATAGATTGAAAAATAAAAACCAAAATAATATGAAATGAGGACGTACCATTTGTGTGGGGATAAGAACTTACCTCCGTCGGCATTCCAAACTTTGAAAAAGGGGCATTCAAAACAAGTCAGGATGCTATATATATATAAAAGTGGGCCCGTTTTCCTATTCATTTGCACGTGTCGATTTGATTGATTTTGAGATCTGGGACCCACGTTGATGGTTTTTGATGAGAGCATAGTAAAAAAATTTGTGACGAGATTGTGATCATGCCTCCGCGAGTGGAACACCGACATGTGAGATCACAGGTTAGTTTTTCTCGATTTACCGTTTTTATCCCTAAAATGTTAAAATGGTGAAATCTTTGTCATGGGGGGATTATTTTTGAAAATGTCATTTTTAATAGGGTCACTTAGGGGGCACCTAATGGGTAGGCTTTGTTTTGGTCAAAATAGTGGTTTTTGGTGTTTTTAGGCGTCATTTAGGGCATGTGACCTGCATGTAAATTCGGGACACGATAGCTACACTTTCAGCAGGTGGTAGTTACACGACCGCCGCCTTGATCGGGTGGGGGTTACTGTTATCCAAAATTCACCCATCAAATTCTTTAGTCCCAAGCAATTATATTGAGTCCGGGAAAAGTCATGTTTCTAGGGTCCCCTCAAATTTTTTCTAACTCCCCTGTCCAAGAAGAAGAGAGCAAGTTCTGAGAAAATGTGAAAAAATTGCAAAAACAAGCTCGGGCCAGAAAAAATCATGAAAAATGGCTAAGTCCTAGTCCTCACAGCATTTGGGACAGTTGGGACAAAAGGACATGAACCGGCCGAAAGGCCGCCAGGCGGTCTACGCAGCATTTGGGACATTTGGAACAAAGGGACGCGCGGGACGCGGAAATCTGAACTGCCAAAAATGGAAAAATTTGACTAACTGTTGAAACAGGCAGTTTGGGACATCTCGGGAAATTAGTATGTGAACAGGCGGTTTGGCGAAATGGGAAATTTCAGCACTGTGCCAAGTGGGACAAAGGGACGCGCGGGACGCGGATAGCCGAAGGAGCCGAAAGCCAATCAGATCACGCCACGTGTCACCGGCAGAAAAGGGACATGGAAGCCCATTTCAGGCGGTTCGGAAGAATTTGTCCCGTTCAACATTGGGACATTTGGGACAAAAGGACGCGAAGGGCACGAAAAGCCGAAGCGGCCGAAGGCAGAGAAGAAAAGTCAACGTTTGACCCGTGGAACTTCAAACGGCCATAACTTTTGACTCCGAGCTCCGATTTTCATAAAATTGGACTTTCTTATTTTTAATGAGGGTAGATATATTTAAATAAGAGAAATATATTTGGCTCCAGTCAGTTAATGCTCATTCCCATGAAATGACGAAAAGGCTGCTTGGCCCAAAATAGCCGCCTACACTCGAAGGCCATAACTTTTGTATTTCTTAACGAAAATACACAAAATTGGTACCATTGGAATCATGGTTCTAAGTCCGATGCATAGAAATCAGGAAATTCTAGAGTTGATTAGAAATTGATTATTTTTTAAGAAAACGTGGCGGGTTCGAACAATGTTTTATTTGGTAGCTGGGAGTGCAATTAAGAGGTATGGTCATCCTTCTTTTTCTGATGCAGCACATGGGACAAGATGGGGAGCCTTTTCCAACCAATATACAATCATTTCACTCAATTTAATGCTTCTTATAGGTGGTTGAAGGACAGATTTCGAGATTTCCATTTTCCCTTCTCTTTTCCTTCTCTTTTTCCTATAAATTGGAGTGTTGGGCTCATTGTAAAAGAGAGAGTTTTGGGTAGCAAAGCTCACAAAATTTCTTTGTGAAGCCGGTGTGTTGCAGCCCTTGTAGTGGACTCCTTGCATGGTGATCAGGCCCTTATCTTGTAATAGATCTGAACTCATGCATACCAGAAGCAATAAAATACAAGTTTGTGGATGTATCTTCCCCTCTGTGTTTTCTTGCATTCTTCTTGCCCCTTTTATCTTTCTACAAGAATATTGTGTCTATTATTATGTTCTTGCAGGAATTCATTATCATTGTGTGTGCTTGGAATATTGCTGTGAATGCATTTTGCTAGATTATGGAGAACTATCATCACCTCTTCTAGTGTGCACTTTGCCTCTGTATTTCACACATTTGGAGACTACTCTCACATCCTCCTTTTCTGGTGTATCACCGCTTTAGTGTAGGCTTTCATTTTATGCATTCTCTTTCCCTAGTCCTTGGAAATTTAGATTAGAGTAGTTAGCTTATCTGCATTACAGTGATGGGTGTGGCGGGTAGTTTAGGAGCAAGAACTGCTTTCTCGGAGGTCTATCTCAAGTAGCAAGTCCCACAACTTGGAGATAGTACCCATGTTATCCAATCACACTATGATTTCAAGTATATGCATAGGGGTGCTGTGATTCGATGATAATAGCATACAAGACCACCACCTTTAGGGCGGCGGTTATGGAACCACCACCACGCTCAAGGTGGCGAGTTCTTCACGAGAATGCTAAAAGAATACTTGTTTGAAATTATTTTTGCATTTCTAGCATTCTTATATGTTTTAATGATTTTTCTAATGTCATTTTGAATACTAACTTACTCCTTCTTAATGTTTTTGGGTGTATGCGGGCGAAGGAGTATATCGATGGAGTCGAGAGAGAGAGAGTGTGATTGGCTTCCAGCAGTATTTGATGCACTTGCTCAGGATGAGGAGGACACTCTTCAGAGGGCCGGTATTTTGTGTATATCATGGGTCCCACATGTTGCACCTTCTAGTCACATACTTTGACTTGTTTTCATATTGGGATGATGATCGAAAAACTTTCTCGATTTCCAGAGTCGGGTGAGTGGACCATTACTTTGGAGGATGTTTACTGCATCCTGGGGGTCCCAATCATCAGGAGATGGCTCACACTTGAGACAACAGGGTCATGGGCTCAGATAGCACATTGGGCTTCATATATGGGAGACACAGTCATCTCCACTAGTTCGAAGAAGGGGGTGAGGTTCCGATCTATTCCTAGCCTACCTATCCCCTTGATCCGCTATACCATTATGGGGATCCTTGCCTCGAGATTGATCGGGGACAAGGGAGGAGACACTTTACTTTATTGCTGGTCCCCCATCATTGCACATATTGAGGGACATGGCCGGATTTACGCCTAGGGAGCTGACATTCTTGGGACCCCTTATCATGATCTGTATCGGGTGGTTCGTTTATAGGGGTAGTCATTGAGCCATCTGACCCTGGTTATGAGCTCAGTCTATGATTCTTTCATCCCCTATGGGAGAGGTGTAGAGGTGGAAGATCATTGAGCCATGAGGGCAGCCGATGGAAATATATTTCGGTGCTCAGAACACCCCACCAACTAGTCACCTCCTTGACTACGATGATATGGAGGCCACACTCTATGAGGCCATGGCAGGGTTATGGGGTGAGGAGGCTCTTACTTTGATCTCTTACTCTACCATAGGGCATCTTGTGGACGGGGCGGGAAGGTGGAGACACATACTTTTGCTTGAGTGCCTCAACAGTTTGGCCTTCCTTACATCAATATGATTCCCCAGTGGTGCCGGTGATTATATTGGTCCGGGAGGCTGAGGGAGGTCCTAGAGGCCAGGTTGGATAGTTGTTACTCTTGGCATTCTATCGACACTAAAATTTTCCTCTGTAATTTCTATTTCATTAATGTATGTATTAGGAATAGGATGTTGTTAAGTGTAATTAGTAGTAGCGTCCGATGGAAGATAACGGCGCCGTCAGTATGGTGCCACCAATAATGTAGAGTACGGTAATAGTCAAAGTACAATAGGAATGTTGTAAAAAGTAAATATTTGTTGTAAGTGGTTCGGTAATGTTAAAATGTCAAAGTTGGGATAAGTAGAGAAGTAGGGTCTACATGATTAGGAATTAGAAATATTATATTTGTAATAAGGACAAAGAGTGATGTCATAAATATTTTGTGTATTTTATTTGTGGAAAAGTCTAAAAAGGTGGAACCCATGTGAGATGATAAGGTTTATTTTATCTTAGAAGATAATCCTACATGTAAAGGCAAGAGTTTAGGCATGAAATATGATTGTCCGAAGAGATTTCCTATCCTATCTTAGAGATAAGATGGATAAGCCTAAATTCCTATAAATAAAGAGGCCACCCCCCTCATTTAGCATATAGAAGGAAGTAGTGAGAAATATTGTAAGTGTGTAAAGGAAGCCATCATTTTGAAGGTGTGTTAAAGAAGCCATTAAGAAGTGTAATTGTGAAGTTTCTCCCATAGTTATTGTTGGAAGGCAAGTGAAGTCAGTAACACTTGAAGTACCTCATGGGTGAGATTGTAACAATTTTATGTTGATATTATAATTTACACTTATATTTTAGATTTATCGTCATTCCTTCTTATCATAGTCTATGGTATTCTTGTGTTATGTTTGTTGTTGTGTTTCCAGATTCCATCCACCAAACTAAAAGTTGTGCATTAGTAAATAATCATAGCACGAGGAGTTCCCGGTGAAGAATTATCATAGTGCCGGATTGGTGATGACATTTTGGTTCCATTTCTGGGACCATTCCTCGTTGGTGGATTTTCTAGAGAGATATTCCCACTTAGTCAGAAATCATTTGGAGAGTAACCTTGTTTTTACTGTGCATAGTAGTTACCATGGTAAAGTCACTTTTTACCGTGAATATTATTTACCGCAGTAACTTCACTTTTTACCATGAATAGTGTTTACCACAGTAAAGTCAGTTTTTACCGCAGTAAGTCAAGTTTTACCATAGTTTACCATGGTCATTTCTATTTTACTGTAGAAAAGTGTAAAGTCACTTTCTATTATAGTGATTCCAATTATTTGTGCACATAAGTCTTGTTGATTGTACTTGTGGGTTGGTATTTCACTATGGTTACTTTTGAAAATGGGGAAGATTCCTATTTTTTCAGCTCAATCTAATGAAGATGCTTCCTCTTTCATTCAAGAGTTTAAACGATCTTGTATTTGTAATGGCCTTATAAGAAGGGAACAATGGACTGAATTTTTTCCTACCTTTTTGGATGGTTCAACACTTAGGTGGTTTGAAACACTAGGTGAAAATGTAAAAAACTCATGGGATTTATTAACTGAAAGTTTTCTTGAAGAATTTGGTGAACAACAAAAATATGCAGATCTCATGATCGAGATCACAAAGCTAGCCCAAGGAGAGAAGGAGAAGATAAGAGATTATCATGCTCATGTTCTAGAGCTAAGGAGGAAGCTCGATGCCCAGATCCGGAAGGAAGGATTAGCGGATGGGTTGATGAATGGCATGGATAATCTCCTCTGTAAGCACTTCATTCTTGGGATGAAGCCAGAGATCAGACAACGAGTGAAGTATGACCACCCAACTACCATTGAACAAGCAAAGGAGATTGCAAGAAGGCAAGAAGAAAGCATGGAAGAGGATCCCAAAGAAATTGTTGCTAAAGTAGAGCCTACACCAACACCTTTGGTTGTTGAATCCAAACCACTCTCAGTGAGCATAAATATTTCTCCTAGTACATCTACTGAGTATGAATATCTACTCAAGAAGATGGGACAGTTAACTATTAATATTCTTCAAGGAAAAGAATTTAGTTCTCAGGGAGGAGATAGAGGTCCAAAAAGAAATATTTCTGAATTTTTTTGTTATGGTTGTTATAAAAAGGGTCATTATAAGTATAATTGTCTAGATAGAGCTTCTACATCTGCTACAAGAGATAATGATAAAGGAAAAACACTGTGAATTCTTTTGATGTAGTAGATAAGAGCATAAATAATGAAGTAGATGTGTTTGTAACAAAAAAAAAAAAGAAAAAAAAGATAACCAAGATGGAAATGATCCTAAGAAGATGAAAGGAGAAACTAGTAAGAAACATAGGAGAAGAAAGTTGGGTGTGTAGGATTTTCTGATTTCACAGGGACAAGGACCATACTCCATCTTAGAAGATCTGTCCAAAAGGCCTGTAAATATTACATATGGTCAACTCTTGGCTATGTCTTCTGAGAAGAGGCGGGAGCTGCGAAGTGGACTCAATGCTCGATGAAGGAAGGAGGTTGAGGTCCCTGTTTTGGAGGTAGAGGCGGATCCCTATGCTCCAAAAGCTGAGGTACTATGTAATGGTATTTCAATTCATGATGTCTTAGTTGATGGAGGTGTTGTAGTTAATGTAATGATCGAGTCTGTAATGAATATGTTGGGTTTAAAAATTGATCGCCCCTCAACACTTATGTTAAGGTCATTAAATAAGGAAAAACTAAACCAAAAGGTGTAGTTTCAAATGTGGAAATATCTGTTATGGGTGTTGTATGTGTGGTAGACTTTTAGGTGATGAAAAATGGTACTGTTGCATACCCAATGTTGTTGGGAAGACCATGGCTAAGGAGAGTTCATGCAAGAAACTACTGGAATGAAGGCTTCATGACACTTGGATGTGGTAGAGAGAGGGTGAAAATAAACGTGATCCCTTGGCATCATAAGGTAGAACCTGTCGATTCAAGTGATGAAACTGATGATTGGACATCCTCTGATTACTCTAGTACCAGTGAAGTGGACACAGAAGATGAAGAAAGTGAGGTTGATGTTTCGGTCATGGATATCCTTCCAGTCACACCGACTCATGACCCCATAAAATTATCTGAAGAAGAAATTGATGATCATCTCTAGCAAATAAAGATTGGTGATGCTGTGATGGAGAGTGAGAAGGAATCCTACCTCCAACTCTTTCGAAGGTACATACACATATTCACTTTTGATTACAAGGAACTCCGTCAAGTAAGTTGGGTAGAACATTCTATTGAGCTAGTAGATGGTGCTAAGCCCATAAAGCAAATGCCATATATAATGAATCCTAATTTTTCCAAGACTGTAAAAGAAGAAATAGATAAGTTGCTTGATGCAGGATTCATATTTGATTGTGGAGAATTCGAGAATGGGTTTCTCCCATTGTGATCTCAATAAAAAAAAATGGGAAGCTACACATTTGTGTTGACTACAAGAAGCTCAATAAGGCAACAAGAAGGATCATTACCCTCTTCCATTCTCATATCGGATCTTGGATGAAGTAGCTTGCCAGAGTGTTATAGTTTCTTTGATGGATATAGTGGCTACAACCAAGTTCGTATAGTAGAGAAAGATCAGTTGAAGACCACGTTCACCACTCCTTGGGGAACGTTTTCTTATAGAGTTATGCCTTTTGGGTTGTGTAATGCTCCAACAACATTCCAGCGTTTGATGAATAGGGTGTTCGAACCCTACATTGGGAACTTCATCAGAGTATTTATGGATGATTTTTTCATCTATGGGAGCAAGATGGACCACCTGCACCAAATGGAGACAACATTTCAAAGGTTAGATGAAGCACAAGCCTCACTAAACCCTACAAAGTGTGTCTTTGGATGTTCTAAAGGTGTTTTGTTAGGGCATGTTGTATCCAGAGATGGTATTGGTGCTTGATCTGATAAAGTTTCAAAAATCAAAAGAGTTACCATTTCCTATGAATAGAAGTAAGTTGAGATCATTTTTAGGCCATGTGGGTTCTTATAGAAGGTTCATCAAATTTCTCAAAGATTGCACAGAAACCCGATTCTTGAAGAAGGATGTTACTTATGAACTAGAAATAAGTGCATGAAGCTTTTGAACAACTAATGGAAGACCACAGGTGTCTTCACCTATTTTAAATAATCCAGATTGGAGCAAGCCATTCATTGTGTATACTGATGCCTCAGATGTAGCACTAGGAAGTACTCTGAGCCAAAAGGATGAAAATGGGAATGATCATCTAGTTTACTTTGGGAGCAGAAAAATGAGTAGTGCTGAGGTAAATTATATTGTAACTGAAAAAGAGGCTCTAGCTATCATTTTTGTTATAAAGAAGTTTAGGAATTACTTGCTAGGGAAAAATTCCTAGTTGTAATAGATCATCAGGCTCTAAAATATATTGTAAATAAGCCTAACCCATTAGGGAGGATAGCAAGATGGATAATTTTGCTACAAGAATTTGAATTTGATATTATAGATAGGCTAGGAAAGAAGCATGTCAATGCAGATGCACTCTCTCGAGCCTATGATGGTTTAGGTTCATCTTGTGATGATGATGATTTCCCAGATGCAACATTGTTATCCCTTGACACAATCCCTAGTGAATACATAGATATTTGGAATTATCTGAATGAATTCAAGTTTCCTGATGGTGCCAATGCAAAGACTAAGAGGAAGATTACTCAAGCCAGTCGTCCATATTCTATTCTACATGGAGTATTATTTCGAATAGGACACGATGGACGAGTACTGAGAGGCGATTGGACATGATCAAGGGAAGGAGCTGATAGAAGAACTCCACAATGGTACATGTGGAGGACACTTCTCTAGACAACTTACAGCAAGAAGGATCTTGGATGTAGGTTATCATTGGCCCACTCTTTTTAGAGATTGTTATAATTATTGTAAGACATGTGATATTTGTCAAACACATGGTAACCGTAAGACTTCATCAGCTCCATTATGCCCTATTCTTCCACTTGGTCCCTTTGAAAAGTGGGGAATAGATATTTTAGGTCCACTTCCAACTACCCCATGCCAAAATAAGTATATTGTAGTTGCCACAGATTATTTAACTAAGTGGGTTGAAGCTAGGCCATTGAAAACAACTTCTATGGATGAAGTGGCAAGGTTCATATATGAACACATTGTCACCAGATTTGGTTGCCCATTAGAAATTGTAACAGATCAAGGAAGCCACTTCATTAATGAGGTAGTAGAAGCCCTAGTCAATAAATTTTCTATTAAGCACAGGAAGGAAACAACATACAAGCCAAGCACAAATGGATAGGTGGAACGAACAAATTTTGTGTTGTGTCAAATTCTAGCAAAAGATGCAACCTTGCAGGTACATAAGTGGGATAAAAGGATTCATGCAGCATTGTGGGCATATAGGGCAACATCAAAGTTAGCAACAGGATACTCCCCATTTCATTTGGCCTATGGCATTGATCCAGTTCTTCCTATTGAGTTTGATATTCCCACTGTGAGAGTTATGAAAAATGAAAGGATGGATGAAAGTGATTCGGTAAAGAAAGGTTGGTACATCTTCATTTGCTAGAGGAAATGAGGGAAATAGCTAAGGATACAAGCTATAAGAAGAAAATGAAGCGAAGAATACTTTGATCAAAAGATATGGTGGTCTCCATTTCATGTGAATGACTTGGTTCTAGTATATGATTCCAGATACAAAAAAAGAACACAAAGAAAATTTCTTCCAAAATGGATGGGGCCCTACAAAATAGTAGTTGTGCATGAAAATGGTACGTATTGACTGGAGGAATTGGATGGCACTCCCATTACGAAATGGGTCAACCATGACAAGTTGAAGATTTTCCAAGCACCAGAATAGTCTACTATGAGGACGGAGTAGAAGCTAGGAAGGGGGAAGATGTCGACACTAAAATTTTCCTCCTTAATTTATATTTCATTAATGTATGTATTAGGAATAGGATGTTGTTAAGTGTAATTAGTACTAGCGTCCGATGGAATATAACGGTGCCATCGATGCAGGTGCCACCAATAATGTAGAGTACGGTAACAGTCAAAGTACAATAGGAATATTGTAAAAAGTAAATATTTGTTGTAAGTGGTCCCGTAATGTTAAAATGTCAAAGTTGGGATAAGTAGAGAAGTGGGGTCTACATGATTAGGAATTAGAAATATTATATTTTTAATAAGGACAAAGAGTGATGTCATAAATATTTTGTGTATTTTATTTGTGGAAAATTCTAAAAGGTGGAACCCATGTGAGATGATAATGTTTATCTTATCTTAGAAGATAAGCCTAAAATGTAAAGGCAAGAGTTTAAGCATGAAATATGATTGGCCGGAAGAGATTTCCTATCCTATCTTAGAGATAAGATGGATAAGCCTAAATTCCTATAAATAAAGAGGCCACCCCCTCATTTAGCATATAGAAGGAAGTAGTGAGAAATATTGTAAGTGTGTAAAGGAAGCCATCATTTTGAAGGTGTGTAAAGAAGCCATTAAGAAGTGTAATTGTGAAGTTTCTCCCATAGTTATTGTTGGAAGGCAAGTGAAGTCAGTAACACTTGAAGTACCTCATGGGTGAGATTGTAACAATTTCATGTTGATATTATAATTTACACTTATATTTCAGATTTATTGTCATTCCTTCTTATCATAGTCTATGGTATTCTTGTGTTATGTTTGTTGTTGTGTTTCCAAATTCCATCCACCAAACTAAAAGATGTGCATTAGTAAATAATCATAGCACGAGGAGTTCCCGGTGAAGAATTATCATAGTTCCGGATTGGTGATGAAAGTTCCTATTGTAGCTTTGGCGAGTGGTACGTGCTCGAGGGAGAGCTGGTGCTCCTCGAGAACCCTTACTTCAGATTTCTGCCAGTCCCACCCAGAGTAGTGACAACCCCATTGATATAGACTCTGATTCCGAGGAGGCGAGACGGAGAAGGAGACCGAGGCAAAGGTCGGTGAGTCGTGGTGGAAAGGGACAAAGTGATCCGGAGTGGCATGACACTTAAGATATCTAACAAGTGGAGAGGGCGGAGCAGAGTGTGAAGAGGGTGACCCTAGCTTCAGAGGAGCCAGTTTCTTAGGGCTTGGGTGGAGAGGATGAGTTTGTAGTAGGACATTATGTGGCTCCAGGCATAGGAGGAGCGCATCAGTCAGCGGTGGCATCTGTGGTAGGTGCTGACCCTAGGGATCCATCTTGGAGGCTTGGAGATCCGAGTGAGTTATCATCCTTCTCTTTAATGTTTGTTTTTAGCTATGATTGTCTTAGTTACTATCTCTCCTTTTGTTTAATTTTGTTTTTATCTTTTGAGTATTTCTAATTTGTTTTCTCCTTTTCTTGTAGAGACTACTGACGAGTGGCAAGACCTGATTCGCTAGGTATGCATTGATACCTTGATGATCCCCATGGAGAAGTCCCATGCAGAGTTATCTATGGATGCAGGGGAGCCCTCGGTGGCGGTAGGCATACCGATGTTTTTCCCCCTATCTCGGCATGTGGCCGGGATGGTGTCTATCCTCCATACCGAATTGGAAAGATACGGGACAGAGAGCACCTGATGAGGAGTCACTCTCATGGCGAGGCCGCAGCTACTCCTCGGGATCATGACCCTCCATGCGCTCAGAGTGCCGGCATAGCCAAAGTCCTAGACGTGGCTGTGCACCTTCGGAGGGATCTCATAGGGGTTGAGAATCCACTTGGCTCTCTTAGATTATTTGTATTATGTATTTTGTATTTCCGTGCTCTTTGAGCATTTTGACCATGCTTAGTGCATGATGGCATTGTACAGAAACGCTTGATTATATATATATAGATATTCTTTTTGGATCAGACTCTTGGTATCTATGTTTTTGTGATTCATTTCCACATGTAAACTATAATGTTGTTTTTATATGCTTTTCAGAATGTATGCAGTGGAGAACAAATGATACAAGTGCTTTCTTTCTTTTTGTATTTTGTGATGCTGATGTATGATAATGTAGACACAATGTGATCTTGAACTTTAGTTTCTATAAGCAATTTGTTAGTACTTCATATTTTTTGTGACAAAATGAGATGATAAACTGGTAGGATGAGTAGATGAACTTTCCCCATTCCTAACTCCACGTAATCGGTAAGATACGAGGGCTCATCATCGAGAACTAGAAAGGGCACAAGCTATGAAATTTGTTGAATAGTAGTGATGAGAGACAGAGACAAAGAAGATTTGGTGGAAGAAAATTAGGATGCTACAAACCTACTCTACTCGAGTGACTCCATAGTTTAGAATGCTACTTGCTTTGTGGTTTATCTAGACTTAGATCCGTAGATGGCCACATGGTAGACAAAATCTGGTTTTCGGGGTTTTGAGCTCTCTTGGAATTTTGGACATCTGATTCATTTGTTTTTGACTCAAGATTTCAAAGGTTCATTTGAATTGTTTTCTTATGACCTTCAATGTTTATTTGTCAAGAGGACCCCCTACACCTTGCCCCATGCTACTAGTAAGAAGTATGGGCTTATCACCATGGACAAGGTACATGCGAGTAAGGGCATTCCCATCCTTTCCCAACCCTACGTCACTAGTAAGAGATGCAAGCTCATCACCGAAGGTTGGTAGGGCAAGGAAATGTGTAAAAATAAATTTTTCTATTTGATCTATATTTGATTTATATATTTGAGAAAAATGTCAGTATGTTCTTATTTCCAAAGAGATATGCATACGAGATAGATGTGACACGATGAAGCTTCTAGAACAGACCATAGGCAAGACACCTATCCTAGGAAGAAACCAAAAGTGAGAACAAGCATGCAGACCTTGGTATGGTTACCATTAAGACTTTGTCATATCTAGCTTTATTTGATGAGATGATTCAGAAACAGGTGATGTGATTATGAAAGTGAAGAAGTATGATTTACATGATTATGTCAATACCATCAGAATTTTATAATGAATTACTTTAAGAATAAGTTTCCTTGATCACAAAATTATACAAAAAAGTTGAAAAAATGAACCTAACTAAATGAAGATGCAATGTAGATATAATTATACAAATAGTGCGGGTTGCTTATGCATATAATCGTTTAAGATGTAAGGAATTGATTGTTTCATTGAATTCCTCACCTTCCAATGTATATAAGAGATATGCACCATTTCCATATTCTTTCGTGACTCGGTATGGGCCTAACCATTTGAGCTGGAATTTCCTTCCTTCACCATTCTTTTTGTCAATTCATTGTCTAGTCTTAACACTAGATCTCCTTCATATATCTCTTGTTCATAGACCCTTTTGTTATACTTTGCCGCACATCTGGTTAGAATAAACTCTATTTCATTGTTAAGAGTCTAACCGAGCCTCATCTAGGCTTTCTAGTTGCGAGCGATGTGATTCTCTATAAGTGTCTTCATCCAGAATCCCTTGTAATGAGATACAGAGACTGGGTATTTCAACCTCAAGTGGGAGAACTACTTCTACTCCGAATACCAATGAGAAAGGAGTTGCTCCTGTGGGTGTTCTTATTGAGGTTCGGTGGGCCCACAAGGCTGGGTATAACTTTAAATGCCAATCTCATTTATTTTCTTTTACCATTTTAAGGAGAATAGCTTTTAATGTCTTGTTTGTTGCTTCAGCCTTGTCCATTGGCTTGAGGGTAATACAGGGAGGCTGTATGATGGTTTATTTTAAATTTACTACATAGCTCATGGACTTCGTCATTCTTAAAAGAAGTGCCATTATGTAAGATAAATATTTTTAGGACACCATTACTTGTAAATGATCTGGTTCAAAATGAACTTGGCGACCATGGCACTGGTACGGTGGTAAGAGACATAGCCTCTACAAATTTAGTAAAATACTCGGTGGCCGTGATTATGAAGTTATGGCCATTTATAGACGAGGGAGAGAATTTCCCTATCAAATATAGGCCCATTTTAGAAAAGGGCCATGGAGTTGCAATTGGTTGTAGAGCTTGTGCCGGCATGTGAACCTCGTGGGAAAATTCTTGGCATTTATGACACTTGCATACAAAATCTACTATGTCGTGCTCTAGAGTGGGCCAGAAATAGCCCATCCGATGTATTTTTCCAATGGTGGCGTGACCACCGAAGTGGCCTCCACATATTCCATTATGATATTCGTGGGAGAATCTTCCTGGATTCTCCCGTGTCAACACACCTTAGAAGCATTCCATTGAAAGGCTTATGATAGAGCACTTTTTCTATAATAGCGTATTTAGCTATGATAATGCGTAACCACCTTCTCAGTATATGCATGGCCCATGATATAATTAATAATATCAGTATACCAGGACATTTAGAGATGGGAGGTCTAGTTTCGACGTAATATATCCATTCATTGGGAAAATCTAGATCTACTAGATCACCTCCATCTAACGGGTAATCAACTAACTATTCTGCAATGATTTATCCCTTAAAGGACTTCTGGTTTACAAAATTTAATTTGAATTCACCCATTAAGGTTTTAAAGCATCTAGCCTTTTTAGAAAAGATCCTTGCATGAGAAAAGTTCGTAAGTGGTCTGTTTTTACAATGACCCTTTTTCTTGATTTAGCATGTAATGTCTTAAGGGTTTGGTTGTGAAGACTATGGTGAGGCATTTTCATGCTGCTTTCGTATAACATGTCTCATAATCGATTAAATTTTGGCTAGTAAAATATATTACACATTCTCGTTTGTCATCATCTTCTTGGGCTAGCATGCGGGCTAGCGAGACATTGATAACTCGTGAATATAATATTAAAGGGTGGTCTTGCTTAGGAGGAATTAACGTAGTTGGTGACAACAAGAAACGCTTAACTACTTCAAAAGCCTCATTCCGGTCTTCGGTCCAATCGATCTTGTACTCTTTCTTGAGAAGATTGTTGATTGGATGAATGGAAAAACTTAAATATAGGATGAATCTTCGGATTGCACCGAAGTTTTCCAAGAAACAAACGATTCCGATTCATCCGACGTGGGATCATTTCAAGAACAACCTAGATTTTAGCTAGGTCTACATCAGATCCTCGTGATGATATAGTGTAACCAAGAAGCTTCCCTCCCGTCACACTAAATATGCATTTTTCTGGTTTTAGTGTGACTCTGTATTCTATCAAACATGAAAGAATGATACGGAGCACTTCCGGGTGATCACAATGCTTCCTAGCTTTAGCTAACAAGTCATCTACATAGGATTCCATGATTTTGTGTATAAGATCGTGAAATATATACGTCATTTCCCGTTGGTATGTACCACCAGCGTTCTTGATACTGAATGGCATAATAGTGTAGCAATAAGTTCCCCAAGGAGTTATAAAGTGGTTTTGGCTTGGTCTTGTTCGGATATTCTGATTTGATTGTATCTCGAGAATCCATCCATGAGAGACAAAAGCTCAAATCCAGTTGTTGCATCAATGATGACGTCTATGGATGGTAATGGGAAGTCATCCTTAGGGCACACCTTGTTAATGTCTTGAAATCTATGCAAATGCGTATCTTCCATTTTTTTAGAACAAGAATGATATTAGATACCCACTGAGAGTAATCGAATGGTTTGATGAATCCCACTTGGAGGAGTTTCATTACTTCTTCTTTCACCATGAGAGCTACCTTGGGTTTCATTGGTCTCAATTTTTGTTTAATTGGTTTTGCATCTGATTTGGTGATGAGGTTATGTACCGTGATGTGTGGTGTAACCCCTGTCATTTCTTTATAATTAAATGCAAAATCCTTCTGATGTTCTTTGAGGATTCGAGTGTGTATTTCTATCTCTTCTGGAGTTAACAAAGATCCTAGTTTTAAGATCTTTGGTTCATCCTCCGTTCGATGTTAATGTCAATCATTTCTTCAATTAAAGAAGCGTTACCTTCTTCAAACTAAGGTGGGGATGGAGGTAGTTCTAGATCTTCTCCATTCTCTCTTTATGCGTATATGTCAAGTTCCTTTTTGGGGAAGCTTTATCATGGGATTTTCAAGTAAGAAGATGACTGTGGGATTAAATAAAAATATACCACGTGGTGAGTGAGATGTAACGCTGCATAGGCATTTAAGTAATCAAGAGTAGCTCTATCACTATCAGCATGATCTATGCTAGTAGATTTGTTCTTAGCTATATTCGTTAAAAGTGGGTTTGACATTTTCTTTACTAATGGTTCAGTGTGATGGGATACCATGAAACGGGTGTCCTCTAACTCACTACTTGGAGTGAAACGTGAAGCTGAGGTTGCTATCGAATCAGTGAGAAGATTTTTTTCTCGCAGGATTGCTTCAATTGATATGAAGTGAAACTCTTTGCTCAAATCTAATCTTGTTGTTTTCTAGAAGCTGTAAGTGTTCAACTCTGGTCTCATACACCTCAGAGACTTGGTTTGCTATTAATTGAGATTCTCCTAACACCCTGATGTCATTAACACCGATCCTTTTAGCTATGATGAGTCCAAGGAGGCGGGCTTCGTATTCAGCGCCATTGTTTGTACATTTGAAATTTAGCTTAAAGGTGAATGGTAGGATTTTTACTTCAGTGAAGTAAAGATCACACCTTCCCCAGCCCCATAATGACATCTAGCTCCATTGAAATGAAGAGTCCAATACTTAATTGTGAAGAATGACTTTGGGACATTTGTTCCATCTATTTTTTCCACTTTGGTTACTTCTACCATGCAGAGTTCTTCTGCTGGAAGAGAACAAAATCCTACGGTACAACCCATGCCTACAGAATCAAATGGTAGGAAAATTCGTAGATCATGTTCTAGCAATTTGATAATTTTTTCCGTAGTTCCTAATGATACTGTTTCTATAGTGTTAGCCTCTTCCTTGAGGGATGGGATATTCTTGATTAGGTTCGTAACTTCTAACTCCGTTGTAGGTACCAACATTCCTTCCGGTTTCGAGTCGGTTGGCTTGTTAAGTTTGTTTGTTGGGAGTTCAAACTCGATTGAATTCCTGGTCTTTTCTTTAGGTGTTGTAGGTGTATATCGAATTTTTCAAATCACCTCTTGCTATGAATACATTTCCTAAGTGCAGGAATCTTACTTCTTGGAATAATGTAGAAGGGATTGCCTTCATACGGTGTATCCACAGTCAGCTGAAGATCATATTATAGTTGGTTTCCTGATCTATAATATAAAACTCAATGAGGATTTTTTTGGGTCCTAAGGTGACTGGTAGTATTATAGTTCCAATTGAAGTGGCTTTAAGGCTATCATGGCCTCTTAGCATATTCTGAGTCGTGGAACAATTTGTTTCTCCATACCCTAGCTTTTAAAGGAAAGAGAAGTGGACTATGTTAACTGCTACCCCATCATCAACCATTATGCATTTAATGTAATTGTTATAAACCCACACTCACAGATGTAAGGCTGGATCACCTCTGCGTGCAATCTCAGTGTCTGTTGGCATTTTGTTTATTTCAAATATAAACTTGGTATCCCTATCCCGCTGCCCCTGAGAGTGGATATCAAAGTCTATATGGTTTACCTATGTTTCGGGAGGTGTAGTGATGTTAATTGAATGACCTAAACCTAATGCTTCTACAAGAGTAGCCTTGTGGGTAGGAGAGTTCTTCAGTAAGTCCAAAAAGGAGATGTGAGAGAAGGTTTTTATTAGGCCATTAATTAAATCATAGGTGCCTACATGTTTTACTAATATTTGTTGGATGTTATCCACCTCTAGCGGGTAACTTGGATTTGGCTGATCTAGTAATACTCTCGTGTCCTTGTTACAGCTTCTACGTGTAGTTCAGTTTCCAACTCCACTAAACTGACTATCTTGGGAAGTGGCTAACTTCCTAACTGTCGTGCAATAGGTGGATTTAGTGAAGTCAAGGCTTCATGATCATTGTTTCCTGTCATTATGCTCTTATTCATCCCATTTGGATTTAATTTGTTGTTATTGTGATTTGGGAGTGGATCATTGAAGATCTTGAGGGGTGCATTTTGAGGGGAGACTACTCCCGTGAAGGTATTTGGGGCAGGTGATGTAGGATCTGCTAAGAACATGTCTATGAAAAGTTGTCTTTGTTCTTCTGGCAGATGTTGCATGAATTTATTGTAATCACAACAAGTCCTAGTGTCATGGCCTCAAATTTTGTGGAAACCACAATACGAGTTAGGATTGTAATTCCTAGGTTGTTGGTTTGGCACATATTGTGGTCCAAAACTCTGATTAAACCGTTGACCATTAGGATTTTGCATTTGTTGTCTTTGGTTTTGGTTTTGGTTCTGATATCCAGTTGAATTTTGACTTGGACCGTGTGTCTGGGTCTGCCTTTGTTGTTGTTGTTGTTGTTGTGGATGATTAAAATCCACTGTATTGATTGTTGGGGTAAAGTTGTTGTTTCGTTGATTGTTAATCGGCGGTGGAGCATTTACAACATTTGTTTTTTTGTTTGGTCAGTTACTCCATCTGTGGTTACGCCATGATTTTTGTTAAGGATTTTAGGTCCTTGATTGACGTTTGCGGTAGTAGGATAAGTCGTAGTATTCTGGCTGGGGGTGATTAGCCTCCCATTTGTTCCATACGTCTTGCGACCACTATCTATTGCCGCTTGATCTATTCGGAGAGCGCTCTCAAGTACTTCATCGTAAGTCCTTAGTGGGAACTTCTGGACTTCTTCCTTTACCTCTCTGCTGAGAGAATGAAGGAATAAATTGCATAGTTCCATTTGGTCCATATTTGGAGCACTTGCTGAAGAATAAAGGACTATACGCCATCTTTGGATAAAGTGAGCAACATATTCATTGTGTTCTTGTTTAATGTGCAAGAAATCCCTAATTCCTATTCTCAACAGTTTGTTCATGTCAAATGCCTTGATGAACTCTGAAACAAGTTGTTTAAACAAATGTATGGAAGTTTCAGGTATTTTGTAATACCAATTGAGGGAAATTCCCTCTAATGTTTTGGGAAATATTTTAACAACAACCCCGTCCCAAGGGAGTAGTTATCGAATAGCTATGGCGTAGGCCTTGATATGTGCATTCGGGTCTTCTTCCTCTTTGTATTTGGGAAAATTGGGAAGAGGTATTGGAAGCATAACGCTTCGTATAATGAATTCTAAGGGATCTTTCAACTATGCTGAATAAGTCCCTATTGCACAGGTTTCGACCATCGATGGTCCCTGCTGAGGGGGTGGAGGTGGGATGGTTTGTTGGTATGGCATGGCACATGCATTTGCAGGGGCGTATGGCAATCCCTTTGGTTGAGCGAACATGCCGGGAGAAGAGAACATATCTCCTTGTTGTGATTTGGAATATATGTTCAAGTATGGAGGAGTATTGGCCAGGAATGGATTATTTTGTACTAGACTAGGAGGTGTCATGTTTTCCACTGGAATGATGTTAGAAAATGTGGTTCTAGTTGGGGTTTGTTGTGAATACTATGGAGGCATGCCCAACGTGCCTATTCCTATGAGGAGGTCTACTTTTTCGGGACGATGCGAAGGATTGGAATTTCCTACCTATATGAATTGAGAATTTTGACTTGATCGAACAAGCTCTAACCCTCTAACTTTTGCTACTAAAGTTGAGATGACTTCATCTGGTGAAGTTACAGTATTTTTCCTTAGTGGTGTCTTGTCATATATCCTGAGGTTGTATAGGCATGTGGTACCCCACTATGAATTGATCATTTCCCTACCATGTTTCCCCGAGGGCATTTCCTATAGGTAGTGGCATGGAGGTGTTTTCTTGAAACGAGACCTCGGGTTGTGTTTGTAAACTTCCTATAGGTCGGTACATAATTTGAGAGCATTGTTCATTCCTGGCATAATGCACTGAATGTTCATCATCTAAAAATGGATATGGATTCAATTTTCTACTAATTTACGGTCTAAGAAATACCTGAGGAGACGAACCAAATTCTCCTGTAAACGTCATGGCATTCAAGCCTGAAGGCTCTGGGTGTTGCGTTTGAGCGAGCTGATCCAACTCCTCTATTTGGAAAGAAGAACTATATCTAGTCCTTGGGGAGGAGTTTGTGTTGACAATTGGTTAGTTGAATAGTTTCACCACATGTTGAGAGTGAGGGAGATGGCTATTTATTCAGTTGATTGTAATATGCTTCAAGACCTAGGAGAGATATGCCATATGCTTCGAATCCCGACATATTTGGGGGGTATATGAATACCCGCAGAATAATGGGAAAGAGTGAAGGTCGATGGAAGAAATATGAAAAATACAATAAAAGAACTATGTCGATTCACGTTGGGCTCACAAATTTAGTATGATGGAAAAGTGAAAAGCGAGCATGGGAATCTACAAGTAACTCTTCCTCGCACTTGACCTCTCGAGCTCATGCTGAGAAAGCCAACGGGGATGGACTATACATGGGATATAGACAAGCTAGTTAGGTAATCTCATGTCTTCGACGTGCACTAATGGAATCAGTGAATCTAAGGCAAAGAAGGCCTTCCTAACTGAACCGGGATGATAGATCGGTTGGCAAGGATGACTTCTCAAAGGTTCTAATCAATATCAAGCTCTAGCATGATCTGATCTATAGGTTGTGGGATATGAGGAAAATGACTTGGGATTGTTTTGTATATATCTCAAGATAGGGTCATAAGATGGAAGATGGGTACAGTAAATTCTATGGTCGATTCTTTGGTCTAGTCCAGAAATCCTTAGCTTTGTTAGCTGCTATATCTAACAAGGATAACTATGTAATGATGATAGGTGGAAGTGGAGTGGATCGAAACAACGATGATGTGCGTAAACCATTATCAATGTTAGATTACCTCGTGGATCTGTTGGGTTGTGGGATTTGTGGATCACAACCATAGATTTGTGGTTGTTGTGGACCTGCTATGGTCATATGTAGAATCAATATCTAATCCCTAATATCCAGTGGTCATATGCCTTTTCGGTCGCTATATTTAGGACTGCAAGTTGTGAAATCTTCTCAGAGTACCTTATAGGTGTTCTAGCAACCTGAATTCTTAAGCTAGTGTCTATGTCAGTGAAAATGTCTCTTGTGTGGTCAGTGGGACAAAAGGGTCACAGATTGAATGTTTGCTCTCTTTTAATCCCTTCTACGAGTCATGCGGATATTTTTCTAGGGTAATCTATATTTTTTTGGTTTGACCAAAACATGTGTGTTTGGTCATCTTCTATGTTTAACCCTCTTAACTGTGAACTGTCATTTGTAAGTTTGTTGTTGTTCGAAGACTTAGATTCTAAGATTCTAATCTATATCAGTTATTACTGTAACAAGATTGGGTTGAGGCACGATTGGCTCAAATACGTATTCTCTAGGCTCTCTAGGTCCCGTGATTGTCATGCAAAGGAAACAATATAATTTTAACATCATAAAAGTAAAATTAACTATGTAAAGTATGTTTACAACATATATAATTTCTTTATTTTTGTGTTTTTCTGATGAACTATTTGAACGATCTTGAAAGAGCAACTATTTAAGATATCTAGAAATTGACAACTAAACTAATAACGAAATTAAAACAAACAAATCATCCGAGTATAGATACTTTCCTGTGTAGTTGTAAATCTATTCTAAATAACCAGATAACTAATTTAATCTATTTGAAATACTCTCGATCCTACCTCAGAAGTGAGGAGCGAATCATAGTTTCTCAGAAACTATCAATCCCCATAGCTTCCTCGGCATATCGAAAGTGATATTAACTGAAATGAAATGATTGACTACTCTATTTGATATGTTTTCACTAGAACTTTGAAAGCTTGAACCTATATTTTAGTGAAATGTGGCGAATCCGATGGTGTGTGGATTTATCCCTCGGTGAGATCTCCTCGTTTCATCATTCTCATCCGAATCCGTAAAAGCGTGTGATGTTAGCATCAATATAAGTTGGTATCGAAATAATGGCAGCTTAGGATGCAGACTAAATACAATGCGAGTAGGAGAGGGATAGCGCAAGAGAACAAAGCTTGGCTTATGCAATTCCTAGCGGGATTTATTGCAAGTCATACAACATAATATGTCTAGAACCTAAAACTAATCCTGTTTGATGAACAAGACCTGCAACTTTAATGGCTTCCTACTGAAAATCAAACTATCCTATTCCAATGAATTGCATGAAATAGTAAAAACACTAGCACAAGAAGATTATGTGGCTTCCTAACAGCTAAACAACACTAACCATGCATGCAACAAATAAAACTATGAATCCTAAGAAAAATTGAAAGGATAAGCTATTGAAATGAGAAATTGAGGCAAATTTGAGGGGTGATTTGCTTGAGCACAAGCCAACTATTTATAGAATTCCCATTTACGCAAAGGTGAAAACCAAATTGAACTCTTCAACCATACACAATGAAAAAACCTATTCTAGGGAACCAAAATCATAAATACAAGCAAAGGTGGTGAAACAAGTGGTAAACGTTGAATTTTTATGTGTGGTCATATTAAAAAGAACATTTTGGAAAATGCGTGAAGGACCTCCGCCGGGAGCAAGGAGGTGGTTATAGGACCACATTACTTCCTGGGTAGTAGTCACGAGACTGTCACCTAGGCAGGGCGGCGGTTACATCTCTGAAGATCAAAACGCAAAGAAAAGGAGGGGAGAACAGAAAAAAAATCATACAAGGGCTAAGTGGGGCATGTGGGATGTTAATGCATACTTGGAGAGCTTTTTTGGATCCTAAAAACCTTGCAAGGAGACCTGTATCATCATTGGGGCACGTGTAACTATGTTATGGCGGTGCAGGACCCTACAATTTTGGTACGTCACAAATTGTCCCTTTATGCATTTAAATCCCTTTTCCCTCAAAGATAAAAGTTTTCACTTTTCCTCCACCAAATAGCACACCTCTACTATTGACTTCTTAGATGAATTTTGACTTTTACCCCGTGCTTTGCAGGTTAGTTTGATACTTTAAGTCATTTGAATACAAGAGGAAAATTTTCCAAGTTGATGCTAATGGTCCACCTCCCCGCCTCTTTGACTTTTCAAACTTCCACATGTCACCACAGCCAAGCACCTTGAGGTGGTCCCAAAAATTTGATACGTTAAATGGGCATGGGCTTGCCACGTTGTCCTATTCGGTGAGATTTGTTTGAATGCTTGAAACCCAATGAAGGAACCACATGGCATGCTTCGAGGCGCCTCCTTTTTCCATTGAAAAGTCTACGTAAAATGCAAAGCAAGCGGAGGCCTCTATGTGTCCTCCCGATGCTATTTCAAAGCCAAACCAAAAATTTGATTCTCAAATGAGCACCATTCACCCACATGGACATATTTCTAAGTTGAGGCTTTTTATAGAATTTTTGAAGTATTTAGCTAAGCCTGCATCCAACCAAAAGGTTCCACATCCCCTGTAGATGCAAGGATGTAAATTTGACTGGGAGAAAATGCCCGTCAAACCGTAAAATATAGAAACATGAGCATTTGAGCCTGAAAATGAAGTTTTCTTCAATGACAGAGAGTTTAGACTATTGCAAGGATCAAAATACGATCCTTAGGGACACATCAACTCATTATTCTTCAAGTATTTCAAGGTAGAACATCAAGAACACAAATTCCAATTGTGGCAATAGAGGGAATGGGAAAATATGAGTTTTTGAAAGGATAGAGCCTAGGGAACTCAAAATACAAACCTTTCGAGAGGAACAAAGAAACTAGGAGACAAATATGGAACCATACATGATCTTTGACCCAAAGGAAGACTAAAAAAGGCAACAAAGACCAGCCAAACACAACATGGCGAAGGATAGAATGATAGAGGTCATAAATCAATAGATTTTCATGGGAAAAAATGGGTCAAGATAATTTTGAGCACCAACACAAGCTTCGAATCAGGGATGGGCACTCCGTGTGAGTACCACAAGAAAAAAAGTAGACCAAGTTCTAAAATATCCATCGGAAAAATGGAGTCACAAGCCAAAAAACCAAAACCAGCTAATAAACTGCCAAAACAAAAAAAAAGACCAAAAAAGGAACAATTGTACACTATACAAGTGATATGCAAACCTCGCTTTTGGGGATCAATAAAAAAATACTTCAAATTTTTGCCACTAATAAGCAGCTCAATAAATTCCCCATCTACGTCCTTGAGGAAAAATGTATTCTCATGAATTCGATATCAATGGAATATGGGCCCATCCACAAAGCATCAAATTTACCATGCTTTCCCTCATCTTCATGCCTGCTATCCCACAATAGCACAAGATCTCCAATACTGAAAGCTCTTGGGGTTACCTTCTTATCAAACAACTTCTTCATCCTCTCTCTAAATTTTACATGCCTCTGATGGGATGCCCTTCTTGCTTCATCAAGCTTGACAATCTGATTAATCCATGTTTCATATCGAATGATTTCTTTGTCTTCAAGTTATTGAAAAAACTGAAATGAAGATAATTGTAGTCGTAAGGGCGGTAGATCTTGTGTTCCATATACCAATTCAAATAGGATTTTACCAAGCTCTTTTTGCAAAGTGACCCTATCATCCCAAATAGGAAATTTTATTTGCTCACCCCATTTCTTCTTGTTCAATTCAAAAGTCATTTTAGTGATCTTCAACAAGTTTTTATTACTCGACTCAACTGTCCATTTCCATGTGGGTTGTAGTTAGAAGCATATGTCAACTTTATCCCATACTCTTTACACATTACCACTCAAGGTTTAACTCTAAAACTCATGGCATTATCGAAATAATATTAACTAGCACTCTAAATCAGTAGATGATACGATTCAATATGAAGTCCATTACAACTTGGTGCATTTCTCCTTGCTAGTGGGGATTTCTTTCACCCATTTTGAGAAAAAATCGTAGTTACCAAAATCCATTTTTGTCCAAAGACTTGATGAATAAAAAATTTCACCAATGAAGTACACTCGCCATTAATTGAAAGGATATTTAATTGATATAGGATGCAAAGGAAGGGATTATGAAGCATTCAAAATTCTAGAGAAACATTGACAACTCTCACATCTTCTAACCAATTGAGTTTCATCCTTGAAAAGAGTTGGCTACCAATAACCAGACCTCATAATTTTTTGTGCAATAACTCTTCCAGAAAAATGTCTCCACAAAATCCCCCATGGAAATAAGCAATTATTTTGGGAGCTTCATCTTCAGTCACACATCTTAAGAGGATTCCTTTAGGGTTCTTCCAAGCCAACCCAAAGTTTGTAATGAAATATTTTTGAGAAGCCGAGTGTGAGGGATCTTTTTTATTTTTATTCAAATGCCTGGGGTAGTATAAGTGTATGAGATAAAAGATTACATCCTTTACCATTCGGAACTCAAAATTTCTCAAGAACACTGCCCTTTCTTCCTCTCGCCTCATTTTCTTCAAAGATTCTATAGATTGCTTTCAGCCATGACCTTGGTAAGACCCAAATGTCTTACTAGATTTGTGGTCTAAATGTCCATATCATACTCCTATAATTAGTTAACCCATCTAAACCTTTTTATTGAGATCTCCATCTCTCGATAAGATGTATTTCACCATTGTGTGAGGAACATAAGCAACAATTTTGGAACTCAAAATATAAGGCCTAAATTTTTTTGCTACTTTTACCAAGGAAAATACTTGTTTCTCCATGATTGTGTATTTCAACTCAATCGCTTGCAATTCCTTACTAATGAAGGAAATAGGTATTTCATCTCCATCATCATCCTTTTGTAAAAAAATAGATAAATGGTGTGTTCGTAAGCAAAGGAGGAGATTTGGAAAGGTTTCTTGTAATTTGGGGCTACTGGAACCGAGCATGCTTTGATGCTTCCTTGATTCCATCAAAAGCTTTAAGGGAATCCTCTTCCCACTTGATATTTTTGTCCTTATTCAACATGGAGGTAATGGGGAGAGTAAACTAATTAAAATTAGACAGAAACCTTCTAATGAAATTAATTTGACCAAAGAAGCATTGGATTCCTTTCTTAGTTTTGGAACCGGATCTTGCTTTGATAGCTTCTATCCTTTGTGGATCAATCATAACTCGTTCTTTAGACACAATGTGACCAAGCGCTTTTCTCTTTGCACCAAAAATGGCACTCTTTGGATTGAGTGAAATGCCATATTCTCTACATCTAATCAGTATTATTTCCAAATGTTGTAAGTGGTAAATTCTTTTACTAGAAAAAATAGTAATATCATCTTGATAAACAATAATAAAATCATTGATATAGCCAGCAAAAGCAACGTCCATGGCGCTTTGAAAAGTAGCTCCAGCATTCATTGAACCAAAGGGCATCCTGACAAAAACATATGTTCCCCACGGAGTAGTAAAGGAAGTTTTAATCCTCTCTAATTCTTTGACAATGACTTCGTTATAACCGGAGAAACCATCGAAAGTAGAAAGCATTTCGTAGTAGTAACTAATTGCAACATGTTTTCCATGTTTGGTAGAGGATATATTTCTTTCTTTGATGCTCTATTTAGATTTATGAAATCCACACAAATTCTTATATCTCTGTTTTTCTTTCTCACCGCACCAAGTTTGCAACCCAAGAAGAACACCTTGTGGATTGAATTATTCCTCCTTGTCTCAAATTTTTCAATTCCTATAGCATTTGGAGAGAAAGGAGTTATTTAATTGGCCTTTGCTTGTATATGAATGGTTTGGCATCTTTCTCAAGAGTGATTTCATGTTGAAACAAGTCTTCTCTATATGATTTCAACTCGAAATAAGACCAAGACAAACAATGTTGATGTTGTTTCAACAATTAGATATAGGACTATATTTTTCCTTGTTTAAACCACTCCTAACCAAATCTTCCTTTGTTTCTCCTTTGTTCCCAAGTCATGTTCTTCAACATCTATATATACAAACATTTTTCTATTGATTATACAATCAACATTGTTAAAATTTGACTCAAGAGCAACCAGCCCTCTAGGGATGGTGTTATTCTTCAATTGAATGATATCCCTCCTAAACAAGGTTTCTTTTCGATCGAATTATAGACTAATGGTTCCAAATCAATATGTTGATCAACAAACTCACCTTGGTTCTGTAAAAACCTCTGAACCTAAGCATAATTATTAAATACTTTCCAATGGTTGATGTTATCACGATCGGGAGGCCTAGTGAGTATTTCAATATCACATTCACAATATGGAGAAATGGTAAAATTATCAAATCTTGACCCCAACACTCGCTAACCTATATGCGATCATATTTAAAAAAAATTCATGATGAACAATGTTGAAGGAATCAAACATCTCAATCAGATCCCAAACTATGTGTTTATATTGTTTGATTCATTGATTTTTTTGCATACAATTCTCTAACTTTTTTGACAACCAACTCATAATCTCCCTTTACAATGACATCCTTTACACCATAATTCCAATAAATCCTTAATCCTAACAATAATGCCTCATACTTAGCTATGTTATTGGTGCATTCAAAGTGAATATTGAAAGAAAAAACAAATTCATCTTTGCTTGTAGAGATCAAAACAACACCAAAGACCATTACATTAAAAATTTGGAGAAAGCTCCATCAAATAAAAAAGTCCATGGAGATATTACTTCTTCAAGACACTTAGACTGATCCATCTTGTGCTCTTTACCATCACCAAACCCAATAAAATCATCAACATCAACATCAGCAAATAATACTTTATAAGAAGCATTGTTTGGATAATCATTTAAATGCAACATCTTCTTCTCTCCATATAATTTTACAAGGCTACCTTCAATGGGAATGGTGGAAAAAGACATATCCATTTGGAAACTCCTCAAAACTTACAGCCCACTTTCTTGACAACAACATACCCCATTTGGTAGGGCAATCAACAATTACAACATCAAGTTTCAAATTCTTACCTGGATAGGCTGCAAGTTGCACCACCAAACCTTTGACACATCCAACAACTGGCACTTCCCTAGAATCCATGGAAGTAAAATTTCCATACGCTACTATTACTTTGATATCTAACTCATTCATAACTTCCAAAGGCATGACATTGCATGATGCCCCGCAGTCAAACCTATAAGTATGTAGCAACCCGTCCTTGATGATAAAAGTTATGAAGAAAGGGTCAAAACTCAACCGAGATAAAACCAAGGATGTTCCCAAATATACCTCCGGTGGTTCACCAAATTCTTCCAATGCTGATGTCTTTCCTACCTCTATAATAGCAAGCGAGCTTATTGAACATTCAAATCCATTTTAACTGCAGCCTTCTCCTCCTTTAATATAAAATACTCATTTGTTGTCTTCTTTTGTTCAAGGATTCTAAGCAGCTCAAAACTTGGAGCATTGACCTTGATTTGGCTCAAAACTTGAGCGATGTCATAGGGAATGTATTTAGGAAAAACAATAGTGGAAGGAGGGCTGGAAATTTCATCAGATGGCACAAGGTTTATAAAAATTTGAGAATGGGGTGAAGCATAACTTTTGCTTGGGACAGAAGGGCTCTTAGCAGATGTTTCTTTCTTAGGAACCTCTTTTTGGATATAAAAAAGAAATGGGGTTTTATTTTGGCCTAAGGCCTAGCTCCCTTAATAGCCTTACTTCTTGTGTTATACTCCTCTTGGGCCACCACAACATTCATAAGCATCTTCCTATCCTCTTCTGAGGGTATACCTCCATCATAATTCTTGATCATCAATGCCCTCAAGTATTCAAAATCATGAGAAGGAGGAAAAATATCTACCCATTGGATGCAATCCCAAAATCTAGCATCAAGTGCTTACACTTATCACTTCAAAGGATATTTCTCCTTGACATGAGTTTATAGGGTAGTCCATCATGAAAGCATCATCATCCATATTACAATCATCATCTTGCTCTTCAATTTTCTAATTTGTTCCACTTGGAGGATGAGGTAATAAACATCTCTCACACCATTCAATCTGATTTGCATCATCAACAATAGCCACTCTGGCATTTGACGGATCTAGCACTACCTTAATTTCCTTGGCCTAAGATTGGCTATTTCCAAATACAATAGGCCCTTCACCTTTTTCATCAAATCTATTCTCATTCTTATGGTAATTTCCATATCTATCTTGTGCTTGCTACCTAAACTGACCTTGTGAAGTTTGTACAATTTCCTTCTCATCTCTTGCCAAATTATAGGAAAGATCTTTGACAGACCCCTTCCAAAGTTTTCACCACTTCCTCGAAGTCTACAGTCTTTCTTGCTTGAGGCTTCTCAAGGTTTACCAATTTAAATCCCTCTCTCTTAGGAGGTTTCCAAACAACCTTGATATTGTTATCAATTTGAAGTGCCATGGTGAAGGCTTGCCTTGAATTTCCAGGGTTCTCGTCCCTCAAGTAATATGCAGCGTTTTTTATCTAATGCATCAAAATATTTTATTAAACAAGATTCATCACACGATCTTAAATTCACCAAGAATCTCATCAAATTTTTATTGAACCTTGTGTTGATGTCATGGACCGATTAATTTGGGTTCTTCTTGATATTCTCAAACTTGGATAAAAGGAACCTAGGATTAGTCTTGTCACCATATTGCAGCCTGAATGCATTTTGCATTTCAGCCCATGAATCAATAGAATTATCTGGCAAGGCCTTGTACCAATCCCTAGCATCCTCCTCTAAAGTGTGGAAAAACAATTTAATGTACACATCCTCAAATCCAATTTCAAAATCCTCCATCATATTAATAAAGAGTTTCAAATGTTGATCACCTGTTATGGCATTATTCCCTTGGAACTTTGGCAATCTACTTCTGACATCCTGAGGCACAACATTAGGATAGCCAACCATTCCCCTAAAATTTATTGGGCCAAAGGTGTTGACCACAAATGGAGGCCTAGGTGGAGGTTGAGCCATGTTTTTTGGTGGAGGTGATCTTGGGGGTGACACAAGCTGATGAGGAGTGTGAGGTCTTTGGGGCTCAAGAATGTAGTTCACAAGATTGGTATTCTCTAGGTGTTGATTTTCTTGGAAAGTTTTATTAGAATTGAAACACACAGGTGCAAATTGAAGAAGGAATTCACCAAGTACAATAGAAGGACCTTCACTAGTTGAAGTAAACAAGTTTATGAGAAGATTTCTTGAATCAGAATCACTGGAAGAAGAGTGATAATCATCTATCAAAGGCTGATCTCTCTCACCAATGAATATTCCTTTGCTTGATGTCTGACCTTCAACAACCTCTTAAACTTTTCTTTCCTCTAAAATTGTCTTTCCCAATTCTTGAAATAATTATCTACTTGTGTCTCTCCTAAAGAGAGATCTTCTTCCTTCTAGGTTTGCAGATTTTATGTGACAAACTTCACTCAATGTATGATAAGGTACTGGTATTTATCAAAAATATAAAATCAAGGAGTCAAAACTAAGGACTTTCACCCTATTTTTTACAAATGTACTATGAATATCTATCAAATGACTACAAATATTAGTGCTATGCAAATCTTTACAAGATCTAATATTCTTTTATTCAATTTTTCAACTATGGTGCAAAGTTTGAAACAACATATTGGAGACACTTGAAAATATTAAACTCAATACTATACTCTTCATTTCAGCCTTATAAATCTAACTAGAAAATGATGCTCACCAATGTAGTTACAAATAAATCACATAAAACGTATTACAGTGGCTTTGAAATACTTCGAATGCTCCCAAAGAATGGCTCCATAAATTTTGGTACCCATATTTAATGTCCTTCACAACTTGAGTAGCATCATGAATTTTATAAGACTCTCAAAGGAAGATAAATGATTTATATCTCGTTTACTATAGCTAGGGAAGTAATTTATCTGACTTATTAGCACTCAGGATTTGAAGAAGCGGGTAGCACCTTGAAATTATTTGATCTTATCCTCACTATTATAGGTTGTGCCTCTCACCTAAGGTAAGAGAACCTATATTGTAGCTTATGTTTTATGAAGGGGGTGAATATATCCTTAGATTATGTAGATTTTATGGAGATGGCCTTGAGAAAACATGATCAATTTCCCATTATTCAAACTCAACAAAGTTGTCACTACTAAATGATCGAAATTCTTTCAAGACAAGGCTGAAGCTACTTGAGACATGGTGTGATCCTGAGTGCTTTGTGCATTTTTGTAAATGGATTATATTCTCTTGTTGACACACAATGCAACACAGGGGTAGTATAGGTGGGATTAGGTGATTTAAATGAATTTTGGGGTGGGAGATTTTTAGACAAGACTAACTAGAATTTTCCAACTTCTTTGAGGACCTTTGCAAAACTTTTAAAAAAACCCAATCAATAGAATGCTTCAAATAAGTTAAGGTATTCCTTCAACCAAGATATGTGCACCAAATGGAAGCCCAAATTTGCACTCTTCCACACAATCTCTAATGGTCTATCACAAAAGCTTGAGCTAGATGAATCAGTTAAGCATTTAGAAATTTCTATTTTATCATACCTAAGGTGTACCCATAGGTTTACAAAAATATTTATATCAAGGAAGGCAGAGTGAATTTAAATTTGTTTATCCCTTTATCAAATGAAAGCTCTTATAATCTTGGGATTGCAAATACCACTAAGCTATCACAAGAATGAGACCTGTATGATGAAAGAAACTCTAAACACTAGATTGTAATAGGATCAAGAAACACAAATTGAAAGCATTCTAAAATATAAGCGTATGTAAATTTTTCCTAGAGCCAACACAAAATAATCCAGAAATGACCAAAATTATCAGCAAGGGAATGTTACAAGAACAATCGCAGAGATTTTTAGTTGCTATACATCTGCAACTAACCTAACATGATACAAATTCGATGAAAAAAGGAATTAAAAGGGTTCTTAGTTGGTTTCTCATAGAATGGGATTCTTCCCAGATTTTCCTGTGAAAATTATAAGTTTATCCAACCATTTGCATGAAAAATTCATGCAATATATAACTTTCACTCACTCACTCACTTTGCCCCTCAAATCTTTCCTCCAAAAGTGGAATATTCGAAGCACCTTTGCTTCACAATATTTTTGGAAAATGACATTTAACAAACTTGCAAAAAGTTACCATTTGTTCTTTCAAAAGGTGAATCACTACAAAAATTTCATCATTCTTCAAAGTGGAAGCACATTTTTCATTTCACATGCATGTAGATCCCTTTCATTTCATCATTTCAACTTTTCCCTTCCCAATTTTTACTCTGTAACTTTGGATTTGGTAATTCACGTTTTTCATGAACCAGAGTAAAAATTTATTTGAAAAATGCCTTGGATTCACAAATTGAACCCCCAAATTAATTAATCTGACCCTAAAGATCAAAACGACACAAATTAGCAAAAACTCGATGAAGATTGATGAAAAAAATGCATCTCCAAACTTCATGGAGCTCAAATGGCAGCCAAAGTAGTGACACGCATAGGTACCATCAATTTGTTCCTAAACTACAAATTTGAGCGCTCCACATGGCCGATTCGAGCCTCGAGACATATTTTTATCTTTTTACTACTTTTAGAAAATTTTCACAATTTCTTGATTTCTTCAAGCCATTACTCACCAATGAGATTTGCGCTTGTTATGTGGTGCAATATGACTTGATACAGAGTCGTAGCTCAATTATACATATTTTACATCTTTCTCGGAAAAAGGAAAAATTACATTTTTCCTCCACAGCTCCACCCTTCCGCTTCAAGTTTCTAAAGTGCGTCCCATTGGAACCCCGGGACCATTTATGCCTTTAACTCCCTTTTCCCTCAAAGGGAAAATTTTTCAATTTTCTTCCGCATGCCCACACCTCTGCTATTGATTTCTCATATGAATTTTTACTTTTTACCCCAGGGCTTGCGAGTTAGTTTGATACTTTGAGTCATTTGAATAAAAGCGGAAAATGTTCAATTTGCCCCGATTGTTTACCTCCCCATCTCTTTGACTTTTCAAATTTCCACGTGTCACCATAATGCACCTTGAGGTGGTCCCAAAATTTGATACGTTGAACAAGAGAGGCCTTGCCACGTGTCCTATTCCAAC
Organism: Taxus wallichiana var. yunnanensis; assembly: GCA_018340775.1. Classification (NCBI taxonomy): domain Eukaryota; kingdom Viridiplantae; phylum Streptophyta; class Pinopsida; order Cupressales; family Taxaceae; genus Taxus; species Taxus wallichiana. The sequence continues at coordinate 182,272,817 of CM031237.1, read as the reverse complement.
GAGATTTGTCCAATGCTTGAAACCCAATGGAAGGCACCACGTATCATGCTCTGAGGCAATCTCCTTTTGGCCATTTAAAAGTCTAACTAAAATGTAAAGAAAGTGGAGGCGTCCATGTGTCCCCATCTCACCAAGTCTCCATGTGTCCTCCCAGGCGGTATTTCAAAGCTAGACCAAAATTTGATTCTCAAACGAGCATCGTTCACCCACGTGGACATATTTCTGAGTTGAGGCTTTTTAAAGAGTTTTGAAGTATTTAGTTGAGCTGCATCTAACCAAACGAAGGCCACATCCCCAGCAGATGCAAGGATGTAAATTTGACCTAGAGAAAATGGCCGTCAAACCATAAAATACAAAAACATGAGCTTTTGATCCTGAAAATTAAGTTTTCTTCAATGATAGAGAGTTTAGATTGTTGCAGGCTCAAAATATGATCCTTAGGGACACATCAACTCCTTCTTCAAGTATTTCAAGGCAAAATGTCAAGAACACAAATTTTGACTGTGGTAATAGAGGGAATGGGAAAACACAAGTGTTTTTTAAGGATAGAGCCAGGGAGCTTAAAATACAGTCATTTCGAGATGAACAACAAAACTAGGAGATAAATATGGACCCGTACATGATCTTTGACCCGGAGGTAGACTAAAAAAGGAAACAAAGTCCAGCCAAGCACAACATGGGCAAGGATAGAATGACAGAGGCTGTAAATCAATAAATTTTCAAGGGCACAAATGGGGCGAAAATTTTGAGCACCAACACCACCCATCCTAAAAATAGGTCAAAATTGCACTCTCGGATGCATCTTTTTCTCCTCCTTTATTATTATTAAATAAAGTAATAAAATAAACATGCTAATACAATGAGGCATTAATAACCTTGGTTAAAAATACAACCCATTCAAACTGCAGTTGAATGTTCTACTTTAACAAGGTTGGATGAATAACTTGGCTAATAATAGCCCTTGTTTTCGAGAGTAAGTCTCCTCCAATGTGCATGTAATCTCTGTCTTCTAGTGCTTGATGGGACACTTACCGATTGATCCACTTGTATTTCAAAATAACACTTTAATCCTACCCCTTGGTTGAATATGCAAAAATAACCTCTCTGTGTGAGAAAAAAATTATTCATTTATTTGTAATATATTGCAAAAATAAGTTTCCAATGTATTCCATCCACTATGGGGACCACCTGCAAGTTTTGATGATGGAACTTATTTGTCTTCTTGTGGTTACATAAAAAAATATTTTTGATAAGTATAATTTATTCACTTTCAAACCGTCCTTTTGTGGGGACCACATGTGATGAGTGCACACTTTGCTCTATAGCTTTTGGGGCCATTTTTGCACATGTAGTAATAGAAAATCCTCCCTTTGAACAAAATCACCTTATCAGATTTTGAGGTATACTTTGGAACGTTTAAGGTATTCCATTATGAAATGTCATATAATACTTGACATAGTTGGTCCTTTAAACCTTGGCCCTATATAATCATGGAGATACTTCATCATTGACATGTATCTTTTTTAAGCTAGTCAAAACCATACCATTATGTGGTCGGATTTTTAAAAAAATTATAACGTCTATAGCACTTTTTTACCTTTTCAGCAATCATTAGTTGTCATTTTTTAATTTTCATCACATTAAGGTTTTTAGACCTTATAAAGGTCAAATGCGATGATTTTCAACTAATTAGGCTAGTCCCCTTCACCATGATGCTCAACCCTTCGTAATTAACGGTGATGATACCTAACTAGTATGGGGTTAGGGATATCTATGACATGACACTTACATACTTTAATGACCCATGTTGAGTTTGGAGTTAATGAGCACCATTCATATTTTACTTCTTCATCTCCTCATCGTTGATCTTCTAAGTATCTGAATTTGTATTGATTATGACTTTCCTTTTATCCTTGGCTTTTTGATCTCTAACCATTGATCCCTCACTTGGTGGTTGGCTCAAGTTATCATCTAGTATCGTTGATATTTATATGGTTTATCTAGCACCATTGATCTTTAAATTGCTAGATGAGTTAAGTTACTGCGTGATCAATTGGCGAGAGTGTTTATTTATTGTCTGATCTCCATTGTGTCATTTGTATGCACATTTTGGAGGGTGAAGCTCTAGAGAATTTTCTCCAGACCACCATTATTGTGTGCTCAAGCTTGATTCTCTTTTTCAACTGTGAATACATACGTTTAATGGTTACCAAAGGCTCTGCTTAAATATTTTTTTGGGTTTTGTGAACTGCCATGGCAGCCAGTTTTATCGTTTTGAGCTCTAACTGAAGCTTAGACTAGAACTACATTATGATTTGGTTGTTGTTTGATAAAATGGTAATCCACTATTTGTTGAGCACTGTGACTATTTTTTTGCTGACATTATTTGACGTAAATGGCACTGATACTTTGATATATTTGTTCTCCTTGTGTTCTCTCACATTTTTAGAGTGTGAAATTCATTTCTAGGTATTCGGTTTCCATCTGCACTTCGATGATCTTTTGATAGCTTCTTCCACTCTTCTCAAAATAGTAAGTTCTTTAGTTTTGAACTATGATTTTCATAATTTTTTTGATGGATTTCAAAACAATCTTATTCTATGATAACATATTATTAACTGTAACTTAAAGAGTTTTGTTTCTTATCAACCTAGATATAGGTATTCTTGTCGATATGAAAGCACATTGATTTCTTTTCAGTTTCCATTGTTCTATAATTGAGTGACCGCTATTGTTATTTGATCTCTAAGTTTTGATATTTGCTTTGACATCGTTCGGGGTGTTTGAAGAAAATCCGCCATGAATAATTCTTTCAGGCTCTCTATAACTTCTGATTTTCATGTGTTATGTCTATGAAATGAGATTCAGTTTGTCTATTTCTTCGATTATTTCTCAGTTCCTCCATTTTTATTGTTTTATGTTCATTGAGATAATATTTTCAGCATTATTTGGTCTTCTACACTATTCTCTAGGGTTTCAGTTGGTTTAACTAAAAACTCGATAAGTTCTTGACTCTCTAACTCTGTATTTTTCCGTGAATTTTCAACCTCTTATAAAGGTGATTCGTTGCCATATCTTCATTCTGATTGGTAATATTTGATGTTTTAGTCACCATAAAGAGGTTTTAATAGTTTCAAGTTGACCATTTGAATGCCTCTGTCATTTGATTTTAAAGATGACCACTATTATTCTGCGCATTTGAGCTTTGTTTGGTCTTTTATGGATTTACAAACATTAATCTCTGAACCTCCTTTTTTATTTTCTTGTATTGTTTGTCACCATTATTGGATCTCTAAGATATGGTTTGAGTTGTATCTTCCTTCTCAGTTTGTAATTTTGAGATATTTCTTGCTCACTGGTTGTAGATCTTATTCGATGTCTAGAAATTGACTGTGAAATGTTTTATTATCCCATTTCAACTATTTTGTTACACACTTGAAGAGAGTTGGACTTGTACTCTATTTTTTTATCTTGAAAATGTTGTTGTAACCTTCAAGATCTTTACATCTCACTATTTGGAAACCCGCTACATGTTGTTTCTAGATATATCATTTTTTTGCAAGTGAATGCTTCTTTTTCATTGTTATGAGAAGTCATTATTTTACCATCACATCTTTGTAGGGATGAAACCTTTACTTCAAAAGTGATATAGCTTCTTCTTATTGATAGGTGACATCTTCCATTGCTTGACACTAAATATGGGTTACTTTGGAAGCTTTGAACTTATTTCTCAATTTTTGCCACTTAGTTGATGAATTTCATCCTTTCTTGATCAGTAAAACAGTCAAAAATTGTATCCCTTTTATCCTTTACTACCATTACTTCAGCTTCGTAGTTGTCTTATTTTCTTTGCATTCATTCTTACATTCTACTTATTACTTGCAAAAATATGATTACTTTCTTCTTTTGGATTGGTTTGCATCATGATAACTTGATGATGAGAATGCATAGTGGAATTTGTATTGATTGCTGTAATTTTAACTTGATATGATGTTCTCACTTTCATTCTCTATTCTAGATTTTGATGATAAATTAATATGGATGTTGAAAACTCCCTAAGAATCTGTTATTCTTCGATACCTTGAGGTTTAATGAAGATTTCTGAGCTGTCTTATTGTACTTGGGCTCCTCACCTACTCTTAAAATAGCTACTTAATATACCATTCATACCCAAACAGGGTTTTCATTTCTGTAACTATGGTGCATTCACAAGATCATCTTAACTAAAATCACCTCCTGAAGCTTTATATGCTTAACTCTTTGCATGGTAGTTGGAATTTTGAGTTCTTCTTGATAGACCTCCATATATCTGAATTGGTTTCTCCTTAGAAAAGTGTATTAAGTTCATTTGAAAAGCTTCCACTTTATGAACTGGTTTACTTCCTTTCTTTGTAGCTCCATTATCAAACTGTTTCAAATACTGTACTTCATCATTTAGTAGTGAATTTTTTTATTGAACTTTATTAAATCAAAGCACTATTGTAAATCGATTCTATTAGTGATTCCTATAGAACACTTGCTTTGATGTATGCACTCTGTTGATCTTAGCTTCAAAGGTATAATTTATCCATTGTGATGAACCTCCATAAGCTGAATAAGTGGTGGTTTTCCTTTTTCTATACCTGAATTTTGATGAATCCTTACTTGTGCTAGATATTTGTGATTGACAAGAATTTCTAGAAATGTCATTTCAAGATGTAAGTGTAAATGATCTAAAACCTGTACCTTCATCCGAGGATTTTGTAATTGTTTGAAAGGATTACTTGTCATGCTAGCTATTAACCATTCATTGATCATTCTCATGATTCTTTTCTTTAGTAGCTAAAATATCTTCATTGAAATATCTTCTTGGAAAGAAGTTACAATCCGTATTGATAATTTCAATTATTTTGTTTGATACTTGTGGATTTTAACTCAAAAAATTTCCTCTCACACCTTATGTGCGCTTGTAAAATAATGATTAATAGATTCGTTCTCTATTTCATAACTAATCTCACATTAGTGCATCGTAATTCATGATCTCTGAATTTGAATATGTATTTAATGTTATTGCAAACTACTATCTGAAGTAATTTGTTCTTGTACTACATGCTCTGTTTCAAATTTTTATTTCTTGAAAATTTATCCAGATATCATTATAATCACAACTCCATTAATGATTGATTGATGTTTATTTCATAATTCATTTCGAGATTTATCAATCAAACTATTTTTTTATCATTTGTAACTTGCAAATTGTAATTTTATGATATTTTGCAATTGACTGTAATTTGATCAAACTCTGATATCGTTTTCCTTCTATATCTTGAACAATATGGCAAAATTGTAGTTGATCAATAGAGGATGTACTCTTTGATGTTTTAACTATCTAAAAATTCTTGGTTTCTTCTTCTATTTTTAGCTGAACTCACTCCATATGCATTATTTTAGTACATTCTCATTACTATGTCCTTACAAATACTCCTTTTGTGTAAATCATTTAGTTGTGATGATGATATTCTCTTGTAAATAGTGGCTCTGGGATAGTATGAGACTACAATCTTATTTTCCACACTGCAAAAGTGTACTTTATCTCATCTAAAAACTATACTGGATGGTTTTGTTCAAAAGAATGTTCCCTTTTGGAATTTGTACTTTGATCATTGTGACAGATCTGAATGAATTATTTTATATGGAAGCATTCTAACCATTGAAATTGAGAAACTGTACCTTGGTTCTGTATCATATTTTGATAATATCTTGAATATGTGTCCTTGACTTATGCAATTTACAATCTTTCTTTTCTCCAAGTTATCTTTAAAGTATGATTCAGTTTGGTATTCTACTAAAGCTCTGAAGTTGGATCAACATCATTATCTATACTTTTGTATGCATTCCATTTGTTAGAATATGCAGTACTAAACTTGCATCTCTTTTATGGATTAGTTTAGCTATATCTTTATATATTCATCATTTTCTCTGAACATGGAATAAACATACCTTTTGAGTTCAAATCCCATAATGTAATACTTATGATATGTAAACATGATATTCAGTGTTTATTTCCTTCTTCTTACCTATACCTACACATTTAGATAAACTAATTAGAAAACATTAGGATTTTTGTCCTCTCTCATGCTCCATAGTTTTTCTTCTTTTATCTTTTATTTTCTGAAATGATTTCTTGGAATCATATGAGCTGATGTAGAATAATGCTCTTGTCAATTTTTTATCTATCTCTGATGTATATTATGCCTATAACTCATACCTCCTGATGTCAAGAGATCCATCTACATGAAATTATATAGTACAAGAATATGGATAAAAACCTTGAGCTCATCACCGGCATGTCTTCTTCTTTTGTGTCTCTGCAGTACAATGCCAATGTGGATAACATGGATGAAGACAAAGTAAATATGGAGCTGGAAATGGAGGAATGGAGATGAAATAAACTCAAAGCAATGATGGGTTTTTCATACTTCATTACTTTCCTTTTCATGGATATGTACCTTCTACTTTAGTAGTTATGATTTTATTTTGAGCTAAATCCCATGGCTTGTGTGCAAAGGGGGATTAATCCCTAGGAAAACTAGGATGCTGCCTAGGCGCCAATAGTCGGGGGTTCTTGAATCTAAAAATTTCCTTTTTTCCTTTAATTTTAAAACTTAGCTTTAAAACAATTTATCTGAAGATTTAATATTGATCAACCCATTTATAGATATTATTATATAGTAACATAAATTTCATGTATGTACATAAAAAGTTTTGTAATATTTTTGCAATAAAAATATCACATATTTATAAACATGTATGATTTTGTTGGTATTGTTACCCATTATTTGATATAGCTCCAAATTATGTAGGTGTGTAGTTTGTTTTAGAAAAAGGTTAATGTATATTTTATAATGTCACTAGTGTATCTAGTAGAAGTGAGTATAATTGAAGGAAAAAAAAAATCTTTATTCTTAATTTTTTGAAGAAATTTTCTATTATTTTACTATGGAGGAATTGGTAGGCCTGGTCCAAATACAACTCTTCACAAACATTATCAAAACCATGGGAGCTACATAAACACTTTTGTTTCTTTGTAAAAAATGGTGCTTTATTTCAAGATGGAGTTCCGTCACTTACTTGATATGGCTAAATCAGACATGTAAAAATCCTTGTATAAAATATTGTATTTTTACATTTTGAGCATCTCCTACGATTAATTTTTTCCATACATGGAATATTTTGCATCCTTATGTGATAATTTAGTAAGATATTTTTATTATTATGTTATTATGACCATGATGTAAATTTAAAAATACAAGAATATAGACATATTTTATTTATTTACTTGATTGGAAAAAAACTAAAATTGTGAGGAGGGCGTCCACTCAAACTTTTACGTAGGCGCTCATGGCCTTTAATTCGGCCCCTGCTTGTGTGGGGAACATTGAATTTCCTTATGAATAAAATATTGTATTCTAGAACCGATTTGTGTACTTCTTTCGCATTTCAATTTTATGTATGGATTATATAACAAACTAAACAACTCAATAACATAATTGGATGTGTGTAATCATGAATGAAATAACCTTAAAATACCAGCAAATTTAGTAATGAACTTTCAACTAATGTAATATGCAACTCTTTTTGCTGTTCCAAAAATTAATATTTTACCTACTCTATAATTGTTAGAGTAGGTATTTACCTTAGCTCATGTTCACCTAGGTAATTTACTTACCTTTATTGTATTTATCCTCACCCACTTATGTGTGTGGATATTTATTTTATCTTGTTTAGATATTAGGAGATATTATCTAGTTTTTAGGTACAACTATTTCCTTGATCTATGGTATTGACTAGATCCTTGATGTCTAGTTCTCTCTCCTAAATCTATGGTATTAACTAGTTATTTCCTTGATTTATGGCTTGATCTACCTTACTTGATCGGTTCTTAGATTGTTATTCCTTTCCTATTTAAGCAAGGCCCATTCTCAATGTATTGCATTGAGTTCCATTATAATATATGATATTGTTGCTCATTTGTTTGCAAAGGTTTTATGTAAAGCTATTCTAGAAAATTTCTTTCATCTTATTGATCGTGGTGTTTGATTAGCATCTGTGTTCTTGGCTTGGTACGATCTGGTTATCATTCCTTTCAATAATTCTAGCCTTCATAAAGCTGATACATCTGTCCTTAGGGGATTTTTTGATCTTCTTGCTGAAGACAAACATGTAATTGCAGACTATGTGATTTGTTACATTTTGTAATAGCACACATAGTTGTAAATTACGTGTAATCATCAATTGCTACAACTGAAAACATAATAATATTGTAATGTATTCCCCTAGTTAGGTTCACTTCACCAATGCCATCCATCATAACAAAGTTTTGAGTTGCCAATTTTTGCACAAGTGCAAAAATTGTCAACACATTTCGTAGAAGATGTTTTAAATTTCGAGAAGATTTTTAATTTTTAATCCATTTTTGCACTTTTATTCAAAAAAATTAATATTTGTTTCAATCTAGGTTTAATTTTTAGTGTGGTAGTCTTAAATTTATATTTAAATCAATTGGGATTTCAACTAATTCCTTGTTCTTTAGTTTTGCCACAACAAAAAGGACAATACACTCCTCAACATTTTCTTCATGACCTAGAATCTTGTACAATTCGAAACATTAAGAACTTGTGAATTAGAAAAGTTTTCAGTTAGCTCCACCTTTTAGGTATTATCATTAATTTTCTTCAATATCCCGTATAAGATAATATTTTTATACTTTAGTGTATTATAATGCGTTTTTATTGGAAAACTCTCATTTTTCAAATGAACCATAACTATTAATATTTATTTAAATGAATTTACTCTCATAATTACATATGATGCCCCTTTATATTTTGAATTAATATATTTTAGTTTCACCATTACTTCTTCTTATAATTATAGCATGAAAGAAGCCAATGAGTCTACAATTTTTTCATTTTATGAAGGTGTAGTTTGCAAGTTTGGTGTTCCATACACCATCATTTCTTATAATTATTTTGTGTTTATTGGTGTAAAAGTAATAAGGTGGGTTGTTGAACATGATATTTATCTCGAGTACCTCATCTAATTATTACCCACAAGGTAATGGATTGGCTGAAATTACGAATTAAATTTTTATTAAGATTATCATAAGAATGCTCAAATAAAATGGGAGAGCTTGGTATACAAAGTTATGTTTAGCACTTTTGGCTAATAGGGTAACTCTAAAGACATTTGTTGGTAATTCACCTTACAAACTTATTTATGGATGGGAGGTAATAATGCCTATTTCAATTTAGCTACATGCATTGGAATTGGTGCACTAGATGCGCTTAATTGAGAATTAACCAATGCAGTTTCATTATGCAAAAATTATGGAACCTGTAAGAGATGAGACATCAAGATCACTTAAATATGGAGAAGCATCACATGCAGATAAAATGTACTTTTGTTAAGAAATATAAGTTTATAATTTTTAATGAAGGAGATATTGTGCTAAAGTGGGATGTAAATCGAGGAAAGATGAAAAACCACACAAAGTTTGATATAATATGGATTGGTCATTATATGATTTAATCTTGGAAGCAACACAACACTTTTTAGATCACAAAGTTGAGTCGAGAGGAACTTCTCATTCTTGTGTATGGTATGTTTCTCAAGCTTTATTTTTGAAAATCCTACAAAGCTAGTTAGAGTAGGTTAGATTAATATTTCCCTTCAAGAAAGTGCATTTCATTCACAATTGCAATGTTTTTTCAACTCAATAAGTACATTTCATGCATGTGATCTGGTTTACCAAATATTTTCCCTAATTTATTTTTGTTTTCGAAAGGTAGGTTTTGAGAAAAGGACAAATTTTAGGTATAAGTTTTTACTCCATTCCCAATGGCTAACAAGAAGCTTTACCCCACATGATCACTAGAAATGTTGATAATTTTGTACTCATGCAAGATGGGAAACTCGAAAATTTGTTTCAAACATATGGATTGACATAATGGATCTAACTAAAGAAAAAAAGGAAGGTTTCTTAATTTTATGAGTTGCAATAAATTGAATCAGCGATGCAATATGCATTTATGTGTGATGTTGCAGAATGAAACATGTCACATGTACTGTCATTCGCATTCATCTTCAAAAAACAAATACATAAGCCTCAATGACTAGTGCATAGCCTTGATGATGGTGGGAATCATAGAAGATGTGGGATCTTTTATCCCATAATAGAAAATCAATTTGTATTCTACAAATAGAGGAATACATTATTGAGTTAAAAATACATAAAATCTAATTATTTATTAATGTTCAAGTGTTATTAATTATGTATTGAGTTGTTTAGTTCATTATATAATAAGTTACCATACAACTTAATATAGAAAGAATTAGACAACTCAATGAAAGAAATTAATGTCATTTATTCGTAAAGAAATTTAGTTTTTCCCACACAAGCCTTGGTATGTAACTTATGTTTACTCAAATAAGTTGAACATATACATGAAACTCGAACACAAAATATTAAAGAAAAGAACTCATCATTTCCTCGAGTTCTTGTTATGTTCATCTTCATGTTGTTCCATATTCAGTTGCAACTCCCTCTTTAGTTTTAACTTCAACTCCCATGATCCATGTACATGTGGAAAGAAACAAAATTCTATTAAAACTCTGGTTTTTTTAACCTTTAATAATGTGCTACCAATTTTAAGAAGAAGAATCTCTTGAAATCAAGTATGCATAAGATTCATCAAAAGAGATAAATACAGAATCAACAGGTAGTATCAAACAAAAGCACATGGAATATCCCCAGAATCGAGATAAACGAGAAAAGAAAATCACTATAGAATGCAAGAGAGGTTGTAAGCCTTTATTTTTCAAAAAAATTCGTTAAGATGATTTCAGGTAAAAATGGATGATTTAATTTCCACAATTTATCAAAGTACAGGGTACAATCATGAATATTTTCTAATAAAGTCAAAATCCAAGTATAGCTAGTAAGAAGGTATAATAATCAAGATCAAATTTATCACAACCAATAAAAGGGAGTAGTAAGTTGTTATTCAAAGTAGGGATTGAAAAAATAAACATGATTTCAAACTATAGTGATCACATTCCATTGAAGGGATGAGTACAAATATTGAAACACAATCACTTCAAGTAATTCATGGCCATACAGGTTAATGATATTAACAAATTAAAGGAGATGAACCATTACAGTTTGAATATGCCATGGAAGGAGTGATCATTTTAAATATAGTAACAAAGAGACAAGATATATATTTCCATATTTTCATCACTCAAGAATATTAAAAGGATCATCAAAGTGTCTGAGAAGAATACAAAGTACAGTTGCAAAAGAGATGAGTTTAGTTTCAAGAGAGTCACATACAACAAGTATAAGCATGCTAAAGTAGACTCAAGATCATAATACTTCAAAGCATATGAACTATCAATATTTTAAGAGTATAGATTAACATATCTTTTCATCTAGTTATCTTAAGGACATCAATGACGAACTAAAGGGTATGATCTGAAAATGAATGGATTATGATCTTGAAAATTTAAGACTGAAAATGGAAGAAACGAAATCCAACAGTTCTAAATTGGACCTTTCAATTACATCAAACAAAAATATTTGAAGATCTTCAAGAAGTGTCAAATTTGCATCTGTTTCAAGTCTCAAACTAACAACATGTTGAAATAAAAGGGAAATATAATACAATTTAAAAATAAGTATTCAAACTTCGGATTATCGTAGGATCTTTCAAGTATCATTACATGTACAATTGAGAAAGAAAAGACAACAACTTGAAAGAATTTAATTGAACTAGTATCTTAAATATATAATGTTGAGATTATCAAGTTTTATTTCATTTGATTGAATAAGAACAAAAAAATCTCTGAAACTATTTATTCACGTAGTTTAACAAAGGAGCAATAATGACACCCATAAGTTCCACGAATGCTTAGTAGATGATCAATAAAATGCAAATTGATAAAAAAATGCATAGGTTCTTGAAATAAAGGAAAAACTAGATACAAATATATTTTTCGGTAAACCCAAAAGATTGCGCAAGTATATAGGCTCGAAACACCAACCATGAACAAGAAAATAGTAGAATCACTAGGTATTCGAATGAAAGCCATAAAAATTCAAAAGAATGCTCAGCATTATGTCCATATCAACAACCAACAAAGAAAAACTATTTCAAGCCCATATTCATGCATTAATGGCCACGACAGGAGAAAATAAAAATACCCGCATAGTCTCAAAGATTGAATAACATAATACTGGCATTCTAAAAGGAGTAAGGAAAGGAAATGGCTGGCCATCAACTAAAATAATGTAAACCCAAATTTTTGTATCTCTAAAACAACTCAGAAATATTTAATTTTCCATGCTAGTGAAGAATCTCAAAGAATTTTACAAAAAAACATGCCAGAATTGAAAGCTTACCATTTTTATCAAATCTATAAAACCCTCAAAAATGTCATCAAGTTCGGAGCTGAAGACCAAGAATTTCCTCATGCTCAGAAGATATATAGTGCTAAAGAATCACAACAAACCGTAAGGTTTTTAGAAACCACAGCTAAAAGGCTAAAAATAAAGTCACTCAGAATGACTTGCATGGTTCATAGATTTCAAAGAAAATTAGAATCACCTTTGAAAGTAAGAACGTCCATGTAAAAACTTCACAGAAAGCTCCATATTGGATCTTGAGAGATCGTTCATGGTAGAAAAAATCAAAGATGCATGCACCAAACTTCATTACAGTCAGAAATCGAGCTCAGAAACATCAATAATGGCGGTTTGGTAAACTTTTTCATGGCTTTGCTAGCAAAATAAGCTTATGGAATGAACAAAACGGTTAGTTCTCAAATGTTTTTGCTTTCTCTGACTCTAGGTGGGTACCCCAACTCTACTAGATTTGAAAAAATATGTATATGGCATGCAAACAACAAACCCTAACTCATCTCGAGTTAATTCAATTTCCACTGATTTTGCAAAGGGGTGAATCATCGTGGAGAGGAGACTAGTTTCCCATTTTAATAACTAAAGCATTAATTATAGTCCGTGGTAGAATTTTTTTAAAATGTCTGAATGATTATGTACTGAGTATGGTCCAAACCATATACATTGCAAACAGGAGGCGAATACTTTATGCATGATAATAATTACAAAGGATACATATGATTACTATTTCAACCTTAGTCTCAGGTGCAATACAATAAACTTGCAGATCAACTTACGTGAATAAGGGCACTTGGAGGATCAAATATATGGTCAAAGAGTGACCAATTTTCGAAGTTATTAAATCATTATATTTATGTATGGTGAAAGGCCACTTTCCGTTATGTTTTTATGAATTATTTTAATTATTTTCAGCATTCCATGTAAACAGTTGTCACATCAAAGGAATTACAAAGGGAAAATGAAAAAATATCTCATGCATAGATGTCACATCATGATCATACAACAATAGAAAGGAAGTGTTTGCATGCACCTTGGAGTAAACTTGCAAATCAAGGTAAACGATATTTTTAGCAATTATAGATTTGTTTATTGCATTAAAATTAGAGGAGTCAACTACACCTCTACAGTGAATGTATTTTTGGAATTAAAACACTATTATTGCCTCAATCTAATAACATGTCTATTTTATCCATTTATTTATTCATGATAAAGGTAAATAATAACATGTAAATGTTGTTATGGTTTATCCTATTTTTAGGGGATGGGGGTGAATAATTTTTTCTATTTATTGTGTGCAATGCTAAAGCACGAGGGGAAAATTTTATGGAGTATTGAAGCTATTGTGCCAGATTTTACCTTATATGAGAATCAATTGTTTCCTTTCAAATTTTTGCAGTATTGTGTATGTATGCAGTTTATTCTTGTGAATCTTATTCCCTGAATTTTATTAAGCTTTCTTAGACTATTTTACCTTGCTGCAAATTGGTGTTTTCTGCTAGTTTTAGTCTACAACAACTGCATTGTTGTTGTGAGAAGTCCCTCAATATTAAATTTTTGGCTTGCACTTAGCTAAAACCCATTGGTTCATGATTGTGTAACTTATTCACAACTTATTATGCATGTATCTTTGAAAAGTTTCCCAATACTTTTGGTGTATCACCCCATTTAAATTTTAGTTTTAGCCATATTTTACCCTTAAACCCAACATTTTTTTAGTTTAGGATACATCCAAAGAAGGAACCATCCTTGTAATCTTTGAAATTCACCTCAAAATAGGGATACCCATAGCCCGTGAGGTATCTCATTTTTATCTGCAAAAGTGAGGGAGAGACAAACTTAAAACACCTGTTATCCCTTAACACAGTGTGCCCTTATGAGAGATACCAATATATTTGACTATGGTCTAGAGTATCAGAATAACTCTTAGTTCTTGTTACGGGGATATATAGGCTTAGACTATGTAGATCTGTTGATAATAGGAAATGTAATGTAAGTTATATTTTTCATCTCAAGTCTAGACCTATCTCTTGGTAAAGTAAGAAGTAAATTGTTTTTTCTCTCTCGTTCACTGAGGAAGAGGATCGTGTCACATGAGGATCTTTGTGTGAAGCAATTTGGTTATGTCACATTTTTCAAATATGTGCATTGCGAAAGAAATGCCTCCCATCATTCACTAGGGAATTCAAGGTGTTTTGAAGTTTGTTAAAAATCTAGTTTTTCATGAGAGAACAAATCAAATTGAGGTCGAATGCCACTACATTCAAGAAAAGGTCTCAAACAACCACATCTATCTCCATTACTATCTAACATATGTTGAGATTGCAGATATACTCACCAACTATATTGGGAAGGTGAAATTTGATCTTTTTGGGAGCACATTTATAAAAACAACAGAGTAAGGGGGAATGTTAGCATAAATATGATTTAATATATTATTTTACTTTTAAACTAATAGGTAGTTAGTTATTCCCAACTGTTCAACTATTCCATTGATCTATTTTTAGCATGTATATATAGATTATTGTTGCACTCTTTTTGCAATCAATAACAACATTTATTCTTCTCTTCGTTATCTAGTAGACTTCACACATTTCAAAATTTTATGACATAACAGATCAAATGAAAGAGAGGTATGAGCAATAAAAATTTGTTGTAGTGGTGGTAAGAGGATTTGACAAAAAGATATTATAGTTCTCAAATCGGTGAGAACATTATTCATCTTATCTATATTTTTATTGTAACTTAACACATAATCAACTAGATGTTCATTAGATATTTTTAAATTTGAGCAAGTTTTTCATAAGAGATCTTTTGTGGATATTGATTGAAAATTGAGCAAGAAAAGCATCGGCTATATGTGTAAAAGAAGTTACTAAATGAAAATTTACATCATAAAACCAATGCATGGTGTAATCTTGAAGACTTTTAGGAAATAACTATGAGAGTAATGTATGATCATCCACATAATCTAGAGATGCCACATGAAAATATCAAATATTTGTTTGAGCATCACCATGGCCATTGAGAGTGTGTAGATTAAGAGTGATGAAAAGGAGAGGAAGTTAATAACCCAAAATGACGGGTGCAACAAGAGTGTGAAGAAGTAAGGAGGAATAAAGAGATGGAGAGGATCATGAAGTAACCTACTAAAAATGATGGATTTTAACTTGTAAGTCATGCTATAAGAAAGCTAGATATTAAGTACCAAAAGAATATGCTTGTATAAGTAGGACTAGGAATGGACATGAGAATAGTGGAAGTAAATTTGGAAGGGTAGAAGAAGGAGGTTGTATTTGGGTGTGAGGGTTAAGGTAAGTTAGATTGGTGGCCTCCGAAAAGAAGCAAATAAAAATAGATATAAGTTTTGTTGATGTTTAACAAGAGAAGCTTGGAGATGATGAAGGTGTTTATTAGTAAAGTGTGCATAAATTTAAGCCATGATAATAAGATGATAAAATTCTTAAAAACAAGGTTGGTTTTGAGTGATGGGTTCACCAAATGATTTAATTTAGTGTGAATTAAATCTAAATATTGCAGAGTCATTATTGAACCAAATGATGTATAAATTCATAAATACAAAAATGACACAAGCAAGATAAGATGTAATATTCAAAACCATAAGCAAAATAGGAGAGTGGAGAGTACTTAGCTTATTTACGCTTGATCTGAAATTAGTATCAACTTGGAAATGTTCTTAACAAGATGGGAGAGCAGCATAAATTCTCGGTATAAATTTTAAAATGCTGGAATGAAGTTTGACACGGGAAGTAATGGTAAGAAAGGGGCACCTTATGGATGAATACTCCTTCCGGGTTCCTATGACTATGCAATTGATCATAATATGATTTTCACTATGTTACGATATCAATTTAGTTGCTTCTTTTTGCAACGTGAGAGCCGAAAATGATCATCAAGGTTACCTATAACTTACAAAATATAATTTTACCTACAAAATCCCATAAACCACATCAAACCTAAAAATATAGATTAAATATGGGGTGTCAAATTGATTCCTACAATCACTTGGAGAGTGAACTTACAACCGAGCATTGCACTACATCTCATAATCCATATTTTTTTTTGAGTGTGTCTTGAAATTTTTCCTTAAGATACCCTTTTTGGATTTCACTTGATAGCATGTTGTATATTTTATACACAAAATCATGCACTTTAGACACTATTTAGTCCCAGTCTCATACTACTATTTATAAGGTTTTTGAGTGAAGAAATTACTAATTAACCCCCATATTTTAGCCATATTACTTTATTTTATTTCATCATTCCCGACCTCTTACACCCACATGACCATTCCTTCTCTAGTCTACCTAGTCTAGAGATTCATTTCACATTTGTCCTCTTTAGGAACTTTCAATGGTCATACCTTCTTATAGATTATTCTATTTATTCTACGACACATTCCAAATGAGCTCCTCTAATAATATGATTCACTTCCTTACTCTCCTTGCATATTACGCTTTCTATTTACATTAGCTTGGTTTCTTGGGTCATTTTATGTAGTCACTTACTGCATTTATTTAATGTATTTACATGATGTTTTATATTATATTAACTACCCTTATTCAACATTTTACTTAATAATTTTTGGTTAACCTGAAATTAGAGAAATCTTAGATCCTTCCTTCTTCGCACCTCATTATCTTATGGTCCTTTCACCATGAAGGTCTCTCTCCATACCTTTTTGCATGATAATCTTGATTGTCAAAATAAACTCATATATTTTTTGGCTAACACTTATATTCATTCTCACACCTCTCCCAAATATCTATACCACATGTTTACTACTACTTTATCTATCAATGAAGATCATATCACATTCACATTTTATCTTAAGAAATGATTCCCCCTTTATATTGAAGTCTGTATCAATAACATAGGAGTTAAATGTGCTTTAGTCGATAATGGATTTGGGCTTAACATATGTAATCTCATGTTTCTCACACAACTTGGCCTATCTGAAGCCTCCTTAACCCCATCATCTATTTCCATTTATGGCTTCGATAATGTGCCTAAATGAGTCTTAGGTACAATCACACTTCCCATTACTCTAGGGCCATGCACTGTGTCTGTCTCATTCCATGTCATGCTTAAAAATATTAACTATAATATTCTCCTCGGATGACCTTGGATCCATGCCATGAATGCGGTCCCTTCAACCCTTCATACATGTATTAAATTTCTATATCAAAGTATGGTTTATGAAGCATTAACAGATCCATCTCCATTTTTTTATTGCAACGCTATTGTTCAATCACCACAATCCCATACTTCGCCACTTCTCCTCCTAACTTTGAACAATATGGCCTTACATATTGGTATGTGTGCTGCAATGATTTCAATGGAAATGGATTAGGAAAATATGTGTAACGCCCCGTGCATCGAGGACTTCTGGTTCTGCCACCCTGGCCTCCTCCCAACCACCCGGCCTGCTAAATTTTTACCATAGTGTCTTGTCTGTCCTTGCGGGAGGGTGAGCGAAGTCACGTTTTTCTTCGCCGTGATCTCCTTTTGATCCTCTTTCAATGCGTGCAGGTGGGGGTTAGGTGCGTCTGTTCTTCCTGTGTGTTTTTCTTCTTTCCTAGCACGTTTTTCTTGCCTTGGTTGTTGCGTGGGTGGGTATGGATCCTGAGAATCGTGCTGTACAGGCAGCTGCAGTGGAGCGCAGAACTAAAATTCTCCTCGGAGAGTGCCGTGTGGAGGTGTCTGGCTATATGCAGCAGCTACAGAGCAGAGAAGTAAACTTATCTCAGAAAATAAGTGGCCTCCAGAGAGAGTGAGGTGCGACAGCTGCAGGGCGATCCCAAGGCACCGCCAGTGTTGATCCTGATGTTCTGGATGCACGCAACCTCAATGCAGAAGCTGTCTTGAGTGCTTCCAACGTGCAGGTCGTCCACTATGTTGTTATCTGTTCAGTTCGACTGCATCCTCAAACTCGGGTTTCTCCCCTTCTGGTTATGTTCTCAATCGTTGGTGGGTTGTTACCATGTTGGCGGGTTAACCATTTTTGGTGTTCTGTCCAGTCTGTTCGGGTTGCACGCGACCACAGCCATGATCGGCTGTTGCAAAATCTCGCCGCTGTGGTAGAAGAACGGGATAAAGTTTTTGGTTGAGCTGTCTCGCCTCTGCATTTTGGAAAGTCGCTCCGTCCAGGTGATGAATTTATCATGGAAGAAGCTCAATCAAATCTTGAGGCAAGTTTTGCAAGTGAGGCTGAGATTTCATTCAATACTGTTCCTAGCTCTGGCTGGAAGTTATTCCAGCGCCTAGCCCATGGGTTGATATGGGGGTTTGTTGTGAAGATACAGAGCAAAGGAACATTGAAATGCAGCTTGCCTCCACTTTCTTTTTTTTACATCATCTTTTGTTTTGAACGACACTTCCTTGCATTATTTCTTGTTTTTACCACAACATTGTGGATGCATTGAGTGGATTTTGTGGCCTGTTCTACACATTTGATCCCTCCTTATATGATGTAAGTAAAAATCAAGGCTTCTTTAGAAGCTATTTAAGGCCTGGTTTTGCTGTTAAAATATGTGCTGATGATATATATATATCTCCGTGCGTGTGTAAGAGATGACAGTTGCATTTGATTTGAGAGTAGCACACATTGTGAAGAAAGCTGCAGTTGCTATGGTATGCCAGATTCATCTGACGGAGCAGGCAGGAGATATTCTTGTGTTCTTCTGGGGGGAAAAAAGAGATGTATTTTTAGAGATTTCTTTCACAGGGATTTCTTTTTAAGGAAACAGTAAACTATATCAGGACGTGAAGGCTCAGATTCTTGTCAAAGGGCATTGATGATACTGAAGCAGGTGGACAGGTATTTTCATTTAGGATTTCACTCTAGTGTTTGTTTTAAGTAGATATTTTTTTATTAGCAAGATCATGGCTGAGGCCGATAAGAAAAGTGTTGAATTGAATAAACATGAGGACGAAGATGAAGTTCAGTTTATCATGGCATCAGTACTTGAAGGAGATAAGGATGAGGATGACCATGATGATAATACTAAGCTAAAAACAATGTCTCTCCAGCAAGAAAGGAAGATGCTTCCCATCGATGCTTTGAGAGAAGAGTTGATTCAGGTCATAAATGATCATCAGATTGTTGTTGTTGTGGGGGAGACTGGATCAGGAGAGACGACACAGATACCTCAGTATTTATATGAAGCAGGGTATACAAAACTAGGGAAGATTGGGTGCACACAGCCACATGGAGTCGCAGCAATGAGTGTGGCTTCTCGAGTTGCACAGGAAATGGGTGTTAAACTAGGTCATGATGTGGGTTATTCTGTTGAGTTTGAAGACTGTACATATCATAAAACAGTTCTCACATATATGACAGATGCAGTGTGTCTGAGGGAATTTATGGAGGAACCAGATCTAGCAAGCTACAGCTGCAATGTTTGCACCGAGATTTTGACGCTATCCCCAAATCTGATGAAGGAAAAGGTTGTGTATCATCACGGTAGATGCCTACCCGAGCCAGGAGCGTGGTGTAATCAGTATGTCTTGTGTCCGAGCTTCAAATCATGGGGTTGGTTTGTAGCTGTTTCTCACTGCGTGATTGTGGCGCTAGCTCGAGCTCGCAAAGCACTTTGGGTTAAAGGCAAGCAACGTCATTGAAACAATCATATGCATATGGAGATGGCGTTTTAAACCAGGCATGTTAAATCTACCCCTTGTAATAGTTTTCTACCTTCTTTCAGTATCTTGAAATGAATTTTCTTTCCTCTTGAATGGCGCCTAGACTAGATGTTTTCATGGTTGTTTATATCACTGCCTGATTGTGTGGTTGTTCCTTTAAATCTTATTCCAATTTCGCTGATTTTGCTTGGAATGTTCCTTCCTCTCTTATAGCTTACCCTATTTCATGTTTGTCTAAATGGGTTACTGCAATATTGAGTGATGCAGTCTAGTTCGTAGGGAAGGAAACATTATTGAGTTTTGGCTTGCTTATATGACTTTCTTTTAAAAGGAATTCTGTGATGGAAATTATAATTGAAGGTTACTAAATAGAAGGTTAAGCCTACATACCTCTTTTGGTTGAATAAATACGCATTTCCTGTTTAGGGCTCTCTTGTTTTGCTAAAAGGTACATTAATAGTGACGTTGTGTTCTGAAACTTGTTTAAGCCTGTGGGCATTCCTTACTTTATGTTTGATTAGAAAATGGCATTTGGGGTTTGTTTTAGAACTGTACATGGTTGACTGTTGTACCTAGTCTAGATGAGGGATAACCTGGCATCTATTTTGGCCTCCACGTGTTGAGAGAATTACTATACCTAATTCTTGATGTAAACTCTTGTATGATTAAAGCAAGGGGAAACATTGTAAGTTTAACTGAATGAAATCTCTTCAATTTTTATTAAGGGTCGCAAGCAAGCTATTACTAGCTAGACTGAAACAAAAGTTGTAGGTGAATCCATGGTATTGGACTCGTGAACTCGTTTCCTGTTAGATGACAGCTGATTTCAGTGATAATACCATAGGTGGTTGTTATATTTATTTGTTTGATATTTGCTAAGACTTTTCCTCGATAAGCCCACATGGATCGGGTAAAATTTTCCATCTTCTATACCTTTGGCAAGGAGTTCATAGAACTTCTAGCCCTTACCGCACTGCGTAACCTTCCTGATAGCTAGGTGCGTTGGTTCTTGGTCTGTGCTTGTACTCGTGGTAAGGTCTTTTGAGCCTGGGCATCGTTGGTGTATTGCCCTCTGCGTATCGAATCCCTTTATTTTCAAACTCGAATACCTTATACTTCAAACTTGGTTACTAAAAGGTCCCATTTTGTGGCCTTGTTAGGGAAATCAATTTTTATTTTAATGTTTTTTGACATTGTCTGAATTATATAAAAATTATTAATGACTTTTGAGTTTAGTCTTCCCTTATATTATGTAGAGAAGTTGATGATTAGAATAGGGTTTGTTGGTAGAATAATGGCCCTTTCTGTGTCTCTTTCGTACGCTTTTGGAAAAGTGGATTTGTTTTGATTGCTAGTACTACGTTTTAAGAAATCCGATAAGGAGGTAGTGGTAAACTCCTTGGTTAAAACCAAAACTATAGTTGTGTTCTTTTAAGGGCATCGAACCCATATTACTTTGAAGCCCCCCTGGAAGAATTGGATAACGTCATTTTCGCTTCGCGCCTACGATCATAATTAGTACGCTTTGTCTTCTCTTGGACCCCTTAGTTGGATGAAGTAAATTTTGGATTCCTATCATGTAACCCATAGCATTACATGAAGGAGATATCAACACTCTTGACTTTCTTGTTTTCCAACCCATAAGGTCTTGCCTTGATTTATGTAATTTTGTTCTTACTAGTATTTGGACTTTCTCCTTGTTGGATGATTTTAGTTTTCTCTCTCATGAGATTAATATTGGAGTTGTGAGTTGTGTTTTAATCCATTTCTGAATTTAGAATATTCCTTTCTTGATATTGTTAATTGTTAGCTTACTATTGCATTGTGTAGCCTTAACATGCTCAGTTCTTGCGAACTGACTTTAGTTAATATTTGTGCAGATGGATTATGCGAGTAGACTAGAAGAAAAGAGTGTAAAAGTTTCATCTGTACCATTATGAAGTTCCTTGTAAAAAAATGTCCAATGTGTTGTAAATTGTGTAACATTGCTTGTAAAGAGAGTTGATATGACCTCTTGCCTTGTATTGTTTGGTAATGGTGAAATAAAGTGTCTTGTGCTTGTGTAGTTAAGCTTGAAATTATCCTTGTGAGAAATGGCATTCAATCTTTACATTGATATGAGTATTGTAAAACTTTGATCTTGAGAATAAATTATTAAGTTAAATCTTTCTAAGACTTAGCGACAATATTTTATAAGTAAAGAAAAATGAGTCGGTTAACCCTTAAAGAAGCTAAACAAAAATAATGATTTTATATTCAACAAATAAATGTAAAGGTGATCTATTTGAAATCAAATAATTCCATGAGTGATCAAAATGAAAACATCCTTTGTGAGGTAAACATTTATTAATCGATACCCCTAGCTAAACTAGCGAACACTATCCCTTTGGGGTGAACTCTTAAACAAGCTTAAAGGAAAACAATGGTTAGTTTCTGGAAGATATTAAGATTTAGTAAGTAGGAGAAGACTTTAAGTGAACTACTCTTCAGTGTATAAGAAATTAACTCAGTTGGTGAGATGAATTTGTGCAAACCATATATTGATTTCCTTCTGAAAACTTAAGTCATGAGCTAAAGGGCGTCTTACCAAAATAAATAAACCCTAACCATTTCTTACTGTGGCTTGCCCTAGCCGTGAGTGTGTCATGTGGATTGGACTTTCATGTTGTCTTGTCAAAAGAAAAATAAATTGTCTTTGATAAGTGTGAACGTTTCCGTGCTGACCTTGTGGTCTTCCCCGTAACAAATGATTCCAAGTGTTGATTGTAACCTTGTGACGACATGTTGTGTCGTGTTGAGTCAAAGCAAGTCAAAAAAGTTATCCTGTATTTCACTGTGTTGTTCTTGTGTTGGTAATTTTGGTGCGTTACAATATGCAAAAGGAGTAAACGAACCTCTTTCCATTATGACACAATCCACCAAGCTTGCCTTGGATATCACCCTAAGTTTGTTTCTTTTTTCCTTCCGCATATCCTCTTGAGGTATAAACCATTTCACATATTCATAATCATAAATATGAATTTCCTTTTGTTCTTCCCGCCACAAATTACCTTGGTATGCCATGTACTCATAACTTGTTTCCACATCCACCACCATCGCATGATTTTAGGTGTCTACGGTATGCAACCATGATGGCCTTGTATGTCTTGTGACATCGTGAGTGATTTCTCATGTTTGCAGCCCACTTTATGTGGCTTACTTTGTATTTTTGAGTGTTTACATTACTTATTTGCTTCGTAGCTTTTACACTATTTTCATACCTTACATTTGTCTTATCAATGCATGTTTGTTTTTACCAACAAGTGTCTTTGGATAGCCTCTTTCTTGTGTGTGCCTTGGTTCCTACCAAATGAATTTTCTTCCCCTATAGAGCGAGTTGTAAATTTCATGTGGTTGATCCAACTAGGGGGAGGTTATGTAGTTCATTGTGTTTTTAGTTTTAGTAATTGATTAACAACGTGAAATCTATAGCTATGTGTGTTATTACAGAATGTAACACCTCACATTTTTTTCCATTCCATGTTCATCTTTAGAAAGGAAACAAAAATCCACGAAGGACCAATGCATTCCCTTGATGAAGGTGGTAATCACAGTACATGTGGGATGTTAAACTCCATAAGAACAAATAGAATTGTTGATTATAGGTTTCATACGTTCATTATAAAGTTATAGGTACTTTAAACTTGATCATTTCCTATGATTAAGTGTTATTAAGTATGTTATTGAGTTGTTTAATTCATTTTACAATCATTACATATCACAAGATCTGGAAGTTAAAGGAATTATACAAATTAATTAAATAAATAATATCATTTATTCATTAAGGAAATTCAATGTTTCCCATACAAGCCATGGGACGTAAGTTATGATTATCGAAATAATTTATACATATACATGAAAATTAGAATGAAAGAGTATAAAAGAAACCCGTGATTTCCTTAGGTTTTCTTTGGTCTTCATTGCTTCACTTCCAGCTCCATCCTTGTCCTCTGCATCATCCAACAATGTACTTGAAAATAACAGGAAAAGGATATATGTTTTGAGATCAAGTTTCAATCAGACTCATGCACTATCTAGTTTTAGGAAAATGATTCATTTAAGATCAAAAGCATATGCTACATCAATGTAAGAGATGTAGAAAAGTGAAAGATTTATCTTGTAGAAGCACATATGACTCTTAGAATCATGAAAAATGAAATATAAAATATATTTAATATTCAATACAAGAGAAGGTATAGGCCTACTAGTTTTAAGTATTTTTAAAGTGTGCGGGGAATACAAGTATAAAGGAAGAGAAAGTTTTGAATCTTGTAATCATGAAAAAATAAATTTCCTTCTAGAAAGTTAAATATTGATGAATACAAAAGGTGGTCATTGCATACTTTTAAATATTCAAATAATAAATTACCACATTCTGCAAGTTAAATCAAAGAGATGCATTTATATCATAATGATAAAGAAATTTAGAAAGGGAGTATAAATTTAGAGTTGCATAACAAGATGGTCATTTCTAGTAGATGATTCAAAAATAAGAGGTACAATTTTACAATACATAAACAAGGTAAAGATAATGATATCAGTTATCCAATTTCTGAGCTTCAAGAGTACTTAGAATGAATCAAATATTAGGAAAAATTGTAGAAAAGAAAGATATTACATTGCAATAGTATCAAACCTAATAAAAAATTTGAATGTTTGGAGTTACAGAATAGATACAACACTAAAACTATTTACATAATTAAGTATTCAAAGGTACATTTTTCAAGCTCAAATGTATAGATTCACAAATACATCTTCCAAAATGAAACAAACTATAAAACTTACGGAAACCACCATTCATTTAACATGTTTTTGTTTATAAACTAAAATTATGGAGCTACTACAAGATGCATGAGGAATAATGAAACAAATCAAGATACTACAATCAAGCACCATGTCATTAAAAGAATACAATTAGGAAATTTCAAATTTTCAGGTGTGTCTTATTATAAATAAAGTTCAAATTATTTTGAAAAGAGTATAGAAAAGAATGCAGAATATAATTTTCGAGAGAAAGGTTTAAGTAGATCTATACACTTTCGGGTTAGCTCGAGGATCGAGTCCTCAACAAAAATGCAAAGTTTAATAAATATTTCAAATATCATCATAGAATGAGGCACAAAAATCAAATACTTTCATTTATCTATAGGCCAAATCTTAACTATTCTAACCATAAAAATGCGTCAATCCGCTTGAAAACAAAAAGAGAGCTTTAAGAACACTAACACTTCATAAGGTACAACCATGGAAAATATTATCATGTTAATTCAACAATGCAACTTTCAATGTAAATTCAAGGATAAATTGCAGCAATTGAAAGTTACATCGATAAAAATGTATAGGTGAAAAGAACGATAAAGCTTCATAGACAACTAACAAAGATAAGGATAAATTCTTGAATGTTAAAATAGACATTTAAAATCATAAGGATGTCCATATGAGAATTCAACGATATTCAAAACTTACTTCTAATGCAACAGATTTGAACTAGAAAAGGGAGCTCTAGGAGAGAACAATATAGAAATCAAGTCTCAACAAATGGCTAATATAAAAATTCAAAGATGTATACCTAAATCCGTGTTGAGAAACAAAAATTCAAAAATATAGAGATAAGAACAATACAAATTTCTATAATTTTAAGAGCCCATCAAGAACAAAAAATGAACTGGGTAGAAATAAAGAAGCAATGAAAGTCATGAATAGAAATAAATTGAAATATGACAACACCGGCCTATAGTGCAGCTCTTACAAATAATTAAATACTATTTTTCAATCTTAAACCATTGATCAAGTACAAAATAACAAAGAATTATAAATATTTTTTCCATGGTTGAGATATCTATGTACTATCAACAAACGAATAAAAAAGAGCATAGAGAACAAAAATGGCATCTAAGAAAAGAGTAATCAATAACATAACCAATCCATTACATTATAAATCAAGAAACGACGGGTTAAATATTTTAGTAAATTATAGTAAATTTAGTAAAGAATGTTAGAGAGGAAACAAGGACTCAACATTTCAGAAAAATATTTAATACCCTCATAGTATAGTATAAAATAAAAAACACCCATATCATTTTTTAACTCAAAATTACCCAAAAACACAAAATAAAAGCAAGTATTTCAAGATATTAGTGCATATTGAAGCCACAAATTTCTAAGTATTTAAGTATGGGAATCAATGGAAGAATAAAAATGAAGTTAAAATTAGAATACAAATTGGAGCTCACTTTCCTCTATAACGACAACCACAACTAAAATATTTTACAAAGAGCTTGGAAAGAGAAAAAACTACATCATTATGAAAATGTTTCAAATCACAAAGCCTAAAAAGCTAGAAAATTAAACGAATCAAGCTTAAGGTGCACAAATCAATCTTGGAATTACAGTTTCATGATGGTGAGTAAAAAAATTATCCAAGGCTTTGCACATGAAACAAAATTTTGAAATTAAAAATGAGTTAGTGATCAATTGATTTTAGTTTGACCTAGTAACCACCAAGAAACATAATTCACCAAATGAGTTAAGATCAATGCTTCAAATCAAAAATAAAAGAATCATCGTTTGAAAATTGATATTTCCAACTCATATGCAAACTCCAAGGTTAACATATCAACGATTGTTGAAGCATTACAAGATCAAATGATCAATAACTCGAACCAGTAACTACTCTTCCCAAGATCAATTATGGAGGTAATAAGGTACAATGATCAATAATAAGCTACACATACATTGTGTGCTATAATAATGCTAACCCTATTCAATCACCATGTCCACAAAGGTCAAAGTCATCGATGGTAGTGATCAAGAAAGAACACCAATCAACGGCCACTACCCATCATCAAATTTAAAACTAATTATAGTACGATATCAACGATCACAATTAGAGGATACAAGGATAAATGGCCCTGATTAGGTCATCAAAACCAATCCATGTAACCTAACTCTTCCCGAGTTAGAAATTGACGGCTGACATACAGAGATAAAAAAATCAATGGCCTATATTAGAAGCATCCATTTCTCGAATGCTAACCAGATTTCCACTATGATCATCGACAAGGAAAAGAATGGATTGAGTCATCAAGGAAGGGATTAAACCCCAATTATTAAACATTATCATTTCTTTGACCTTTCATAAAGGTCTAAACTAAGTATGTGTCATGATTTACCTCAAAGGGGTCTAAACTACTTCACAATCATATATTCCATAGTAAATCAATAGGTTAGAAAATAAAAAATGATGTATTATCAAAAGAGGTCAAAATCGGTGACTAAAAATAAATTTTACTTAAAAATTACCAAATAAACCTCGTACCAAGTCAAAGAGGGAAAACAAGGAGATTTTGCTAAGTTATTATTTTTGCACGTGTTCTCACAAAAGTCCCCATGGATTGGAGTTATTCATTCTAAATGTTGGAGATCAAATGTGTTAGTTTTTCTTTCATAGAATTATTATTTTTACATGCCATCACAAGGAGAAAGAATAAAGTGAAAAGACAAATTTATCACTTGAATTGGATAAAGTTTACAAGTATCACATCATGCATGTAACGACCCAAAATCACACACACAAACAACGCAGTAATAGACAGGATTTTTTTTTTTTGACTTGCTTGACACATAACATGACGCAACATGTCGTCACCAAGGATACAACTAACTCTGTGAACAACTCTATACAAGGATGGCCATAAAAGCAGCACGGAAATGTCCACACCTATCAAGGACAATATATATTTTTTTGACAGAACAACAAAGAAGCCCAACCACATGACACTCTCACAGCTAGGGCAAGCCACAGTAAGAAATGATTGGAGGTTATTTATTTTGATAAGACACCCTTTAACTCGTGACTTAAGTTTTCAGAAGGATTCAATATATGATTCGCACAAATTCATCTTACCAACTGAGTTATGTTCTTATACACTGTAGAGTTGTTCGCTTAAAGTCTTCTCCTTTATAACCATTATTTGTTTTATATATTTATTTGATAAAGATGGTAATTTAATTCCATAAGGCCATCTATTCACACTTACATTACTAGAACTCGTTCATGCCCTTAAGACAACATCGGTTCACGTTCAACAAACTTAAGAGAAAATTACAAGGTACCCTGGATAAAGTTAAAGGAAGAAGGTCAAATGAATTCACCCTTAAGACGTCATTAATTCTTACTAAGGTTTAATTGAAGCTTGAGGTTTTATACGTAGTCATTAACGCTCTTACATAGGCTTCACTGAAAGAGCTTATCAAGAGGAAGCTACTTACTTTTAAATAGGCTGAGAGATGAATTGAGTGTTTTCTAAATTTTCTTCTCTTACTTGTTAAATCTTATTAGAAACTAACCATTGTTTTCCTTTAAGCTTGTTTTAAGCGTTCACCAAAAGAGTAGTGTTTACTAGTTCAGTTAGGGATAACACGTTATATAAAAACACTTTGCAAGGATAGTCTCACTCTTGATTACTTAAGGCATTGTTGTTTTCAAGGGGATCTAAACCACAACATATTTCTTTGAATAAAACTTTTAGGTAACTTCTGTAAGGAAAAGCCACCCCATTAAAACTTACATATAACACATCAATACAAAGTCTTAGAAAGATTTAAATTAACACTTAATTCTCAAGATCAGAGTTTTACAATGCTCATGCCAATGAAAAGATTGAATATTATTTCTCACTAAGAAGAGTTACCAGCCAAATTACAAAAAAAAAGACAAAACAACTTCTTCACATAATTCTCCGAACAACTCCAGGCAAGAGGTCATATAAACTCATTGCAAGCAAAGTTACACAATTTACAACACATGGAACACTTTTACAAAGAACTTCATAAGTTGCACTGATGAAACCTTTACAACTCTTTCCTTTAATCTACTCGCATAATCCATCTGCACAAATACTAGCTAAAATCAATTCGCAAGAACTGAGCATGTTAAGGCTACTCATTGCAACAGTAAGCTAACATTTAACAATATCAAGAAAGGAAAATTATAATTCAAAAATGGATTAAAACACAACCCACAACTCCAAAATTATTCGCATGAGAAAAAATCTAAACCATCCAGCAAGGAGAAAGTCAAAATACCAGTAAGAACGAAATCACATAAATCAAGGCAAGACCTTATGGGTTAGGAACAAGAAGGTCAAGAGGGTTGATATTTCCTTCATGTGATCCTATGGTTTACGTGATTGGAATCCAATACTCAATCCATCCATCTAAAGGGGTCCAAGAGAAGACAAAACATACTAATTATGATCGTAGGCGCGGAACAAAATGACGTTATCCAAATCTCTCAGGGGGAGGCTTCATAGCAATAATTAGGGTTCGACGCCCCTAAAAGAAAAACAACTATAGTTTCAGTTTTAACCAAGGAGTTTACCACTACTTCCTTATAGGATTTCTTAAACGTAATACTAGCTAACAAAACAAATCCACTCTTCCCAAAAGCATACAAAAGAGACACAAAAAGGGGCCATTATTCTCCCAACAAACCTTATCCTAATCGTCAACTTCTCTACATAATATAAGGGAAGGCTTAACCCAAAAGTCGTTAATAATTTTTATATATTTCCGACAATGTCAATAAGTATTAAAATAAAAATTGATTTCCTTAGCAAGGCCACAAAATGGGACCTTTTAGTAACCAAGTTTGAAGTATAAGATATTCGAGTTCGAAAACAAAGGGATTCGATACGCAGAGGGTAAAACACCAACGATACCCCAGACTCAAAAGACCCTACCACGAGTGCAAGCACAAA
The DNA here is from genome assembly GCA_018340775.1 of Taxus wallichiana var. yunnanensis. Lineage (NCBI taxonomy): Eukaryota > Viridiplantae > Streptophyta > Pinopsida > Cupressales > Taxaceae > Taxus > Taxus wallichiana. The sequence goes on along the minus strand of CM031237.1, from coordinate 182,242,898 downwards.
AATAAGAACCAACACACACACATATTCATCAGGGAGGTTATGCAGTGTAGTCAAGCCTAGAAGTTCTATGAGCTCCTTGTCAATGGTATAGAAGATGAAAATTTTACCCGATCCATGTGGGCTTATCAAGGAAAAGTCTAGCAAATATCAAACAGATGAATATAATAGCCACCTATTATATTATCACTGAAATCAGCTGTCATCTAACAGAGGTGAGTTCACGAGTCCAATACCATGGATTCACCTACAACTTTTGTTTCAGTCCAGCTATTAATAGCTTGCTCGTGACCCCTAGTAAAATTTGTAGAGATTTCATTCAATAAAACTTACAATGTTTCCCCCTTACTTTAATCACACAAGAGTTTGAACCAGGAAGAAGGTAGAGTAATTCTCTCAACACGTAGAGGCCAAAATAGATGTCAGGTTATTCATCCTCTAGAACTGGGTACAACAGTCAACCATGTGCAGTTCTAAAACAAAACCCTAATGCCATTTTCTAATTAAACAAAAGTAAGGAATGCCCACAGGCTTAAACAAGTTTTAGAACACAATGGCATTATTAATGTACCTTTTAGCAAAACAGGAGAGCCCTAATCAGGAAATACGTATTTATTCAACCAAATAGAGATATGAAGGCTTAACCTTCCATTTAGTAACCTTCAGTTATAACTACCATCACAGAATTCTTTTAAAAGAGAGTCATATAAGCAAACAAAACTCAATAATATTTCCTTCCCTACGAACTAGATTGTATCACTCAAAAATTGCAGTAACCCATTTAGACAAATATGAAATAGAGTAATCTATAAGGGAGGAAAGAACATTCCAAGCAAAACCAGCGAACTAGGAACGAAATTTAAAGGAACAACCAACACAATCAGGCAGTGATATAAAAACCACGAAAACATTTAGTCTAGGCGCCATTCAAGAGGAAAGAATATTCATTTCAAGATACTGAAAGAAGGTAGAAAACTACTACAAAGAGTATAGTTAACATGCCTGATTAGAATTCTTCCAATCCAACAAGCACGTCGACCAGGGCTCGGGCAACAGCAACACAACCTGCGCAACTTCTCTTCCTTAGCTCCATCTTTGAGGTCCAAATCATTAATGGCCATGCCCTTGACTTCATGAAATCAATTGTATAGTCTGCAATGTGCATCTCTGCCCATATACTGATGGGGTAAATGTTAAAGCCTCGTTTTACAATATCATGGGGATGCCGTGACATTGAACTGTTTTCAAGAAACTTGTGCAAGTCTGGGATGATAAGTGGGGGGGTTGAGAAACTAGAGCTTGTGGGACTTGGGATGCTATTTGTGCTGGATATTGTTGAACTCCAGCTTGTACCACTTGATTCTACTCAGTGTGTGCTGCTGCAACTGCACCACCTTGAGCCTGAGGAGCATTTTCTTGTTGCTGAACCTGGCCCTGTGTCCCAGGGCAATTCTGAGCATGCTCTTGTACTTGTCGGTGAACAATCTGGGTGCCACATCTATTACATACAACAGGGGATGAACCATACTGGTAACCATTACCATGAGCCATACTCTCTGAAAGAGGCCCTTGCCAAGTGCAGCCGCTCTTGTGGTACAGGCAATGAACTGTCACATGGCCTATAGCATCAGCCAGTACCGGATTTGCCTCTTGCAATGCCTTTGAATCTGTATCAGTAACCAAATACCCGTCATAAGGGCAGGCCCTAGTAGTACTCAGCACATAAGCTAGGCAAGGCTTGCAGTAAAGATGTGTGCATCGGGTTTGCACAGCCTCATTAGGGTAAACAAGCTGCCTACAAACTGGACAGAAAACCAATTTATGAGAAGACAGAGGCCGTAGTCGGTGGAGCAGCTGAAGTGGAATAACTCAACGGAGGTAAAAATTGTGTGAAGGCGACGAAACAGAAGAAATATCTCCATTTCCACAGACAACAGCAACCTTGCCAGCAATCATCACATCAGTGGCTCTCATCAGACCATCTAGCAGAGAGTGCCTGCATCCGTACAAGCTATCGAACTTGCTCTTGGTAACAGAATCATTGTCATTAATAGCAGGGAAGAGCAGCGATCCAATAGCTTGCATCTGGTACAGCCTATGAACACCGGTAGTTGTTTCCTCAGATACAACAACCAATCTTTCCTTCCTCTTGTGATATATGAGGACAACATCAAACTCTCGGTGCAAACAGTACAGCTGTAGCTTGTAAGGTGTGATAATTCCTACAGAAAACTTTATGCCTGCTAACTTGGTGACTCGTTGAAGAGGCTCATATTATTGCAAAGCAAATCGTGCTTCATGAATATACTGAAATGAAACAGATCCGCGCCTATGAGATTCTCTTCCATGAGTTACATCGCAAAACAAGAAGAAAAGGTTTCAGTAGAGAATCTTTGCGATAAACTTCATCTGGTCTCCTGGTAACACTCTCACTGTCACATAGTCGATTTTGATAACATACTTTGAAGGAGAAATCTGAATCTGAGGATGCATTGATACTGAACAGATAACAATGTAGTTGGACAGCCTACTCGTTGGAAGTGCTCAAAACGGCTTCTGCCTCACTTTGACCTGTCTCTTTGCCTAGCTATCTCCTGCTGCGGGTCGCTGCTGCAGATCCCAGACAAGAACATGCCTCACAACACCCAAGGGAAATGGAGGTAACACGCCTGTTACACAAGCTTGCAGCTGTGCGCGGCCAGCAGAAGAAGACAACGCTCCTTTCTCCCCCAAACGCATCCAGAAACAACAAAAAACCACGTCTACTCGAGCTTAGAAGCAGCACATACAGGTGAAAACCATTTTCTTTAGCTTGTAGCTTCATCTAACCATCAAATCGAACCCACGCGGCCAGCAGGGAGGAAGGAAGGCGTCCAGGAGGAGCCGGGAAGGAAAACGCCTTGGCAGGAAGGATTTCAATGGCCTCTCTGCCCACGCAACAGGAAGAACACGTCTCTCAACTACTCCACGCGCAGTCCCAGGAGAAGTTCAGTTCTACACCCACACATTCTGCTGTCAGACAAAGACGATTTTGAGACCCACACCCACCCGCACGCATTGAAAGAGAATCAGAACGAGATCATGGTGAAGAAAATGGGACTCCACCGACTCCTCACGCAAGGACAGAGAACAAGAAAGTCATACAGACGGCAGGTTGGGGTGGTTGGGAGGAGGCCAAGGTGGCAGAAACGGAATTCAATGCCCTACAAGGCATTACAATGCATAAGAAAACAAATATCATGTAATTAAAAAGAAGACTTGGACACCAAGAAAGGGATATTATTAGCTAAAGTATTCACCAAGATTATTTAATGTAATAGAAATAAAACAATTAAATACACTTTGACTAAGTGTATTTTTTCAATTAAGGCTATTATAGCCTCATTGTAAAAGCATGGTTATTTTTATTCCTTTATTTATTCATGATAAACATTAAAATTAACATGGATGGGAGAGTTCGTAATGCACTCTATTTTTATGTGGGGTGGGTGAAGTATTTTTTCTATATATTGTGTGAACTAACAAGGCAAAAAAGAGAAATTTTAGGATGTAGAAGTGTTGAAGAAAATTTTTGCCATTTTTTCCCTTAAATGAGAACCACGTATTGCATTTCCAATTATTTACAGTGGTGTGTATCTTTATATTATCTCTTTTGACTGTTAATTCCCTTGTTTAATTATCTTACCTTGCTACAAATATTTTATTTTCTACATATTCTTAGTGTGCATGTTTTACTTGTTTTGTTGTTGTGATTTATCCCTCAATACTTAAGTGGTTTTCCTTAAGATTGTACTAAAAACAACTAGTTCATGCATCTGTAATTTGTTTTCAATTTTATTTTTCATGTACTCGGTCAAAGCCCTCAATCAATTTGGTTTATCACCATATTTCCATATTCATTAAAGCTATCTTTTTTTGCTTAAAACTCAAAAAAACTTCAAAAAAATTAGTATCGTATACATCAATAAGGACCCACCTTAATACCGGAGACTCTCCTCAACAACAATAGGTATAACCAATGACCTGAGGTGTTTCCATTGTATCTATGGAAGTAAGCGATAACGCAAGATTTTAATCCTTGATGTGATCTCTCAAAAATGGTGCACTTATGAGAGATAAGAGCTTTTAAAATGCCGGTGGGACCACAAATCAAATATGTTGTAGATCATAATAGATTACAACAATCTACATGAGATTTAAAACAAAATAACATTAATTTTGGAATAAAAAAGCTTTAGAAATTGAATTAAAATCAAAATTAAATATTTGGTGACTTCGCAAGGATGATTTAAAACTCTTTTTGTAGCATGTTCCATTCCTAAGGTGACTACGAGATCAAAGGTAAGAGGCATTTCTCATAATTTTGTTTCCTTTCATTTGAATTTAGTAAGAAGAAGAAGAGTTGTCAATACCTCACTCTACAATAGGCCGGGTTTTGGCAACCCTCCTCCCCTTTCTCCACCATGTGTTAATGTTATTGTTTAAATCCCGGTAATCATACACCAACCACCACCACAACCCAGAATCTTGTTACCTTTATTAATGACATCCCTTTAGTAATTTCATTCTATCATGACATACTTGCTGCTACCTCGAAAGGTTTACCATAATTTACTAGTGAAAACCAAATTACCCCTACTAATAATATTAAATATATTGCATCCCTTTATGTGGTCCATAACATAACTCATGATGATGTATCCTTGAGGCTCTTAGCTACATCATTTAAAGGAAAATCTTTGCAATGGTGCAAAACTTTACCAATACAAACCATAACATATTGGGATGAATTAGGAGATCAACTACTTAAGCTATTTAAAGACAATTCTTCTCATTTATCTCTGATAGAACATTTTTCTACAATCAAGAGATCTCCTCATGGATTTATGGCTAGTTTTAAAATCAAATTTACTAGAACTTGGGAAATAATTCCAACTAGTGTTAAGACTCAAGTTGATCATGATTTTTATACTATATTCGAGCTTTAAATAGTGAAATTTCAGCCATGATATAGTCTATGGGAGGAACTACACTCTCAATAACTTATGATATCACTATAAGGGTTAGAAACAACCTTATTCAAGTTGGGAAATTATCCTCAAGGCCTTTTATGAATCTTATAATAGATTTAGCACTTATATAGCGCAACCTATCACCATAAAATGATGTATTTAAGGCCTTGCAAACCATGGGAAATAAATTAACATCAATTGAGAATAAACTAGCTTAACCTAATAGGCCTTATCAAAATATTTATCAGCAAAATCGGTAGCCATACAAGTAAAATTAGAATTCTAGGTGGCCTTATCAAAGAAAGGAAATTTTATCAAAAATTTCATAATTCATGTAACACTCTTGATCTAGTCAACATGGGTTCAAAATAGATGTGTTTACCTTCATGCAATAAACCTCATTTGGCTTCTAATTGCCCAAATTAATTCCTAAATATAAGCCTTATTACACAACCTAAATCAAGCATTATTCATGCCTCAAATGAAGGGTGGGTAGTAAGATGCTTAGAGTCGAAATCACCTAAACAAAAATTCATCGCCCGATAAGAATATTTATTGTAATTCAACTAGGTTTTAAGAAAGTGCTTAAGATAAAGAAAAATAGCAAAAAGGACCTCGTTTTACCTACAAAGGCCGATAAATCAGAAATTTAGGTAAAAACAACAACAAATATTATTGTTACTTTAAGAACAACAAAAATTTCTGCTCCTAAAAAGCAACTAAAATAATTTCAGCTTGATCCCAGAAGATTATTTATACCTCGATTTCAAAAGCTACTCAAGGAGAATCAATTTTGGCTAAATTTTATGCTTAAAATGTCGAAGCTTTTTCTAAAAAAAAATCTTATTTTAATATTTTTGAGGTAATAACAATCCTAATATTATAATTTCATTATGGGATGCTTTGAGAATTCCAAGAAAACAAGGCCTACTTGCTCATAAGCTTGCTAAATTGCAGATTTATTCAAAACCAAAGAGAAAAGGAAGCTCACAAAGTTGATATGGTCCTTAGTAAAATAAAATAAGATCACATGAAAGAGGTGAAGTAGATGGTACAAAAAAATTTAAATGCTCATGATATTAAAAATCCACCACCCTTTTATATATATTTGATTCTTGGAGATCATCTAGTTCATAACTACATGGTTGATAGTGGTGAAAGCAACATAGTATGAACCTATAGAAAAGAGTATATTCTAACTCTAAGGGACAACAACCAACATAGCTGGTGTCATTAAAAATCTGGATGTAATGTTACATGCTTGTCCAAATGTGTCTATTCTTCAAGATGTAACTATTGTAGATCTACCTCCCTACTTTGCTTTATGTTTATCAATATATGTTACAGTAAATATAGGAGGTTATATTTCTTTAGATTGGTCACGATTTTTCTTCACTACAAGTTATGAAACTAAATTTATAGTTAATTTAGATCCATTGGCTATATTTCATATTGAGCCTCACATTTCAAATTTTGTAGCAAATTATGCAACTATAAATAAGACTTATTTTGATGTCATAGAACATGTTTCAGCATTAGATGGTGTTTCTATCTTGTTTATCACTGAAAAATCTCAAGAAGAACATGCCTATGATCCCTTCAAGGAAGTACAAGAAGGTCTTTTTAGTGTTTATTGTTTATGTGAGGAAGGTGCACCTATCCCTTTTTTGTTCAAAACAAAAAATATAAGAGAAGGCTTATGGAAGCTTCATTTCGATGGATTAAAGAAAAAAAAGGAAAAGACACATGTTTAATGCTTATTTATCCTTTGAATGAAAAGTATTTTTCTTCTCTAAGTCTACAATTTTCATGTACTTGTAACGTAGCTGAATATGAAGCATTAATTCAAGGCCTACAATTGGCTAGAAATGAGGTATCAACATGTTACAAGTGTTTGGTGATTCAAATTTAGTGATTAATCAAGTAAAATATTTTAAATTTTGTAAGAAATCATTGTTAGAATATTACAAGCATAAAGTTTAAGACTTGATTGATGACTTTGAGGATATTAAAATGCAATCTATTCCAAAAGCTGAAAACAAACTTGCATATAGACTTGCAGAGTTGGCGCTATTTTTGAAGTGCTAGAAAATATTTAAAACAAAAATACAACCATATATAAATGGGATTATCAGACCTTCAGTGCTTGATAATGAAGACTATTGGAAATTTTTCAAATATGATGAGTAAATCTATAGATTTCTCTAACAAAAAGCTGAATTTTCTGTAGTTAATCAAGAAAAAATGTAGAACTTATATGAGAATCATATTTTATAGCTGAAGACAAACAAGTTACCTCAAGGGATTGTTACTTGAGAGGATATTTTAAGTTTTGATGATCAACTAAGAAATGATAAAGGAAATATCTTTACTCACACAGTATAACCATGAAGAGATCTTAGTAGATGATTAAAAGAAGTTATTTATTGGAAAGGTATGTTCCTTAGCTGAAAAATAGTCTTTCATTAATTAATGCAAAAAAATTAGAGATGTTTTTCTTGGAAATACCATTATTTGAGAGGATTTTATCATAGTTTAGCTCAGCATAACATAGAGTTGGAGCCAAATTCAAAACCGAGAAAGGAAGAAAGAAAGGCCTCGTTAATCGTAAGATTGAACCCTTGATGAGAAAAGAGTTATCAAAGTTGATTGAATAAGGTATTATCTTTGAATTTAAGCATTCGAGTTGGGTAGCTAATCTTGTGCCTGCTCGGAAAACAAATGGTGAAATTCGACTGTGTGGATTTTATAGATCTTAACAAAGATTCATTACAAGATCATTATCCACTACCCAATATGGATCAGGTTTTAAGAACAATTTCATGTTAGATAGGTTGTCTCTTATAGATGGTTATAGTGGAGACAATCAGATTCTTATGAGAAACAAAGATAGATACAAGATAATCTTGACCACGAGTGGAGGACTTAGTCTTACAAAAGAATGCATTTTGGACGTTCTAATTTTGGTTCAATGTTTCAACGTGCAATGGATATGGCTTTTTATATCGTTTTAAATAAATGCATCTTGGTTTATTTAGATGATGTTACTATATTTTAAAATAATTTTGATAACCATGGTATGCATTTAAGACATATTTTTCAATTATGCGGTAGTTTGAAATACTATTGAATCATAAAAATACTTCTTTTGTATTCACGAAGGTAAACTACTTTGACATATTGTTTCTAGGAAAGGTTTATGTATTGACCCTTTCACAATTGATGCAATATCATGGCTATCATTGCCTCATCATAAGAATTCCTTACAAATATTTCTTGGAAAAATCAACTTTGTTAGAATATTTGTTCCAGATTTTGTAGTATTCATTAAGAGATTAACAAATATGTTAAAGAAATACAAGACTTTCTCTTAGACCAAAGAAAGAAGAAAATTATTTGAGGCTATTCAATAAGTTATTTCACAAAATCCTACTTTGAAAAATCCTAATTTTGACAAGTATTTCACTACGTATGCACTTGCGGGACATACAACTATTTCTGCCATATTAAATCAAGTTAATGATGAGAATACATAATAATCCAATGCTTTCTTTAGACAAATTTTACATGATTACGAGACAAGGTAAAATTTTATTGAAAAATAAGTACTTGTTGTAGTTAGAGGGATAAAAACTTCAAGCACATGATTTATAATAACAAGAATCATGTTTTAGTCTCTCATCCAAGTGTTAAAGCATTCTTGTTGAATAAGGAAATGAATGAGAAGTGATTAGGTTGGATTACAAATGTCATGGAGTATGATGTTGGAATCGGTGTTGCAAAACCATTACGAGAAAAAGTATTATGTGAACATATGATTGCTTGTATGGAAAAACAACAAGTTGCAGACTCATTACAACCATCACAACATGTTGCAATTCTGTATTAGCAACCTAAAATTTTATTACAACCTAAAAATCAGCAACCAAAACTCAATCTCCATATTATAGGATTAATTTGGATTTCATCTTTGATCAATTACTCTCAACATGGTACTTATCCAGAATTCATGGAAAAGAATAAATGAATATATTTCAGACTACAAGACATACCTTATGATTTTATTAATGGTGTTTTGTTTAAAAATGATATCAATGGAGTTTTGTTGCATTTTATTGATTATGATAGAGTGTAGTAGTTATTATCTTAATTTCATGAATGAACTACAAGCGGTCATTTCTCATTATATACTAAAAATTTTAAGATCATGAAAGATGGTTATTGTTGGTCCAGCATATTCAAGGATTATTTTGAATGGATTAAAAAATGTAAGAAGTGTGGATTCTTTATAGAAAAGAAATATTATGTTAGCTACTCATGCAGCCTATTTCAATGGATCAATCATTCATGTAGTGGGGTCTTGAATTCATTGGCATGATAAATCTACCTTCATCACAAGGACACAAGTGGAACTTGACTCCCATGGATTATTTCACATGATTGACTGAAGCAGTAGCCTTGAAAGAAGGTAATGAGACTACAATCTTAGCATTTTATGAAGGTATAGTTTGTAAATTTGGTGTTCCAATAAATATCGTCTAGATAATGCTTTATTGGTTCTTAGAGAAAAGGTAAAACATTGGGATGTCAAACATGGTATTTATCTAAGTACTTCATCTAATTATTACCCACAAGGTAATGGATTATCTCAAAGTACCAACAAGAACCTTCTTAAGATTATCATAAGAACACTCAAGGACAAACAAAGAGTATGGTATCTGATGTTTAATTCAACACTTTGGGCTGATAGAGTGACTCTTAAAATATTAGTTGAAAATTGATTGTACAAGATTGTTTATGGACGTGAGGCAAGAATTCCTATTTTAGTTGAACTACCCACAAAGTGGATTTACAAGATCAAATGTAATTACTTGAAAATGAACTAATGGAGGTTTGTTATGTAGAATTAATGGAACTATAAGAGCTAAGAGATCAAGCTCATCTAAACATAGAAAATAATACTGAAACAAATCAAGAGAACATTTGATAAAAGGACAATTTCGAGTCTTTAAGGAAGGAGACATTGTGCTAAAATGGGATGTTGATTGTGAAAATCTAAAAACCACGTGAATTTTGATGCAATATCTAGTGGTCCTTATATGATTTCACCTTACAAAGAGTATAATGTATTTCATATTTCAAGGCTGAATGGAGAGGAACTTCCCATTCCTGTGAATGGTATGTTTCTTAAACATTGTTATTGAAAATATTACAATGTTTGGTTAGAGTAGGATTTCCCTTTCAATAAGTTTAGTTCATGCACATTGCAATGTTTTTCATTTCAATAAGTGCATTCATGCACGTGATCTAGTTTAAGAGATCCTTTCCCATCTTTATTTTTTTAACAAAGGTCGATTTTTGAGAAAAGGGAAGATTTTGGCTATATTCTTTTGACTCCATTCCCAATGGACTAGAGGAAGGCATTTTTCTTATAAGCTAGTATATATCTTTCCCCACAGGATCACAAGAATCATTTCAAGTTTTTTCACTCATGCAAAAATTTCAACTCGAAGCTTCATGTAAGATGGAAGGCATTCATGAGATGGACCTAACTTAGAAGAGGTCATGTAATTAATTTTCTTTTTAGTTAGATTAATTGATTAACAACATGTAATATACAGCTATGTGTGTTGTTAAATAATATAAAACCTTGTGTATGTTTTCATTCTATGTTTGTCTTCAGCAAGGAGACACAAAAGCCCCAAATGACCAATGCATTCCCTTAATGAAGTCCGGAATCAAAGTACATGTGGGATGTTAAACTCCATAACAGAAAACAAAGTTTCGATTACGGGTGGAAGAAATTCATTATTAAGTTACAAGTAATTTCAATTTGATCACTTCCTATGATTAAGTGTTATTAATTATGTTATTGAGTTTTTTCATTCATTGTACAATCAGTACATATCATAAGAGATTAAAATAAAAGGAATTAGCAGCTTAATTATAGAAATAATATCATTTATTCATTAAGGAAATCATATGTTTCCCACACGGGGCATGGGATGTAACTTATGATTATCAAAATAAATGATACATGTACATGAAACTAAAAGAAAAAGAGTATAGAATAAACCCATCATTTCCTTGGGTTTACTAGGGTATTTATTACTTTAGTTCCATCTCCATCCTTGTATTTTGCATCATCTCATCAATGTACTTGAAAAGAAAAGGAAAAGGATATCAGCTTATGAGTTCAAAGTTCAATTTGTATTCATGTGCTAACTAGTTTCAGGAAAATGAGTCATTTAAGATCAAAGAGCATAAGGTACATGAAAGAAACAGATGCAAAAAAAACCGAGAAGATTAATCTTGCACAAGCACATATGATTCCTAGAGTCATGACAAATGAAACAAAAAGACATTTTGTATGGAATACAAGAGAGGATACATGCCTACTATTTTTCTAACTGTTTGGTTTAGAGTGTGCGAGATACAAGTATGAAGGAAGAGAAAGTTTTGAATGTTGTAATGATGAAAATAGAAACTTCCTTCTAGGAAGTTAAATATTGATGAATACAAAAGGCGTTCATTACATACTTTGAAATATTCAAATCATAAATTACCATATTCTCTAAGTTAAATCAAATAAATACATTTATCTCATAATTATCAAGAAATTGAGAAAGGGTGTGACAATTAAGAGTTGCACACCAAGGTGGCCACTTCCAGAGCTGATTAAAAAATAGGAGGTACAAATTTACAATACATAGACAATGTATAAATAATCATATCATTTATCCAGATTTCACATATTCAAGAGTACTAGAATGAATCACATATTTGGAAACTTCGAGAAAAGAATGATATACATTGTAATAATATCAAACCTTAATAAGAAATTTGAATGCTTGTAGTTATAGAATAGAAAGAACACTAACAATTTCACATAGTTAAGTTTTGAAAGGTACATTTTTCAAGCTCGGTGATGTACATATTTAGAAATACATCTTGTCTGAAAGGAAACATACTAAAACACTTAAAGAACTCATCATTTAGGTAACATATTCTTGTTTATAAAGTAAATTTTTTGAGATGCTCTAGGATGCATGAGGATTAATCAAATAAATCAAATATGCTACAATCAAGCACCATGTCATTTAAAGAATAAAATTAGGAAATGTAAATTTATAGGTGTGTCTTTTTGCGAGATAAAGTTAAGATTGTTTTGAAAAGAGTAAAGAAAAGAATGCGAATATTATTTTCAAAGCAATTTTTATGTAAATCTATCAACTTTTAGCTTATCTCAAGGATCATAGTCCTCAACAAAAATTAAAAGTTCAATAAATACTTCAAATATCATCATAGAATGAGGCACATAAATCAAATGCTTTCATTTTTATAAAATCCAAATATTTATGATTGCATTAAAAAAAATACATCAACTATTTCAAAATGATAAGAGCTTTTAAGAAGCTTATCAATTTCTAAGTTACTGACCATGGAAAATCTTATCATGTTCATTCAACAATGCAGATTTTGATGCAAATTCAAGGATAAATTGTAGCAGTTAACAATGCCATAAGACATAAAGTATAGATGAGAAGAACAATAAATCATCGAGACAACTAACAACGATAAGGATCAATGCCCGAATGATTAAATAGAAAGTTAAAATCAAAAGGATGCCCATATGTGAATTCTAAGGTATACGAACTCACTACTAATTCTACAAATCTGAATTATAAAAGGGAGCTCTAGGAAAGAATGATATAGGGATCAAGACTCAAAAAATGACTACTATTAAAATTAAAATTTGTATACCCAAATCATGTTGAGAAACCGAACTAAATTACAAAGAGATAAGAGTAATATAAATACCTATCATTTTCATATTCCATCAAGAACACAACATGAACTAGGTGTGAATAAATAAGAAACGATGACCATGAACATAAATAAATTGAAATACAAAAACTCTAGTCTATAGTGAGAGCTCTTATAATGAAGTAAATACGGTTTTTCAATCTTAAACAATTGATAAAGTACAAAGTAACACTAAATTCTAGAGTTATTTTTTCCATGCTTGAGATGTATATGCACTACCAGTGAATGAATAAAAAAGAGCATAGAGCACAACAATGGTGTTTGAGAAAAGAATAATCACAAACATAACCAATCCATTACTTGTATAAAGAAAGAAATGACAGGTAAAAATGTTATTAAATTTTAATAATTTAGTAAAGATTTTCAGATAAGAAACAAGGACTCATAAATTTCAGGAAAAAATATTTAAAACCCTCAAATTGTAGTATCAAATGACCCGAATTATATAATTTTAAACTCGGAATTGCCAAAAGCACAAAATAAAAGAAAGTATTTTGAGATATAAGTGCATATTGAAGCAAAAAAATTCCAAGTATTTAATTATGGGAATCACTAGAAGATTAGAAATGAAGTTACAAATAGAATACAAACTAGAGCTAACCTTCCTTGATAATGGCGTCCATAACTAAAATAGTTTACAGAGATATCGTAAAGACCAAAAATGGCATAATTATACAATGCTCTAAATCACAAATCCTAACAAGCTATAAAATGCAACGAATCAAGATTCAAAGTGCATAAATCAAGCTCAAAATCACAATTTCATCGTGGAAAATAAAAAATTAGCCAGGGATTTGCCCATGAAACCAAAATTTCAAAGTGAAATTGAGTTTGTGATCGTTTGATTTTAGCTTGACCTAGTAACCACCAAGAAACCTAATCTACCAAAAACTTAAGATCGGTGCATCGAGATCAAAAAGGACAAGCATCAATGTTTGAAAATAGATATTGCCAACTCATATGGAGACTCCATGCTTAACATATTAATGATCCAGTTAAACCAAGACAAGATAGAATGATAAACAACTATAACCGTAACTACCAGAAGATCAATGGTGGAGATAAAAAGGTATGGTAATCAATGGCCAGAAATTCTAAACCTATTCAACCACCATGTCGACATTGGTCAAAATAATCTAGTCTAGAGATCAATAAAGGAAACCAATCTATAACCAATATTCCTCATCAAATTCAAATCTAATTACTGACAAAGATCAACGATCACAGTTAAAGGGTAACAAGATCAATGACCCTAATTAGGTCATCAAAATCAATGCAGGTAACCTAGCTCTTCCTGAGTTATAAATCGATGGAAAATATACGAGTTCAAAAAATCAATGGCCCACATCAAAACCATCCATTTCCCATGATAAGTAGTTCAAAATATGATCACTTTGAAAAGCAAAGAATGGGTTGGTTTATCATGGGAAAGGTGTCATCCCCAATTATTAAACGTTATCATTTCTTTTACCTTTGATAAATGTCTAAGATAAGTTTGTATCATGAGTTGTTTCAAAAGTGTACCCTTATTGATAGATAAATGCTTTGGGGTTCTAAGATTTCTCTAAATCTAACACTTTCGTAGATACAATGGAAACACCTCGTGTCTATGGGTATACCTATTATTGAGATGATTCTATTGTATCAAGGATGGTTCCTTTTTTTGTATGTATCCTAAACTAATATTTGGAATTTTGAGGGTAAAAGATGATCGTAAATGAAATGAAAACAGGGTGATACATAAGACTTGTTGAGGGCTTTGGTAGTACATGCACAATCTAATTGAGAATGAATTTTGGATTCACAAAACGATAGTTTTTAGCAAAATATTAAGGTAAAACACTTTGTGTATTGATGGAATGAGTCACAACAATGAAATAAATTAAACAAGGACACTAATATTATGTAGAAATTACTAAATTTACAGCAAGGTAAGATGATTAATCAGGGAATTTGACATTCACAAGAATTAATGAGATATACACACCACTACAAATAATTGGAAAGGAAAAAAAAGTTCTCATTCAAGGGGTAAAACTAGAAAATTTTGCTTTAGCACTCCGATGTCAAAATATTCCTCCCTTTTCCCTTGCAATTAAACACAATATATAGAAATATTATTCACCCAACCCATCCTAATAATAGAGTAAAATTTGTACTCGCCCATACATGTTAATTTTACCCCTTTATCATGAATTAAAAAAGGAATAAAAAGAGACATTATGATCACAACGAGGGATTAATAGACTTGGTTACAAAAATAACACTCAGTCAAGTGTAGTTAATTGATGTATTTTTAATAAAATAGGATGAATAAATTGGCTAATAATAGCCCTTTCTAGTTGTGCAAGTTTCTCTAATGTGCATGCAATCTTTGTCTTCTTCTTCTTGATGTGAAACCTACAACTTGAACTACTTACATTGATATTTTAGGAATTCTTTAATTCTAACCCATTTGATGCACATGCAAAAATTAATCTCCCTGTGTGAGAAAAAATAATTCATTTTCCTTTAATTACTTTGCAAAATATTCACCTAATGTGGGGACCACCTATAAGCATGTGCAAGAAATAATACCATTATTTGTAAAAATAGGGTAATTAGCATGTCAAAAGGTTTCTTCTTTATTTTTGATGTTGACATCCTTACACTCCTCTGTTATTCTATCTTCTAGTGGATGAGATGAAAAATTACTTCTCTGCAAGTAAAAATAATGCTTTTGTTTTTACACTTGGCAAAATCCATTCAACTTCAATTTACCTACTAGTGGGGACCGTATTTGATGTGCACACTTGATCTTCATGTGGAATGACCACATGTCCATGTGTAATTGCTCTCCTTAGAAAATTTTAAGGTAAGGTGGTTCCTTGACTCTATTTGACTTTATTTGACTTGGTCATTAACATGTATTATAGTTCAAAACACTTGGAAACCTTGTCATGTACATCATTATATTATTCGACCCACTTTGAATATCACATTTTGAATTATATTTTATCATTTACCTATTTTCAGATCCATCATTTCCCATATTATTTTCTCGGGATCCTTTGTATATTTTATTGAATTTATAATCTTTAACCACTTTCGATTAACTATCAACCTCCTTTTTAAGGTAATCGGTATTTCATTTTTTTTGAAAATGGTTTAGGACCTTAATCGAAGGTCAATGCAAATGATTATTTAAAAAGGGGTTGGTCCCCATCCACATGATGACTTGACCCTTCCATTTTTCGGTGGAAAACTAACTTCAAACCTAACCAGAGGGGTTAGGGTTTCTTCCGAAACTCTACACATGCACTTACTTTTGACATTGGTTGATTTAGATGAAC
This sequence comes from Taxus wallichiana var. yunnanensis, assembly GCA_018340775.1. Classification (NCBI taxonomy): domain Eukaryota; kingdom Viridiplantae; phylum Streptophyta; class Pinopsida; order Cupressales; family Taxaceae; genus Taxus; species Taxus wallichiana. Next base: position 182,226,730 of record CM031237.1, on the reverse strand, counting down.
CTCTAGAGTTTTCATTAAAATGGGTGACTAACCCACGTAGACCTTTGATATTTATACTATTTGATATCCACCATTCATTTGTGTACTCATTCTTACTAGGGAAGGATATTGGTTTGCATTGGAGTTAGTGATTTGATTTGGTACTGTTTAGCTTTGTACCTTTTTATATGAACCATCGATCCTTAACTCATTAATAGAGATAGGATTTTGTTGTGGTTAATATTTTTTGATTAAAACCAAACCAAACCCTAATATTTTTACTTGGCATTTGGTCTCTGGGTGAAGCCCTAGAAAAAAATTCATCATCACCATTCTTACGCATTTCGAGCTCAAAATCAGGTGCATTTTGAGAAGTTTATGAGGATTTTTCCGTATTGATTGTTGTTTCGATAAGGTTTTGCAGCCATAAAATGAGCATTTGAGCTTTGTAAATTGAATTTCCTGAGATTTTCCGAGCATCTTGAGTTCTTTGCTTGATCCATCGACCTCCTAAAGCTTTATCTCCTAGTAATTTTTGATGGCTCTACTTGAAGTTTGTGGATTCCATTTTGATCCATTCTCGAGCTTTAAATACTGCAATATCAGTCTCTGTGAATTCATGACATGATTGATGAAGAAAAGGTACATATTTTTGTCTCGAGAACACAATTTGTTCATCTTTTCTTCTCTTGTTTTAACATGCAATGATACTTCATTTTTCTCTTTGCATTTGATGTGTTTTCTACTATTATGATTTTGAAACGTTAAGGTGTCTCAATTTTCTTTGCATTTGAAGCTAAAAATATGACCTCAATCTAGAACTTTTATGTGATTTGGTTGCCATTTCATAGGAGATGGTAAACATCATCAAGCTTTGTAACACTTTTTCAATGTCATTTTGTTTGTATTGCATTGATAGATCATTCTTCTTCATATTTCTCTATTTTTTCTTGGACCAAAACTCCCTCAAGTTGGAAATTCATCTTAGGTCATCAGTTTTCTTTGTAATTTGAGGGTTTCTAGAAAAGACTTCAAAAGGGTAAGTTCTTCACCATTTTTACAAGTTTTTCATAATATTTTTAAAAAAGAAGTAATGGCCATAGTCTATGAAGTATTTTCTGATATGTATCCTCAAATCACCAAACCTCCCTTGATGGATATTGCAAAATTTCCAATGGTTCTTGTTCTTTGAATGAAAGAAAGTTGATTCAACTACTCCATGCATTTTGTTCATTTTATTTTCTCATTACTCGTGAAATTTTATATTATACCCAATACTGGGTTAGTCATTTTGATCTGTAGTTGTTGTTATCACCCTGTATCATTGCTTGAAACCTTGCATTTAACACTGTATAATATCTTCTAGCTCTTATTTGATCTGGTTATTTGCATTTTCTTGTACTTTCTCCAACATGTCGAGATACAGTGAATGGCTTTGACAATCTGGGCCATTTCGTTAATCTGTTTCCATATGCCTTGAACTGGTTTTGAATCTTTATTTGAACTATGGATTTTACTTGATATGCTTGATCTTTATGCTAAAAATAAATATCTGTTACAATAGTTTGAAATAAAAAACATATATTTTTGATGATTTATTATGCTTGAAAATCTACTTTAAAAGTGAAAAGATACATTCTAAAACTTTCTTTCTAATATGGAACCTTGTTACATATTTCACTTTTGAAACACTTTGATTTTCTTTTGTATTTGTTTATATATGTGCCATATTTATTTGGAATGAATACCTTCTGATTGATTTTGAAACTTGATACTCGACTTGTAGTTATTAGATCATTGAAAAAATGTCTCACTTATTCTGAAAAGCCCATTTGTGATCTTGATGCTTGGGGCACCTATAATTTATTGACTTTTTCTTATTTAATTCTGAAAACATGCCTTTAAAAGCTTCTTCACAGTTGTCTACTCATATTTTGTGTACTTGTTCTTCATGACTTCTCTAATCTTGGAAGTTGGTTCTCCTCTTTAGTGTGTTGTAACTTGTTTTGCATCTTACTCATTTAACCATCTGGTTTTTGTATCTATTTTTTCTTACAAGTACTAATTTTGATACACTCTTTGTACGAGTTTTTTCTTTTGACTTTCTTTATCTTCATGGATGCAATGTATTTTATTCTATTGAAGTGTTGCAATATTTTACTATACTTGGAATGGAGAAAATGTCTTCTTCTAAAATCTTGAGGCTTTTCTATCCCATTAAGTCATGATACTTAATTGTACTTTGTTTTGATGTATCCTTAATCTTGTACCTTGAGTAGATAACCTGGTCTCTTTAAGGAAATTTGTAACTCTGTATCAATAGAAATAGTTGAAAGCTTGATATTTTCTAAATTATCTATCTATACAATTTTGTTGTTCCATTGATTCGGAACCTTGTATAAATAACCTTTCTTACTCTATGAAAACACTTTATTGCTATGATAATTCATTCATCTTTTGTAGCTCCATTAAAATTGTACTCTATCCATCTTTTTACGCTTATTTGTGCTCGATACTTGTTCAAAATTTGATGATTACATCCTTGATTACATTCATTTCATGTTCTATACTTAAAGCTTATTTGAAGCTTAAGAAGGTTGTTTCTGATTCGTTTTGACTTTGATAGTTGTACTTCTCCACTTAGTCACCTTGATTTGAATTGAATTTTGCAATCTGAATTTATCATGGCAACTCAAACAATATCTTTGTGGAATGAAATCATGTCATGTCGAGTGTATGTCACCTCAAGTTATTGAAAAATTATTTCATAGTTAACTTCTTATTGTATCTTGGTTTCATTTCCTTTGATCTGTACCCTTGAGTTTTGAAACTTCAATCACCTGTGTATTGAAATTAGATATATAACTAGAAGTTGCTTAAGTTGAATTCTTGAATGCTTGTAGCTTGAAATGATCACTTGAATACTTGTATCTTTATCAATACCTAATTGCAAGTCATGAAGTGTTCTGATATGAGAACACTTGACTTCTTTTGATGAGTGCATACTTCTTCATTTACTTTTGTTGTACTTGCACTTGTAACTTTTGAAGAATGTACTTTCATTTTATATGAAATATGTTTAGAAACAACAACTCCTTCCTTGTATAAGTCAACCACTAATATGTTGGAGCTTTCCTGAATGTTTCTTTATCATTCCTTTTGGGAAACTATTTTTTATCATAGTTGTTCTGGAGTTGATTAAAACCTACACTCTTTAGCTTTCCTATCTCAACCTTTATATTCTAATTCTTCCACTTCACTTCTTTGAAAATTTGAAACATGTACTGTTATCTTTGAATGTTTGAAATGACTTCTTTCTTCTTTGAATGGAAGTAATCCTGTAAGTTTTGTTCTTATATGCCTTTATAACTCCCTCTATTTCTAGAACAAATCTTGAACTTTGAGTTAGAATCTCCTTTCATATCATTATGTACTTTTGAGATATTCCAATTTTATGTACCATAGGATGGAAGTAATTGAACTCTTTTTTTATTCAATATTTATCTAACAGTGATGATTGTAAGACATGCTTTTAGTTCTCCTTTCTTGCAACTGTACCTTCACAATTTAGAAAATAGTTACAAAATATCTAGGCTTGTTGGACTCTATTATGTTCCATAATTTTTCTTTTTCTCTTTCTTTTAAAATGAATATAGGAATCATATGTAGTGCTATATAGTATATATTTATCAACTATATATCAATCTATGATGTACCTTATGCTTCGATATTTAGAAATCCACTTGTATGTAGTTAGATAGTACATGAGTACAAGATCAAACCTTGAGCTCAATATTGATGCCTTTTCTTTCAATTTTTCAGGTATACTTGTATCTGTTTTGGAGCATGCATGAAACATGGAGTTGGATTTGAAGACATTACGATTAGAAGAAAGCCCCGAGGAAATGATGGGTTAATTCTATACTCTTTTACTTCTAAATTCATGCATATGTACTTCTTTCTTTAGTAGTTATGAGTTACATCCCACGACTTGTGTGGGAAACATTGTATTTCTTCATGAATAAATAACATTAATTTTTGTAACTAAGTTGTATACTTCTTTCATGCATTCATCTTTTATGATGGATATTGATTGTATAGTGGAATTAAAAACTCAACCAAATTATTAAATGTATTTAACATGTAGAAATAATGAGTTTTAAAGTACTTGTTAATTTAATAATGGACTCTCTTTTTGTAAATTGTAACTCTGCTTGATGTTCCCAAATTTAGCAGTTCACCTAAACTGTGATTCACGCCTTCATCAAGGAAATTAATTATTCCTTCGGGTATTTTGTGTTTCCTAATCAAAGACGAACATGGAATGAGAGTCTATGTGAGGTAAAACATTTTGTAATAGCACACATAGTTGAAGATTACATGTAGTTAATCAATTTTTGTAACTCAAAACATAATAGAACTATAATGCATCCCCAGAGTTAGCTCCATTTCCTCAATTCCTTCCATCGTAACAAAGTTTTGACTTGCCTATTTCTACACGAGTGCTAAAATTTTCAATAGGTATGAATTATCAAGACCATAATAATACTTTTCAAAATCCCGACACAATCATATATGTCATTGTAAATAAAAAGGTGACCGAATAAACAATGATGTATTATCAAAGGAGGTCAACTTCAGTGACTCACAAGAAAATTTTACCTTCAAATTTCCAAATAAACCTCATACCAAGTCAATGAGGGCAAAAAGGAGATTTTGCGAGATATTATATTTGCATGTTTTCTCACAAAGGTCCCTACAAAGTGGATTTTAATTATTCTTTCTAAGTGTTAGAGATAAAAGGTATTATTTTTATTGCACAAAAGCATTATTTTTGCATGCCATCATAGGGATACAAAACACTTTGAAAAATAAAAATTTATCATTGCAAGTGGATAAAGTTTGGAGGTGTCACATCATGCAAAAGAAGACAAAGATCATGCACTTGCAAAAGAAGACTTGAAAACCAAAAGGGGACATTATTAGGTACAATATTCACCTAGATTATTTATTTTAATAGAAATAGAGCAGTCAACTATACTTTGACTAAGTGTATTTTTTGAACTAAGGCTATTATTGCCTCATTGTAAAAGCATGGTTATTTTTATTCCTTTATTTATTCATGATAAAGGTTAAAATTACAATGCATGGGAGAATTCAGACTCTAACCTATTTTTAGGAGGGGTGGGTGAAGTATTTTTCTATATATTGTGTGTACTAGCAAGGCACAAAGGAGGAATTTTCTGAATTAGGAGTGTTGAAGAATTTTTTTCACTATTTTTCCTTAAATGAGAACCAATTATTGCCTTTCCAATTATTTGCGGTGGTGAGTATATTACTATTATCTCTTGTGAATGTTAATTTCCTAATTTAATTATATTAACTTGCTACAAATCTAGTATTTTCTGCATAGTCTTAGTGTGTATGTTTAAATTCTTGTGTTGTTATGATTTCTCCCTCAATACATAAATGTTTTTCCTTAGAATGCTGCTAAAAACCATTGGTTTGTGCATCTACAATTTATTTTTAATTTTATTGTGCATGTACTTAGTCAAATCCCTCCTTCAATTTTTGTATCACCCCATTTAAATTTTTATTACAACCATCTTTTTACCCTTGAAACTCTAAAAACCCCAAAAATAAACTAGTTTAGGATACATCAATAAGGAGACTCACTTCAAAGAATAGGTATACCCGAAACCTTATGTGTTTCCATTGTATCTATGAAAGTGAGAGATAAGGAAACCTTAGATCCACTATTGTCATCTCTCAACAAGGGTGAAATTATAAGAGATAATAGGTCCTATTCTTCGCCACATTCTACAATCATTAAGTTTATATGCACACCTATATAGGGAGGCATCATTTGGAGTTTCACATTCTACATAGCTATTATACACTAGTTAAGTTTAGTACAATTTCCGCCCTTGACATTGTAGGTTACATACAATGAGTGGGTTCATGCCAGTCTACAATCCCCGTACAAAGAAAATTTTACAGACATGGTTGTCGTTAGCATTCTAGGTAGAAATTAAAGGCCGGAGGATACACTGGAATTCCTCCATATACTTCTTCATCGAGTGGCATCGCATCACCAAAAAATATATGACGTACATAGATGTCTTCATACATGTTCAAGGAACTACTTAAAGGTTGGATGATATAGTAGAATTCCTCCTTATACTTCTTCGACCTACGGTGTCGATAACCCAAAAATAGCTGAAAATATAAGATATCCTTCTACACTCTATTTATCGACATGGATTAGGTGCACATGTTTAATTTTCATATTTTATATTTACATGCTTTTACGTACATATACATGAATCTTTTACATTTCGAGTTTTACACAAACATACCTACATATTTGACTTCTTAATCATTTTCTCCTTTGCGCAGTCCGACCATATGTGAAATAGTTAGTCAAATGGGGGAAACAACACCAACAACAATATTAACATCTGTAATAACATGTCATAGAAACACACACAATACTAACCATATAGGTACATCACACACATAAGCAAATACACACGTGTTTTTACCCCGGATTCAATATCACCACTTTTTACACTTTTTCATCTTTAGTTTCCACGCTCCATCATATTTTTTTCATTCCACACATTTTCTAGTAATTGAAAATTTCTATACATCACTCTACATGGATTATCGGGCATGCATCTCTATCTAAGTTATGTTACCAAGATTTCCTCTTACAAACATAAAGTGGGGAAAATGTAGACACAAAATCATGAAATTTAGACACTATTTAGTCTCAAAGATATCATACTATTATTTAAAAAAATTTTTTTAGTGAATAAAGTACTAATTAACCCCCATATTTTTTCCATCTTACTTTATTTTTTTCTTCATTCCTGACCTCTTGTACCCATATTCCCACCCTTCTCTCTACGAAGCCCAGGTGTAGAGAATCGGTCAAATTTTTCCTTTTTAGGACCTCTCTAGATTCATTCCTTCTTCCATGTTATTTTATTTATGTTGTGACACATTCTAGTTATATCCAATAATTATCTTAGTCACTTGCTTACTCTCCTTGCATATTAGGGTTTCTATTTACATTATCTTAGTTTCTTGCGTCATTTTTGTAGTCACTTCCTCCATTTATTTATTGTATTTACAAGTTGTTCTAGATTATATTAACTTTCCTTATTCCACATTTTATTTAATCATAACTAAATATAATAATGTATTAGAATGATGGATGGAATATAATGAACTTCCCATTCATATGTTTTGTATGCGAGTGGAAGTAGATCTATTCCTTTGAGTGGATGCTAGATGGATGCTTTAGAGTACTTTAGGTGAATTTTAGATGTATTCTTAGGTGATGTTAGTAATTCTTAGTGCTTATTAATTTATTTTTAACACAAAACTATGTATTTATATGATCCATTTCTTGGAATTTGTAATTGATAATTGGAAGGTTGACCCATAAGTGAAAAATATTTCCAAAAGATAGAAGAAACATAAAAGGATCAAGAAAGATAGAAAAGGGTTAGGGGCATTGAGAGCGGACGGGGGCATCTGGTGCTTTAGTGTTGGCAAGGCATTGATGTATAAAGCCATAAAAGATAAATTCATAAAATATCAACTGGGCCTTATAGTGTGTAAGACCAAATAGAAAATAAGAAAATAAGAAAAGAGTGCAAATATAGTTGTTTGTCACAAGTTTTCTTTCTTTAGAATCATAGGAATGCTAGTTTGTGTTTAAAATAGAAATTTTCCCAAGTTCGTGATTTTTGCATACATTTACTAATCTATTATAAGAAAACTCATCTTGTGGTAAAAAAAAAACATTGTTTCATCTTTTCTACAACTATGCATTGTTGAAGATTTCCTAGGCTTCTATTTACAAATTTATTTTATCTATCATTCTAGGAGTGATATGCACTAATGAACAGAGTTGTGTCCAAATTTTCCTTCATAGGTTAGTCTAAAAGTGACTCAAATTTTTTTTGTCTTGATTTGAAGTGATCATTCTTAGAACTCCATCCAACCTAACCACTTCTTGAAAAAAAAATCTGTAACTCTAGAAGCATTATTAGCTATAATGTAACTACTGAAATGTACCATTTCATAAATTCTATCTACCACAACAAGGATAAAATAATTTTGTCATTGTTTTTAGGTAGTCCTAACACAAAATTTGTACTCAAATCAACCCATGGCTCTATAGAAACACCTAATGGAATATATATCCCAATATTTAGCATGGCCTTTAGCAATTTGGCACACTCAACATCTTTATATGATCGTACTTATGTCCCACTTTACCTTCATCCAACAATAATTCTCTACCACATGACAAGTTGTTTTACATATACCAAAGTTTCTAGAAAAACCTCCATTGTGTAACTCTCTAATAAAATTTTCTCTAATTGAACCATCATGGATGCCAAATTTCTTTCCCATGAATAAATAACCATCTTTCATCATATAATCATAAGAGTAACTACCCGCTGCAGGGTTATTACATTGTGTCACAACATTACCAAAATCTTGATCACCTTAATACCATTTCTTAAGTACCTCAAACTACATGACTTCATTTTTTTATCAACAGTGCCACAAGCCCACTAAAGGCATCAATAACTTGATTTTTCTTACTTCATTTATGCTTTGAAAAAGTATATTTCGTTAAACTTTAGCCCACCTTGTTTGCTTATTATTTAATTTCTTCAACGTTTATATATACCTCAATTATTACTTATAAATATTAGAAATTCCTTAGCTACCAAGTAATGACTCCAAGTCCTTAATGCTTGGATAATAGCATAAAATTTCACATCATATATAGAATATTTTCTCTTGACCTCATTCATCTTAATAATGAAGAATGCAATGGGTCATCCTTCTTAACTCTATACATATCTAATCTTAAAATTTGAGGAATAAAAATCAACCTCAAATACCTTTCTAAATTATGGAAATATCAAAATATGTGCCTCTGGTAGTTTCTTCTTCAATAATTCAATATTATTGTTATTTTAATTTTCGATACAAACTCCTTTCCCTTCATGCACTCTCTTATGGGTGCAACAATGATACTAAAATTCCTTATGAAATTCATATAAAGAGTTTCCAAGCCATGAGAACGAGAACCTATTTCACATTTCATATAATAGGTGAGTCTAAAAAAATTCTTCATTTATTGCTCATCCATCATAATCTGTTCGCTCGGATAAAAAACCTAAAATACTAGGATTTTCTAAAGAAATATATAATACTCTAAGTTTACATACAAAATTTCCTTTCATAAAAATTCTAACAAAATTTTCACATACAACAAGTGTTCTTTCATATTCTTACTAAATATAAAAATATCATCAAAATAGACGACAACGAACTTAACATTATATTATCGTAGTACTACATTCATTAACCTCATGAATGTATTGGGTACATTAGATAACATAAATTACATTACCATCCACTCGTACAACCTATCTCATGTTTTGAAATTTATTTTCCATTCATCAAATTCATGGATTGAAACTTTGTAGGACTCACTTTCTAAATAAATCTTACTAAAGTATTGGGCTCCTCGCTACACATCCATAATATCATGTAATATTTGAATTGCAATCAAATACTTAATTGTGATTTTATTTATTCTTGTATTGTCCACACACATTCTCAAGTCTTTCTCCTTTTTAGGAGTGAATAGTGCTGGAGTTATAGATGGAATCATGATTTGTCTCAATAACCCCTTCTTTATCGATCTGTCACTTTCCTATTCATCTCCTCACTTTATGTGGGGATCATCTTGTAGGTTTCCTAATTCAGAATGGATATTCATGGGATAAAATTAATATGGTCTTTTGTATGCCTCTTCGAGGTACCCCATATGGTAGATCATATGATCTGATATATGTGTATTTTTTTGTACCTCTCTTACTGCAATGGTAGGTATACAAAAAGGTGTATAATTCTACTTTATTTTCTAGAAATCCATAAGACCCACTAAATTATTTAAATTCTTGAAAAAACTTCTTTATAGATAATAGTTCCTCACTCTTCCTCTCTTCCTTGGAGGGTAACAAGATCACCTTTATACCATCCTTCCAAAAATGTATGGGTATTCTTCCCTCCATTGGTAAACTTTCAATCATATTGACTAGGCCTCCCCAACAATATATTTCATGCATTCATCAAAATAACATCACAACACACACCATTCATGTAGGTATTCCCAAATTCATACTTTATTATGCATGTTTTACCTATTGTTACCTCATTCCCTTTCTTAAACCATTATATGTGATAGGGATAGAAGTGCTTCTCATATTTCAAGTTGATTTTATTAAAAATCATAGTTGAGACCATATTTTCACAACTACTACCATAAATAACAATTTTACATACCTTTCATGTAGAGGTGCATCTTGTTTAAAAGATATTTTTCCACAACCAAGAATCACCACAATTACCATATTTTTTTTCCTTCTATGGGACAACCATCTTCCTCCCGGTTTCACCCAAGTATGTAAAAAAATCTATTTCCTCTTCTTATTAACATTTAAATATGTTTACTTACAGGTGTTCCAATTGTATTCTATGTTGTTTAGGATAGTGCGGAAACTCAAAATATTCATGCCCTTCCTTAGCAAATTATAATACGTATACTCTATTTGGGAAATATTATAACCCTATCCTCCACCATATCCTATTATTTTCTAAAACCCCTACATCTTTAGTAATTACCATGGCCTTCATCAAATTATTCATGCCCTTATACATTAGGGGATTCATCCTTTAGGTAAATAAATGTACCTCTCCCTCTCATTGGAGATGGTGATGGTCCTTTCTTAAATCTTCTTATAAAATCACTCCTCTTGTATTTTTCCTCTTCTTTTAAATGTGAGTTGATACAAATCATCTAGGAGATCGATCGGGAGCACATTCAATCCATATTGTGTGGTATAACTTAACCCATTGACATACCTTGTATCCTTTTTTTCTTTATACTCTCCCTCTTCCAAAAAATTTGGTAGCTTGTAAAATTCATTTCTAGACTATATGATGTTGATATCCTTTTTCTTTGGTTTTGAATCCTTCAAAATAGTGTATGGGCATAATCTTCACCAATGAATTATTCCTTAAAATTCTTCACCATTTTATTTCAGTTTATGATTTTTATTTTTCTTTCCCTTTCCTTTCATTTTTTAGGTGATCGCACCTGATCAATGCATGTCTAGCCAACTTAATGGATGAAAAATTAACATTATCATCCTTTGAATTTTTTTACACTCAAATTCATTTTCCATATAGTTCAACAAGTCAATGAACTCCTCTGGTCATTACCCTCCACCATAATCGGGAACATTGACCTTGATGTAATCACACATTCCTTCCAAATATTTAATTAGTCTCTCCTAAAATGGTCTCTTATTCAATATTTATTTATCTCTCTCCTTTTATTTTTCATTTCCTCATTCATTCTATAATGGACATAATTATTTAGTATCACTATCTAGGTCTGCATCACCATTTGCATGTATCTTTATGAGGTTCATAAGTTATCATGTGAGCTCAAAACATGTCTCTATAGCTCCTATATATTCCTATTCATCTAGGCATAAGATCCTCTCCTACCTCTACCCAATCTTATATAAAATAGAGATAATAAATCACATAGATAAATGTAATATATATTACCTTCACCATTTTTGTAAGATTCAAATCCTATTCTACTACTAATTGATTTAGATTAAGTTTTAGAATGTTGAAATTCCTCAAAAGGCACACACACACACACGTGTTTTCAAAACTACAAAATCTAAAAACTAGTTTTTAATTATTCTTGAAAGCACACTAATCTTTTACAAAATAAAAATATTCCTTTTATTTTCCTTTATCTCTAATAAAACCCTAAAATTCTACGAAACCCTAAAAGTTCACAAAACCCTAAAACACAAAAAAATACCTACTAGTAAAACACCTCGAATCAGCCCCAAATTTTACATAGTAAATATGATGTCATAAATGAAGGCATGAGGAAAATATTGTCTTATTATATAAAGTATAAAAATATGTTATACATAAAACAAAAGGTGTTGATCAAATTTTAGACCCCTATGTGAAGGAAATCTTCCCAAAAATATACCAAAAACGTTTTTCATTGCATATTATTCATCAAGATCTAACACCCTGGAAAATTTCAAGAAGATCTGATTGTTGGGTCAAAAGTTATGGTCTCTAAAAGTTATGTTCCCACATCAACTACATATTACAAGATCTTGGAGGGAGCTACTTGGAATGCATTAAATATTTCTAAAAATTATATTATCTCACAATTTTGAATCGAATTCCATTAAATTATATATAGCTACCGGGAAGAAGGAATAATAGACTTCTATGGATTTGAATCATTCACCATTAAATGCTTGATCATGTGGCAAGGAAATAGAAATTTAGTTAAGATAAATCCTATTAAATATTATCCTCATAATCAATTAAGGTGACAAAAAAACATTTGTAAAATAACCATTGATGAGAGAAGTAAGAGGTAAACTTGGAAGAAACATTACTTGCATCAAGCCACAACAAGTTACATTGTTGATAAGATATGAAAATTCATCATTTTCTAACACATACAAGTAGGAATGAGATGGAAACCTTTGCAAATATATTGAAAGAACTAAATGTGCTCATAGAAGATGCTATTGACACAAAGATAGGAAAAGAAACCAAAAATACCATGCAAATATGAGTATTGATAAAGGTAGGCCCTAACCCAAATTATTTTATCATTTCAAAAATGACCTCTCATTCTATCCTTTCATATTTTTTTCTTAATATTGATATTTCTAAAAATAGTATTTTTTTGTCATCATAGAGCACATTCCATAGACGGTAAGAAAAAAATAATATTATCCTAAATGTATCTTCTTCGATAAAACCTAATTATTCTATACTAACAATTCTAGGTAACATTATCTGACTACTGAAGGCTAGAAATTTGGAAATGATCTTATAAGAAACGAGTAGATTAATTGGCTACCAAATACTAATGACTCTATATCCTCCATATATGGATTTAATTTGATGTTATCAAGGTTGAATAGATGAATAGTGCAATTAGAATTTAAGGCCTCTAGATATACCTCAAAAGGTAATTTCCAATCACATCCCAAATATTTTTATATGATTTAGATGGGAAATAATAATCGCATTGGTCCATATCATAGGTTGTTTGAGAAAATTCCTCAAATAATCCTTGTTAGTTAATTTTATATTCCATAAAATCCTTTATGATAGAGATATCTTAAAAGGTACCATGGCTAAGAATTGATCAAAGCAACTTGTCGGTATACAAAAATATCCCGAGCTTTGAAAAACAACTAATAATGTCAGATAAAATATTGCATCATCTCCAACACTTTAGGAAAATGAACTAAGTAACTCCCAGATAAATTTTCAAGTTTTTGTGGGCATGTTTAGATTTAAGGGAATCAAATAATTCCATATAAAGGATTACAAAATTTGAGCCAATATAATATATCATTGATTTTAGTGCATCTAATATTGTAATAATCTAGAATTTGGATGTGGTACCTAATCTTTTCCACCTTTATGAATAACAGTTCATCAAGGGGGTTCTTTCTAGACTGGTTTATCTCGAGGACGATGGATCAATCTTGTGTTACTAGTTTAATGGCCCACGAGGCCCTAGACTTTAATACTATGGTGAAGGGTGTGTCAATATTTTAAGACAATCGTATTGAGATAAAACTAAGTAGTGTGAACATAAGGCTATCATAAGTTCAATTTGATCTTAAAAAATGATTCATACCTTTAATCCTTTTCTGATTCTAGTATAAGAATGGAACAATAAAGATTCTCATTTTATTGTCATGATAATAGCATAATAATTATAAATAGTAAATGATAATGAGAATATAATGACTATGAAATCCTAGGATGTAAAATGTTTCTAACAATCTATTTTATTCCTTTTAATAATAAAGCTGTGAAATATTCTAATAAGCAATATGAATCAATTTACTATTTCTTCTTTAAAATGTTTAATAATTTTATATAAAAAAATTGTCTTGCTTCACATAAGAATTGAATGAGGTTGCGGTTGGAAAGTCGATAATACTAATATATGCATATTTTTAGTCTCCTAAACAAATGTGAAGGATTAGTCTTCAAATTCAAGAATTTTCTACCTAAATATATATGTTAAATGTTTTTAGTCACTTTAATATATAAATTGTATGTCGAAATTGCTAGGAAGTTTTAATTATACATACATATTAAGTATTTTTGTTATGAATATACTATTATTTAAAGTTAATTAGAGAATCAAAATCATACAACATTGTTACACTTAATATGCTTATAGGGAAGCCAATGAGTGAAAAAATGTAGAATATTATGTATAAAAAAATGTAATGGATTCATTGTAACATGATCTTGAGAGTTCTGTGGATTCGGTGGATTCGATAAATGGAACATATTTTCTCTCTCTTATTTCATCAAGGATCATAAATTATAAGGAGAATATTGAAGTTATGATTCAAATCCATAATAATGAAAATGAAAATCCGAATTTTGAAAAGGATTGGATGGTTGTGAACATAAAAAGTAAAGGGAACAATACTCCCCTTAAGATGCACTTAAGATATCATGGGAAGGGGTCTCAAGGATGATCTCTCTGTGATTTGATTTTTGTGCTACTAGTTTGGTTGTACTACAGGTTTGGATCTGCTATATTTTTAATATCTTTGTGTCACTGGTAGAGGCAACTTCAATTTTTCCTCATTATTACAGCATCATCTCCACTTATTGTATGAGGTAGGGTATCCTTTACCCTCTTTCACATTTAGTAAAAAAATTTTGAATGAGTAATCAAATTTATAATATAATAAGGTGTATTGTCTTGTTGTTAGAGAAATATTTGAAGGATTTTTCTAACATAATATATTTTCAGAGGTATGGATATATAAAATAAGACACATAGTGTATATAAATTGAATCGAAAGGTTTTGATACACAAATAAAGAATAAGGCCAAGTTTTTATGTAACTCTAATATTTCTATTTCATTTGTGCATTCGTAGATAATTGTGTATTGTAAAATCCCATACCATTTTCAATGAGATTTGCATATAAATGGCATGTAGAATCACATGAATGATTATATCTAACGGGTTGTTGAAATCTAATGTAGGATTAATATATCTAAATATATTGATAATCAAAAAAGGTGGTAGT
Organism: Taxus wallichiana var. yunnanensis; assembly: GCA_018340775.1. Classification (NCBI taxonomy): domain Eukaryota; kingdom Viridiplantae; phylum Streptophyta; class Pinopsida; order Cupressales; family Taxaceae; genus Taxus; species Taxus wallichiana. The sequence goes on along the minus strand of CM031237.1, from coordinate 182,211,509 downwards.
TAAATAAATGTTTCCATGTTTTATACTATTACAGCAAATTGTCTACTTTTTCCAAAGACAAATCAAATTTCAAACTATTTGTTTCTATAAAACAATACCTCTTCATGCTTGCAAAGAAGATCTATGAGCTATAACTCATCAAAATTTAGTTCAATTGATGAAAAATATATTATATATTGAATATTACAATGAAAAATAGGATCGTTCAATGATTTCATTGTTTCTTTGTCATGGCGGTCAACTAAGAGATACTACATGAATAATTATGAAGATGAAAAAAATTGTTTTTTATTTTTCTAACACAAATGAATGAAAACCTGATATGGGTATTTTAAAATTATTTTAATGGGATGAATATTTCTAAATTTTATGAAGTACATGGAAATAAAACACTTTTTTGATGGGTCATAACATTTTAGTGGGAGATTATTTGTAAATATACACATGTGTAAACTATTACTCAAAGGGTCATGCCATATGAATTCCCAAAATACAATGGTATTTTGTTCACCATAAGAAAGTTCCCTTGGTCAAAATTTTGAGTGATTGGCATCTTACTAAAAATTGTTGTTTTATGATGGGGAAATCCTTTGCATAGGCAAAAATCAACAAGGGAAATTAAATTCAAGATAATGAATCTGATTTCATCTTTGACAAAGATATTGGGCATGTTTGATATAATCTTAGAAATTTGTGTCTAGTTTTCAAGATTTTTTATTTCCCTAATTGGAAATCAAAATAATGTATTTACATTATGTGTGTTATTGTTTAATAATGAAACATCATTCAGTTTTTAGAATGGAAAAGAAGATTTATTTATTATTTTAGTGGAAGTGAGGTTACTCTTTATAGTACTTATGAGATATGAATACCCTATTCTAGTTGTTATTTAAATTATTAGTATTTAATGATGATTTTGTTCTTGTCATATTAATTTCTCATGAAAATTATTTAATTAGAGATCAAGGTAATGAAAAAGTACTTACAATTAGAGAGGTAGAATACATGTGTATAGGATAATGGTTTATTCAATTTTATTTGATAAAACAAAAAAAAATCATATTGGAGGAGGATGGAACAACATAAATGTTCCAACTATATTTAATGAAAATCTAAAAATGGAAATTTATTTCAAAATAATCAGTCCACATTTATGTTTAGTATGGAAATTATAAAATATACCATTAATCTTACTAGACAAGTTTTATTAAGCACAAGTGCACCCTATTTGAGGAATGACATATTTGTCTATCTCTTTCTTTCCTCACTTTTACGCATACACAATTGAGACACCTCACGGGCTGTGGGTATCCCGGGTGCAATGTGAATATTCAGATTTTAGAGGGTTGGTGCCTATTCGGTGTATCCCTAAACAAAGTTGGTGGGGTTAAGGGTTAGTTAGAAACTCGAAATGGTATAATGATGTGATACACCATAGTTTTTAGGGGTTTTTGATAAATGAAACCTGCAAAAACGATGGAAAGGAATAATGAGACTTTCACGATCCAGAGGGTTGTGAGTGATTTTCAAGGAAAAAATTGAAGTTGTTTAAGGATGATTCACAATAATAGTTTAAAAACGCATGCACACTAAAATATGATCACAAACACCCATTTTTGGAGTATGGTAGATAGCTTAAGAACAACTTATAGAATTCAGGGAAAATATCTCACAAGATTTTCTATCATAAATACTGAGAACTCTGCAAAAAGATCTAGAAAGGAAGAAATATTCCTCCTCATAAATAAAACTTGCTAGAAAAATCCTCTAACACTTTCTTACATCAAAACACCTCCCTAATACTTCCAAAAGAATAAAATATATAAGGAAAGCTACAAATCCTAAATCCACCTTAATCTAAATTAATTTGGATATGGTTCCAAAATTATCTCTACATGTACAACTTAACTCAACTTGTAAGATTACAATGAATTAAGGACAAAAATAGCTCTACGAGTCTCAAATACATCCCTAGTCAACAACAGCTAACACCTTTAATCCTTCCATTGTAAAAGGTAGGATATGATGCATAAATTAACGTAAATTTTACTTTTGTCTTGTCGTGGCATTAATTGTTACGGTCTTCTTATACAAATGAAAACTACTTTTTCCCTTATGTACTACTCTTCATAGCTTTTGACATAGGCTTGTGTACATGGTTTAACCCCATCTCATCCCTTTGACTTATAAATTTGGATTAATTTCCCTTATCCATTGTTTTTAAAATATATTTTACGGGAATAAAATAGGTGGTCGGTGTTTAATATTTACTTAAGATACCCAACCTAATTATTATCTCCCAATATAAAAAGCGTGGCATGCCTATAATATTATCTCTCATCATTTTATGTGGGCCAAGGAATTATTAAAAACCCTAATTTTGACCATAATTTTAAGCATGGTCGGTTTTCACCATGGTGAAAACTATGGTCAAACTTAGCTTACTCCATTCAAACCCTAAAGGTTGTTCAATCACTTCAAATCTTCCAAATATTAGGTTAAGAGCGTGGTCCTGTGTAATGGGAAAGATAAAAAATTTAGCAAATAAGGGAGACAAAAAAATATGATGTTTTATCATTGATAGGGTCCCATGATTTTTTATTTTTCTATGCATAAAATCGAAGCTTTAACACTAGCAAAAGTAGGGTCCCATGAATCTGAAATAATTTTTTGGATGGAAATTTGAGAGGGAAGCTTAAACTAAATGCCAAGTGTTAAAAAATCCCCATAAATGTTTTAAGCAATTGATTTATTTTTGTGCCCCCAACTGCTTTATGTGGCTGAAAATCCTCTCCCTAAAGTATAGCTCCTGAGAAATTTAAGGAATTTTGTTGGGTTTTAGCAGCAGAAAATAATTGTTTTTGCATGGGGCCATATTTCCCAAATAAATATCAGTAGTAGCCCCTAACATGGGACAATTTTTTTGGTGCTCAAATTAGTCTTGCCCCATTTTCCATTAAAATCCCTCAGTTTGCGGCCTCTGTAACATTTTTTTCTCCCCGTGTTGATACGTGAGGAATCTATCCTCTGTTTGGTTGTCATGATTGGTTCCTCCTTGGTCGAAGGTCACTTAAAAGCCTAGAATTTGTTGATTTATTCCTCTGTCCATCTGAAGGTGTCTGTCAATTGGGCATAAAACTCAGGTTGTTCCTTCCCTTCCATTTTCCATAGTCGTGTGTTGTTGTCCCTGCCGTTTTGTCCCAGGTACTTAAAGAAATGTGAATGGATATAGCTCGAGGGTCATGTGTGAACCTTACAATATTTCCAAATTATCTATCCTTGAAGAAAATTTCATCTCTGGGATCAAACAGTGGTTTCCCTACATTTTTTCGGCTTGACAGGTGTATTTCTCCTGTCAATTTTAAATCTCTGCATCAATGGAAGTGTGGCCCTTTTCGGTTGGATGTGGCTCAATGGGGAACTTTTAAACTTTATCGATCGTTTTAACCCAAAAAAATTCCACATGGAGGAACGACGCCTCGTTTGAAGAATCACGTTTTTTGGCCTTGTAATTACATCGGAAGACACGTGGAGGATTCTGCTGCTTTTCCCAGACTTAGAATTTTTTTTTATACAACCGATATAGTTTTGGTGGGTTGTGGGCATGTGGTGGGCTGGTGATAATTTCAAGATCTTCTGGGGTTCTACCTTAACAATTGCAATAGAGGGACAGTGGAGGCTTCCATCGGCTCTGCTGGGGATTTAATCTTTTTTTTTTTTTAAATTATAAGGCTTGGGACATGTGGTGAGCCCACGCTCATTTAAGGTCTCTGATTTTGGGGACCATCTTGAAGTTGCACCATAAAGACACATGGAGGCTTCCACTGGGTCCTCCTTCCTTAGAATTTTGAGCAAATTCTTAAAGGGCACGAGACACGTGGAGGGACCATGCATGTTTGGGGATCGACCTTTGAGTTTTATTTTGATGAAGCACCAGGAGGACACTTGGAGGATTCGATTACTCTCCCTTTTTGGCGTGGATGTTTTAATGACCAAAGAAAACTATCTCGCACCTTGGACACATGGTGCCTTTTCTTTGGACTCTCAAGATTTTTAGCAGACTCTGTCGGACTAAGACACATGGTGAGCTCGTGCTCATTCAGGGTCTCTACTTTTGGGGACCATCTCGAAGATGTACCATTGAGATGTGTGATGTTTTGAAAAGTCAAAACGTAGGGAGGCATGCCATTGGAGGCAACTTGCATTTTTTTCCCTTATTGTCAAAAATATTAAAATCATCAAAATGACCCATGCAAGCCCGACAGAGAATAGTAAAAATTTGCTTCAATCAATGGCGAGTTGTGGGGAAAATTTGGAAATTTTTCCTTTTTCTAAAAATGGGTGAAATAGCAGAATTTAGCCAGTCCTTTGGGAGCCACATTGGGAAACATGTCAAGCCCATTTTTCAAAGGCGAGGGGCGGAGAAAATTAAGAAAGTTTGAATTTTTTCCAAAATGTGTAAAAGTAAAAAGGAACCCCAGTGCCTGTCTTTACTCGAGATCTCCCATGTGGACGGTCCAAATAAAAAAGCAAAATCAATGGCAACTTGTGCATCTCTATATGATTTTCCACAATTTCTGCTCCAAAGCTCCTAGGGATGTGAATTTTTATGGTTTTTTTATCATTTCTTGGAGTCTCTTGCATGCCAAATGAAGAGGAACATTAATTTGATATCCTGGTTTTGTGGGGAAGGTCTGAAAATGTCTTTCACCATTAAAGATGTAATTTGATTGTTAGATTCGACCTAATCTTTCTTTCCTTGGCACGCAAGAGACCTATTGATATCTTGGTTTGGTGGGAAAAATCTGAAAACATCTTTTACCATTAAGATGTGATCTAACTATTGGCCTTGATCTGATTTTCCATTTTTCCTTCCTTTAGATGCAAAAAACCATATTTGAGAGATTGGAGGAGCAAGTAGTTGGCGAGTGAGATGAAGAATGAATTACCAGGTAAATAATTGAATGCTAGAAATATTTGGAGAGATTTTCCCTCTGCACACCTAAATTTTTTTTTGCAAATCCGATTCAGGGAGTCACGATCAATGGTCGTAACACGCAATGGTGCTTTGAATGTTTTCTAGTTTGGGGGGAAAACTCTATTGTAAATGAAATGTTATAAATTGCATGAATTTGTCATGCAAATGGTTGGAGTGTTAGAGGTCGGGAGATAATTCTTGAGAGAAAAATTTTGACAGAGCCCATCTTTTCTGAGAGACTATTTGAGGAACATGTTTATTTCTTTTGTGTTAAATTTGATCATGTCAAGGTGGTTGCGAGTGTATAGCCATTGAAAAGCTCTGAGATTGTTCTAGAAACTTTCCCTGCTGATAAATTTAATCAAATTTGAGTAAATTTGTGTCTGATTTTGAGGAAAATTGTGTCTGCTTCATTTTTGAATGTATGCAAAATTTCTTGTTCCCATTGCAATCTTACATTGAAATCTCTGTGAATCACACAAGTTCTTAGCTTTGTGATAGTTTCGTGGCACTTTCAACTTCATTTATCGGAAGAAATTTCATTTGATAGTGAAATAAACAAGTTTAAAATAATTTTACTCCTAGCATGATGATTAAGATTGTTTGTTAGCATTTGAGGGTATCTTAGGCATGATAAAGCAGATGTTGATAGTGTTTAATTAAGTCTTTCAATTTGAGCCTTCATTTTGGATCCTTAAAGTTTGTGTGAAAACGTGTTGATCTAGGCCTCCATTGAAGCACACCTTCTAGTTAAAGGAACATTCTAGTTATTCTGAAGCATTCGGTTGGTCAAGCCTTCCATTTTTGTAAAATATCTCAAAGATCTGGCAAGTCAAAATCCACTCTGCCTCACCTCCCACCAAATTCATTTAAAACCAACTAATCATACCCATACTACCCTTGTTTGTCTTGTGTGTGCAAAAATGCACAATTTCTGTCACCAAAACATGCGTAAGCAAAACAGTTTCCATTGTCTTTAGTAGCTTTGAACCTTCTTTGAGAAAATATCTCCATTATCTAAGGTGACAACTCGTGAGAATTAGATTTTGTTGTATTGATCTTGTTTTCTTCAAGGTCTTCTTAATAACTTTGCAAATTAGGATATCTCCATCTCCTCCACAAACAACAGGCTACAAAGGGTCCTCTCACCCTGGTTGAAAGGCACAACCATAAAGTAGTGAGGATAGATCAAATCCTCTTAAGGGTGCTACCCATTTCTCCACATCTAAGTGACAAAGAGCAAGCTGCATTCCTTCCCCAGCTACAAAACGACACACAATGTGCTCTGCTTGCCTCTAAGCTTCCTGTCAAAACTATGATGTTGCTCAGCTTCTGAGGGAGAATCAATTTGGGTACCAACACATGCTATAAGTGCTAACAAAATTTCTAGGGCTGGCCACGGCAGATCTTCGAAACATCTTGTTTTCCATATTCCATTTCTTTGGTTGTCGTTTTGTTCTACTCTTTTGCCATAGGTTTTGATTTTCTGTTCTATAGTCTACCTCTTGCATTTATTCTATTTTTATTACATTATGCCGCAGTTCAGCCATGGTTGCAGTTTCAGTTGAATAACTCTGTACTCTTCAGTCATGGCGGTCGTTTCTTTAAGAATGGAGCTGTTTTTCAGTGCAACCATGGTTTTGGTATCGATTTTTTCGCTCGTCCTCGGATCAGCCGCCATTTCTTTAACTGATAAGTCTTTTAAAGAACCTTGGCCTTTCTACTATTCTATTTAGCTTTGCCGCCATATGATGAAGCCTATAATTCAAAGTTTAACTTTTTCCTGCATTTTCTGCATTGTTTATTTGTACTAACTTTGTCGAGAAGTTGTTGTCATGTCAGCTCGATGTCTGATATTTTGGTGATTTCCACCTTTTCCCCAGATTTCATTTGATGGGTCTTGGATGTGTTGCTCGTTTTTATGGCTTTCTCACAGTCTACTCGCATTTATAGAGAACTCACCATTATGAAAAGGTATTCACATTTTTTTCTTTAAATTTTGTGCTTTAATATAACAGGGTTGGTATTGTTTAGTTGCAATATTTTACCTAGTTTTGATAGCTCACCGATAAGACCCAAATCTGTTTATTGTGTGGTTGGCCTTGCATCAAGCTCGTCCTTGGACCTTTTCATTTGCTAGCTCGCCTGTGTTTTCGCTATTGGTTTGCTGGGTAGCTACAATTGAAGCTCTGATTTGGCCCGCATTTCCTTATTAGTCACCATTTCAGATCTTTGTGACTCTTTGCTCCAGGGTATCAGACTTAGTCGCATTTGTTTCGAATACGTTGGGTCAGATTTTCCCTTTTGTGTCATCGCTATCTGTGGTTCAATTAATTAAGGTCTATTTTTGTTTTAAGAACTCTGCTTGATTTTACTAATTTTTCCCTCCATGGTCTGATCGTTTCTCTTGATGCACTAGCAGTGTTTGTCGACACTGACATATTCGGACGTCATTCTTATCTATGGAAATGGCTCTGTATGCAACAATTATTTCCTCGGAAATATGTGATTTTTTTTGTTTGCTTCAAGTTTGCATGAATTTAACTCACCTTTGGACATGGTCGGGTTGCTGCATACTCCCACTTGTATAAGAATCTTACTTTCGAATCAACTTCTGTGGACATTTTCTTTGGCTCCTCAGCACGTACTTGTGAAGCTTACCTGTATGCTTCCCTTTTTAGAGCTTGGCTTGTTTTGTTCAACTTGTATCTGTACTTGACCACCTTGAACCCGAAGATATGTATATGAACCTTTGGCTGAACTTTGTTTACTTGCATAACTGCTCCTGATGGAAATGTCTTCATTGTAGATATAATTGTGCTTTCTAGCAAAGATACAAATGGACTCCACCTTCTGAAAGGTAATCCTTGGAGGCTATAAAGCTATAGATGCTCATTGTTTGTATGCTTAGAAATTTCATTTTTTTGTTCAATTTTCCTGATGCATAATGTGATTAGCTTGATGTATAGTAACCATATGCCCACTTGGTGCTTTTAATAATGAACTATGTATTGATATTTTACATTGTTTGTAACTGTCTTGCTATTTCTCTTGAAGTCCTTTCTTTGTTGTCCATACATGGGACAAGCTGTCATGGCATTTCTTGATGTGTTCATGCATATGTTTTCACGCTTTGTTTCTATTTTAAACATCTAACAGACTTCCTGTTGTATATCAAATGAACATTGTGTATATAAATTTGTACATCTGTCTTTCAATTGTAGCATTGATTTAGCCATTTTTGGATGAAGTTCCTCATTCTTGCCTTCATATTGTTGTAGTTTCCTTCGTTTTCATTTCTTGTGATGAAGACTCCATTGGGTTATTTTAACATCTAAATCATTTTATTCAGTTGAAATTGTCTCTCCTACAGGTGTGATATTTGTGCATACTCTTTAGCTTCTGAAACAGACTTGTTGTTCCTAGAATAATACATTCTTTTATTCTGAAAAATGAGCATTGTATCGTCCATTATACTTCATCGTTGTGAACAATTCTTCTCTTGAAATGCAATTGTGAAACATTATGTCTTACTTTGAGAAACCTGAAATGTCTTTCAAAGATATTATCATCTCTTAGAAGTTGTGTGGCATATATCTTTTATTTGATAACCTATAGCTTTCAATTTTCCTGTAGAAGTTTGATCTGAAAATGATGGTTTCATATCTGTAGCATTGTAGCTTGCCATTTTCCTGTAGATATAGAGACTTTGTATGATGAAATCGGAATATTGGTCATCCTCCCATATTTCTAGAAATTATTTTTATGCCCATTCTCTGATGAGCCTTAATTTTTGCATTCATGTGATTAAAGCTTCCTGCAGTTCAAGTATGATAAAATAATAAATGAAATGTGCATTTCACTACCTATACCTGCACATTAGGAAAACAATTCGAAAAAATTGAGGCTATCAACATCTCTTTTCTTTCATTTCTCTTTGTGGTACAGTATTGAAACCCTTCAATTATTCTGAATGATGACGATATTCTACTCTCTTTTCGGTTTATGATCCTTTATATCTCGTATTTTATTTTATACTTTCTAATTTTCATGTACATATGGAGGAAAATACATATGTCTAAAGATATAAGTATAAGAGGAAGGTGAAAATATGGAGGTCAAACAATAATTTTGGTCTGCTTTTTCTTGGTGCTTGATTAGGAAAAAAAGGACAAGAACGAGGAAGTTGGAAGCTGAGGAGCCACGAGGAAAATTCATCTCATTCTAGGAAATGATGGATTTTCTTCCCTTCTCTTACATTTATAGTTTCATATACATGCATTTTATTTTCTTTGTATTGTACCTTATGAGTTATTTCCCACGACTTGTGTGGGACCATTGTACTTTTAAATTATGAATTAAATGAAAATAAATTATTGTGATGAGTTGTACATATTTCTTTTTGCTTTCCTTTTCATTAACGTAATGTTAAATGAACTTTTTGCAACTCAATGCATACTAAGTAATTTTACTTAATCATAAAGTAACAAATCAATGTACTTTGATTAAATATGAAACTAAAATGAATGAAAACCCGAAAAGAAACCTTCTTTACCTCTAAAACTGACTATCTCTTTGTTCTCTTTGGGATTTTTGTCTTCAACTTGATTTACCTTTCCCATCCGTGGTCTTGGACCAGTTCTCGAAGGGTTGATACATGATTTTGATGGAGATGAGGCATGGAAATATATCTTAGGAGGAGGATAGACACTCTGAAATAAACAAAACAATAGTTCATACCCTTTTTCCCTTGTTATTTAGTTACCCCACTCATCCTAACTCCTTGATATTTGAAAGAAAAGTTTCGAGTTGACCCCTCACACAGGTGTGAGAAATGTCAACATTTTTGGAGATTTTGCTATATCGAGTTACTTGCTAGCTAAAAAGACCAGTTCCTTATCCATTGGGCATGGTGTCAAAGCCGAAATTAACTTTTACCATGAAATTGATGATTCTTCCTTCCTAAAAATTTAAATTGAAAGCCACAGGAAGGAACAAGATCTTGTGCATAAAATGCACTTATTCAATGAAAACAACCGCAAGTGTATGTAAGAACTTTATTGAGATTAAAACCGACCTACCATACTCTAACCGAGATACAATGAAGCTAGAAAAATCCTAAAATAGGTTACGAAAAGTAGTTTCCCTTCCTCATAAAGCAAGGCCATAAGCTCATCTTGAACAACAAATCAGATGGAGAGACTAGGAAAAAGATTTGTACCTTTAATTTGTTCAAAAGACAAGTCCTGAAAGTAAAAATATCTCTATCAGTCTCCACGATATTCGAGAGATTTTGGGGCTTGCTTCTAAAACATGAAATTCTTCCTTCATTGTTAAATAGGCACGACCACTCGTACTACTAAAATTGGTTCCAAACCAGCAAAGTACCGGATGGGACATGTCCTCCTCATAGTATGTAAACTAAATGTTCCGATCTCGCGTCTTTTACTGATCCCCTTTACATCTATAAGCATATTCCAAGAATGATTAGAATGCTAATTTGCTTCATGAAACTACTTTTCTTTCTCATCCCGAGGACATTGTGAAACAGATTAGAAAACATCTCAGTCTTTTCAAGATGGTGTACTTTATCTATGACGAATGATTCTTGGTTGTTTGCAGCATATTTTTATATTCTTTGTGAACCACTACAACTCTACAATAGTGCAATAATCTCCAAACATGCGCTAATAATGATCTTTTGCATTGTATTGCATCGTCCCGATAATCCCGGAACTCTTCTTCAACGCGTCATTAATGTCATCCTCATCACTTAGTAAGAAGTATTTCAATTTGATTACATGTTGTTCTTGTACAAAATCTAATGATTCATTCACAAATTTCACTGAAAATACACTTCCAAAGTGAAAATGATTCTTCCTCCTCTTCATATTTTACAAGTTGGGATAATCGAGAATCGTTATCCTAAATTTTCCCCGGCCACAATTGATCAAACACAACCCTACATAGGAGATAATTGAAGGATTGGCTAAGTATTGCGAGCCCACATTTCAAATCCAATAGTCAAGTTACAGGTGGGACTCTACAATGTAGGAACATGGTCGGAAAAGGATCAAACAACGTCAATGGAGGCCAAAGACTCACAGGAGAAAAATGGGGAAAGGCTCAAAGTTTTCAGACTTAGCCACATACGAGTAGAGTCCCACGAGTCAACTTAGTGCAATTCCAAAAGGGCACATCAAACGGAGACTCCAAATGTGCGTGGAGCTTCCACATGTCATAGGTCTGAAAAGGGACAAAGTTGGCCGTTGAAAAGTCCAAACAAGTAGAAAGAACCACGTGTCAGCTCAGCACAATTCTAAAAGTGAGAGCCCAAGGAAACACTCAAACTAGGGCCATCTCTCCATGAAGTCAGGGTCCAATAGAAGTCAAATGGTAGCGGGCCCAAATCGGCTAAGTATAGGAGGGTCGATGGAAGTCTCCACGTGTCATCTTGGCACAACTTCAAAGGAAGGATCAAGAGCGAGGCTTCAAACTTGTGCCAGCCCTCCACGTGTCTAAAATTAAAAAGGGGAAAATCCTGGCCATTTAAATCGATTAAGTATGAAAGGACCAACGGAAGACTCCACATCTCTCGGCGGCACACCTTTAAGGGTCGAAGCCAAAGGCAGTCCCCTAAACGAGCATGGAGCTTCGACATGTCTCGGGCCCAAAATAAGAATTCAAAAGGGGTAGAACCAGCCATTGAAAATTCTAAATAAGGCAGATCCTACAGGTGGGCACCACAAGGCTCAATGATGTAAAATCAAAAGGTGTGGCCCAAAGGCAAGTGCCAAACAAGTGCAAGCCCTCCACATGTCCCAGGTCTAAAAGGGGGCGAACAAACTATTAAATCATCTAAGGAAAGGAGAACCAATGGAACCTTCCATGTGTCTCATTAGTGTGACTTCAAAAGGCACGGCCCAAGAAAGGACCCTAAACTAGAACTAACCCGCCACGTGGTCAAAACCCGAAAGTTGAACTTGTCCCAAATTGGTGAAGTATAAAAGATCCAAATGAAACTTTCCACATTTCATCTCAAAGCACAATTTCAATGAAGGAATCAAGAGTGGGTTCCCAAATGGGTGTGATTTCACGACGTGGTCGAGTCATAAAATGGGACAGAGCAGTTCCGAATCGGCTATATATCAAAGGATTAGCGGAAGCCTCCATGTGTTGGCTCGACATAACATCAAAGAGAAAATCAGAAGGTAGGTAATAAATGAGCATTGAGCCTCCACATGTCCTAGGTAAGACAAAAAAATCCACAAAATAGAGGGGCTTAGTCAAAACACTAAATTACCGAGCAGGCCCATAAAGGGACACATGGTCATGTTTCAAGTCAAAGAGGGAAGGTGGGTCACCGGAGGTAGTTTGAATTTTTGGCTTTTGTTTTGAAAAGGCGTAGAGTATAACAATAAGCCACACCTACAATGATGCCCAGAGAAGCCATATCTCAAGCCTAAATTACATATGGGGAGGCGAGGCCTTGGAAGGGATTTTACCAAAACCAGTCGGCGGCGTGGGGCTTGGAGATGACTTTTGGGAAATGTAAATTTGTGTGTACATGGGATTTTTTTGTATTTTTACAACTTTCATAGAAGTGAATTTTGTAAATGTGGGCCCACCAACCCGAGGAGGCTTGTTCACCAAATGCCAAAAAGTGAATTTCGGGCCCTCTTGGGTCATGGGGGAGATTTTATAATTTTCTTTTTTTCTTATGCAAAAGGTGCCAAATTGAATTTCGGGCCGTGGATCCATTTTGCAAAACTGGTTTTTCACCAATTTGGTATCGATTTGATTCAAATATTCAAATGTGTGTATCTTTCCATCTAGTGCTCTAAATTAAACAAATTTTGTACCATTGGAAATATATCAACCTCGTCTACCCCATGGAAGCCTGAAAATTTAATTTTGATAAGGTTAGGTGGGTAAAAAATAGGAAAACGTCTTTCATGCCATTAATGAAGGATCTAATTGCTTCAACCACCCAGATCTGATCTATATTTTCCATCTTTCTTTCTCTAACACACCAAATGCAGGACACGGGGAACCAAAATTGATAGATTGTAGGTGGATTTGCAGGGTATTGATGGTTGGTGGTTGAGCTTTAAGAGCATAAATGAGATTTTGTTCTTTCTCTTTGGTTTTCGTCGTCTATGTATTGTAAACACTTCTCATTTGAGAGGGGAGACAATTTAGGATGTGCGTAAACTCTATCAAATTTGTTTCCTAACTCTATTTGATTTGTAAGCCTTTCCTAAACCTAGAAAGTGTATTTGTGCCTCGAGCACCAATGAAATGGTCTCGTGTATGTCATAGAGCAATAAAATTGTGTTTCTATGGTGTTCTTCAATCCTTTCTCTTTTTTTTTTTTTTGTCTGCGCTTATGAATTTCATGTTTTCTTCTTATGTATATATTTTCACATTTGTAGGTGTAAGATGTCGTGTTTCATGGAGTTTCGATGGTGGATTTGGATCTGGGTCTATTTCACTTCTTCTAACCTCCCTCATCTCCTTTTCCCCTATTTCATCCTCCCTTAACGAGTATCTCACCACTTCCTTTTTGGGTGTATCACCTCTTAGTGTAGGCTCTCTTTCACTCTCTCTCTCTCCCTCTCTTGGAATTGTTAGATTATGATAGATAGGTTTTTTCTGCACTAGAGTAGCTTGTGGCAGTAGTTTAGAAAGTCGAACCAACCTTCACTTGAGGTCCATCTCAAGTCCGCAAGTCCCATAGCTTGAAAGATGGTCCCATGTTTTGTAATCACACTAAACGCCCCATCTCAAATCTGAGGACATTCAAGTGTGCTATGATTTTTCTATAACAATAAATTCTATGAATATGATGTCATGCATAGGACATATATATTGTTGATCATATCCCTTCTATGCTTTCTCTTTTACAAAATCAAACTTGACCTCTTACCCGGTTCTTTGTCCAATCATGGAGCATGATCAAACTGAAACTTTGAGATCCATTATTACAAATTCTACATGAAATCCAACCTACAATTTTTTCAATTGGCAAGTCCTCCCGACTTTATTCCTAATCTTCACCTTTGTGAATCAGGCTTGCAAATGAAGGATGAGGGGTGGGTTAGGTGTTAACTTTATTTTATATTTTTACAAAGGGATGGTGTTAAAAATCTACTTGTGAGGAAGAGTAATTGGGAATAAGAGCAGTAAGAAAAACTTATAATCTTAAAATTGGTCTTAGATGGTATTTGTGGATAGAGGAGGCATAAATTACAGTATCCTAAAAACTTGGAATCTTATAAATGGGTTACATTGGTGGCAAGGAAGGTATGTGGGAATTAGATTATAATAGGGAAGGTAAGTGGTAACATCCCATTAATAAGAGGGTTCCTCAACCTAATGCCTATTATTCTCTAAAGCTTGTATTTATTTAAGTCGTTCCTTGATTTCTACACATAACATATCCAGTCTATAAAGATTACTTTTGAATTACTCCTCATTTGTATAATATGCATAACCTTATACATAAAATTGGTCTTTAACAACATAATATTTATATTAACGACCATATTGATAAGCAAGTAACAAGTAATGGGAATATTGATTTTGATAGGGGTCATTGTGCTTTGATCTATAGGGAAAATAGGGAAAATGGAGGTGGATCTAACTGAAAATGTTACTAAAAATGGGGATTCATGATTGCATGACCTCATAAAAAAATTGATAAGGGAAAAACAATTCCTTTTTATGAAAATAATCTAGGTGATGAAAAATGACGTATTGGTGTGAAGTCATGTTCACGGATTCGCTAAAGGGGTTATGATTTAAATATCAATTTTATGAACTCATTATTATTCCTTCTCATCCCATCGGGTGTGCTAAAAAAATATTATCTAGCATAAGTTCACCCCCTTTGAGGAATGAATGATTTTTCTATCTCTCTCTTTCCTCACTTCAATAGATATATGATATAGACACCTCACTAGATGTTGTTATCTTGCGTATGAGGTGAATCACCAGATTTTAAAGGGATAGTTACCATTAAGCATATCCCTAAAATAAGTTTGTGATATTAAGGGCTAGAAGGAAAAAATAAATTGTTAAAATGAATATATAAACGAAAGGTTTCGAGGGTTTGTGATAAAGGAAACTGTTATCTCTCAAAAGTGCACCGGCGAGAGAGATGGCTGCAAGTGTTCTAAGTCTGTAAAGATCTCTCTCTCTCTCTCTCGTAGATACAATGGGGACACCTTAGGTCTGTGGGTATACCTATTTTGAGGTGAACCTCTGGGGTTAAAAGGTCGGTTCCTTATTGGTGTTCACTAGACTACTTTCTGGGAGTTTTAGGGTTAGGAGGTGACTGAAAATGAAATAATTACTAAGGTGATACACCAAATTTGAATAAAGAACTTGACTTGAGTGGAATACACAACTGACTTGTGAAGAATTATTTGTGTGCATGAACCAATTTGTACTTTCTGTAGAATTTAAGGGAAAAAACACTTAATTTGTACTGAGGGAAAATCACAACATAGTACTAGTAAGCTAACATGCACAATGAAATTTAGTAGAAAATAGTAGATTTGTAGCAGGGTAAAGTGACTAATCAAGGAATATTGATTCACAAGATTAATACTGGCATACACAAGACTGCAGAATAACTTGGAAAGGCAAGAGTAATTCAACACTCAGAGGGTAAAACTGGTAGAAATTGCTTCAGTACTCATATCAAAAGTTCTTATGGGAAAAATCTCTGAAAAATCCCCCTTTGTGCTTTGCAAGAGCACACAATATATAGCAAAAGTTCACCCCCTTCCTAAAAATAGCTTAAAAGTTGTACTCACCCATGCATCCTAATTTTACCCTTTATTTAATAATAAATAAAGGAATAAAATAATACAAACTAAAGTATGTGATAAAAATAGGCATTATCAACCTTAGATACAATATAGTCAAACTGAAGTTGACTATTCTATTTTAAGAAAGAAAGGTGAACAATTGCTAATTTTAAAATTTACTTGCTAGGCAAGTCTTCTCTCTTTGCACATGCAAGTTTGTCATCTTCTCTTTTCTCTGTCATGTTGTGAAGGCATGTTCAAAAATCATCTCCTATGTGTATAGGAAAAAGGATGCAACCTTAGCCATATTTGCAAAAATAAAGTGCAGTGGGGACCACCTCCAAGGTATACATGTTTTCTAATTTCCTTCACTGATCTGGATAGTCACAAAGTGACATTTGCAAATTTGTTTGAAAACCCATGTAGGGACCACCATTGGTTTGGAATGCTTTTACCACATTGTAGATTTAGGCATAAGCATGTATATAATATCAAAGGGGACCACCATTTGCTAGCCCACCATGCATTAGTAGATCCGCCACCTTTGGGCCTTGGCACATATTACAAATTTTTCCCTTTTCGGAACTTTTGGCATATAATGATTTGTTTGATTTTTCGGGCATGGACTATAGTTCGGGACTTTGTAAAATCCCCTGGAATTATTAATTGGTTGGTCCACGTGGGCTGGCCCCTCTCCATGATGACTCAACCCTTCTTGGTCGTAGGTGGTGGAAACTTGACCTTGGGCTTGGATTTACTTGGTTTTGGGAGCTTTGCTGGCCCTTGATCTTTGCCTTGGTTTCTTGGTCACCGTAGATCTTGTAACCCTGATTAGGGTTCGGCTTGGGCATTTATTATGGTTGGTGGCCTTTAATTGGGCCTTATCACTTGGGAACCTGTGGAGACCGATCACCATTCATTTTGGCACTTGGCATTCAGTGAGTCATTGATCTCTAACCACGGGTTAGGGTTTTGGAACCCTAGTTCGATGAAAGGTTATACACTCCGAGCTTGCATTTGGTCACTTCATTTGTTTTTTTTTACTCGTGAGCGAAGCCACTGGAAAAATTTTGCTCACTCTGTGATTTTGATGAATGCTTGGAGATTTTAACGTCTTCAATCCTGTAAAATTTTTCCTTGGCCTTCGACGCCATTGGTGCTTGACTGTTTCTACATTTTTTGAAGATTCTGGAGGTATTTCTTTTGTTTTTGGCTTCGTAGCTTAGGTTTTACTCCAGTTATATGATCTAAAGATCATTATTATCTATTATTCAGCTCTGTATCTTCTCGTGGTGTGATGAATCTTTGTTTTCTTTCTAGTTCTCTACTTTTGGTAGATAATGAGCTCGATACGAGCCTGTAGAAGGAAATTGCCACCATTTTTTACTTGTTTGATCGTTTCATTCTCGGGGAATGGTGAGTTCCAAAATTGTCTTTCCATTTTATTTTTGAGCCTCGATTTTTCATTCTTGTAACCTTGAATCCATTGCAAATACTAGTTAAAATATTGCGTAACATGAGAGTACTTTATGGGTTCAGTATTTTCTACTTCTGAACTTAGCCTTCAAGCTCAGACTCGTTGTTCAAAATCTATTAAATCTTCTTTTGCATTTATTGACGAAATATTTGTAAACTCAATTTGGTCCTTTGAAAGTATTAACTATTTCCATTTCTCCATTTGAAACACGAGCTCTGTTTCATCTAACTTCCTGTGATATATGCATACTTGCAGTTTATGAACCCTTCCTTCATTCTGTATATGTAGAGTTTGTATATTTTGGGTACTTGCAATCCATAAAGTTGTATCTTCTTTGTGACTCATTTACTTTTCTATGTAATGAAAGAAAGATTTTACTGTGGTGACTTGGATTTTGTAAATCACTTCCAGTTTTGGGCTGATTGGGAAACTTTAGTTAAGCATTTGTAACTTGAAAATGAGTTCTCCATTTGATTGCAGACTTGTATCGTTCCTTCTTCCTGTAGATGCAATTTGTAATTTTCGTTTACTTCTTTGCATTCTGTAGAGGCAAAATACTTCATTTCTTTGTAAAAAAATTTTGTAGATGTATTTTTCCATCTTGACATGCTTCCTTTATGGACTATATGAGTTCAAGCATATTTGACTTGTTTTTGTTGTTTTATGAACTATATATGGAAATGAAAACCTAGCACTAGTAGTCTATTTATTTTGTGATTCATTTCCTCTTTTGTAGATGTAATTCAAACTACTTTTATAAACTCTATGCTTGCATACTTGACTTGTTGATCTTGTTTCTAGAAGGCATGCTTTGTTTGAACATTTGTTGAGCTTTGTAGTTTACTCCTTCGGTTGGAAGATGAATGCTATCTTTTATATTCTGTAGTTTGACATTTTCATTTAGGATAATGAATCTTTGGTAGTTGTATGTTGTTTCTTGGTTGCAAACATGATTGCATACTTTCTGTTTAATGAAATAAATACCTTTTTTCTAGAAAATGAAAAAGATAATTAGTTTCCTTTTCTGTAATGGCACTTCACTTTCCAAAAGTCATAGTAGCAATTCTGTCTCATTTTTTCATTATTTCTCAATTCTATTTTTCTAGAAAAGTCCATTTTGCAAGGGGAAACTCTGGCAAATTTTTTCTAGAATCCTTCTCTCTCTAGATTCTTATGATTTGACTTTTCTGAAAACATGTAAACATCTCTCTTGCTTGTCTGATTACTTGAATGAGCTATCCATGCTAGCTTTACTTGATTCATTGCAACTTCTAAAAATTTGTAAAGTAGTTGCCCTTTGATTCACACTTGAATTTGGAAATTAAAAGGAACTTTTGATAGCTGTAGCATGATGAAAATCTGGAATACCTGTATGTTTCATTTGATCATGATATCAACTTAGAAGTGATGAAACATGTACTTTTCTTGATTGTTTTTATTTCTTTTGAAGCTCAGATAGCTTAGAAAGTAATGTAGTAGCTAAAAAGCATGCATTTCAATTATGTTTTAAATCAAAAGTCAATTTTACAAAGGAAAAATCTAGCAAAATTTTTCCAAAAATACTGTTTTCTCTTTCCTTTTCCCAATTTTGATCCTGATTTGCAAAAATACCTCTTTTGACTTATTATTCCCGATGCTTCTTTCTTAAGCAGTTAACGATTTTCAATCAATGCTGCAACTTGTTCTTGCAAAATTCAGAAATGAGTTAGAAATAAATAGGCTTTTGGCCTCTCTTGTATCCATGTGGTTTATTTCTTCTTCTCTCCTTGTTCTGCAATTTTTTTCCAACTTTCTACATGTGTCATTCTTCAAATTTGTTTCTCTCACAAGCTACTTCAGATTCTACCTTTCTAAATCAATCCTTAGCTTCTTTGATCTTCTCTTTTTAGATTCACTTTATGGACTCTGCCTCTTCCTTGCTGCCAGCTCATCTATATTTCTTTCTTTTCCTATGCCATGTGTTTCTGTACTTCTTTCTTTCAAGTACCATTAGATGCATTGAATTCAGAATATGTATTTTCTTTTAGAACATGAGTATTGGAATAACATTGTACACTGAGCTCAATTTTGATAGATACTTCTCTTGTCTTGTAGTTGTTAAGAAATGGAGATGGAAGCGGAAGATGGAAGAGTTGAGATGGAGATGGAAAGGCTGAGGAGTGGAGATAGAAGACAGAAAAAGGAAATGATGGGTTCCTTTTTACTCCTCTACTCTTGTTCTTTAGCACATGCAGTATTCTCATTTCCATGTATATGATGAGTCACTTAGTCATATCCCACGGCTTGTGTGGGAAAGCTTATGATCTCTTATGAATAAAGCATTAAATTGAAATAATGAGTTGATTATCTCTTTCTACATTCAAGTTTTCCTTTGATTGTACAATGATGTAGGCAACTCAATATCTCAATAAAATGAATTAACATAAGGGATAACTTGAAGTGAATACCTATAACTCCAGTGGATAATCATTGAATGAAATGTGTCTCTTTATATGTTGTGTGATTATCTTAGCTTCCATTCTTCATTTTGACTCCTTTCTGCTATCTCCATTTGGACATTATTGTCACTGTTTGTTTGTCAATATTTTCTTGATGGAAGTAGCAGGAAAGGAGTCAATTGTAATCTTTTATGGCAGCATAGATAAATGCAAACTCATTAATCATGACAACTTTAATGAATACAGAGAAATAAATATGATAGGCACACAGATAATAACCGTGAATCTGATTACTTGAAAACTTCCACTATGTCATTGTTCCAAAACTATACACCTTACATACTCTGTAATCGGTGTCTTCATCAAGATAACATAGATGTCTTTGGGGTTTGTTCTTTTTCCGAGGATATTCATGAAATTGTAGACTATGTGAGTTGTTACGTTTTGTAACAGCACACATAGCCATAGATTTCACTTAATCTCTTTCACAAATCAGCAATAACAAGATAATCTGATATAATTCCCTTAGCTTAGGTATACTTCACCAAAGCTATCCATCGTAACAAAGTTTCAAGTTTCCCATTTTTGCACAAGTGTAAAAATTGTCAACATTTCTTGTGATCCTGTGGGGAAAGTTGCCTGCTAGCTTGTAGACTAGTGCCTTACTTTTGTCCATTGGGTATGGAGTCCAAATCTATAACCAAAATCTTCCCTTTCCGAAAGGTCCAACCCTTTCAAAACAACTAAAGTTGGGAAAGATCTGGCAAACCAGACCATGTGCATGAATGCACTTATTGAAAACAAAGAATGATGCAATGTGCAAAACTGCACTTATTGAAAGGGAAATCCTACTCTAACCAATCACTGTAAGATTTTCAATAACAGTGTTTGAGAAACATACCATTCACAGGAATGGGGAGTTCCTCTCCATTCAGCTTGGAAAGTTGAAAAGCATTGTGTTCTTTGCAAGCTGATATCATGTAAGGACCACTCCAGAGTGTATCAAACTTTGAGTGTCTTCCTGGCTTAGCACGATCAACATCCCATTTCAACACAATATCTCCTTCATTGAAGATTCTGAATTTGGCTTTCTTGTCAAAAGTCTTCTTCATCTGTTTCTGATTTTTCTCCATATTCAAATGAGCTTGATCTCTTAGCTCTTGTAATTCCATCAATTCTGCATAACGGACCTATAATGGTTCATTCTCAAGTAATTCCATTTGATGCAATAAATCCAATGTAGGTAACTCAACTAAAATTGGCATTCTAACTTCTTTCCCATACACAAGTTTGTACGGTGAGTTTCCAACTGATCTCTTAGGGGTCACCCTATCAGCCCAAAGTGCTTGAATTCAACATTAGATGCCAAGCTCTTTGATTATCCTTGAGTGTTCTTCTGATGATCCTTAACAGATTCTTGTTAGTGCTTTCAGCTAAGCCATTACCTTGTGGGTAATAATTAGATGAAGAGCTCAAGTAGATTCCATGGCTAACAACCCAATCTATTACTTTAGCACCGAGAAATGCTAAAGCATTATCTGATATGATAGTTGCTGGAACACCAAATCTGCAGACTATACCTTCATAGAAAGCTAGTATTGAAGCTTCATTAGCATCCTTCAAGGCTACTGCTTCAGTCCATCGTGTAAAGTAATCTATAGCAGTTAGAATCCATTTGTGTCCTTGTGAAGAAGGTGGGTTAATCATCCCAATAAATTCAAGACCCCACTACATAAAGGGTTGATCAACTGAAATAGGATGTAAAGGAAGCGAAGCTAAACATTCTTTTCTGAAAAAGAAAGCACATTTCTTGCACTTTCTGATCCATTCGAAATAGTCCTTAAATATGCTAGGCCAATAGTAACCTACTTTCATGATCTTCAAAGCTGTAGTACATGCTGAGAAGTGACCTCCTACAGGTCCTTCATGGAATTCTGATAATATCTTCTGAATCTTGTCATAATCGACACATCGTAGCAAGATTCCATTTATATCTCTTTTGAACAATACACCATCAACGAAGAGATAAGGAATAGCCTGTAATCTGAAATATCTTCATTTATTCTTATCCATACCTTCCGGATAAGTGCCATGTTGTAAATAGTCAACCAAATCAGTCATCCATCTTGATTCTTAAATTTCTTGAGAAGGTTCAGGTTGCTGATTTTCTAGTTGCAACATAACGTTTGATTGCTGATACGTGGTTTCAGCATGGTGTTCTAAAACTTTAGGTTTTGCATCCTGTTGTTTCTCCATATCAGCAATTAGATGCTCACATAAACCTTTACCTCAAACTATCTTGGAAACTCGGATGTCAACATCATATTCCATAACCTTTGTTATCCAACCTACTCTTTTCTCATTCAACTCTTTGTTCAACAAGAAAGCTTTCACATTTGGATGAGAAACAAGAACATGAATTCTATTGTTTGAAAGCATGTACTTAAAATTCTTTAGTCCTATGACTACGAAAGTACTTGTTTTTCAAGGAATGTGTACCTTGTTTCGTAATCATGCAAGCTCTATCCAAAGAAAGCAATTGGCTATTCGATATTCTCGTCATTGACCTGAGTTAGAATAGCTGAGATTGTTTCAGCTCCTGCAAGTGCATACATTGTAAAATCTTTGTCAAAATTTGGATTTGCAAGAGTAGGAGCCTGAGAAATAGCTATTTTAATAGCCTCGAAACCTTCTCTCCCTTCGTTAGTCCAAGAGAATGTTTTCTCTTTCCTTAGCATGGCTGTCAATGGCTTAACCAATGCTATAAAATCTAGGACAAATCTTCTAAAAAGTTGATTTTTCCCAAAATATCTGTAATGCCTTCTTGTGATGAGGTAATGATAGTTTGTGATATGGCTTCATTAAAAGATCAATTGCTAAACCTGTTTGGAAACAATATGGCCGAGTAGCTTACCTTCATGTATTGAAAAGATAGACTTTTTGGGATTCAAAGATATTCCAAACTGCCTGCAGATCTAAAGTCTATCTCAAATGCATTAGATGTTCATTAGAATTTTTGAGAATACGGTGACATCATCTAAATAAACAAGTATGCATTTATTTAGTAGGCTATGAAAATCCATGTCCATTACACATTGAAACGTTACACGGCATTTGAAAGACCAAAAGGCATTCTTTTATAAGCGTAAGTACCCCACTTGGTGGTAAAAGTTGTTTTATATCTATCTTCTCCTCGGACTAAAATCTGATTATATCCACTGTAACCATCTAGAAGGGATAGTCTATCTGATCCTGAAACTGTTCTCAAAATCTTGATCCATGTTCGGTAGTGGATAATGATCTTTTAATGATGCTTTGTTAAGATCTCTAAAATCCACACATAATCTGATTTATCCATTCTTTTTCCTAACTGGAACAAGATTTTCTACCCAACTTGAATGCTTAATCGGAAAATAATTCCTGATTCAATCAATTTTGATAATTCTTTCCTCATAAGAGGTTCTATTATGGGATTTATAGGCCTTTGTTTCTACCTAAATGGTTTAGAATTTGGTATAATTCAATCATATGTTGTGCTAGACTGGGGTCAAACCCTTTCAAGTCTTGGTATCTCCAAGCAAAAACATCTTTAAATTAAGTGCAAAGCTTAATAAAAGACTATTTTTCGATAAGGAACATACCTTTCCAAGAAATAAGTTCTTTCCTTCATCAATTGAAACCTCTTCGTAATTATCAACATGAGTAGACATCTTAGCTTTGTCCTTTCTTAACTGGTCATCAGTGTTGAAGATGTCTTCCAATGTGACAAGTCCTCGAGGAAACTTGTTTGTCTTTAACTGAACAATTTGGTCACCATATAGATGTTGTAATTTATCCTGATTTACTGCAAAAAATTCAGCTTCTTGTTGCAAAAACCTGTAGATTTGATTATCACTCTCAAACACCTGCCAATTAGATTCATTATCAGGTATAGAAGGTCTGACAATCAACTTAACATGAGGTTGAACTTTGTTTTTTCTATTTGTTCTAGCACTTCGAAACTAGCACCAACTACTGCCAGTCTATCAGCATGTTTATTTTCAGCTCTAGGAATAGACTAAATATTAATGGCATCAAAATATTCCATTAAGTCTGAAACTCTATGCCTATAAGACTTCATTAATGGATTCTTACATACATTGAAGTTTTTTACTTGATTTATTACTAACTCAGAATCGCCAAAGACTTGTAACATGTTGATTCCTCTTTTTCTGGCCCAAAGTAAGCCATGAATTAATGCTTTGTACTCAGCTACATTACAAGTGCATGAAAATTGAAGACTCAGAGCTGTAAAATACCTTTCATTTGTTGGGGAAGTGAGCATCAACTGCTCCCTACCCCTTCTTATTCTTAGCTCCATCAAAATGAAGCTTCCAAATCCCTTTTGTTTTATTTTCTGTTTTGGACAGCAAGGGAATTGCTGCAATTTTCTTCATGCATGCAATAAACACCAAAAGATGTTCTTCAACTTCCTTAAAAGGATCATGAGCATGTTCTTCAACTGTTTTCTCATCCATGAACATGTTAGAAACACCTTCTAGTGCTGAAATCTGAGCTACATCATCAAAATCAGATTGATCTAAAGCTGAATAATTCGCTACTGCATTTGGTGAATGAGGCTCAATATGAAATCTAGCCAATGGCTCAGAATTTATGGTAACCTTAGTGCCATAACATGTAGTGAAAAATAAGAAAGACCAATCAGAAGAGAGGTAGCCTCCTATTTTTGTTGTAAAGTCTCTAGATAGGCACAAAGCAAAATATGGAGGTAAATCCACAATAACATCTTGTAAAATGGAAACATTTGGGCAAGCATGTAACGTTACCTCTAAATTTATGATTACTCCAACTGTATTGGTTGTAGTCCCATCAAGCTATAAAACACTCCTTTCTAGTAGGTTCATACTGCAGGCCTAATTTCTTAGCAATTGACTTAGGCATGACTGTACTACTGGCACCGCTGTCCACCATGCAGTTATGAACTAAATTTTCTCCAATAATCAGGGATAGATAAAAAGGTGGTGGCTTTTTTATGTCATGAGCATTCAAGACCTTTTGAACCATCCATCTAACATCCTTTACGCGATCTTGATCAAGTGTTCCAAGGACCATATCTATATTTTGGACTTCCTTTATTGTTGTTTTTGAAGAAATCTGCAGTTTAGCTAGTTCATGAGAGAGTAAATCCTATTTTCCTAGAATGCTTAAGGCATCCCACATCGAGATGTTAACATTGTGCTTCTTCATCACATCAACAATATTAAAAGAAGCAAATAGTCTTAGAGATAGACTCAACCATTTTAGCATAAGCTTTAGCAAAAAATGATTCTACTTGGCGCCTTGGATATCTGAGGGATAAACAATCTTCTTGGATCAGGCTGAAGCTATTTTTGTTTCTCTTTACCAGCTGCAACACTTGTTGTTTTCTGAGGGACAACAGGACTATTGGCTAGTTTCGAGACTATAGATGTTGATATATCAGTAATAGTGGGCAGCATAGGTCTGTTTTGTTGTTTTTTATTTTCGGTAGCTTTCTCTTGAGCTCTAGTGGTAACAACAATGAAATCCTCCTCATTAAAGCTAACCAAATTCTATTTAGGTGTTTTCTGAACATGACTTTCTTGCTGCCCACCCTCCATTTGAGGTATGAATAATGCTTCAGATTGAGGTTGCACAACAAGATTCAGGTTCAGGAATGCATTTGGGCAATTTGCAGTTTGATGAGGTTGATTACAAGGTTGGCACCACTCTTCTATAGCCATATTAATTAGAACCAAAGCGTTAGATGCACTAGGAACATTAGAATCAAATGCCTTTCTTTGATAAGGTTTCCTGTAATTTTGATTATGTTGGTAAGGTTGCCTATTCTACTGGTTTTGCTGATAAGGAGCTTGATATGGCCTATTAGGCAATGTAAGCTTATTTTCAATTGATGTCAACTTATTTCCCATGGTTTGCAGGCTTTAAACATATCTGGGATGGGGCTGCAATAGGCTAGGCTCTATTGTAATAGGTTGTGGGATAGGAGCTAAATCTGCCAAAAATGGCATTGTAGGCCTTGGTGCTAATTTTCCAGCTTGAATAAGGTTGTTTTCAGCTTTTATAGCAATGTCATAGGCCCCTGGAAGAGTAAAAGCTCCCATGGATTGAATCATAGTTGCAATATCACTATTCAATGCTCTGAGGTAATAAAGGAAAGCATGATCAACTTGAGGCTTAACACTTGTTGGGATTCTTTCCCAAGTTCTAGCAAAACAAATGTTGAAACTAGACAAATATTCATGAGGGGCTCTCTTGATAGTAGATAGTTGTTCTATCAGGGACAAATGATCTGAATTGTCTTGGAACTGTTCCAGCAATTTCTCTCCTAATTCATCCCAAGTTCTTATGCTTCCAATCTCTAGGTTCCTATACCATTGCAAGGCTTGTCCTTTAAAAGATGCAACTAAAAGTCTTAAAGCTACGTCTTCATGAGTAATATTGTGGACTGCACATATGGCTGCAACATCTTTGATGTGTTTAGTTGGTGTAACTTGATTTTCACCGGTAAATGATGGCAGACTTTTCAGAGCAGCATTAGGAATGTCATGATACACTTGTAATTACTAATGGGCTGCCATTAGTAAAGGCTACAAAATTTCTAGGTGGTTGAATAGCCATTGGAAAAACGGGATATTGATTGAAAAATTTATTCGTGGTGAAGGAATATCAGGAGGGTTTTCAAAACCAGTCATTATAAGGAAAAGTATTACCAACCCTTCTTCTTCTAGCAGATTTCAAAGGTAAAGAAACAAACTCAGGAGGAATACCTCTTACCGATGATCTTGTAGTCACTTTAGGCATGGAACATGCTGCAATACTAGTTTGAAATCAGCTTTACGGAGTCGCCAAAAGATCATAGAATCTTTAGAATTAATTTGCTGCAGCTTTCTCTCTCGAAAGTAACTTTTATCTGCTGTAAATCTACTTTTGATCTACTCTAGAATCTAAAATTTGCATGCAGATCTGATTCGTGGTCCCACCGGGTGTGCCAAAAACTGTTATCTCTCGAAAGTGCACCCGACAGAGAGATGGCAGCAGGTGTTCTAAGTCTGCAAAATCTCTCTCTCTCTCTCATAGATATAATGGGGACACCTCAGGTCTATGGGGGTATACCTATTTTGAGGTGAACCTCTAGGGTTAAAAGGTCGGTTCCTTATTGGTGTTCACTAGACTACTTTTTGGGAGTTTTAGGGTTAGGAGGTGACTGAAAATGAAATAATTACTAAGGTGATACACCAAATTTGAATAAAGAACTTGACTTGAGTGGAATACACAACTGACTTGTGAAGAATTCTTTGTGTGCATGAACCAATTTGTACTTTCTGCAGAATGTAAGGGCAAAAACACTTAATTTGTACTGAGGAAAATCACAACAGTACTAGTAAGCTAACATGCACAATGAAATTTAGCAGAAAATAGTAGATCTGCAGCAGGGTAAAGTGACTAATCAGGGAATATTGATTCACAAGATTAATATTGGCATACACAAGATTGTAGAATAACTTGGAAAGGCAAGAGTAATTCAACACTCAGAGGGTAAAACTGGCAGAAATTGCTTCAGTACTCATATCAAAAGTTCTTCTTGGGAAAAATATCTAAAAAATCCCCCTCTGTGCTTTGCAAGAGCACACAATATATAGCAAAAGTTCACCCCCTTCCTAAAAATAGCTTAAAAGTTGTACTCACCCATGCATCCTAATTTTACCCTTTATTTAATAATAAATAAAGGAATAAAATAATACAAACTAAAGCATGTGATAAAAATAGGCATTATCAGCCTTAGATACAATATAGTCAAACTAAAGTTGACTATTCTATTTTTAAGAAAGAAAGGTGAACAATTGCTAATTTTAAAATTTACTTGCTAGGCAAGTCTTCTCTCTTTGCACATGCAAGTTTGTCATCTTCTCTATTCTGTCATGTTGTGAAGGCATGCAAAAATCATCTCCTGTGTATAGGCAAAAGGATGCAACCTTAGCCATATTTGCAAAAATAAAGTGAAGTGGGGACCACCTCCAAGGTATACATGTTTTCTGATTTCCTTCACTGATCTGGATAGTCACAAAAGTGACATTTGCAAATTTGTTTGAAAACCCCATGTGGGGACCACCTTTGGTTTGGAATGCTGCCACATTGTAGATTTAGGCATAAGCATGTATATAATATCAAAGGGGACCACCCTTGGCTAGCCCACCATGCATTAGTTGATCCACCACCTTTGGGCCTTGGCACATAATACAAATTTTGCCCTTTTCGGGACTTTTGGCATATAATGATTTGTTTGATTTTTCGGGCATGGACTATAGTTCGGACTTTGTAAAGTCCCCTGCAATGATTAATTGGTTGGTCCACGTGGGCTGGCCCCTCTCCATGATGACTCGACCCTTCTTGGTCGTAGGTGGTGGAAACTTGACCTTGGGCTTGGATTTACTTGGTTTTTGGGAGCTTGTTGGCCCTTGATCTTCACCTTGGTTTCTTGGTCACCGTAGATCTTGTAACCCTGATTAGGGTTCTGGCCTAGGCATTTATTATGGTCGGTGGCCTTTAATTGGGCCTTATCACTTGGGAACCTGTGGAGACCGATCACCGTTCATTTTGGCACTTGGCATTCAGTGAGTCATTGATCTCTAACCATGAGTTAGGGTTTTGGAACCCTAGTTTGATGAAAGGTTATACACTTCGAGCTTGCATTTGGTCACTTCATTTGGTTTTTTTACTCTGTGGGTGAAGCCCTAGAAAATTTTTTGCTCGCTCTATGATTTTGATGAATGCTTGGAGATTTTAACGTCTTCGAGCCTGTAAAATTGTTCCTTGGCCTTCGACGCCATTGGTGCTTGATTGTTTCTACATTTTTGAAGATTCAGAGGTATTTCTTTTGTTTTTTGGCTTCGTAGCTCGGTTTTCCTCTAGTTATATGATCTAAAGATCATTATCATCTATTATTCAGCTCTGTATCTTCTCATGGAGTGATGAATCTTTGTTTTCTTTCTGGTTCTCTACTTTTGGTAGCTAATGAGCTTGATACGAGCCTGTAGAAGGAAATTACCACCATTTTTGCT
This sequence comes from Taxus wallichiana var. yunnanensis, assembly GCA_018340775.1. NCBI lineage: Eukaryota > Viridiplantae > Streptophyta > Pinopsida > Cupressales > Taxaceae > Taxus > Taxus wallichiana. The sequence goes on along the minus strand of CM031237.1, from coordinate 182,182,698 downwards.
TGTCTGATCATTTCATTCTCAGGAAATGGTGAGTTCCAACACTATTTTTCCTTTTTTCTTTTCAGGCTCAAGTTTTCATTCTTGTAACCCTGAATCCATTGCAAATATTAGTTAAAATATTGTGTAACATGAGAGTACTTTGTGGGTTCGGTCTTTTCTACTTCTGAAGTGAGCCTTCGAGCTCGGACTCATCGTTCAAATCTGTTAAAGCTTCTTTCTATGCATTTATTGACGAACTATTTGTAAACTCAGTTCGGTCCTTTGAAAGTATTAACTATTTTCATTTCTCCATTTGAAACATGAGCTCTGTTTCATCTAACTTCCTGTGATAGATGCATACTTGCAGTTTATGAACCCTTCATTTTGTAGATGCAAAGTTTGTATATTATAGGTACTTGCAATCCATAAAGTTGTATCTTCTTTTGTGACTCATTTCTCTTTCGATGTAATGAAAGAAAGATTTTACTTCTGGTGACTCGATTTTGTAAATCACTTCCATTTCTAGGAAGATTGGGAAACTTCAGTTAAGCATTTGTAACTTGAAAATGAGTTCTCCATTTGATTGCAGACCTGTATCGTTCCTTCTTCCTGTAGATGCAGTTTGTAATTTTTCGTTTACTTCTTTGCATTTTGTAGAGGAAAAAATTTTTGTTTCTTTGTAAAAAAATTTTTTTTTTTTGTAGATGTAGTTTGGCATCTTGACATGCTTCCTTTCTGGACCTGTATGAGTTCAAGCTTCTTTGACTTGTTGTTGTTGTTTTATGAACTATATCTGGAAATGAAAACCTAGCACTAGTAGTCTATTTCTTCTATGATTCATTTCCTCTTTGTAGATGTAATTCAAACTACTTTTATAAACTCTGTGCTTGCATACTTGACTTGTTGATCTTGTTTCCGGAAGGCATGCTTTGTTTGAACATTTGCTGAGCTTTGTAGTTTACTCCTTCGGTTGGAAGATGAATGCTATCTTTGATATTCTATAGTTTGACATTTGCATTCAGGATAATGAATCTTTGGCAGTTGTATGTTGTTTCTTGGTTGCAAACATGATTGCATACTTTCTGTATAATGAAATAAATACCTCTTTTCTGGAAAATGAAGAAGATAATTAGTTTCCTTTTCTATAATGGCACTTCACTTTCCAGAAGTCATAGTAGCAATTCTATCTCATTTTTTCATTATTTCTCAATTCATTTTTTCGGAAAAGTCCATTTTGCAAGGGGAAACTCTGGAAAAATTTTCCAAAATCCTTCTCTCTCCAAATTCTTATGATTTGACTTTTCTGAAAACATGTAAACATCTCTCTTGCTTATTTGATTACTTGAATGAGCTGTCCATGCTAGCTTTACTTGATTCATTGCAACTTCTGAAAAGTTGTAAGGTAGTTGTCCTTTAATTCACGCTTGAATTTGGAAATTAAAAGGAACCTTTGATAGCTGTAGCATGATGAAAATATGGAATGTCTATGTGTTTCATTTGATCATGATATCAACTTAGAAGTGATGAAACATGTACTTTTCTTGACTGTTTTTATTTCTTTTGAAGCTCAGATAGCTTAGAAAGCAATGTAGTAGCTAAAAAACATGCATTTCAATTTTGTTTTAAATCAAAAGTCAATTTTACAAGGGGAAACTATGGCAAAATTTTTCCAAAAATCTTTTTTCTCTTTCCTTTTCCAGATTTTATACTTGATTTGCAAAAATACCTCTTTTTGACTTATTCTGATGCTTCTTTCTTAAATAGTTAACTGATTTTCAATCAATGTTGCAACCTGTTCTGAAAATTTCAGAAATGAGTTAGAAATAAATAGGCTTTTTGGCCTCTCTTGTATCCATGTGGTTTATTTCTTCTTCTCTCCTTGTTCTGCAATTGTTTTCCAACTTTCTACATGTGTCATTCTTCAAATCTATTTCTCTCACAAGCTGCTTTAGATTCTACCTTTCTAAATCAATCCTTAGCTTCTTTGATCTTCTCTTTTCAGATTCACTTTATGGACTACCTCTTCCTTATTGTGCCAACTCATCTATATTTCTTTCTTTTCCTGTGCCATGTGTTTCTGTACTTATTTCTTTCAAGTACCATTAGATGCATTGAATTCAAAATATGTATTTGCTTTTAGAACATGAGTATTGGAATAACATTGTACCTTGAGCTCAATTTGACAGATACTTCTCTTGTCTTGCAGGTGTTAAAAAATGGAGATGGAAGCGGAAGATGGAAGAGTTGAGATGGAGATGGAAAGGTTGAGGAGTGGAGACAGAAGATAGAAAAGGAAATGATGGGTTCCTTTTTACTCCTCTACTCTTGTTCTTTAGCACATGCAGTATTCTCATTTCCATGTATATGATGAGTCACTTAGTCATATCCCATGGCTTGTGTGGGAAAGCTTATGATCTCTTATGAATAAAGCATTAAATTGAAATAATGAGTTGATTATCTCTTTCTGCATTTAGTTTTCCTTTGATTGTACAATGATGTAGGCAACTCAATATCTCAATAAAATGAATTAACATAAGGGATAACTTGAAGTGAATACCTGTAACTCCAGTGGATAATCATTGAATGAAATGTGTCTCTTTGTATGTTGTGTGATTATCTTAGCTTCCATTCTTCGTTTTGACTCCTTTCTGCTATCTCCATTTGGACATTATTGTCACTTTGTTTGTTTGTCAATATTTTCTTGATGGAAGTATAGGAAAGGAGTCAATTGTAATATTTTATGGAAGCATAGATAAATGCAAACTCATTAATCATGACAAATTTAATGAATACAGAGCAATAAATTTGATAGGCACACAGATAATAACCGTGAATCTGATTACTTGAAAACTGCCACTATGTCTGTTGTTCCAAAACTATACACCTTACATACTCTGTAATCCGGTGTCTTCATCAACATAAAATAGATGTCCTTTGGGGCTTGTGTTCTTTTGCCGAGAATATTCATGAAATTACAGACTATGTGAGTTGTTATGTTTTGTAACAGCACACATAGCCACAGATTTCACTTAATCTTATTCAAAATCAGCAATAACACAATAATATGATATAATTCCCTTAGCTTAGGTATACTTCACCAAATATATCCATCGTAACAAAGTTTTGAGTTGACCATTTTTGCACAAGTTCGGAAAAAGGTTTGAAAACTACAATTGTCACATTATTGTTTCTAAGTCAGTTATATATTTTAATAATATTTTATCCATTATAACAAAATATTAAAAACTCTCATCACATTTTAATGATTTAATTAGATGAAGCATGGTTTAATTTCTCCTAAGTGTTATTTTGATAAAAAAATAAATTCTGTTTAGTTGGTAATCCCATATTTTAATCTCAAGGTTAAAGTGGCCAATATATTTAAATACTAAAGTTATTTTAAATCCACAAGGTGACTAGGTTTAAAACAATTAACAAGGTCCCTAACATTAGCACATGGGTTAAAAGAATAAACATACCCCTACACAATAAAGTGACCCCTTAAAAAGTCAACCCATGTATTTTAGAATTAACATTTAAATTTAAATTCAAATTTCTCTCACCCACTCCCCACCTACTTTTTGTAGGGATGAATCTCATCCCTTGGATGAATTCATCTAAGGCCCTTAGATGAGGGAGACACCACTAACCCTAAAGTTTTCTTAAGAAAGCTTCTTTCTCTTTTCCTTTGGCTTATTTTCTCTCTTTTGTTTTGGAGGTTGTTGGAGGAGAAGGAGGAAGCCATTAGAGGCCATCTCAAGCTTTTGGGAGGAAGCACTTCAACATTTCTTTTCTTTTTTATTCGGACCCTCTCTTAGGGGTTTAGATGTATTTAAATATTTTATTTATCTTATTACTTTAATACTTTCCAAATAGGTATATGGGTTTTGCCCCATTTTAGTTAAATGGTATAGATGGTTTATACATTTACTTGGGTGAGATTATATATATATATATATATATATATATATATATATATATATATAGGTGCATAAATTTGTATATTATATATATACATATATTCTATTAAAATATAATTTTAATGGAGCTCAAAATAAGATAAAGGAAAATGCAATGATAACAAAAATATAGAGATGCATTTATATATAAAAATACATATCTTTATATATAAATATATAAATATAAAGATATATATATATATATATATATATATATATTATGTAATTTTAATTGTTACCACATGGAGAAAAATGTACATGCTTTGCATAAGGAAGGAGGCCAACTGCGTGAATAAATAGTGATCAAGATTTATTACCCATGAAGGTTACCTGAATTGGGAGGAAGGTCACCGACCCCACCCCATCCTATTATTTAATGGGGTGAGCGGTGGGGTGGTAACCCTCCCCAACCCTTACCCATAGTCATACAAACAAGTTAGCAACAAAACCACACCTTCATGGTTTTCCCCAATTTCTTTTTTTTTATTAGTTTACATTCTTAATTAAATAATATTTATTTAATATAAGTTTATATATCAATATTAAATATATTTACAAATTTATTAATTTCATGATTATTATTACTATTGTTAATAATAATAATATATCAATACCAAAATTATTGAGAGGAAAATTATATTTATATTGTTAACTAATCTTAATCTTACACATTAAATTTATTTTTAAAAAATTGGTAGTAAAACAAAAATATATAGAATGTAAAACAAAACTGATTCTATTTCTCTTATAAATTTATAATAAATTTACAATAAGTTGGTTTAACCGAATGAGACTACGTAGAATAGGAGCCTTATGAGTACACATATTTTCATTTCTTGTCCATTTGGTAAAAATTAGATTGAAAATAAGAAAATCATACATTTCATTTCCCTTAAGAATTTTATAGTAGATTTACAATAATTTTTAAATGAGAATTACATACTAGGGTAAGAATTTATCCTATTTCATTAGACAAGTAAAAAGACAATATAAAACTTAATTTCTTTCCATCCACTTAAATAGGTTTAAGATTTCTTTCAACCACTATAAGAGAATGAACAACTATAAATTTTTCACTACTCTATAAGTTTCATGTAATACAAAAGAAGTAACTATTTCTATCCTTTTTACAAACTACAAATTCCAACCATTCTTACAAACAATTATAACAAATTTTCATATAAGTATTAAAATGAGAACTACTAACTTTCCAATAAATTATTTAGAACAAGAGCAACAAATTTTTTTGGGGAAATAAATACACCACAATGCAAGTAAGATATTTCCCTTTATAAACTTCTTTTTATTACAACAAAACTATCTTTACAAAAACAAATCTTTCTTTCCCTTTTCAACATAAAATATAACTTTAATAACCAATAATCAATGCAAATTTTATTCACAAAAATTAATACAATATATTCAACTTAAAGTGGGAAAGTTTACAAGAATGAAAGCTAGAATGAAATACAATATTACAAGTCTTCCACCCTAAGTGGGAATAACAAGGATGTTTTCTCACAAGAAAAGATTTTCTTCTTGGACACCAAAACAAGTTCCAAATTTCACATCACCAACAAGAGCTCCACAATGCTTCATTAAATAAATAAAAAATTGAGGGAGTGGCAAAACTCTCCACCCAATCAATAATCCAATGAGGATAAAAAGCTATCCTCCTCGTTGGTCCCTGAGCCCCAACCACATTTCAATTAAAACTTGATCCAACTCATGGTAACAAACAAGCTTCCACATCGCAATACAAGGATTCCAAAAACATACCAAATCAAAAATAACTCAAACTAAAATCATAAGAAGAACTAACACAATATACAAAGCTTTAAATTATAAAGCCAAAGGAGAAAGAATCTATGAGAAGGTCGCTTATGTCTCCCAATGGGAAATACGCGCTCAAATTAAAATCCTCCAATATACATCTCATAACCCCTACACACTCTTATGCTTCCCTCAAGAACCTCTTATTCCCCCACATTCTCTTATGCCTCCCTACAATCTCTTATGTCTCACTCATAAAAGAAAGTAAGAAATGCAAGCATTTTTTAATCCAAAGCACCCAACAAGCATACCAAAACATTCAAAAACATGCACATATACACAATGTAAAAGAAGAATTTAACAAGAGTATAGCTCCTACCTTTCCATGGTAGATCTTGATCCAAGAGTCACACACCAAGCTTCTTCAAGCCCAAAAATCACCAACAAGCTCCAACAAGATCCACAAGCACTCCAAAATCCTTCAACTTCAAAATGTAAGAACACAAAAAGAAGTAAAGTAACCCCAAAACAAGCAAAAGAACTTGAATAGATAGAAAATGGAGAGAGAGGGTGAGGTGGATCCATGTAGGATGCCACATCACTCATCCTCAACTCCACCTCATAATTCAAACCTCAATCCCCAATGCACAATAATTTTGTGGGTGAGAGGAATGATGAATTTCTTACACACACAATCTAATTCCACATCGCCTAAGGAAAAATTTAATTACATGAAAGAAAGTGCAATAATATTTTACATTTTTGTCTTCCCAAAACACATATTGGGGTCTATTTTTGACCCCCCAATCCATATGTAGCTTTGGTATAACAATCTAAGAGGTATGGGACAAGTGTAACTTGTCCCACAAGCCTGCAAAATTTTCCTTAAGGCCAAATCCTAATTTTCATGAAGGATTAGAGTGTAAAACACTCAAGATCACAAGCACTCAACTTACAACACATAATCCAAGAGCCATATAATCTAATAAATTAATTCTTTTGACCCATCCAATATTTAGTTTAGTAAAAAGATTAATTTACTAATCTAGACACAAATCAAGTAATTAATAAAAGGAGAATACATCACTATAAAATCACATACTAAAATAAAATAAAGGAAACTAATAAAAGAATAACACACAACCCCTTGGTCACAATTGGAGGTGATCCCCCATAGGGACCCCCTAACAATAATACAAACACACACACACACACAACAAAAATACATGTTGCCATGGTGACCCTTGTTGAATTCATCTAGCATTCCAATGTGGTTGGTCTCCAATCCCCCCATCGTTTGTTGTGATAATTTTACCTGCAAAACACATAATACCTCCTTTAGCCTCATATCCACATCAAAACATCCAAAGTAAAATATACAATATAAATCCACAATAATTTACATATGAATCAAATCATCATCTAGGCAAGTAACAATATCATTTACAATTTCTAACAACATCTCAATATTACATTTCATCAATAACAATAGGATCACAAGATTAGTTCAATTTTTAATTGCTACTCAAAAAGACGCAAATATCGCATGTCAGAAATATGTAACCATGTCAACCATATATCATCATTAATATACTATACTATGAATCAAAACCAACAATAGACCGAGTATCTCTATCATCTACCATCCTGCTAAGTCAAAATGCTATAATAATTTCCATAAGTATAGTCAACAATATTGAAATCAAAAGTAAAAGTGTTGAAGGGAAGTGGTAACTACATCCCCCTCCCCTTATACTCGACTTCCTCCTGAAAGTCACTGGAATAAGTGTGGAAACTTGACTCATAGAAATGTACCATCCTCCCATGTAGCAACAGTCTCATCATACATGTGCCACTGGACTTAGACCTAGTCAATCTCTTTGATTTGAAGGCCTAGGATCCTACACTCTAGAATATGGACAGGCTCCACCATCACCTACCTCTAATATTGCACATGTAATACAGTCCAATCTAATATGTTATAAGGATTAGTAATGTATCTACTCATAACGGAAACATGAAACAGATCGTGGACATGAGAAAAGATACGTGACAATGCTAGGCGATAGGCCAAGGGACCGATACGATCCAAGATCTCAAAGGGACCCACAAATCTAGGAGAAAGCTTAGAACCTTTTCTATAATGGATAGGGATCTTATCCAGCCTGACACGAAGAAACACATTCATCCCCAAATCATAACTATGATCTATCAAATGTTGATCCACATACTTATTCTACTTGTCCTGTACCTCCTACAATCTTTGCCTAATCATAACAACTTGCTACTACATGTCCTATAGTAAGGCTGGTCAAAGAGAAACCTTGTGCTCTAATCTATCCCAACTAATAGGTGTCCTTGAATCTCTTCCATAATGTGCCTAAAAGGAGCCATGTCTATAAAACTCTGAAAACTATTATTATAGGAAAACTCCACCAATTATAGATACTCCTCCCATCTCTACCGATGATCCATAACGTACGTCCTAATAATGTCCTCAAAGATCTTATTCACGCACTTATTTTGTCCATTTATCTCGGGGTGATATGTTGTGCTGAAATTGATCTTCTTCCTAAGGGCATATTGCATGGTAGTTAAAATTAAGAAGTATACAAAGAAGCACGGTCACAAATGAAGTTTTGTGGAATCTAGAGTAATTTGATGATCTCATCTAGATACACTCATGCCACTTTGTACTAGATATGTAGGTGGTATTTGTTATATAAATAAATTTTTAGCTATTTTGATGAATTTTTAATTTCACTCGGCTCTAATGCCTCACATTTTAGGTTGCACGCCCATAGGCTTGCTCATCTAGCACTTTCGCAGGGCTATAGTCCTCCTGTGCACTTCCCACATCACAATTCTTCCAGGCACCCCTTTATAGATTCCTTCAAAATTGTCTAAGTTCTTGTTCATCCCTGTCGCATGCCCTCTTTTCTTTCTTCCATTTCATGCCCTTCCTTAGTTGGATATTCGCACCCTACTTCTATACTATTATTTCGTATTCTTCTTTTCTTCCATTTTCCCCTTTCGTGCTTCCATCTTACACACGTGTTCCTTCTCTTTGTTTCCCTTCCGTGCCTCGTTCCCGACTCCTAAAATTCAAAATAGAGCCCAGAGTGATTCGACTTGAAGAAAAGCAACAAAACTGCAGAAGTTTCCACTTGTCATCTCAACGCACCTTCAAAAGTTGTGACAAAAGCAGAGACCCCAAATGAGCGTAGTCTCTCCATGAGTCTAGGGCCCGAAAGTTTAACTAACTATTGAAAAATCTAACCATGGGAAGAGTCAATAGAAGCCTCCACGTGTCTCTTCGAAGAACTTCAAAAGGTGTGACAAAAGGCGAGGTCCCCAAACGAGCATAGGCTCTCAACAAGATCAAAACTCGAGAAAGGTAGAACCGCTATTGAAAAGTCTAAGCATGGGTAAACTCCAAAGGTAGGCCACCAAATGAGCACAGGCTCTCCATGTGTCTAGGGCATGAGAAATGTAGAACATGTTGTTGAAAATTATAAGCATGGGAATAGTCAGCAGAATCCTCCACATGTGAGCTCAGCGCAACTTCAAAGGTATAACCCAAAGGTAGGTTCCAAAACATGAGCTAGCCCTCCACTTGTCTAGGGTCCAACATAGTTTCTCCTAAATAGAAGGGACTTATCCAAAACACAAAGAAAGCAGAGTAGGCTCATGGATGATGCCAAGTGTCCAACCATCGTAACTTCAAGAGTGAAAGGAGGGGGTAAAATCTTAAGAATGCGCGGGGCTTCCACATGGAGCTAACTACAAAGGTCCCACCTGAAAAGGGGTTTTGACATTATATATAGTGCAGCCCTTTACTCACCAAAAGGAACAAAGTAGCATGTTCTTGAATGGTGCCAAGTGTTGGCAATATGCATTCTTAGGGCCCTAAAAGGAAATAAAAAATTTTAAGATGCGTGGGAATTCAATGTGGATCTTGCATAGATAGACTCCAAACCGAAAACAATTTGGAGATGATCATAACTTTCAACTGGAAGATCAGATTTTAGCAAGAGAGGACTTTTTAGAAATCTCTTGATGTACTGCTACTCAACTACGATTTGGATATCTTTAAATTAGTGGTACTAATTTCTTAAAATGAAAAGTGCATTCTCCCATTTCAAGGCTGTCAGATTCTCACCTACCACAATAACGAAGTATGAGATTCCTTTCTTTCCCATCAAAGAACAACAGATGGAGGCATAGGTTTTACACTTTGGAACCTATCATTGTTGCAAGTGAGTTTAGTGCTCTTTTGAGGGTGGTTGAAGCAGGATTCAAATTCTTCTATCCTTTATCTCTTCCTATATATTGTAAGGAGGGGCATTTTATAAAGGGTTGGTCATTTTTCTCTCTTTCCCCCCTCTCTCTTTCTTCTCTACTAGGATTGAATGTGGAGATTAAACCTCCTCTCTTTTCTTTGTAATGATATATTCTTTCCTCTTTCCTACTAATGATGCACTATCTAAACTCATGGAGTAATAAAATTTGTTTCATGATGCATTTTGTCTATCCTTTACTTATTTTATTGTCTCTTCTTACCTCTCACCATTGCAGGATATAGTGTGTATATATCTGAAGTCTATTGTAGGTTTTGGGATATGTGTTTAATGGGTTGAAGTGGTGTTCTATGTGAAATTTATCTTTATTCTGTAATGCATCCATATGTCTATCATGTCCATCTCTCACCTCTCTCCATTTTGGGAAGTTGGATTTGTGATCAATAACTTCCTTTTCTGGTGTATCACTACTTTAGTGTAGGCTTTGTTTTCATGCATTTCTCTCTCTCCCTAATCCCTTGGAAGGTTAGATTAGGATTAGATAGTTTTCTTGCATTAGAGTAGCTTATGGCAGGTAGTTTAGGAAGAAGAAGTCGGCTTTCTCCGGAGGACCATATCAAGCCTGCAAGTCCCACAACTTGAGAGATGGTCCAATGTTATGTAGATTACACTAGATGCCCCATTCACATCTAAGGAAATTTGGGGATGTTTGATTTTGCATCAACATTCTTCACCGGAGAAAAATGAGCCACTTTTTTCAATTTATCCACCATGACCATGATGGCATTGTTATCACCGAATCATAGCACCCTTCTATGGTTTATACAAGTGCATATATTTGAACTCACGTTGTGATTGGATAACATGGGTACTATCTCCAAGTTGTGGGAATTGCTACTTGAGATAGACCTCCGAAAAAGTTGGTTCTTGCTCCTAACCTACCTACCACAATCTACTCTAATGCAGGGAAACTAACTATTCTAATCTAAATTTCCAAGAACCAGGGAGAGAGAATGCATGAAATGAAAGCCTACACTAAAGTGATAATACACCGAAAAGGAGGGTGTGAGAGTAGTCTTCAAATGCGTGAAATACGTAAAGCAAAGTGCACACTACAAGAGGTGATGACAGTTCTCCATAATCTAGCAAAATGCATTCACAACAATATTTCAAACATACACAATGATAATGGATCCCTGCATGAACATAATAATAGACACAATATTCTTGTAATCAAGGTTGAAGGGGCAAGAAGAATGCAAGAAAACACAATAGGGGAAGATATATCCACAAACTTATATTTTATTGCTTCATGATATGCACAGTTCAATCTATTACAAGATAAGGGCCTGGATCACCATGCAAGGAGTCCACAACAAGGGCTTGTAACACATCAGCTTCACAAAGCAATTTTGGTAGAGCTCTGCTACAAAAACTACCTCCCTTTATAATGAGCCCAACACTCCAATTTATAGAAAAAATGAGAAGAGAGAGAGAGGGAAAATGGAAATCCCAAAATCTGTCCTTCAACCACTTGTAAGAGGCATTAAATGGAGTAAAATGATTATATATTACTTGAAAAAGGCTCCCCATACTATCCCAGGTGCTGCAACAGAAAGAATGATGACCATGCCTCTTAATTGCACTCCCAACCACCAAATAAAACACTTTTATGAACTCAGCAACGTTTTCCTAAAAATCTCGATAAATCTCTCATCAAATATGGAATTTCTTAATTTCTATGCGTCGGGCTTGGAGCCACGATGTAACGCCGTGAAAATGACGAAGATGACGAGCCAAAAGCTTGCTTCCACAAACATATAACCCGAAAATCGACTAAATTTTATTTTTTTCATAATGTATTTATACATGCAGGCAACCAATAGTTTTATATTTTACATTTGAGGTATAATATTTAGTCTTTATTTAGAATACATAAATACTATATGTACATTTAAAATCTCAAAACGAGATATATTATTTACATCATAGTAAGTAAAAGTACTATAGTTTAATATCAACTATTACGTCCTAAAAATTTGAATATTTAACACCTTGCCTATCTATAATAATTTCGTTACTTATAACAATTAAAACATTCTTTGTCATATATATCTACTCCCACTTCTATTATTTTCTCTTTCTGTCTTAACACTATTTGATTATATATACATATAATATTAATTGTGATACACATTATGATCAATTTTTTTTTTTTTGTGATTAAGCCTAAATATTCTCTATATTTTAATCTCATACATCTTATCTTACACACATTTTTACACTAAATAATACTTATTCACTTAACATTTAACCTAGTGTCACCATTTATTATAACTTATAGTGATACTCATTAAACATCTATATGTCTCCGTATTTATACTGCAGTCACTAATTATAACTTATATTCACATACAACTCACGTTTATTACTTTTCTTTTATATGTTATACGCTACTATATTTTTTCCATTATACACAAGTATAAGTCATTGGAGCATATTAGATAATCATAATAAAATAAATTGATTATTGATATAACATATCAATGAGAGTGTGTAGCAGTGTTTTGAAATTTGAAAAAAAAAAAAGTAAAAGGGACAAGAGTTTTACGGTGGAAAAATCATTCGAATTTGGGTTTGAAAACAAGATTGGGGTGGGTGGCTTTAATGGCCACCTGCCATAACACTAAACCTCCTCTCCTTGAGTGTAAGTTACACCAACTTGTCTTTGGGCCGCATAAAACATTTATTCACTTAGATTTGAAAATCTCTAACTTTACACAGTCGGCCGGCCGTTTTATACTGTCCTGGCCGCGTGGTTTAATGTGGTGGTTGAAGATGAAGCTACAAACTAGTGTACCAGTCGTGAAAACTGTTTTATTCGCCCTGACCATTGAGCAAAAAGGGAGAGTGAAGAAGAAGCTACAGTGAGGAGGGGGCAGGATCCACGGCCTTAGCCTACCACGGTAGTCGGCCAGGCAGCAGGAAGGACACAAATAAAAAAAGCCTCTTTTTTGTTTGAGCGCTTTAACAAACAGGTTGTCCAACAATGTTGTTATCTATTCAGTATCGAATGCATCCTCAAAAATCCAGGATCTGCCTTCAAGATATTTAATCAAAAATGATTAAGGGACAAAGTGGGAGTGTTACTAGAAGAACTGGTGAAATTTATTGCAAGATCTTCAAATGAGAACTTACCCGTTTACAGTGTCGCTCATGGAAGAGAGTCTCATAGAGGTGGGTCTTTTTACGTCTGATCAAATTGTAGACATAGGTTCTTTTGGCGTGTACACCTTAAGAAAAGGAGAGTAGTTGAAGATTGGTTTTATGCTTAGCTTAATTGATGCTTGAGTTTTCTACCTTTCTAATTAAGTTTTCTGAAATAGTCTTTACCTCTATTTATCTGCAAAAGGGGTAATCCACGACCAGAGACATGCCACAACATAGGATAAAGTCAAAAAAACTTGTGATCAAGAAGGCGTGACAAGCATTGTTTCTTAGACGATGTCTCTTTGTAAGACAACCAGGTTGTCTTGCCGCATGATGGGAACATTGCCTTGGTAGTGAGGATGTCACCGACATAACTCCTTATAGATTTGCATACATGTATTCTGCTATATTGACAGATCAAATGATCGCGGGAGTGTGAATTAAAACTTCCAAGGCTCGGTTCTAATCCTTTTGGGTCCTATATCCAACTAGAAAACCAAAATGATTTAATTCGTGGAAGAAAATCACATAGAGGTGGATCTCGTTCATAACAGAATATCCATGAAGCACAGTTTGCTTTGCAATTATAAGGACATACGTAGGTTCTATTAGTATTATTTCTTGGTTGCAGTTTATACTAGTATACTATGTTAATATAAAAAGGAATATTAATAGTACGTTGGTAATAATATGATTTAATAATAGTAAACCCATTACTTTTAATATTACTTACATATGAAAAATATTTACAATATTGGTTTCCTTATTAAACATTAAGGAAATATGGGTAATTAACTCATTAAGCTTAGTAATTTTGCATTGAAATCTCCTTCTACACAATTTAATAAGCCTTGAGACGGGAATTCAAGTAGATTTGATTTCATTTTTATTTTTTTAATTTTCAATAAGATTTACAATAAATTCTTAAATGAGGAAAAACATAATAGAGCTAGACTTAGATTACTTCATTGGCATAATGAAAACTATCTAAAACTTAAATCATTCCATCAACCATACAAGAATAGAAAATGCACTAATATTCCAACTTTTCAATACATCTCTTTTCAATATAATAACAAAATGAATTTAATATATATATATATATATATATTTATATAATTTCCCAACATTCCTCAAGAGGTTTTCAACAATATTTCCATTAATTTTTAAAACAATAACTACTAACATTTCAACAAGATCAACACCTTCATAAGAGGTTCCAAGCCAAGTGAAAGCAGAATAAATAATTTGTCTTTCCTTCAACTTTCGATTCCACCCACATTACAACCTTACTAAAGAAGATCAAAATAACTTTCTTTCAAAATCTTGTTACAACATTTTCCACTTAATATGGGAACAAATTTACATTAATGGAAGCTAAAATACAAAGCAATATTACATTTTTCCTCCACTCAAGGTGGGTAAATATACAAGGTGGTTTCACATTGTCATCAACAAGGCTCCAAAGCTATAACATCAACAAGGTAGCTCCTCCAATAGTTTGCTTGATTCACAACAAAATAAGGGGAGAGGCAACGCTCTCCTCCCAACCAAGATACCCAATGGAGAAGAGAAGCCATCCTCTCCATTGGCCCCCGAGCCCCAACCACATTACAATGGGAGAAAATCCAACTCATGGCAACTACTAGCTTCCACATAACTCAACATAAAATTTCACATTCATTCCATAATCCTTCAAAACAAAATCAACAATACAACAAGAGGGAAAACAATCACAACAACAAGTCACAAGGCTTATCAAGAAAGCCATAAGAGTAAGACCTATGGGAGGCCACTTATGCCTCCCAATGGGAATGGGTGCCACCTAAAAGCCTCCAATGCAAAACACAATACCCCAAACAACTCTTATGCCTCCTCAAGTACCCTTATCCCTCCATCCACTCTTATGCCTCCCTCAACTCTTATGGCTCCCTCAAAGTAAAAACAAGAAGAAAATGCAAGCATTTCTCTTACAAGGTGGGCACCCAACCCAAACTCCCTCCTCAAGAAAATGATCTCTTATGCCTCCCTCAAATAAACTCCCCATAGTCTCCTCCCACTCCCAACTTAGGCATTCTACCCATTCCCAACAAGCATTTCAAACAACAACATTCAACACAACATAAATATACATTCATATAACAAAAAAAGAAACATAATGCAAACAAAGGTGAAGCTCCTACCTTTCCATGGTAGAGCTTGCTCCAAGTATGAAGTCTCAATCCCTCCAAAGACCAAGCAAATCATCCACAAGCTCCAACAAAGTTCCCACAAGTATCAACAAGCTCCAAAAATCCACAAACTCTTTCCAAATCCTCTCCTCTCCAAAATACAAAAGACTAAAAAATGAAACTTCCAACCCCCAAAACAAACAAGAGGATCAAATAAATAGAGAAAAGAGAGGGAGGGATGATGTGGCTCCAAGTAGGATGCCACCTCCTTTTCCCTCCACCCCACATCACTTGGTCAACCTCATATTCCAATGCACCATTAATAAGTGGTTGAAAGAAAGGCAAACACCTTACACACTCCAACTAAGCCCACTCCCCCAAAGGACAAAATTAAATTTGAAAGAAAGTGCAATTAATATTTTACCCTTTTATCCCCCCAAAACACCTAAAAGACCCTAAATTTGGCCTTCCAACCCATAGGTAGGGTTGGCATGGGGTTTTAAGAGGTGTGGGACAAGTTTGACTTGTCCCACAAGCTTTGAAATTTGGCCTCTAAGGCCAAATTCGAGTTTCCCATGTGGGGTAGAGTGTGCTACACTCAAAACTCAAACACACATCAATCCACACAAAATCCAAAGTAAATCAAGCCTAATAAATGAACTCTCTTTTGGTCATATCCTTTAATTAGTTTAGGAAAAATTCAAATTAGCTTAATTAAGACACTACAACCCATGGCTAATAAAGGGGTAAACACCAATCCAAAGAATATGAATAATAACACAAGTAAAATTTCACTTACTAAGAGCAACACATACTAACATAATAAAAGGAAAATTAAAACAAAACAACACATGACCCCTAGGTCACAATTTTCCCTAACCAAATAATTCTAACACACACACAATTACTTGTTGCCATGGTGACCTTAGCTGGATTCTTCTCGAATTCCGATGTGGTTGGTCTCCACTCCCCAATATTGTTGTGAATATAATATACCTGCAGAATAGAGAATACCTCCTTCGGCCTGTTGGCCGCATTAAAACATTCATGCCAAATATACAATATAATCTAAAATAAACGACACATGATTTACTATCATCTATGCAAGTACGATATCACTAACACTTTCTAGCACATTTCTATTCCACATTTCATTTATGTCAAAATGATCATCACATTAGTCCAATTATCAAGTTCTACTCAATATGATTAAACATATCACATGTCATAATTAAAGATAAATAACCCTGTCAAAAGTATACAAATATCGTCATCAAATGTCCACCAGTAAACCATATGCATCATATAAAGATCAAATCAATAACAGTCCAATGTCTATGATATCTACTAGCATGCTAAATCAAGAAGCCATAATAATCCATAAGTGAAGTAATCAGTCTCGAAACAACAAAAAAAATGGTGTCGAAGGGAAGTGGGCACTAAATCCCCTCCCCTTAGACTCGACTTCCTCCTGGAAGTCACTGGAAAAGGTGTGGAAACTGTCCTCGTAGCAAAGTAGCATCCTCCCAAGTAGCTGCAGTCTCATCATACCTGTCCCATTGGACCCGAACCTGATCAATCTCTCTGCTGCAAAGGCCCAGGGTCCTACGCTCTATAATGCATACGGGCTCCACCATCACCTACCCCTGATCCTACACCTGCAATGCGGTCCAATCTAGCACATGAGAAGGATCAGAAATATATCTCCTAAGCACAAAAACGTGAAACACATCATGGACGCGAGATAAGCTAGGTGGCAATGCTAGACGATAGGCCAAGGGACCGAGGTGCTCCAAGATCTCAAAGGGACCCACAAACCTAGGAGCAAGCTTAGAACCTTTTCCATAATGGATAGGGCTCTTATGTGGTCTGACACGAAGAAACACCTTCGTGCCTACCTCAAAACTACGATCTGTCCTATGTTGGTCTCGCATACTTCTTCTCGTCTATCCTACACCTCCTGCAATCTCTGTCTGATCAAGGTAACCTGCTGCTCCATGTCCTGTAATAATGCTGCCCAAGGGAAACCCTGTCCTCAATCCTATCCCAACTAAGAGGTGTCCTGCACTCTCTACCATATAATGCCTAAAAAGGAGCCATGCCTATAGAACTCTGGAAACTATTATTGTAGCAAACTCCACCAAATGCAGATACTACTCCCATCTCGACTGATGATCCATCACGTACATCCTGAGCATATCCTCCAAAATCTTGATTCACCCTCTCTCGTCTCGTCCATCTGTCTCTTAGGTGATAAGTTGTGCTGAAATTGATCCTCGTCTCGAGAGCATACTGCATGGTGGTCCAGAAATGGGAAGTGTACAAAGGGTCGCGGTCGCAAATGATCTTCCGCGGAATCCCATGTAATATGAAAATCTCATCAAGGTATACTCGTGCCACAGCACTGGCTGTATAGGTGGTCTTTACTAGAGAAAAATGAGCTACTTTCATCAATTTATCCACCGTGACCATGATGGCGTCGTGGTGGTATCTCGACGTAGGTAACCCAACGATGAAGTCCATGGAAATGGTGTCCCACTTCCACTCCGATATGGCGTGAGGATAGAGAAGGCCAGCTGATGCTGATGCTCGGCCTTCACCCTCTAGCACTCTAAACAACATGACACAAACAAGGCCACGTCTCTCCGAAGTCCTCTCCAAAAATACAACTGTCTCAGGGTGGCGTGCATCTTCTTCACCCCGGGATGGGCTGAATAAGGTGCACGATGAGCCTCTAACAAAATGTCTTGTCTCAAGCCTCCATCTCTAGGAACATATATCCAACCTCTGTGTCTGAGAAGACCATCTACCTCTAATGAAAATCCATCAAATCTCCCCTCAAGGGGTCTCTGAGACTCAATCTCTGCTCTGGCTACAAGGTAGAAACTATCCTGAGGAAGCTGCTGCAAGATCCTACTCTAAAATCTATGCCCACTGAGGTGGCCATAGCCACATGTCTCCGCCTACTCAAGGCATCTGCAACCACATTCTCCTTCCCTTTCACATGCTCTATCTCCATGTCATACTCATAGAGTAACTCCATCCAACGCCACTGATGAGCGTTGAGATTGGGTTACGTGAAGAGGTGGTGAAGACTCAAGTGATCAGTCCTGAGTGTAAATCTCCGGCCAAGAAGAAAATGTCTCCACCACACTAAGGCATGTACCACTGCTGCAAGCTCAAGGTCATGGGTCGGATAATTGAGCTCATAATCTTTGAGTTTGCGAGACTCAAAGGCAACTACTCTACCCTCCTACATTAACACACCTCCAAGTCCTGCCAAGGAAGCATCTGTGCAAACGTAGAACTCACCCTGAGGATCTGGCACTGCAAGAATAGGTGCTCTCGTGAGGCATTCCTTCAGTGTACTGAAGGCCTGCTCACATCTATCTAACCATAAAAACTTCTTCCCTTTCCACTGAAGGGAAGTGATGGGGTGCGCAATCCGAGAAAAATCCTGAACAAACCTCCTATAATACCCTGCTAGACCCATGAAGCTACGCACCTCGGTCACACTAGTGGGTGCTGGCTAGTCCATGATGGCTTGAATCTTGGAAGGATCGACTGCGATACCTTCCCCAGAAATGATGTGGCCCAAATACTGCACCTCAGGCTGAAAGAACGCACACTTCTCCAAGTTCCCGTAAAGGCATTGTTTGCGAAGACACTGAAGAACCTGCGAAGGTGCTCCTCGTGCTCCTCACGTGTGCGTGAGTAAATAAAAATGTCATCAAGGAAGATGAGCATGAAGTGATCAAGGAAGGTCCTGAATACCCCATTCATCAAACTCATAAACACTGCGGGGCATTCGTCAAACCAAAAGGTACCACTGTGAACTCGTAGTGGCCATATCTCGTACGAAATGTTGTCTTGTGAATATCTATCTCCACAATCCTAAGATGATGGTACCTTGACTTAAGATCTATCTTAGAGAAAATTGTAGCCCCTTCATCTTGATCAAATAAATCATCAATGCGTGGAAGGGGTAACGATTCTTGATCGTTACTTTGTTCAGCTGACGGTAGTCAATACACAACCGAAGAGATCCATCCTTCTTCTTTATGAAGATCACTGGTGCACCCCAAGGGGATACACTAGGATGGATTAGGCCTTTCTCCAGAAGGTCCTCAAGCTGCAACTTGAGCTCACATAACTCGGAGTAGTCATCCGATAGGGTGCTCGTGAGATAGGCTCTGCGCCCTGAACTAGATCTATATGGAAGTCGATCTCACGTGGGGGAGGTAATCCCGTAGCTCCCCTGGGAACACATCAGAAAACTCTGATAAGATGGGATGGTCATCGAGGGAAGGTCCTCTCGACTCATCCTCTGATCTGTCACTGACCGTAATAGCAAAACAACCGACAACCCCGTCGCACACACACCGCTTAAGCCGCATAGCGAGATGGTGCGAATGGATACGACCCTCCTAACTCCCGATATCACCGACTCTACTCCAAGATCATCTATGCAAACAATAGTCTTATGGTAACAATCCACTCTAGCTCTGTGAGCAGACAACCAATCCATGCCTAAAATGATGCCATAAGATCCTAATGGAAGGATCCGAAGATCAGAAGTAGTGGTGAAGGGTCCCAAATCCACTACACACTCCTTAACTAAGGATTCTATAGAAATTTTGGCTCCGTAAGCCATCTCAACGTCCCAACTATGGCCCGCCTAACTCGCCACCAACCTACAACGCTCTACTAAGGATGGTGCAATAAAAGAATCAAGAACGAATCAAATAATATAGAGGTGGAAATACCACCAATACTACCTGTCGTCTCAATCACAGTACTCTGATGCTCACCCTGGGTTCTCGACCATTACATAGATCCGATGACTCCGTGCCATATCTCCAACAAGAGGCTCGAGCTCGTGTCTTACCCTTGTTAGGGTTCTTGGGCAATCTCTCCAATGATGTCCACAACACCACAACCATAACAAATGCTGGTCCTCTCAAAGGGAAGCGCTCCACTGGTACTCTAGATGATCGAGAGATACAGATCCCGACGATCCGGCTATGGACTGCTGAGGTCTCTGCTGATGAGCTCCTGCTGACTGAGCTCTCGGCACACCCTGTGTCCTGATGGGACCCCTAGGAGGAGGCCCCATACTACGTCCTCTCTGCGCATCAAATCTCTGAGGAGGTCGGTAAGGTGGGCGGGTCTGCTGCTGCTGCTGGTGGTGGCCTGAATGAAGCTTGCCCTGAACTCTATCCACCCCGTGGAGGAGGAACTGACCCCTTCGACCTACCATCCTACATCTGCTAGATACGGCTCCAAACTCTGTCTCTAGCCTGCTGCGTCTTCCCCGTGTCTCCTCTGCAATATAGGCCTTCTCCACGGCCTCTGCTAATGTCTGTGGGCAGTGAATGCACACTGCGCCACCTAAATCCAAGTTTAGGCCCCGATGAACATGTGAATCCGTACCTGCTCATCCTGCATATAGTCAACGTACTGGAGTAGATCCAGAAATCGACTCTCATACTCAGCCATCACATCGATGCCCGACGAGGTCATGAAACTCGTCTATCCGCTCAGAGTATAAATCTCCCAGGTAAATACCTACTCCTGAAACGCTCCTCAAACAGCTCCCGTAATCGCTCTCGAGTCAACATGGAGCTTCGCTCTCGGTCCTCCACTGCACTCCCGCTCCATCCTTCGAGAGATGGATTACAACACGAGCTTTCGTGTTGCTAGTACAAGGGCAGAGCTTGAAGCATCCGCTCAAGCTCACCAACCAGGCCTCTGCCTGAAAACCGCCTGTATCACCCGAATAGTGAGATGGTCGTAGCTTCAGGATCTCCC
The DNA here is from genome assembly GCA_018340775.1 of Taxus wallichiana var. yunnanensis. Lineage (NCBI taxonomy): Eukaryota > Viridiplantae > Streptophyta > Pinopsida > Cupressales > Taxaceae > Taxus > Taxus wallichiana. The sequence continues at coordinate 182,161,494 of CM031237.1, read as the reverse complement.
TGATATGGTCTGCAGCTGACGTATGATGAATCCTAGTTCTCTCTGTATGCTCCTCCCTCTGTCTAGGGCTTCGAGACCTGTCCCTATGTCCTGAGATCCTGTCCCCATGTCCTCTCTGTGGTGACTCTACCCTAGCCGACTCCGCATGGAAGTTCTCTACCCTGTGCTCCTCACTGTGTCGAGGGGATGCCTGGGCATCTACTGATGGCTCCAAACTATGTCTTGCAAGTCGTCCTCCCAAGGGCTCTCCGCGTATAGCGGCATTGACATCCTGGAGTGTCTGCAAGATCTGAGGTAGAATGGCTGCTACAGCCTGCTCTGCGGTGGTATATCTAGGTCTATATGAAGAGACCCCTCACCCAATCCACGCCTCCTGCACAGATCAAGGTGAGAGTTAGTTCATTGTTCTAGGTCTTGTGTCAGTTTTCTAAATTTGTTGTTTCCTATAATTATCAACATTGTGGTTTTATATATTAAAAGAATCAACTCTGCACTAGGTTAAATGTTCACGTTTCATGTTTTCTGTGTGTGCCCAAGGGTCCAAGCTTCAACCCCGGCTCGATACCAAAAAATGTAATGCCATGAAAATATAACGACGAAAATGACAACGAGCCAAGAACTTGCTTCCACAAACATATAACCCGAAAATTGACTAATTTTTTTTTTTTTTTTTCGATAATGTATTTATATGATGGCATTTGCATTCTTTCAAGATAATGTATGTGTACAATAGTTTTATATTTTACATTTGAGGTATAATATTTAGTCTTTATTTAGAATACATAAATACTATATGTACATTTAAAATCTCAAAACGAGATATATTATTTACATCATAGTAAGTAAAAGTAATATAATTTAATATCAACTATTACGTCCTAAAAATTTGAATATTTAACACATTGCCTATCTATAATAATTTCATTAACTATAACAATTAAAACATTCTTTGTCATATATATCTACTCCCACTTCTATTATTTTCTATTGTTGTCTTAACACTATTTGATTATATATACGTATAATATTAATTGTGATACACATTATGATCAATTATTTTTTTGTGATTAAGCCTAAATATTCTCTATATCTTTATCTCATACATCTTATCTTACACACATTTTTACACTAAATAATACTTATTCACTTAACATTTAACCTAGTGTCACCATTTATTATAACTTATAGTGATACTCATTAAACATCTATATGTCTCAGTATTTATACTGCAGTCACTAATTATAACTTATATTCACATACAACTCACGTATATTATTTTTTTTATATGTTATACGCTACTATATTTTTTTCATTATACACAAGTATAAGTCATTGGAGCATATTAGATAATCATAATAAAATAAATTGATTATTGATATAACATATCAATGAGAGTGTGTAATGTAGTATTTGAAATTTAAAAAAAAAAGTAAAAGGGACAAGAGTTTTACGGTGAAAAAAAAACATTCGAATTTGGGTTTGAAAACAAGATTGGGGTGGGTGGCTTTAATGGCCACCTGCCATAACACTAAACCTCCTCTCCTTGCGTGCAAGTTACACCAACTCCTGCTGGGCCGCATCAAACATTTATTCACCTAGATTTGCAAATCTCTAACTTTACATAATTGGCCACCCGCCATTTTATACTATCTCCCGCCGCGTGGTTTAATGTGGTGGTTGAAGATGAAGCTACAAACAAGTGTAGTAAAGTCGTGAAAATTGTTTTATTGAAGCCACACTGCAAGTGCGAAAAAAGGGAGAGAGAAGAAGAAGCTACATGTGAGGAGGGGGCGGGATCTACGGCCTCGCCACGCCACAAGGAGGTCGGCCAAAACGAGTGCAGGGACACAGCAATAACAAAGCCACTTTTTTTTAAGTGCTTAAACAAATAGGTTGTTGAACATGTTATTATCTGTTTAGTATCGAATGCATACTCAAAAATCTGGGATCCGCCTTCAAGATATTTAATCAAAAATGATTAAGATTGACAAAGTGGGAGTGTTACTAGAAGACCTGGTGAAATTTATTACAAGATCTTCTAATGAGAACTTACCCGTTTATAGTGTCACTCGTGGAAGAGAGTCTCATAGAGGTGGGTCTGTTTACGTCTGATCAGATTGTAGAGAGCAGTTCTTTTGGCGTGTACACATTAAGAAAAGATGAGTAGCCGAAGATTGGTTTTATGCTTAGCTTAACTAATGCTTGAGTTTTCTACCTTTCTATTTGCAAGTTTTCTGAAATAGTCTTTACCTCAGTTTATCTGCAAAAGGGGTAATCCATGACCAAAGACATGCCACAGCATAGGATAAAGTCAAAAATATTGTGATCAAGAAGGCGTGACAAGCATTGTTTCTTAGATGATGTCTACTGTAAGACAGTTGTGCTACTGCAGATAGGAACATTGCCTTGGTAGTTGAGGATGTCGCTGACATAACTCCTTATAGATTTGCATACATGTATTCATTGCTATATTGATAGATCAAATGATCATGGGAGTGTGAATTAAACCTTCCAAGGCTTGGTTCTAATCCTTTTTGGTCCTATATACAACTAGAAAACCAAAATGATTTAACTCGTGGAAGAAAATCGCATAGAGGTGGATCTGGTTCATAACAGAATATCCATGAAGCACAGTTTGCTTTGCAATTATAAGGACATACGTAGGTTCTATTAGTATTATTTCTTGGTTGTATATTATTAATATTCTATGTTAATATAAAAAGGAATATTAATACTACATTCGTAATTAATATGATTTAATAATAGTAAACCCATTACTTTTAATATTACTTACATATGAAAAATATTTAAATATTAGTTTCCTTATTAAACATTAAGGAAATATGGGTAATTAACTCATTAAGCTTAGTAGCTTTTGCATTGAAATCTCCTTCTACACAATTTAATAAGCATTGTACGGGATTTCAAGTAGATTTGATTTCATTTCCTTTTTTAATTTTGCAAATGATTTTGAATAAATTCTTAAATGAGAAAAACATAATAGAGCTAGGACTTAAATTACTTCATTGGCATATTGAAAACTATCTAAAACTTAAGTCTTTCCATCAACATACAAGAAGAGAAAATGCACTAATATTCCAACTTTTCAATACATCTCTTTTAAGTAACAAAATGAATTTCAATATATATATATATATATATTTTAAGGTAAATTTCCCAACATTCCTCAAGAGGTTTTCAACCATATTTCCATTAAGTTTTAGAGTAAGAATTACTAACATTTCAACAAGATCAACACATTCATAAGAGGTTCCAAGCCAAGTTAAAGGAGAATAAATAAATTGTCTTTCCTTCAACTTTCAATTCCACCCACATTACAACCTTACTAAAGAAGATCAAAACAACTTTCTTTCAAAATCTTGTTACAACATTTTCCACTTAATGTGGGAACAAATTTACAATAATGGAAGCTAAAATACAAAGCAATATTACATTTTTCCTCCACTCAAGGTGGGTAAAAATACAAGGTGGTTTCACATTGTCATCAACAAGGCTCCAATGCTACAACATCAACAAGGTAGCTCCTCCAATAGTTTGCTTGATTCACAACAAAATAAGGGGAGAGGCAACGCTCTCCTCCCAACCAAGATACCCAATGGAGAAGAGAAGCCATCCTCTCCATTGGCCCCCAAGCCCCAACCACATTACAATGGGAGAAAATCCAACTCATGGCAACTACTAGCTTCCACATAACTCAACATAAAATTTCACATTCATTCCATAATCCTTCAAAACAAAATCAACAACACAACAAGAGGGAAAACAATCACAACAACAAGTCACAAGGCTTATCAAGAAAGCCATAAGAGTAAGACCTATGGGGAGGCCACTTATGCCTCCCAATGGGAATGGGTGCCACCTAAAAGCCTCCAATGCAAAACACAATACCCCAAACAACTCTTATGCCTCCCTCAAGTACCCCTTATCCCTCCATCCACTCTTATGCCTCCCTCAACTCTTATGGCTCCCTCAAAGTAAAACAAGAAGAAAATGCAAGCATTTCTCTTACTAGGTGGGCACCCAACCCAAACTCCCTCCTCAAGAAAATGATCTCTTATGCCTCCCTCAAATAAACTCCCCATAGTCTCCTCCCACTCCCAACTTAGGCATTCTACCCATTCCCAACAAGCATTTCAAACAACAACATTCAACACAACATAAATATACATTCATATAACAAAAAAGAAACATAATGCAAACAAAGGTGAAGCTCCTACCTTTCCATGGTAGAGCTTGCTCCAAGTATGAAGTCTCAATCCCTCCAAAGATCAAGCAAGCATCCACAAGCTCCAACAAAATTCCCACAAGTATCAACAAGCTCCAAAAATCCACAAACTCCTTCAAAATCCTCTCCTCTCCAAAATACAAAAGACTAAAAATGAAACTTCCAACCCCCAAAACAAACAAGAGGATCAAATAAATAGAGAAAAGAGAGGGAGGGATGATGTGGCTCCAAGTAGGATGCCACCTCCTTTTCCCTCCACTCCACATCACTTGGTCAACTTCATATTCCAATGCACCATTAATAAGTGGTTGAAAGAAAGGCAAGCACCTTACACACTCCAACTAAGCCCACTCCCCAAAGGACAAAATTAAATTTTGAAAGAAAGTGCAATTAATATTTTACCCTTTTATCCCCCCAAAACACCTAAAAGACCCTAAATTTGGCCTTCCAACCCATAGGTAGGGTTGGCATGGGGTTTTAAGAGGTGTGGGACAAGTTTGACTTGTCCCACAAGCTTTGAAATTTGGCCTCTAAGGCCAAATTCGAGTTTCCCATGTGGGGTAGAGTGTGCTACACTCAAAACTCAAACACACATCAATCCACACAAAATCCAAAGTAAATCAAGCCTAATAAATGAACTCTCTTTTGGTCATATCCCTTAATTATTTTAGGACAATTTCAAATTAGCTTAAATAAGACACTACAACCCATGGCTAACAAAGGGGTAATCACCAATCCAAAAATCTAAATAATAACCAAGTAAAATTTCACTTACTAAAAGAAAACACATACTAACATAATAAAAAGGGAAAATTAAAACAAAACAACACATGACCCCTAGGTCACAATTTTCCCCTAACCAAATAATTCTAACACACACACAATTACTTGTTGCCATGGTGACCTTAGCTGGATTCTTCTCAAATTCCGATGTGGTTGGTCTCCACTCCCCAATATTGTTGTGAATATAATATACCCGCAGTAACAAGAATACCTCCTTCGGCTGGTTGGCCGCATTAAAACATTCATGCCAAATATACAATATAATCTAAAATAAACGACACATGATTTACTATCATCTATGCAAGTACGATATCACTTACACTTTCTAGCACATTTCTATTCCACATTTCATTTATGTCAAAACGATCATCACATTAGTCCAATTATCAAGTTCTACTCAATATGATTAAACATATCACATGTCATAATTAAAGATAAATAACCCTGTCAAAAGTATACAAATATCGTCATCAAATGTCCACCAGTAAACCATATGCATCATATAAAGATCAAATCAATAACAGTCCAATGTCTATGATATCTACTAGCATGCTAAATCAAGAAGCCATAATAATCCATAAGTGAAGTAATCAGTCTTAAAACAACAAAACAAAATGGTGTCGATTCGGGCTTCCTTGTCTCTTTTGCAGAATTTTTGCCTTTTCACGTCCCACGCGTCCCTTGCAAACTTTTGTCCCAATTGCCCCAACAAATATCTCCGAACTGCCCGAAATGGACTGTCTTTTAGCAAATCGGCCGATTCGCGTCCCACACATACTTTTGTCCCAGCTGTCCCAAACCGCGCGAAACAAAAGACTTAGATGATTTTCCTTGCTTTCGGCCGTTTGATTTTCACGCGTCCCATGTCCTAACTATCCCACAGACCGCCTGGGACAAAAATGTTTGACTTAGCTGATTTTCTTTGTATTTCAGCCCCAAGCTTGGTACGACGAACCTTGGTACGACCCGCATTAGTACGATCCACACCCTTTAGACCTGAAATGCTTCAAAATAATCCTGCAACCTTATTTTTGCATTTTTTCATTTTTTCTAACTCGTTGGGATTTATTCTTGGATGGGGAGTTAGAGAGAAGGCAAGGGGCCCCAAAACATGATTTCAGGCCTCGAATCAATCTACTTGCTCAGAACTGAATAATTTGATGCATGTTATCAAAATTACCTTGAGGATGAATTTTGGATAACGGGCATCATGGTGGTATCTCGACGTCGGTAGCCCAACTATCAAGTCCATGAAAATGGTATTCCATTTCCACTCTCGTATAGAACAAGGAAACAGAGGCTAAATGGATGTTGATGCTTGTCCTTTACCTTCGAAACTCTAAACAACGTGAGACAAACTCAGCCACATCTCTCCAAAGTCCCCTCTAATGGTACAACTATCTCAAGGTGTCCTGCATCTTATACACCCTAGGATGGGCTGAACAAGGTGAATGATAAGCCTCTATCAAAATGTCCTATCTCAAGCCTCCATCTCTAGGAACATATATCCAAATTTATATTTCGAGAAGGTTATCTACCTCTAATTAAAATCCATAAAACGTACACTCAAGGTGTCTTTGAGACTCAATCTCTTCTTTGGTTGCAAGGTATAATTTGTTGTAGGGAAACTGTAGTAATACCCTACTCTGTAAATCTATGCCCACCGAATTTCCCATAACCACATATCTCACCCTACTCAGGGCATCGAAACTACATTCTCCTTCCCCTTCACTTGATCTATCTCCATGTCGTTCTTAAAAAGAAACTCTATCCAATGTATGTAATGAGCGTTGAGATTTTGTTACGTTAACAGATGGCAAAGAATCAAGTGATAAGTCCTGAGTGTAAATCTCCAACTAATAAGGAATTTTCTCCACCAACCAAGGCATGCAAAACTCTCGAAAGCTCAAGGTCACGAGTCAGATAATTGAGCTCATAATCCTTAAGTTTGTGAGACTCAAAAGTAACTACTCTAGCAACCTTCATCAACACACCTCCAAATCCTACCAAAGAAGCATACGTACAAATGAAGAACTCACCCTGAGGATCTAACACTTAAGAATAGGTGTTGTCATGAGGCATTCCTTCAGTGTCCTGAATGCCTACTCAAATCTATCTAACCATACAAAATTCTTCCCTTTCTCGCTGAAAGGAAGTGATAAGGTGTTCAACCCGAGAGAAGTCCTATACAAATATCCTATAATATCCTGCCAAACCCATGAAGCTGTGCACCTCTGTCACACTAGTGGGTATTATCCAATCAATAATATCTCAAATATTGGAAGGATCGAATATGATAAATTCCAAGAAATTATGTGGCCCAAATATTTCACCTCCATCTAAAAGAATCCACACTTCTCCGTGTTCCCATACAGTGCTGCTCATGAAGACATTGAAGAACCTAACAAAGGTGCTCTTCATGCTCCTCACATGTATGTGATCAAACAAGAATTTCCTTAAGGAAAATGAGCACAAAACAATCCAAGAAGGTCCTAAACACTCCATTCATCAAGTTCATGAATATTGCGGGGAATTCGTCGAACTGAAGGCACTACTATGAACTCGTAGTGGCCATATCTCATATGGAAGGTGGTCTTGCATAATATTTTCCTCTGTGAACCACACTTGATCATATCTTGACTTAAGATCTATCTTGGATAAAAATGTGGCCCCCTTCATCTGATCAAATAAATCACTAATTCGTGGAAGGGGCTAACGATCCTTGATTATTACTTTTTCCAGGTTGGCGGTAATTAATACACAACTGCAAAGATCCATCGTTCTTTACAAAAATCATCGGTGCACCCAAAGGGGACACACTAGGGTGGATTAGGTATTTCTATAGAAGGCCCTCAAGAGGAAACTTGAACTCACGAGCTCAAGCATAGTCATATGATAAGGTTTTTGTGAGATAGGATCTTTTCTAGGAACCAAATCTATGTGAAAATCTATCTCACGTGGGAAGGTAACCCCAGTAGCTCCCCTGGAAAGACATCGAAACTCTCTCAAGATGGGATGCTCATCAAGGGATGGCCCACTAGACTCATCCTCCGATTTGTCACTAACCATAACAACATACATCTGGAAACCTCATCACACACACCGCTTAAGCTGCATAGCGAGAGATGGTGTGAATGGAAATGGGCCTCCTAACTCCTGTTATCACTGACTCAACTCCTAGATCATCTATACATGATATAGTCTTATGGTAACAATCCACTCTGGTTCTTTTTGCATACAACCAATCCATGCCCAATATGATTTTATATGAACCCCATGGAAGAATACGAAGATCTGAGGTAGTGGTAAAGGGTCCCAAATCCACTATACACTCTGTTAGTACCCGATTCAATATCATTCACACTCGGAGGAAGATAAATGATTTATATGTCATTTTTAGCTAGGAAGCAACTTATCTTACTTATTAGCACTCAAGATTTGAAGAGGCAGGTAGCACCTTGAAAGGATTTGATCTTATCCTCACTATTTTAGGTTATGCCTCTCAACCAAGGTAAGAGAACCTGTATTGTAGCCTCTGTTTTGTGAAGGGGTGAAGAAGTCCTTGTATTATGTAGATTGCTTGTATATGGCCCTAAGAAAACATGTCCAATTTCCCATTATTCAAACTCAACAAAGTTGTCACTACTAAATGATGGAAATTCTTTCAAGACAAGGATAAGGATACTATAGACATGCTATGATCCCATTGCTTTTTGCATTTTTGTTAATGGATCATATTCTCTTGTTGACACACAATGCAACACATGGGTAATATAGGTTGGATTAGGTGATTTTAAAATGAATTTTGGGGTGGGATATTTTTAGACAAGACTAACAAAAATTTGCCAACTTCTTTGAGGACCTTTGCAAAACTTGAAAAACAAAACCCAAACAACAAAATGCTTCAAAGAGGTTAAGGTATTCCTTCAACTAGGATATGTGCACCAAATGGAAGCCCATATCTACACTCTTCAACACAATCATTGATTGTATATCACAAAATCTTGAGTTAGATGAATCAATTAAGCATTTAGAAATTCCTATTTTATCATACCGAAGGCGCACCCATAGGTTTACAAACAATCTTTGTATTAAGGAAGGAAAAGTGAATTTAAATTTGTTTATCCATTTACCAGATGAAAGGTATTATGATATTGGGATTGCAAATAACACTAATCTATCACAAGAATGAGACCCGCATGATGAAAGAAACTTTAAACACCAAATTACAATAGGATCAAGAAACATAAATTGAAAGCATTTTGAAATATAAGCGTATGCAAATTTTTTTCGAGACAACAGAAAATAATCCAGAAATGACAAAAATTATTAGTAGGGGAATGTTACAAGAACAATTTCAAAGCTTGTTAGTGGCTTTACATTTGCAACCAACAAACATGATACAAATTTTATGTAAAAAAGGAATCAAAATGGTTCTCAGGTGGTTTCTCAAAGAATGGGCTTCTTCCCAGATTTTCCCATGAAAATTCTAAGTTTCTCTAACCATTTGTATGACAAATTCATGCAATATATACCTTTCACTCACTCACTCCACTTTTCCCCTCAAATATTCCCTCCAAAGTGGAATATTTGAAGCACCTTTGCTTTGTAATATTTTTTGGAAAATGAAATTTAACAAACTAACAAAAATTTGCCAATTGTTCTCTGAAAAGTTGAATCATTACAAAACTTTCATCATTCTTCAAATCGGAAGCACGTTTTTCACTTCCCATGCATGTAGATCCCTTTCATTTCAACTTTTCCCTTCCCAATTTTTACTCAGAACTTTGGATCTGGTAATTCACATTTTTCATGAACCGGAGTAAAATTTATTTGAGAAATGCCTTGGATTAACAAATTGAACCCCAAAATGATTAATGTGGACCTTGCAGGACAAAATGACATGAATTGGCAAAAATTTGATGAAGATTGATGCAAAAACGCATCTCCAAACTTCCTGAAGCTCAAATCATGGTCAAACCGGTTAAATACACAAAATACCATTGATCTGTTCCTCAACTTTACATTTGAGCCCTCCACATGGAAAATCTGGGTAAAAATGGGCCTTGGGACATCTTTTTACATTTTTACTACTTTTGGAAAAAAATTCATTTTTCCTCCGCCACTCTGCCCTTGAGATTTGGGCTTGACACGTGGCGCAATATGACTAGATACGGAGTTGTGGCTCAATTTTACACATTTTTCATCATTCTGGAAAAAATGAAAAAAAAAAAAATTTCCTTCGCCACTCCACCCTTCCGCTTCAAGTTTCTAAAGTGGGTCCCAGTGGAACCCGGGGTCCCTTTATGCCTATAACTCCATTTTCTCTCAAAGGGAAAAGTTTTCACTTTTTCTCCGCTAGCCCACACCTCCGCTATTGAATTCTCAAATGAATTTTGACTTTTACCCTCAGGCTTGCAAGTTAGTTTGATACTTTGAGTCATTTGTATACAACAGTAAAATTTCCAAGTTGTCACCGATGGTCCACCTCCCCGCCTCTTTGGCTTTTCAAACTGCCACGTGTCACCACGACGCACCTTGAGGTGGTCCCAAAAATTTGATACCCTGAATGAGCGCGGGCTCACCACGTGTCCTGTAGATGCAAGGATGCAAATTTGACTAGGAGAAAATGACCGTCAAACCAAACATGAGCATTTGAGCCTAAAAATGAAGTTTTCTTCAATGACAGAGAGTTTAGACATTTCCAAGGTTCAAAAAAGATCTTTAGGGACACATCAACCCATTCTTCTTTAAGTATTTTAAGGCGAATTTCAAGAACAAAAATTTTGAGTGTGGCAATAGAGGGAATGGGAAAATGTGATTTTTTTGAATGGATTGAGCCGGTGAACTCAAAATACAAACATTTCTAGAGGAACAAAGAAACTAGGAAACAAATATGGACCCATACATGATCTTTGACCCGGGAAAACTAAAAATGGAAAAAATACCAACCAAGCACAACATGAAGAAGGATAAAATGAAAAAGGCCGTAAATCAATAAAATTCCAAGGGAAAAAATGGGGCGAGAAAATTTTTAGCACCAACATAGGCTCTGACTCGGGGATGGGCACTCCTTGTGAGTGCCACAAGAACAAAAGTAGACCAAGTTCCAAAATATCCATTATAAAAATTGAGTCACAAGCCAAAACACCCAAAAACCATCTGCTAAACCAACCAAAACAACAAAAAATATAGCATAAAAAAACAACTATACACTGTAAAAGTGATATGCAAACCTCATCTTTAGGGATCAATCTAAAAAATGCTTCAAATGTCTGTCATTAATAGGCAACTCAAGTAGTTACCCATCAAGTTCCTTGAGGAAAAAGGTATTCTCACAAATTCTTATGTCAATGGAATATGGCCCCATCCACAAAGCATCAAATTTACCATGCTTGTCATTATCTTCATGCCTGCTATCCCACAATAGCACAATATCTCCAATACTAAAATATCTTGGGGTTACCTTCTTATCAAATATATTCTTCATCCTCTCTTTGAATTTTACATGCCTCTAATGGGATGCTCTTCTTGCTTCATTAAGCTCGATAATCTGATTAATCCTTACTTCATATGGACTAATTTCTTGGTCTTTCAGTTGTTGAAAAACTTAAATGAAGACAATTGCAGATGTAAGGGCAGCAGAGCTTGTGTTCCATATACCAATTCAAATGGGCTTTTACCAGTAGTTCTTTTAGTAGTGATCCTGTCAGCCTATACAAAAAAATTTAGTTTCTCACCCCACTTCTTCTTGTTCAATTCTAAAGTCCTTTTAATGATATTCAAAAGTTTTTTATTGTTGGACTCGTCTGTCTATTTCGTTGTGGATTGTAGTTAGAAGCATATGTCAACTTTATCCCATACTATTTGCACATTTCCACTAAATGTCCAGCTTTGAAACTCATGGAATTATTAGTAATAATCTTGACTGGCACTCCAAATCTATAGATGATATGATTCAATATGAATTCCATTACAACTTGGTGTGTTTCCTTCCTAGTGGGGATTGCTTCCACCCATTTTGTGAAAAAATCAGTAGCTACCAAAATCCATTTGTGTCTAGCACTTGATGAATCAGAGATTTCACCAATGAAGTCCAGCCCCCATTGTTTGAAAGGAGCTTCAATTGATACAAGCTACAAAGGAAGGGATCTTGAAGCTTTCAATCTTCTAGAGAAATGCTGACAACTCTCACATCTTCTAACCAACTGAGTTGCATCCTTGAAAAGAGTTGGCCACCAATAACCAGCCCTCAGAATTTTGTGTGCAGTAACTCTTCCAGCAAAATTTCCTCCACAAACTCCCCCATGGAAATCAGCAATTATTTTGGGAGCTTCATCTTTAGTCACACATCTCAAGAGGATTCCTTCAGGGTTCTTCCAAGCTAACCCAAATATTGTAATGCTATATTTTTTAGAAGCAAGCTTGAGGGATATTTTCTAATTTTTATTCAAATTTCTAGAGTATAATAAGTGTCTGAGATAAAAGATTACATCCTTGTACCATTCAAAACCCAACAATTTATCAAGAACATCTGTCCTTTCTTCCTCTACCTCATTTACTTAAGCATTCTATAGATTGCTTTCAGCCATGAGCTTGGAAAGACCCAAACCTCTTACTACCTTTGTGGTCTGGATGTCCATATCATATTCCTACAATTTTTTGACCCATCTACACCTTTTTCTTTAGATCTCCATCTCTGATAAGATGTATTTCACCATTGTGTGAGGAACATAAGAAAATAATTTGGAGCTCAAAATATAAGGCCTAAAAACTTTTACTGCTTTTACCAAGGAAAATACCTACTTCTCCATGATTGTGTATTTCAACTCAGTTTCTTGTAATGCCTTAATAAATAAGGAAATAGTTCTTTCAGCTCCAACATCATCCTTTTGCAACAAAACAAATTAAATTGTGTGCTCGAAGCAAAGGAGAAGATTTGGAAAGTTTTCTTGTAATTTGGGGCTGTTAGAACTGGAGCATGCTTCAATGCTTCCTTGATTCCATCAAAAGCTTTAATGGAATCCTCTTCCCACTTGATATTTTTGTCCTTCTTCAACATGCAAGTAATGGGAGAGTCAACTCAGCAAAATTAGACACAAACCTTCTAATGAAATTGATTTGACCAAAGAAGCATTGGATTCCTTTCTTATTTTTTGGAATCGGTATCTTGATGATAGCTTCTATCCTTTGTGGATCAATCATAACTCCTTCTTTAGACACAATGTGACCAAGTAGTTTTAATTTTTTCACTCCAAAATGGCACTTCTTTGGATTGAGTGAAATGTCATATTCTCTACATTTGATCAGCATTCTTTCCAAATGCTGCAAGTGGTCAATTCTTTTGCTAGAAAAAATAGTAATATCATCTTGATAAACAACAATAAAATCATTCATATAGTCAATGAAAGCAACGTCCATGGCCCTTTGAAAATTAGCTCCAACATTAATTAAACTAAAGGGCATCCTGAAAAAAACATATGTTCCCCACGGAGTACTAAAGGCAATTTTAATCCTCTTTGATTCTTTGACAACAACTTGGTTATAACTGGAGAAACCATCCAAAGTAGAAAGCATTTCAGAACCAGTCACTAATTACAACATTTTTTCCATGTTTGTTAGAGGATATTTGAATTGTCAGATTGGACTTGGAGTTCCACACAATGAATTGAGAAGAAGCATGGTGTGAATCTGTCTTTCATTGATGCTCTATTTAGATTTCTGAAATCCACACAAAGTTTGATATCTCCATTTTTCTTTTTGACCGGCACCAAGTTTACAACCCAAGAAGAATACCTTGTGGGTTGAATGATTCCTCCATCTCTCAAATTTTTCAATTCCTCTTGCATTTTGAGAGAAAGGAGTGGGTTAATTGGCCTTTTCTTTTGTCTGAATGGTTTGGCATCTTTCTCAAGAGGGATTTCATGTTGGAACAAGTCTTCTCTATATGCTTTTAGCTCAGAATAAGACCAAGCCAAATAGTCCTGATATTGTTTCAACAATTAGATATAGGACTATTTTTCTTCCTTATTTTAACCACTCCATAAAAAATCTTCCTTGGTTTCTCCTTTGTTTCCACGTCATCCTCTTCAACATCTCTAGATGCAAACATGTTTCTATTGATTATATAGTCAACAGTGTAAAAATTTGACTCGAGAGCAACTTGCCCTCTAGGGATGGTGTTAGTCTTCAATTGAATGATATCCATACCAAACAAGGTTTCTTTTCCGTCAACATTACAGGACTAATGGTTCCAAATAAATATTCCGATCCACAAACTCACCTTGGTTCTGTAAAAACCTCTTAACCTAAGCATCATCATCAAATACTTGCCAATGTTTGATGTTATCGGGGACTGCAGGAGCCTAGTGAGTAGTTCAACATCATATTCACAAAATGGAGAAATAGTACAATTGTCAAATCTTGAGGCCAACACTCGCTTTTAGCTTGTCTACGGTCATATTTAAACTTCTATCATCATGAACAATGTTGAAGGAATCAAACATCTCAATCAGATCCCAAACTACGTGTTTATATTGTTTCATTCGTTGATTTTTCGTTGCATACAGTTTTCTAACTTATTTGACAAGCAACTCAGAATCTCCATTTACAATGACATCCTTTATGCCATACTTCCAAGCAATCCTCAACCCTAAAAATAATGCCTCATACTGAGCTATGTTATTGGTGCATTCAAAGTTAAGTTTGAAATAAAAAAGGGTAAGTGCAGCAAGTTGGGGGACAAAAGGGGGGTCATAAGTGGACGTCATATTGTAAATAACAACATAATATAAACTTGTAGGGATTATTAGCAATACATAAACTCAAAATTAGAAAAAATTATATTAATATGAATTGTAGCATCGGAATCTAGTTTCTAAAATACTATTTTTTTAAAAAATGGACAATATTAGCTATATTAAACTCTCAAAATTCAATGACTTGGTTTTTTTTTTTAAAAATGCCTATAAAATTATAGTCCGTTTGCCCACGATTTGGATGACCAAAAATTGATATATATTTTTCTCCTTTAGTGAGAAGTTAGATGCCACTATCTATCTTGGGATGGATTTTATTTTTTATTTTTTTGAGTAATATTTTTTTTTTTATGATTTTTTCCGTGAAAGTGGTATGAAAACATAAAGAAAACAGAGCACTTTCCGTTTTCCTGCCCATAACTTCATCAAAAATATTGAAATCAAATTAATTTTATTTTTAACATGTATATAATTTCACCATAGTTGGGATGGTATAATTTTATCACATTACGTAAGTGAAATAAAATTTATAGTCTTAAACCTAGACATAAACATTCATGTGAAAAAGTGTCTTAAAGACCTACTATTAGTAAAAAATTATAAAATGATATTTATCCTATTCTATTCAATTTGAAATCAGTATTTCTATTAAGCTAACAGTCTCCCCTATGCAATGGTACCATTTTTATGACATATTTTTTACTTTTCAGCATGGTTCAAGTCTGTTGAAGACTAAATTTGATGTTTTGGTGTTTTTAATGTAAAATTCAGGATTTGATGTCCACTTAATTGTCCCCCAACTTGGTGCACTTACCCAAAACAAATTCCTCTTTGCTTGGGAGATAAAAACAACACCAGCACCATTACCAAATTTGGAGCAATCTTCACCAAATAACAAATTCCATGGAGAGCCTAATTCTTCAAGACACTTATAATGATCCATCTTTTTCTCCTTACCATCAAAGAAACCAAATAAAATTATCAACATCAACATCAGCAAATAATACTTCATAAGAAGCATTGTTTGTATCCTCAATTAGATGCAACATCTTCTTCTCTCCATATAATTTTACAAGGCTACCTTCAATGGGAATGGTGGAAAAATACATATCCATTTGGAAACTCCCTCCAACACTTGCAACCCACTTTCTTGACAACAACATACCCCATTTGGTAGGGAAATCGACAATTACAACATCAAGTTTCAAATTCTTACCCGGATAGGCTACAAGTTACACCACCAAACCTTTGACACATCCAACAATTGGCACTTCCCTAGAATCCATGGCAATACACTTGCCATACACTGTTGTTACTTTGATATCTAACTCATTCATAACTTCCAAAGGCATGACATTGCATGATGCCCTAGAGTCAAACATACAATTATGTAGCAACCTGTCCTTGATGATCAAAGTTGTGAAGAAAGGGTCAACACTCAGCTAAGATTCAACCAAGGATGTTCCCAAATATACCTCATGTTATTCACAAAATTATAACAATGCTAATGTCTTTCCTACCTCTACAATAGCAAGTGGAGCTTCTAAAACATTCACATTCCTTTTCACAACAACCTTCTCCTCCTTTAATCCCAAATACTCAAGTGATCTCTTCTTGTGCTTTGAGGTATTCTTAACATCTCAAAATTGAAACACTAACCTTGATTTAGGTCAAAACTTGAGCGATGTCACAGGGAATGTATTTAGCCAAACAAAAGTGGAAGGATGGCTGGAAATTTCATCAGATTTCATAAGGTTTTTAACAATTTGAGCATGGGTGAAGCATAACTTTTGCTTGGGGCAGCGGGACTCTTAGCGGATGTTTCTTTCTTAGGAACCTATTTTGGGATATTAGAAAGCAATGGGGTTTTATTTTTGGCCTGAGGCCCAGCTCCCTTGATAGCCTTACTTCTTGTGTTATACTCCTTCTCTTTGGCCACCAAAACATTCATAAGCATATGCCTATCCTCTTCCGAGGGTATACCTACATCATACATCTTGATCATCAATGCTCTCAAGTATTCAAAAACATTATTGGGAAGCTAAGAGCCTTGTAGATTATCAATTTCTAAAACATGAGAAGGAGGAAAAAGATGTACCCATTGGATGCACTCCCAAAGCTAGCAGTAGTCCTTGCACTTATCACTTCAGTGGATGTTTCTCCTTGACATAATTTTGTAGGGAATTCCATCATGCAAGCATCATCATCTTCCTCTTCAATCTGCTGAATTGTTCCACATGGAGGATGGGGTAACAAACATCTATCACACCATTCAATCTGATTTACATCATCAACAATATCCACTCTAGCATTTAACAGATTATGCACTACCTTACTTTCCGTGGCCTGATATTTCCTATGTCCAAATCAATTAATCCCTTTACCTTTGTCATCAAATCTCTGCTCATTCCTATGGTGATTACGAAATTTATCTTGCGCTTGCTTCCTAGGCTGACCTTATGATGTTTGTGTAATTCTTTCTCATCTTTTTCCAACTTGTAGGAAATCTCATTGTGACCCCCGCCAAATTTTTCAGCACTTCCTCCAAGTCTACACTCTTGTTTTCTTGAGGCTTCTCGGGGTTTAAAAATTTAACTCCATCTCTTTGAGGATATTTCACAAAATCCTTCATATTGTTCTCAATTTGAAGTGCCATGGTGGATACCTACCTTAAATTTCCAAGGTTCTTGTCCCTTAAGTAATATGTAGCCTTTTTATCAAATGCATCAAAATATTTTACTAAACAAGATTCATCACATGGTCTTGAATTCACCGAAAATCTCCTCAAAGTTTTATTGAACCGTGTGTTTAAATCATGGATTGATTCATTTGGTTTTTTCTTGATATTCTAAAACTATGATAAAAGGAACCTGGGATCAGTCTTGTCACCATATTACAGCCTGAATGAATTTTTCATTTCAGCCCATGAATCAACAAAATTATTTGTCAAGGCCTTGTACCAATCCCTAGCATCCTCCTCTAAAGTGTGGAAAAATAATTTAATGTACACATCCTCCAATCAAATTTCAAAATCATCCATCATATTAATAAAGAGTTTCAAATGTTGATCACCTGTTATGGCATTATTCCCTTGGAACTTTGGAAATCTAATTCTAACATCCCGAGGCACAACATTAGGATAGTGAACCATTCCCCTAAAATTTATTGGGCCAAAGGAATTAACCACAAATGGAGGCCTAGGTGGAGGCTAAGCCATTTTTCTGGTGGAGGTGATCTTGGGGGTGACACAAGCTGATGAGGAGTGCAAGGTCTTTGGGGCTCAAGAATGTGGTTCACAAGATTGGTATTCTCTAGGTGCTGATTTTCTTGGAAAGTTTTATTAGAATTGAAACACACAGGTGTAGATTGAAGAAGGAACTCACCAAGTACAACAAAAGGACCTTCACTAGTTGAAGTAAACAAGTTTATGAGAAGATTGCTTGAATCAGAATCACTGGAAGAAGAGTGATAATACTTTATCAAATGCTGATTTATCTCACCAATGGATATTCCTTTACTTGATGTTTGACCTTCAACAACCTTCCAAACTTTTCTTTCCTCTAAAACTATCTTTCCCAATTCTTGAAATAATTTTCTACTTGGGTCTCTCCTAAAGAAAGATCTTCTTCCTTCTAGGTTTGCAGATTTTATGTGACAAAATTCACTTAATGTATGATAAGGTACTGGTATTTATCAAAAATATAATAGCAAGGAGTCGCCACTAAGGAATTTCACCCTATTTTGTGCAAATTCACTATGAAGATCTATCAAATGACTACAAATATCAGCGTTATGCAAAGCTTTAACATATATGATATTCTTTTATTCAATTATTCAACTATGGTGCAAAGTTTGAAACAAAAGATTGGAGACACTTGAAAATATTAAACTCGAAACTATACTCTTTATTCCAGCCTTATAAATTTGACTAGAAAATGATGCTCAGCAATGTGTAGTTCCACATAAATCATTTAAATGTATTACCGGGGCTTTGAAATACTTGATATACTCCCGACAATGATGCCGCGGAAGCATGTTGGTACCCATATTTAATCTCCTTCACAACTTGAGCAACATCATGGATTTTACAAGACACTCAAAGGTAGATAAATTATTATATGTCATTGTGTATCTAGCTTTTAAGAAGTGGGTAGCACCTTGAAAGGATTTGATCTTATCCTCACTATTTTAGGTTGTGCCTCTCAACCAAGGTAAGAGAACATGTATTATAGCCTCTGTTTTGTGAAGGGGGTGAAGATGTCCTTGTATTATGTAGATTCCATGGATATGGACTTAAGAAAACTTGATCAATTTCCCATTATTCAAACTCAACACAATTGTCACTACTAAATCATGGAAATGCTTTCAAGACAAGGCTGAGGCTACTAGAGACATGGTCTGATCCTGATTTCTTTGTGCATTTTTTTAAATGGATCATATTCTCTTGTTGACACACAATGCAACACATGGGTAGTATAGGTAGGATTAGGTGATTTTAAAATGAATTTTTGGGTGGGAGATTTTTAGAAAAGACTAACCAGAATTTTCCAACTTCTTTGAGGACCTTTGCAAAACTTAAAAAAGCAAAACCCAAACAACAGAATGCTTCAAAGAGGTTAAGGTATTCCCAGTAACTCGGGATATGTGCACAAAATGAAAGCCCAAATCTATACTCTTCCACACAATCTTTGATGGTCTATCAAAAATATTGAGTTAGATGAATGAGTTAACCATTTGGAAATTTCTATGTTATCATACCTTAGGTGCACCCAAATATTTACAAACAATATCTCAGTATCAAGGAAGGAAGAGTGAATTTAAATTTGTTTATCCCTTTACCGGATGAAAGATATTCGATATTGGGATTGTAAATACAACTAAGCTATCACAAGAATGAGACCTGCATGATGAAAGAACCTCTAAACACATGATTGCAATAGGAGCGAGAAACACAAATTGAAAGCATTCTAAAATATAAGCGTATGCAAATTTTTCCCAGATACAACACAAAATAATCTACAAATGACCGAAATTATCGGCAGGGGAATGTTACAAGAACAATCTCAGAGCTTGTTAGTGGCTTTACATCTGTAACCAACCTAACATGATACAAATTTGATGAAAATTAGGAATTAAAATGGTTCTCATGTGGTTTCTCAGAGAATGGGCTTCTTCCCGATTTTCCCATGAAAATTCTAAGTTTTTCGAACATTTACATGAAAAATTCATGCAATATATAACTTTCACTCACTCACTCCACTTTTCCCCTCAAATCTTCCCTCCAAAAGTAGAATATTCAAAGTACCTTTGCTTTGTAGTATTTTTGGAAAATGACATTTAACAAACTCACAAAAATTTGTCAGTTACTCTCTCAAAAGGTGAATCATTATAAAAATTTCATCATTCTTCAAAGTGGAAGCACATTTTTCATTTCCCACGCATGTACATCCCTTTCATTTCATCATTTCAAATTTTCCCTTCCAAATTTTTACACTACAAATTTGGATGTAGTAATTCACATTTTTCACGAACCAAAGTAAAAATTTATTTGAAAAATGCCTTGAATTCATAAATTGAACCCTAAAATTGATTAATCTAGACCCTGCAGGCCAAAATGACATGAATTGGCAAAAAAATTGTTGAAGGTTGATGCAAAAATGCATCTCCAAACTTCCAGGAGCTCAAATTATGCCCAAATGAGAAATACACAACTACCATCGATCTATTGCTCAACTTAAAATTTGAGCCCTCCACGTGGCGATTAGGAAAAAATAGGCCTCGCGACGTCTTTTTACCTTTTTACTACTTTTGGAAAAAAATATTTTTCCTCCACCACTCCGCCCTTGACTTTTGGGCCTGACATGTGGTGTAATATGACTAGATATAGATTCGTGGCTCAATTTTACACATTTTGCATCTTTACGGAAAAAAGTAAAAAAATTCATTATTCCTCTGTCACTACACCCTTCCACTTCAGGTTTATAAAGTGCGTCCCAGCGGAACCTCGGGTCCCTTTATACTTTTAACTCACTTTTCCCTCAAAGGAAAGTTTTCACTTTTCCTCCGCCAGCCCGCACCTCTCTTATTAATTTCTCATATGAGTTTTGAATTTTACCCTCACGCTTGCGGGTTAGTTTGATACTTTTAGTCATTTGAATATAAGAGCCAAATTTTCCATGTTTCCCATGAATGGTCCACCACCCCGCCTCTTTGACTTTTCAAACTGCCATGTGTCACCATGGCACACCTTGAGGTGGTCCCAAATATTTGATACCTTGAATGAGCGCGGGCTCACCATGTGTCCTGTAGATGTAAGGATACAAATTTGATTGGGAGAAAATGCCCACAAATCGTAAAATACATAAACATGAACATTTGATCTTGAAAATGAAATTTTCTTCAATGACACAGAGTTTACACTGTTGCAAGGCTCAAACACAATCTTTAGGGACACATCAACTCATTCTTCTTTAAGTATTTCAAGGCGGAATGTGAAGAACACAAATTCCAACTGTGGCAATAGAGGGAATGGGAAAACACAAGTTTTTGAAAGGACAAAGCCTAGGGAACTCAAAATATAGACCTTTCCAGAGGAACAAAGAAACTAGGAAAAAAATGTGGACCCATACATGATCTTTGACCCAGGGGCAAACTAAAAATGGCAACATAGACCAACCAAGCACAACATGGAGAAGGATAAAATGAAAGAGGTCATAAATCAATAAATTTCCAAGGGCACAAATGGGACAAGTCAATTTTGAGCTCTAAGACACTCCTTTACTAAGGAGTCTACAAAAATTTTGGCTAAAAAAGCTATTTCAATGTGCTAAGACCCTACCTAACTATCACCAACCCGTGATGCTCTAATAAAGATGTTGCAATAAAAGAATCAGATGAACTAGAATAAAAAAATGGAGCTAGAAATACCACCAATACTACCTATAGTCTCTATCATGATACTCTAGTGCTTAGCCTAGCGGTTTTCGATCACTATATAGATCTGATGGCTATGTCCCATATTGCTAACCATAGGCCCTAAAAATTTTTCCTTACCCTTGTTACTATGGTTTTGTGGGATCTCTCTCCATTAATGTCCAACAATGCCACAACCATAACAGCCTTCTAGTCAGCTCCAATGGGATGCTACTCTAGCCGGTACTCTAGAGGTCCGCATTGTGGATCCTAATGATCCAATTATGGACTACTAAAGTCTCTACTTTGTGAAGCTCGCATTGACTAAGCTCTCGATGCACCTGTGTCCTAATGTGACCCCTAAGAGGAGGCCCCATACTTATTCCTCTCTCAGTGCATCGAACCTATGAGTAGGTTTTAATGGAAGATGAGTCTATTATTGTTGCTGCTTAGGTGGCTATTGTGGTGGCTTCAAGGAATATTGTATGGAACTCTTTCCACTAATAAGAGGGTTATCTTACCCATCAATTTTCTATCCCGCATCTAATAGATGCAGCTCTAAACTTTGTCCCTTTCCTATTATGTCTTCCCCCATGTCTCCTCTGTAATATAGGCCTTCTCCATGGCCTCTGCTAAGGTCTATGGGAAGTGAATGTGTAACGCACCACGCAGATCCAAATTTAGGCCCCGATGAACTTGTGAATCCAAACCTACTTGTCCTCCATATAATCAACATACTTTAGTATGTATAGAAATCAACTCTCACACTCGAGATACATTTGTAGATTCTGACGGAGGTCATGGAACTCATTTATCCTCTGTTGAATGAATGTCCTAGATAAAAACATGTTCCTCAACCACTCCTCAAAAATATCACAGGTAATTATCTTTGATTCAACATGAAGCTTCGCTCCTCGATCCTTCACTAGACAAATACTCTATCCCTTAGAATATGGATCACAACAAAATATTTCATGTTGCTAGTATAAGGGAAGAGCTTGAAGCATCAACTCAAGCTCACCAACCAGCCTCTTCCCGAAAACTACTTGTAGATCTCTCGGAATAGTTAGAGAGGTGTAGCTTCAGGATCTCCTTGATATGGTTTGAAGCTAATGACTAATGGCCCCAAGGTTTCTCTCGCATGCTCCTTTCTAGGTCTAGTGCTTTGAGGCCTATCCTTGTGTTACAAAACTTGTCTCATTATCCCCTCAACGATGACTCTACTCGGATGACTCCACGCAGAGTTCTCTACCCTATGCTCCTCAATATGTCAAAGAGAGGAAAAATCCTCAGTGGATGGCCCCTATCATGTCTTGTTGATTGTCCTCCTAAGTACCCTTTGCATATAACGACATTGACATCCCAAGCATCTGCAGAAATATGAGGTAGAACAGCTGCTACGGCCTGATCTAGAGGTGGAAAGTCTAGATCTTTGTGTAAGGACCCCTCATCTAGTCCGCACCTCCTGCATCGACCAAGGTGAGTGTTAGTTCATTATTCTAGGTGTTATTCCATTTTTCTATTTTTACTAAAATATATAATTTTCAGACAAAGTTGTTTTCTAGGTTTTAAAATTGTGTTATCTTTAATATTGTGCTAGGTTTAATGTTCATGTCTCGTGTTTTCTTGTGTACCCAAGGGTCATCAATTTGAACCCATGAATCTGATACTAAGTGTAATGCTTGATAAATAATACCCACACGAAACCCAAAATGACCTAGGACAAGGTAGAAAAATTATGGAATAATATTTTTTTAAAAAGCGTGTTCGGAAAAAGGTTTCCAATACAAAAATTGTCACATTATTGTTTCTAAGTCACTTATATTTAATAATAATATTTTCTCCATTGTAATAAAATATTAAAACTCTCATTACATTTTAATGACTTAATTAGACGAAGCATGGTTTAGTTTCTCCCTAAGTGTTATTTTGATAAACAAATAAATTCCACTATAGTTGGTAATCCCATATTTTAATCTCAAGGGTAAAGGGGACAATATATTTAAATAATAAAGTTATTTTAAATCCACAAGGTGACTACTTTTAAAATAATTAACAAAGTCCCTAACATTATCACATGGGTTAAAAGAATAAACATACCCCCTACATAATAAAGCGACCCCTTACAAAGTCAACTCATGTATTTTAGGATTAACATTTAAATTTAAATTCAAATTCTTTCACCCACTCCCCACCTACGTTTTGTAGGGATGAACCTCATCTCATGGATGAATTCATCTAGGGCCCTTAGATGAGGGAGAAACCACTAATCAGCTGTAAGTTTGATTGAGAAAGCTTCTTTCTCTTTTCCTTTGCTTATTTTCTCTCTTTTTTGTTTTGTAGGTTGTTTGAGGAGAAGGAGGAAGCCATTAGAGGACGTCTCAAACTTTTTGGAGGAAGAAATTTCACATTTATTTTCTTTTTTATTCACACCTCTCGCGGGGTTTTAAATGTATTTAAATATTTTATTTATCTCATTACTTTTATACTTTCCAAATAGGTATATGGGTTTTGCACCATTTTAGTTAAGTCGTATAAATGGTTTATACATTTACTTGGGTGAGAGAATATATATGTATATATATATATATATATATATATATATATATATATATGTATATATATGTATATATATTATATATTATATATATAATGTAATTTATTTTTATTTTACATTCTATTTTTTTTTTTACTACCGATTTTTTTTTACAAGAAATTTGAAGTGTAGGATTAAGTTTGCTTAATAATATAAATATGTGCATGTTTGAGAACCCTCTCTCTAGACCCAGCGGGCCTAAATTGACTAAGTATAGA
Source organism: Taxus wallichiana var. yunnanensis (assembly GCA_018340775.1). Lineage (NCBI taxonomy): Eukaryota > Viridiplantae > Streptophyta > Pinopsida > Cupressales > Taxaceae > Taxus > Taxus wallichiana. The sequence continues at coordinate 182,136,981 of CM031237.1, read as the reverse complement.
GAATTGGCAAATGGTGCCATATGTCACATCAACACAACTTCAAAGGTCGTGGCCCAAGGCGAAGACTCAAATAAGTGTTGACCCTCCATGTGTCCAGAGCGACAAGGTAGAAGCAGTCATTAAAATGTCTAAGTAGAGGCATGCCAGTGGAAGGAGCCACATGTCATCGACACATAACTTCAAAAGTAACATTCTGAGTGGGTTCCCAAATGCGCTTTGAGCCTCCATGTGGCCATGGTCAGATTTATGGTCCCACCAAGAAAAAGGGACTTTGCCAGAAAACAAAGAAATGGGACACAACAAAGAAAGTTTTCCACGTGTCTCCTCGGTGAAATTTAAAAGGAACAGCCCAAAAGGTAGTTTCCAAATGAGCACGAACTCACCACATGGTCGAATCCAAAAAGGGGCGGGGTCAATGATTGAAAACTCTAAAAGCTTTCGGAGGTCTTGACATGTCTCTTCTACACAACTTTAGAAGTGAACTCGGGGGACATTTTTCAAATGAGTGTGAAGCCTCCACGTGTCTTAGGATGGGCATAATGTCTCTGCCAACAAGAGAGACTCGGGAAAACTACAAAGGAACACAAAGGAGTAAGTGGAATCTGCCATGTGTCGATTTGGCATAATTTTAAAAGAGAAAGGAAGGGGCTGAATATTCAAGATGTGCGAGGCTGCCATGTGGGTCTTGCATGGACAGACTCTTTTAAATATTGTGTGCCCGTGACCTTGACCTCCAGACAGCCGTATAGTTCAAATTTTCCCTCTCTCCTTCTCTCCTTCTTCTATATATTGTAAAGGAGGGGTATATTCAAATAGTTGTTCATCTTTTCTCTCCTAAATCCCTCTCTCTTTCTTACTTAGGGTAGAATGTGGAGTCTTAGCCTCTTATCATGGCTCTGTAATGGCATTTTCTTTCCTCTTTCCCATTGATTATGTACTTGTGGGAGTTTTGGAGAAATACAATATGTTTCGTGATGCATTTGTTCATCCTTTGCTCATTTTGCTGTCTCTTCTCACCTTTTGTCATTACAGGGTATACTATGCATACTTTGATGTTTATTGCAGGTTCTAGGAGCTATGCTTAATGGGTCTTGAAGTGGTGTTCTATGTGAACTACATCTCTAGTTAGTGGTGCATCTTGTCCACCCTCTCCTCTGCTCACCTCTCTCCACTGCGCAGTAGTTTTGGTTTCGATCAACCACTTCCTTTTCTAGTGTATCACCACTTAGTGTAGGCCCTCTTTCACCCTCTCTCTTTAGAATGACTAGATTAGGATAGATATTTTTGCTTGCACTGGAGTATCTTGTGGCAGGTAGATTAGGAAGCAATAACCAGCCTTCTCTTGAGGGCCATATCAAGTTTTTCAAGTCCCACATCTTGAGAGATGGTCCAATGTTGTGTAATCACACTGAATTCCCCACTAACAACTAGGCCATTTGAGGGTGTTGGGATTATACACTAACAATAACTATTTCTATCCTTTTTACAAAATACAAGTTCCAACCATTCTTATAAACAATTATAAAAATGTTTTCAATAAGTTTTAAAATGAGAACTACTAACTTTCCAATGATTTGTTTAGAACAAGAGAAACACATTTTTGTGGGGAAATAAATCAACCACAATGGAAGTAAGATATTTCCCTTTATAAACTTCTTTTCTATTACAACAAAACTAGCTTTACAAAAACAAATCTTTCTTTCCCTTTTCAACATACAATACAAATTTAATAACCAATAATCAATCCAACTTTTCTTCACAAGGATTAATACAATATCTTCCACTTAAAGTGGGAAATTTTACAAGAATGAAAGCTAAAATGAAATACAATATTAAAATTATTGAACCATAAGTGGGAATAACAAGAATCTTTTATCATAAAAAGATTTCTTTTTGGACACCAACAAAAGCTCCAAGATTCACATCACCAACAAGAGCTCCACCATGCTTCATTTAATCAACAACAAAAGGGGTGGGGAGAGAAGAATATATCCTCCTCATTAGCCACTAAGCCCCAATAAAATTACAATTAAAAATGGATCGAAATCATGGAAACAAACAAACGTCCACATCACAATACAAGGATTATACAACCATACTAAAACACAAACAACTCAAACTACAATCACAAGAAGCACTAACACAATATACAAGGAATCAAATTATAAAGCCTAAAGGAGAAAGAACATATGGGGATGTCACTTATGTTGCCCTATTTTTTCTATAAATTTTCCAATCTGCTGGTTTGTCATATTTTCTATCTCCCCGAATGGATGAGTACAAGTTCTATGTTTACCAGGGTGTTCTTGTAAATCCTTTCCTATGGTCGTGGATTGATGTTGAGCCGTGAATTTTTGCAAATTCTTTGTCCTTGAAGAAAATTTCAATTCTAGGCATAAATGGTGAATTTTCCCTGTATCTTGTTATTCGACGGGCATGTTTTCCCGATCAAATTATATCTCAAGCGCTTCAGCTATGTGGTCTCTTTTGATTGGATGAGGTACGTTAGGTCTATTTTATAACTTGTAACTTTTGCTATGTTTGCAAAAATATCAATTTGGCCCCACCTCGTTGAGTTATGATTGTTCGGTCAAATTTATAAAGGTGGAACGAATTTCTCTTTTTGCCCCGAAGGTGTATACATGTTCATTTTTAATTGGATGTGGTCCGGTGGGTCTTTTTGGTAAAATTTTCCACTTTGGTAACATTTTTTACAAGTAGGGAAGCGGGTCATTGGAGGTTTTAAAATATTTTTTCATTTTTGAGAAAAGGAGGAAAGTTATGAAATAACCCGCAACTTTTTTGGGCCCACATAAAAATTACAAGTGGGAAGGTGGGTCGGTGGAGGAAAATTGGAATTTTTTTCCTTTTTCTTAAAAAGGGTAAAATTACATAAATGAGTCGCGACTCCATCAAAGGCCTAGATTAAGCCACGTGTCGAGCCTATATTTCAAAGGTGGAGGGGCAGGGAAAAATGATAAAATTACACATTTTCTACAAAAGTCATAAGATGCAAAAGGAAACCCCAGGCCCGCTTCGAATCATATTTTTCCACATGGATGACTCTAATCTAAAGTTGAGAAAGGGAAAAATCAATGGTTGTTGTGCATTGCATCTAATTTTGCCACCATTTTTGCTCCAAGACTCTTGGAGATGCGAATACACATTATTTTTCATTATTTTTTCTAAAATTCCTTGTTGTTTTTGTTTGCAAAGTGTAATTGAATGGATTTAGAGCTTAATTTATGAATCCAAGTAATGTAAACCTTGATATTTTGAAGTTGGAATTTCTCTGGTAATTGTAAAAATGTGAATTACCGAGAGAGCTAGATGCAAAGAAAATTTATAGAGGAAATAATGGGAAAAGGACGAAATGATGGAGGTTGAATGCACGAAGGATGAAAATGTGCTCCCGCTTAAAACAATGATGGAGATATTCGTAATGATTCACCTTTTTGAGCAACTAAAATTTTTTTGTTGCAAACCGATTAAAATTCATTTTCTGGAAATCATGATCAAATATGTAACAAGAAAATGTCCCTCAATTATTTTTTTCTTGGGGAAAACTTCGATGTAATTTGAGTTTTATAAAAATCATGCTTTAGTCATGCAAATTGTCGGGGGTTGAATTCTTACAAGAAAATTTGAGAAAGCCCATCTTCCCGAGAGACCATCTCGAGAAACCTATTAATCTCTTATGTTTTATATTTGATCATATCAAGTTGGTTGCAAAGTGTACAAAAATTGAAAAGCTCGAGATTTTTAAGAAACCTTCCCTATTTGAATCTAATCAATTTTAAATTAGTATTTGTTAATCCTAGGAAAATTTGTGTCTTCTTTATTTCAAAATTTATGCAAATATTATTCCTTGTTCTATTGCAATCTTGTGTTAAAATCCCTCCGAATGACACAGGATCTCAACCCTATGATAGTTTAGTGACATTTTCAATTTCATTACGAGAAGAGCCTTCATCCTGTAATGAGATAAATAATTTAAAATAACTTTACTATCATTTTGTTGATAAATATTGTTTATAAGCCTTTGAGTGTATCTTAGGTGTGAGGAACCAAGGGTTTTTAATGTTTAATTGAGTCTTTAGCTTGAGCCTTCATGTTAAATTCTTAGAGATTGTGTGAAAACGTGCAAACTTGGGCCTTCATTGATGCACACCTTCTAGTTGAAGGAATATTTTAGTTATTATAAAGAATTTTGTCATTTAGTTTTTGATTTTTTGTGAAGGTTCTTAAATATCTTGAAAAATCAAGTTTATCCTACTTAATATCCCACCAAAAATTATTCAAAAATAATGAATCGTACTGAACTATCCCTATTTTCCTTTTATCTCCACAAATGAATAAATTATACTGCCACAATATGTAGAAGTAATCAGATTCCATAATGTCTTTAGTAACCTTAACCTTGTTTAGAAAATATCACCATTCTCTATAAGTGACAACTAATAAGAGTTAAATTGTGGTGCATTGATTATATTTTCTCAAGGTTTCCTTTCAAATTTATGTAAAGAAGGATATCTTCATTCTCCTTCAATGACATAGGTTAAAAAGTGGGTCCTCTCACCCTAGTTGAAAGGCACAACCTAAAGTAGTGAGGATAGATTGGATCCTTTTGAAGGTGTTATCCATTTCTCCAACATCCGAGTGACAAAGAGCCACCAATCACCTCCCACTATAAAACAACATACATGATTATTAATCTATCTCTAGGCTACTTGTTAAATCTCTCATGCAGCTCAACTTGCAAAGGAGAATCAATTTGGATACCAACACATTATACGTCTCAAAACTCCTACACACTCTTATGTCTCCCTCAAGAACCTTTTATGCCTCCCAAATTCTCTTATACCTCCCTACAATCTCTTATGCCTCCCTCATTAAAAGAAAGTAAGAAATGCAAGTATTTTCTTGTCCAAGGTTGGGAAACCAACCCAACTCCCTTTAAACCTTTAAATAAACTCTTATGCCTCCTACATGTAAGATCCCCATAGTCCCCTCCCACACAAAACTTAGGCAATCTACCCAATCACCGAACAAGCATACCAAAACATTAAAAACCATGCACATATACATGATGTGAAAGAAGCATTTAACAAGAGTATAAATCCTACCTTTCCATGGTAGAGCTTGATCCATGAGTCACACACCAATATTTTTCAAGCCCAAAAAATCACCAACAAGCTACAACAAGATTCACAAGCACTCCAAAATCCTTCCACTACAAAAGGAAATCAAGTAACCCCCAAACAAGCAAAAGAACTTGAATAAATAGAAAAGGGAGAGAGGAGGATGAGGTTGCTCCATGTAGAATGCCACACCACTCATCCTCAACTCCACCTCACAATTCAAACCTCAACCCCCAATGCATAATTTAATGGTGGGTGAGCCGAATGAGAAATTACTTACACACACAATCTAAGCCCACACCCCCTAAGGACAAATTTAATTACATGAAAGAAAGTGTAATAATATTTTACCTTTTTGTCTTCCCAAAACACATAATGAGGTCTGTTTTTCACCCCTCAATCCATAGGTAGGGTTGGTATAGCAATCTAAGAGGTGTGGGACAATTTTAACTTGTCCCACAAGCCTCTAAAATTGGCCCTTCAGGCCAAATTCCAATTTTCATGAAGGCATATAGTGTTCAACACTCAAGATCACAAGAACTTAACTAAAAACACGTAATCCAAGAGCCATCTAATTTATTAAATGAATTCGTTGTATCCATCCAATATTTAGTTTAGTAAAAAGATTAATTTACTAATCTAGACACAAATCAAGTAATTAATAAAAGGAGAATACATCACTATAAAATCACATACTAAAATCAAATAAAGGAAACTAATAAAAGAATAACACATAACCCCTTGGTCACAATTGGAGGTGATCCCCCCCATGGAGACCCCCTAACAACAATTAAAACACACACACACACACACACAAAAATACATGTTGCCATGGTGACCCTTGTTTAATTCATCTAGCATTCCAATGTGGTTGGTCTCCAATCCCCCCATCATTTGTTGTGATAGGTTTACCTAAAAACACATAATACCTCCTTCGGCCTCATGGCCGCATCAAAACATCTAAAATAAAATATACAATATAAATCCACAATCATCTATATATGAATCAAATCATCATCTAGACAAGTAACGATATCATTTACAGTTTCTAGCAACATCTCGATCTTACATTTCATCAATAACAAGAGGATCACAAGATTACTTCAAATGTTAAGATCTACTCAAAAAAAAATAAAATATCGCATGTCAGAAATATGTAACCATGTCAAAAGTATATCATCATCAATATAAAATGTCTCTAATAATCCACACACAACATACTATGAATCAAAACCAACAATAGACCGAGTATCTCTATCATCTACCATCCTGCTAAGTCAAAATGCTACAATAATGTCCATAAGTATATTCAACAATATCGAAATCAAAATCAAAATCAAAAGTGTCGAAGGGAAGTGGGCACTAAAAAATTAAAGAATTAAAGGAAAATAACTCACAAGAATAACTATCCTAAATACACAACGTGTAAAAATATCTAGAAAGATAGAGAAATTTATCCTCATAAATGGTACTTTCAATAAAAATCCTTCAAATCTCTCATTACATCAAAAATCCTCCCTAGTTCTTCCAAAAGAATAGAATATATAAGGAAAGTTGTAAATCCTAACTCCACCTCACACTTTGGACTAATCTCAACAACACATGATATTCAAAGCAAGACATCCAAATTACCTCAAATGAGAAATATAGGATTTGCGATTACCCCATACCTCTTCCGGTGTCTTGTCCTTCATGGTATTTGCATGTTCTCGGTTAATAAGATATACATAATTGTGGATCGATTCTACAAAAAATATGTTCACCAACTTCATAGTGAAAATAATGCAAAAATTCATCTCAACGATAATCTGATTGTGACGTTCTGCAATTCCATTCTGCTGGGGAGTATAGGGTGCATTTAGATTTTGTGTGATGTCCTGAGTGGAGGACAGGAAGGGACTTCCCGATCTAGTGAACAAATCTCTTATATATAATCTCAAAGTGTGAAAAATATTCACTCTTCTTTCAAAGAAAGAACACCCAAGTCTTGTAGTAAAAATCATTAATGAACAACTAGAAAAACTGAAACCCCTTAAATGAGGTAGGAAAGGGTCCACAGAAATTGGTATTCATGACCTTGAGATGGTTATTGGTATAGAATTTATTCAAATTGAAAGGATCTCGATGTTTTTATCCTCCATACATCTATGACAAAGAGGTAATGATTGAGAGAGAGGAGGAAGTCATCATACCATTTATTTCATATTGATCTAATATAGGGATCCATTAGAAAGATGTCCATACAAACAATGTGAGATTGTAGTGGATTCCACCATGGAGGTAGATATTGAAAATCCAAATTATGAAACTACATCTAATGCAAATAAACAATGCTTCAAAAAATATCTAGCAAAATTTATTGAAACTGTTTAAGATATCAAACACAATTTGATTCCATTCTCAGCCAAGAACTCAACCTCTAGCTTGTGATTCAACAATTTAGAGACAACCACGATATGTTTAGTCAATTCATGAACATAAAGTACATTTGTGAGAGTACATCTTCTCATTCCAAGAGGACTAGTCACATTTCATATTCCTTCTATCGTATACTCCTTGTTACCCGCAATATGAACATGATCTCTAGTGAGATGATCAGTAAATGAATCAAAATTTCTATCACCTCTCATGTGCTTAGTGGAACCTTAATCTATCAACCAAAAATTCTATGATGGATGTGCTATTTGGGATACAAGAACCAAATAATCTTCTTGTGCACTTAAATGTGTTGATTCTAGAACATCTTCATTTGAGTCATCATCTAGTTGGGCTGCAATATGTCCTTTCCACTTCTTTCTATGAGGATGCCACTTGGATTTCTTTGAATCAGCATGATCATATGGATTCTCATCTCCAAAATATCATTTTGTGTGAATATTGCACCAATGGTTCATGGTGTCATGCATATTTTTCATACAAATGTGACACCATCAATTCATTTTTTGAGACTTCTTCTTCTATTGATGCTTTTGTGGTTTCTTTTGTGTCCTCTTATTTTACTGTCCCTTAAATTGATTTTGAGTTTTCTTCTCCCTAGAGATCAACTCATTATCCTTTAACTCTTGTTGTAATGTCTCATGTTGAAGAAAATTCATTATTTCAAAAAATCTCATATCTTTTTCTGTGATGGTAAATGTGATGATGAATTTCCTTAACTGGGATAGAAGAGCTCACAAAGTATGAGTTGGAAAACCAACTTATCTTTGAAAACTTCTTCAAGCATGCTAAGCTCTACTCATAGTTTTTCCACTTGATGTAAAAATTATTCCACTTTCTCTCCTTCTTGTATACTCATGGTATGAATCTTTGACTAGAAATGAGGAGTTTATGTCAATTTTTTTCTTCGTAGATCTTTGGAATGAGTATTCGAGACTGCCTTTGATGTTTTTGCATTCCATATGTGTGGTTGTACCTCATTAGATATGCTCAAGTGATCAAAATCAAGGATTTTTCATCAGCCTTGTCATACTTTGTTTTCTCATCTACATCGGTGGGACGAGCGACTCAGTTAATTACGATCTCCAAGAGATCTTTAAAGAGGACAATTGTTCAAATATTTATCTTCCATGTGGAATAATTTGGCCTTTTTAAGAGCTGAGCATCGAGAGAAATGTCCCGGGAGAAGATATGCCTCTAGAAAAAAAATAGGGATAAAAATTCTTACTTTCTTACCTACGCATTTCTAGTATTGTTTCTTTATGCATAGGAGCGGAAATGTCAAGATTGGGTTTCCAATCCACACATCTAAATATCTCATTGATTTTCTTTTAAGATCTGCCACACACATGTGGTCTACAAAACCAAACTCGTTTCTTTGGGAAAATAGATCGCCGAACACTAACAACATAGTGCCAATCAGATCTTCTTTTCACTTGATGATCACTTTTCTTCCATAGGTCATAGCAGCATTCAAACCTCACGAAAATATGTGCAAGTTTATTTATTTTCTCTTAGAAACATGTCTCAAGATCCGATAGGTCACCACAACTTTTATAGTCATTCACACAGGATGATTTTGTTAGGATCGAAACAAATATGACCAATAAAATGGAATTAAAATATAAATAATATAAGCATAAAATCACAAGATAAACCCAACATTTAACATGCTTCACCCAATGTGGGCTAAAAAAAAAAAGCCACCTTCTCCTTTATTCATTCCATAGGAATACAATACAATTTTCTCTTTTTCATATTCTAAAGAGTAAATCCATGCACATATATATAACTTGTGCACCTCTTTGAAAGTTTTTACTTTAACCACAAGAAACCTAAATATAGCATGCTTATAAATAAGACATGTATATAAATAAGATAAACATAAAAATAACAACTCCCATCTATTAATAAGACAATGTTATTTTTATAAACATAAAAATAACAACTCCCGTCTATTAATAAGACAATGTTATTTTTATCCATTACAATTCTTTCCTCCCAAAATCAAGGAAAAAGCAAACTGCCACTTCATCTTGCAATTAGACTCCACATCTCCAACAATCTCCCACTTGGAGACTAACTACTACAACCCACTATTACAGCTCATCCTCAAACTCTTCTCTAACTCATTTCTCTTCTTCAAGATCAATCTTGAAGACCTATCGAAGCCGAACAACCTTCCATCTTCTCTTTTTCACCACCTTTGTCAACATATCAACAAGATTTTGACTTATATGGATCTTCTCCAACATCAATTTTCCATCCTCCAAAACTGATCTAATGAAGTGATACCTGAGTTGTATATGTTTGGTTCTCGAATGGAATGCTGAGTTCTTCACAAGGTGAATTGCACTCTGGCTATCAATGAATAGTTTGTAATCATCTTGCTTCTTTCCCAACTCTTCATGAACCACCGAGATCCATATTATCTCCTTGTTTGCTTCTATAGTAGCAACATACTCTACCTCTGTTGTAGACAAGGCAAAAATCTTCTACAATTTAGAAATCCAACTAACTGTCATGCCACCAAAAATGAATACATAACTTGTGGTGCTCCTCCTACCATCCAAATCTCCAGCCATGTCTACATCAACATATCCATGTAAAGAAACCTTTGACCCTCCATAGCACAACTGCCTACTACTGGTCCCTCTCAAGTATCTGAGAATCCATTGGACTACATTCTAGTGCTCCTTTCTTGGATTACTCATGTATCTAGCTGACAACTCCCACTACATGGGCAATGTCTGGTCTTGTGCATACCATAACATACATCAAACTTCCAACTGCTGAAGCATATGGAACTCTAGACATATATTCAATCTCTTCATATGTTTTAGGAAACTACTCTTTAATACTCAACTTGAAGTGCCCTACTAATGGTGTACTTACTCATTTTACATCGTGCATCCTAAACCTATCCAACACCTTTTTCAAATACTCTTCTTGAGACAAAGTCAATATTTTACTCTTTCTGTCTCTATTTATTCTCATGCCAATAATTTTCTTTTCTGCACCTAAATCCTTCATGGAAAATGCATTGGATAACTGTATCTTTAGCTCATTTATATCCTATAAGTTTGACCCTACTACAAGCATGTCTTCCACATACAAAAACAAGATAATTTAAGTGCCATTATCTAGTCTCTTAAAATAAACGTAGTGATCAGAATGACATCTAGAGTAACCATGTTCTATCATGAACCTATCAAATCTCAAATACCATTGCCTTGGAGCTTGCTTAAGGCCATACAAGCTCTTCTTCAATCTGCACACCAAATTCTCCTTCCCCCTGACTTCATATCTCTGGCTGCTCCATATATATTTCTTCCTCAAAATCACCATGAATAAAAGAAGTATTTACATCTAATATTTCAAGATGAAAATATTCCACACTACTAAAATTAAAATAGTTTTCAAACTTAAAATAGTTTTATAGAATTCATTTTAACAATAAGATAGAAATTTTTATCAAAGTCTATACCTTTTCCTGTATAAATCCCTTCACAACAAGTCTTGTCTTGTACCTCTTTTTGTCACCTTCTTCTTCCTTCAATCAGTTAACCACTTTTTCTACAATTCTCTCTTTCCTGTAGGAAACGAAACTAAATCCCAAGTTTGGTTGTGATCCAAGGAGTCTATCTCCTCATCCATACCCTGCTCCCACTCTTTATGTGTTTCTAACTACATTGCTTCTTCAAAACTTTATATTTCTCCACCATCTATCAATAAACAATAGTAAATCTCATAGGAAGATAATCATGTGGGAGGTTTAGTTACCCTAGTAGAACGTCTAACAAGATTTTATGGACTTTGAGGCTATTGTTGTTCTTTTTTATCTTGATCTACTGATTCAACACCGACTATGCCAGGATTGATGTAAACTTGTTTATTTTCTAGTCCTTTGAGCACTTCTCTATCTTTTATCTCATCAAGTGGTACATACTCATTCTTTCCCGCTTCTTATCATGTATTTGTTCCTATACATAAACCTTTCATTGAAAATAATATCCCTACTCCTAATTATTTTCTTCTCATCCAAACTCCACAACTAGAATCCAAAATCATCAGTGCCATATCCAATGAAAGTACATTTCTTTTACTTAGCTTCTAGCTTGGTCCTATTCTCTTTATCAATGTGCACAAATACCTCACATCAATTTTTTTTTAAAAAAATAATACTTCACCTCCTTATCGGTCTAAGCCTCTTCGGGTACTCCACCATCCAAAATAGCTGAAGGTCCTCTATTTATCAAGTAAACAACAATATCTACATCATCCGCCAAAATTGTAAGGGAAATCCATCATGCAATCTCATGCTCCATGATAGTCCTGTTCATTCTTTCCGACGCACAATTCTGCTGTGGTGTTCTAGGAACTATCTTCACCATACGGATTCCATTCTGTGAACAATAGTTATTAAATTCATTCCTGCATTACTCTCCACCATTATCATATCTGAGACACTTCAACTTCAAACTAGTTTCATTCTCAATCAAAGCTTTCCACTTCTTTAAAGTATTAAATACATCATATTTCTTCTTTATACAGTAAACCCAAACCTTCCTAGTAGCATCATCAATAAAAGTAACATAATATTGTGAACCAACAATAGAAGATACCTGAGCTGGTCCCCACACATCCGTATGAACAAGCTCTAATTTTTTCTCCTTCTTGGTTGATCCAACCTTGAGAAATCTCACACGTTTTTGTTTTACATACACACAATTCTCATAAAAGGCCAAGTCTATATTTTTCAAATCTAAATACTTTCCCTGTGAATGTACAATCTTCATCCCCTTCTCACTCATATGGCCAAGTCTGTGATGCCACAAAGTTGTTTCTATACCCATAGTAGCTATAATAGAAGATGGATCAGTACTAACATTGGATAAATACAAAGTACCTACTTTATTACCTCTTACTACCACAAGATAACCCTTGGTAACTTTCCAAGAATCTTCTATAAATATAACCATACAACCCTCATCTCCTAATTTCCCTATAGAAATTAAATTCCTCCTCAATTTAGGAACATGCTTGACATTCTTTAACACCTAAGAGTTATCATTTTGTAATTTAACATGAACACTACCTTTTCCAACAATGTTACATGGCTCATCATCACCAAGATATACCTACCCAAAATTTCCTTGAACATAATCTTGAAAATATTGTCTATGAGGAGTTGTATGAAATGAAGCACCAGAATCTAAAACCCAAGATTCTAATTTACTATATAAAGAAAGAATAAGATCATCTTGTAACGCATCACTTACTATGTTTTCCTCTTTTCTCCCTTCTTGTTGATCTTTCCATGATTCTAAAGACCAACAATCTTTCTTTGCATGTTCTATTTTTCTAGAATTCTATCATACCATCCTTCTTCTAGATTTAGATCTACCCTTTTTATACTTTCCACGGTGTCTAGGACCTTTTCCTTTTTCCTTCTATCTTCCCCTATTCTCTACAATCAAAGCATTACCCGATGAATCAACTGTTCTTTTTCTTCTCATCTCTTCACTAAGAATCAAACCAATAACATCATCAAACTTTAAAGTGTTTGAACCAGAAACAAAATTATTCACAGCCATAACCAAAGTATTCCAACTTTCGGTAATGAGAAAAAAATCAAAAGATCCCTAAATTCATCATCAAAACATACTCCTATACATATTAATTGATTAGTCATCATTTTGAATTAATTTAATTGATCATTTATGAATCACTATCTCGACATCTTCATTGTAAATAAACTTTTCATGAGATATAGCTTATTGGAGGATGAGGGTTTTTCATATAATTTACACAATTTTTCCGTTAGATCTACTTTTCTTTTTCTCAGTAGAACTATTAAAAGTTTCCGTAGTTTCCAGGCACAACCATATCATTCCCAGTGCCTTCTGATCAAGAACATCCTATTCTTCATCTTTCATAGCTGACAACATTAAAGCTTTCCCTTTCAATGGTAGATAAAGATCCTTCTGATATAGGTAGTCTTCCATCTGCATCTTCCATAACTGAAATTTCTAGCCATTAAAATTTTCAACCCTGAACTTGCTATCTTCTGTCATTGCTCCCACTCAAACAAGAAACCCTGCTATGATTTTTTTCTACCAAAATAAAATCGTGCTCTGATACCAGTTGTTAGGATCGAAACAAAGATGAGAAATAAAAATGGAATTAAAATATAAATAATATTAAATCCACATTAAACAAATATTAAATCCACATTAAACTTTATTGAATTAAATCTGACTAAGAATGGAAAATTTGCCTAAGTGTTTTTAAATAAACAAAATTAATCTCTACTATAGTTGAATATCCCACACATAAGTCTCAAGGGTAAAGGGGATAATATAATAAATAATAAAGTTAATTAATCCAACAATGTTAAATAATAATTATCAAGGTCCCCATTTTACATGTGGTTAGAATAATAAACATACCCTTACCTGATATAGTGACCCCTTAAAGATTCAACCCATGTATTTGAAAATCATACATTTAAATTAAAAGGGAATTTCCACTCACCTACTCTCCACCTAATTTTTGTAGGGATGAATCTCATCCCTTGGATGGATTCATTTAGGGCCCTTGATGAGGAAGAAGACCACTAACCCTAAAGTTTGCTTAATAAAACTCCTTTCTCATTTCCTTTTGGTTCATTGTTTCTCTTTTGATGTGCAGGTTATTAGAGGAGGATGAGAAGCAATTGGAGGACATGTCAAGCTCTTGGGAAAGGAATTCATGCTTTATCATTTTCTTATTTTTACACACCCTCTCCTAGTGTTTCAATTTATTTTTATATGTTCCATTTATCACATTAATATAGTATTTACCCAAACGGGCTTGTGGGTTTTTGCCCCATTTATTTATGTAGTTATGTTTGATTTGCATATTCATTAGGGTATGTGAATATGTGTGTGTGTACATGTATTTTTACACACACACACACACACACACACACACACCTATTATTATGTATATATGTCTTTTTAAAGACCAAAATCCTGAAAATATAGGTCATATTAATTCTATTATTAATAGCATTAATGACTCTAAATCTTATACCTAGACTTTAAAAAAAAAAATTATAATATTTTGATGAGAAGTCTAGAATCAAATCAAATTTCACTTGTTGCTACTTTAATTTACATGGGATTTAAAATTAAATCTCTAATAACTCTATAGTGAATTTTACATACTCCCAATGAAGCTATGGTCTAAGTTATAACAAGCAATTTCTTTACTCCTATATATTTGGGAAATTAACCTATTTTTTTGAACATGTAAATGACAATTACAATTCAAATTATTTCCATCTAAGCATACATAGTTTTGCCTTCTTTCAATAATGCAAGTAAATGAACAAACTAGGCTAACTTTTCCTTTACATGCTTTCAAGTATTAAAGTAAACTTTACTATTTCTTGACTTTTCACAACATACAAGTTTACAACCATTTTCACAACCAACTTTACAATATTTCCAATAAGTTTTAAAATTTAGAATCTACTAACTTTCCAATGAAATCTATACACTTGTATGAGATAATGAGTTGACTAAGATATGAACAAGTTGTTTCTTTCCTTTACAAAATACAATGCAATCTTGATCACTTAATTATCAATACAACTTTTCCTCAAGAAGATTTATACCATATATTCCACTTAAAGTGGGAAAAGTTACAAGAATGGAGGCTAAAAGAAATAGAATAATAAGAATATTCCACCCTATGTGGGAATAACAAGGAGTTTTTCTCACAAAGTAAGATTTCTTGAGGACACAAAAAATGCTCCACGTTTCACATCACCAACAAAGACAGCTCCACCATGATTGATTTGATTACAATGAAAAAAGCGGGTTGAGGAAACACTCTCCACCCAACCAAGAATTCCAATGAAGAGAAGAATCCATCCTTCTCATTGGCCCCCAAGCCCCAAGCACATTGCAATAAAATAAAAGGATTCAAATCATGGAAACAAAATAAGATTCCACATCACAATACAATATTTTACAACCATACCAAAACACAAACAATAAAAATACAATCACAAGAAGGAAAGCAACAAAATACACAAGGATTTAACATGAAAAAGCCAAAGGAGCAAGATCTATGGGGAGGTCACTTATGCCTCCCAATGGGAAATGGGTGCCCACCTAAAAACCCTCCAATAAACATCTCAAATACCCTACACACTCGATACCTCCCTAAAGTAAGATCCCCATATTTCCTCCTACACCACACTTAGGAAATCTACCCAAGCACCTAACAAGCATATCAAAATGCTCAAAAACATGCACATAAACACAATATACAAGTAAAAATATTTTACAAGAATATAGCTTGAACCTTTCCATGGTAAAGCTTGATCCAAGAGTCCCACATGAAGTTCCCGCAAGCCCAAGCATTCACCAAAAGCTCCAATAAATCCAAAAGCATTCCAAAATCCTCTAACTCCCAAAAATGTAAGAGAAAAAAGAATTGAAGTAACCCCAAACAAGCAAAAGAACTTGAATAAATATAAAAGGGGGAGAGGAGGGTGAGTTGGCTTCATGTAGGATGCCTCATCACTCATCCTCAACTCCACTTCACAAGTCAAACCTCAACCCAAATGCACTATAAATTTTGGGTGAGAGAACTGAAAAGTTACACACACACGCCAAGCCTACACCCCATAAGGAAGAACTTTAATTCCAAGAAGGAAAGTGCAATAATAGTTTACCTTTTTGTCATCCCAAAACACATAATTGGGTCTATTTTTGACCCTCCAAACCATAGGTAGGGTTGGTATAGCAATTTAAGAGGTGTGGGACAAGTTTAACTTGTCCCACAAGCCTCTAAAATTGGCCTTTAAGGCCAAATCCGAATTTTCATGAAGGGGTAGAGTGTACAACACTCAAGGTCACAAGCACTCAACTTACAACACATAAACCAAGAGCCATCAATTCTAATAAATGAATTCTTTCGACACATTCTTAATTAATTTAGTAAAATAATTAATTTACTAATCTAGACATAAATCAAATGATTAACAAAAGGGAAATACATCACTAAAATTTCACATACTAAAATTAAATAAGGGAAACTAAAAGAAAGAATAACACATAACCCCTTGGTCACAATGGGAGATGGTTCCTCCCCATGGGGACCCCATAACAAAAATTAAAACACACACACATAATAAAATACATGTTCCCATGGTGACCCTTGTTGAATTAATCTAGCATTCTAATGTGGTTGGTATCCAATCCCCCAATGTTTGTTGTGACATGTTTACTTGAAAAACACATAAAACCTCCTTCAACCTCATGGCCGCATCAAAACATCCAAAATAAATAAACAATATAACTTCATAATCATCTATATTTGAATCAAACCATCATCTAGGCAAGTAAGGATATCATTTACAATTTCTAACAACATCTCAATTTTACATTTCATTAATATCCATATGGTCATAAGATTAGTTCACATTTTTAGGTCTAGTCAATATAATGAAATATCGCATGTCCGATACACACACACACACACACACAAACATGTCAACAACATATCAACATCAATATAAAATTTCTCTAATAATCCACACGCATCATGTATGAATCTAAATCAATAATAGTCCAATATCTCTAACATCTAAAATCATGCTAAATCAAAACCTACAATAATATCGTTAATTATAGTCGATTGTATTGAAATTAATAACAATAGGTGTCGAAGGGAAGTGGAAACTACATCCCCCTCCCCTTAGACTCAACTTCCTCCTAGAAGTCACTGGAAAAAGTGTGGAAACTAAACTTGTAGAAATGTAGCATCCTCCCACGTAGCCACACTCTCATCATATATGTCCCACTTTGGACTTGAACATGGTCAATCTCTCTACGCTTAAAGGCCCACAAGATACTATGCTTTAAATTAAAAAATGGGCTCCACCATCACCTGCCCCTAATCCTACACCTACAAGGTGGTCCAGTATAGTACATGAGATGGGTCTCTAATATATCTCCTATGTATAGAAACATGAAACACAAGCTAGGTGGAAATGCTAGATGATAGGATAAAGGACCAATATGATCCAAGATCTCAAAGGGACCCAAAAACCTAGGAGAAAGCTTAGAACCTTTTGCTTAAATGATAGGGCTCTTATGTGGTCTAACACAAAGAAACACCTTTGTCCCCACCTCATAACTATAATCTTTCCTATGTTGATCCGGATACTTCTTCTTCCTGTCTTGAACCTCCTACAATCTCTCCTGATTGTGATAACTCGCTTCTCCATGTCTTGTAGTAAATCGCCCAAGAGAATCCCTATCCTCTAAGTTGTCCCAACTAAGAGGTTTTTGTACTCTTTACCGTAAATTTCCTAAAAAGAAGCCATTCCAATAGAACTCTAGAAGCTATTATAGTAGGAAAAATCCACCAAGTACAAATACTCCTTCCATCTCAATTGATGATCCATGACGTAAATCCTAAGTATGTCCTAAAAAAATAATTCACCTGCTCATTCTCGTCCATCAAACTCGGGGTGATATGTCAGATGGAAATTGATCTTCATCCCAAGAGCATGTTACATCATAGTACAGAAGTGAGAAGTGTACAAAGGATCACAGTCACAAATGATCTTCCATGAAATCCCGTGTAACCTAACGATCTCATCAAGGTATACTTGTGCCATTGCACTAGCTGTGTAGGTGGTCTTCACTGGATAAAAATGAGCCACTTTCATCAATTTATCAACCATGACCATGATGGCATCATGGTCGTATCTCGAAAATGGTAACCCAACAATAAATTCCATAGAAATAGTGTCCCATTTCCACTCCGATAAAGCATGAGGAAAGAGAAGGCCAGCTGGATGCTTGATGCTTGGCCTTCACCTTCGACACTCTAAATAGCATGATAAAAACTGAGCCACGTCTCTCCGAAGTCCCCTCTAATGGTAAAAATATGTCAAGGTGTTGTGCATTTTCTTCACCCCATGATGAGATGAATAAGGTGCACGATGAGCCTCCATATCGTGGAAGATATATCTGACCTTTGTGCCTAAGAAGGCCATTTGTCTCTAGTGAGAATCCATCAAAATTCCCCTTAAGGGGTCTCTGAGACTCTATATCTGCTCTCCGATCGCAAGGTGGAAGCTGTCATCAAGCCGCCGTAAGATCCTCGCTCCGTAAATTTGTACGCACTAAAGTGACAATAACCACATGTCTCTCGTCTACTCGGGGCATCTCAGTAACCACATTATCCTTCCCCTTCACATGCTTTATATCCATGTCATACTCACAAATCAACTCCATCTAACACCACCGATGGGCATTCGATTGGGCTGCGTGAAGAGGTGGTAACGACTCAAGTGATCAGTCATGAGTGTAAATCTTTGGCAAAGGAGGAAGTGTCTCCACCAAACAAACACGTGAACAATTTCCACAAGATCAAGATCATGAGATAGATAATTAAGCTCATAATCCTTGATTTTTTTAGACTCAAAAGCTACTACTATGCCTCCTACATCAACACACCTCCAAGTCCTGCCAAAGAAGTGTCTTTGCAAATGAAGAACTCACCCTGAGGATGTGGCACTACAAGAATAGGCATTATCATGAGACATTCCTTTAGTGTCTTGAAGGCCTGCTCACATCTGTCTGACCATACAAACTTCTTCCCTTTCCAGTGAAGGGAATTAATGGGGTGTGTAACCTAAGAGATGTCCCGCACAAATATCCTATAATATCTTTCCAAGCCCAGGTAGTTACGCACCTCAATCACACTAGTGGGTGTTCGCAATCCATAATAGCTCAAATATTGGAAGGATCGACTACAGTACCTTCCCTAGAAATTATGTGTCCCAAATACGCACATTTTTCTCGAATAAATGCACACTTCTCTAGGTTCCCATAGAGATGCTACTCATGAAGGCACTGAAGAACTTGGTAAAGGTGCTCCTCATGCTCCTCACGCATACGTGAGTAAATCATAATTTCATCAAGGAAAATGATCACGAAGTGATCCAAAAAGTCCTAAACACCCCATTCATCAAGCTCATGAACATTACGGGGCATTCATCAAACTAAAAGGCACTACCGTGAACTAGTAGTGGCCATATATCATATGGAAGGTGGTCTTATGAATATCTACCTCCATGATACTCACCGATGGTAACCCGACTTAAGATCTATCTTGGAGAAGACTGTGGCCCCCTTCATATGATCAAATAAATCATCAATGCGTGGAAGGGGGTAACGATTCTTGATAATTACTTTATTTAGCTAGCGGTAATCTATACACAACCGCAAAGAGCCATCATTCTACTTTACAAAAATCACTGGTGCACCCCAAGGGTACACACTAGGATATATCACGCCTTTCTCTAGAAGGACCTAAAGATGCAACTTGAGCTTGCAGAGCTCAGGAGTAGTCATCTAATAAGGTTCTCGTGAGATAGGCTCTACACCCAAAACCAAATCTATGTGAAAATCTATCTCACGTGTGGGAGGTAAACCTAGTAGCTCCCCTGAAAGACATCAGAAAACTCACTCAAGATGGTATGATCATTAAGGGATGCTCAAATAGACTCATCCTCTTATCTATCACTAACCGTAATAATAGCATACATCTGAAAACTTGTTTCATGCACCGCTTAGTGCATAACGAAGATGGTGTAAATAAAGATGGGCCTCCTAACTCCCATTGTCAGTGACTCAACTCTAGATCATCTATACATGATATAGTCTTATGTTAATAGTCCACTCTAGATCTATGTGGAGATAACTAGTCCATGCCCTAAATGACTCGATACGAACCCAATGGAAGGATACAAGATTCAAGGTAGTGATGAAGGGTCCCAAATATACTACACACTCCTTAACTAAGGAGTCTACAGAAATTTTGGCTCCATAAGCAATTTCAACATCCCAACTAAGACCCTACCTAACTGCCACCAGCCTACAATGCTCTACTAAGGATGGTGTAATAAAAGAGTAATGAACCAAAATCAAACACAATGGAGGTATGAATACAACCAATTCTACTTGTCATCTCTATCACAGTACTCTTGTGCTCAAATTAGGCGCTTCTCAACCGCTACATAGATCGATAAATACCCCCATGTCACCAACAATAGGCTCTAAAATCTACATTTTACCCTTGTTACTAGGGTTCTATGGGAACTCTCTCCAATGATGTCCAATAAGGCCACAACCATAACATCTGCCCGACCCTCTCTAATGAGATGAAGCTCCAACCGGTACTCTAGAGGTCTATGTTTTCAATCCTAATGATCTATCTATGGACTGATAAGGTCTCCACTGGTGAGATCCTACCGACTAAGCTCTTGGTGAACCCTCTATCCTAGTGGTACCTTAAGAGGAGGCCCCATAATTCATCATGTTTTTGCATCAAACATCCGAGTAGGTATGAATGGTAGACATGTTTGTTGTTGTTGCTGCTTTGGTGGCATGTTGTGGTGGCATGAAGGAAGACTGTACTAAAAATTTCCACCATGGATGCGGATCCAAACTATGTCCCTAGCCCGCTACATCTTTCCTTGTGTCTCCTCTGCAATATATGCCTTTTACATGCCTCTCTCGCCAAGGTCTTTGGGAAGTGAATATGCATCACACCACCCAAATCCAATTTCGGCCCCCGATGAACCCGTGAATCTGTGCCTATTCATCCTACATATAGTCATCATACTTTGGAGTAGGTCCAAAATAGACCCTCATAATCAGCTACAGTGATAGATGCCTTACAAAGGTTGTTGCACTTGTCTATCCGCTACCGAATAAACCTCTGGGATAAGTACCTAGTCTTGAACCACTCCTCAAAGAGTTTCCAGTAACCGTTTATGAGTCAATGTGGAGCTTCTTCTCCTTGGTCCTCCACTAGACACCTGCTCCATCCCTCAGAAGATGGATTGCAACACAAGCTTTTGTGTTGCTAGTACAAGGGTAGAGCTTGAAGCACCCGCTCAAGCCCACCAACCAGCCTCTAACTAAAATCTACTTGTATCTCCGAATAGCTAGATGGTCGTAGCTTTAGGATCTCTCCGATATGGTTGGAACATTCGACCGGTGACTCTTAGGCCTCTCTACATGCTCATCTCTAGGTCTAGGGCTCTGAGACCTATCCTTGTGTCCTAAAATCCTATCTCCATGTCCCCTCTGTGGTGACTCTACTATGGCTAACTCCACATGGGAGTTATCTTCCCTATGCTCCTTGTTGTGTCAAGGAGATGCACGAGCCTCAACGAATGGCTCCCTATCATTTCTGGTTGATCGTCCTCCTAAGGACCCTCTGCGTCTGTAAAATCTAGGGTAGAATGGTTGCTACGGCCTGCTCTGGAGGTGGCAAGTCTAGGTCTATGTGAAAGGACCCCTCATCTGATCCATGCCTCCTGCATAGACCAAGGTGAGAGTTAGTTCATCATTCTAGGTTTTATTCTAGTTTTCTATGTTTACTAAAATATACAATTTTTAGACAAGTTGTTTTCTAGGTTTAGTATTGTGCTAGGTTTAATATTGTACTAGGTTCAATGTTCGTGTCTCAAATTTTCTTGTGTGCCCAAGGGTCCAAGCTTTGAACCCAAGGCTCTGATACCAAATGTAACGCCCGCTAAAAATGCCTGCATGAGACCCAAGAACAACCTAGGGTTAGCTAAAAAAACTATGGAATAATTTTTATTTGAGAAGTGTGCCCACAAGAAATTTCTTTATTCCAAAAGATTTGGGAAATTAACCTTTTTTTTAACATGTAAATGAAAATTACAATTCAAATTATTTCCATCTAAGCATACATGGTCTCACCTTCTGTCAATAATGCAAGTAAATGAACAAGTTGGCTAACTTTTCCTTTACATGCTTTCAGGTATTAAAGTAAAATTTACTATTTCTTGACTTTCCACAACATACAAGTTTACAACCTTTTTCACAACCAAAATTTTAATATTTCCATTAAGTTTTAAAATAGATAATCTACTAACTTTCCAATGAAATATATACACTTGTATGAGATAATGAGTTGACTAAGATATGAACAAGTTGTTTCTTTCCTTTACAAAATACAA
This sequence comes from Taxus wallichiana var. yunnanensis, assembly GCA_018340775.1. Taxonomy (NCBI): domain Eukaryota; kingdom Viridiplantae; phylum Streptophyta; class Pinopsida; order Cupressales; family Taxaceae; genus Taxus; species Taxus wallichiana. The sequence continues at coordinate 182,114,334 of CM031237.1, read as the reverse complement.
TGCAATCTTGATCACTTAATAAACAATAAAATGTTTCCTCCGGAAGATTTATACAATAACTTCCACTTAAAGTGGGAAAATTTACAAGAATGGAGGCTAAAAGAAATACAATAATACGAATCTTCCACCCTAAGCGGGAATAACAAGGAGGTTTTCTCACAAGGTAAAATTTCTTGAGGACACCAAAAATTGTCCATGTTTCACATCACCAAAAAGAGAGCTCCACCATGGTTCATTTGATCACAACAAAAAAAAGGGGGAGAGGAAACACTCTCAAGCAATCAAGAATTCTAATGGGGAGAAGTATCCATCCTCCTCATTATTCCCAGAGCCCTAACAACATTGAAATGAAGAAAATGGATTCAACTCATGGCAACAAAACAAGCTTCCACATCACAATACAAAATTTTACAACCATACTAAAACACAAACAATACGACTAAAATATAGAGAAGGAAAGAAACAAAATGCACAAGGCTTGAACTAACAACACTATCACATGTGTCTTATGCAATGATTATAGTTATTTATAGATCTTTTATATATCATATATCATATGTTTTACTTCAGATATTGTTATTATTTTATTCATCTATGTTTTATAATTATGCATGTGTACATTTGTTTTTTACTCTAGTTGTTCCATAAGTGCCTTATTTGTCTTTGGATATCACGAGTGGACAATGTTTGTAGCCTAATTTAATTTTTGTAGTTGTGTATCATTTGTTTGTAGGACCACGATACTTTATTGTCTTATGATATCATGGGCATGGACCATGTTTACAAGAATTTTTCCTTTTATTGTGTCATTTCATTCGAGGTTTTGCTCTTGTTTCTACATTATAGGCACTTATTTTTTGTACTAACAAACCATATTATATTGTTGATATGTTTCTTTTTTATTAAAATTAATTTTTTAATTTTTTCATTAACATTATTTTTCCTTCACCTTTTAGCAATTAAAACATTGTTTTACATATTTACAAATGTCTTGTTTCATTTGGGGCCAAAGGTAATTTTTAATGATTTATACGTAAGTTTTTGATAACTTAAATGGTCATCTAAAGCTACGACATCGAGTCTCTGAAATTTTTTCATTTTATATCAAATAGGTCTAGAATACAAAGTGATATTCTATAATACATGAGTTCATTAGTTCCAAGTATATAAGAAAGAAGATAATCATTCAAATGTACATTAGATTTTTTATTTCATATACCTTCATAAAGGTCATAAAAGTAATTGTCTACAGGTGATTTAGATTTAATAGTTTTTAAATTCACTTGTCTCAAGTGCTAAAGAATTTTTTTATATACATTTTTACTCAAAGCATCGTAACTACATTTTTGTTACTTAGAAGATATTGGATATGAAAATCATACTTGCTTGATATTTGTACCCTTCTTTGTTGCCTCATATTTAATATGGGTTTAGTAAAAATGTTTTAGAGACATCAATGGTTAGCTTTATAGTAAAATTTATTTCCTAAAAATAATGTTACCATATTTTGACGGTATGAACAATCACATACAACTTGTAGATCATGAGTTGGATATTTTTTCTTAGTACGATGTAATTTTTAAGATTAATACCTTATGAAATTATTATATTGCATTGATACTTCCTAATTTACCTAACCCACAAGCATCAATAATTACAATAGAGGATTTTGTGAAATCAAGAATATAAAATACAAGAGTTGTATCTAAACTACTTTTAATTTCTTGAAATATTTATTAAAATCTAGGGTCCATTAGTATGGATTATATTTCGTGGTTAATTTTATCATAGGTAAAACAATTATAGAATAGTTATTATCAAACATACAACAATATCTTAGTAATTGTATAAAGAATTTAGTTTTGTGGGCATATTTAGATATAATGCATTACTTAGTAGATTTTATTTTTTCAAGTTATGAGAATAATTTTTTTATCATAAAATGTTCCCTACATATGATACTTCTTATATGAAAACATCATATTTAATTAATTTTCATATAGTTAGTAGTTCCTTAATGTTTCGATACTTATATAGGATTTCATTTATGAATTGTTTCATTCAAAGAATATATGAGGATGTCATCTAAAAATATAATTTTTAGCACATTTGACAAAAGTTAAAACGCATATTAAATTGGGGTCATAAAGCTTGCATGGGCATTAGAAAAACAAAAATGTGTTACTAAAACCTCATAATATTCATGTTATGTTCTACATTCCATTTTAGAAATTTTAATTTCTCTGATGTGTATTTGATGCTAATTAGAATTTATACCAATCATTAAAAACATGTTGCACCATTTAACCGATCTAATAAATTTTTGCTATAGGAAAAGTGTATTTGTTTTTATTGATAAGTTTATTCTTTATTTTATTTATTAGTGGTAAAAGAGGGTTAAGGACACCTTACCCCATTCAAAATATGGAGAAAATGATACAACATTGAGGAACAAAACAATCCAACTTCTAAAAATGGCACCGAAGATCAAAAGCCAACAACAATAAATAAAAAACAGTAAGAATAACAACTTGTAACGCGACCCACAAAATCACACACGAACAACACAAAGTGAAACACAGGATAACTTTTTTTTGACTTGCTTTGACACATAACACGACACAACATGTCGTCACAAGGTTACAACCAAATCTGGGAACCAATTGTTACGAGGATGACCACAAGGTCAGCACGGAAACGTTCACACCCAAAAGGATAATACACTTCTCTTTTTGGATAGAAGAACATAGAAGTCCAACCACATGACACTCTCATAGCTAGGGCAAGCCATAGTAAGAAATTATTGAAGGTTATTTATTTTGATAAAACACCCTTTAACTCGTGACTTACGTTTTCAAAAAGATTCAATAAATGACTCACACAAATTCATCTTACCAACTGAGTTATTTTCTTATACACTGTAGAGTAGTTCACTTAAAGTCTTCTCCTACTTGCTAAATCCTATTATCTTCCAGAAACTAACCATTGTTTTCCTTTAAGCTTGTTTAAGAGTTCACCCAAAAGGGGTAGTGTTCACTAGTTTAGCTAGGGATATCAATTTATAAAATTTTACTTTACAAGGATAGTTTCACCTTTGAGTACTTCAGGAAATCTTATTCTCAAGTAAGTCATCTCTACATTAATTTATCTGAATACATATATTTTAGTTAACTTCTATAAAGGTCAACCACTCCATTTAATTTTACTTATATCACATCATTACAAGATGTCAGAGAGTTTTGACTTAACACTTTATTCTAAAAAAAACAAGGTTTTACAATACTTATGCCAATGTAATGATTGAATATCATTTCATATCAAGGTAAGTTACTAGTCTAGCAACAAAAGGGAAAGAACACTTCACCACGTAGTTTTCCGAACATACCAAGACAAGAGATCCTCTAAACTCCTTGCAAGCAAAGTTACAAAATTTACAACGCATTGAACTTTCTACAAAGAACTTCATAATTTGAACTGATGAAACTTTTACACTCTTTTCCTTTAATCTACTCGCATAATCCATCTGCACAAATATTTACTAGAGTCAGTTCGCTAGAACTGAGCATGATAAGATATAAACCTCACCTAATAATTTATGCCATCTAGCATTTAAATAAATGAAAGTTTGCAATACTCCTTATCAAATAAATTTCTAACATACATTTAAAACTTAACTGCACATCTCATGATAATACATTTCCTACTCATTAATGTTCACTTCCTTAAGATCTGCTTACCTAAGACACAATTCCAAGTGACTAGATATACAATCTTAACCATGCAATCAATCATACTCAAATTACAGTAATAATAATGATGCTCACCTAATACCCTCGACCTACTTCGCATATTTAAGTACCCAACAATATTATCTTTCAATTAAATAAAAGCACCAATGTCATTAGGTTTATATAACAAATACAAGTATCAATCTTATATTATTTATCGATATTACCCAAGTACCAAACCTTCATAGAAACTCAATGATATGAGAGTATAATTTGGATATTTATCTCACAATTTTAAGGATATACTTATGTTAACAAAGATTCCACCAATCCACAAGTTCATATAATATTTAGGTATCCTTTTGGTTGCTTATTCCATGTCTTTATATGTTTCTTTTAGTACAAGGGTCCAACTCATTGGAATGAGCTACGATCAACAAAAATTGTCATGTTTTGCTAATATGTCAAAGATACGTTTGACTAACTAAGATAAGTAAGCGCAGTCCAAGCCACTATAAATACAAGTACCAACATTATCTCAACTCCCAATTGAGATGCAAGTATCAAATTTTAGCTAACATAATAATCATCGTAAATACCAGAAAATATTCCACTCGTTAACCAAGTATTGAAATAACATATTTATCCTTACTGGTTACCTGATAACATAATATATCCTGTTATATATTCAACCTCCACTTGCATACACCAATTTATGGGTATTAATTATTGTTATATAAAATGAAGTTAAATAATTTCAGGTGGACTTATATCCTTACTGGCATACATGGTATGCACAGTCCCATTATGGTAGCTGTTACCTTTACTTAAGGCTGTGCATGAATCCATTTTAGGGTAGTTATCTTAACTTCCCTATTCATCTGTTTTTCTACCAAACGTCTTTCGACAAGCTTCAAGGTCAAGTATAAGATAAATTTATAATTTCATATTTCAGGCATTTCCTGAATTCATATGCATGAGGGCATCACATATCAATCAAACTTGAGGAATGTCGATGTATCCAATATTACTTTAACCGATTCAAGGATCCAAGTAGTGCCTCAAAAATTAAGCCAAATAATTATCCACAGAGGATAATGACTTGCGTGCATAACATATTCGTAAAGGTCATAGAAAACCCATTAACGCATGCTTCAGGAGGGTTCCAATCTAATAATAAGCTCATAGTAATAGTAATAGTAGAGGTCCTGGTGAGGGGTTTTCAATAATCCCCAAGGTAAATGATAATCGAATGACTCAGATGGAGCTATCTAGAAGACCAATTAAACTAGTATGACTCTTCCCAAATGGAAGCCCCAATCCTAGTGGGAGTTTAAATTATTATAAAACCACAGTAAAATCCAAATACAGTCATATCGGAAATTCCCTTTTTCAAGCCATGTTCTACATAATATAAACAATACAAGAAAAATTATAAACCTCATTCACGCTCCATACTATTTTCTACAGAAACCATCATTCAAAGGAATAATCAAGGCAAAAGATAAACCAACATTATAAAATCAGTAGGCAAGAATCGATGTAGAGATTTCTTCTACTTCAAACAGTAAATAAGATAAATTGTAAAGGGGGAGAGATCAGTTCATGCAATTATGATTAAAATTCATTTGGAAAACTCGTCTCTTTTTGAGCATCTCTTTCAAGGAGTCAATATGTGTAAATACATGTTATATGATATCCAGAGTCCAAACGCTATCTATTTAGTAAAACAAAAACACATCCACATTCCAAAAGAAACCCACATCTACAGCATTCGAACAAAATTGTAGATATTGATTTATCTAAATGCTAAAAGAAATAAATCATTAAGAGAGAGGGTTAGGGCTTATCATGCCTGTTTTAAACGCTACATCTCATGGCCACGCACGTGCAGACCCCTTCTCCCCGTAGTCCCAAAATTATTTCTCCACCAAACTCACGCTTCTCACCCACACGGTGTCCCAAATACCACGCAAGAGAAACAATAACCATTCCGGTAAACTTTGGGCAAAGCTTTGCAAGTTGCTCAATGTCATCCATGGTAACTTCTTCAAATCCATGACAGCAGAGCTGCTTCAATGCTCCTTTGATATTGCTCCAAGAGGCTTGCATGTGTTGTGTTTTTCCAAGAACCCGTTAACAATGTTCAGAACCATGAAGATCTTGATTGGCCTTTGCAAAGCAAAAGGATATGAGAGAACTTCCCTTTGCCTCCCACAGTTTTCTTTTTTTTTCTTTGAGTTTTTCATTCAAGCTCTTGCAGAGGGTTCTCGTCTCACTATCTGTATCCCTAATTAGCTTTAAAATCCTAGAAGAATAAATTTCTTGTGGATCAGTTGCGGAGCATTCTTTTGAACAAATAATATGTCCACCAAGTGCATGGCTCCTTTCATCAAGGATTTCAACAAATGCAGATCTGGCATTCTTAGTCAATTTTCCTGTTACTACTGAGGATTCATGGTAATGATACCTTCCACTTTTTACCTTTTGTTGTCTGGATCCTTATGCTTTTTACCATTTCTAAGCTCATAGAATCTAAAGGAATTTAATGAAAGATCAACCGGTCTGCTCTCATCAGCTTTGTCATTATCATGCAATTCATTCCTTTTTCCCAACACACTTTTGGCACTGGCTGAAGACTGCTCGTCATGTAAAATATTTGATGAAGTATTCAGCAGAGCTATATCTGAAATGATATCATGCCAAGCATTATCTGCGATGGCTAGAGAATGATTTCCTGAAGACTCACAAATAGATTCCCTTGATATGCTCCCTTTACAACACGACTGTAATCTATCACAACTCTCACTATTTATGCTTTGTTTGCAATCCTTTTCAGTAATATCTAGCTTCAAATTCATTCCACTAATACTTGATACTATTTGGCGCCTTGCTTCTTTGTGAATGGAATAAGGACTATAAATTCATTCTCTTGCACTGCAATAAGGGAACTCATTTGAGCACTCACATCTAGTTTAGACCCTAAAACTACCTTCAAGATTTGATCGAGCTTCTTCCATGTTAATTTCACCACACTCGACATGACTTTACTTTCCAAAATGAAAAGGCAAGACAAACAACTAAAACTTTATCTCGTCCTTCACTACTACCACCTACTTGTTGGAGCAAGATTTTGCAACCAATCTTGATCATGACGACGTGGTCGCATGCAACTAGAACATCAGGTTCGGCACCAACGGTTCCTTGGGACCTGCAGCAGCTGTCGTACACTTACTCTCCCTGGAGGCCACTGATTTTCTGAGGTAAGTTTACTTCTCTACCCTGTAGCTGCTGCATATAGCGAACCACTTCCTCACGGCACTTTCCTGGGAGAAATTTCAGTTCTACGCTCCACTGAAACTACCTGTACAGCATGAATTTGAGAATCCACACCCACCCACGCAACGCCAGGGAGACAGACCTTCATTTCACCATTAATGAAACCACTATCCAGAACACGCTGTAGCAATTTCATCTGTTTCAGCATTTGATGGAGTGCAAAACAAGCATTCGCGGTTTGAACAGACATGACAGGAGACCACGTGAACAGCAGGAGAAGTCAACATTTTAATCAATGAGCATGTGCGGCCACCAAAGTCTCTTGCGTGAGCAGGTAAAAAAGGAAAACAAAAGATTTGCAAAAACAGGGAAAACAGTGGGTGCGGCCACCAGCAAGGATTCTGTCACATCATACATTAATAGCTCCACCCTCCACGCCAAGAAGGAGATGAAGCTGACCGAGACAAGGTAGGTTGGGGGCATTACATTCTCCTCCCCTTAAGAAAGCATCGTCCTCGATGCGACATTACACAGAGGAAAGGAAATGGTACGCAACAAGGGATAGATACAGAAGAAAACACACCCTATGGTTTGAAATTTTAGTTGATTAAAGCATGGTCACAAGGTAGCCTTAGGAACATTTGGTAGAATTTTTAACTTTCAATGTTCTGTGAAGATTGGCAGTTCTTTCTTGTTCATCATTTCATTAGTCTCTTTCCATTAGCATTATTCTTAGTTTAATTTCTTTTAAAATTTCATCATTGCAGAGTTTTGGTTTATTCTTTATTGTGGGTGCCCAACATGAACTGCTAACACAACACCCTATTAGGTTCAAAAGACACTACAGATTCACAAGCACACAAGTATATACTTCAAGATTGTATTACACCACAAAAGGTTACTCAAATACGGAATGGAATAGGCACAGTCCACATAACATAGTACTCGTCACACATCAATGACTGACATACCAAATACTCAAACAAAAGAGTACTACAATCCACCAGACATTTCCTCAATTTGCATCAATGAAAGACTCACATAACACCAAACCATGCTACAGGTACATAGTGTCCACAAGGGAATCAATGACATAACCACAACATCACAACACATATCCATCTGACATGAGTAACACATACATCAAAAGACCACTACCAAACAGCACAATAACTCAACATATATCCCAAACATCAACAATACACAAAATATCATAATGCCTCCCTCAAACTTTTATGCCTCCCTCAAGTCTCTTATGCCTCCCTCATACTCTTATGCCTCCCTCAAGTCTCTTATGCCTCCCTCAAACTCTTATGCCTCCTCTTATGCCTCCCTCAAGTCTCTTATGCCTCCCTCAAACTCTTATGCCTCCCTCAAACTCTTATGCCTCCCTCAAGTCTCTTATGCCTCCCTCAAGGAGGCCGGTTGACCCTATGGTCCAAGACACATAGAGTTCGAACACTCCTAACCCAAGTGACATAATAACGCGTGGTTCAACAACCCGCTAGTTATATGTACTCCTTGGGGCGTACCCCCATACAACGAAGCGGGTCCATAGGTCCAACCAATCCATGGTGCATCCCATGACCCTATTCCACACATCACGACATTAGAACCAGCACAACAATCCAATCAAAGTGCCAAGTGGCAAAGTACAAGCCTTGGGCAAGGCGGTAAAAATTCCAAATTTAAAAGAAGACCCAAAATCAAGCAAAAATAAATGACCAAATGGCCATAGTTAGTATCAAAATCCCCATGTTAGTGCCACAAACCAAGGAAATGCCCAAAATTGTAAAGCATTGCAATCAAGAAAAGTTGCTGGTCCTTACAAAATAAAGAAAAAAATCAATTACGAATAAAATCAACTTATAATGATGTCACATTACGATAACTGTGTGGCCTTATCTAGCCACCAAAGGGGTACTCAACGAGTTGCTAGCACTCGAACATCGAGCCTCAGCTCATAAAATACATATCAATAATACAACTATCATCACCTCCATCTGAATCATCCCGCCACCACTTCGACAAGGCTAAACATAGTCATAGATACACTTAGGTTGCATACATACAACCACATAGGGAGAGAGGAAAGAATCACATGTTATCTACTAAACCGAGTTTTGGCTCGAGTTATTGACCCATGGTACACCATTCCTCACTCTCAACATACACTTCTACCGATTTCCCTCAGGATCGGTTAGCGTAAGGTTCACAACATAACATACAACAACATCACTAACATAATGGTGGCACACACATAACTACCATAACGTCTTACATATGGTACATATACAGGGTAGATCACGATCATACATTCACTGAGTGTAACACATCACTTTACCACTTTCTACACCCAAAGTGCAATCACCATACGATAGGGTTCATACACTCACCGTATGACCCAAAATCACAACATGAAGCATTACATATTTACACAATCATACATACGATGAACATAGTACATCACAACATAACATCCATTGCTACATAACAAGGTGGTACACACATCTCATCTAACAAGGTAAAAACATCATGATACAACTCATTTCTTTTAACATCAAACTAGTCATACAACACATTGATACACCCACATATCACAATATGCCGCAATGCTCCAACACTACGTCATCCACATTAGAATTCTTTTCACACATCACAAACAATAATTCACACGTGAACTCTTCCTAGAATCCACAAGAAGGAGAGAGAATACTCCCATCCCCAACATATCAACATGATCACAAACACACACAAGGTGACATACCCATCATGTGCGTTCACAATATCACAATTACGACAATAATCACATCACGTTTAAAGCACATTACTCTTCCAATATCTACCACCATCATGCAACATCATCATCATGCAGTATCATCATGTAACACCACCACCACCATGTAACATCATCATATAACACCAATCCGGCCCATAGGTTTGAGAGCATGAACCTATGCTCTGATACCAAGTGTAATGACCCAAAAAATCACACACGAACAACACAGTGAAATACAGGATAACTTTTTTTTTTTTGACTTGCTTTGACACATAACACGACACAACATGTCGTCACAAGGTTACAACCAACTCTGGGAACCACTTGTTACGAGGATGACCACAAGGTCAGCACGGAAACGTTCACACCCAAAAGGATAATACACTTCTCTTTTTGATAGAACAACATAGAAGTCCAACCACATGACACTCTCACAGCTAGGGCAAGCCACAGTAAGAAATGATTGAAGGTTATTTATTTTGATAAAACACCCTTTAACTCGTGACTTATGTTTTCAAAAAGATTCAATATATGACTCGCACAAATTCATCTTACCAATACCAAGTTATTTTCTTATACAAGATGGTAATTGAGTAGTTCACTTAAAGTCTTCTCCTACTTGCTTAATCTATTATCTTCTAGAAAATAACCATTGTTTTCCTTTAAGCTTTTTAAATAGTTCACCCAAAAGGGGTAGTGTTCACTAGTTTAGCTTAGGGATATCAATTTATAAAATTTTACTTTACATGGATCGTTTCACCTTTCGAGTACTTTGAGTACTTCAGAAATCTCTTATTCTCAATTAAGTCATCTCTACATTAATTTATCTGAATACATATATTTTAGTTAACTTCTATAAAGGTCAACCACTCCATTTAATTTTACTTATATCACATCATTACAAGGTGTCAGAGAGTTTTTGACTTAACACTTTATTCTAAAAAAAAACAAGGTTTTACAATACTTATGCCAATGTAATGATTGAATATCATTTCATATCAAGGTAAGTTACTAGTCTAGAAAAAAAAGGGAAAGAACACTTCACCACGTAGTTTTCCAAACATACCAAGACAAGAGATCCTCTAAACTCCTTGCAAGAAAAGTTACAAAATTTACAACGCATTGAACTTTCTACAAAGAACTTCATAATTTGAACTGAAGAAACTTTTACACTCTTTTCCTTTAATCTACTCGCATATTCCATCTGCACAAATATTTACTAGAGTCAGTTCGCTAGAACTGAGCATGATAAGATATAAACCTCACCTAATAATTTATGCCATCTAGCATTTAAATAAATGAAAGTTTGCAATACTCCTTATCAAATAAATTTCTAACATACATTTAAAACTTAACTGCACATCTCATGATAATACATTTCCTACTCATTAATGTTCACTTCCTTAAGATCTGCTTACCTAAGACACAATTCCAAGTGACTAGATATACAATCTTAACCATGCAATCAATCATACTCAAATTACAGTAATAATAATGACGCTCACCTAATACCCTCGACCTACTTCGCATATTTAAGTACCCAACAATATTATCTTTCAATTAAATTAAAGCACCAATGACATTAAGCTTATATAATAAATACAAGTACCAATTTTATATTATTCATCGATATTACCCAAGTATCAAACCTTCATAGAAACTCAGTGATATGAAGTATAATTTGGATATTTATTTCACAATTTTAAGGATATACTTATGTTAACAAAGATTCCACCAATCCACAAGTTCATATAATATTTAGGTATCCTTTTGGTTGCTTATTCCATGTCTTTATATGTTTCTTTTAGTACAAGGGTCCAACTCATTGGAATGAGCTACGATCAACAAAAATTGTCATGTTTTGCTAATATGTCAAAGATACGTTTGACTAACTAAGATAAGTAAGCGTAGTCCAAGCCACTATAAATACAAGTACCAACATTATCTCAACTCCCAATTGAGATGCAAGTATCAAATTTTAGCTAACATAATAATCATCGTAAATACCAGAGAATATTCCACTCGTTAACCAAGTATTGAAATAACATATTTATCCTTACTGGTTACCTGATAACATAATATATCCTGTTATATAATTCAACCTCCACTTGCATACACCAATTTATGGGTATTAATTATTGTTATATAAAATGAAGTTAAATAATTTCAGGTGGACTTATATCCTTACTGGCATACATGGTATGCACAGTCCCATTATGGTAGTTGTTACCTTTACTTAAGGCTGTGCATGAATCCATTTTAGGGTAGTTATCTTAACTTCCCTATTCATCTGTTTTTCTACCAAACGTCTTTCGACAAGCTTCAAGGTCAAGTATAAGATAAATTTATAATTTCATATTTCAGGCATTGCCTGAATTCATATGCATGAGGGCATCACATATCAATCAAACTTGAGGAATGTCGATGTATCCAATATTACTTTAACCGATTCAAGGATCCAAGTAGTGCCTCAAAAATTAAGCCAAATAATTATCCACAGAGGATAATGACTTGCGTGCATAACATATTCGTAAAGGTCATAGAAAACCCATTAACGCATGCTTCAGGAGGGTTCCAATCTAATAATAAGCTCATAGTAATAATAATAGTAGAGGTCCTGGTGAGGGGTTTTCAATAATCCCCAAGGTAAATGATAATCGAATGACTCAGATGGAGCTATCTAGAAGACCAATTAAACTAGTATGACTCTTCCCAAATGGAAGCCCCAATCCTAGTGGGAGTTTAAATTATTATAAAACCACAGTAAAATCCAAATACAGTCATATCGGAAATTCCCTTTTTCAAGCCATGTTCTACATAATATAAACAATACAAGAAAAATTATAAACCTCATTCACGCTCCATACTATTTTCTACAGAAACCATCATTCAAAGGAATAATCAAGGCAAAAGATAAACCAACATTATAAAATCAGTAGGCAAGAATCGATGTAGAGATTTCTTCTACTTCAAACAGTAAATAAGATAAATTGTAAAGGGGGAGAGATCAGTTCATGCAATTATGATTAAAAGTCATTTGGAAAACTCGTCTCTTTTGAGCATCTCTTTCAAGAAGGAGTCAATATGTGTAAATACATGTTATATGATATCCAGAGTCCAAACGCTATCTATTTAGTAAAACAAAAACACATCCACATTCCAAAAGAAACCCACATCTACAGCATTCGAACAAAATTGCAGATATTGATTTATCTAAATGCTAAAAGAAATAAATCATTAAGAGAGAGGGTTAGGGCTTATCATGCCTATTTTAAACGCTATATCTCATGGCCACGCACGAGCAGACCCCTTCTCCCAATAGTCCCAAAATTATTTCTCCACCAAACTCACGCTTCTCACCCACACGGTGTCCCAAATACCACGCAAGAGAAACAATAACCATTCCGGTAAACTTTGGGCAAAGCTTTGCAAGTTGCTCAATGTCATCCATGGTAACTTCTTCAAATCCATGACAGCAGAGCTACTTCAATGCTCCTTTGATATTGCTCCAAGAGGCTTGCATGTGTTGTGTTTTTCCAAGAACCCGTTAACAATGTTCAGAACCATGAAGATCTTGATTGGCCTTTGCAAAGCAAAAAGGATATGAGAGAACTTCCCTTTGCCTCCCACAGTTTTCTTTTTCTTTGAGTTTTTCATTCAAGCTCTTGCAGAGGGTTCTCGTCTCACTATCTGTATCCCTAATTAGCTTTAAAATCCTAGAAGAATAAATTTCTTGTGGATCAGTTGCGGAGCATTCTTTTGAACAAATAATATGTCCACCAAGTGCATGGCTCCTTTCATCAAGGATTTCAACAAATGCAGATCTGGCATTCTTAGTCGATTTTCCTGTTACTACTGAGGATTCATGGTAATGATACCTTCCACTTTTTACCTTTTGTTGTCTGGATCCTTATGCTTTTTACCATTTCTAAGCTCATAGAATCTAAAGGAATTTAATGAAAGATCAACCGGTCTGCTCTCATCAGCTTTGTCATTATCATGCAATTCATTCCTTTTTCCCAACACACTTTTGGCACTAGCTGAAGACTGCTCGTCATGTAAAATATTTGATGAAGTATTCAGCAGAGCTATATCTGAAATGATATCATGCCAAGCATTATCTGCGATGGCTAGAGAATGATTTCCTGAAGACTCACAAATAGATTCCCTTGATATGCTCCCTTTACAACACGACTGTAATCTATCACAACTCTCACTATTTACGCTTTGTTTGCAATCCTTTTCAGTAATATCTAGCTTCAAATTCATTCCACTAATACTGATACTATTTGGGCGCTGCTTCTTTGTGAATGGAATAAGGACTATAAATTCATTCTCTTGCAATAGAAGGGAACTCATTTGAGCACTCACGTCTAGTTTAGACCCTAAAACTGCCTTCAAGATTTGATCGAGCTTCTTCCATGTTAAATTCACCACCTGGACAGAAGTGACTTTCCAAAATGAAAAGGCAAGACAACTCAACTAAAACTTTATCTCGTCCTTCTACTACAGCTGCAAGCTTTTGCAACCACTGATCATGACTGTGGTCGCGTGCAACCAGAACATCAGGTTCGGCACCAACGGTTCCTTGGGATCACCCTGCAGCAGCTGTCGCACTTACTCTCCCTGGAGGCCACTGATTTTCTGAGGTAAGTTTACTTCTCTACCCTGTAGCTGCTGCATATAGCGAACCACTTCCTCACGGCACTTTCCTGGGAGAAATTTCAGTTCTACGCTCCACCGAAACCGCCCTGCATACAACACGATTTTGAGGATCCACACCCACCCACGCAATGCCAGGGAGACAGACCTTCATTTCACCATTAATGAAACCACTATCCAGAACACGCTGTAGCAATTTCATCTGTTTCAAGATTTGATGGAGTGTAAAACAAGCATTCGCGGTTTGAGCAGACACGACAGAGACCACGTGAACAACAGGGAGAAGTCAACATTTTAATCAATGAGCATGTGCGGCCACCAAAGTCTCTTACATGAGCGGGTAAAAAAGGAAAACAAAAGATTTGCAAAAACAAGGAAAACAAAGGGGTGCGGCCACCAATAATGATGGTCTGTCACATCATACATTAATAGCTCCACCCTCCACGCCAAGAAGGAGATGAAGTCGACCGAGACAATGTAGGTTGGGGGGGGTGGGCATTACACAACTATCTCAACAATTTGGCCCCTTCCTTTGGATCTTAGTTGCATCTTTAAGGGGGATAGTCCCTTTCTTTTTCCTACACACAAATTTCCAATCCTCTTCCATATTTGGATTTACATTTTCAGTGTTATGGATTGGAATCAGCACTTCAATGTGTTCCGTAAGGTCACAATATCCTGATAAGGCTTCCACATCATTCCTATAAACTTGTAACACTTCCACCTTGTCGAGTTCAGCCGATTCCATAAAATTTGAGTTACATTCATAATCTAGAGGATCATTCACCATTAGGTGACTAGGTTTATAATTCTTCCACCATAAGCTTCTACCTTTAGCATGTTTTCTCAAGAGGTGACAATATGATGCTAGATGACCAAGAGAAAAGCATATTTGGAATCAAAAGGGAAAACCTTCATAATAAAAAAATTGAGACCATGTTCTATCTTCAAATTTCAGATAAATAGTGGGAGGGAAGTAATAGAAGTATCTAAATCAACCAACATTCGAGCATATGTTGAGTGCTTCAAATCGTCAATTTTTGGGTCAAGAGCTAAACATTTACCTGAGGTGTTTCCAATAGCAGTTAAGAAAATTTATGACTAGAATTGAAGGGGCAAGTATGGAATATTAATCCATACCGATTTAACTTGGAAAGTATCAGAGACTAGGTTTAACAAAAGAAACGATGGTTTCATTAAAGACGAGTTTGATAAATTTATTTAATTGGCGGTAATCAATGCATAACTACGTCGTGCCATCTAACATTTTCTTTATTCATAAGATTTTCTTATCCATCAGAAAATTTGGTTTCTTATCATGTTTAATGGAAAACACATCATATATACACTTATTAAAATCCAACAAAAATAATGACAATTTTAATGTATTCAATTACAACTGAATGCATAATACATTGATCCTCAATAAACATTACTTATCTCACATAAGTATCTGGCCAGTGTCTACCCGTGACTCATTTTGTACCTATGTATGGTGCCCCCTCCATCATGGTCCCAATCGACCATTCTCCATAGCTGTTACTCGAATCCTGACGTCAGGCTGGAAACCACGTAGGGACAACGCAACTTGATTGACCTTTATGGGGAACACAGTGATGTGGATGCCAGATGTTTGAATTTTAATTATAAATTTTCATGCCACCGGTCCCTCTGTGTAAATGAATCATATCCGTGACCCCTGAATCATCTCCAATCCTACGGAAAATCACGAGGAGAGGGAAGCCTGAAACTAGCTAACAAGATAAGCAGGCCAGGGAAAGAAAAAGATAGGTGGGTTTAAATCTATTTTTCTCTTCGTTTGTGTTTCTGAGGAAGAATCCGTAGGGAGGAAGGAGCCACTAAAGGGAGCCATTCGAGCGTGCGACCGTGTCTACTTAAAAGAAAATTTTCATCACAATGTTTTCTTCCTTATGCCAAGATGATTTTTTTGGTTATAATATCTCATGTGTTTCTATCATTATAGTGTTTGCGGGCTAGAGGAAGGAGTTGCAGAGGAGGACAATGTTTCTCTCCATTTTACTACCGTAAGTGTCAAATCCAATATCCCATCTCCCAGTGTTTATACTGTTTCGTAACTTCATGGATTTGTGGATTTGTTCGGTGAGATTTTTCCATTTTATATTGTTATTTGCTCACACCATCCATTAATAACAGACTTTGATATGGATATAACAAAATGGGCATTATTTGGGTGATTTATATATCATGTGTTTGTATTATATCTGTTGTCTTTCAGTAATGTGTTTCTCTTTATACATTCATTAAAAACATTCACTGAAAACTTCCTTCCCTAACACAGACAAAGCATGCGAATGTTCTTCCAGCTCCTTGAGTGACATTCCTCTATGAAATGTTTGACAAAATGTCTCTGCGAAATATGCCTGCATGTTAAACAATTTCTTTTTTTTTTCTCTTAGAATTCCTCAAAGAATATCTATGAAATGTTTGACAAAATGTATGTCAAAATTTATGGTCTATTTGATACCGTCTTAGCAATTAACTATACTTTTCATAGTCAATTTAGAGTAAGTTTGATGAACCAGTGTGTGGTTCGTACTCTGGCCAGTAGTCCCCAAGTTAAATTATTTCTTAAAATAACAACAACGATGCTAGCTACCACAAGTAACTATTCGCAAACACTTCTCTACAAGCTTACACAACTCATTCCAGGTGGAAAGACACTCAGTATAGGTGGAGAGAAGTAATCTTTCAGAGATACATTACCAGTTTTGGAACAGTAGTGACCTCATTTAGTATGTATATGAGCTAAAACTCGAATGGAGAGTGTGAAGAAATTTCACACCATAGTTTGAACCTTTTGCATCTTCCTACATATGACTGGCAGTCTTTATCTTCTCAACTTGCCCACCGAGTTAGTACTTTCCCAGTCAACACAAACATTCTCTTAGCACTTCATCAAATTATTAAAGACCAGAGCATTTAACTGGTTTAAGAATTTTGAATATAATAATTTGAGCACCATGGCTTCTTCAGATACATAAAGCTCATCCATAGATAATGTTCAACATACCTCATCAAGAATGAAGATAGGGGCTATCACAGTTAGCATCAACTTGAGAAATTTTCTGTTGATTACATCTATCCCATGATCTTTAAATAAAAATATCACTGATACGAGGTCTCTTAAGTACTCTCCAAGGAAATAACTAGCACCAAAGTATGCAAAGAGGACAAGATATGCTAGTGGTTTCAAGATTGCATGAGCAAGTGTCAAATGGGCAAAGGGACTAGCAACTAGATTTTTCTCAAATACCCTCACATCAAGATATTGAAACATTTCAACACCAAGAGCACATTGATGGGGAATAAAAACTATCCTTCAACAAGAAATTGAGGGACTTGTGAGTGAGAAACACCTCCATGCACTCTAGAGAGGCAATCACCTTAAATGAGCAAGAAGCATGCTCTTGGATCAATATGATGAGCACATGAAACACTTTCTCCATCAAACACCAAGTATGCTAGCATGTTGTAGAGGACCTGTAAGAAGTGCTTAGGATCACATTTGATCTCAAAAGCCAAGATAAGTGCCTAGACCATATATATCATCCAAACTTGTCTTTTCATGCAAGCCTTCTAGCGAGAGTTGGGAGAAATGGACATGAAACATGAAAAATCCTCAAACAACCTATCCAAAGTATGTTATGAAAATTTATAAGACTTCAATGGCTTCCTCCCACACTAGGTTTGTAACCAGGAAAGTTTCATATCAGTCCCAGTTTTGATACATGTTGGAACCTCTTAGCTTAGAGAGAATAAATTCAATAATACAGGTTATTATGATAGATCTATGTTCTACCAAAAAAAAAAATTCTATGAGAGAAGCTACCAATAATTTCAAGTGCATTATGTAATTTATGTACCTTGATTTATTTCAAGTTATTCGTAGCTTTTGAATCAACTCCTAACAACTCAAAAATAGGGACCATGTCTTTACATTGAAAAATTCTTTCTACCAATTGAGATATGGTAATCAAATATTTATTTTGAAATTAATCATTGTGTATCTTTGTTGAATGGGACTTTATATTGTTTACAAAATCTACCTTTATCTCTTCAACAATAAAATATAAATCATCTTCATCCATATCCTCATTATTATTCATGTTTGGTAATCCTCCATTTAGAAAAATTTCTTCTTCCTCTTCTTAAGAACAATCAACATCTTAAGCATTGTTATTTGTTCATTGCTTCCTTTTATTTCTTCATCTATTATTTCTTGAGATTGGAAATCTTCTTCCTCTTGGAAATTATGAATAGCTTCAAGAGCTTGTTGAGTTTGAAGAGGTTCATTAACTTGAAGAGAAATTTGTTCCCTTTTTAACTTGTTATCTTTGTTTCTCTTTTCATTATATTTCTTCTCCTTTTTAGGGTCTAAATTTTGATCAACCTTCCTCACTCTTATACATTTCTAACCCATTACATGCCATAATGCCTATCAAATTACAACAATTTGATTTAATTATTTAATTTTAGAAATTGAAGTAAAAAGAGAGAATTGATTTCATATTTGAACTAAATTGAAATTACATAGTTGAAGTAAATAAAATATTTTAATATTTACTTAATTGAAATTACAAAAATGAAGTAAATAAAATAGTTTAATTTCATACTTTAAAAACTAAAGGAAATAAATGAAAACAAAATTAACTAAATGAAACAACTTGATTGATTATGACATTGCAGTAAAATAAATCATTTGATTTCATATTTAAATTTAAAGAAAACAAATGAACTAAATTTAAAATGAAATGAAACACTCAAGACTGATTAGAAAATTGAAGTAAAAATAATAATTTGATTTCATACATAAACTAAATAAAACAAATGAAAAGAAATTTAACTAAACAAAATAACCCAACTGATTACAAAATTCACAATGTCTATTTTAATATCAATGTATCATCTAAAAGAAAATATCTATTTTACATTTTTCTTTCCACCATTTAATTTCTTAATACCACATTTATTTTTTACTTTGTTTGGGCATTCCTTCTTAGACCTAGGATGTGGAACATTAATCCCATTTAGAATTAATTTTTGTTGAGGTTCATAGTGATGTAATAACCACCCAAAGGGATTCCTCCTTATAATGCAAACTTTTTTGCTAATGCATGTATGTTATATAGGCTTCAAAGGAAGACATGAAATTAATCCTAATTATTTTAGAGCCCCTACTAGAAAAAGGATTCAAGGTATATAATACTCTAGACATATAGATTCAATTTGGAACTATGTGACTAAGTGTTAACTTGTGGAGTGATTTGTGTGTTTGGGTAAATCACATATTAAAACCTTGATTTTTGGATCTATATTATCCTGATATGAATTAAGTTCAACCTATCAATACTTATAATGGTTATAAATTATTTGGATCTCATAAAAACTCAAAAATGAGGGAATGGAATGGTAGAAAGAAACTAGATTCTCTCTTTCAATTTATAAGAATAAAAAGCACCTTGATCTCAATCAAACCACACAAAAACATTATTTCTGAGGCCATTGTTCAATTAAAATTATAAATTAATTGAACAACCATCTTATTAATTAATGGTTGTTCTTAAATTGATAAAATGTGCTCTTGCCGAGTGTCCCCAAAGTTTTATCAATGTATAGATTCCAAATTTTAACGCTTGTCTAGTTTAGTATGGCAATTTTTTGATGTTAGTTGATTTAGTATGTTTATCATATGTTGATCCCAGGGATGACATTTCATATACTTGATAGGGAATTGTTTTTGAAAAATGTTGAAAAACACAGTGTGTTTTTCAACAACAAAATTTTCAAGTATTTATTCTTTCTTATCATACATGATTGTGTCTCAATAAGATGAACTCATCTATGGAAGTAAATATTATTTAGTAGTAATGCCATATAGTTAAATTATTGATGTAATTTACAACACATACATTTGAAATGTTGTACACTATAAGCTTCTTATATTTTATAATATCTTCTTATATTAAACATGCTTATATTAGGTATGGGTATATGCATAGGTTTGGTCATTTCATTAATATTTAGTGATTAACATTTACTCCCGCATACCAAAATCCCAAATTCACATGAAGAATTTTTTTCTACAAACTAGAGAATGACACAAATATATTATTATTGACCGGTTTGGATTCTCATGAAACTATTAAACTATTTGTAAACACTTATTCTGATATGATTTTATTATTAGTATAGAAGTTGTAGAATTGATTTATACTTCTATTTTGTTTATACAAATCAATAAAAAATATTGAATATAAGTATTTATGTTTTATGATACTATTACTTGTTCATTCAATTAATTTTGAATATAAATCTCACCTCATATGTTATGGATGATTGAGTTGTTTTTATAGCTGAACATATTCCTAATTTTTAAATAATTTTTTTTGTAATTTGTTTCATTATTATTTGTATTATGGCATAATAAATGGATTTGAAATGTAAATATTCATTTTTGATGTTATCTAAATGCATTGGTATTTATTCTTTAAAAATTACATATGAGAGTAAATGCATTGCTATTTATTTTTGATGTTATCTATTTATTGTGATTATTCCAATTTTATTATTCATGTACTATTTTGGTTTGATTTAGTAATTTATCTTTGAATAGACATAGTTGTGACTAGTTTTAATTTTTTATAATATAATTAATTTTAAACGTTTGGTAATTTCTTAATATGATTGAGAGATCTTAGTTGTGTTAAATGGAATAAAATTAGAGTAAGTTTAATTTTTCTGTACTCATTATATTTGTAGATAATGGTAATGTGCATATACCATTTGTATATAGAAAATAGTTTATTAGTTATATTTTTGTAGGATGTAAGTCAAAGCTATAAAAATTATGTGATATCATACTCTCTCTCTCTAAATTTGTCATACGGGGAAAGTTCCTATGCAAAGATAGGAATAGGTGTGTGCTGAAGGGGCTTACCCCTTAAGATGTCGAATCGATACGCCCAACTATCGTTGTGTGGTGAAGGGGCTTTCCCCTTAGGATACTGCATCGATAGTTAGGTGGTAGACTATTCTAGAGAGAGGTTTCTAAAGTCACACACCGATGAGATTTTTTTAGGTGAAGGCTACCCTTAACTCAAACTATACCCTCCCATAATATCACAACCATCAGTTTTTCAATGGATCATTGTCATAATATGGGAGGGTGCATTTAAGTGAAGGATAACCGTTTACATTTATTATAACTTGAATTTTTCATGGATATTAATTTTCTAAAATTTTGATGTTTTTATCATATTGGATGATGTATAATATTTTTTCATGTATTTTACTAACATTAATTATATATTTATGTTTGCATGTGTGTTGTTGTATTTAGTTTCTCTTTTTGTGGTGAAAATGAATACATGAATCTCTATTCCTCCTAATCTCATAGCGATAATGTTGAAAAATCTCAAATTCCAAAGGGAAAATCCTTCATGAGGTCCAAATTTGTGTTCTTCATAGACCATCATCAACAGAATAAGCCACCCAAAATAGAAATTGCAGCCATGGTTAATTCCCACTCAATTCACTTTGAAACTTCTATTAGTTATTTGTCTAAGTTCAACACTATCTATCCCCATTCATAAGGATATGGTATAGATTAGGAAACGATGGAGGATGGCCAAAAATAAGAGCCTCCACATAAGATGAGAAAGATGGGAGTTCTGATCATAAAACTGAAACAAATCCAAAAATTGTGCAAAAAGATTTTGTATACCAAAATAAGCTCACACTTATTTTGGGTGAACTAACACCAGTTTCCCCTTCTATGCTTCAATCTGAATTGTCACATATTATAAGATCTTAAGGCCCCCTGAAATAATTTCCATCAGATAGGAAATTTCTTCCCCTTTCCATTGATATAAACAAGTCCTTCTAACTCTTTGTATTTTTCAAGTTACGGACTGACGGGGCTTAGAAATATTTTTTGCCAAAAGTGGTCAATGCAGCACGGGAAGAATTTTTGCCAATGGAAATTGCAGACTAGTAAGCTGGTAGGAGACATTTTGACATTTTTGCACTTTTTGTGAAAAGTCACAATTATAATTGAGGGCCTATGAGCCCGAGATTGATTTCTTATGAAAAGTGTAAAATGCGGGTCGGCAGACCCAGATATGTCTTTTTTACCCAAATGGGAAAATGTATGCTGACAAGCCCAAGGATGACTTTTTTCCATAAGTGGGTCTATGGGGCCACGAGGAAATTTTTTACCAAGTGTGAATGCAGGTCGGTGGATCTTTGGGGGACTTTGATGCTCTTTGACTTTTCGTAAAAGGCCCAGTTTTCAAGTGGCAAGCCCGTGAGCTTGCAGGGTCTCATCGGTCATTGAAAATTCATACGCCCATGGAGGGTGCCACATGTCTCATCGGCGGAACTCCAAGGATAGAATCTAGAATGGAGACCCTAAACAGTGCCAAGCTTCCACATGTTCCAAGTCTAAGAAAGGGACATAGACTATAGTTAAAAACTCAAAATGGGGAAAAGCCAACAGAAAGTGCCACGTGTCGACTCGACATGGCTTCGAAGACCAACTCCAAAGGCGGTACCCAAAACAAGCGTAGGCTCACCACATGGTCAGAGTAAAAAAGGAGAATAAAGTGGGCCCAAAATGAATAAGTATAGAGAACCAACGAAAAAACACCATCTCTTACATTAGTGAAAATTCAAAGGCGCATCCCAAAGAAGATACTTAAATGAGCACGAGGCTTCCACGTGTCTAGGGATCGAAAAGCGAGCAGACTCGAATCATCTAATTAAAAAAGGTAAGTGGAAGCTTCCACATGCCTCAATGGTGCATCTTCAAGGGTTGAGGCCAAATCCAGAGACTAAAATGAGCACAAGCTCGCCATGTGTTCAGAGCCCAAAAAGGTAGAGGCAGTCATTGAAAATTCTAAACGAGTAGGTAGGCCGTGGAAGGAGTCAAGTGTCGCATCATGTAACTTCAAAAGTAAAATTTGAAAAGGGTTTCCAAATGTGCGTTGAGCCTCCACGTGTCCAGGGTAAGATATATGGCCCCGCCAAGCAAAAGGACTTAGTCAAAATACAAAAAGAGGAGGCCAACGGAAAGAACCACGTGTCTCTTTGGTGTAATTTCAAGAGGTGAATCTAGAGGTGGTCCCAAACATGTGCCAACTCACCATGTGTCTCATCGGTGTAATTTCAAAGGCATGACCGAAAGGGTAGTTCCCAAATGAGCACCAACCCACCATGTGTCCCAGTCAAAAGAGGTAAGGTCTCTTGTTAAAAATTCCAAAAGTGTGCGAGAGGCCTCCATGTTTCTCAATAATGTAACTTCAAAGGTAAAAACTAGGGTCATTTTAAAAACAAGCACCAACCCTCCATGTGTCTAGGGTCGGGCACAAGTGTCTTCGCCAATAGGAGAGACTCAGGCGAACACAAAAGAACACATAGGATCCCGTGAAATCTGCCACGTGTTAGTCTAGCGTGATTTCAACATCGAAAGGAAGGAGATGAATATTTAAGATGTGCGAGGCTGCCAAGTGCACTGGTACATACAGATCTGTTTTAAATATTTCACACCCACGGCCTTGATCTTCGGACATTAATAGTTTTAGCATGCATGGTGGGACCCCGAGGTTAGATTATCTTATCTTTCCAAGGTGTCTCATTATCAATAGCAAATCTCAAGCCATCGTGTGAGCACTAATATTTTTGGCACGCCTGGTGGGATAGGTCTAAAGCACCTTACCACTTCATCTTAGTAGGTTGGTGTGTTCTTGGTAAGAATCAACCTTTTGAGGCACATGCAAGCACATCTAGCGACTCCATCTAGTCAACGACCCATTCTATGAGTTGTAAACCTTTTCCATCCATTTCCACCCATCATCATTCATCTTCCTTTCTACATCTCCCATTTTCCCCCATTCCATGAATTTTTGCAATCATGACTTTATTTCCTTCTTGGAACTCACACTTACAGCAACAACAATGCACTCCACCTCCCATGTATTTACCAACTCCTCCGGATCAACATTATGATCAGATCGGGAACCATCTTGCTTACCCATATGAGCGGGGTCAAAACTAGTTTGCGATGGATCTTAACAAAAAGAAGGGTATACATATGATGATAACAGCTACATGGAACATGTTGATCTACTAGATAATATTCAAGAGATGGAAGAACACATGGTGTAGTCCAAGGATACAACACGAGATGAAGGCATTCAGAATTGGCTATGGGGCACCTTCTCCATAGGTGGCCTTACGCTAATACATTACAACCCTCGGAAAGGGTTGACTTCATGACTGAAATGTTGCCTCAACTTGCAAAGTGGATTCGTGACAATGAGGCTTATGAGTTAGACACAAGATAACCTTGTCAATGGGTAAGTCCACCACCTCCTAGCTTTTCTTTTCCTCTTCCTCAATCAGTATCATCATAGCAAAGTGTCATGAGTCAAGCCCCTCACTTGCTGCCCCAAGTGTTGATTTCCCTTCCCCATCCCCTAGTCTTCCATCTTATTTTCTTTCCCCTTCCCTTTTCCCTTCCAAATCTGAGTCCCCTCCACAAGAGCCAAAAGCAATTCCTTCCCCTCCACCAAAAACAAGGAAACAACTAATAGAGACCCCATCCACCACTCATCCTACTCCCCCAAGTCCATGTCAGGGATATACTCCAAAAACCAACCAAGGAGAAAAATAAGCGAGAGGAACCCAACCGAGAAGAAATCATTGAAAATATGAAGCATTGGGCTTCTAGAATTCATTTTAAAGATTCCTTGTTGGTTAAACCTATGGAGGAGGATGAGGTCAAGCAACAAGTAGAGGAATCTCTATCTAAAGCACAATCGGGGAAGAAGGAGCTACTCCAAATCCAAAACAAGAGGAGTACATTCTGGCTATGGAGAAGGACCATATAGTTTCAGAGGCTCCAAGTGCAGAGCAAGCCATAGAAGAACCTTGATTTCTTCTTCCCACTTCATCCCTTTCAAGATCTAATGTTGAAGAGGAGTTTGAGCTTTCAAGTTTCATGTTCGAAGAAAAGGGGAACCATGGTGAGCAAGTTTGAGATCAAGAGGACACCATGATGGAGGTAGAGCACATGCAACAGATAATGAGGAGGAAGAATGTCTATGAAAGTTGGAAGATTACCTGTATGGAGGTGAGCCTAAGGAGATAACATCATTTTCTCCTCCATCATCCACCTTCTAAGCACATGAGTCTACTGCCATGAAGGAGAGAATTCAAGGACAATATCATGCACTTCATAACATCTCTCCTGAACCAAGGTTGGTAGATTTGAGTCTTCCATGATCTTCACATGAGGAGGAAGTGAAATGGTAAGAGGATGTCATCATCTTTTCTCACACCATCCATCCAGGAAGGTCAACAAGAAAACTCCATTCTTGGAGTTGAAGTTCATAGAAATGGTCAAATTCAAAGGACCATACCTTACCCAATTAGGTATTTGGCTTCGTTGGAGCCAATAGAGTTACCACTTGTCATGCCCACTTCAGGACATGAGGATGAGCTCCAAAGTACCAAGGATCAGTTGCAATGCCTCTTCAACCCAAATGAAGAGCAACTAAAAGAGGCATTGGTCTTGTTTCCAGCTGACACCTTGATGATTTGGGTGGAGGACCGACTTATAGTCAATTTTTCACTCATCCAAGCAGCCATATTTAGTGTCAAATCATTTTCATGGCTGCCCCTTTTGAGAAAGGGAAGCTAATTATCCTTATCAGTTGTAGGATTTGTTTTAATCCCCTTTCTCTCTGGCTAGTTTAGGTTAGTATTACATTTTCCTTTAGTAGAATAAGTGTTTGTGCACACTCTGCATGTTCCACTTGGAGCATGTATGATTTTTAGTTTTTTACATAGTGTGTTGTGGTGTTTTGTTTCTCATGCATTGGAAGCAACGGGGTGAGTTCAAGGTCAATTCTAGTTCCAAAAGTTTAGAAGTGGCTCAGGGATTAGATTTTCAAAGCTCAGATAAGATTTGTGTTTACCATGCAAAATCCATACCCAATGGATGCTTCAAGGCCATTGATCATTTCACCTAGCAGAAAGTTATCCCCATGAGTCACCAAATTGTTGACCAAAATAAGCTCATACTTATTTTGGGTCAACTAACACCATTTTCCCCTTCTGTGATTCAATCTGAATTATCACATATTTTAAGCACTTAAGGTCCCCTAAAATATTTTCTACCAAATAGGAAATTTCTTACCCTTTCAAGAGATATAAACATGTCCTTCTAACTCTTCATATTTTTCAAGTTACAGGTCGACAGGCCTTAAATGGATGTTTTGCCAAAATTGGGTCGATAGTCCTAGGGAAGAATTTTTGCTAATGGAAATTGCGGACCGGTGGGGCGGTGGGAGACATTTTGACCTTTTTCACTTTTTTCAAAAATGCACATGTATAATTCGGGCCCACGAGTTTGAGAGGAATTTCTTATGAAAAGTTAAAAATTCGGGTCGGTGGGCTGGATATGTCTTTTTTTCCCCAAATGGGAAAATGCGGTCGATGCAGCCCAATGATGACTTTTTCCAAAAGTGGGTCTCAGGGGCCATGGGAAATTTGTTTACCTAGTGTGAATGTGGGCCAACAGATCTACATAGGATTTTGAAACTTTTTCACTTTTCCCAAAAGGCATAGTTTTTAAGTGCGGGCCCGCGAGCCCACAGGGTTTCATTGGTTGTTGAAAAGTCCCACCATGCGAGAGGGTGCCACTTGTCTCATCGGTGGAACTCCAAGCATAGAATTCATAAGAGAGACCCCAAATAGGTGTCAAGCTTCCAAATGTCCTGTGTCCATGAAAGGGATAAAGTTGATGGTCGAAAAGTAAAAGTGGGGTAGAGCTAACAGAAAGTGCCATGTGTTGACTCGGCATGGCTTCAAATATCAACTCGAAGGCGGTACCTAAGAACAAGTATAAGCTCATGATGTGATCAAAGTCAAAAAGGGGGAAAGATCGGGCCAAAAATAACTAAGTATAAAGAACTGGTGGATGGCGCCGTAAGTTGCATCAGTGCAAATTCAAAGGTGTAACCCAAAGCGAAGACACAAATGAGTGTGAGGATTCCACATGTCTATGGACCAAAAAGGGAGTAGGCTTGAATCATCTAAGTATAAAATGTAAGCGGAAGCATTCACATGATTCAACAAAGGCAACTTCAAGGGTCAAAGCCAAATTTAGTGACTCAAATGAACAGAGGCTCGCCACACGTATAGAGCCTGAAAAGGCAGAGGTAATCATTGAAAATTCTAAGTAGTGGTAGGACATCGGAAAGAGCCAAGTATCAACATAGGGAAACATCAAAATTAAAATTTGGAGCGGGTTCTTAAATTCACGCTGAGCCTCCACGTGTCCAGGGTTAGATATATGGCTCTGCCAAGAAAAAGGGACTTAGCCAAAATACAAAGAAAGGAGTAGGACAGCGGAAAGAGCCATGTGTCTCTTTGGAGCACTTTCAAGAGGAAAATATAGAAGTACCCAAACATGTGCCAACTCACCACATGTCTCATCAGTGTAATTTCAAAGGTGTGGCCCAAAAGGTAGTTCCTAAATGAGCACCAACCCACCACGTGTCCTAGAGTCCGAAGAGGTAAGGTTAGCCATCGAAAATTCCAAAATCCTATGGAGGCCTCCACGTGTCTCGACCATACAACTTCAAAGGTAAAAATTTGGGGGCATTTTCCAAACAAGCTCCATGCCTCCATGTGTCTCGGTCAAGAAAAATGTGTATTCAAATAGGAGAGACTCAGGGAAGAACACAAAGGAATATAGAGGAACCCACCAAAGCCACCACATGTAGTCCGGTGAAATTTTAAGAGAGAAAGGAAGGATCCAAATCTTCAAGATGCATGAGGTTGCCATGTGGACTCGGTATCGAACATAATCTTTTAAATATTGTATGCCCACAACCGTGATCTTCATACAACCATATCTTTCAACTGGAAACTTGGATTTTTGTGGGAGAGGACTGTTTGAAAACATCTCGCCTTTGGATTCTCACCTTCATCCATTAATGTTTCTTCCCACTAATTTCGAGGGTCGTCAAATCTCCCACCTTCCGCCATGATGAAAAATGATCCTCTTTCTTATCTAATAAGGGACAAACGGTGACAAGGGTGTGGGTGTTATAGTGAGACTTTTCATTATGGAAGGTGGATTTGAATGTGTTGGTACCTAAATTGATTCTCCCTTAGAAGTTGAGTAGCATCATAGGTTTGGCATGAAGCTTAGAGACAAACAGAGCATGTAGTATGTCGTTTTGTATCCTGGGATGAAATATAGCTTGCTCTTTGTCACTCAGATGTGGAGAAATGGGTAACACCCTTAAGAGGATTTCACCTATCCTCACTAATTTATGATTGTTCCTTTCAACCAGGGTGAGAGGACCCTTTTTGTAGCCTATTGTTTATGGAGGAGATGGAAATATTCTTCCTTGTGAAATTATTATTAAGACCTTTAACAAAATATTGTCAATGCAAAGAAAACCTAAGCGTCACAATGAGTTTTCACTCTAGATAATGGAGATATTTTCCATGCAAGGTTCATGCCACTAAAGACAATGAAAACCTGATTGTTTCTACATGTTTTGGTAGTAAAAATTATGCATTTCCATACACACATGAC
Organism: Taxus wallichiana var. yunnanensis; assembly: GCA_018340775.1. Taxonomy (NCBI): domain Eukaryota; kingdom Viridiplantae; phylum Streptophyta; class Pinopsida; order Cupressales; family Taxaceae; genus Taxus; species Taxus wallichiana. The sequence continues at coordinate 182,085,230 of CM031237.1, read as the reverse complement.
AAATAGGGGTAGTATGGGTATGATTGGTTATTTTTAAGTGAATTTTTGGTCGGAGGTGAAGGAGGATAAAGGTTATTATACTAAATCTTTGGAGGGACTTTACAATAATGAGAAAATTCATGACAGAAAGCTTCAAAACAGTTAAGACATTCCTTCAACCAGAAGGTGTGCTTCAATGGAGGCCCAAATCAGCACATTTTCACATAATCTTTAAGACTCCAATACAAAGGCCCAAATTAGAAGAATTAATTAAACATGATAGTTTTTATTAACAATGCCTAAGGTACACCCAAAGAATTATAGTCAATCTTTATAAACAAATGACAAAGTGAATTGACTTTAATTTTTTTATCTCATCCAAGATGAAGGCTTTTCCTCAAATGAAATTGTAAATCCCATTAGATTGTTATAGGGATGACGTCCCGTGTGATTTCACAAAAATTTCTATGTAAGATTACAATAGGAATGAATAAAACTATTTCCAAACATTTTGAATCAAAGCAGACACACATTGCTCAGAGTCAACATAGAATAACTCAAATTTTATTAAACTTATCAGCAAGGGAAAGTTTCTAGAACATTCTCAGAGCTTTCAATGGTTATATACTCACAACCACCTTGACACGATCAAGTTTAACATAAAAGAGACATACAGGTTTCTCAAACAGTCCCTCTACAAGACGGGCTCTATCAAGCTTTTAAGAAAATCATTTCATACCTCTAACACTCTAACCTTCCAACCTCTAACCTCTTTGCACAAAAAAATTCATGGAATTTATAAAACTTCATTTACAACAGATTTTTCAAATCTAAGAATTGAATGCACCAAATGTGCTCGCCATGATCCCGATCTTGATTCCTAGAATTAGATCTGTAAGAAGTTGTCAGTGCTCGGGGGTGGATATCTTTAAATATCTCTTTCATTTAAATCCTTCTGCTAGATCACTTTTCCCTCTACTTGCAAACCACTTCCACCCCTAATTTGTCAAATCTGCTTCTTTGTTTGCTCGAGAAGGAAAAATAGAAAATCGGATCAAGCCCAAAGGTCATATCTCAACTTAATGGAAAAAGACATCCCCAGATCTTCCTCACTAAATTTAGATATCAAATTAACTCCCCTTCCCCTTTAGCATGGAATAAATATCAATAAATCATGAAGATTCACACTTCCATGAGCTCGGAGTGAAAATGACCAAAAAATCGATACTGAGATGGACAACTATCATTGATTTCTTTTTGAATTTGGACCATACAGATGGGAGATCCACTTTAAAATAGGCATGTGGGTTATTTTTTTCCTTTTACGCTTTTTTGGGAAAATGTAAAATTTTCACATTTTTCTCCGTAGCTCCACCCCTAAGAAATGAGCCCGACACATGTCCTATGGTGGGTCCCAAAGGAACTACAACCAAATTCTACTATTTCACCTCCTTTTTGGTACGGGAAAATTTTCCAAGTTTTCCCCATAGCTCCGCACTTGAAATATGGGCCTAACACGTGTCTAAATGTGGGTCCCATCAAAACCACATTTCCTTTTTAACTTTTAACTCCTTTTGGTCGGTACAGACATTGTTGACTGGAGAAAGTTTGACATTTCTCTATCGGACTTGCAGGTCATTTTGATGATTTAAACCTTTTTGAACATCAAGGGGAAAAAAATCCAAGTTTCCCCCGTAGGCCCGACTCCCTTCCTCTTAACATTTTCAAAGCTAACCTTGACCTCCTTCTAGTCGGGCTTGTGGGCCATTTGTCGATTTTAATCCTTTTGATGACAAGAGGCTAAAAATCTGATTTTCCTCCAATGGTTTACTTCCCCACCCATTTGAATTTTCAAACTGCTACGTGTCACAATGGCGCATCTTGAGATGGTCCCCAAAAGTTGAGACCTTGAATGATTGTGGGCTTGCCACGTGTCGTTATTGTGCAACATCAAAAACCTTAAGGCTTCAAAATGATTTGGTGGGTGCGCGCTTTAGTTTTAGAATTTTAATCCATTTTACTAAAAGGGCTAAAAATCCAGCTTACCTCTAAAGGCTTGCATCTCAACTATTAATTTTGCCATGTGCTCTCTTGTAGGGTCAAATTAAGACTTTTTCCGCCACTTAAAATTCACTTTAATCAAGGCCTAGCGGAGCCGCGGGTGGGTTCAAACTTTTTGCCAAAGTATCCAAAATAACAAGTTGAAAAAATAAACCTGTTGTGCCCAATCCAATTAGAAGAAGCCACTTAAGCACCAAAATAACCAATCAGATTTGAGGGGAGCTACGGGACGAAATTTGCCTTTTTGCCAAAAATGCAAAAAGCAATAAGTTAGAGCATTTTTCCACAATCCCTTGACCAACCAAAAGAATCCACGTGACTAGTGAACATTGAGGAATAACTTTTTCAGGAAAAAGACACCCGTTAGAATGTCAAAAACACATAAATTCATCTTTCATGCCCGAACTCATTTTTTTGCTAAGGATGATTTTTTTCAAACAAAACCAAGTGAATCAATGTTCCAAGCATCTTTTGACCATGGATTAGGATTTTCAAAGGCATAAAAATATAAATTTAACTTTCTCGAGCTTCCATGGTCGGGAAAAATAGGAAAAATGGTAGAGCCCATGGATTTTGAAGAAATTAGGGAAAAATAGGGAAAACTCGGAGAATCCTTCGAGGACGGACATGACAATGGATTTTGTAAAAAAATTGAGGCATTCAAATGGAGGTAGAATCTTTCATATCACCAAAATTGAGAGACAAAATGTTTCATTACACACAGATAAAGGAAAACTAGGGCAAAATGGTGTAAGATCAAAACAAGCGCCAACATTGGCTCCGACTCAGGGATGGGAACTCCTTGTGAGTGCCAAAAGAACAAAGGTAGACCAAGTGCCAAAAATATCCATCGAGTAAATGATTCAGCTTACGAGCACAAAACTAGGACCATCCCCAAAAAGAAACAAAGAAAGTAGCAAAAATAGGCCACCAAAATTAATGAACAAGAACACAAAATACGAAAACAAACCAACAAACTATACGAGTGTAGAGATGTTGTTCACCTTGGTTACGGGAATCAATCCAATAAATTCATCAAATTCCTACCATTAACTTGTAATTCGAGCGATTCTCCATCAAAATCCTTTAAGAAAAAGGTATGCTCACCAATCAATGTCTATGGAGTAAGGGCCCATCCACATTGCATCAAATTTACCATACTTTCCCTTATCTTCATGTGTGCTTATCCCATAATAGCACGAGATATATAACATCAAAGCTCTTAGGGTGACCTTCTTGTCAAACAACTTCTTCATCTTTTCTCTAAACTTTACATTCTTTTCTTTGGGATATCCTACTTTCTTCATCAAGTTCAACAATCTTGTAAATGCGGGCATCGTATGGACTTACTTCTTGGTCTTCTAGTTGTTGAATGAAATAATATGAGAATAATTTCATATGCGGGGGCATCGAGTCCCGAGTTCCATACACCAACTCAAATGGACTCTTTCTAGTGGCTCTTTTAATAGTAATTTGATCTGCCTAGACAACAAACTTCAACTGCTCACCCCATTTTCTCTTGTTCAGCTCCAAGGTTCTTCTGATAATCTTCAACAAATTTTTATTACTAGACTCATCTTGTCCATTTCCTTGGGGATTGTAATTAGATGCATATGTCAAGTTCATCCCGTATTCTTTGTACATTTCCACCAAAGGTTTAGCTCTAAAGCTCATGGCATTGTCAGCAACAATTTTAACTAGGCACCCCAAACTTGTAGATGATATGGTTCAACATAAAATCCATGACAATTTGGTGTGTTTCTCTTTTGGTGGGGATTTCCTCCACCCATTTGGTTAAGTAATTAGTGGCTATAAGAATCCAATTATGGCCATCACTTGAAGGGTTTGAAATCTCACCAATAAAATCCATCCCCCATTGCTTGAATGGGGATTCAATTGGTACAGGCTACAAAGGAGGGGAGATTGAAGCTTTCAGTCTTCCAGAGAAGCGTGGGAAACTCTCACATCTTCTAACCAAAATATTTATATACTTGAAGATATTTTTCCACCAATAACCATCCCTCAACATCGTGTGTGTTGTGACTCTTCTAGCAAAGTGCCCACAAACTCCTCCATGAAGATCAAATTATCTTGGGGCTTCATCTTCGATAATGCACCTTAAGAGAACTTCCTCGGGGTTCTTCCAACGTAACCCATAATCACTAATGACATATTTTTGGGAAGCTAACATAAGGGATCTTTTCTGCTTCTTACTTAAATACTCAGGGGCAATTCGGATGTCCGAGATAAAAATTACGTCTTTGTACCACTCGAACTCATCAATTTTTAAAAACATCTACCCTAGTTTCTTCTACTTCATTTACCTCAATAGTTTGTAGGTTTCTCTCAACCATAAGCTTAGCCAAGCCCAAACCTCTCGCCAACTTCGTGGTTTCGATGTCCATGTCATATTCTTGCAACTTGTTCACCCATCTGCATCTTTTACTTGAGACTTCCATTTCTGATAAGATATCTTTGACCATGGTGTGGGGAACATAAGAAACAATTTTGGAACTCATAATGTAAGGCCTAAAAACCTTAGTTTCTTTTACCAAGGAAAATTCTTATTTCTTCATAATAGTGTATTTCAGCTCAAAGACCCCTGCAACGCCTTATTGAAAAAGGAAATTGGCCTCTCATCCCATTCATCATTATTCTGCAACAAGACATATGAAATAGTGTTCTCTGAAGAAAAAGAAAATATTTGGAAAGGCTTCTTATAATCTGGAGATGCTAAAACAGGGGCATGTGTTAATGCCTCCTTGATCGCATTGAAAGCTTGAATGGTATCCTCCTCCCATTTGATGATCTGGTCCTTCTTTAGCATTCCAGGTGACTGAAATGGTCAACTCAACAAAGTTTGATATGAATCTCATGATAAATTTTATCTACCCAAAGAAGGACTTAATCCCCTTCTTGGTTCTTGGAATTGGAACCTTATTGATGGCCTCTACCCTTTCCGAATCAATCATGACCCCTTCTTATGACACAATGTGACCAAACAATTTTTCCTTCTTTACTCCAAAATGGAACTTCTTTGGATTGAGTGAAATGCCATATTCTCTACATCTTATCAAAATTTTCTCCAAGTGTTGCAAATGATCACCTCTCTTTCTGGAGAACATAGTTACATTATCTTGGTAGACAATAATAAATTCATTGATGTAACCAAAAAAAAGTACCATCTATTGCTCTCTTAAAGGTTTCTCCAACATTCATAAGTACAAATGGCATCGTAACATATACATAATTCCCCCAAGGAGTGGTAAAGGTTGTTTTAATTCTTTCTGATTCCTTCACCACAACTTGGTTATAACCATAGAAACCATCCGGTAGAAAGTAGCTCGAAACTAGTCACTAGCATTTAACATATTTTCCATGCTTGGTAAAAAAATGATCCTTTATCAATTCTCTATTTAGATTTATGAAGTATACACATAGCCTGATATCACCATTCTTCTTTGTAATTGGTACTAGGTTTTACAACCCAGGAAAAATACCTTGTAGTATGAATAATCCCTCCATCCCTCAATTTCTTCAGTTCTTCTTACATTTTAAGAGATAGGAGTGGATTGATTGGCCTCTATTTCTACCTGAATTGTTTTCATTAGATTCCAAGGGAATCTCATGTTGAAACAGATCCCCTTAGTTGCCTTTAGTTTGAAATAAGTCCAAGCCATGCAATCTTGATATTTTCTTAGAAATTGGACATAAGACTATTTTTCCTCCTTGCTAAGATTGCTTCCCAACCAAATCTTCTTTCCTTTCTCCTTTCTGCCAAGGTCATGCTCCTAAATATCACTTGATGCTTCTTGTGCATCTGTTTATAATGCGATCAACATTATCAAAGTTGGATTCAAGAGCAACCAGCCCTCTATGAATGGTATTAGTCTTTACTTGGATAATTCCTTTTTCAAACAAGGCTTCTTTACCATCGATACGCACACCATTGGCTCCCAATCAATACTTTGATCGAAAACTCCCATTTATTCTACAGAATATTTTGACTGAGCATCATCATCAAAAAAATTTCTAGTGTTTAATGTTGTTAGGTACAAAGGGCTTAGTTAAGACCTCAACATCATATTGACAACATGGGGACATTGTCTAATTATCAAGCCGAGATCCCAATACTAAAATTTTTCTTCCAAATCATTGAACATCCTATCATGATGCACAATATTGAATGAGTCAAACACCTCAATGAGATCCCAAGCTACATGCTTGTATTGTTTCATTCACTAATTTTTTTGTGGCGTAAAATTTTCGACTTGTCACATGTACAATTAATTCTTAATCTCCTTTAACAATGATGTCTTTAACACCATATTTCAAGCAATCCTTAGACCTAACAATAGTGTTTCATATTTGGAAATGTTGTTAGTGCACTCAAAGTTGAGTTTGAAGGAAAATAAAAACTCTTCCTATCCCGGAAAGATCGAACAACACCAGCACCATTCCTAAACTTGGAGCAAGCTCCATCAAACAATAAAGTCCAAGGAGATCCTACCTTTTCAAGACATTTGCATTCTTCAATCTTGTGCTATTTTTCATTAGAAAATCCTACAAAATTATCAGCATCAACACTCGTGTACAATACTTCATAAAATGAATTGTTGGGATCTTGATAAGCTACAACATCTTCTTTTCCCCATACAACTTGACAAGGCTGCCCTCAATTGGGATGGTGGCATAGGACATATCCATTTGAACACTCCCACCAACACTTGCAGCCCATTTTCTAGACAACAACATACCCCACTTGGTGGGCAATCAATAATAATAACATGAAGCTTCAAGTTCCCGCATGGATAGGCTACAAGTTGTACCACGAGCTTTCACACATCCCAACACCGCACCTCTCTGGAATCCGTGGAATTGCACTTCCCATATGATGTTATTACCTTTATTTTCATTACATTCATAACTTCCGAGGCATAACATTGTATGATGCCCAAAAATCAAACATGGAGTTGTGTAGCATCTATCCTTAATGATGAGAGTGGTGAAGAATGGATCCACATTTAGCTGAGAATTTACAAAGGATTTTCCCAAATAAACTTTAGGTGGTTCATCTACCTCTTCCGATGGTAGTGGTGCTTCTATTACTTCAATGATTGGAGGATTCTCCACAATATTTACATTTCTACCTAGGGAAATCTTCTCATCCTTTAGTCCAAAATACTCCAATGCCCTCTTCTTGTGCTCAGGAATCCTAAGAAACTCAATAATTGGGCCGAGATCTTGATCGACATAAGACATGGCCAATATAATAAGGGACGGACATTGGCAAGGAAGCATTGGAAGGATTGTTAGCACACTTGTTAGATGGCACAGGATTTTTGACACTTGGGCATGAAGAGGGGTATGAGTTTTGTTTGGGACAACAAGGCCCTTGGCGAGATGCATCTTTCTTAGGAGCCTCTTTAGGAATATTTGAAAGAAATGGATTTTTTGGCTTAGCCCGAGGCCTTGTCGCTTCGAAAACCCTACTCCTTGTGTTATACTCCTTCTCTTGGGTAACAACAATGTTCATCAACAACTTCCTGTCCTCCTTAGATGGGATTCCTCCATCATAATTCTTTATCATCAAAGATCTTAAATATTCAAATTCATTATTGGGTGATTCAAAAGCTTGTACATTATCTACTTCTAACATATGAAAGGGAGGAAGAATAGGTACCCGATGGATGAAATCCCAAAATCAGCAACATTTCTAGCACTTATTACTTAAGTTGAAGTTGTCCCTTGTTGTGAGCTCGTGGAGAAACCCATCATAAAAACATTATCATCATTATCATCACCACTTCTTCCTCTTCTTTCTGGTCTTCTTCACATGGAGAAAGTTGCATGAAACATCTATCACACCAATCAATGACGTGTGTTTCCTCCATAATAGAAAATTTTGTAGTGAAAGGATCGGTACCATTTAGTTTTCCTTTCCCCGGACTGTTTATTTCCAAATCCAATAGGTCCCTTACCTCTTTTATCAAGTCTTTGATCATTTCTATGATGATTTGTAAACCTATCTTGGCCTTGTTTCTTGTGACCGACCTTGTGAACTCTGCCCAAATTCCTTTTTCGCCTCCAAGTCATCACCTTTCTTGTTTGAGGTTTTTTCGGGTCAATTAGTTTTACACCTTCCATTTTTATAGGCTTTCCAATTGCCTTGATGTTATTCTCTATTTACAGAGCCATGGTGAAGGCTTGCCTCAAATTAGTAGGGTTTTTGTCCCTCAAGTAGTAAGCATCTTTTTTATCAAGTGTATCTAAATATTTGATCAAACATGATTTATCACATGACCTTAAGCTAATAGTAAATATGCTCAAGGTCTTGTTAAAACTTGTGTTTAAATCATGTACTTGACTCATTAAAATTCTTCTTAATGCTTTAAAATTCGATAGAAGAAACCTAGGGTTAGTCCTATCACCATACTTTGAAATCTAAATGCATTGTTCATCTCTATCGAATAATCGATGGAATTATGTGGAAATGCTTTATACCAGTCCCTTACATCCTCTTCCAAAGTATGGCTAAACAATTTGATAATACATCTTCATGTTCAATATCAAAGTCTTCCATCATATTGATGAAAAGCATTAGATGTTGATAACCGATTATAGCATTATTTCCTTGGAACTTTGGTAATCTATTTCTCACATCCTGGGAATTACATTTGGATAACCAGATCATTCCTATAAAATTTATAGGACCAAAGGTGTTTACAACAAATGGAGGTTTGGGAGGGGAAGGGCCATGTTATTTTGAGGAGGTGACCCTAGAGGGGATATAGATTGATAAGGGCGGAGAGGGTATTTGAAACATTGGATTATAACTTTCAAAATAGATATCCCCTAAAGGCCTTATTTCTTAGAAAACGCTATAAACTTCGAGAAGACAAGGGTAGAATGGGAATAAAAAATTTCAAAATCAAATGAATGTCCCTATCCAATTGGAGAATTCAATTCCATAAAGAGGCTACCTAATTCAGAATCACTTGAATGGTAGTCTTAAATGATAGGGCAATCACTTTCATCACTGGAGATCCCTTTTCTTGTCTATTGATCTCTAAAAACTCTCCAGGATTTTCTTCCTTCTGAATTTTTTTTTCCTAGCTCTAGAAATAATGTCCTAGCAAGATCCCTAGCAAAGAAAGATCTTCTTCCTTCCAGATTTGCAAAGATTAGTAACAATTCTCACTTGACAAAGGTTAAGACACTGGTATTCATCAAGAATCATATCAACAAGGAGTCACCACTAAGGATTTCCACCTTAGTTGTGCAAATTCACTAAAATATGATCTTTAAAATGTCTGTCAATACTAGAACCTAGAAATGGAATGATCTAACTTTTATTAACCCGTTTTATTAATGAAAGCTAGTGCACTAGGTGTGAAACCGAAAGAATTGTACATAGCACCTAGAGCATATAAGAAGTGTTTTACCAATGTCTTAATATGAATGTAACCACAATGTCACTGGAAATGGTGCAAATTAGGTGTTGAAACCCAAATTGATTCTCCGTCAAAAGTTGAGAAGCATCATAGGTCTAGCAGGAAGCTTAGTGAGAAACATAGCATGTTGTATGTCTTTTTGTAGCAAGGGATGAAATGCATCTTGCTATTTTTCACTCGATGTGGATAAATGGGTAGTCCCCTGAAGAGGATTTGACCTATCCTCACTACTTTATGGTTTTGACTTTCAACTAGGGTGAGAGGACCCTTTTTGTAGCCTATTGTTTATGGAGGAGATGGAGACATCCTTCCTTGTAAAATAATTAAGAAGACCTTCAAGAAAATATGATCAATGCACCAAAACCTAAATCGACGAGTTATCACTCTAGATAATTGAGATATCTTCCAAGCAAGGTTTAGGCCACTAAACACAATGAAAACCTGATTGTTTCTACATTTTTGGTAGTAAAAATTATGCATTTGCAAACACACATGACAAAAAGGGGTAGTATGGGTATGATTAGTTGTTTTTAAATGAATTTTTCATGGGAGGTGAAGCAACATAAAGTTGATTATACCAGATTTTGGAGGAATTTACAATAATGAGCAACTTAACGATAGAAAGCTTCGGAATAGCCAAGACGTTCCTTCGACCAGAAGTTGTGCCTCAATGAAGGTCCAAATCAGCACATTTTCACATAATCTTTAAGACTCCAATACGAAGGCTCGAATTACAAGACTCAATTAAACACTATTATTTCTAATTAACCATGCCTAAGGTACACCCAAACCCTTACAAACAATATTTGTCAACAAATCATAGTGAATTGAATTTAAATTTCTTTATCTCATCCAGGATGAAGGATCTTCTTGAAATGAAATTACAAATACCATTAAACTCATCACAGGGATGAGATCCTATGTGATTTCACAAAAATTTCAATCGAATATTGCGGTAGGAATGAATAAAACTATTTGCAAACATTCGACACAAAGTAGACACTAATTTCTTAGAGTCAACTCAAAATAACTCAAATTTGATTAAACTTATCGAAGGGGAAATTTTCTACAAAATTCTCGAGCTTTTCAATGGTTGTAAACTCACAACCAACTTGACATGATCAAGTTTAACACAAAAAGAGAGATAGAGGTTTCTTTAACGGTCCCTTAAAAAGAAGGTCTCTATCAATCTTTTTGCAAATCGATTCGACCTCTAACATTCCAACCTTCCAACTGCAACGTCTTTACATGAAAAATTCATGCAATTTATAATACTTTATTTACAACAAATTTTTCCCCCCTAAAATCTAAGCATTGAATGCACCAATGCTCACCATGATCCCGATCGTGATTCCCAGAATCATATCTATAAAAAGTTGTCAGGTGCTTAGGGAATGGATCTCTTCGAATATTTCCCACATTCCTCATCTTCTTCTAGTAGATCACTTTTCCCTCTACACACCAACCACTTGCGCCCTAATCTATCAAATCTGTTCTTTGTGTGCTCGAGAAGGAAAAATGCAGAAAATCGGATCGAGCCCAGAGGTCGGACCTCATCTTAATGGAAAAATACATCCCCAAATCTTCCTCACCAACCTTAGATACCAAATTAACTCCCCTTCCTGTTTCATGTGCAAGAAATATCGATAAATCATGAATATTCACACTTCCAGAGCTCTGGAGTAAAAATGACAGAAAAATTAGATACAAATGCACAACTACCGTTGATTTAAATTTTTAATTTGGACCCTACACATGGGAGATCCACTTTATAATGGGCTGCGGGTTCCTTTTTTAAATTTACACTTTTTTGGAAAAATGTAAAATTTTCACATTTTACTCCATAGATCCGCCCTTGAGAAATGAGCCTCACACGTGTTCGAAGGTGGATCCCAAAGGAACCGCGGCCAAATTCTCGCTATTTCACCTCTTATTTGGAAAAGGAAAATTTTCCATATTTTCCCCATTGCTCTCGCCCTTCAAAATAGACCTCACACGTGTCCCAATGGGGGTCCCATCGAACCACACTTCCTTTTCACTTTTAACTACCTTTTCCATAATAGGAAAATTTTCCAATTTTACTCCAAAGGTCCATACCTCCGCCGTTGACTAGAGCAATTTTTGACTTTTCTCTATCGGACCGTGGGTCATTTTGATGATTTCAACCTTTTTTGAACATCAAGGGAAAAACATCCAAGTTACCCCCGCTGCTTTGCCTCCTCGCCTCTTAACGGTTTGAAAGCCAACTTTGACCTCCTTCTTGTCGGGCTTATGCGAGCCATTTGTAGATTTTAATCCTTTTGATGACAAGAGGCAAAAAATCCAATTTTCCTCCAATGGTTTGCTTCCCTCCCCTTTGACTTTTCAAACTGCTGTGTCATAATAGCGCATCTTGAGAAGGTTCCCAAAAGTTGAGACCTTGAATGACCGCAGCTCGCCACGTGTTATTATGGCAAAACTTCAAAACCTTAATGCTTAAAAATTATTATGTTGGGCGTGCTTCAATTATAGAATTTTACTCCATTTTTCCAAAAGGTAAAAACTCTAACTTACCTCCAAAGGCATGTATGTTTGCCATTAGCTTTGCCACGTGTCCTCCTATGGGGTCAAAGCAAGACTTTTTCCCTGCCACTTAAAATTTTCTTTAATCAAATCCTAGTGGGGCCGCGGGGTGGGTTCAAACTTTTTTCCAAAGTAGACAAAAGTAAAAGTTAAAAAAAAAAACTCTCTACGCCCCATCCAACTAGAAGAATCCACGTAAGCACCAAAATAACCAATTAGATTTGAGCAAAGATACGGTAACAAATTTGCCTTTTTCCCAAAACATCTAAAAGTGATAAGTTAAAGGATGTCCTCGCCATCCCCGACCAAAAAAAAATCCACGTGACCAATGAACACTGAGGAATAACTTTGATAGGAAAAAGACACCCGTCAGACCATTAAAAACATAGAAATTCACCATTCATGCACAAAACTTGATTTTTTCGCTAAGGATGAATTTTTTTGAAAAAAGCAAGTGAATCATGCTTCTAAGAATCTTTCAACCATGGTTTTGGATTTTCAAAGGGATAAAAATATAAATTGATCATTCTATATCTTACATGGTCAGGGAAAAATAGGAAAAATAGTAGAGCCCACGGATTTCGAAGAAATTAGGGAAAAAAATAGGGAAAACTTAGAGAGTCCTTCAAGGAGGGACATGACAATATATTTTTCAAACAACTTGAGGAAGAGGTAGAATCTTTTAGAACAGCCACATCGAGAGATAAAATGTTTGAACATATAGACAAAGGAAAAATAGGGAAAAATGGTGCGAGATCAAAATGAGCACCAACACAATGCTCTATAGAGTTGTTGGAGAAGGTGGAATTCAATGCATATCTTAGGGTTGTTGGAAAAAGATTCATATTTTCCCTCTCTTTCTCTCTCATTCTTTTATATATTGTAAAAGAGGGGCATATTCAAATGGATGGTCATTGTTTCCTTCGCCCCCTATCTTTCTTCCTTAGGGTAGAACATGGAGTCGAAGCCTCCTCTCATGGCTCTGTAATAACATTTTCTTTCCCCCTTGACCACCGATGATTTCTTGTGAGACTTTTGGAGCAATGAAATATGTTTCATGATGCATTTGTCCATCATTTTCTTATTTCGTTCTCTTCTCACCTCTCTTCGGTGCAGGGGTATATCATGTGCATACTTTGATGTTCATTGCAGGTCCTGGGAGCTATGGTTAATGGCATTTGAAGTGGTGTTCCGTGTAAAATATATCTATTTTCCATGGTGCACCTTGTCCACCCTCTCTTCTCGCTCACCTCTCTCCACTTCAGAAGTTCGGATTTGTGATCAACCAATTCCTTTTGGGTGTATCACCACTTAGTGTAGGCTCTCTTTCACCCTCTCTCTCTCTCTCCTGTCTCCTTGGAAAGGTTAGATTAGGATTAGTTAGGTTCTTTCTTCACCGGAGTATCTTGTGGCGGGTAGATCGTGAAGCAATAACCAACCTTCTCAAGAGGTCCATCTCAAGTTTTGTAAGTCCCACACTTAAGAGATGGTGGAATGTTGTGTAATCACACCGAATGCTCCAATCACATATGATGGCATTGAAGGGTGTTGTGATTATATAGAACAGATTGCTCATGGAAGCACCTCAAAGTTTGCTTCTAAAACCAAAACAAAAGTAGTTACTACTTTTATATGTTTTGTACTAAAAACATAATGACATGTTTGAACACAAACCTATACACATATATTTAATTTTTGACAAATGTTGATTCACACGAGCTTAAATATATTTCATTTTGTTGTTCGAATATATTCTTGATTCACACGAGCTTAAATATTAAATATGTTTTGCAATGGATTAAATATGTTTTCCATAGTATTAAAATGTGTTTCTATGGATTATATTTTTAAAATTACTAATGTTTATATAATTTATAACAAGTTTAGATTTTTAAAATTCATTTATGTTAAAATTATATTTAGGTAACAAATGCGTAATGGTAACGATTTTCTAAAATCTTCACAACCCCTCAAATGAAATGTCTTCAGGGTTATTTGAATCCAATCAGTGAAGTCTAGTTAAAAGGAAAAATTAACAAGGTCTTAAAATATTTAAATATTCATGTCAAATTCACTAAGTATGGGTTATGATCATTTGTCCAATTTAGGATTGTATTGGTGCAATTATCATTTCCAATCATTTATGGTATTCATAAGCCCCCCTTTGATTATTTATTTATTTTTTAATTATTTTGTGTAGTTCTAAGACTTTTTCTAGGATAGTGCACTTGACAAGGAATGTAAGTCCAAAAGGTTTTGGTAAACTACATGGTTATGAGAAAAGAGTCCCCATTCCCTTCCAAATTTATCCATGTGACCCTTGGTCTACCTTCTTCACATTTTTTGATAGTTATATATCATTTTTTTTGTTTATGTTTCAATAGTGTTCTAATATGATTTCAACTCATCTATAGATGCACATGTACCCTACTTAATCTACATAATATAGAAATTCATTATTGTTTGAATAGGAGTTAATTCTACAGAATTCAAGTATTCATTGAAGCATGTAATTTTCATACTACATATACATTACAATGGTTTTTTAGCGAATAAACTATAACAATTATTGGAATTTCATTCACAATACTATATGCTATTGATGGACTTGTTAAATATCAAGAAAGATTAGTCTATCTGATAAAATGAAAACCCCAAAACATTTTATTATTTCCTTATGGTTTAAACTTCAGCATCCCATTTAGGGAAAGAAAAATAAGTACATTTTCCCATTGATTGTAATGAATTTTTAGAAACTTGAGAGACTTTTTGGACCCCTCGTGTTAAAAATCTACTCGTAAAAAAATATTTTGAATTAAAGTGCACAATTTTACTTAGAATGTCAAGTGTATGGTTTAGGTATGCTTGAAATGTCAAGTGTACATTATACACTTTTTGGTTCTCATAAATGTAAGTTTTCTAGCTTTCCTGTCTAATAAAAATCAATTTTATTACAAGATTTGGATAATCATCTTCTTGTCACTTCCCAAGAACATGATAAATTTAAAGTCTATCTTGGATGATCATCTTCTTGTCACTCCTATGAACATGATAAATCTAAACCCTATGTACTAGATATTTCTTTATTGATTTGGTTTTGAAAACTAATCAAATGTTATTTACTGTTCTACATCCATTTTATCCCTAATCAAATGTTTATAGATATTTATATTGCAATTAGATTGAAATATATCTATTCATAACACACTAATCAATTTATTAAGTGATTTATTCAAATTTAATATTTACCCATAAAATTTATAAACTCATAATTATAATAAAACATATATTTTTAAAATTATTAGAAAATTCACTTGTATTAATTATATGTTAGAAATATAATGTTATCTATACAGAAAATGAGTGGAATGGAATCAAACCCCTGAATGCGATTCCAATATATTCCAAAATATATTCCCTCTTTAGTCTAATATATGGAATATGAAGTTTTAGTATTGTAAGGAATAGAATGTTTTAATACAATGTTTTCCAAGAAATGTCGCTCACAAACACATGACGTTAACTCATTTAGTGTGTATGTCCCTAGATAAAGTACTAACTCCACTAAATCTCTAATATGAAATCATTAGTAATGAATGAAATCAATAGAAAATGTTTTAGTGCCTTTTCATATGTTAAATTATAGATGGTTGTATTGAAAAATTCAAATTTGAAGTGTTCATTATGATTTTTTTGTTGTTTCTTATAATATATGTTTGTCCATTGTAAAGGTAAACATGGTTGAAAGAGGGTTTAAAACCCGCAAGAAAGGATCACGAGGGATAACGTGCATATCAATGGATGTGCGAAAAAAAGTGTGAAGAGATCTTGGGATGAGTGAGCATCAACCGAATGTGCACGTAAAGATTTGAAACACGAGCAGAACCTGGTTAAGCCATAAAAATCTCCTCTATCTCATAGATCAAATGTGGTGTACATATAGGAGGTGCTTTGAGTAACCCCTAGTGCTGCAATCATGAAAACTCTAGTAGAGAGGGGGAGTTACATTCCCAGAATAGAAGTGTAACTCCCAATGACACATATGATGCACCGATGCACCGACACACCGATGCACCGACGTGTAAGAGAATCTCATAATGACCCCATAATGACACATGGACCTATGATCTCACCTAATCGAGATGACTCACCTAATGACGTGGAAAATAACACACACCAACACCCCCTTCATCGTAACTTAGGATGAGGTGAAAAGTGAGAAATGAGAAATGAGTCTCAACACAAAGCCCGATGAGGTACCCATGCACAAGAAAAATGTCCCAAGTAGTGAAGGAAAACCCGGTGGGAAAAACAATCACAATAAGAGAACAAAATACTCTTTGATCTAAGAAAGATGCCAAATATGGATCCCGGATCTAGATGAGCCTAAAAAGGTACCCATGTACAAAGAGGAAATCTCTCGAAAGAAGAAGAAGAGAGAAGAAGAGGGAGATGAGAGGAATGTAGAAGATGCCATGGATGGATCTAAACTCTACAGCTCTAAGAGGTCTCCTAGAAGAATGTCAATGACGAGATCCTCTGCCTCTAGACTGAAGAAGAGCCACCCACACTAAACTGTGTGCCTACCCTTAGGAAGAAAAAAAAATGACGTCTTTGGAAGTATTCCCACTCCACAAAGGAAACTGAAGGTAGCAACACGAAGAACTCTGAGTCTGGTGCACGAAGTGTGACATAGGTCTAGCGAGTGAGTGCCAAGGAACCGAAGGTAATGCCACGTGTGTAGAACTGCTGTCGAGTAAAAAGAGGAATACCCGAGAAAGGATGTCTAAGTGATGTGAAGGGAAACAATCATCCTCCACAACAGAAAAGGGATCCACAACCGAGGGTGGATCAATGAAGGTCTCTGGAAATGTGGAAGAGACATGATTCCCTAAGGGCAGTCCCAAAATAGAGATGATGAACTTCTTTGAAACACTGTAGATGGATGAGGGACTTGTAGTGCATCAAAAGTAGACTTGCACGAAAAGATGACTAAGGTCGGTAGATACTTGTCCCAATTAGGGGGTTCAACAAACGGAAGAGCAATGTTAGATAGGTATGATTCATCTAATGAAGGTAGAGTGAAGTGGGCCTCGCACACTAGAAGTGGAAAGGAGGCTGGTGTAATGACGGTGTGAGACTGAGTATGAGACTACTTGATATTTGATGCGATGTGGGGGTGACAACAATGTCTGGAATAGTGAGAGAAAGAGGAGAGAAGTCCTTTGTAATGCTCTCTGCATCAAAACTGGGTGCACAATCCTCGTCATCAGAAGTAGAACCAAGCAATTCTATGTCAGTGGAACTGTCATCACATGAAGAAGAGGAAACAACCGAATCAAGATGCATATGAATAATGGTTTCAGTATGTGAAGGGTTTGCATAAAGGGACTAAAGAATGCTCTAGAAACGGTGAGGTGGATCTGATTGTGCCACGTGAAACTAGAGAGATCGATAGAAATGCATCATCATGTGACCAAATATGTGGTCGTAAGTGTCAAGAAAGTCCTCTAGATGATGATGATCAGTGGGTGTAGGAACTGGCCCAAGTAAGAAGGGTAAAAGACCCTCGTGGGTGAAGTAACATTCCATGGAAGCACGCTAGGCTGAATAGTTCCCTCTCTTGATGAGAAGTGGCGAGGAGGTTGTAAAGTAATCCTACGGACTCAAGTCTAGAAAGAGCACTCTCCATGATAAAAATGCAAGATATGCAAAGAAAGACGTCGACTCACCGATAATGCATCTACGTGCATAAGACCAAGAGTACAATCAACCCCCAAAATGTGGCACTTTTTAAAGTAGTTCATTTTACAAAAATAACAATTCCATCGTGTAATGTGTGAGAAATCATGCAACTTTTACTAAAGAAGGGCTAAAAAAGAGTTGCATGACTAAAATTTTATGGCAATAACATGATTCCCTTAATCGATGGAAAATGCCACTAGACGCTGCAAACGCATTAAAAAAATGCCCAAAATGGGTACGAAGGGTATCGCGTGACTACTCATTGAAACAACATGGAATTTTAAGTAGGGTTTGTTTTGATCATGCGGGGATTAGCCTCCTGTCGACCCGGACCTCACCCTCCGTCTTCGACAAGTGTAGGAAGGATAAGCAATACAAGCCAAAAACCCAATTTTTAAAAAAATTACAATTCCAAGCTGAATGACATGTTTGTTTTTTTAATCACCCTAAAACATTAAAAAATAAGGTGATGTTTTATCCAGCAAACAATTCCTAAAAGGAATGATTGAATGGGGCCCACGTTTTGGAGTATGGAGAGAAGAGAGCCCACGTGTGCAAATTTAACATGCTAGGCTAAGTTTGAAGGTCGCTAAAGGTCACTTTGGAGGCTATGTTGGTGAGCCGGAAGGTGCTGCAACACATGGGAGAAAGCTCAAATCCCAAACGCCAAAAATGCCGAAAATCTAGAAAGGGCCAAGGTGGACGTCAGGTAAATGCGCTGTGCAAGCCTAATTTGAGTGCAAACGGCCGAGGTGGATGGTGGAAGAAACATCCAAGGTTTTAGAGGTCGAGGGTCCAACCAAGCTGCTGGATTCCGTGCCAAGGAAGATGGTGAATGTGCACGCGAGTTTGCAACATCATGCCGAGAGCACGAAATGTTGAGAGGTCTACAACGTAAAGAGAGCACGAAAAAATTGAGCTCGCAACCTGAAGAGAGCACAAAAATGTTGACAGAGATTCAACTTTGAGTAATGATAGAGATTCAAGGCTGGAGGTCGATGGTAGGAGCTCCACAAATAAATAGTGAACACAAGGATTCAAAACTTCACAATCCACAAACCAGGGATGACACGAGTCATCCAATAATCCAAAACATAGGCCAAACAGCAAAGGGCAAGGCCAAACCATGAGCCAAACATGAGAAAACATGAGCACGGTCAGAGAAACGAGTTGTAGGAAGCAAGAGATGAGTCACCAGCAAGTTTTCGGTCAAGCTAATGCAAGAATGGAGAACCAATGTAAACTAGCACAAAATATGCAGATCTACAACTCGAATGCATTAGACCTCAGGAAAACACCTCTAAACACACATGTAAACTGAAGAATTGAGTGGTCAAAGACACTAAAAAAAAAAACTAGAAACTTGAACACGACCAAATGAACCATGAATAACCCGAACTCCAAATAGAGGTATAAACACCCGAATTAATGCACTTTGTAGCACATAATGAGATTTGAAGATCACACCGTGTGGTAAACGCATGAGCAATGCCGAGGAGTGCAGGGATCCAAAAGATCCACTCTAATACCATTAAAGAGGGTTTAAAACCCATAAGCAAGGATCATGAGGGATGACGTGCACATCAACGGAGTGCGAATGACACCGTGAAGAGATCTTGGGATGCACGAGCATCAACCAAATGTGCATGCAAAGATTTGAAACATGAGCGTAACCTGGTTAAGCCATAAAACTCTCCTCTATCGCATAGATCAAATGTGGTGTACATATAGGAGGTGTTGAGTAACCCCCAGTGCTACAATCATGAAAACTCGAGTAGAGAAGGTGAGTTACATTCCCCAGGAATAGAAGTGTAACTCTCAATGACTCATATGACACACTAATGCATAAGAGAATATCATAATGACCCCTAAATGACACATGGACCTATGATCTCACCTAAGTGAGATGACTCACCTAATGACATGGAAAATAACTCACACTAACAAAGTGGTTTCCATTCACACACTGGAAATTCATGGAGTGTTGATACCACCGAAAGTATTGCATGTTTTTCATTCATATTGTATGACCCTGATGAAAGCAAGATATTAGAGAGAGGTAAAATCATGGGAAATACCACTATGAGCTTCAACCATGTTGAGTATAGGCCCTTGATATTGGGTCTTGATGAAGTGATACGCCAAAAGTTCAACAATTTTGTGTGTTTTCTCATGATATGCTTGGTTTGAAACAAATGAATGGTGTATTCCATTGTAACAATGTAAATAACTCTATTCTTTGATTTCAAGGCTAGAGAGTGTATCGCGCTTTACGAAATGTTCATATATGCATGTAAAAGTTAATAGAGGTAAGTTAGATGTATGTCAAGTGTCTAGGGACACTATAAACAAAGAAGTGGTACCTTTGTTAGCATTTTCCATGGATTGCATTTCAATATGATAGAAGTACACATTGTATTTTATTTTTTCATAATGGTAGACATACCTTTTTATTAGATTATGAATAACTAATATTATGTGAATTGTCTCCAACGCATATATTTTATATTTTGTGGATAATATGATGATACATCATATAGTGTAGATTGATAAACCAGGCATTGTGGATAAAGGGGAAGGATTGTAGAGATATGGGAAGGATGTGGAAGCTAGGAAGTATTAATAATAGTACATTCTAGAACCTATGAACATGTCTTGGGAATGAAAAAAAGAATTTAGACAATGATAAGTTCGTACATATTCAATGGCTTCTCATATTACCATGTCGATCCATTTCATTTCTCCTCATAATACCATGTCCATATGTGTCATTGATCTTCATAATACCATGTTTCGTTATGTTCCTCATAATAGTATGGATATTTTGTTACATATTATGCAGATGGATGATTGGAAAAGTTGAGTATGGATACTCTTAAGAATAATCCCAATGATGGAAGATGATGAGGTTCATAATGCCTCTATAATGTTGTTAAATTATGCAACGTATCCACCCTCATTCGATATTGGACCAAATAGGGCTAAATGGTTGAATTTTCATATTCTAAATAGATAATGTTCCTAAAAAAATGTGCGGTTAGCGAGACATGGTTATCATGTCGGGGATGGTGGTTCATTTTTGTTCAACCCTCAGCTCACAAGGATAGACACAATCACTGGAAGATGGATTGATGAAAAACTCCCTACAATAGATTACTCGACAATACCTTGGCGGTACCATGACATCACACTAGTCATACATCCAGCTTTGGATGGAGACTAGCCTAGATTATTACCAAATGTTATTGATTGGTGGGAAGACATTAATCGTCGCCTAAAAGATCTTAATGAGTGTAAGTTTGAATAATGGAGAGCAACACATCACGACTCGGATGAGTGTGATAGTGATTGTAGTTGGGATGCATGTACTAGCCTTTGTCACATGCACTGAGTGATTATGTATTCTGTAAAAGTGCAATGCACTTATTTTGAAAATGTTACTTCTTCCATTGTTTGGGTTGACATTTCGCTTTGTATTACAAACACAACTTATGAACAACCAAACACATAATATAATTGCATGGGATGATACTTGGATGTTCAAATTTCTTTTCAAAATGTAATGTTATTGTTTTGATGCTTTAATCCTATATTGTCTTGTAACACACTTGCAATTCACATTTCATGTTTAATTCGGAAACATCTAGAGTCGAGTATCTAGTTTTAAAAATAATGTGTGTAGCTAACTTCATCACAAATGGTTTATTGTGCACAATTTTGTCAATATGAATGCAAAATATGAATAAATAAGTTTGTGCACCATTTGTTTCAGTTTATCTTGTTTTACAATGCGTTGCTTCAATGATGGTTATGACAATGCACTTGAATGAAACATGCAGAAGTTCGGTGACATGGGCCCATCCATGTTCAAAATCTGTTCTTATGTTTTCGGGAAGACATAAATAATGAGACGGTAATATAAAACTTTGTGAACATTAATTTTTTGACCTAGAAATGTACCTAATGTCATTTGTTGGGCTAATAAATATGAAATTTTCATCTTTTCACACAGGTTTCTTCACATTCCATGATGGTAATATTCAAATATGTGAACATTAATTCTTTTTCATAATACTTAATATTTTATGTTGGGCTAATATTTATGTATTTGTACTCCCTGGATACATGCACCTTTACATCACATGGCACGTATGTGTTCCACAAGCATCAAAGAGAATGCAAAGGGAGATGTTCCTCCAATAGTTGATGGCACTACATTAGATGGTCCTTCTAAGCCCATTCGCTTAGATATCCATGAAATTTCAATGGAGATGAATAAATAATATAAAACTTAATTTTTTTATTTCTTGTTGATTATTGTTATTCAATAGTGTAAGAACTATTATAATTTTCTAACATTTTCTTTCAATCATCCACCCATAGACTACAAAACCAAACATGTTAATGGTCATATTCAATATTTCTGCCAGCATGGATCATGTGTTGTTAGTGGGGATGCTAGGTAATTGGAGTTACATGAACTTAATCGACACCACCAGGTAGCACATAATCTTCCCTTCATGGAACTGCGCATAAGCATGGCTGTAAGTATATCTAAAAAAATAGCTATCCCTCAAGATAAGAGTGGGAAATACATGCGAGAAAAGAGAGGGTGTGAATTATGTCTTGAGTCGGTGATTGTACATGTAGCACAAGAGGGTTATCGATTGAGTTTACCAAAAATAATGTAAAATGTCATTCGAGGAGTTGATCCTAGAAGGAAAGAGGGATATGTATACTTGAAATGTATGCCTATGATTCAAAGGTGATGCAACACGGTAAGAAAGGAGAAGTGGTTGAGAATGAGAGAATAACAACTCAAATATCGTGACGGAGGTACATTTAAGATTAGTATAATATATTATATATTATGTTTGATTTGAAATCAAAAATTATAATGCCCAATTCATCGTTACTCCTATTCTTTCTTTGGCGACCATGTTGTTAAGTGTTGAACGTCGTTGTGCTTTCATTGATCATTAGTTGGCTTCACCCTTTTCACAGAGAATGATTAGCATTCTCCCTCTTCATCGTTCCTACTTGTGTTGTTGTCGATGTTTCTAGTTTTGGCCCCCACAATGCCCATTACAAGTTTACTATTAAAGGAAACTCATGTTCTCGAATTTTCAAGCTTGGTTGTCCGTTATTATTAATTTGAGTTATAAGTATTTTTAACATGAAAATTTTTCATAACAAAAAAATAATGATAATAATCATATTATTAAGTTATGTTTCGATTGGCCATTATTTTATATTATTATTATTTTATTTTATTGTCATTTTCATAACAGATATTAATATTAATTATCTCTATCATTTCATTGTATCGTTCATTTCTTTCCTATACACCAAACCTCGTTCCACATTGGAGAAGGGAATTACCCCATTGTGGCACCATGGTTAATCTTTATCTTGTGTTTCCTTCAAAACTCGACATATAGTATTTTCCTCTTGGTCGATCGGGCCTACTTCGTGTTTTCTTTAATCATTTAAATTGAAGGCAAATATGATTTGTCGTGCACCAACCTGCCATCCTTTATGGAAATTCTATCCTTCTTGCTTTGGCATGGGGGAGAATCTTACCCCTGTTGGTGGGTGGGAGTGGTTGTGATCTTGCCAAATCTAGTCAATACAATTAAAATTTTTCCACCCTCTCTGTATTTATCCCTTACTAGCCTCTAGTTTTGGGTAGTGGGTTCTTATTTCAGCCTTGTTTTCTTTTAACCTGCCTGGTCTTGTCTTCTGATGACCTGCGTATTCCTTTTGGGTCTAGCCATGTGAGATGGGGCCTTGTTATTTTGGATGCCAAAACACATTTTCTGGTGAATTTATTTTAGATGGCAGACGGGCATGTGGTGAATGTTGGTCTTTTTCCTACTATTTTATTTTATTAAACTCCTCCTTTTTCCTTTTTGTTTCTAGTCGTGTGAGTTACACTAGAGGGCAGTAACTCTGAGTTCTTTTTGGAAAGCAACGGAAAAAAACAATTTTGGCTGCGTGGACTACTTAGAGAACAAATATCTACTAATTTTTTAATTTTGAAGAGGTCATGGAACTCCGTTACCAATGCATTGGATAGTGATCCTTCTAACCTTGCCGGGATCTTTGCTTGTGCAAACATGGAAGTGAATGGAGTATGGATGTCCAAAAAGCTCATGGATCTATCATGTGTTTGTGACTTGGGAAACAAATGCGTTTTAGGCATGTTAATTCTAAACTTTGTAATATTTTTGCTACCATTTTCTAATTTCATGAAATGAATGTTTCTCCTCCACAAAGCTTGAGTGCCTAGAAATTTTTTTTATGGTTTTTTATTTATTCCCTTGATTGTGTTCGTTATCCCTTTGATTTCCTTCTTCCGAAATTTGTGTTTTCTTTAATCGTTGAAATTAAAGGGGAATCTTATTTTTCACGTGCCGACTGCCATCCTTTATGGAAATTCTATCCTTCTTTCTTTGGCATGGGGAGAATCTTACCCCTTGGGTGGGTGGGAGGGTTGCGCTCATGCCAAATCTAGTCAATACAATTAAATTTTTCCCCCTTTCGTATTTCTCCCTATTCGCCTCTGGTTTTGGGTAGTGGGTTCTTATTTCCGCCTTTTTTCTTTTTAACCTACAAGGTCTTGTCTTTTGCGATGACTGCGTATTTCCTTTTGGGGTCTAGCCGTGTGAGATGGGGCCTTGTTATTTTGGATGCCGAAACACATTTCCTTGTGAATTTATTTTAGATAGCGAGATGGGCACGTGGTGAATGTTAGTCTTTTTCCTCTATATTATTTTATTAAACTCCTCCTTGATCCCACGTATGGTAGGCTTGAAAGTGACTTTTCACTTTTTGTTTCTGGTCATTTTGGTTACACTAGAGGGTAGTAGCTTTGAGTTATTTTTGAAAAGAAAGGAAAAACAATTTTGGTTGCGTGGACTACTTGGAGAAAAATTATCTACTAATTTTTTAATTTTTAAGAGGTCGTGGAACTCCTTACCAATTTGTTGGATAGTATAGAGCCTTCTAACCTTACTTTGGTACTGCTCTTTGCTGCTTGTGCAAACGTGGAAGTGAATGGAGTACGGATGTCCAAAATCTCATGGCTCTATCATGTGCATGCGACTTGGGAAAAGAAATGCATTTCAGGCATGTTAATTCTAAACTTTGTAATATTTTTGCTACCCTTTTTTAATTTCATGAAATGAATGTTTCTCCTCCCTGAAATGGCGCCTAGAAAAGGATTTTGTGGTTGTTTATTTACTGCCTTGAGTGTGTTGGTTATCCCTCTGATTTCCTTCTTCTGAATCACTGTTTTTTTTTGGATGACTAGCTTGCAAAAGGGGAAAACTACATTTTTTTACTCTGTTATATTTAGTTGGATGTGAACAATGTTATATGGCTGGGTATTCTCTAGACTTTGGAATTACTTTCCTAGGAAGTTATGGAAGGATTGTTCTTGCGTGACTTTTTTTATGATTTATGCCTATTAAGGTAAATGGTGAATAATGTTAATGAATGGGTTCAATGGGTGAATCCATTCAAGGATTGTGCATACGTTGTTTTGCTAAAATAGATCCCTAAAATCTAAAAGAAGGAAATGGTTGTTTGCAACTGAGAAATAATAATGCCTTATGGGGATATAGGGTGTTGAAACTTGTTTTCTTCTGAGTGTAAATATATTTTATTATTGGTTGTGTTTTCTCTTGTTGTGGATGTCATAGTTGAAGACTATTAAGAATTGTAATCTCTCTTAAAGACCGTTGAAGTGTAAAGAACTTATAGATGTAACTATCTTGTCAATAAGCTTATAGGTAAGCATGATTACCTTCTTCTTTACTGAACTTCTGGAAATTGATAACCTTGTGATCTTGAAAAGTTCTTCAATCGTGAAATTTTCTCGCATTACCAAGGATGAGAATCTATTTTACCAGTTGAGTGGTTGTATTATATATGAATAAGTCTACCATGCCCATAGATAGGTGCAATGAATGAATTTTGATAACACTATGTTGCTTTGGTTTCTCTCACAAATATAGAAATGGGTTTGATGGCTTTGAATGTAGAGGTTTGGTTGTGTGTTTGAGTGTACTTTATTTTATGTGTACATGTGGAGCCATCATCTAATACAACATGGTTAGGTGTTTTGAAAAATTAAAGGGTTTGGGAAGTAATGTTCCATTTTATAGTTTGTTAAAACCATTAAGTTGAATACCAAATCTTTCATATTTAGATATTGTAATTAGATTATTTTATAAGTGTCATAAGTTATTCGGATGAGTGTAGTTAGTTTTCATTCATGACAGAATTGTGTTTATTTACGTGGATCATTAGTGAACATATTATTAAGGGTCATAAGTTTATGACCAAACCTCTGTGTTGGTTTTGGAAATCAATATGTGTTTGAGATGATTGTAGTCATTTTTTAAATAGGACTCTTGTAAACGAATGACTTTGGTGATATGTTATGAGGATAGCCATGAGGTTACAAATGGAATATTCTTTTTTTTACATTTCCAAAATGTCGAAATTGTAAAAAGTTATTATTGATATTCAGGGGACCTTTCCTTTATGTTATTTAAATAATTTGTCGATTATGATGGGGTTTGTTGCTAAGATTAATGAATGTTTGTGAATATTTTAAATGCATTGAAGATTAGCTTTGATTATGTTAACTTGTATCACTTTTAAAATATCTTGTAAGGAAGAGGTTGCAAACTTCTTGTTTAGATCTGTAAGTATGGATTTTTTAAATTCGGGTTACTAATCCCATTATGCTATGAAACTCAGAAGGATGTTTAAATGGTAACCTTGTCTTAAATGGACTTGAAAATAGGAGGCCTTCTGTTTCCCCATACTTTGTTTATCAAGTAACTTGGTTTTTAAGTAATGCCCATCTCGTGTTTTTTCACCTATCATTCTTCTCTTATCATTTCCTTGTGAAGTCTCTTTTCGATGAAAGAAATTAGTTCGTGCATTGAACATTAGTTTTCAAATCCTTTGATCATGTGATTATTTACCCTTATTACATTCGTTTGGTTGCTCTATCTCATAGGCCAATTAAATCTCCTTCTTGGAAAGACCGATTACCTTTCTATTTCACATCTATGATTGTATCTAGTATGTTTCGGGATTCTCTAATATTTTAGTGATGGATGAACCGAGTATTAGATTTCAATCAAGTAATCTATTGGATTACATGATTGAAATCCCAATACTCTTGAATTTTTTTCCTAGCTATTATAGTGTAACGCCCTCTAAAATAACACACTTGAGACCCACGACCAACCTAGGTTTAGTTACACAAAATTATGGAATAATATTTTCTTAAAGGTATTAACAACAAAAGTCTCGATGACAATTAAATTCAACTTATAACTTTTCCCATTATAATAATTACTAATTCCACATTATAAGGAAACAAGTGCAATAAGTCCACTCCTAGCTCTAACCTCCTTAGGGATTAATACACTCACTGATTACATTGACAATATAGCTAAATATTCATTGATTAAAAAATTTAGGGTTAAGGGAATAAAAAATTAAATACCCAAGGTATTTAATCCCAAAAGATCTAAGACAAGAGCGAGGGTTTAATTATAGTGGGGAAAAGAATACATATTAAAAATTATCGGAGTAAATTCTTACTTACCCACACCCAGAACTTGGTTAAAGATTCAAATAGGTTCAGAGGGTAAATATTAACCATACCCACTCTCTAACAAGCTTAAAATTTCAACTTTTTTTTCTCACACTTAACACATTAAAATTTTTCCTAAACTACTCCCATTAGATATGAAATTTCCTCACCTTTCCATTGATATAAATAATCCCTCCTAACTCCTCATAAAACTCAAGTTATGGGTCGGCGGACCTTGGGAGGAAAATTTTCCTAAGGGCGAGCCTTGCGGGCCTAGGGGAGAAAATTTTCCCTTGCGCGGGTCGGTCGAGAGAGGGGAAGAGTTTTGGCATTTTTCCCTTTTCGGGCGAAAATCAAGATTTGCCTCTGTGTGCCCGTGGGCCTAAAGAGGACACATGTTAGCTTGAGAGAGCTCTGGTGGGAAGTCGGGCTGTGAGACATATTTTCAACTTTAAGATTTTAAGGGTACAAAGTTCAAAAAAATTAAACATTGCGTTACTCGCTAATGCCTAAGGCTGTGATGTGTCGGCATTCCATTGACAGTGGATGGTGGGGTGGTGGGGAAACTTAAAAAATGTTGCCCAAAAAGGTAAAAAGGTTAAGTTGCATGCGCGGGCCGCGTGTCCGCGAAAATGATTTTTCCAAAGCAAGGTGGGGATGCGGGGCCATAGAGAAATTTAGGAAATTTTTCTAGTGTTAGAATTAAAATGTTAAGTTCCAAAATCCTCTCGTGCCTCCGCCGAGCCACGTGGTAACACTCGATTGGCTGCGGGTTGGCGGGGCTGGGGAAATTTATAAAAAAATTCCAAAACTATTTTCGTAAAAAGGTTAAGTTAGAAAAGTTCCACCCCTCTGCCATGCCACGTGGTAGTACCTGATTGGATGTAGGATGGGTTGGCCATGGGGAACTTTAGGGAAATTTTTCCAAAGTTAAAATTTAAATGTTTAACCATTAGATTTATTTTTTGAAGGCCGAATTAAAGTAGAAACTTCAAAGGGCCATAAATTTTGATAGAGAGATTGGTTTTTAAAAAAGAGTACATTATGGAAATATCTCGATGCCATATTTGCACATGAAACATTAATTTTGAATTTTTATAAAGTTTAAGTGGTCAAATTCAAGAAAATGCTCTCTAGTAGGTTCTTAAAGAGCAGACTGGTAAATTTTAACTTATAAATTTTTTCAATTTTCTCATTCATTCACTTTCAACATGTTAAACAGACATGGGGAAATGTTCTTAGATGTATTTTGGGAAGTTTTCAAGATTAAATTTGTTTAATTGAGTTGCAAATTAAAATTTTACATCTCTTGACGATAAAACGTTTGTAAGAGGTTTACACCCGATTTTGCAATGTTTTGAAGGATTTTTCCTTACATTTTTTAGCCTAACTGAGTTCATTTATATCATAGCATGCTAGATTTTAATGTTTCAATGTTGATTATTGTTTGCAAGCTCTAACTGTGCATTTTGGAGAAATATTTGCCAATTTTAAATTTTAAACAAAGATCAGATTAAAAAGGGTCTATCTAACTTTTCATCATTCAAGTATGGAAGTTCTAATTCAACAAACCATTTAATGGCTAAAATGTAATGTTTGGTTTCATATTTTGTCATATTTTAAAAAGAACAAAGTAATACAATTCCTTCATATACGTATTGCTTTATTTCAAATATATATTTCAATAACATTTAAAGATTAGATTTCAATGCAACAATGCAAATGAAGAAAGGTATTACGATCCTTTATTGATTTCAAATAAAACTTTACATCTCTCAATTCCTTGAATGCAAATAATGATTTCAATTTCTTTCTTTCAAATGAACAAAACAGTAATATATATAACTTTCACATTTTGAATTTAATACTCCCATAGCTCAATAAAAATATATTTCCATTACAAATAATAAAATAGATCATCCACTTTAAAGTGGGAAACGTTACAATGAGATTTCATTTCACATAGAACTATCACAACCGTCTTTCTCCTCTCGCTCTAGAACAACAACATAAATTTCTCCTTTTGGATCACGAAAAACTTAGGGGAAAGGAAACACTATCCACCCAACAAAGACATCCAATGAAAAGGATAATTCATCCTTCTTCACTATCCCCGAGCCCCAACCATAATGCAATAAAATATGTGATTCAACCCATGGAACCAAGGATTCCACAACACACATGTAGCATTTTCACATTTTAAACACAAATTAAAAATAGAATGTAGTTTACAACTACATTAAAACATACAAACAATACTAAGGCTTCATCAAGAAATCCAAAGGAGAAAAGAACTATGGGGAAGCTTCTTATACATCCCAATGGGAATTGGGTATCCACATGTACGAAACTTCCAATATAAAAAATTTCCCATATATCCTTATGCCTCCCACAATCCCTCCTTATGCCCCCCAACAAATTTTCTTATGCCCCCCATAAATTAAGAAATCCAATTCCATTTCTTTTCCAACGTAGAAAACCAATCCCAACTCCTCCAAATGAATTCTGATGCCACCGGCATTCCCTTCCCCCCAACATGGATTCCCCATAGCCTTCTCCTAGACCATTCCTAGGAAGTCTACACAAAAGTCCCACACACATGATAAAACATTCACACAATAACATGTACATTCATAAAGAAAAAGAGTATTTCAAGAGCCAAGCTCTTACCTCTCCATGAAGGAGTTGCCTATGTTCCAAAATAGAAAGCTCTCCAATGCCAAAATACAGTCCAAAACCAACATCCAACAAGTGTGCAAGGGTCTCCAAACCCCTTCCAAAAGCAAGAGCTCCACACAAAAAATTTCACGCAAAAGGAAGTATGCAAAATGTTCAACCACCCCAAAACAAGCAAGGAGTTCTAATTTTATAGAAGAGGGAAGAGAAGAGGATGAGGTGGATCCATGTAGGATACCACATCACATCCTCAAATCCAACAAAAATTCAAATTCATTCTCTAAAGCACAATAAAGAGGTGGGTGAATAATATGACAATAAACTTACACACACCAAAAAGCCCACACCCCATAAGGACTGAATTTAATAAAATGTAAGAAGAGTGCAATCAAAACTTACAATTAGTCATATCAAAATGCATAAAGAAGGTCTAAATTCAACCCTCCGACAATAGGTATGGTTGGTAAATAAAGTTAAGAGGTATGGGACAAGTTTTACTTATCCCGCAAGCCTCCTAAATCAGGTCTCCAAGGACAAATTCGAATTTCCAAGAAGGTGGAGTGTTTCATACTAAGAAGTAAACTTACACATCACTTACACATACTTACAAAATTTAATACAAAAGCTGACCACTTCTATAATTACTTTCTTATGACATATTGATTTGTTTACTTTAACAACGTGATTATTCACAACATTAACACAACATTTAATAACTAATGAAAAAGGGTAAAAGCACCACAAAATAAACACATGCAAACATTTAATAAAAGTAACCACATTAATAAATACATGAAGCCCCTTGGTCACATTAAAAGGTAATCCCTCCCATGGGAATCCATAACAAAAAACAACACACACACGCAAAACATGTTTTCATGGTGACCTTGTTGAATTCATCTAGAATTCCAATGTGGTTTGTCTCCAATCCCCGATCTTTTTGTGATAATTTAAATTGCAAAACATAAATACCTCCTTCGGCCTCGTGGCCATATCAAAACATCCAACATGATATAAATATAATCACAAAATCATCTATACATATGAATCACAACAACATCAAGGCAATCAACAATATCACTTACAATTTATATCAACAACTATATCATCATCATATAATGTCCATTTTCTAGGTCTACTCACAATATCCAAAATCACATGTCCGAACAACATTCATAATATATCCATGTCAAATAGTATATCATCATCCACATAGGAAGCTTCTTTAATAATGACCATGCATCATGACTAAATCAAGATCAACAATAATCCATGGTCCAACATTTAACATCATACTAATTCAAAACCATAATAATGTCCATAATTTAATCAATGAATGAAAGATCGATTGTCAAAAGTTTCGGAGGGAAGTGGGCACTACATCCCCTCCCCTAGACTCAAATTCCTCTTGGAAGTGACTGGAACAAATATGAAAACTGAACTTGAAATAAGGTAGCATCCTCCCATGTAGCCGTAGGCTCGTCATATCTATCCCACTTCACCCAGGACCTAATCAATATCTCTACCTCGAAGGCCCGGGGTCTTACAATTTATAATACCAATGGGATTCACCATCACCTGCCCGATCCTGCACCTGTAATGAGGTCCAATCTAGTGCATGAGAAGGATCTATAATATATCTCCTAAGAACTAAAACGTGAAACACATCATGTATGTGAAACAAGCTAGGTGGCAATGCTAGACGATAGTCCAAAGAGCGATACGCTCCAAGATCTCAAAAGGACCCATGAATATAGGAGCTAACTTAGAAACTTTTCTAGTAATGGATAGTGCTCTTATGTGGCCTAACACAAAGGAACACCTTCATGCCCACATCAAAACTACGGTGCATGTCCTATGCTGATCTCGCATACTTCTTCTATCTATCATGTGCCTCCTGCAATCTCTGCCTGATCAACACCACTTGCTGCTCCATGTCCTGAAGAAGAGAAGGTCCAAGAGATACTCTGTCCTCTAACTTGTCCTAACTAAGAGGTGTCCTGCACTCTCTACCATACAAATCCTCTAAAGGAGCCATGTTTATAGAACTCTAGAAAATATTATTGTAGGAAAACTCCACCAAGTACTAGAACTCCTCCCATCTAGACTACTTTTGATCCATCACATACATCCTGAGCATGTCCTCAAAAATATGATTCACCTGCTCATTTTGTCCATCTATCTCAGGGTAATATGTTGTGCTGAAATTAGTCTTTGTCCCGAGGGCATGCTTTGCATGATGGTCCAAAAATGGGAAGTGTACAAAGGATTGCGGTCACTAATGATCTTTTGTGGAATCTCATGGAACCTATTGATCTCATCCAAATATAGCCTTGTCACACGCTCTAACTCAGTATAAGTGGTCTTCACCGGAGAAAAGTGAGAAGATTTTGTCAATTTATGAACCGTGACCATGATGGCGTTGTGGTGATATCTTGACATTGGTATCCCAACAATGAAATCCATGGAAATGGTGTCTAACTTCCATTCCGATATAGCGTGAGGAAAGACAAGGCTAGCTGGATTTTGATGCCCAATCTTCACTTTCTAGCACTCTAAATAGCATGACACAAAATAAGTCACATCTCTACGAATTCCTCTCCAATGATATAAGTGTCTCAAGGTGGCATGATTCTTCTTCACCCCAGGATGGGTTCAATAGGGTGCACGATGTGCCTCTACCAACATGTCCTACCTCAAGCCTCCATCTCTAGGAACATAAATATGGCCTCTGTGCCTAAGAATACCATCTACCTCTAAAGAAATACCATCAAAATTCCCCTCGAGGGGTCTCTGAGACTCGATCTCTTCTCAAACTACAATGTAGAAGCTATCAATAGGAAGTTACTGAAGAATCCTAATATGAAAATCCATGCTCACTTTGTGGTGGTCATAGACACATGTCTTCATCTACTAAGAGCATCTGCTACCACATTCTCCTTCCCTTTCACATGCTCTATCTCCATATAATACTCACAAAGTAAATCCATCCAATGCCACCGACGAGTGTTGAGATTAGGCCTGCATGAATAGGTGGCGAAGACTCAGGTGATCTATCCTAAGTATTAATCTTTGACAAAGAATAACGTGTCTCCATCAAAATAAGGTGTGTAAAACTACAGCAAGCTCAAGATCATAATTCGGATAATTAAGCTCGTAATCTTTGAGTTTATGAGACTCAAAATCCACTACTCTTCCCTCCTGTATCAACACACCTCTAAGCCATGCTAAATAAGCATCTGTGCAAATGAAAGAATCACCCTGTAGATCCAGCACTACAAGAATAAGTGCTATAGTGAGATAGTCCTTCAGTGTCCCTGAAGGCTCGGTCACATCTATCCAACCAAACTTCTTACTTTTCTGCTAAAGGTAAGTGATAGGGTGTGTAATCCAAGGAAACTCCTTAACAAATCTCCTATAAGAACCTACTATCCCATGAAAATACACACCTCAGTCACAAGTAGTGGGTGCTAGCAAATCCATAATGGATCTAATCTTAGAATGATCAACTGTGATACCTTCCCCGAGAAATGATATGGCACAAATACTGCACCTCCGTCTGAAATAATGCACACTTCTCCAAGTTCACGTAAATTTGTTGCTCCCAAAGACACTAAAGAACCTGGCGAAGGTGCCCCTTTTGCTCCTCATGCATACATGAGTAAATCAAAATTTTATCAAGGAAGATGAGCACGAAGCAATATAAGACGGTCATGAATACCCCATTCATCAAACTCATATATACTATAGGGGCATTAGTCAAACCAAAAGGCACCATTGTGAAATCATAGTGCCCATATCTCATACAGAAGGTAGTCTTATGAATGTCCACCTCCGAAATCCTCAACTGATGGTAACCTAACTCAAGATAATTCTTATAGAAAACCATGGCTCCCTTCATCTCATCAAATAAATCATCACTGCTTGGAAGGGGATAACGATTCTTGATCATTACTTTTTCAACCGGCGATGTAATCAATACGTAACCACAAGGATCCATCCTTCTTCTTCACAAAGATCATCGGTGCACCCCAAGGGGATACACTAGGATGGATAAGGACTTTCTCCAAAAGGCCTCTCAAGCTGTAACTTGAGCTCACAAATCTCTAAGGTGGTCATCTGATAAGGTGCTCGTGAGATAGGATCTACTCCTAGAACTAGATCCTATGGCTACATCCCATGTCACAAATAGTCAGCTCTAAGATCTGTGTCTTATCCTTGTTAGGGTTATGAGGGAAGTCTCTCCAAAAATGTCCTACAACTCCACAACCAAAATAACTACCTAATCCTATCTAATGAGTAGCACCTCCGGTAGGTACTCCGGAATTTTGTGCTATGGATCCCGATCATCCAATGCGGTGGTCTGCTACGGCCTTCTGCTAGCAAGCTCCCACCGACCGAGCTCTAGGTACACCCCAGTGTCTGATGGGACCCTTAAGAGGAGGCCCCATACTCTGACCTCTTTATGCATAAACTCTCTGTAGAGGTCTATAAAGTGGGCAGCACTCATCATTCTTGTTGCTAGGGTCTAAATGATGACTTTAAAGAACTTGTGCCACCACAAGGAGGAGGAGATGACCCCCTCAATCTACTATTTTGTATCTATTGTATGCGGTTTGGGACTTGGTCTCTGCACCGATGGGTCTTCCCTAAGTCTCCTTTGTTATGTAGGCATTCTTGATGACCTCGGCTAATGTTTATAGAGACTACATCCACGTTGCACCTCCAATGTCTAGATTTAGGCCTCGGATGAACTGTGCATCCACACCTCCTCATCCCGCATGTACTCAACATACTAGAGTAGATCTATAAATCTACTCTCATACTCTGATACTAAAAGATATTCCTATCAAAGGGCATGGAACTCATCGATCCTCTCTATATGAACCTTTTTGAAAAATATATTATCTATAAACACTCCTCCAAGATCTCCCAAGTAATGTCTCGGAATCAACACAGAGCTTCTACTCCTCTCTCCTCCACCGACACCACCTCCATCCCTTAGAAGATGGATCGCAACATGAGCTTTTGTGTTGCTAGAACAAGGACAAAGCTTGAAGCATCCACTCAAGTTCACCAATAAGGCCTCTGCCTAAAATCCACCTATATCACCAGAATAATGTGATGATCGAAGCTTCAGGATCTCCCTGATGTGATCTGTAGTTGTGGTATGACGGCCTCTAGGTATCTTTGCATGCTCATCCCTAAACCTAGGGCTCTGAGACCTTTGTCTATGTTCTAAAACTCGGTCACCTTGTTCCCTCTATGGTGACCCTAACCTAGATGACTTTGCATGGGATTTCTCTCCTTGATGCTCTTCACTGGGTTGAGGAGATATCGACCCTCAATGGAATGGACTTTTTCATGTCTAGCTTCATGTCCTCCTACCGATCCTCCAAGTAGAGTGGCATTAACATCTAGAAGAGTCTCAGTAAAATCTTGGGTAGGATGGCTATTACAACATGATCTAGTGGTGGTAAGTCTAAGTCTATGTGAAAAGCCTCATCACCTTGTATGTACCTCTTGCACAAAATAAAATGAGAGTTAGTTCCTTATTCTAGGTCTCACGCAATTTCCATGTTTACTAAAATGTGAGAATTCAAAACAAAACTATTTTCTAGATTTAAAAGTGTGCTAAGTTTTAAAGTTCATGTCTCAAGTTTCTAGTGTGAACAATGGTCCAAGATTTTGAACCACTACTCTGATACCAAGTGTAACACCCGCTAAAAAAACCCACTTGAGACCCATGAACAACCTAGGTTTAATTATAAAATTATGGAATAATTCTTTTTAAAAGGTGTTAACAACCAAAGTCTCAAGGATAATTAAATTTAACTAATAACTTTTCCCATTATAATAATTACTAATTCCACACTATAAGGCAACAATTGTAATAAGTCCACTCCTATCTCAAACCTCCTTAGGTATTAATCTAATCACCGATTACATTCACATTATAGCTAAATATTCTGGATTAAAAAATTTAAGGTTAAGGGACTAAAACAATTAAATACCCAAGGTATTTAATTCCACAAGATCTAAGACAAGAGCAGGGGTTTAATTATAGTGGGGAAAAGAATACATATTTAAAATCATCGAGTAAATTGTTTTTACCCACTCCTAGAACTTGGTTAAAGATTCAAATAGGTTCAGAGGGTAAATCTTCACCATACCCGCTCTGTAATAGGCTTAAAGTTTCAACTTGGTTTTTCTCACACATAATGCATTCAAAATTTTCCTAAACTATTCCCATTGGATAGAAAATTTCCTCACCTTTCCATTGATATAAATAATTCCTTCTAACTCCTCATAAAACTCAAGTTATGAGCTGATGGACCTTGGGAGGAAAATTTTCCCAACGGCGAGATCTGCGGCCTAGTGGAGAAATTTTCCCTTGTGCAGAGTCAGCAGAGTGGGGAAGAGTTTTGGAATTTTTCCCTTTTCGAGGAAAAAGCACAATTTCCTCTGTGTGCTTGTGGGCTGAAGAGGACACATGTCAGCTTGAGAGAGCTCTGGCGGGAAGTTGGGTCATCGGAGATTTTTGACTTTAAGATTTTAAGGGTACAAAGTTCAAAGTATTAAAATGTTGTGCACCTCCGCCGATGCCTAAGGCTGCCATGTGTCAGCCTTCCATTGATCGTGGGTAGTAGGGCGGTGGGGAACTTAAGAAATGTTTCCCAAAAAGGTAAAAAGGTTAAGTTGCACACGAGGGCCTGCGCGTCTAAGAAAATGATTTTTCCAAAGCAAGGATGGGGTACGCAGCCACGAGAGAAATTTAGTAAATTTTTCTAGCATTAGAATTAAAATTTTAAGTTCCAAAATCCTCTCGCGCCTCCACCGAGCCACGTGGCAGCACTCGATTGGCTGTAGGTTGGTGGGGCTGTGGGGAAATTTATAAAAAAATTCCAAAACTATTTTTGTAAAAGGTTAAGTTAGAAAAGTTCCACCCCTCTAGCATGCCACGTGGTAGTACCCGATTGGATGTAGGATGGCAAGGCCATGGGGAACTTCAGAGAAATTTTTCCAAAGTTAAAATTTAAATTTTTAACCATTAGATTTTTTTTTTTAAGGCCGAATAGAAGTAAAAACTTCAATGGGCCATAAATTTTGATAGGCAGCCTGGTTTTGGAAAAAAGGACTTTCTAGAAAGATCATGATTCCCTCTTTCCACGAGAAAACAATAAGTTTCGATTTTTATGAATTTTAAGGGGTCAAATTCATGAAAACGTTCTACAAATTCTAACAGAGTAGATAGACTTAAATTTTGTTCAATTTTGTCATTCATTCACTTTCAACATGTCAAACAGACATGGGGAAATGTTCTTAGATGTATTTTAGGAAGTTTTCAAGATTCAATTGGTTTAATTGAGTTGCAAATTAAAATTTTACATCTCTTGATAGCAAAATGACTGTAAGAGGTTTAGACCCGATTTTGTAATGTTTTGAAGGATTTTTCCTTAAGTGTTTTAGCCCAATTGAGTTCATTGATATCATAGCATGCTAGATTTTAATGTTTCAATGTTGATTATTGTTTGCAGGCTCGAACTGTGCATTTTAGAGAAGTATTTGCCAGTTTTAAATTTTAAAACAGAGATCAGATTAAAAAGGGTCTATCTAACTTTTCATCATTCAAGTATGGAAGTTCATTCTAATCCTAGTCATATCCATTTAGTTGATTCAAAAAACCATTTAATGGCTAAAATGTAAAGTCTGGTTTCCAATTTTGTCATATTTTCAAAAGAACAAAGTAATACAATTCCTTCATACGTATTCCTTTCTTTCAAATAGAGATTTCAATAACATTTAAAGATCAGATTTCAATGCAACAATGCAAATGAAGAAAGGTATTGCAATCCTTTATTGATTTCAAATACAACTTTACATCTCTCAATTCCTTGAATGCAAATAACAGATTTCAATTTCTTTCTTTCAAATGAACAAAATAGAGTATATATATCTTTCACATTTCAAATTTATAACTCCCATAGCTCAATACAAAGTATCTTTCCATTAAAAATAATGTAGATCTCATCCACTTCAAAGTGGGAAAGGTTACAATGAGATTTCATTTGACATACAACTGTCAAACTGTCTTTCTCCTCTACTCGAGAATAGCAACATAAATTTCTCGTTTTGGATCATAACAAAGGCGGTCTGAAAGGAAATGCTCCCCACCCAACCAAGACATCCAATGAAAAGAGAATCCATCCTTCTTAATTTACCCCAAGCCCTAACCATAATGCAATAAAAATGTGATACAACCCATGGCAACAAGTCTTCCACAACACACATGCAAATTTTCACATTTTAAACACGAGTTTAAAACATAATGTAGTTTACAACTACATTAAAACATACAAATAATATTAAGGCTTCATTAAGCAATCCAAAGGAGAAAGGAACTATTAGGGAAGTTTCTTATACCTCCCAATGGGAATTGGGTATCCACCTATAACAAACCTCCAATATAAAAAATCTCCCATATATCCTTATGCCCCTCCACAATCGCTTCTTACACCCACCACAAATTTTGTTATGCCCCCACAAAGTAAGAAATGCAATGCCATTTATTTTCCAAGGTAGAAACCCAATCCGAACTTCCTCAAGAATTTTGATGTCACCGGGCATTCCCTTATGCCCCCACATGGATTCCCCATTGTCTTCTCTTATACTATTCCTAGGAAGTCTACACAAATAGCCCACACACATGCTACAACATTAACTCAATAACATGTACATTCCTAAAGAAAAATAGTATTTCAAAAGCCAAGCTCTTACCTCTCCATGAAGGAGTTGTCTATGTTCCAAAATAGAAAGATCTCTAATGCCAAAATACAGTCCAAAACCAACATCCAACAAGTGTGCAAGGGTCTCCAAACTCCTTCCAAAATTAAGAGCTCCACACAACAAAATTCACCCAAAAGGAATTATGTAAAATGTTCAACCACGCAGGACAAGCAGGAAGTTCTAATTTTATCGAAGAGGGAAGAGAAGAGGATGAGGTGGATCCATGTCCGATCCCACATCACACATCCTCAACTCTAACAAAAATTCAAATTCATTCTCAAATGCACGATAAAGAGGTGGGTGAATAATATGACAATAAACTTACACACTCCAAAAAGCCCACATTCCATAAGGACTGAATTTAATAAAATGTAAGAAGACTGCAATTAAAACTTACAATTAGTCATATCAAAATACATAAAGAAGGTCTAAATTCAACCCTCCAACAATAGGTATGGTTGGTAGATAAAGTTAAGAGGTATTGGACATGTTTTACTTATCCCACAAGTCTCCTAAATCAGCCTCCAAGGACAAATTCGAATTTCCAAGGTGGAGTGTTTCACACTAAGAAGTAAACTTACACATCACTTACACATACTTACAACATTTAATACAAAAGCTGACCACTTCACTAATTAATTTCTTATGACATATTGATTTTTTTACTTTAACAACGTGATTATTCACAACATTAACACAACATTTAATAACTAATGAAAAAGGGTAAAAGCACCACAAAATAAACACATGCAAACATTTAATAAAAGGAACCACATTAATAAATACATGAAGACCCTTGGTCACATTAAAAGGTAATCCCCCATGGGAATCCCTAACAAAAAACAACACACCCACAGAACATGTTGTCATGGTGACCTTGTCGAATTCATTTAGAATTCCAATGTGGTTGGTCTCCATCCCTTGATGTTTTTGCGATAATTTAACCTACAAAACACAAATACCTCCTTTGGCCTCGTGGCCATATTATAACATCCAACATGATATAAATATAATGACAAAATCATCTATACATATGAATCACAACAACATCAACGAAATCAACAATATCACTTACAATTTATACCAACAACTATATCATCATCATATAATGTCTATTTTATAGGACTACTCATAATAGCCAAAAATCACATGTCCAAAAACATTCATAATATATCCATGTCAAATAGTATATCACCATGCACATATGAAGTGTCTCTAATAATCACCATGCATCATAAATAAATCAAGACCTCAACAATAATCCATGGTCCAACATCTAACATCATTCTAAATCAAAACCATAATAATGTCCATAATGTAATCAACAGTATTAAGATTAGTATCAAAAGGTGTCAAAGGGAAGTGGGCACTACATATAGTCTACGGTCTTACCTTGGTTAGTTAAGATATTGTTCTTCACTGGAATATTTAACTTCCGTCTTGTTGGTTGGTGAAAATTTTTGTTTCGCATGAAGAATTTTTATTATTGATTTGTGATTTAATACATTATAGAAATAGAACATTCCTTTCATGTTATTATTAAATACTAGCTTACTTTGGTGCAAAGTGTAGCCTTATCATGCTCAGTTCTTGTGAACTGACTTAAGTTAATACTTGTGCAGATGGATTTTGTGAGTAGATAAAAGGAAAGATTGATAAATGTTTCATTGGGTTTTTTTATGAAGTTTCTTGTACTAATTTATATTGTGTTGTAAATCTTGCAATGGTGCTTGTAATGGAGTTTGGAAGGCCTCTTGTCTTGGAATTTCTATAATTGTTAAATAAGATTGTCTTATCCTTTTGTAGCTAAACTTGTAAATATTTTTGTGAGGAATAAAATTCAATCACCACCTTGTTATGAGTATTCATTTTGTGATATTATTCAGTCATGAAAATGTTGTAGTGTGGCTTGACCAATTTTGTTACCTTCTTGTTCTCAACCAAAGTTCAATAAAATCTCTTGAAACCTTTGGTTTGTGTGCCATGTTGAAAAGAAAATTCATAACCATGTTTAGTTTTCTCGATAAGTAATGGTAATTTCTTCTTTCAAGTCATAAAACTTTCATGTTTAATAACCCTCCATGGTATGGGCATCAATGCTATTTTAGGCATGTTCTAGTGGGTTGAAAATCATTTTTCTAAAGTTAGTAAAAATAAAATAAAAGGAATACCTAAATGAATAAATAAATAAGATAATATTGAAATTCTTCTTTGTTGACAAAATTAAGAGTCTTTAATAGGAAAGAAATTAGTTTTCTACCAGTGTAAAAGAATCCACCCTCATTAACCTTAAGCTACGGATTTAAATTTATTCTCATTGTTGTGAAATCTTAAGTATTTTTAAGAAGTAAGACCATTGTTGGCCTTTAGGGATATAGTTAGATCTTAGTTAGTAGGGGAGTTTAAATAAGTACACATTAAGTTTTGTGCTTCCATTTTAGGAACCCCATGTGCATCCTTTGTCAAAATTAATCAAGAGATTACTAAATGAAGCTTTTTCTCAAATCTAGTTGAACTATTAAGTCTCATTAAAATACTGGTTAATAACTAAAGAGATCATGATGATGAAATAAATTGACCTTATCACTCTAACCTTCACCATAGTACTTCGTAATCTTCTCTTAAGTGTGGTTAATTGTTGATCCTTACACAAGGAGGTTGTAGTTCCGAACCTTAATGGAATTCCACTTCAGTTGAATCTTATGCTCGTTGCCTTGTGCAATGGAGGCCTGAATCAAGATTCAGTAGCTTGGGTGAATAAGAAACCTTGTGAGAGATGGAAGGTGTCCCTTTTGATCAAGTGAATTTAGCTAGTTTTGCTAGTCTTTAGTTGAACCTCATTTAGAAAACTTGTCCTCAAGATAATTATTCAATAGTATAAAATAAATAAGTCAGGTCTTGTAAGATGATTTTTAGTGAATACATAACCTTAAAGAATTTTACACCGTGGAGTGTACTAAACTGTAGCTATGTATTGTGGATTGTTCTTTTTGTGGTGCCTTGTCAAGGAGAAAAGTGAACTGTCCTTGATGGGTGTTGAATGTTTCCTTGTTGTCTATGTGGTCATCGTTGTGTCAAGATGTTCGAAGAGTTAGTTGTAGCCATTGTGACCACTTGTTGTGTCATTCTATACTTCAAACAAGTCAAAAAAACATTATCCTGTATTTTGCTATGTTTTCTTGTGTTTCGACATAGTGGGCGTGACAAAAACTTAATATTATGTCATGAACAGGAAGATAGAGAAGAGGGTGGAACAACTAGCAGGAATGTTGACCCCCCTTTG
Source organism: Taxus wallichiana var. yunnanensis (assembly GCA_018340775.1). NCBI lineage: Eukaryota > Viridiplantae > Streptophyta > Pinopsida > Cupressales > Taxaceae > Taxus > Taxus wallichiana. The sequence goes on along the minus strand of CM031237.1, from coordinate 182,043,061 downwards.
AATGATAACGTAAGTAATTATTGGTCTTTCATTGCTATATAGAATATAGTTTTTGTTTATTTTTATATACTAACTATAGGTGTGCATAGGATTATGAAATTCCCTTGTGTTAGCTTCGACGCCAAAAGAGAGAGACTTGATTCATAGTCCAAAACAAAGAAAAGTGGAAAATAGTTAACATGCACTTAAAAGTTGAATGTTTCCTTTTGTTGTTGATATTTAATTTTTCTTGATGACTCAATTTTTGCAATCGAGCCTTTGTAATAAGACGCCCCATTCACAATCATCTTGTGGTCTTGATCATATTAGAAAGATAGATTCACGAGTGGTCAAATAGGTTGAAATGAATATTTTTGGAGTTGTAAATTCCCTTCAAGTTGGAGAAAGAGAGGGTGACGAGGGGAGGCATGAAGAGAGGGGCACATATGACGTTTTTGACGCAGTATGAGAGAGGGTGGAGTTAGACTAGTAAGTTATCGAATGTTCTTTTTTTTTTTTTTTGTATTCTTTTTAGTGAAATTAAGATATTTTTATTAATGCAATTGAGATTATCGTTATTCTTCACCTTTCCCGATGGGTTCAAATTCAGGTTAATGTCAGATGATATAGTTATTGATAGAGGAGTGGTTTATGATAATAGGCCGCATGTGGTGTGTCATGGCATTTCACTCCCCCAATTATTTGTTAAAGTCATTATTTATGATGGCATAGTTCCCAATGCTCCATTTACCTACCCTAATACATTTGTAAGCAATTTTGAAGAGTATGTCAAAAGGGTTTTTGATATGGGATCTTAGAGATATCGAATTGGACACTCCTCATGAAGAGGAAAGTAGATGTAATGGATTATTTAAATTAATTATATGTTTAACTGAAATATTCATCTATGTTGACTTATTTACTATATGGTTGGATTTCAGGATGATAAGGTATAGTTTGGGAGGGTGCACCATTCTCGGATGCATAGATTCGATGCCCAACCCGTTCTTAGCATCACACCTAATTTTTTTCATAGAGATGAGAAGAAATATATTAGATATTATGATGGACTATGTTCTCTCACCTAAAATAGGTAGTGGAGGGCATAAAAAAGTTATTATATATGAGGACTCATATTACTATATATGTGTATATGATGATGTTGTTACTTTAATGTGTTTGAGGTTTATGATTTAGTATTACATTCTTGATATATTGAATATGGTTTGTCGTTAAGGGTTACAGAGAGTTATCCATAAAATTTCAATTTATAGTGCATTAGATGGTTTCTATTCTTTTTATGTGACATTCCATTTATTCAATAAATGATAATGTTATCACTATGTATTTTGATAATGTATTAATATGACTATGGATTATGGTTTATGGTATATGGTTGCATAGTTGGGTTTTTCTTCCATGTATGCCTACTTGGGTTTGACGTGTTCACTAATTTACTGTAGATAATTCACAATTCTGATTTCAAAACAAGTGTATTATGGATTACACATTACGGTTTCATAGTTTTTACTCTTCCATGTATGCCAACTTGGGTTTGACGTGCTTACTTAACTTTCATATATATTTCATCCGTGATAATATTCTATTGAGTGTAAGTTAATTTCATTATTTTCTTTATAATTATTTATGAATGGTGATAGATCTTAATCAGTTCTTTAATTACATATGTTATTAGATTGCAAGAGATGAGAAGGATAGAAAGTGTAAACCTTTAAAGGTTGAGGAACCAAAAGACTATGAAACATTTTATAGTATGACTTATGTGTTCGAAAAGAATGCAAATATCCCTATAGATGAAGATATTAGTGTTGGACAAGAAGACGAGTCTTCCTCATCATCCCGTATGGAATTACAAATGAAACTTGTAATGAAGAAGGAAAATATGTATAAAAACAAGTGTGAAAGCCTTACATTGGAAAATTTATATTTTTGAAAAAAAAATTATTGGATGAAATAGGAGAAATTTCCTTGAGGCATATGGTTTTGAAGCTTGAGCTTTAGGTGTTATAACTAGAAAATTAAGAATTGGGAGACAATTTATGAAAAAGACAAAAATAAGTGTTTGAAAATTAGGTAGAAGCATTAATTTTGTTCTTATAATACACAATGATCACAAGGAGGTATGGAAGAAGATGTATGTGCGGGAGAATGTGTTAATTGAGGAAAATTATCAAAGTGACTCCCACTTGAAGATACAAATAATATATTAATATACCAGTCATGTAGCCTTTCCCATAAAAATATGTTTGTTAAACATATATTAAACTTACTTATATAGTTGACATCATTATGTTATTGTACTTATATATTTTACTTACATATTTGACATATTTTACTTATATATTTGACATATATGTATAGATATTGATTTTTTCGTATGTAAAAAAATTATTTAATGATTATAGCATTTGTAGCATAGTAGATGAGATGGATAGATGTATGTGGTTATATTATGATTATTATATGTATGTGATTTTACTCTAATGTGGTTTTTTTTTGTTGATGTTATGATGTGCACATTAATTAGTATTTAGATCATGTATATGGATTTCTACATCTGGTATGTGATGTGTGATGTATAAGGAAGAGTAATACAAGTGTGATTAGAAGACAAGTGTATATAAGTGTGATGATTTTGTTACTTTAATGTGTTTAATGTTTATGATTTAGTATTGCATTCTTGATAAATTGAATATGGTTTGTGGTTCTGTTTATAGTGCATTAGATGGTTTTTATTCTTGTTATGTGACATTCCATTTATTGTATAAATGATGATGTTATCACTATGTATTTGGTTAATGTATTAATGTGACTATGGATTGTGGATTACGGTTTATGGTATATGGTTACGAGTTGAATTATTCTTCCATGTTTTCCTACTTGGGTTTAACGTGTTCACTAATTAACTGTAGGTAATTCAAATAAATTCTTTCAAAACTAGTGTATTATGGATTACAATTTATGGTTTATGGTTTCATAGTTGCATTCTTCTTCCATGTATGCCTACTTGGGTTTGATGTGCTTACTTAAATTTCATATATATTTCATCCATGATAATATTTTGTTGAGTATAAGAAAAGTGCATTATTTTCTTTGTAATTATGTTTGAATGGTGACAGATATTAATCGGTTGTTTAAATACAAGTGTAATTAGATGGCAAGAGACAAGAAGGATTCACAAGTGGAGGAACTGAAAGATTATGAAACATTTGATAGTGTCACTTATGTGTTCGAAGTAATTAAAAGAGCCCTACAAATGAAGATGTGGGTGTTGGACAAGAAGATGAGACTTCCCCACCATTGCGTATGGAATTAGAAATGAAACTTGTAATGAATAAGGAATTTTTTTATAAAACCGAGTGTGAAAGACTTACATTGCAATATTTATACTTGTCGAAAAAAATAAGGAATTATTGGAACAATTAGGAGATGCTTCCTCAAGGAAGATGGAGTTGGAGCTTGAGGTTCAAGAGTTAGAATTACAAATTAAGAATTGGGAGACAACAGGTGAATGGAAGAAAAAATTGTATGAAAATCACGTAGCAAGCTTTAATTCCATTCTTAAAATACACGATGGTCACAAAGAAGTATGGAAGAAGATGTACATGTAGGCCAAGGTGTCAACTAAGGAAAATGTACAAGTCACTCCCACCAAAGACACAACTAATAAATGACTTTGTAATAAAATGGATCTATCCATGCACCTTTGACATTAAAATATGTTGCTTAAACATATATTTTATTTTTATAAGAGTAAATAATAATTTAACTATAAAAACATAATAAAATATTAAAAGGTGTTATAATCAGATAACAAGATTTAAATTGCAATATTTAAGATTTATAATTGAGCTCTTGTAAATTTACTTATCAAACCATGTATTGTAATGGTTGAATGAAGGAAGTTATAAATTGTATTTTAATGGACTATGGGTTAAATAATAAACATTGTGCATGGTTGTTTTGGATAATGTTCTAAAAGGATTGAATTAATTAAAAGAAAAATCTATAGTTAAACCATTAAATGATGGGTATGGATATTAAGTTAATATGGGAAGTAAATTTTAAATCAACTTAGGAAATAGCCTTTAATAAACTTAAGAGGATTTTTAAATGAGGTAAATAATGGGATTAACTTAGTCAAAAAAATTTTAACATATTGGAAATCTTAGAATAGGACTAAGTTCAAATGGGTTTCGGAAAGTAAGTAATAACATTTAATTAATTAATTGGTTCCGACCACCTTATGAATGTGTAGAAATTATTATTTGGAATTTAAATTATACATAATCTAATCAAATTTGTGGGAGTTACAATAACAAAAAGTTGTCCTCACGGAAACTAATTAACATGGATTACATCATTACAATAAGGTGAAAAAATATAATGGTTTGCACCTTGTCAAAATGGACATGGCATTTTTCAAAGTGCTGTAAAATTGGATAACAGTCTCACAAAAAAGAGTGTCGGGATTTCCTTGTTGTCTACAAAATTTTCCAAATTTAAGTAAGTCATACGTTACTTCTTGTGGTAAATAATGTATACCTAATAATACAAATCAGACTAACTTTGTAGAAGCTTAATATTATAACGAACATTTTTAATGTTCCATTCGTGAGGTGGATCTATTAATATGAAAATAATACGATCATGAAATATATTTTTCCGTTAAAGGAATTTCAATCGGTATCCCCATCGCGTCGATGTAGAGATGAGGGACTAAAAACCCTAGGATTATAAAACATTGACAACCACTACGGATCCAAAAATGTTTTGGGGTGGCCATGGGAGCACAGCCTCCATATTGCACACAAAATATAAATTAAATAAAATTTTGTAAAAGAGAATTAGATTCCAAAAAACAATTTCCTCTTGAGATGTTGATTATTTGACAATAAAATCAACAAAGGGCCATGTACAACATAAGCCGAGAAGAAATAAAAGAAAGCATGGATGAACAAGACACAAACATAATATGATGCATATGGTTTACTGGTGGACATTTGATGACGATATTTGTATACTTTTGACAGGGTTATTTATCTTTAATTATGACATGTGATATGTTTAATCATATTGAGTAGAACTTGATAATTGGACTAATGTGATGATCGTTTTGATATAAATGAAATGTGGAATAGAAATGTGCTAGAAAGTGTTAGTGATATCGTACTTGCATAGATGATAGTAAATCATGTGTCGTTTATTTTAGATTATATTGTATATTTGGCATGAATGTTTTAATGCGGCCAACAGCCGAAGGAGGTATTTTCTGTTCTGCAGGTATATTATATTCACAACAATATTGGGGAGTGGAGACCAACCACATCGGAATTCGAGAAGAATCCAGCTAAGGTCACCATGGCAACAAGTAATTGTGTGTGTGTTAGAATTATCTGGTAAAGGGAAAATTGTGACCTAGGGATCATGTGTTGTTTTGTTTTAATTTTTCCCTTTTATTATGTTAGTATGTGTTGCTCTTAGTAAGTGAAATTTTACTTGTGTTATTATTCATATTCTTTGGATTGGAGTTTACCCCTTTGTTAGCCATGGGTTGTAGTGGGTTAATTAAGTTAATTTGAAATTGTCCTAAACTAATTAAAAGATGTGACCTAAGAGAGTTCATTTATTAGGATTTGATTTACTTGGGATTTTGTGTGGATTGATGTGTGTTTGAGTTTGAGTGTAGCACACTCTACCCCACATGGGAAACTCGAATTTGGCCTTGGAGGCCAAATTTCAAAGCTTGTGGGACAAGTCAAACTTGTCCCACACCTCTTAAAACCCCATGCCAACCCTACCTATGGGTTGGAAGGCCAAATTTAGGGTCTTTTAGGTGTTTTGGGGGGATAAAAGGGTAAAAATATTAATTGCACTTTCTTTCAAAATTTAATTTTGTCCTTTGGGGAGTGGGCTTAGTTGGAGTGTGTAAGGTGCTTGCCTTTCTTTCAACCACTTATTAATGGTGCATTGGAATTTGATGTTGACCAAATGATGTGGAGTGGAGGGAAAAGGAGGTGGCATCCTACTTGGAGCCACATCATCCCTCCCTCTCTTTTCTCTATTTATTTGATCCTCTTGTTTGTTTTGGGGGTTGGAAGTTTCATTTTTAGTCTTGTGTATTTTGGAGAGGAGAGGAATTGGAAGGAGTTTGTGGATTTTTGGAGCTTGTTGATACTTGTGGGAATTTTGTGGAGCTTGTGGATGCTTGCTTGATCTTTGGAGGGATTTGAGACTTCATACTTGGAGCAAGCTCTACCATGGAAAGGTAGGAGCTTCACCTTTGTTGTATTATGTTTTCTTCTTTTGTTATATGAATGAGTACATATGTTGTGTTGTTTTTTTTTTGTTGTTGCAATGCTTGTTGGGAATGGGTAGAATGCCTAAGTTGGGAGTGGGAGGAGACTATGGGGAGTTTAATTGAGGGAGGCATAAGAGATCATGTTCTTGAGGAGGGAGTTTGGGTTGGGTGCCCACCTTGTAAGAGAAATGCTTGCATTTTCTTCTTGTTTTACTTTGAGGGAGCCATAAGAGTTGAGGGAGGCATAAGAGTGAATGGAGGGATAAGGGGTACTTGAGGGAGGCATAAGAGTTGTTAGGGGTATTGTGTTTTGCATTGGAGGCTTTTAGGTGGCACCCATTCCCATTGGGAGGCATAAGTGGCCTCCCCATATGTCTTACTCTTGTGGCTTTCTTGATAAGCCTTGTGACTTGTTGTTGTGATTGTTTTCCCTCTTGTTGTGTTGTTGATTCTCTTGTTTTGAAGGATTATGGAATGCATGTGAAATGTTATGTTTAGTTATGTGGAAGCTAGTAGTTGCCATGAGTTGGATTTTCTCCCATTGTGATGTGGTTGGGGCTCGGGGGCTAATGGAGAGGATGGCTTCTCTTCTCCATTGGGTATTTTGGTTGGGAGGAGAGCGTTGCCTCTCCCCTTATTTTGTTGTGAATCAAGCAAACTATGGAGGAGCCACCTTGTTGATATTTGGAGCATTGGAACCTTGTTGATGACAATGTGAAACCACCATGTATTTTACCCACCTTGAGTGGAGGAAAAATGTAATATTGCTTTGTATTTTAGCTTCCATTATTGTAAATTTGTTTCCACATGAAGTAGAAAGTGTTGTAACAAGATGTTGAAGGAAAGTTGTTTTGAACTTCATTAGTAAGCTTGTAATGGGGATGGAATTGTTGAAAAAAAGACAATCTATTTATTCTCCTTCTTACTTGGCTTGGAAACCTCTTATGAATAAGTTGATCTTGTTGAAATGTTGTAGATCTTGTTTAAAACTTAATGGAAATATTGTTGGAACTCTTTTGTGGAATGTTAGGAAAATTACAAAAAAAAATATATATATTTAATTTCATTTTTGTTACTTAAAAGGAGATGTATTGGAAAAGTTGGAATAATAGAGCATTATCTCTTCTTGTTTTAGTTGATGGAAAGACTTAAGTTTTAAATAGTTTTAAATATGCCAATAAAGAATTTATGCTCTAGCTCTATTATGTTTTCTTCATTTAAGAATTCATTGTAAAATTATTGCAAATTAGTAAATTAGTAAAAGAAATCAAATCCTACTTGAAATCCCATACAAATGTTATATTAAAATATGTAGAAAGAAATTTTAATGTACAAATTTCTAAACTTATTAAATTTAGTCCATTACCCACATGTCCTTAATGTTAATAAGGAAACTAATATTTTAAATATAATCATATTAAAGTAATTATAAAAACTTAATGGATTTATTATTATTAAATTTAATAATATACAATATACTATTATATTTTTTTTATTAACAAAAGTATACTAATATATATATTATATATAAGTATATATATTATAATATATAAAAACCACGAAGTGGTATGACATATGAAAGTCTGAAAACCCTACGCAAAATGTTCCTTTTCTATTTTTTTTTTGCTTTTAACAAATTGTCCTTCATGAATTCTTTTACTTATGAAACAGTATGACCTCTATGAGATTCTCCCAAAATAAATCTAGATTGTATAAGATAAAATACTTAAAAAATCATACGATAGAGATAATATTAAAACAATTAAATTCATGAAAGGTCTCTCATTAATCATCTCATTATCCCTTAATCGATTGATTGATTTTGAAAAAATATCATGAAGGGGAAAATGAATTTTTTTGATGCAAACGAATGCTTCTCGAATTCTGATATATAACAACATAGTTGGACAACTCCTTCTTGTGGAATGCTTAAAAGGGCAATTATGAAATTCAATAGATTAGCCTATTGTCATTGATTTTCCTTCACTGAATCCTGTCTTATAGAATTTTGAAGTGCCACCTTTTCTCAACCTCAATCTGATTGAAAATTCAAGCAAAATTCCGTAAGATGCGATTTTAGTGCCTTTGATCATGATAACACATACTCCATGGACAATCCATCTTGTTTTGCTATCTCAAAAGGTCAGAAAAATTTGAGATGCATTTGATTTGAAAAGATTAACAAAGGTCAACATGTTGCTAAAAGGACTTGTAGCTTCGCCATCTCTAATGCCACTCCAAGCAAAACACGCGGCAGGCCAGGATTGGGTGAAGACAAAAACCGGATCTTGCTTCATTATTCACATCGTATGTTCAAATGCCCCCATTTCAGGTTGACCACCTGTTCCAAGTTTGAAAGTGAGATTTTATTTGATGAATCAGAATTGAAGTTTGAATGAATGGGATTCGACCAAGGGACAACAAAAGGTTTAGCGTTTCATCGGCTGCTGCATTATCCACCACCCACTTTACCAGGCATTCACCCTTGTTTTCATCTTTCAAAATTACCATTGGGCAGCCCATTGAGTAGTAGTAGAGTGTAGAAGTTCAAATTTTCAAAAATCAAATGATTGAAATAACTGAAAATCTATATTCATGGCGATGGTGTGGAGCAGTTTTACGCAAAATGGATGGAATTTAATAATTCATGTGGAGTGGCCATTAAAGCCCACCCCAACCATGACTTTCCCATGCCTTTTTTTTTGTTTCCACATAGTGGCTTAAAGCACATATTTTCCCTTTTGCTGCCAAAAGCGATTGAGATTTGTGCTCTATGTGCATAGAGATCGGTTTGTTTTCCCAATGGTTTGGGCCAAGCTCATTGGCCCATACAAATGTAAATTTGGTTAGCCACGTATTCATTGCTATATGTTTGAACGATTAGAATAAATTGGTAAGTGGCTCATGGCTAAACAATATAGAACATGTCCATGTATTGCCCATAGCTATGTGAAGAGCTAGCCGAGATGGCCCAATGTAGAATATTAACTTAACTTTTGTATATATATGGAAATATGGAACTTGCCAAATTAGACCAATATGAAACCAAGTATACGTGGAATATTATAGCCCAAAAGCATAGTTTTCCTCCATATATGAACCCGTCAATGCTAATGAGATCGCCGAGGAAGTAATTTAGCTCGCCCACATAATGCAAGTCATCCCAATGTAAATAATAACTTGCCGATGGTGTGGAGTAGCTTGGTCTCCAATAAAGTACTCACCGAGTTTATTTGAACATATATGTAGATATTGGATTGACCTTTATATAACTTTGATTGGTATACATATAAATAAACTCCCTTGAGCCATGTGAAACAACTCGAAAATAATATAGTTTCGTTTATTTATTAAATGGAATATGATTAAGTTAAAATATTGTCTTTTGGTTTTAAACACATTCAACTTAGTGGTATATGTATATATATCCCATTTTGAGATTTTAAATATATATATATATATATATAAATTTATGCAATAAGATGTTAGCAAACCTTTTTAAATTAAACCTTTCTATCTGAATGACATGTATGTTCATGTATGAAACGAAGTTAAATAATTAAAAAAAAAAAAAAAAAAATTGTCGCATTTTCGGGTTGAATGTTTTCGTCGCTTCGTCGTCGTCGTGAGCGTCGTCTTTTTGTGGCGTTACATTTTGGTATCAGAGCCAGGGGTTCGAAGCTTGGACCCTTGGGCACACGCAGAAAACACAAAACAGAACATTTAACTTAGTACAGAGCTGATTCTTTTAAAATATAAAACCACAATGTTGATAATTATAGTAAACAACAAATTTAGAAAACTGACACAAGACCTAGAACAATGAACTAACTCTCGCCTTGATCTGTGCAGGAGGCGCGGATTGGGCGAGGGGTCTCTTCATATAGACCTAGACATACCACCGCCAGAGCAGGCCGTAGCAGCCCTTCTACCTCAGATCTTGCAGACACTCCAGGATGTCAATGCCGCTATACGCAGAGAGCCCTTGGGAGGACGACTTGCTAGACATAGTTTGGAGCCATCAGTAGATGCCCAGGCATCCCCTCGACACAACGAGGAGCACAGGGCAGAGAACTTCCGTGCGGAGTCGGCTAGGGCAGAGTCACCACAGAGAGGACATGGGGACAGGATCTCAGGACATAGGGACAGGTCTCGGAGCCCTAGACAGAGGGAGGAGCATTCAGATAGACCTAGGATTCGTCATACGTCAGCTGCAGACCATATCAGGGAGATCCTGAAGCTACGACCATCTCACTATTCGGGTGATACAGGCGGTTTTCAGGCAGAGGCTTGGTTGGTGAGCTTGAGCGGATGCTTCAAGCTCTGCCCTTGTACTAGCAACACGAAAGCTCGTGTTGCAATCCATCTTCTAAAGGATGGAGCAGGAGTCTGGTGGAGGACCGAGGAGCAGAAGCTCCATGTTGACTCGAGAGACGATTACAGGAGCTGTTTGAGGAGCGTTTCGGAGAGCGAGTATTTACCCGGGAGAGATTTATACGACGCGGATAGACGAGTTTCATGACCTCGTCGGGCATCGATGATGGCGAGTATGAGAGTCGATTTCTGGACCTACTCCAGTACGTCGACTATATGCAGGATGAGCAGGTATGGATTCACAGGTTCATCCGGGGCCTAAACTTGGATTTGGGTGGCGCGGTGCGCATTCACTGCCCACAGACATTAGCAGAGGCCGTGGAGAAGGCCTATATTGCAGAGGAGACACGGGGAAAGACGCGAGCTAGAGACGAGTTCGGAGCCGTATCCAGCGAGATGCGGGATGGTAGGTCGAAGGGTCGAGTTCCTCCTCCACGGGGTGGACAGAGTTCGAGGCAAGCTTCATTCGAGGCCACCACGGCGCAGCAAGCGCGCGCGACCCGCCCACCTTACCGACCTCCTCGGAGATTTGATGCACGAGAGAGGGCGTAGTATGGGGCCTCTCCTAGGGGTCCCATCGGGACACGAGGTGCACCGAGAGCTCAGTCAGCAGGAGCTCGTCAGCAGAGACCTCAGCAGTCCATAGCCGGATCGTCAGGATCTGTATCTCAGTCATCTAGAGTACCAGCTGGAGCTGCTTCCCACTGGAGGGACCAGGCAATTTGTTATGGTTGTGGTGTTGTTGGACATCATTGGAGAGATTGCCCACAGAACCCTAACAAGGGTAAGATGCAGAGCTCAGAGCCTATTGTTGGAGATATGGCACGGAGTCATCGGATCTACGCAGCGGTCGAGAACCACCAGGATGAGCATCAGAGTACTGTGATTGAGACGACAGGTAGTATTGGTGGTATTTCCACCTCTATATTATTTGATTCTGGTTCTTCTGATTCTTTTATTGCACCATCCTTAGTAGAGCGTTGTAGGCTGGTGGCAGTTAGGCAGGGCCGTAGTTGGGACGTTGAGATGGCTTCTGGAGCCAAAATTTCTGTAGACTCCTTAGTCAAGGAGTGTGTAGTGGATTTGGGACCCTTCACCACTACTTCTGATCTTCGGATCCTTCCATTAGGATCTTATGGCATCATTTTAGGCATGGATTGGTTGTCCGCTCACAGAGCTAGAGTGGATTGTTACCATAAGACTATTTCTTGCATAGATGATCTTGGAGTAGAGTCAGTGATATCAGGAGTTAGGAGGGCCGTATCCATTCGCACCATCTCCGCTATGCAGCTTAAGCGGTGTGCGCGACGGGGTTGTCAGATTGTTTGCTATTACGGTCAGTGACAGATCAGAGGATGAGTCAAGAGGACCTTCCCTCGATGATCATCCCATCTTATCAGAGTTTTCTGATGTGTTCCCAGGGGAGCTACCGGGGTTACCTCCCCCACGTGAGATCGACTTCCATATAGATCTAGTTCCGGGCGCAGAGCCTATCTCACGAGCACCCTATCGGATGACTACTCCTGAGTTATGTGAGCTCAAGTTGCAGCTTGAGGACCTTCTGGAGAAAGGCCTAATCCATCCTAGTGTATCCCCTTGGGGTGCACCAGTGATCTTCGTGAAGAAGAAGGATGGATCTCTTCGGTTGTGTATTGACTACCGTCAGCTGAATAAAGTAACGATCAAGAATCGTTACCCCCTTCCACGCATTGATGATTTATTTGATCAGATGAAGGGGGCTACAGTTTTCTCTAAGATAGATCTTAAGTCGGGTACCATCAGCTCAGGATTGCGGAGACGGATATTCACAAGACAGCATTTCCGTATGAGATATGGCCACTACGAGTTCACAGTGGTACCTTTCGGTTTGACGAATGCCCCCGCAGTGTTTATGAGTTTGATGAATGGGGTATTCAGGACCTTCCTTGATCACTTCATGCTCATCTTCCTTGATGACATTCTAGATTTACTCACGCACACGTGAGGAGCACGAGGAGCACCTTCGCCAGGTTCTTCAGTGTCTTCGCGAGCAAGCGCCTTTACGGGAACTTGGAGAAGTGTGCGTTCTTTCAGCCTGAGGTGCAGTATTTGGGCCACATCATTTCTGGGGAAGGTATCGCAGTCGATCCTTCCAAGATTCGAGCCATCATGGATTGGCCAGCACCCACTAGTGTGACCGAGGTGCGTAGTTTCATGGGTCTAGCAGGGTATTACAGGAGGTTTGTTCAGGACTTTTCTCGGATTGCGCACCCTATCACTTCTCTTCAGCGGAAAGGGAAGAAGTTTTTATGGTCAGATAGATGTGAGCAGGCTTTCAGTACACTGAAGGAATGCCTCACGAGAGCACCTATTCTTGCAGTGCCGGATCCTCAGGGTGAGTTCTACGTTTGCACAGATGCTTCCTTGGCAGGACTTGGAGGTGTGTTAATGCGGGGGGTAGTAGTAGTTTGCCTTTGAGTCTCGCAAACTCAAAGATTATGAGCTCAATTATCCGACCCATGACCTTGAGCTTGCAGCAGTGGTACATGCCTTAGTGCGGTGGAGACATTTTCTTCTTGGCCGGAGATTTACACTCAGGACTGATCACTTGAGTCTTCGCCACCTCTTCACGCAGCCCAATCTCAACGCTCGTCAGCGGCGTTGGATGGAGTTACTCTGTGAGTATGACATGGAGATAGAGCATGTGAAAGGGAAGGAGAATGTGGTTGCAGATGCCTTGAGTAGGCGGAGACATGTGGCTATGGCCACCTCAGTGGGCATAGATTTGCGGAGTAGGATCTTGCGGCAGCTTCCTCATGATAGTTTCTACCTTGCAGCCAGAGCAGAGATTGAGTCTCAGAGACCCCTTGAGGGGAGATTTGATGGATTTTCATTAGAGGCAGATGGTCTTCTCAGACACAGAGGTCGGATATATGTTCCTAGAGATGGAGGCTTGAGACATGACATTTTGACAGAGGCTCATCGTGCACCTTATTCAGCCCATCCCGGGGTGAAGAAGATGCACGCCACCCTGAGACAGTTGTATTTTTGGAGAGGACTTCGGAGAGACGTAGCTTCATTTGTGTCACGCTGTTTAGAGTGCCAGAGGGTGAAGGCCGAGCATCAGCATCCAGCTGGCCTTCTCTATCCTCACGCCATACCGGAGTGGAAGTGGGACACCATTTCCATGGACTTCATCGTTGGGTTACCTACGTCGAGATACCATCACGATGCCATCATGGTCACGGTGGATAAATTGATGAAGGTAGCTCATTTTTCTCCAGTGAAGACCACCTATACAGCAAGTGTTGTGGCACGAGTATACCTTGATGAGATTGTCAGATTACATGGGATTCCGTGGAAGATCATTTGCGACCATGACCCTTTGTACACTTCCCATTTCTGGACCACCATGCAGTATGCCCTCGGGACGAGGATTAATTTCAGCACAGCTTATCACCCTGAGACAGATGGATAGATAGAGAGGGTGAATCAGATTTTGGAGGATATGCTCAGGATGTACGTGATGGATCATCAGTCGAGATGGGAGGAGTATCTGTATTTGGTGGAGTTTGCCTACAATAATAGTTTCCAGAGTTCTATAGGCATGGCTCCTTTTCAGGCATTATATGGTAGAGTGCAGGACACCTCTTAGTTGGGATAGGATTGAGGACAGGGTTTCCCTTGGGCCAGCATTATTACGAGGACATGGAGCAGCGAGTTACATTGATCGAGACGAGAGATTGCAGGAGGCGCAGATAGACGAAGAAAGTATGCGAGACCAGCATAGGACGAGATCACGCAGTTTTGAGGTAGGCACGAAGGTGTTTCTTCGTGTCAGACCGCATAAGAGCCCTATCCATTATGGAAAAGGTTCTAAGCTTGCTCCTAGGTTTGTGGGTCCCTTTGAGATCTTGGAGCGCCTCGGTCCCTTGGCCTATCGTCTAGCATTGCCACCTAGCTTATCTCGCATCCATGATGTGTTTCACATTTATGTGCTTAGGAGATATATTTCTGATCCTTCTCATGTGCTAGATTGGACCGCATTGCAGGTGCAGGATCAGGGGCAGGTGATGGTGGAGCCCGTGCATTATAGATCGCAGGACCCTAGGCCTTCGCGGCAGAGAGATTGATCAGGTTCGGGTCCAATGGGACAGGTATGATGAGACTGCAGCTACTTGGGAGGATGCTACTTTGCTACGAGGATAGTTTCCACACCTTTTCCAGTGACTTCCAGGAGGAAGTCGAGTCTAAGGGAGGGGATGTAGTGCCCACTTCCTTCGACCTCATTTTTTTTTGTTTTTTCGAGGCCGATTACTTCACTTATGGATTTATTATGGCTTCTTGATTTAGCATGCTAGTAGATATCATAGACATTGGACTGTTATTGATTTGATCTTTATATGATGCATATGGTTTACTGGTGGACATTTGATGACGATATTTGTATACTTTTGACAGGGTTATTTATCTTTAATTATGACATGTGATATGTTTAATCATTTTGAGTAGAACTTGATAATTGGACTAATGTGATGATCGTTTTGATATAAATGAAATGTGGAATAGAAATGTGCTAGAAAGTGTTAGTGATATCGTACTTGCATAGATGATAGTAAATCATGTGTCATTTATTTTAGATTATATTGTATATTTGGCATGAATGTTTTAATGCGGCCAACAGGCCGAAGGAGGTATTTTCTGCTCTGCAGGTATATTATATTCACAACAATATTGGGGAGTGGAGACCAACCACATCGGAATTCGAGAAGAATCCAGCTAAGGTCACCATGGCAACAAGTAATTGTGTGTGTGTTAGAATTATCTGGTAAAGGGAAAATTGTGACCTAGGGATCATGTGTTGTTTTGTTTTAATTTTTCCCTTTTATTATGTTAGTATGTGTTGCTCTTAGTAAGTGAAATTTTACTTGTGTTATTATTCATATTCTTTGGATTGGAGTTTACCCCTTTGTTAGCCATGGGTTGTAGTGGGTTAATTAAGTTAATTTGAAATTGTCCTAAACTAATTAAAAGATGTGACCTAAGAGAGTTCATTTATTAGGATTTGATTTACTTGGGATTTTGTGTGGATTGATGTGTGTTTGAGTTTGAGTGTAGCACACTCTACCCCACATGGGAAACTCGAATTTGGCCTTGGAGGCCAAATTTCAAAGCTTGTGGGACAAGTCAAACTTGTCCCACACCTCTTAAAACCCCATGCCAACCCTACCTATGGGTTGGAAGGCCAAATTTAGGGTCTTTTAGGTGTTTTGGGGGGATAAAAGGGTAAAAATATTAATTGCACTTTCTTTCAAAATTTAATTTTGTCCTTTGGGGGAGTGGGCTTAGTTGGAGTGTGTAAGGTGCTTGCCTTTCTTTCAACCACTTATTAATGGTGCATTGGAATTTGATGTTGACCAAATGATGTGGAGTGGAGGGAAAAGGAGGTGGCATCCTACTTGGAGCCACATCATCCCTCCCTCTCTTTTCTATTTATTTGATCCTCTTGTTTGTTTTGGGGGTTGGAAGTTTCATTTTTAGTCTTGTGTATTTTGGAGAGGAGAGGAATTGGAAGGAGTTTGTGGATTTTTGGAGCTTGTTGATACTTGTGGGAATTTTGTGAGAGCTTGTGGATGCTTGCTTGATCTTTGGAGGGATTTGAGACTTCATACTTGGAGCAAGCTCTACCATGGAAAGGTAGGAGCTTCACCTTTGTTGTATTATGTTTTCTTCTTTTTGTTATATGAATGAGTATATATGTTGTGTTGAATTTTTGTTGTTTGAAATGCTTGTTGGGAATGGGTAGAATGCCTAAGTTGGGAGTGGGAGGAGACTATGGGGAGCTTAATTGAGGGAGGCATAAGAGATCATGTTCTTGAGGAGGGAGTTTGGGTTGGGTGCCCACCTTGTAAGAGAAATGCTTGCATTTTCTTCTTGTTTTACTTTGAGGGAGCCATAAGAGTTGAGGGAGGCATAAGAGTGAATGGAGGGATAAGGGGTACTTGAGGAGGCATAAGAGTTGTTAGGGGTATTGTGTTTTGCATTGGAGGCTTTTAGGTGGCACCCATTCCCATTGGGAGGCATAAGTGGCCTCCCCATATGTCTTACTCTTGTGGCTTTCTTGGTAAGCCTTGTGACTTGTTGTTGTGATTGTTTTCCCTCTTGTTGTGTTGTTGATTCTCTTGTTTTGAAGGATTATGGAATGCATGTGAAATGTTATGTTTAGTTATGTGGAAGCTTGTAGTTGCCATGAGTTGGATTCTCTCCCATTGTGATGTGGTTGGGGCTCGGGGGCCAATGGAGAGGATGGCTTCTCTTCTCCATTGGGTATTTTGGTTGGGAGGAGAGCGTTGCCTCTCCCCTTATTTTGTTGTGAATCAAGCAAACTATGGAGGAGCCACCTTGTTGATATTTGGAGCATTGGAACCTTGTTGATGACAATGTGAAACCACCATGTATTTTACCCACCTTGAGTGGAGGAAAAATGTAATATTGCTTTGTATTTTAGCTTCCATTATTGTAAATTTGTTTCCACATGAAGTAGAAAATGTTGTAACAAGATGTTGAAGGAAAGTTGTTTTGAACTTCATTAGTAAGCTTGTAATGTGGATGGAATCAAAGTTGAAAAGAAGACAATCTATTTATTCTCCTTCTTACTTGGCTTGGAACCTCTTATGAATAAGTTGATCTTGTTGAAATGTTGGTAGATCTTGTTTAAAACTTAATGGAAATATTGTTGGAAAAAATGTTAGGAAAATTACAAAAAAATATACATATTAGATTTCATTTTGTTGCTTAAAAGGAGATGTATTGAAAAGTTGGAATATTAGTGCATTTCTCTTCTTGTTTTGTTGATGGAAAGACTTAAGTTTTAAATAGGCTTTTAATATGCCAATAAAGAAATTTATGCTCTAGCTCTATTATGTTTTTCTTCATTTAAGAATTCATTGTAAAATTATTTGCAAATTAGTAAGGGAAAGGAAATCAAATTACTTGAAATCCCATACAAATGCCTATAATAAAATATGTAGAAAGAAATTTTAATGTAAAATTTCTAAACTTTCTTTTAGTCCATTAACCACATGTCCTTAATGTTTAAGAAGGAAACTAATATTTTTAATATTACCCATATTAAAGTAATACTAAAATTACTGAATTTATTATTGTCAAGTTATACTAATATCAATATACTATCAATATTTATTTTATATTAACAAAAGTATGTTAGCATAAACTATTGCCAAGTAGATAATATTAATTATATATATAAACGAGTCCTAAACCATGGCCGTACAACAGAACTGTGCATGAAACCTATGCATGAAAATGCATTTTTTCTATTTTTTTTTGCAAAACAAAACAAATTGTGCTTCATGAATATTCTACCATGAAACAGAGATCCCACCTCTATGAGGCATTCTCTCCCACAAGTTGCAGGGAAGATAGATAAATCTCAATAGAAAATCATACGTAATAAATTTCATCTAAAACCATGTAAATGACTCTCCTGTCCCTTAATCGTCGATATTAAAATATCTTTAAGGGAACTACAAATTTGAGGATGCTTTATACTAAAATCAAAATTGTGCTTCTTGATAACAACATAGTGAAACCTTCTGGTTGAAGCACTTAATAAGAGGCATTAGTTCCTCCTTATGCATCGCGACTGTCCCTTGTAGCCTTCGATTAGTTTACTGTTGCTTCTATAAACACTTGTCAGGCCCTTAATCGAATCCCACCTGAACATTTTTTCACTCACCCAACTAAAGTGGAGGTAAAAATATCGCGTCTATCGCTGCCTATAGCTCCACCTTTGACCACTGACCTTCAACCATCCTCTCGATTTGCTTGTTCTCACACGCACCGTGCTCTTTGAAGAGAAATTAAAATAGAGGCGCCATTTGAGCACTCAACGAAGGTGATATGATGTTAGACTTACAAAAATCTCTAACCACTCTTCAATGTTCCTTAGACTGCAAAAAAAAGGTAAAAAAGCCTTTCCAATGAATGGAAAGAAAACTCAGGAATGTTCACAAAGTTATCCGAATGTTCAATCGCCTAGCTTTCGATTCAAAAACTTCACGGCACAATGAACTAGTGAATGCAATAAAGATCGAGGATATTTCACACAAAAATGGAGTTATGGTTTAGCGCTACCACCTGAAAAATAGATCCACCTTTAGTCAACACGCCTGTTCCCAGCGTTAGGTTCATATTTAATTGCCTCATTAAAGCCACGCGGCTGTGTAGAGTGTAGGCCTTGCAATTTTATTTTCATTCCCCATGATTGGTTCGGCCAAATTGGATAGTGTTCTAAGTGATATTCATGGGAGGTGGTATGTGGAGGGTACCACTTGGTGAATAGGTGGCGTGGTGTCATGTTAAGGCCACCCACCCCCAACCATGACTTTCCAGCCTTTTTTTTTATGTTCTCCACTTAGTGGCTTGGCCACATATTTCCCTTTTGAGCATTGAGTTGTTTGTGCTCTATGTGCGTAGAGATCGGTTTGTTTTCCCAATGGTTTGGGCCAAGCTCATTGGCCGAGACAAATGTAACGTTGGTTAGCCACGTATCATTGCTATATGCGATTGAACGATTAGAATAAATTGGTAAGTGGCTCGGCTAAACAATATAGAACATAGGTCGCCAAGCTATGTGAAGAGCTAGCCGAGATGGCCCAATGTAGAATATTAACTCGCTCTGTCATAAAAATATGGAACTTGCCAAATTAGACCATTATGAAACCAAGTTGACGTGGAATATTATAGCCCAAAAGCAGCTCGTTCCCCCATATATGAACCCGTCAATGCTAATGAGCTCGCCGAGGAAGTAATTAGCTCACCCACATAATGCAAACTCGCCCAATGCAAATAATAACTCGCCGAGTGGTGTGGAGTAGCTTGGTCTCCAATAAAGCTCACCGAGTTTATTTGAACAGCTCGCTAGGAGTGGATTGACCTTTATATAACTTTGATTGGCGGTACACATATAAACTAAACTCCTCGAGCCGTGTGAAAACAACTCGAAGTATAGTTTCGTTTATTTACAAAGTGGAATATGATTAAGTTAAAATATTGTCTTTTGGTTTATAAACACATGAACTTAGTGGTATATGTATATATATCCCATTTTGAGATTTTAAATATATATATATATATATATATATATAACTTAAGACATATTTCTATTGCATGACATGAATCATTAAGACGTTAAATAATTAAAATATATAAAAAAAAAAAAAAATTGTCACATTTTCGTGTCGAATTTTTCGCCGCTTCGCCTTATTGTGAAAATATAAAATCACTAAATGTAAGGTTGTCTTTGTATTTGTATTTGTTAGTAGCATATTTGTGATAGTGTTTTACATAGTTTGAAATTAGTTTCTTGAATGTACCTTGTGAATTTTTTTGAAAGAGTGTTATGTGGAAAAAACATTTTCTTTGAAGTTCTTCTGAGGCTGGAAAATGAACATAGTTGTGTTTGTTTGAAAGAAAAATATTTTCTTCCCTGCAAGTTTACTTCTGATGATTTTTGTTTCAATCATTTCCACCTATTTAACTTGTTCTATTGAAGATTTTTGTTTGAGGGAAATGTTTCTTTCTTCAAAAATATACACTTGTGTTCAGAGAAAATAATAGTGCATATTTCATTTTTGGTTAAAAAAAATTATAATGTTTTATCTTGTACTACCCTTTCCCCCTCAACATGTGGGGGCATGTGCCTTCGAACTTGGTAGGAATCATTTGTGCTAAGGGGATGTATCCTTTATGAGGTCGTGTGGATGCACTCAAATTTTAATGGTTGAATGTACGAGGGAAAGGATTTTAAATTTGCCCATTGAAAGGAAAGGCTCCTTCGCTCATAGATTTCCTTCGCTTCAATGTTAGTTCCAGCCTTCTCGATGTTTTAGTTTTTTTGTTAACGTTTTACATTGGATGATGCGAGGTCTCCCAAACCAGCAGCTTTTGAAGTGGTTAAGGTTTGCCTCCAGTTCAACAGTTGGTGTTAAAAGCTGTAAAAAAACTAAAATTTTTACTCCTTCCATAAAATTATTGGCTAGCTCAATTTTTAACAATTTATTGTTGTTTGTTATATCTCAAATTAAATGTTTATGGATGTTTGTAATATCCATATGAAAAATTATTTTCCAAATTTTTTGAATGATGTTTTCTAATATGATGATGTTGTGGGCATACATTTTCTTTTGTCTTCCTTTTGTATGTTTAAAAGTTTGTAGCATGAAAGAAAAAAATAATTTCTCCTTACCATTTTCGATTTGATGTCTGCGGTTCTTGAAACCGATATCATGCCACATTATCTATATCTTTCCCATACAGAGAGAACATGATTCCTTATGAAGAGAACGCCTTAATACCTTGCAACGGGATCACTACCAACTTAGAAAACAATGAGGAAAACTTGCTACAAAGATTAGACACAACACACCATTCTTACCATTTTCCCTCGGTCAACTATCTCTCTGCTCCCATTTCAAACATAGTACTTTCCCTAATTTAAATCATTGCTCAAACTCGACATAAGATTTTCTAAAACCTTTGTGCCATAATTCCATCCCTCGAGTTCTTAAGTTCAAATTTCCCTAAGAACCCAACTCTTGACTTCATTATCTCTTCCTTCACATGAAATAATGCATAATTTTTCTCCCCTCTCGCCCTTCAACATTTCTCCATAGGTTTAGTCATAAACACTTTTTAGCGTATGCTTCCATCAAAATGCCGCTTTTCTTTATTGTCACCTACGCAACCTTCTTCAACGATTTTCTCTTTCTACCCACCTTTGTTTTGCATGCCACAAATAAAAACCTTATTCCTTCAATGCTAACTTCACGTCACTCAAACTTAGTTTCCTTTTCAGAAGCTCAACGCACATTTAGAAAAAGAATAGATTTATTGTCAAAGACCCATACCTATTTGATTCGCTTTGAGAACTACCCTGTATGAAAACATCAATTTCTTGCGGTTTCCATACATGCGATGAGATGTAAATATGAATGAAACGGGAACCTCTTCTCTTCATGGAACAATATGGATCCTGGCAGTCTCCCATATGTTCTTAATTTCTTTACTTAAGTTGAGGAAATTCTCATTACTCATGTTAATCGTATCTTAAAAGTGAATCATGTGTGAGGGGGAAAATATAGCTACGTAGGTCACATAATGAGCTTCTCTCAAAACATATCCTCCATAGAAAAATACCTACCACATAGACTTGGAGATTTGGATCTTGTTCTCATACAAAAACTTGGGGCCAATTTTGCAAAATATGATTTCTATGTCAGCAAATCTCGTGTATGGGAAGCCTTGAAATTTAAAAATGCACACCTCACATACTATAAGGATGTATTGATTGATGACATATCTATTGAATCATTTCCTTCTTCTTCTATGGATGTGTCAACTTATTTGAACAATATTGTAGTTGATTGTCATTATATTCATGAAGATCCTGAAGATATGGTTGATAATGATTCTATAGACATGCGTGACACAATCTATTAGTCTTCATCTTTTTCCCTAACCATGCTCAATACAGGGATGAAAGAAGAGGAAATTAACATTTTATTATAGAGAAAGGGAGCACAACCATTTTTAATTTGCAATGGCCGAAACTGGGGTTTCACCGTTAAATGAGTACAACACATAAGGATTGTTCTCTATGGCATTTCTAACTTCGCTCCCACTTGGAAAATCCATGTTCAAGCAACCTAGAATGAAGCAAGTTCTTTTGCATGAATATACACTACATTTTTCATGGTATCATGAAAATCGGTTTGGTGGCCACCATCGCTTACCCTACTATTTGCTCAATCTTGTTTTGCATCGCAGAAGCCAAGTGTCTAATTCTATTTTTATGGCACAAAATATTGATTCTAATGCTCAACTAGCTATTCAACATTTGTGCAAAAGGTTTGAAGAATTCCCTTCACACGACTTGTCGGACAATTTTATGCAGCTCAAGATAAAACTTCATGAAACTCGGTCTTTTGGGAAAATAATAGAACTCAACTTTCGACATGATCAAAAATTTGACCCCAAACTTTGTTCTTAACTTTGAGCTCATGGACATGAAATGGCAAGATATTCACAACATCATGACTTAAATTCCTCCTCCAGAACCTCGTGCCACTCAATGATGGAGGATTCTCAACATTGTTCACCATCTACACCTTGTGTCTACGTACTTGCATAACAAATTTACAATTTTTCGTGAGGAAGTTTTGGAAAAACACCTTAGAGCGAAAGACTATTGGTATAGGTAATTATATCACCCTCTCAAATTTCTTTAACTTTAGCCTTGACAATTAGCTGACATACCAAAATTTTTATCAGATATGAATGACAACATAGAGGTTCCACACATGTCCACAAATTCCTTTGGCTTGAGTACGCTCCTGACATTGAAATTCTTAATAAAGTAGACACTACATCTTTGGAGGCCACTAGGAAATACTTTGATTTTTTTGTATCTGCTTGTAATCTAAGGCTCGCTTCTAGCAGGAAAGAATTGGTACATCGATCTATTGTAGATGACCGGTATCTGATGGATACATCATATATACTTTCATGTTCCCCAACTATAGAATTTAAATAACTTTTGAATCGAGTGCAATGACACATTAAATACTCTAAGAAAAATGTCTGATGTAAAAACTTAATCATCTACAATTTCATTACAATGTTCCTTGGGATACTCGACCATTTTCTACCTTATTCACAATGAAGATGGAACCTTAAAATACCTTCATGCACGTAACGACGACAGGGTCAACATTCATAATCAGACTATGCTATCAGTTTGGAGGGCCAATGTTGACTTCTAACTTGTACTTTCTTGCCATGTCGTTGTGAAATACATTGCAAAATATGCATCAAAGGCTAAGAAATGATCACAAACACATCACCAAACGATTTCAAGAATAGAAAGGGATGTTGAACTGGTTTCCTTTCTCATTTTGTGATAAGGAAGATGTTATTCGACAACGTCGCAAACATGATATAAGATCACAGGAAACCTTCCATATGTTGAAAAAATTGCATTTGGTTTTGTGCAATCGCTCCTTCATTTCCTCGAATGTAGCAAAAAAAATATTTAGAAAAATATACGAATGTGATTTGCATTTGGAGGATACAACAATGTTCATTGATTCCTATAAGACAAGGCCCCCTAATATGGAAACCCTTTCTCTCATTGAAACAACCAAAGATTGGAATTATAGCCAACGTCATAAAGACAATAATTGGAAACAATGAGCCTTGACAACAATTGTTTTGCCTTCTAAAGATTCTCCCAACAACCATCGTCCGATTCACCTTCCTTTGAACTCTTTCATTACTCACAAATCCTCTTATACAAGCCATTTCACGTCATCTCCATAGATATTGGTACAGAAAAGAAGATATTATCTTCGACTAGAGATTGCTTAACAACACTTACAGAGTGCCTTGGCATATTCATTGGTTTGCTCCAGCTTTAGAAGAATTTTCTCGACTCGCATTAACATTTTGACCATCACTCTGACCATAATTAACATCATCAATATTAATGTAAGTTTCTTGCATAGTTGCACTCAAAGAAGAAGATCGACTATAGAGCATCTATTTCCTGACAACCCGACTTCAATATTCAACATAATTGGAATGCAAATGATGTTGTTAATTCCTTACAAGAAACATGGCCTTCATTTATTGAATTGCAAAGAAAATCTACATGAATGGATCAACTACATGTATCCTCTAAAACATCTATTGACAAATTCTTGTCTAGTCAAAAACTAGCATTTGATACCATTTTCCAGCACTTTACAAACAACTCTACGCCTCCACCTCCGAGATTAATTTAGGAATTGTAGGAACAGAAAATCATATCTAATTAATGTAGTGACATCAAGATTCATTGTCACAATATGTATGGAAAAATCACCTTTTCTTTTACTCACACTAATGGGTGTTTTTGCATTCAACATTTCTGCTTCTACCATACATGCCTCCCTTCGCATACCTATAAAGGAACTCAAACCACTAGAAGGTCAATCTCTATCCTCTTTCCAAGACTCCTTCAAGCATGTTCAATATGTTCTTATCGATGAAATGAGCTTCGTTGGACCTAAGTTGCTAACCAAGATTGACTTCCACTTAAGAGAGGCTTTCCCGCATTCTAGACCCCGCTGTTTGGTGGAAAGTCAATTATTCTTATTGGTGACTTGGGACAACTTCCTCCAATCATGGACACTCCTCTCTATGCAAGTCACTCCTATGGTGCAACGCTCTGGAAGGGTTTTAATAATTCAATAAATTTAGACACAACTTTTGGCAACAAGGCTCCTCCTACGATCAAATTGTGTTTCATTCATTGCTCTTTAATGTTAGAAATAGGTTGCCTACCCTGCACGATTGGGAGCTACTTATGTTAAGGACCAATTCTTGTCTCCTAAAACATGAACTGCAATCTTTCCAAGAATGCCCACACCTGTTCGCTAAAAATGATTTGGTTGATGACCACAATCTGCATATGCTGAAATATTTGAATGTTCCAATCGCTCTTTGCATTACGCAAAACAGCAGAGGAGGATTTCTAGTGTCACCAGATGACGAACGATTAGAATTCAAAGTTCTTCTTTGCAAACACCAAAGTGTCATATTGTCAGCTAACATGTGGGTTGATGCAGGGCTTGTAAATGGTTCAACAGGGAAAATAGTAGACATAGTTTATGACAATTCCTCAACGCCGACCTGACTTGCCTTTATTTGTTGTCATTAAGTTTGAAAAATACATTGGCCCAAGCTGGGATCCAGATAATCCATCCCATGTTCCAGTTCCTCCTATCTCCAGAGGAAATCGTAGGCAACTTCCACTCAAAATGGCGTGGGATTTGACTATCCACAAGGCCCAAGGTCTTACTCTACAAAAAGCAACTGTTGATATTGGTGAAACAGAAAGACAAGGTCTTACATTCATTGCCTTCTCCAAAGTGCCATCCATGCACAATCTGCGCATCTCCTCTCCTTTCTCTTTCGAGCACTATTGTAAAATGACTGAATGGCCCCTTCTTCACTTACACAAGAAAGATGAGCATGGACTTCGTAGCCTTTCTCCACCACATTCACAAATATGATGTAACCTACACTCACTCCACATTTAAGCATAAATATATATTCTTTGCTTTAAAACTCCATTCTTTTCTTTAGATTTTTCCTCTAAATTCCCTCGTCTTTGATTCGTTAAAGAACAATGTTTACAATCTACCCCTACACATTCCTTCTGCTCCTCCCTTTAGACATTCACATTGCACGACTCACGTGCGATTGCTAGTTTATTTGGAAAACAAAATTGATCATTGTTGTGAATAAATGAGTGTCTACGTAGCAACTTTTGAGACACGCAATTATTCTCACTTTCTATTCATGTTGAATACTATTTTTGAAATCTCAGCAACAGCTGAATCTGGTTAATCTCGTATATAAAATGAATTAGAAATATAGAAGACCGACAACGGCAAATTGGCTCAGAAGAATTATTAGAATCTTTCGTGGCTGTTATATCTAAAGGACTAAACTGGATTGGTAGCCACATTAGCAATCATAGGCTTTGATATTCGTTATCTTTTCAATGCTTTTACTTTTCATAATTATTAGTATCTTTTGACGCCGATAAAAAGGGGGATCTTTTTGATCGATCTTGATAAGAACAAAATAATTATCTTCCGATTCTTATTCCTCTTTTGCACACCAAGAATCCATTGTGTGGTGTGTATAGAAATGAGTTACTGGTTATTCTTGGCTTTCTCCTCTGTATAATCTCTATTTATAAGACACCCATCGAGCTTGCAAAATTATACTCCTCAATACAAACATCTTCCCTCGCCTTGGAATTTATTTGCAAAGCTGCAAAGTATAACAGTCCCCTGAGTTGAATTAAACTCCTCTTTTTAATAATCAAGTTATAACCTTTAGTCCTTTCTTGCAGGTTTTCTATTTCTTTATCATTTTAACTTGATTTTGTTTCTGATTTTCTCTGTTTTAGGGCTTCCCTTATAACTCTGGTTCTATTGTGAGTTGCGACCTCTATTTATTTTGAACCCAAACTGAAGGCCAGCTGAACATATCCAAGTGCAATAATCTGTCCCTCTAAATTCTGTCAAATATTTATTTTCGGAGTCTTTTAGTTAGCAATATGGAAAGTCAAGGTTCTTCATCCGGAAGAAATGTTGCATCATCCTGGACAACCAAGCAAAATAAATTGTTTGAAAACGCTATAGCTATCTATGACAAAGACACTCCTCAGCGTTGGCACAATGTGGCTGCGATTGTCGGGGAGAAATCTTCCGAGGAAGTGAAAAGGCATTATGAAATTCTAATAGATGACCTCAATTGCATTGAAGCGGGTCAAGTTCCATTTCCTAACTACAAATCTTCAGAGTCTAACAATGGGGAAGTCTCTGGAGGCAGAAATTCTGGGAAGTGCGGAGACAAGGAGAGCAGGTATGTCTGAACACTTGATTTCTTGCGAGAATGTTTATCTTTTTTACGACTTAATTAGAAGTTTTAAATGATAATAATGTGTCCTATAAAATCCAGCTGCTTAAAATGTGTTTTAATTGCCGCGCCTTTTTCATAATAGAGATTTTCTAAAGACTGATGGTAATCAATTTTATCTATTCTTGCGCTGAGACTATTAATCTTGGGCAGGGAATTCATGCGCATGAAGCTACAGTAATGCTTGTAGTATTTAATTGTGCATGGAGGAAGCAAGAGTTCAAGTCAAGCAAAGATACAAGAAAAATAGAAGTTCGGATGGAGGAAAAAGACACGGGCTACCGTTAGCAAGAATACGGATACCATGCAAATCACATAAAAGTAAATTTAGTGAGTGTTGTACATGGTTATTCTCTGGAGTGGGCAAAGAGTATTAAATCTTCCTGTTTTTAAAAGATGTGTAACTTATTATGTTCTAAACTATACACTGTATTACATACGCCGCAACTAATATCTAAGGTTGCTTTATGTGATGTAAGCTTTATATTTCAATATATAAAATGTCAAATACTCTGTAAAACAGGTATCTTAAACCTCGTAATTAGAAGGAAAAATTTAGAAATGCTTTTTTTAATTGTAAAGAAAGTGTCCCTAAATAGGCATACGCCTTTGATGAGGATTTTGCAAGTAAACATAATCATGAAAAGTGTTTCGCAATAACTTTTCGCTAATATTTTATGTAATTTATAGAGAAGGTTATAAGCATATATTCTTACAAAAAACAAAAATATAAATACTAATGATGGTTTTTGATAGAGATTGTCTAATTTTAATATTAAAGTGGTTGTGGAGGTGTTTTTATGTGATGCATGAGTAATCAACTTTCCACCCTTAACTTACCACCAACAATTAGACATAAATGGCTCTAGACCAGTGGTCAACTTTTAATACATAATTTAGCACCTATTTCTCTTTTTAAAATCCTAATATAATCATCACCACACACAATTAATTCTTATATTGTTGTGAATCATAGAAATGAAAGCTTCAATAAGCCATAGAAACCATAGAAATCATAGATAGAAAATCCAACGTGTTTACTTGTTTCTAGCAATCTTATATACTAAAATACAATGTCAAAATAAGAATTTTATCAAGAATTTAAGTCAAATGTCAAAATGACATGTATCTTTAAATTTTGTCACACACACAAAAGTATATATTTAATTATAATTAAAATTACAAATTTTAAATTAATAATAACTAATAAATTAAATATTGTATATCCTCGTATCCATGAAAGTAATAAAATTTATGATTAAAATAGAATAATAAAATTCTCTCAATACATTACTATAAAAATAGAATAATCTTAAAATTTTAATGATAAAACATAAGAATTTCGCTAATTTTGATTTCAATTTACTTTTCATCAAATTTAATTAAGACTTTTATATTTAACTACTTCCTGTTTTTTTCTTACGTACATATAACACACATTATTTTAGGATTTTGTAAAAATGTTGAAATTTGAAGGTTTCACTTTGAAATTCTGAAGTTAGAATTTTCAAATTTTAAAGTTGGAGCTTAGAATCATGAAATTCATTTTCTATTGAATTTTAGTTCTACATTTCGTTTTTTTATCAAAAGATTTTTAATTGTGGCAATAATGATGTGGATCCAACTTCAAGGGGTCGAAATGACTCCAAAACACACACAAACATAAAATTTGTAAAAAACCTAGAAGCTTCAAAATATATTCCTTATCATTCTTGAATCAACATTAATAATTTATAACATTTCAATCTGTCTTTTATTTCCCACTATTTCTATGAAAAATCTTAAAATGCCAAAAAAGTAAAAAGAAAAACCATACAAAGTAAAACACCTCCGATGGGCCCAAAAAGTTGTGTAGAAAATATGCCTTTGTAAATGAAGGCTTGCACCAAATATTTGCTTATTCCATAAAACAAAGAAAAATATATTAAAATTATAAGTTCTACACAAAACGAAAAGGTTCCAAGTCAATTTGAGATCACTAGATGAATAAATTTAACCCCGAATATATCCTTACATGGAACCCAATCTCTACTAAAACTTAGTTATGACATGTTTGTACTTAAGATCTAAGTCCTTGAAAATTTCAAGATGATCCAACGATCAAATCAAGAGTTATGGTCCCTAGAAATTATACTCCTACATCAAATAATATTATTCTCCATAGTAATTGAAAATAGTATTTTAATGTCATTGAATTAATTATCATAAAGTATCTAGTTAATTATTATAGTATTATTATAGTATCTAATTAATGTTTGGATTCAACTCCATGTGTTCCCTTTGGAATTTTTGGAACCGGAAGTATTGTTAGGTATTGCCAAATCCATGGAGTCCCGAGAGTCCCGATTGCAAGGGTGATCCGGCAACAAGAGTGTGCTCCGTGCTAGTGTGTGCATGAATGTGTATCATCATTCCTATTGGCACAAAACTACCCACAAATGTTTTTTGGAAACAAAGGAAAATCTCTTTGAATAGAAGATTGAGTTAGAACAATCCCAGTTATATGTGGAAAGTGTACAAGAATATTGTATGATGCAAAATCGTGTTGTTGTCTGAATCAAGGGAATATGATTGACGAGGGAGATTTAGACAGACTGAATCCATTTTCTTTGTTGTCTGACTCTGCTTGGGAGGGGGAGTCATGTGCCAGTAAGGAGGAGGATGTTATTAGGAGGTGGTTCTGCGACATTTGGTGGCGTGGCTTTCCCGCATGCTACATTGTTTCCATAGTCCAGATTCTAGGGTCATCATTTGATGTGTGCAGGAATGGGAGAGATGTTGTCATGGCTAAGGGGTCCATCATGGATTAGGTGGACCCTTGTGGGGATCAAAGGCGATTATGTAGTGCCCACATTTTTATAGCTTAGTTACTTGTTGTCCCTCTTACTCTTAGACATGTTTTGGCATTGATTTGATACATTTTGGACTTTACATTAAGAGATTTAATCTTATTAGACATGTATGGAGATTTAGGCATATGACACCAATTTAGCTTGGTTACTATGCTGTCGCATTATTTTATGATGTCATGGATACTAATTAATGTGATGTTGTTTTGGAACGCAATTATATTGATGGATACTCAGTTTATTGCATGTTGGGATTCTATGGATACATGTCACTTTATCATTATGTCTAACCTATGGTGAATTGTGTATAATTGTGCACGTTGTCACATTTATGATTCCAAAGAGATGATATGTTAGTTTAGAATTCATTGATATCTTACTTAGTAGTTAATTCACATTTTATCGAACATGTGCATTTAATGCGTGTAATGAGTGTGCAGTGACAGTCACACGAGAACGTGGGATCCAGGCCAGCTACACAATTTTGCACAAGCAAATACGGGACTAATTCTCGGCCGTGTTTATTGCATAATGCCTTAGCATTAGAATTATTTTTTGGGCACCATGGGTGACCCTCACTTGTAATGTAATATATCTTGTATTATTAATCTCTCTTAGGGTAATTAGTTTGTGTGATAAACTTGTTTTGGGGAATTAATGACCCCACTTTCATTAAGTTTTGAATTTTTTAATGATGTACTTAATCTACAGGGTTTAGGGTCACATGTGAACCCTTTGGTGGGCCCCACACCCTCTAACCTTGTGACAAATTTTCCAAACCCGAAATCAGGTTATTTTAGGCATTTTTAGGGACCTCTTTTTAGTATGGGAGTTCCCTTAACATGAAAATGAGCCCTTGACCCTACCTAATAGGTAGGGGACTTATTTACAAGGCTTAGAGGAGTTTCCTCCCTTTTTGACCTCCCTTTGGTCACATACATGTAAGGGTGTATGGATAAGTGTGCTTTGTTAAAATTTTTACAAGTTTGTTTTGTTATGATTTTGAGTAATTTGGGAGAAGAGGGTTAAAAGCCATTTTATCCTTTCTCTCTTTTATCTTTGACATCTTTGACCTTGAAGAAAGAGAGGGGTGACACATGTCACCCCCTCATTTGTGAGGATTTTTGCTTGCTCCTCTTCAAATTCCCCCTCATGGGAAAAGAAGAGAACTTTTTTTGGAGCTTTTGCTTGGAGGCTTGTGGATTTGGAGCTAGAGTTTGCTTGGGTCAAGAAGTGGAAGAGATTGATTTTGGAGAGCTTTTCTTTGAGGTAGGCTTCTTGAGCTTCATTGTATTTGTTATAACATGCTAGATATTAGTTGTTTACTTGGAAATGTTTGTTGTTGTATGAATATTTTGTTGTTGTTTATTTGATTTTGCTCCCTCCATCATATGGCATGATGGATTTTTGGTTTTGTGGGGGAAGAGAGGGGAATTTTCCTCTCAATCCTTATAGGCTTGATGGGCAAGCCTTGTAGGATTTAATTACTCCCCTCAAATGGTTTGAGGTGGGGAAGGTGGGTCATTTGGCTTGAACCTCCTTCCCCATTCTTGGTGAGGAAACCCCTTTGGGGTTTGAAAATCCTTCCAAGAAGGATTGGTGAAAGGGTGGAGGAATAAGGAGGGCTTGAATGAAATTGGAGAAATAAGGAGGGTATGAAGATCTTGTTTTGTACAAATAATGATGGTTACAACTTTTGGAGAACTTTCTTTTCTCTTCCCCATTTTTAGAGGTAGAACTTGGGTTCTCCTCCTTTTCATCTTTACAAATTTGGAGTCTTGTTTTGAGCTTTGCCTTATCTTTGTGTGGATGAAATGTTGTTTGTTCACCCTCACTCTTGTGCATAGTTATGGATAATTGTCCTCTTTCCCATGGGCTTGGGGGAGGCTAGCATGCATCCCAACCTTGGGAAAGGCATGTAATGATGCCTATGGTTGGGTGGAAAAACAAGATTCTTCTCCTTGCATGGATTCCTTGAAGGCATTTAAAGTTGGATCTCAAGTTGGATGTTGGTTTGGAGTTGGTGGCATCTTGGTCTCTCATTGTTCTCTCTTCCCTTATGAAACATTACTTGCATTGTAAACCTCTTGTGTATGGTTATGTGGAAGTTTCCCTCTCCTTGTAAACTCTCCATTTTGTATAACTGGTAATTCTTGAAGACTTGAGACATATTTGTTGAGAAATATCTCTTCAAACTTACCATGAAACTTGTAATAGGAATTCTTGTGTAGTTGTGCTTTTGGAATATGATGCTCTTTAAGTTTAAGCTTGAAAAACATGTATGAAAATCTCTTCATATGAATTGTTGTAACTTTTTTTTTTTTTTTTTAAGAAAGAAAAGTTGTTTATTGAAAACATGTCTCTTCAAAAGAAAATATATTATTTGTTGGAGATTCTTACTTGTGTGTAAATCTGAAGTAATCATTTAGTATTACCTTGGAAAAGAAGGTATCTACTCTTTTTTTTTTTTTTTTTTGAAATATTATTGAATGGAATGTGAATAGTTTTAAATTCTTTTCCATGTAAAATTTAATGGTTTGTTCTTAGTATTCTCATTTGAAATAGTATCCTTCTTTGAAAATTTTATTGAAATCAGCCTCTTTTCTCATTTGAAATATTTGTATATTCCTTCACCACAAAATAGGTGAATCATTTAGTGTGAATAGTTGAAATTTTTAAGTTCCTTTTTGCATTAAAATAACAAACTAAAACCTGTTATTATCATCTTGAAATAAATTATTCCTACATTTGAAATACTACAAATATGTTAAGGAAAAAAAAATGGATTTTAGCTTATAACTAAACTACATCAGGTTAAGCACGATTATATTTATATTACTTAGTAATATCATTATTACTATTTTAAAATGAACAACACACACACACACACACACACACACACACACACACACATAATATTAATATATATATAAGATATAATATGCAAACTAATTTAAAAATTAAATTTTATACGTAAAAAAAAATAATACAAAAAAAAATAGTTTTGTTTTTTTAAAAGGTTTTGTTTGGGGGAGGGTAAAACCCCTCCCTCCACCCGTATGTGGCCACCCTCCATAACTTGTTTCGGCCTCCCTGTCCTCCCTACCCCAACTGTCATGCCGCCACTCCCTATTCCCCTTCCTCGGCTGTCTTCCCGCGCTTGTCTCTCCGTCCGCCCCCAAACTCGGCGACCCAATCCTCCAGCCACTTCTGCCCCTGCTGCCGCCCTCTCCACGCATTGTTCCCCCTCCACACTCCCCCTCTACAAAGGCCACCGCCCCTTCTCCACACAAACGAATAATAACAAAAATAAATATGTGTAAACACAAAAAAAAGAAACAAGTCTGGATTTGAATGGATTCCCAAAAAAATTCTATATGGGATTCAATTAAAAAAAAATCCATAGTTTCCTCCATACAACCTGCAATAAGAGAGAGCAAAACAAAATGAGAAAAAGAATGAAAAGAAAGAGAAGGAAAATAAGAATGAAATTCAAATGAAAAGAAAGGAAAAGATAAGGAAGTTAGGGCAAACTTTAGGGTAACTCCAAAATCTAGGGACTAGATTTGTTTGATCCTAGGGCTCAAATAAAACCCTACACACTTTTTGGATATGGGAAATATTGTGGGAATGAGAATTAATTTAAAAGGGGTGTGGGAAAATAAATTAAAAGGGGAGACTAATTAATTATAACAAGGGGTTGTAGACTATTATTTCGTGACTCTAGTTAACTTAAGAAGAATAAATAATTAAGTCATTAATGGAATAGTTTTTATTTAAATTTTGGGTAAATAAATTTATAATAAAATAAATTAGTAGTGCTAAATGCTTGATTAAGCGAACATTAGTATTAACCGTTCACCTTTTTTTTAAAAAAAATTACCTAAAATTTTTGTTGCCTTTTGGTATGGGTTTCCGTGTTCCGAGGCAGGGCACGATAGGTTGCTCTTCTAGTTTCAATTTTGAAAATCCCTCTTAATGATATGCATGATTAGAAAATTGTGTCATATGCTTTTGATGGATGCACGCAACATGGAGAGCCTTCGGTAGTAGAGGTGAGTGGGTGTGGAGTGGGCTCACTTGAATTTGAATTGGAACAACCCGAATGTCTCGGGGGTTGATGGTATTAGAACGGATTCTAATGTGGGTCGATTCAGATCGGGGTGGAATCTTTGCGGAAGGAAAGAACTTAGTGATGGATATGAGTGACTTTTCGGATCCCAAGAATGGCAGGGGAAGCGTGGGCGGTTGTCAATCCCAAGCATAATCGGTTCTATGGGAGTTATTACCCGGGGTTTGCTTGAGGCATTTTCAAGCACTTTTTACATTGTTCTTTAGCTCTTGGGTCCCCTCAAAACCGAATAGTTTGAAATGAATATTAGTGTACTCTCTACAAACATGTATTAAATAGTTATGGATTAGCTATGGATTTGTAAGGCATTAGTAATTTATATTAATATTAATTAGATCGTGTAGTTGGTTCATCTATCCAAACAAATAAGATATTAAAATTTCAAATAAAAAAATTAAAGAAAAACATTTTACTCCTAACTTTAGATGTTTTGAACATTCATTTATAATTAATATTTAAAATATAAATTTACTTTTTTTTCAATCTTGAATTATAGAGGTTCCTCTTGTAAAGTGTTAAATTATCTATGAGTACTTTCTCACTTTATATGAGAATAAGGAATATTTGTGTATACAATTTTCATCATAACATTCTCCATTGAATTATTCACTTTCTAATTATTGTGTTATGTACCATGAGAAGAGCTGAGTTGGGAGATTCCATATTTACAATCACAATCTTGCAGATATACATCTTAATCATGGTTGGAAATTCCATATAAAATGGTTGCCAACCTACGTACATTTTTATTGGGTGCCAATGTTGAGAAAAATCATGTGTTTCAAAACCAACCTGATAGAAAAAATTTATGGATGGAATCCCTCGTCACCACTCCAACACATTATTCTTCAATTAGTTACAAACCTTTCAATTTAATTGTATCTAAACATAATGCAAATTGATTCTTAATTTAGCTAATTCACATGTAGTAAAAGTAATTTTTATATTTAATGATAACAATATCTAATCGATTAGAGTCTTTGCAATGAGCACTAATAGATCCTTCATGAACACTATGCAAGCCTCGTGAACCCTAATCGAGTGAACATTATTTCTCCTTCCCAAGGCATCAACATTGACCTTGTCAATGAATCCTCCTACACAAGCCCTAAGAGTTTCGGTTTCCCTATGCTCTCGACAACGCTTGTTAATGTGTAGGTTTAGACAAGCTTTGGCTAGAGTTAAGATGGTGGTGCTCCCATGTAGATCCCGCTACAAAACATGTCTTCCTTGACCTGTTGTGGTGGCATGTGAGTGTTTTTAGTAGAGATTTTTCTAGCCCTAGAAACAAAGAGGTTTCTAGGTCGACATATGATGGTGTGAGCAGCGAATTAACCTCATACCCCTCTTTGAATGATGGGAAGGGGGTTTTTTCCCTTTCTTGGCATGGTCACTCTTCCTCTGATTTGGGGTTAAGGTTCTTAGTGTTATGGTTCAAAATGATGAGACCTTTATTAGTGAGATAATAGGTCACTCCTTCATAGAAACGTTTTAGGGAAGGAATTCCTAAAACCCATGTCCCCTACTACAACAACTCCTTACATCACCTTTGGGGATGAGGTACTTGAATGTGAATGCTAAAACTAGGAACACGTTTGGATCTTTATATTTCACATATTTCTTCCTAGCTTACTAGTCCTCAATGAATGTATCTCTAAGCATTGCATCCCGCTCCTTGAAAGAATGTTAGATCTTTTTCCCTCTAGAAAAGATAAAATTATTGTTGTTTTTTCTTCAATAGAATATAGGGACATCATAGCTAGAAATCTCTAGACATTTCAATCACATTACCTTGTCATGAAACCCTATTCCCTCTTTTAACCCACCCACAAAATTTGTTTCTTATGAAACAAGTCCGGATGAGAATGCCTTGTTTACCTATGCACTTTTGGGATTGCTCTGTCTCATCTCCATTGGAAAATTTTTAGCTAACACATTAAACATCGACTCCCAAAGCACCGATTATACACACGAACATATGCAAGAATTCTAGTTGATCTTGACACCTCAAAGAACCTTCCTACTAATATTGAGCTCAAAGTTCAAAATAAAACATGGTCACAGCCTCTAGACTATGAAGGTTTATCTTTTAGATTTAGAAGGTTTTTTAATTTAAGACATATTGTTGTTGATCCTGGGATGAGAAAGCATAAAAATGAGAGAACCAATTGGTGGAAAAATGATTTCCTTGAACATTTGGTTTTGATGCTATGGGAGACTTATATTCAAATATAGATTTGGAGGAAGTGGCCAAATTAGTCCCGAGAAAATCCTCTTAGTGATATTCCAAAAAGGAAACAAGGGGAACTCAAATGGTGAAATTCAAACGAAATTAAATGTTGAACAAAAATCTTGTAAAGCGGTTAAGGAAAATATATCTCTTCTTTTTCTTTTGGAAAAAGAACATACCTGATAGAATCTCTTGAAGTCATTCTTTATGTTGAAGAGGTTTCGAAGGGTGGAAAACGTACAAAACAAGAAAAATATGTTCTTAAGAAAACTATTTCTCCTACCTAGTTGTCTCTTTCACTATTGGGTAGTTGTTTCTTTTTGTTTCTTTGTATGTTAATGTCTTTATTTGGGCTTTCAGGGATTTTTTTACCATAGTAGGTTCCCGAGTCAAAAACCTTTATCCTTGATAAAAAAGTTAGTTTTATATATAAATAATAATATATTATGTATTTATTTATATAGTAAATATTTTTAATGCAAATAAATAGATTTATTAAAATTAAGATGTTTGTAAAGGATATGAACTTTGAACCAATCATTGTTCTAATGTTATCACCTCATATTTTCATATTTATTAGTAACAATTAATTAAACCAAGAATATCTTGTATTCCTTGCCTCAAATTTTCCTTGCATTTTA
The DNA here is from genome assembly GCA_018340775.1 of Taxus wallichiana var. yunnanensis. NCBI lineage: Eukaryota > Viridiplantae > Streptophyta > Pinopsida > Cupressales > Taxaceae > Taxus > Taxus wallichiana. Next base: position 182,005,998 of record CM031237.1, on the reverse strand, counting down.
CAATCTAGGCTTGAGTGTGAGAATTCATATTTATGTGTTTTTTAAAATATGTATAGATCCATTTTATTGAAATAATCTATATATTTGTAATCTCTATAAAACATTTCTTAACAGCTTGATGTGAAAAACATCCAAAGACTTGTCTTGGACATTCCCTCATGAACAAAATGAATCGAGAATGGATCCACAACTTTTTCTTACATTACCACACTTTTCCACAGATTATATTATTTAGGAAAATTCCGATGGACAAAGTATATTAAAGTTCTTGGGAGTTATTTTCTAAGACTAACAATAATTTATTAAGCTTTACAAACATTATAAATATATTAATTTTTTAATGATATGAACATATGATATATGTTTCATGGTCATTATTGAAAATTTTACACTATTAAAAATTATAATTATATAGATGGTCTATTAAAGAAATATATAAATTATCTTTCTTTAGTGAATGGTTAATAATCTATTAAAGTTAGATGTCGATGATAACCAAATTCCCTCCATATAATAAGAATACAATAAAATGATGTACATATCTAAATGATTTAATTTCTTCCATTCCTTCCAATTTGATATAAAATAAAGATAAATATGTATCATTAAAGAAGAAGAAATATCTATTTATTAGGAACAATTAAATAAGTTAATATAAGTAAACATATGGAATGTTTTTCACCTAGATATTAATAATTATAAATATAATGTGAATATTTGTGTGTTCATATTGGACGTAATGTCTTAGGATATTGGTGAGTTATAGGTAGTTTGTAGTCATCAACCCATTTTCCATTCCCATTCAATCCATTAGAAAATTACCTAAAGGAAAGGGTCAAAATTATATATGTGTATACTAAATAAAATACAAAAGGATTCTTTGAATGAAAATCACTTTAATGAACACTAAGGAGACAATCCTTTCCCAGGTTTACAATTTAAGAAGGTAGTCCTCCAAGAAAAGCACACTAGCTCAAAGCTATCATATAACCAAAGCATTTACCATCCACCATTTTGAACTCAAGTGTTTAGATAATCAAAGATCAAATGTGTTTGTAATCATCACTTTGAGTTCCATTCCCATTGAACACATTTGAAACTTTCTATAATTGTCCACGAGTAAAAGATGACGTACACTTCTCGTTATGAACCTTTTGACATTTCTTGCACTATGGAAGAGGTCAACTCAAAACATTGTTTCTCATATTGAAGGAATTACGATGACTGAACTAATTAAGGGAAAAAGGGTATGAAATATTTTTGTTTTTGTTTTAGAATGTCAATATTCCTCCTATGATGTCTTTCCATGAATCATCTCCATCATGATCGTGCATCAGCCCTCTAGAACTGATGCAAGACCCTTAAATAGAAGGGAAAGACAAGACAGGTTGAAGATGAACATCCCAAAGTGAACAAAGGAACAATCCATTTTCAAAATTGAAGTAGGTTGTTGCTTTCATTCATTTTAGTTTCAGATTTAATCAAGGTACATTTGATTTGTTACTTTATGATTAAGTGAAATTACTTAGTGTGTTGAGTTGCAAAAGGTCATTTAAATTTACTTATAACGAAAAGAAATGCAAAATAAATATTTATAGCTCATCACAATAATTTATTTTCATTTATTTCATAATTTAAATGTACAAGTGGTCCCACACAAGTTGTGGGAAATAAATCTAAGGTACAATATAGAGAAAATAAAATGCATGTATATGAAACTATGAATGAAAGAGAAGGAGAAAATGCATCGTTAACTAGATGTTTGAGGATTTTTCCCGCAACTCCTCAACTCCCATCTTCCTCTTCCTCATACTCTTTTTTGACTTCAAAAACAAACAAAAAAACAAAAAACTATTAAAACTTCAGATTTTTTCTTCGTCCTCTTATACTTATAGTTTCGGACATATGTATTTCATTTAGATGGAAATAAAAAAGTACACAAGATCATGCAAGCTACATGTATTCATTTTAAAATTCAAACTATAAACAAACACAGATTGTTAGGCTTTAAAGACTTCGTCAGCTTTCAAAGGAAGGGAAAATTATGGAATAATAACCATCATTCGGTAAAGAGGAGTATATATAGAAGAGAAACAGTGTACCACTCAAAACATATGAAATGAAAAATAATTTTTGCGTTGTTTTATCTTGCACATAAATCAGTTTAAGTTTAATAAAACAACAAAGAATCAGGTTTGGAAAGTTAGAAAATTCCTCAAGAATTCAAATAGAAAGTATAGCCAAGTTCTGATAAAACATTCATGCAACTAAGCACCATTAGAGTTTTCTATTATTGCAAATTTTAAATGACAGACAGTCATGTATGTTCAAGGTGTTCATCAATTTTTCAATCAAGAAGGATGTTCCAGAATTGAATTTTCAAATATACATCCAACAAGAAGTGAGTTCCCAAAATGAGGTTATGTTCCAAATATTACAACATGAAAGAGTAGCATACAATTGCAATAATACATCATTGTAAGATACTTAATATTTTTAAGAAAAATGTGTTAAAGAAATTCATTTATGGATAGGCATTCCAAGAGATGAAGGTTCGTAATCATCAATCAAAGAGAAGCTTATTTCCGAGAGATTGTTTCTAACAAACATATTTCATATTCTACATGAATGCAAATATAGGTGTCATACAACCATTCAAGAATAAAAATTCTCATATTTTCCAACGAGAAGGTTGTTTCCATCTTACATAGGAAAGGTGATAGTAAAGATGGAAATATGTATTAAGGTTCAAGTAAAGATTTTCATGTTTTATAACAACAAAGTATAATTTTCTTGAAATGAATAATAAGAAGAAAGAAATGGTAAGTGACACACTTGTATTCCAAAGTTACAACTATTTTATGATACAATAATAAATGATCATTGTGAACAAGAAAATTTTAGGTTCGAACAAACAAAAGCAGATTTGGCATTGCCATCCAATCACAAAAATTTAACATTTCATCTCTCAAAATTAAAATACGAGGAAATGTTTCTCATACTTTGCAAAAAAATGATGATTTATAATTCAAAGATAGAATGCAATTGGGTTAGTACTCCATTATATTTTATAAATAACTTTAACATCTATATATTTCAATATGAATTATATTTTAAAATCTGAAAGTAAGCATGAAAGCATAGATAAATGGTGATAACAATGCAACCCAATGAAGAGAGAAGTTGTAACTACCCAAAAATTCACAAACACGAACAACACAGTAAAAGACAGGATTTTTTTTTTTGACTTGCTTGACACATAGCATGACGCAACATGTCGTCACCAAGGATACAACTAACTCTGTGAACAACTCGATACAAGGATGGCCATAAAAGCAGCACGAAACGTTCACACCTATCAAGAACAATATACTTTTCTTTGTTTTTTTTACAGAACAACATAGAAGCCCAACCACATGACACTCTCACAGCTAGGGCAAGCCACAGTAAGAAATGATTGGAGGTTATTTATTTTGATAAGACACCCTTTTACTCATGACTTAATTTTTCAGAAGGATTCAATATATGATTCGCACAAATTCATCTTACCAACTGAGTTATGTTCTTATACACTGTAGAGTAGTTCGCTTAAAGTCTTCTCCTTTATAAACATTATTTGTTTTATATATTTATTTGATAAAGATGGTAATTTAATTCCATAAGGCCATCTATTCACACTTACATTACTAGAACTCGTTCATGCCCTTATGACAACATCGGTTCACGTTCAACAAACTTAAGAGAAAATTACAAGGTACCCTGGATAAAGTTAAAGGAAGAAGGTCAAATGAGTTCACCCTTAAGACGTCATTAGTTCTTACTAAGGTTTAATTGAAGCTTGAGGTTTTATACGTAGTTAATTAGCACTCTTACTTAGGCTTCACCGAAAGAGCTTATCAAGAGGAAGCTACTTACTTTTAAATAGGCTGAGAGATAAATTGAGTGGTTTCAAAATTTTCTTCTCTTACTTGTTAAATCTTATTAGAAACTAACCATTGTTTTCCTTTAAGCTTGTCTTTAGCGTTCACCAAAAGAGTAGTGTTTACTAGTTCAGTTAGGGATAACACGTTATATAAAATCACTTTGCAAGGATGGTCTCACTCTTGATTACTTAAGGTATTGTTTGTTTACAAGGGGATCTAAACCACAACATATTTCTTTGAATAAAACTTTTAGGTAACTTCTGTAAGGAAAAGCCACCCCATTAAAGCTTACATAAAACCCATCAATACAAAGTCTTAGAAAGATTTAAATTAACACTTAATTCTCAAGATCAAAGTTTTACAATGCTTATGCCAGTGAAGAGATTGAATATTATTTCTCACTAAGAAGAGTTACCAGCCAAAATACAAAAAAGGACAAAACTACTACTTCACGTAATTCTCCGAACAATTCCAGGCAAGAGGTCATATCAACTCTCTTTACAAGCAATGTTACACAATTTACAACACATTGGACATTTTTACAAGGAACTTCATAAATTGTACAGATGAACCTTTAACACTCTTTTCCTCTAGTCTACTCGCATAATCCATCTGCACAAATATTAACTAGAGTCAGTTCGCTAGAACTGAGCATGTTAAGACTACCCATTGCAACAGTAAGCTAACATTTTATAATATCATGAAAGTAAAATTCTAAACTCAAGAATGGATCAAATCACAAACCACTAATCAATATGTTTCACAAGATGAAGAGATTTATACCAGCCAACAAGGAGGAATCCCAATATTCAAGTGAGAGAGATATTCCAAAGACAAACAAGGTGAGACCTTATTGGTGAAGACAACAAGGCTGAGAGTATTGAGATTTCAGTCATGTAATCCTATGGATTACGTGATTGAAATCTAACACCCAAACATCATTCTATTATTTTTAACCAAAAGGATAAAGATCAGTCGAATGACTTAACATATTCAAAATTGCTTGGTAACAAGACTGCATTAACACACATCCTTGTTTTAGGAAGAATATAGGCCCCAACCATATATGAACACAAATCAGTCAAAGATTAAAGTTAACTTCACTCGACTGAATAAACCAACATACATATAATACTCACAACACAAAAACTGAATCTGAAGATTCAAAATGCCAAGTAATTCTCACCGAACCTAATTATTTTTCTTCAAGAAGTTAAATAAATTAGATTCTATCCAACTAAATTACATTCAACAACTATAGTTGGATTACACAAGCAAGGATCAAGAAGAGGTCTTTTCACCAAAGGTTGTTATTATCTTACATCACATAATCAGTAATAAACCCGTAATCCACCACTCGTATGATCATTGTAAGAGTTAAGGACTTAGCTCACTAAAATATGTAACTGAGTCGATTCCTACCTTTTCCATTTTCATACAAGTCTAACCCAATTCGAAGAAAGGTAACCATTCTATTTTCATACATGCCTCAGTCAACACTTACTCAGAAAGTCCCTACCTGAATTATTGAAGGTTTGCTAAGCTACAAAATGGATTTAATAGAAACCCATTTCATTCGATACTTGAATTTAAACAAGAAAGGGATAGTCTGTTGAAAATATAAGTGAATCGACACAAGATCCTCTACCGTGACCCAACTCGAGTCACCAATCACAAGGTTAACAGTTAGCGAAGGAGGAATACAAAGCAAAATACTCTTCCTACGAACTATGCCTTCTCTTCCGTCTCTAAAAAAACATATGAATAGTTTGGGCATACCCATCTATTTCATGACAGTCTACTCGACCTATCCTCATAGTCGCTCCAAAGAAAACATCTGCTACTACAGAGTTTGATTGAACTCTTTTATCTTATGATGCAGTGACTCACGTCACAGGATCTATATTGAGCAGTCGATATTTCACTCACGTAGGCCTCTAAGAAAACATCATGCTCACTATGTGAGGTATACACACTGATGCAGCCCAAGAAAATCTTTTACCAAGACAAAAACAAACATTTAGCCTAAAACTGGCCACGAGTCGACAAATCTACAAATATCCACTAATGTTATTCATGGCTCAAGTTTATATCTGCTACTGCTGGTTTAGAAATCAAACTCAACGGACATTGTTCACTATGGTCTTTAAATGTCACCCGAATTTTAAGAATTAAGCGGAAAAGTACCCGTGTTAAAGATCTAACACCCACAGTATAAAACTTCAACCATTATTTTGCTATCACATGGCAGTTACTCTTTTATTTCGAAAAGAAGAAAAATGAGGCAGAAAGGAGTGTATACATGCTATCACAGTTGCTACCAGGGTATGAAAAAAACAAACAACTCCCAACAGTCCTTCCTTTCCTTCAATTTGGGTCGATTCACAAGGAAAAAGCAGAAGCCCATTCTAAAAACCATAACAGATAAAAAAAAGTAGAAGGACATTCAATTCATGACATAATAAAAGGGTAGCAGAAGATTGCAAGGGCAGGTTTAACATGCCTGGTTTAAAACGCCATCTCCATATGCATATGATTGTTTCAATGCAGCTGCTTGCCCTTAACCCAAAGTGCTCTGCGAGCTCGAGCTAGCGCCACATTCACGCGGTGAAAAATAGCTACAAACCAACCCCATGATTTGAAGCTCGGACACAAGACATAATGATTACATCACGCTCCTGGCTCTGGAAGGCATCTACCGTAATGATAAATAAACCTTTTCCTTCATCGATTTGGGACAACGCATCAAACTCTCGGTGCAAACATTACAGCTGTAGCTTGTAAGGTGTGATAATTCCAACAGAAAACTTTATGCCTGCCAACTTGGTGACTCGTTGAAGAAACTCATATAATAGCAAAGAAAATTGTGTTTCATGAATATTCTGATATGAAACAGATCGGCCTCTATGAGGTTCTCTTCCATGAGTTACATCGTACAACAAGTAAGATCTCAATAGAGAATCTTTGTAAATAAATTTCATCAGGTCTGCTGGTAACACCCTCACTGTCACATAATCGATTTTGAAGAAACAACTCAGTACATGTTCTGGATCTGAAAAAATATCCTGCTACCTTCATCTCCCAAGACATTTTCTCCAACATTGCATAGATCTCCTGTGCCTGTGGGTGTGATCTGTCACCTTGAAGGAGAATCCCGAATTTGAGGATGCAGTCGATGCTGAACAGATAACAACGAAGTTGGACCACCTGCTTGTTGGAGCGCTCAAAAAGGCTTCTACTATACTGCAACATGCCTGCTACCTGGCTAATTACTGTCAGTAGGCGATTCTTTATGGATCCCCAACAAGAACACACCTCACAGCACCCAATGAAAGTGGAGGTAACACGCCTACTTCCCTAGCTTGTAGCTTCATCTATAACCACCATATCAAACCCATGGGCTAGGCGCTGGAAAAACTTCCGGTCAGAACTAGAAACAGTAGTGAACGCAATCTCAGCCTCACTTGCAAAACTTGCCTCAAGATTTGATCGAGCTTCTTCCATGTTAAATTCACCACCTGGACGGAAGCGACTTTCCAAAATGAAAAGGCAAGACAGCTCAACTAAAACTTTATCTCGTTCTTCTACTACAGCTGCAAGATTTTGCAACAACTGATCACGACTATGGTCACGCATACCAACATCAGGATCAACACCAACGGTTCCTTAGGATCACCTTGCAGCAGCTGTCACACTTAACTCTCTCTGGAGGCCACTGATTTTCTGAGATAAGTTTACTTCTCTACCCTGTAGCTGCTGCATAAAGCCAATTACTTCCTCACGACACTTTCCTAGGAAAAGTTCAGTTCTACGCTCCACTGATACTGCCTGTGCAGCACGATTTTGAGAACCCACACCCACCCTCGCAACATCAGGGTGATAGACCTTCATTTCACCATCAATGAATCCACTATCCAGAACACGCTGTAGCAATTCATCTGTTGCAGCATTTGATGGAGTGCAAACAAGCATTCGTGGTTTAGGGCAGAAAACAACAGGTAGACCACGTGAGACAGCAGATTGCAAGTCAACATTTTAATAAATGGGCATGTGCGGCCACCAACCAGGAAGTTGAACATGCCAAGAAGGTGCAGGGGGTTTTTAATGCAATGGCAGGTGGCCATTAAAGCCACCCACCTCCAGCCGACCAAGGAAACAAGGTCAAAAAAATCATTAACCTTTCCTTCCCCACGCCAAACGTGGTACACAAGGAGATCAAAAGGGAGAGACAAGGTAGGTTGGGGACATAAAAATCTATATTTAAAATTAGTAATTTAAAACAATTCTAAGATTGCGGGATCGGTCGACCCAGGAGGAGAACGGGGTTGAGTAATTAAATGAAATATTTACGCGAACGCCACTCCCAAACCGTGGCACCACCACAAAACATACTCTTCCTCATTTGCGCAATGAGGCTCGATCAGCGGGAGCGACAAACAAATCAAAAGGATAGTTTAACGATAACAGAGGATGATATCGATAACAATCGATATAAAGAAGGTAATAATAAAATACAATCGTTGATCGATAATACAATCATAATGTCATTATTATTATTATTATCATTATTATCATTTTACAGCTTGTAAAATAATTATCAATTATAGTCATAATGGTCAGCAATCGAGGTCGACGAAGGCACAACGACACTCCATGCTTAGCACTCGATCGCCACAGGATGAACAGGTGTAACGTAGAACAGGGCATTATAGAAGTATAGTCAACTTTTTCATTATTTTCATTATGAGGATTGTTATAATTATTGAACAGAAAAGAATAATCTACCCATATTACATAATGCAGATCACAATCGGAGAAATGAAGAGGTATTCATAGAATGGGAAAAGGAGGTTTTATAGAGATAACATATCACATGTTTATACGTTTGAATTTTGCTTCTAAAAGAAAACTCTAAATGAAATCTAAGTGTAAAATTCATCAATCTATAGTTAAATATATTTGCAAACACCATGAATATTGTAAAATAGAACAAGTTTGAACATGGATTTTTGAAGGAAAAATTATTTCTTATAGCAAAAATATTTACCAAGCTACGACGAGTCAAAGTTTAAGAGAAAATAATCCTTTAGTGAATTTTGGTGAGAAACCATCTCCAACATAGAATAGAGAAATCCATCTATTTAGAGGTGAGTTAAACAAAACTAAACTAAATACCAAAAATACAAATAACATGCCCACGTATTGGAAAAAATAATCAATACCATTAGAGGCGAGATCGAGCTCAAAATACGAGCAAGGAATAATTACCAAGATGCACAATGTATTTTAGAGATCTAAATGAGTAACAAAGAGATACAAGAAAATCGAAAAAATTGGAGTGACCAAGCTATGAAAGGGTCGAGCCTTAATTTCTCTTGAAACCACGCTGAGCTTCAAAGCCCTAGCTGAACCAACTACAATTACAATATAGGTCCAAAGGAGAAACAAGTACAAAATTCAAAACCTAGTAGAAATGGAATCGGATGATACAAGTAGAACTTGTCACTTTGAAAAAAATATTCTAACACACATAAACATATTATAGACAAATTGAATGACTATGGTTCAAATGTTGAAATACCTAGTTTGTTTAAAAAAAAATCATACCTTTCAAGTGTTGAGTCAAGAAAATTTTCCCCAAATGCGAGCGAGAGCAAAAACTTTAAGTAAAATGCATCCATGGCGAGTTCAATTGCATAAAACCTCATGATTTCCTTCTCTAGAACACTAGGGCACTATGTAGGGATTTACAAAAATAAATCGAGCTTCAATAAGGGAAATCCATCACTAGATAATGAGTTGGGAAGTTTGTAGAAACAAATTAAAAAAACCCCAAGAAAATTGAATCTCATGAACCCAAAATTTCCACATAACAACCTTAAAAAAAGATGTTAAGGGTAGAATCATAATGGCCATGAAAGATACAAATCTGCAGCAAATCCCATAATGGCTCGAACAAAAAGCTTCAAATGGTAACATGACGACGAGATAGAAAATAGATCTCCAAAGTCTTCTAGCTCTAAGAAGCTAAGAAGTTGTAGTGCCCACTCCTCTTTGACACTTATTATATGCTGATTTTTATTACTGTGACTTTAGACATGGATATTACTGTATCATTTTGGTTTAGCATGATGTTAGATGATAGAGATATTCTGACTATTGATGGAATTTGATTCATAAGTTGATTTGTGTGGTTTCTTAGAGATGTTGAGAGATAATTTTATATTGATGATGATGATGTTTTGTTGGCATATATATTACTGACATTCGAATTCTCATCATGTTGACTATGATATAGCTTTTGAACTAATCTTGTGATCTTGTTGATATTGATAAAAAGATAGAATTGAGATGTTGTTGAAATTTTAGACAAATGATAACATTGTTAGTAGAAATGATGAGTTAGCTATATGCAGATGGTTATTGATTTATGTGCGTATATTTATCCTTGATGTTTTGATGCAGCCACGAGGCCGAAGGAGGTATTGTGTGATTTTGCAGGTGACTATATCACAACAATCAAAATGGGGATTCAAGACCAACCACAGTGGAATACTAGATAGATACAACGAAGGTCACCATGGAAACTTGTGTTGTGTTTTGTGTGTTTTAATTTTCTAGGGGTCCCCATGGGGGGATGACCTCCAATTGTGACCATGGGCATGTGTGCAATTCTTCCCTTTTATTTTATTTATTGTAGAGTATGTGGTTTATTTGTGATGTAATTTATTTTATCATTGTTGATTAATGTGCTTTTATTAAGTAAATAAATCATGTTATTAAGTTATTTGGGGATGTGACAAATGGATTCATTTATTAGAGTTGTTGGTATTTTGGACTATGTGATTTTGATTGAGTGTAAGTGACTTTGAGTGTTGTACACTCTACCTTACCTTGGAATTTCGGATTTGGGCTTAAGGGCCATTTTTAGAGGCTACTTAGGACAAGTTAAGCTTGTCCCACACCTCTTAATTTCATATACCAAACCTACCTATGGATTAGGGGTAAAAAATAGATCCCATTATGTGTTTTGTAAGACAAAAAGTGATATTTATTGTACTTTTCTTACATGGGTTTTAAAGTTTTTCCTTAAAGGGTGTGGGTTTGGATTGTGTGCGTAAGATGCATGTCATTCCTCTCAAACACCAATTTATTGTGTATTGGGATTGAGGTTTGAATTGTGATGTAGAGTTGAGGATAAGTGATGTTGCATCCTACATAGAACCACCTCAACCTCCTCTCTCCTTTTTAATTATATGCTAGTTCAATTAATTGTTTGAGGGTTACTTCATTTCATTTGTGCTCTTGTAATTTTTGAGTTGGAGTGATTGTTGAGTTTGAATTTTGTTGGAGTTGGATTGAGCTTGAAGGATCTTGGAGGGTGACCCATTGATCAAGTTATACCATGGAAAGGTTGGAAGTACACCACTGTTTTATATGTTTTCTCTTATATATGTATGTTTGTATGTTGTTTAATGTTTTGTTATACTTGTTGGGTTCTTAGGTAAAATGCCTAACTCTAGTGTAGGAGAAGGATATGGAGATTTCATATGTAGGGAGGCATAATAGTTTATTTCATGTTTAGGGAGGGAGTTGGGTTGGGTTCCCCACCTTGGAAAATAAAATTCTTGCATTTCTTACTTGTTTCTTATGAGGGAGACATAAGATATTGTAGGGATGCATAAGAGAATGTGAGAGGCATAAGAGGATCTTGAGAGAGGCATAAGAGTTGTGTAGGGGTTTTGATATTTATATTTGAGGGCTTTAAGGTGGGAACCTAATCCCATTGGGAGGAAAAAGTGATATCCCTATAGATCCTTGGTCCATTGGATTTGCATTTAAAGCCTTGTGTGTATTGAAAAGTTGCATTATTGTGATTGTTTTCTTGTGTTCAGTGTGTGTTATATTGTTGTGAATTTTTGTGTTGTAATGTTTAAGTATTGTATAGTTGCCATGATTTGGATTTTTATTTATTACATTTTTTTGGGGCTTAGGGGCCAATGAGGAGGATAGCTTCTTCTCATCATTGGATTATTTGTTGGGTGGAGAGTGTTGCCTCTCCCCCATTTTTTGTTATTGTGATTAAAGTGAAGACATGGTGGAGCTCTTGTTGATGATTTGAAATTTGGAGCATTTTTTTTAAGTCAAAAAGAAATCATTCTTTGTGAGAAAACCCTCTTTTCATTTCAAGTTAATGGGGAAGTCTTGTAGTATTGTATTTTTAAAAGAAATGTTGCATTGTAAGTTTAATTTACCAAGTTGTATTATTATTTTTGAAGGAAGTTCATTAAAGAATGTGTAATTTCCTTTCTCCTCAAATTGTTGTATATAAAGGAATGGATTAGAATGGATATCATGTTTAAAAGTTTACTTGTAATGAAAAAGAAAGAGAAAGTTCATTATTCTTTGTGGAAGTTGCATTTTTGTAAGAGTGAAGGAAGAACATAGAAGTGTAAAATAATTTATTTATTTTTTGGTAAATCTTAAATGTATAATAGTTGTTTTTTCCTTGAGTAAATGGTTGTAGTAGAAATGAAAATATGCACTAAGTATAATAATTTTCCTTGTTGATAGATTGCATTTTGTTATAAAAAGGGAAAACAATGATAATTAGAATTAGATTAAGTTTCATTTCTTACTTTGAGTTGAAAACAATTTTGTGGGAAAAATAATCTTATAGATGTGTTTCTTGTCACTATAGAAATAGTAAATCTTTAAATGTAGTAATTATAAGCATGGAAGGAATAAATGGTTAAAATCTTCAACTGGAGACTTTAGGAACTATTAATGCATAATCACAGCACCCCTGAATGTCAGCAACTTAATGGGTTGAAACTCTCAGTGTGATTGCATAACATGAAGATTTTCCCAAAGTTTCAGTCTTTCTATTTAGGAAATATCTTCGGATTAAGACCGGTTCCTATTCCTCTGTTCAGATGCACACATTCAAATCATAAAGGATCTACTCTAAAATCTACTCTAACTTTCCAAGGAGATAGGGTTAAGAAGATGCAAGAAAATAAACCTAAACTAACAAAGGTGATGCACCAAAGGAATTTTGAACACCTGCTTTGCAATTAAAAACAAACCATTAAAAATGTAATACAACCACCATGTACAGATAACTAGGATTGCAATAAGAGATTAGGAAGATGCAATGAACATAAGAGAGGGTTGAAATCATCCACAGACTTATTTTATTGCTCCAAAAATTTGATATAGTCCATTACAATGGCCAAGAGGAAAGATTGCATTTATAGTTTAGATGGGAGGTTTGAACTCCACAAGATCACTTACAGATAGAAAATAAGGGAGGGTGCAAAGCCAAAATGTCCAACCTTTAGAAAAATGCCCCTCCTTACAATATATAGGAAGAAAATGAGAGAAGGGGGAAGAGAATAATTTGAATTATTTCTTCAACCACCCTAGAATGTATTGAATTCACCTGCTACAATGATGGGTTCCATGAAAAAACCCATGCCTCTATGTAATCCTTCTTGTTGGGCAAGAAGGAAACCCATACCTTCATTATTGGGGTAGGTGGGAAGTCTAACACCTTAAAAAATGGTTGACTCTTTTTTAATTTTTTAATAACTTATTCCCACTTAGTTCTCAGTAGAAGAGACTATAAGATTTTCAAAAGTTATTTCTTGTGAAAATCCAAGCTCCCAATCAATATTTATGGCCATCTAAATGTTGGGGTGTCATTCTGCAAAAATGGAGAACTACTTACTAAGTCTTTTTGGAGTCAAACGCATAAAACATCTAAAATCCCAAAATTTAGACTTTTGGAAATTTCCATTTTGGAGATGGAAACATTGTTCACCGCTCAAAATGGCCCGAGAGTTCCAAAGTATGAAACTCAAAATTCGAGAAGTCCAAAATTTTAGACATTCAAAATTTAGAATTTCAAACATTGAGCCGTGATTTTTATGTTTGGGGCCGAAGACTTCGAAAATCAAGTCAAAACCCCAAAACTTCAAAGTCTGAAATTTCCTACTTTGAACTTTTGGGGTTTTGGGATTTTTCCACTACTTGCCTAAAAATCTGCTAAGACTTCGAAACTCAAAACTGAAAGTCAAAATTTTAGACTTTCGGACTTCAAGATTTTGAAATTTTTTGATCCTGGATCTATTCCCACTCACTGAGATCCCCAAAACCCTGAAACCTATAAGTCCAAAATTTTAGACTTTCAAACTTTGGGATTTCAAACTTTTAGGGCCATTTTTCCAACTTCGCACTTGAGAAATATAAAATTTTATAATTTTAGGTTTCAGAAATATTTTTCCTTTTTGAATCCCCTGAAATCCGCCTTATCCTATCTTTGAGGTCTAAAATTTCAGATTTTGGGCTTCTTCTTTTCCCGAAATCTTTGTAACTAGCTCAGCTGCTTTCACATTATTTGCTCAACTCCAAAATGCAATCCTCCATGAATAAATCAAATCCTCCATTTTCACTACATGGAAGCTCCTATTTTCCAATTTTTCCCGAGGGTGAAATTTGATAACAACCATATGAATCAAAACTTTAAAAATCATATCTTATGAAACCAAAATGGAATCGGGTAAGATTTTATAGATTAATTTTCATCTTAGGAGACTTCAAGAACCCTATAACATAAAAATATATGATGAAATAATTTTTAAATGGCATAAAACCCTTCTATTGTTCCTTAGAATTTGATTTTTCAGTTTTGAAACATTTTGACAGATGGATGGAGGTGAAATATTTAACAAAGATTCCTATAAGTAAGCCTAATCCAATGACGATATGTTCATTTCAATATGAGATGGAAAAGTGTTTCTTCTAAAAATATAAATTAATTTGTGTCATTTATTACAAAAACAACATCTTACCTAAAATATGAAGTCCTCTTAGAACAATGGACTCAAAGAATAGTGAAAACGATAAACTAGGCATTGTTGACCAAAAAGTAAGAAAAGATGAAAAAATAAAAAAGAAAAAGAAACTTTCAAAAATAGAAAGTTGATAAAAATAAAAATACAACATAAAAATATTTGAATTGACTATGCCAGAGGATAGATAACTTCAAATCCAAGAAAAATAGGTGAAATATCCCAAATTAGCAAACCCCGATTTCACTGCTAAAAATAGAAATTCACCGTTGTAGGTGCATTAAGATGTATCTGGCTTTGTTTTGATTCATCTTGATAATTTTTACATCCTCACATAGTTACAAGGTTTTTTCATATCTCAAACAATGAATTTCACTCTTCATAGTGATCTTAAAGTATCAAATTTTGTCCTTAAAGTAAAGTAGAACATCATAGGGCACAACAAGTAAAATCAAGAACCATTATCTAGGATGAAGATATTCATAAAGGGTCAAAATATATATTGATTATATTAAATCATCGTTCAAATTGGATCCATCATCATCTTTCCTTGATGATATGGTTTATTAGAAGTCGATGAGGTGGTTGATTGGAACTCGACGAGTTGGTTTTGTGAGATGAGTGAATTGAGCCGAGGGTGAGACGGTTTAGGAAAGTTTATAAAAAAGAAAATATTATTGAAGATCTCATAATATATTATCATTACAAGGATTTATTCCTTGTATCATCTTTCTATTCAAGAGCATCAAGACATCATGTCGTCCCCAGAAGATAAATTTCCATAGATTCATGAAATGCTCAAGAGTGACCCAAGAAACCGTAACTTGATATGATGCACAATATCAAAGAAATATCATAAACCTAAAAATATAAACAAAGGAAGAAGGCATAGAAAATATCCCGCTTTCTTCGGTTCCATCTTAGGAAATATATATCTTAAAGTTTCTATACCTAGGAGTGAAAATCCTATACAGAAATGACCCCATCATACTATGAGTTGATTCACATATAATTGGGTCGAGCTTCACATGAGGTTGATTGTCATCTTCAAGGAATCATATTTTATCCTCCTCACAAGAAATGAAAAATATAGGCAAACGATTATTTAATTGGATGAATAGGTAAACACCCTCAATGCTCACACTTGATATTTTTATATTTTGATCAAATATCTTCTCTTCCTATACAATCATTTTATTAGAAAATTTGATCCTAATAAAATCAGAAAGCACAAAGATACATGATACGGGGAAAGATAATGAGAATTGCATTGAGAAAATCATTGAGCTACGCAAGGAATTGTTTCCAAATGTCATTTATTTAATCAAGTATGATCTTGTAACTTTTTCAGAAATAGAGAAAGTAAAGGATTTTCCAAAAGAGTTAAATCACTTATATAAGTTGTTTCCAATCATGTTCGATATGATCTCATTTGACTATCACTCCCTTGTGAGTATGAACATGTTTTCATCAGCTACAGAGAACTTGTATCGTGTTTGGATGCACATTATGGATGTGAGATATAAAATTCTCAAAATTTCAATCTCTCGAGTTACAATCTTGTAGAAAACATGCTTTCTATATATTGAAAAATGTTTACAACTATGTTCAAAACTTGAGTTATGTCCACTAACTAAAGATTCGTCATTAGAAGAACTTATGGTTTCCTTCTAGGAGATGGTCAAAAAAGAGGTAGGTGAATATCTTTCCATCAATGGAGATAACATTGAGTCTTTAGCCAACATCGAGTTACATTTATAAAATAAAAGACCATGAAGGATAAATCAATCCATGAAATAAAATCATTTATTTTCCTAGGGCATGGACCATGGTGTTGGGTTTGTATACATTCCTAAGGAATGAAAATAGACATATGTTATTTTTCAATTAAAAAAAAAATTAAACGAATAGGACCTCATGCCGAAACATCCCATCATAGATCATGAATCAAAAATTTCTTCATCATGGAAATATTATTCATGATATATAGAAACTTCTTCTCTCTCCTCTCTTTCTCCCTCTTCTCCTCTCCCTCTGTCCAATTCTTCATTTTGCATAATCATTATAATTCATCTCATTCAATTAAGTGACTTTATAAAGTTGAATTATAAAAGTCCCTTTGATTTTTAAATGGGAACTTATTTCTCATTTCATAGGAATATGTAATGTCACAAGTTGAGTGAGATCATGAAAATTTATGTGGGGGATAGAATAAAGGCCAATTCATTAATGTTATAAATTGGAATGGATTCTCCATTCCAAAGGATCTAGATTTTGATATTTTTTATTTTGTAGCAATTATGGATTATTACTTGGATGTTGAGCTTTGTACCAGTAAAAAAAATAGAATCTAATTTTATTCCATCTCCCTTTTCTTATGTGTTCTTCTATTTTATTTCTTAGGTACTTTGTAAGTATAGTGATCAAGAAAGAGCTTTGTATCTTTAATGAATGAGTATAAGAACTTTGTGTGTGGGATTTTTAGTTTCACTAATGGCTTCATTTATGATTTTTTATTATTCAATTTTAACCAATCCATTTATTGGGTGTGAACTATGGTACTTCCTACTCACAAATAATAAAACTTCCTATCCCAATTTATCTCCTTCACCCCTCATTGATACAAATTCCTCCTTGTATCATGTACAATCACTTTGTAATAGGTTTAGTAAAGTGTACTTGTCTTAGGCCCAACCTATTTGGCTACCCAAAAATATTTAGATATGATTGGATTAGTTACATTCAATAATGGGAGTGTCCCCATAAATAAGGAGGGGCGTATCCCCATGAGTGTTCACAGAAATAGACTAATTTTTATTAAAAAAATTATTTCACCAATAGTTTTTGGTAACTCTACTATGGAGAGATCTTCCAACATGCACGGATAAAAATATTTGTAAATTGAAAAAAAAGTATAGAACAATAAAAAACCCAAAAATAGATTTAAAATAAAATAAAAATTTTGAAGGTGACTCCATCAAGGAAGGAATTCTTGTCATGTTCATTTTTCATATTGTAATGAAAATTTTTCAAGATTAGAGTTCGGAACCAAAGAGTGATAGTGAAGAAAAAAATGATGAGTTCAAGGAAATACAAATGTTTAATAAAACCTTATTTCAGAACATATCTTGAAAATAAAATGAAGATGAGAAAAGGTCTATACAATCTTTGCAATAGCCATGAGAAGACTTACGAGAATGGAGAATATTTTTTTTGTGAAGACCCAATCAACAAGTCCCGATGGCTATAATTTAAGAAGAGTGTTGCTAGAAGAATGAAAATGGGAATCTCTCATACATTTGATCAAGAATCAATGAAATTTAACATTAATATTCATAAGAGATACGAGAAGTTATATTAAGGGCATGATGGTGATGAATCAACTTAAGGTAACATTTTAAACCTCATGAGTTAACCAATAAAATCATTACATTGTCTTTAATTTCCCTTCCAATAGATGATTGTATTGCTTACGGAGATGAATAAATGGATGTTTTTAAAAGAAGAGTATGTGCAAAGGATTTTATGTGTGGAAAATGGAAACTGTAATCCCGAAGCCTATCATGAATTTTTGTAAGTATACATTGGCCTTTCAAATAAGGCATGAACATCATGAATTACTTAATAATTTTAAGGAAGAAGAAAATCAATAATTTATCGATGATTTTCAAAACTACGAGGTTTTCATCCATGGAAGATTCTTGTGCACATGTTATGAATTCCATATCCTTGAAACTTATGATGAGACTAAAATCCGTATATTGGAGGATGATGAATAAGACAAGATAATTAAACCTCCATTCATCAACTCATTATGGCTTGACACATATCCTACTGGAGGAATAAGGGATTTATTAAAGGAATGTGTTTTTATAAATAGATGACCATATGCTATCTGAGGACTCCATTAGCCATGTAGATGAATGAGAAATAAATATTGCATCTCGACTCAAGATGATGAATTTGAGGTAATCATGGATAATATCCTTTCTAATTTTGACTCTTCAAGTGATGTAGAAATGTTAAATGATGAAATAGAGAAAGTTGAATAATCAATATCTTATCTTGGCTCAATCATGAATGAATGGATGAAAGAGTTCAATTTATTTCTAGAAACAAAGGAAAATGACAAAATTTGGCAAGACCTTTCTAAAGATTTAATTTCCCACCCTCACCAAATGAGCATAATAATAATCATAATTGTAAATAAAAAATCTCTACTTTTCCTCATGAACAATAATATGATACAAGAAACAATCAATATGGAGTTGAAAATTCTTCTTATATTTATGCCCTAACATCGCTCTCGTACCTACGATAATGAAGATGATGAAACAAAACTATAGCTTAAAGGTTTCCCTTCCCGTTTTTAGGATGTCAAATCCTTCTTGAAAAAATATTAATATATGATGAAAATGATGAAACCTCTTATTCTCATTCTTGCAAAAATATTAATATTCAATGAAAATAAGTGCGAAACAAGAGAACGAGGATGTTTCAAATGAATCTTGGCCCTATGTTGATCATATTTGAAATAATCACCTTGAGGCCTAGTGTAAGGACCCTTATAAGTGAAATGATGATGAGCATCGTAGTGCCCACTCCTCTTTGACACTTATTATATATTTTTTCGATTCTTGTTGACTACAAATATGGATGTTATTGTATCATTTTGGTTTAACAGATGTTAGATGATAGAAATTTTGATTATTAATGGATTATGATTCAGAGTATGAGTGTGTGGATTCTTAGAGTCAAAGAGAAACATTTTAAATTGATGATTATTATGTGTTGTTGGCATAAATATTACTGACATTCAGAATTCTCATCGTCTTGGCATATATATTGTGGTCTTGTTGATATTGATAAAAGATAGAATTGAGATGTTGTTGAAATTTTAGATGAATGATAGCATTGTTTAGTGAATATGATGATTTAGAATATTTTGATATAGCCACAAGGCTCAAGAATGGAATTTTTATTCTGAAGGTAATGCTATCACAACAATCAAAATGGGGATTGGAGACCAACCATGGCGGAATACTAGATGGATATCAACGAACGTCACCATAACAACTTGTGTAATGTTTTTTTTTTTTTAGTTTTTGGGGGTCCCCATGGGAGGGACGACCTCCAACCGTGACCATGGGAATGTGTTTAATTATTTCCATTTTATTTTATTTATTTTAGAGTATGTCATTTAATTTGTGATGTAATTTATTTCATCATTGTTGATTAATGTGATTTATTAAGTAATTTTATTATGTTATTAAGTTATTTGGGGATGTGAAAAATGTGTCGTTTATTAGATTTTTTGGTCTTTTGGACTATGTGATTTTGATTGAGTGTAAGTGAATTTGAGTGTTGTATAGTCTACCTTACCTTGGAATTTCGGATTTGGGCTTAAAGGCCATTTTTGAGGCTTGTGGGACAATCTATGTTTGTCCCAAACCTATTAAATTATTATTCCAACCCTACCTATGGCTTGGAGGATAAAAATATACCCCATTATGTGTTTTGTAAGAAAAAAGTCACATTTGATTGCACTTTTCTTACATGGATTTAATTTTCTTTCCTTAGAGGGTGTGTGCTTGATTGTGTGTGTAAGAGGTTTATCATTCCTTTCAATGACCCATTTATTGTGCATTGGGGTTGAGGTTTGACTTGTGATGTGGAGTTGAGGATCAGTATGTGGCATCCTACATGGAGCCACCTCATCCCCCTCTCCCCTTTTTCTATTTGTGGAAGTTTAATCATTTGTTTGGGGCTTTCTTCATTTGTTTTTGTGCTATTATATTTCAGAGTTTGAGGATTTTGGGAGTTCTTTTAGATTTCTCAGAGCTTGTTGGAGTTGGTTGTAAGTTGAAGGACCTTGGAGTGTGATTTATTGATCAAATTCTTACAATGGAAAGGTAGGAGCTACACTCATTTTACTTGTTTTATTTTTATTGGTGTGTATTTCTTGTATGTGAATGTTTTTGTATGCTTGTTGGGATCTTGGGTAGAATTCCTAAGTATGGTGTAGGAGAAGGCTATGGGTATTCTATATGTAGGGAGGAATAAGAGTTATTTCATGTTTTGGGAGGGATTTTTGGTTGGGTGCCCCACCTTAGATAACAAAATGCTTTTATTTCTTACTTGGTTGTTTTGAGGAGACAAAAGATTGTAGGGAGGCATAAGGAATGTGGGATTCATAAAGGGATCTTGAGGAAGGCATAAGAGTTGTGTAGGGGTCATGAGATGTGTATTGGAGGGTTTTAAGGTTGGCACCTAATCCCATTGGGAGGCATAAGTGATCTCCCCATAGATCCTTACTCCATTCGCTTGCATTTGAAGCCTTATTTATTTTTAAAAGTTGTAGGATTGTGATTATTTTCTTGTCTTGAGTGTAATGTTATATGGTTGTGAAATTGTGTGTTGAATGTTTGTGAAAAATTGTATTGTCATGTGGAAGCATTGTATTATTTCCATGAGTTGGATCCATCCCCTATTGCCTTGTGGTTAGTGCTCGGGGCCAATGAGGAGGATAGCTTCTTCTCCTCATTGGAGTTTTTTTCGGTGGAGAGTGTTTCCTCTTCCCTATTTTTGGTTATTGTGATTAAATTTAAGACATGGTGGAGTTATTATTGGTGATTTAGATTTTGGATCATTTGTTAAGTCGAAAAATAAATCCTTCCTTTTGAGAAAACCTTACCTGTAATTCCTCCTTAGGTGGAAGACTGGTAGTATTGTATTTGACAGAAAGTTGTATTTTATAGTTTATCTATTAAGTTGTACTACTTTGTTGAAAAGGAAACTCTTTGCATTGTAAGAGAATGACTCATGCTCAAAATAAAAAGGAAAGTTCATTGTTATTGTAAGTGTTTGCATCATCCTATAAATTAAGGAAGAACATGGAAGTGTAAAACATTAATGATGTATTCTTAGTAGATCTTAAATTTATAATAGTTGTTGTGTTATCCTTGAGTAAATGATTGTAATGGAATTGAAAAGACACACTTAGTTGTAATAAGTTACCTTGTTGATAGATTGCATTTTGTTGTAAAAGGGGAAAAATATGATAATTAGAATTTGATGAAGTTTCATTTCTTTACGGACTTAAAAAAATAATTTTTGGGAAAAATAAACTTATAGTTGTGTTCTTGTGTCTATAGAAATAACAAATATTTAAAATTAATAATTTTAAGCATGGAATAAATAAATGGTTAAACCCTTCAACTAGAGACTTTAGGATTTTAAATTCAAGCTTAGAATAATCTCGAAAACACTCTAGTCAATTTTTTTGGGAAAATTTACAAAAATGATGGTTTTGTTTTAAAATAATAAGACCACCACCACCGTGCATAGCGTCGAGTCTCTAAAAAATGATTAATCAATAGTGGCGGTCTATGAACCACCACCTATTTAACTAGAGGTATGTGAATTGTCACCCAAGTAGGCCGGTGGTCATAGGACCGCCGACCTACTTTGGGTGGCGCTTTCATCACCGATGGAGGAATGATACAAATCCACGTCTAGAAAAACTTAAAATTGATCAAATTAAAATCTAATCCTATTAAATATAAAAATGAGACAACCATTATACTATAGTGGAACAAATGCATTGTTTTAAGCACGTAGTTTTTAGAAAATATTTTATTTATGTACGTAATCTCATACATTGTAATGGAGGTAGGGTTTGGCTGAAATAGAGAACCCAAAATGGAGATAATTAAATAAAAACTCTAATTTCAAATGGAAACCTCTACCATATTCAAATGGAAGCCATTATTGAAATAAATCAATAACCTAAACTAAGCTAAGTTTGAATTTGAGTGATTTTTCTTCATGGCTTCTTCCTTCCTTTCTCCCATGGCTTCTATTTCTCCAACCTAAAAATTAAAAAAATAAAAGTGACCTAATAAGGAGGCTAGGGAAAAGAAAAAGGTTTAATAAGATTTCATAAGGATAGTTAGGGTTAGAATAGAACACTAAGATCTAGTGACCACAACTTGTCTACTCCAAGGGTTGAGAATTAACCCTACAATTGTTAGGTAAGAATGAATATTATGGGTGTTTTAAATAATTCTAAAGGTATGTGTAAATGGGTGAATGGGGCCATTTAATACCCTTGTATGTTAAGTTATTTATTTAGTTCCTAGTATGTTTTAGAAATTAATTTCATGGAAATTAAAGAAACTAATTTAAGTGCACTAAGGTAACTAAGGATACATAGTTATTAGATGTAGATTGAATGTAGATTGAATGTTAATTCCCAAGAGAGAAACTATTTAACCTAGTGAAAGAAATTAATGGACACTTATCTAGTGATGATAATTAAATTGACATTAAGATGGTTAATATTAATTTATTAAATAATAAAAACTAGTTCTATCGATGAAATGTAATATTACTTGTAGGAATTAATTAAATGTGTATTAGGGTTTGTCACCCTTGCAACCTATTTAAAACAAAAAATATATGTAACTTTCCGATAATTACTTAAGTTTTAATGTGGTTTTAGAACATCAAATTTTTGGGCGTTACATTTGGTATCAGAGCCATGGTTTCAATGTTGGGACCCTGGGAATACTTGAAACCATAAGACATAACAAGAAAACTCATCGCAACTCTAAACCTAGATCACACAACATTGTATGATTTTTTAAAACATAGAATAAACCTAGAAAATGGAAACTAAATCTAGAGTAATAAAATAACTCTTACCTTGGTCTATGTAGGAGGCATGGACCATATGAGGGGTTATTGCACGTTGACCTAGACTTACCACCTCTAGATCAGGAAGTAGCATCCATATTTCCCTAGATACTTAAGACGTTACAAGATGTTAATGCCACTATACGTGGAAGATACTTGGGAGGGAGACACAACGAGTAATAGAGAGCCATTATTATAGGATCATTCACCTTCCCAACATTGTGATGAGCATATGGCGAGAGAAATCCCACGTGGAGTAAGTAAGATGAAATTTTCCACGAGAGAGGTCATGGCGATAGGGATACAAGACACATGGACAGATCTAGGAGCCCTAGACAACATGATTATCGTGTCGAGATACCTAGAGGAAGACATTATACAATGGTAGATCACATCAGAGAGATCTTGAAACTCCATCCATCTCATTTCCCTGGGGAAACTAGAGGATTCCAAGCAGAGGCATGGTTATTCATCTTGGGAAAATTCTTCAAGCTATGTTCGTATACCAAGTAATACAAGGCTCATATTTCCATCCACTTTCTAAGAGACATAGGTAGGGTTGGGTGGAGGACCGAAGAGCAGAAGCTCCATGTGGATTCGAGATAGTCACTTGGGAGCTCGTCGAGGAGCGGTTTAGGAGAAGATACTTGTCTAAGAGGTTCACTCAACGAGAGGATAAATAATTTCTACAACCTGTGTCAGGAATCCATGATGGTTGAAAAGTATGAGAGTCACTTCGTAGACCTACTTAAATATGTTTACTACATGTAGGATAAGTAGTTGAGGGTCCACATATTCATCGGGCGTGAACCTAGAAATTAGAGGGGTAGTGCACATTCATTTCCCATAGAATTTGGGAGAGACTATTGAGAAGGCCCATATTTCTAAAAGACACGGGGAAGATGTAGTAAGTGAGAGAGGCAGAGTGTGGAGCCGTATCTAGTAGATGCAGGATAACAAGTCAAGGAGGTTAGCTCCTCCTCCTCATGGTGGACATGGTTCTCCACAGTCTTCTGTAAGCTACCACAATAACCACGTCAATAGTAGTAGCAGTAGGATCATCCTCCATTTATAACTCCATAAATATTTGATGCTTAGAGAGGACACAATATGTGGCCTCCTCCCGAGGGACCATTCAAGGTTGAGGAAACTCCTAGAGCCAAGTTAGCAGGATCTCATCAGCGGTGACTAAAGTAGTCCACGACAAGATCATCAAGATCTATAACACGCACAACTAGAGTACCTACAAGAGCCACATCTCATTAGAGGGGACTTGGTAGTTTTTTTAAGTTGTGGTGTATAGGGGCATCATTAGAGAGAGTTCCTCGAACCCTAATAACAAGGTTAATGCACCAATTTCAGATCCTAGATTAGGTGATATGGCTAGGAGCCATAGGTTTTATGCAATGGTCTAACCCCCAGCAGAGCACCAGAGCACACGGTAATTAAGATGGAAAGTAGCATTGATGGAATTTTTATTCCTTTTTTCATTTAATTCTGTCTCCTTAGATTATTGTATTTCCCTATTTGTTGCAAAGTGATGTAGGCTAGTTGCGGTTAGGAAGATCCATAGATGGGATGTGGAGATGGCTTTTACAACTAAGCTCACAGTGGACTACTTTGTAAAGGAGTGCATAGTTGACCTAGGACCCTTTTTGACGACTTTGGATCTTTGTATCCTTCCTTTGGGTTCCTATGGGATTATTTTGGGTATTAATTGGTTATCTACACATCGAGCTATGGTTGATTGTTACAATGAAGGTAATATCATGTGGATATGATTTGGAAGTAGAGTTAGTGTTAGTTAGGGTAAGGAGACCCACCTCTATTTGTAACATATCTCATTATGTAGCTTAATAGATATGCACGATGAGGTTTCCATTTGTATGTTGTAAAAGTAAGCAATAGATCAAATGATGAGTCTAGTGGGCCATCGCTTGACGATCATCTTATCTTGAGGGGGTTATCTAATGTCTTTTAATGGGAGCTACCGGGATACCTCCCCTAAATGAGATATATTTTCACATTGATTTGGTTTTGAGAGCATAGCCTATCTCATGAGCACCTTATAAGATGAATACCCTTGAGATCTATGAGCTCAAGTTTCAGCTAGAGGGCCTCCTTGAGAAAGGCATAATTCATCCCAGTGTATCACCTTGGGTGCACTTTGGTCATTTTTATACGAATAAGGATGACTATATGTGATTGTGTATCGATTATCATCATCTGAAAAAAGTAACGATTAAGAATTGTTACCCCCTTCTACGTATTGAAAATTTGTTTGATCAAATGAAGGGAGATATAGTATTTTATAAGATATATCTTAATTCTAGATACCATCATCTTAGGATCATGGAGGAATATATTCATAAGATAGCCTTCTATATGAGATATGGCCACTATGAGTTCACAGTAGTTCCTTTTGGTTTGACAAATGCCCCCGCAGTATTCATGAGTTTGATGAATGGGGTATTCTAGACATTTTGGATCACTTCATGCTCATTTTTATTGATGAAATTTTTATTTAACCACGTACATGTGAGGAGAATGAGGAGAAACTTCAAAAGGTTTTGTAGTGTATTTGTGAGCGTAGCTTTACAAGAACCTGGAGAAGCATGCATTCTTTTAGTCGAGGTGTTGTACAATGGCACATCAATTCTGGGAATGTATTGTCATCGATCCTTCCAAGATTTGAGTTATTATGGATTGTCATGTCCCAAATACTTGTGACCGAGGTGTGCGGTTTGATGGGGTTGGTGGATACTACAGGGAAGTTCATTCAGAATTTTCTTGGATTGTGCACCCCATCACATCCCTTTAGTGGAAAGGTAAGAATTTTTTTTTCGTCCGATAGATGTGAGTAGGCCTTCAAGATAATCTTGAAGGGTTGCCTTATGTCATCACATATTCTTTCAAAGGTGCTGCACCCACATGGAGAGTTATTCATTTTTTTTATGCTTCCTTGGTAGGAATAGAAGGTGTATTGAAGTAGGAGGGTCATTTGGTTTCCTTTGAATCTCAAACACTCAAAACATCATGAGCTTAATTATCTTACTCATGACCTTGAGCTTGCAGAATTTGTGTATGCTTTGGTTTGGTGATGGCATTTCCTTTTTGGCGGAGATTTATTCACAATGCAGACCATTTGAGCATGTGTCACCTCTTCATGCAACCCAATCTCAATGCATGTAAGCGAAATTAGATGGAGTGTATATGAGAGTACGACATGGAGATAGAGCATGTGAAGGGGAAGGAGGATGGTTTTGATGATGCTCTGAGTAGATGAATAAATTTGGCTAGGGCTACTTTAGTGGGTATAGATTTACGGAGTAGGATTTTATAGTAGCTTCCTGATGATATTTTTTACCTTGCAACTAGATCAGAGATTGTGTCTCAAAAACACTTTGAGGGGAATTTCTATGGTTTTCCATTAGAGTCATGTGGACTACGCAGGAATAGAGACCAGATCTATGTACCTAGGGATGGAGGTTTGAGACAGGATATCTTGGCAGAGGCTCATCGTGCACCTTATTCAGCCCATCCAAGGGTGAAGAAGATGCATACCACCTTCAGACAGTTATACCATTGGAGAGGCATTCAGAGAGATGTAGATCAATTTATGTCACATTGTTTAGAGTTTTAGAGGGTGAAGGATGAACATCATCATCTAGCTAGCCTTCTTTACCCGCATGTTATCCCGGAGTGGAAATGGGACACCATTTCCATGGATTTCATAGTAGGGATACCAACGTCGAGATACCACCATGATGCCATCATGGTCACACGGTGATAGATTTTTTGAGTTGTGAAGCTTAATTACTTCACTTTAAAACATAATTGTAAATTTCTAGAAAATACGAATGGCGAAATCAATCGGGAAGATCGGCATTAGTCATGTATGAATGGCATCAATGATCAAGCAACTAAGGAACCAATAATGGTTAGGTAGAATCGGCATTGGTTACCTATACAAGGATGTTTTACTTAAATCTCGGGAATTATATCTATTTTTAGCATTAAAATAGATTTATTAATTGTAATTACATGGCTAAGTTCCCTAAGTCTATAAACGACTATATAAGCATAAAATCTAGGGTTTAGAAGTAAGTGTATGGATCATAATTACAAGATAATTATGTGAGAGAGAATTCTTGGTGAAGAAGCAAAAGCTTGATGGAAAGAAAGTACTGAACATCTGAGAGGTGTGGAAGATTGTAAATCTTCATTGTATATCTTGTCAAAGCTTTGGATAATAGATTGGCTTGTTTCTTGGTGGACGTAGCCTACACTGGGTGAACCGTGTTAAATCTTGTGTTGATATATGTCTCATGTTTTGTTTATTTCTTCGGTAGAATATCCAAAAATTTTGCATAAATGCTTAGACTTGATATATCATCTGCATAACCGGTGTTCTAAGCCCAACAACCGGTATCATAGCTTTGTTTGAGGCTTTTGTGCATTGATGCATTTACTCCCAACAGGTTTTTTGATTGAGTGGGAGCTATAGAAATGGTAGAATAAAATAAATACAAGGTAGATAATTTTGATGGCCAGAATTATCAATTATGGAAGATGCAGATTAAGGATTATCTATATCAAAGAGATTTGTACTTACCATTGGATGAGAAGTCTAGACCTACGAAGTTGACTAATGAAGAATGAAATATTCTTGACAAAAAGGCTTTGGGATCTATAAGATTGAGCCAGCAAAGCATCCGTGGCTTCTAATATTAGAGAAGCGGCTTCCATGGTAGTGTTATCCAAAATTCACCCCCAGGTAATTTTGATAACATGCATCAGATTATTCAGTCCCGAGCAAGTAGATTGATTCAAAGCCCAAAATCATGTTTTTGGGGCCCCTCGGCTTCTTTCTAACTCTCCCATCCAAGAAGAAAACCCAACGAGTTAGAAAAGGTGAAAAAATTGCAAAAAACCAAGCTTGGGGCCGAAAAAATGAAGAAAATTGGCTAAGTCCTAGTCTAGGCGATCTGCGGGACAGTTGGGACATCGGACGTGCGGGCGTAAAAATCCGAACCGGCCGAAAAAATGAAGAAAATTGCCTAAGTCTTGTTTCGCTCAGTTTGGGACATCCGGGCCAAAAGTATGCATGGGACGCGAAAAGCCGAAAGAGCTGCCAACGAATCAAATCTCGCCATGTGTCTTCACCTCATTGTCTTAAGCGGGAAAATTTTGAAAAATTCTCCAAAGCAAAAACAAAAGGGAAATGGTCGGGAAGGGCCTGTGTCCAATGAAATCTTGCCATGTGGCACTTCGGTGGTGGAGCACGGGGGAGAAATGGGAAAATTTTCCCAAAGTGAAAAATACCAAATTTTCGAAGGACAAAGTGCGCCCCTCAGGCCCGAGCCAATAAAATAGTGCCACGTGTCCAAGTGGCAAGAAATTAAGGAAGGGCCCAAAATAAATTTTCAAAGGATGAGCCTACAGATGAATCAGAGCCTGACACGTGTCATCCAAGTGGCAGAGCACGGGAAAAATTCAAATATTTTCCCGCCGATCCGTTTTGGCCTGTTTTTACCCTAAATCTTCAGATCGCCATAACTTTCAATCCAGAGCTCAGATTTTCACGTTATTTATATCAATGGAAATCTGGTGAAATTCTATACATGATTCTAGGGTCAATCTTGCATTTTGGTTCATTTTGAAGAGATAAAATCAAGAAAATGTCTCTGGCGCGTGGTAATGGCCAGAACTGACGTTTCAACAACCAGCTTTAATGCAAATACAGTTTCGCTTTTTTAGGGTTCTCACCGACCGCCATAATGAGATGAGTTAAATGCAACCTAGAATTGGTTGGGGTAGATCTATATTTCCTCTCTCTTCCCTCTCTCATTCTTCCTATAAATTGTAAGGAGGGGCTTCTTTCTAAAAGGTGGTTCATCTTTTCAGCTCTGCCCTCCTTCTTTTCTTCTCCAGGGTTGAAAATGGAGTTCAAACCTCCTCCCCTACTCTGTAATGGCATTTTTTCCTTTTACCATTAAAATGATGTTCTGTGCAAACTTCAAGCAACAAAAATGTGTTTTGTGATGCATCTGTCCATCCTTGCTCGTTCTTTTTGCTTGTTCTCTTCTTGCCTCTCTTCATTGCAGGTATTTGTGCATGTTCTAATGTTCATTATAGGTCTAGAGCTGTGTTCATGGAGTTTTGGGACATTTTCTATGTGAAATATATCCTTGGGTTTGTGATGCATCTGTCCATCCTTCCCATTGCTCACCCCTCCTTATTCCATGGCAGTTTTGATAGATGTTCAACATTTTCCTTTTCTGGTGTATCACCATTTTAGTGTAGGCTCTGCTTTTCCCTTTTCTCTCTCTCTCTGTCTCCTTGGCATGGTTATATTAGGTTTAGATTAGCTTTCTGCACTTTGGAATAGCTTGTGGCGGAGTAGTCTAGGAAGAGGAACCAGCCTTCTCTGGAGAATCCTTTCTCATTTTTACTAGTCCCACACTTGGAAAAAGGATTCAACGTTGTGCAATCACACCTTTGGATGCTAGAGTGATCAAACTAGAAATTTGATCAGCATCCAGGGGTGCTAGTGATTTTGCACTAACGGTTTTGGC
Source organism: Taxus wallichiana var. yunnanensis (assembly GCA_018340775.1). Lineage (NCBI taxonomy): Eukaryota > Viridiplantae > Streptophyta > Pinopsida > Cupressales > Taxaceae > Taxus > Taxus wallichiana. The sequence continues at coordinate 181,975,944 of CM031237.1, read as the reverse complement.
AAACTAATGGGGACCTTAGAGGTCTTCCACTTCATCTTTTGTAGGTTGGTGTGTTCCTGTGAAGATTTCAGCCTTTGGAGGCACTTTCAAACACATCTGGCGACTCCATCTGATCAGCAACCCATTTCTGAAGTTGCATACCTATTTTTCATCCATTCCCATCCATCCTTCTTTCCATCCCTTTCATTATTTTCCATTCCATGAATTTGTGCAATCATGACTTCTTTTCCATCATGGAACTCACATTTACAACAACAGCAATGTTTCCCACCTCCAACATGTTTTTTAAATCCTCCAAATCAGCATTTTGAACAAATTCAAAATCAGCATGCATACCCATATGAGCAGCAATGCCAAAATCAGTTTGGCTATGGAGCTTTCCAAGAGAAAGAGTATGCATATAATGAAGACAATCAGATGCAAGATGCTGGTCTGTTGGAGAAAATCCAAAAGATGGAGGTAAAGATGGTGTAGTCCGAGCAACAACAAATGAGAGCTTTCGAATGGTTGCATAGACTCCTTGTCCATGGGAGGCCCCTTTCCAAGACACTTCAACCCTCGGGAGAAGCTGGACTTCATGATAAAGATACTGCCCAACTTGCAAAATGGACAACAGAAATAGAGGCCTATACACTTGTTGTTGAACAACCTTGTCAATGGGTAAGTTCTACACCATCATCTAGTTTTTCTCTTCCCATTACTCAAGTAGCACCATCTCATTTGGAATTACAAATTCTAAACTCCCCATCTGCTATCCCAAATGTTGATCCCATGTCTCCACCTCTCGCCTTCCACCACACCTTAATTCTTCTTTCCTTTTTCCTTCCAAACAGTCATCCCCTCCGCAAAGAGCTAAAGGAAATATGCTCTCCCCAAAGAAAAAGAGGTTTCACCTCCTCTACCACCACAAAAAATTGCCAAATCAATTGAGTTACAACCCATCCCTCCTTTTGCATTCCCAATTCCATGTGGGGAAGAAGAAATTGCAAAAATAGGCCATGAAGGACAGCAAGAAGAAGAGGAGCCCAACGAAAAGAAATGACAGACAACTTGAGGGTTTGGGCTGCCAAATTTGGGATGACAAAGATCCCTTGATGGTTAAACCTACAAAAGAGGCTAAGGTTGAACAAATGGTGGTTAAGAAGATTTTGTGGCAGCGAGAAGAAGAGCAAAAAGAAGAAGCGATCAGCGGTCCTACTCTATTTGAAGTCCTCTGAGAATTCAAGCAGCCATAAAGGATCGAAGAGTTTGACTTGACAAAATTCATTTGACTTGACAAAATTCATGCTGGAGGAAGAGTTCAATCAAGAACAAGATTGTCTTCAAACATTGGAGGAAGGAGAAGCTGCTCCAAATCTAAAAGAAGAGGAGCACATTCTAGTTGTGGAGGAGAAAATTGCAGATCCAAGGGCTTTGAGCACAAAGTAGGCTACAGGAGAACCTTCAGTTCTTCTTTCTACTTCACCTCTCTCAAGTTCTAGTACTGAAGAGGAGTTTGATCTCTCAAACTCAATGTTGGAGGGTGAAAGAAACCATGGTGGTCAAGTTACAGATCAAGAAGACAACATGGAGGAAGTGGAGCATTTGTAGCAGACAACCTTGAGGCATTTTATCTGCAGCCGATTTGGAGGACTGTTTTGATGGAGAAGAGCCGGTTGAGTTTCCACCATTCTCTCTTTCATCATCGACATTCCAAACACTTGAGTCTGTTGTCATGAAGGAGAACATTCATTTGCAATAGCACTGCATCTTATAGCAGCTCTTTGGAACCAAGATTGGAAGATTTTAATCGTTCATGTCCTTCATTGGAGGAAGAGAAAGGGCAGAAAGATTCTACCATTGCTTCCACACCATCCATTCAAGAGGGTCTACAAGAGAACTCCATTTTTGGAGTTGAAAATCAGAGCTATGGGCATATCAAACGGATCAGACCTTGCCCAATCAGGTATTTGGCTTTATTGGAGTCAAAGGAGAAGTCACAACCAGTCATGCTTGCTTCTGAGCATGAGGATGAGCTACAAAGTACCAAGGATCAGTTGTCATACATCTTCAAATGTCCCAAATGCATTGAATTTGCCTTCAGCTGATACCTTGATGATTTGGGTGGAAGACCAGATTCTTGTTGATTTTCCACTCATCCTAACAGCCATGATCAGCTCCAAATCAATTGCATGGCTACCACTTTTGAGAAAGGGAAGCTATTTCTCACAACCAATTACAGGGTTTGTTTAGCTTGCCTTTGCTTCCAGTTAGAATAGAGTAGGTAGGTTTGCTTTTAGCAAAAGAAGTGCTTGTGCACACTCGCATGTTCCATTTGGAGCATGTATGATTTTCAGTTCTGTACATAGTTTTTGTGGTGCGGACGACTCCATTCAGTGGGTTTCAAGTGGCTCGAGAGGAGGTTTTCAAAGTTCGATTAGTTTGCAGAGGCTACAAACTCATGACTCCATGCCCAATGGATGCTTCTGCAACCGGTAACTTCATCTAGCAGGCGATGACCCGCCGAGTCACCAAATTGTTATCCAAAATTCACCCCTGGGTAATTTTGATAACATGCATCGATTATTCAGTCCCAAGCAAGTAGATTCATTCAAAGCCCAAAATCATATTCTTTGGGGCCCCCTCGGCTTCTTTCTAACTCTCCCATCCAAGAAAAAACCCAACGAGTTAGAAAAGGTGAAAAATTGTAAAAAACCAAGCTTGGGGTGGAAAAAATGAAGAAAATCGGCTTAGTCGTAGTCCAGGGCCTCCAGGGACAGCTTGGGACATCGATGCACGGGCGCGAAAATCCGAACCAGCTGAAAAAATGAAGAAAATTTCCTAAGTCTTGTTTCACGTAGTTTGGGACATCCAGGCAAAAAGTATGCGTGGGGCGTGAAAAGCCGAAAGAGCCACCAACGAATCAAATCTTGCCACATGTCTTCACCTCATCACCAAGTAGGAAAATTTTGAAAAATTCTCCAAAGCAAAAACAAAAGGGAAATGGTCGGAAGGGCCGCGTCCCAATGAAATCATGGCATGTGGCACTTGAGTGGTGGAGCACGGGGAGAAATGGGAAAAATTTCCCAAAGTGAAAAATACCAAATTTTTGAAGGACAAAGTGCGCCCCTCACGCCCGAGCCAATAAAATAGTGCCACATGTCCAAGTGGCAAGAAATTAAAGAAGGGCCCTATTGATGTCGAATCACAAAGCACTTCGAATGTGTGCAACACGATGAGGTTGAGACTCTCGATTTATCGATTGCATAACATGTAGCTTTTCCCAAGTGTGGGACATTGCAAAAACGAAAAATATCTCCAGATGAAGGCCGGTTCCTATTCCTCTGTTCAGATGCACACGTAGAAAATGTAGAGGGTTTACTAAAAACCTAATCTAACTTGCCAAGGAGACAGGGGTAAGAAAATGCATAAAATAAAACCTAAACTACAAAGGTGATGCACCAAGGAATGAAGAACACCTGTCTTGCCAATAAACACAGACCATTAAAATGTAATGCAAGATCATGCACAGATAGCTAGATTCATAGTGAAAGATCGGGGGATGCAAATGAATACAGAGAGGGTTGAGAATCATCCACAGACATGCATTAATTTTCTCCAAAGATTGATACAACACACTGCAAAATGCCAAGAGGCAAGGTTGCATTACAGTTTCAAATGGGAGGTTTTTTCTCCACAAGTTCCCTTGCCAAAGAGAAGAAGGGAGGGGCAAAACAAGAATGTCCAACCTTTAGAAAGAAGCCCCTCCTTACAATTTATAGGAGGAAAAAGAGAGGGAGAAGAGAGGAATTCGAAATCTACCCCAACCACCTCCAAAATGCACTTAATTATCTCATTATGGTGGTAGGTGAGAACCCCTGGTGAACCCGGAATGTGGTGAATCAGTATTTCACATTTTAAAGAATTTTTTCTCACCCAATTAAAGATATCTAGTCGTAGTTGACAGAGAACCTCGTAAGATTTCCAAAAAGTCAAACCTTGCATGAATGAGCTCCCAAAAACGTTATGGCCATCTCAAATATCTGCGCAAGTGTGCTCGCTCTCTGTCAACATTCAAAATGTTGCACATCTCCCCAAAAGGTGTGCCTTAGGCACATCCGTGTGTGTGTCGACATCCTCTTCCATGCGCCAAGGGCACATCCTTTACCCTGTCGACACTTTGTGTCATGCGCCACTTTCGTGCGCCAAGGGCGCATCCTTTACCCTGTCGACACTCCATGTCATGTGCCACTTCTGTGTGCCAAGGGTGCATCCTTTTCCCTATCGACACTCTATGTCATGCGCCATTTCCGTGCGCCAAGGGCGCATCGTTTGCCCTGTCAACATTCATTGCTGTGCACCACTTCTGTGTGCCAAGGGCGCATCATTTTCCCTGTTGACATTTATTGCTGTGCGCCACTTCTATACGCCAAGGGCACATCGTTTTCCCTGTCGACATTCATTGTTGTGCGCCACTTCTATGCGCCAAGGGGATAAATGTCGTGATTTGAGATTCTTTGATTTCTAGGTTCTTCTACTTGTCTATATCTACAGGAAAGATATAAACAATAGGCCCAAAATTTTTTTCAAAGGATGAGCCCACGGATGAATCAGACCCGACACGTGTCATCCAAGTGGCAGCGATGGAAAAATTCAAATATTTTCCCGTCGATCCGTTTTGGCCTTTTTTTTGCCCTAAATCTTCGAGATCGCCATAACTTTCAATCCAGAGCTCGGATTTTCACGTTCTTTATATCAATGGAAAGCTAGTGAAATTATCTACATGATGCTAGGGTCAATATTTCATTTTGGTTTAGTTTGGAGGGAGAAAATCAAGAAAACGTCTCTTGTGCATGGTAATTGCCGAATCGATGTTTCAACAACCGGCTTTAATGCAAATACAGGTTCACCGCTTTTGCTAGGGTTCTCACCCACCACCACAATGAGATGAGTTAAATGTAGCCTAGAAGTGGTTGGGGTAGATCTGGATTTCCTCTCTCTTCTCTCTCTCATTCTTCCTATAAATTGTAAGGAGGGGCTTCTTTCTAAAAGGCGGTTCATCTTTTCAGCTCTGCCCTCCCTTCTTTTCTTCTCTAGGGTTAAAAATGGAGTTTGAACCTCCTCCCCTACTGTAATGGCATTTTTTCCTTTTACCATTAAAATAATGTTCCGTGCAAACTTCTAAAGCAACAAAAATGTGTTTTGTGATGCATCTGTCCATCCCTACTCGTTCTTTTGCTTGTTCTCTTCTTGCCTCTCTTCATTATGCAGGTATTTGTGCATGTTCTAATGTTCATTACAGGTGTCCGGAGCTATGTTCTTGGAGTTTTGAGACATTTTCTGTGTGAAATCTATCCTTGGGTTTGTGATGCATCCGTCCATCCTTCCCATTGCTCACCCTCCTTGTTCCATGGTAGTTTTGATAGATGTTCAACATTTTCCTTTTACGGTGTATCACCATTTTAGTGTAGGCTTTGTTTTTCCTTTTCTCTCTCTCTCTGTCTCCTTGGCATGGTTAGATTAGGTTTAGATTAGCTTTCCTGTACTGGAATAGCTTGTGGCAGGTAGTCTAGGAAGAGGAACCAGCCTTCTCTGGAGAATCATTTCTCATTTTTACAAGTCCCACACTTGGAGAAAGGATTCAATGTTGTGCAATCACACTAGACGCTAGAGTGATCAAACTAGAAATCTGATCAACATCCAGGGGTGCTGTGATTTTACACTAACAGGTAGACTTAATGAAATCCCTTGCTAATTTATATGAAAAACCTAGTGCTTCAAATAAAGTTTGTTTGATGAAGAAACTATTTAGTTCTAATATGCATGAAGGTGAATCATCCTCTAGTATTTTGAATGATTTCCGATCTATTGTAAATAAATTAAAATCGGTTGCAATACCATTTGATGATGAAGTAAATTTTTTTTTATTCTTATGTTCTTTTCCGATAGTTGGGACAACTAGGTAATGGTTGTTAGTAATACAACATATGCTAATAATATTTTGAAGTTTGATGATGTGGTTAGTATAATATTGAATGAATAAATTCATAGGAAGAGTACAGAGGAAACATCATCTGAAATGCTTTGAATGTAGAAAAACCAACAACAGGCAGAAGAAGAGAACCAAGAGTAAAAGTAATGGGAAATCAAAGTCAAGGGATAGCAGATCTAAATCCAAAAGTAAGGGAATTACTTTTTGAAAATGTGGAAAAAAAGAACATGTAAAGAAATATTGTTTGTCAAAGGATAAAGAGAACCAACAACTAGACAAAGGTAAAGAAGTGAATCTTGTTGCATCAGAGGTAATGCAATATGCTCTTATTCTTTCTTTAGATTGTATAATTGAATCATGGGTTTTAGATTCAGGAGATTCTTTCCATGCAACCCCTATTAAGGGTTATTTTAAAAATAATGTCTAGGGAAATTTTTGGAATGTTTAATTGGGTGATAATGAACCTTATAGTATTACTAGTAAAGGATAAGTTCATCTAAAATTACAGAATGGAAATACATGGGTATTGAAAGATGCGAGGAATGTACCAATCCTCAGGAGGAATCTTATTTCTACAGCGAAAGTAGTTGAATCTGGTTCCATGGTTACTTTTACAGAGACTCTTGTAAATTCACCAAGGGTGCTTTTGTTGTGGTAAGAGGTAAGAAGATAGGAATGTTATATTTATCTACATAAGATTTAGAAGCATGCATGTGGCATAATCGGTTGGGTCATATGAGTAAAAAGGAATGCAGATCTTGAAGGCTAAGGGTAAGTTATCGATTTGAAAGATTTAGATCTTAATTTCTGTGAGCATTTTATCTTTGGAAAGTGAAATAGAATGAGATTTCTCTAGTTTGGGGCAACTAAGAAGGAACAACAATTAGAGCTTGTACACTCAGATGTGTGGGACCAACTCGTTTCTTCTCATGTAGGATCCCAGTATTATGTTACTTTCATTGATGATGCTACAAGAAAGGTATGGGTTTATTGTATTAAACATAAATATGATGTTTTTAGATTTTTAAAAGATGGAAAGCTCTTGTTGAGATTGAATAAAATTCTAAGTTAAAATACCTTAGATCGACAATGGTGGTGAATACTATAAAGGATTTCAATAATATTGTTCAGTGAATGGGATACGTAGAGAAAGAATGGTTCCAAGAACACCACAGGAGAATGGTCTTATAGAAAGAATGAACATGACAATCATGGAACGTGCTAGAAGTATGAGGATACATTTTGGATTGCCCTTGAATTTTTAGGTGAAGCAATTGATACAACTATTTATTTGATTAACCATGGCCCTTCAAGTTCACTAGATTGAGGAATAAAGCAGAGGAAGAATGGACCGGAAAAGAGGTAGATCTTTCTTTTCTTAAATTTTTTGGTTCAAGAGCTTTTGTACATGTTGATAAGGAAAATAGTAAAAATTTGGATGCAAAATCCAAGAGGTGCACTTTCATTGGTTATGGATCCGGTGATTTTGGTTTCTGTTTTTGGCATTTAAGAATTCTAATATTATTAAGAGTCGTGATGTTGAATGGAATGAAAAGAGAATGTACATGGATCAAATTTTTGTACCCAATAATGAAAAATTTGAAGTTTATTGATGAAAACAAACTCTTGGGTTTTAAAGAAACACCTACAAAAATACACACAGAACCATGGTCAGTTAGTCTCTAATTGGAATCGGTTAGATAAACCATCGACGGTTATAGAGGATCCAAACCAGCATCGGTTAGAAGAATCGACGTCAGTTAGAGGTGACCGACATCAGTCACTATCAGATTTGGATATGAATGTCCAGGAGGCCTAGATTGAGTCTTTTGTACCCCAAACTCCTATGAGAAGGTCACAAAGGATAAGTAAAATTCTAGAAAGATTTACACTTTGTACGATTTTATTTATTATTGACTGATAGTGGTGAACCGTAGAGAGATTTGAAGAAGTAATGCAAGATAAGAATCTCATTCGGTGGGAGCATGGCATGGATTAGGAGATTGACTCCTTGGAACAAAACCATACTTTGGATTTTGTTAACTTGCATAGCAAAAAGATAACATCAAAGACTAAGTGGGTTTATAGAATCAAGGAAGAAGAGGTTAGATAGAAAAGGTACAAGGCAAGGATTGTAGTAAATGGATTTGCACAAAAATTAGGTATTGACTTTGGTGAAATATTTTCTCCTATTGTCAAGATGACTTCTATTCCTATTGTATTAATTTTAGTTGAAGTAGAAGATTAGCATTTAGAGCAACTAGATGTGAAGATGGATTTCCTTCATGGTGATTTGGATAAAGAAATTTATATGCAATAGTCACTTAGGTATGAATTCAAGGGTAAGGAGAAATTAGTGTGCGGGTTGAAAAAGAGCCTATATGGGCTCAAGAAAGCTCCGAGGCAATAGTACATAAGGTTTGATAGTTTTATGCATAAGCATGGTTACTTGAGATGTGAATATGACCATTTTGTTTATTTCAAGAAGCTTAACAATGGGAGCTATATTATTTTGTTATTGTATGTGGATTTTATACTTATTATAGGATTTAATATGCAGAACATTGGTGAGCTTAAGAGAAAGCTAGCTCACACATTTTATATGAAGGATTTAGGAGCTTTAAAAAGAATCCTTGGCATGAAAATACATAAAGACAGGAAAATAAGTTGTATTTGTCTCGGGAGGATTATATCTACAAGGTTTTAGAAAGGTTCAACATGTAGAATGCAAAATCTGTTAGCACACCTATGGCTAGACACTTCAAATTGAGAAAATATTAGTGTCCTTAATCACATGAGGGGGTCAAATACATGACACAAGTTTCGTATACTTCAGCAGTTTGAAGTCTCATGTATGCTGTGGTTTGTACTAGACTAGACATTACACAAGAAGTGGGAGTTGTGAGTAGATATATGGCTAATCTAAGTAAAGATCACTGAAAAGTAGTCCAATGGATAATCATGTATTTGAAAGGGACATCTAGCATGTAGTTATGCAATGGAGGTTTGGATATTTCATTACGTGGCTATGTTGATTCGGATATGGCTGGAGATTTGGATGGTAGGAGGAGCACTATTGGATATACTTTCATAGTAGGCGGAATGACAGTTAGCTAGATTTCTAGATTGCAAAAGGTTGAGTATGTTGTATCTATAAAGGATAGTAAGGAGATGATTTGGATGAGTAGGCTAATGGAAGAGTTGGGAAAGGAGTAAAGTGATTATAAACTATTTAGTGATAGTCAGAGTGCAATTCATTTTGAAAAGAACTTGGTGTTTCATTCAAGAATGAAACACATTCATTTGGGGTATCACTTCATATGACAGGTATTGGAGGATGGATAGTTGAATCTGAAATGATTCATATGAGAAAGAACCCTACGAGATATGCTAATGAAGCCATTAGCAAAGGAGAAGTTGGATCTACACTCCACTTCTATTGGTCTTCAATTTTGAGACTTGAAGAGGAAGAAACAAAGCCAAGGAAGTATCCAAGAATGACGTTGTATAGGTATGGTGTAGTAATTAAACTCCAAGTAGGATATTGTTGAGTTATGAAGCTTAATTACTTCATTTTAGCATGTAATTGGAACTTTCTAGAAAATACAGTAACCAACATCGATCGGGGAAGACTCAAGCATCGGTCGTATGACCGACATCGGTCAAACAAGTAAGGAATGAAGAACGGTTAGGTAGAACTGTGTCGGTTACCTATCCGAGGATGTTTTAATTAACTCTTGGGAATTATATCTATTTTTAGCATTAAAATAGATTTATTAATTGTAATTGCATGGCTAAGTGCCCTAAGTCTATAAATGACTATATAAGCATAAAATCTAGGGTTTAGAAGTAAGTGTATGGATCATAATTACAAGATAATTATGTGAGAGAGAATTCTTGGTGAAGAAGAAAAATCTTGATGGAAAGAAATTATTGAACATCTGAGAGGTGTGGAAGATTGTAAATCTTCATTGTATATCTTGTTAAAGCTTTGGATAATAGATTGGCTTGTTTCTTGGAAGATGTATCCCACACTGGGTGAACCACGTTAAATCTGGAGTTGATTTATGTCTCTTGTTTTGTATATTTCTTCTAGTAGAATATCCACTTTTATTTGCATGTATGCTTAGATATGATATGTTGTTTGTACAATTGGTGTGCTAACTCCAACATGATTAATGAAAGTTGCTCATTTTTCTCCAGTGAAGACCACCTATATAGCTAGTGTAGTAGTGAGAGTATATTTGGATGATATTGTTAGACTACATGGGATCCTATGGAAGATCATCTACGATCGTGATTCCTTATACACATCACATTTCCGGACTACCATGCAGCAGGGACTTTGGGACAAGTATCAACTTCAACATAGGATATCATCTACGATAGATGGATAGACAGTCGTGAATTAAATTTTAGTGGACATGCTTTGGATATACATAATAAATCATCGGTCGAAGTGGAAGGAGTACTTATATTTGGTGGAGTTTTCCTACAATAATAATTTGCGAGTTCTATTACGATGGCACTATTTCGAGCACTTTATGGTGGGGAGTGCATTACACCTTTGAGTCGGGATAGACAAGTAGGGTAAGTATTTATAGGCTCATTCTTGTTATTGGACATGGAGCAAACATGATTTTTGATCCGACAGAGGTTACATGAAACACATGATAAACATAAGAAGTATGTAGATAAGAGGATATTCAACCAAAGTTATGAGGTGGGCACAAAGGTATTTCTTCTTGTCGAAACTCATAAGAGTCCTATCCATTACAAAAAAGGCTCTAAGTTGTCTCCTAGATTCATGGGTCCTTTTGAGATCCTAGATTGGATCGGTCCCTTAGCTTACCGTCTAACATTGCCACCAATCTTATCTCGCATGCATGATATATTTCACATATCTTTTCTTAGGAGATATATCCTACATGCATCTCATGAAATAGATTGGATCACATTGTAGGTGCAGAACAGGGGTATATGATGGTAGAGTCTGTGAGTATTTTAGAGTGCAGGAACCTAAGCCTTTGAGGTTGATAGATTGATCGGTGCGAGTCCAAAGGGACATATATGATGAGACTACTGCTAGATGGGAGGATGCTACGTTGTAACGAGTTTAGTTTCCACACCTATTTTAGTGAGTTACAGGAGGAATTTAAGTCAAAGGGAGGGATGTAGTTATCACTCCTCTTCAACACTTATTATATTTCGATTTCGATTACTCTTGACTATAGATATGGATGTTATTCTATCATTTTGGTTTAACAGGTTGTTAAATGATAGAGACATTTTTATTATTGATGGATTTTGATTCAGATTATGAATGTTTGGATTCTTAGAGACATAAAGAGACATTTTATATTGATGATGATTATGTGTTGTTAGCATATATATTAATGGAATTCATAACTATAGTTGTTTTGAATAGGATTTTTCTTTTGTGATCCTGTTGATATTGATAAAAGATAGAATTCAGATGTTATTGAAATTTTAGATGAATGATAGCATTGTTTAGTGGAAATGATGATTTAGCAATATACGAATGGTTATTGATTTATTTGCATATATTTTATCCTTGATGTTTTAATGTGGCCATGAGGTGAATGATGTATTGTGTGATTTTGTAGGTACTTATATCAAAACATTCAAAAGGGGTATTGGAGACAAACCATGACATGAATACTAGATAGATATCAACGAACGTAACCATGGCAACTTGAGTAATGTTGTTGTTTGTTTAGTTTTTAGGGGGATCCCCATGGGGATGACCTCCAATTGTGATGATGGGCATGTGTGAAATGTTTTCCATTGTATTTTATTTATTATAGAGTATGACATTTGATTGGTGATGTAATTTATTTAATCATTGTTGATTAATGTCCTTTATTAACTAATTTTATTATCTTATTAAGGTTTTTGGGGGATGTGAAGAATGAGTCATTTATTAGGGGTGTTGGTGTTTTGGAAAATGTAAGTTTGATTTAGTGTAAGTGACTTTGAGTGTTGTACACTCTTACTTAGCTTGGAATTTCGGATTTGGGCTTAAAGGCTTTCTTTGAGGCTTGTAGGACAAGCTACATTTGTCCCGCACCTCTTAAATTATTATACCAACCCTACCTATGGATTGGGGGTAAAAATACACCCCATTATGTTTTTTTGTAAGACAAAAGTGACATTTAAATGCACTTTTATTACATGGATTTTAATTTTTTTCCTTTAAGGGTGTGGGCTTAGATTGTGTGTGTAAGAGGTTTGTCATTCCTTTTAACCTGCCATTTATTGTGCATTGGGGTTGAGGTTTGACTTGTGATGTGGAGTTGAAGATGACTGATGTGGCATCCTACATGGAACCACCTCATCCTCCACTCTTTTTTTCTATTTATGCAAGTTTAATTGTTTGTTTGGGGGTTATTTCATTTGTTTTTGTGTTCTTTTATTTTTAAGTTGGAGGATTTTGGGGAGTTCTAGTTGGAGTATGCTGGAGCTTGAAGTAGCTTGGAGTGTGATTTATTGATCAAATTCTTACAATGGAAAGGTAGGAGCTACACTCATTTTTCTTGTTTTATTCTTATTGGTGTGTCTTTCTTCTATGTGAATGTTTTTGTATGCTTGTTGGGCCTTTGGGTAGAATGCCTAAGTATGGTGTAGGAGAAGGCTATGGGGATTCTATATGTAGGGAGGCATAAGAGTTATTTCATGTTTTGGGAGGGATTTTGGGCTGGGTGCCCCACCTTAGATAAGAAAATGCTTTCATTTCTTACTTGGTTCTTTTAAGGGAGACATAAAAGATTGTAGGGAGGCATAAGAGAATGTGGGAGGCATAAGAGGATCTTGAGGGAGGCATAAGAGTTGTGTAGGGGTTTTGAGATGTGTATTGGAGGGTTTTAAGGTTGGCACCTAATCCCATTGGGAGGCATAAGTGATCTCCCTTAGAACCTTACTCCATTGTCTTGCATTTCAAGCCTTGTTTATTTTGAGAAGTTGTATGATTGTGATTATTTTCTTGTCTTGAGAGGAATTGTTATAGGGTTGTGAAATTGTGTGTTGTACATTTGTGAAATATTTTATTTTCATTTGGAAGCATCAAATTATTTCCATGAGTTGGATCCATCCCTATTGCCTTGTGGTTGGTGCTCGGGGGCCAATGAGGAGGATAGCTTATTTTCCTCATTGGAGTTTTTGTTGGGTGGAGACTGTTTCCTCTTCCCCATTTTTGTTATGGTGATTAAAGTGAAGACATGGTGTAGTTATTATTGGTGATTTATATTTTGGATCATTTATTGAAGTCCAAAAAGAAATCCTTCCTTTTGAGAAAACCTTGCTTGTAATTCCCACTTATGTGGAAGACCTGGTAGTATTGTATTTGATAGGAAAGTTGTATTGTATAGTTTATTCATTAGGCTGTAATACTTTGTTGAAAAGGAAATTGTTTGCATTATAAGGAATGAGTCATTCTCAAAATAAAAAGGAAAGTTCATTGTTATTGTAAGGGTTTCCATCATCGTATAAATTAAGGAAAAATATGGAAGCGCATAAACATTAATGATGTATTCTTAGTCAATCTTAAATGTACAATAGTTTTTGTGTTATCCATGAATAAATGATTGTAGTGGAATTGAAATGACACACTTAGTTGTAATAAGTTACCCATTTGATAGATTGCATTTTTTTGTAAAAGGGGAAAACTATGATAATTAGAATTTGATTAAATTTCATTTCTTGCTTGAGTTATTTATTTTTTTTTTGGGAAAAATAATCTTATAGTGGTGTTCTTGTTTCTATAGAAATAAGAAATCTTTAAAAGTAATAATTTTAAGCATCAAATAAATAAATGGTTAAACCTTTCAACTGGAGACTTTAGGATTTTAAAATCAAGCTAAGGATAATCTCTAGAACACTCTAGTAAAAATTGTTTTTGGAAAATTTACAAAAATGATGGTTATATTTTTAAGGAACAAGACCGCCACCTTGTAATGTGAGTTTCCTTCATGAATCATTCCTTCCTTGCTCCCATGGCTTCTACTTCTCCATCCCGCAAATTAAACGAGAAGAAAAGTGACCGTATGAAGAGGTTAGGGAAAAGGAAAATGTTTAATAAGTTTTCATAAATATATTTAGGGTTAGAATGGAACCCTACGATCTACTAGCCACAATTGATCTAATCCAAGGGTTGAGAATAAACCCTACAATTGTTAGGTTAGAATTAATATTAGGGTGTTTTAAATAATTGTAAAGGTATGTGTAAATGGATGAATGGGACCATTTAATAAACTTGTAGGTTAAATTATTTATTTAGCTCCTAGTATGTTTTAGAAATTAATTTCATGGACATTAAATAAACTAATTTAAGTGCACGAAGGTAACAAAGAATAAATATTTTTAGATGTGGATTGAATGTTAATTCCCATGAGAAAAACTATTTAACCTAGTGAAAGAAATTAATGATCACTTGTATAGTGATGATAATATAATTTGCATTAATATTGGGTTAAGATTGATTAATAAATAATCGATAATCAATTTATCCTATGAAATGTAACAATGCTTTGGTAGGAATTAATGAAACGTGTATTATGGTTTTTCACCGCCACCTATTTAAAACAAAAAAAAAAAATCTACAACTTTCAAGATAATTACTTAAGTTTTAATGTGGTTTTAGAACGTCGTATTTGTGGGCATTACATTTTTATAAGAGTCATGGGTTCAAATTTGGGACACTAGGAACACTTGGAACCATAAGACATAATAAGAAAACTTAGCGTAACTCTAAACCTAGATCACACAACACCGCACGATGTTTTAAAAGGTACAAAAACCTAGAAAATAGAAACTAAAACTGGAGTAACAAAATAAATCTTTGTTTGGTCCGTGTAGGAGGTACGGACTAGATGAGGGGTTCTTGCTCATTGGCCTAGACTTACCACCTCCAGATTAGGAAGTAGTAGACATATTTCCCGTATAATTTAGACGTTACAGGATGTTAATGCTATTATATGTGGAGGATCCTTTGGAGGGAGACATAGTAGATAGGATAGAGAGCCATCAATAGAGGATCATGCACCTTCCCGACATAGTGATGAGAATAGGGAAGATAACTCCCACGTGGAGTCAGTCAGATGAGATTCACCACAAAGAGGTCATGGTGATAGGGCTATAGGACATAGGGATAGATCTAGGAGCCCTAGACAACATGATGATCATGTTAAGAGACCTAGAGGTAGATAGTCTATAGTAGAAAATCACATCATAGA
The DNA here is from genome assembly GCA_018340775.1 of Taxus wallichiana var. yunnanensis. NCBI lineage: Eukaryota > Viridiplantae > Streptophyta > Pinopsida > Cupressales > Taxaceae > Taxus > Taxus wallichiana. The sequence continues at coordinate 181,960,722 of CM031237.1, read as the reverse complement.
GATCCTAAAACTCCATCCATCTCATTTTGGTGTGCACACTAGAGGATTCTGTAGAGGCATGCTAGTTAGCTTGGGTGGATGCTTCAAGCTATGTCCATGTACCAACAACACGAAGGATCATGTTGTCATCAACCTTATGAGAGATGGATCTAGGGTTTGGTTGAGGAACGAGGAGTAAAAGTTCCATGTGGATTCCGAGAGAGTCATTTGGGAGATCTTTGAGGATTGGTTTAGTTGCAGATACTTGTCTAGGAGGTTCATTCAATAGAGGATAGATGAGTTCCATGACCTACGTCAAGTATCCATGACGCTGGCAGGGTATGAGAGTCTCTTCCTTGACCTACTTTAGTATGTTGATTACATACGAGATGGGTCAAAGAGGGCCCATAGGTTAATCTGGGCCCGAACCTAGACATTTGAGGGGTAGTGCATACTCATTTCCTGCAGACTTTAGTAGAGGCCATTGTGAAGGCGTATATTATGGAGGAGACTAGGGGGAAGACACAATAGGAGAGAGAGATAGAGTGTGGAGTTGTATCTAATAGATGTAGGATATCAAGTCAAGGGCATCATCTCCTCATCCTCTTTCTTGATATTGTTCTACACATTCTTCATTCAGAAACCACAATAGCCACCTCAATAGTAGTAGCAGCAGAGCTTGTCCTTCATTTAGGCCTCCACAAAGATTTGATGCTCAAAGTGGACCTAGTATGGGGCCTCCTCCTAGGGGACCAGTCAGACTTAGACACCACCTAAGGCCCAATACATAGGATCTCGTAAGTAATGACCACACCAGCTCATGATAGGATCATCAAGGTCCATGGAGCAGAGACCACTAGAGTACCTGTAGGAGCTACTTCTCATTGGAGGGGACCTGGTAGTTTTTACGAGTGTGGTGTACAGGGGCATAATTGGAGAGAGTTCCCTCATAACCTAATAAAAAGGTTAAGGCACTAGTTTTAGAGCTTACAATAGGCCACATGGAAAAGAGACATAGGATTTATCCAAAGGTTGCTTGAGAACCGCTAGGTAGATCACTAGAGCATAATGATTGAGATGACATGTAGCATTGATGGCATTTATATTCTGTTTTATTTCATTCGAGCTCCCGAGATTATTTTATTTCCCCATTTATTATAGAGTCATGTAGGATGGTCACGCTTAGGCGGACACATAGATGGGATGTGGAGATGGCCTTTCAAGCCAAGCTCGAGTTGACTCCTTAGTCAAGGAGTGCATAGTTTGAACTAGGACCATTTTTTACAACCTTGGATGTTCGTATCCTTCCTTTGGGTTCCTATGGGATTATTATAGGAATAAATTTGTTATCTACACACCGCGATAGGGTTGATTGTTATAGTAAGGTAATATCATGTCTAGATGATAAGGAGTGGAGTATTTTTAGTTGGGGTCGGAGACCCACCTCTGTTCAAACCATATCTCGCTATATAGCTTAAGCGGTGTGCATGATGACATTGTCGATTACATGTTGTCATGGTTAGCGATAGATTAGAGGATGAGTCTAGTGGGCCATCACTTAATGATCATCTCATCTTGAGGGAGCTTTCTGATCACTTTTTAGGGGAGTCATCGAGGTTTCCTCCTACACGTGAGATTTATTTTCACATGCATTTGGTTCCGGAGGAGAAGATCCTATCCGACGAGAACCTTATAGGATGACTACCCCTAAGCTCTTTGAGCTGAAGTAATGCTTAGAAGAACTCCTTGAGAAAGGTGTAATTGTTTGTAGTGTATCCCCTTGGGTTACAAATCATATTTTGTAAAGAAGAAGGATAGATCTCTGTGATTTTCTATCGAATATCATCAACTAAACAAAGTAACAATTAAGAACCATTACCCCCTTCCACGTATTGATGATCTGTTTGATCGATTAATAGAGGCATAATATTTTCTAAGATAGATCTTAATTCTAGATACCATTAGCTTAGGATCATAGAGGAAAATATTCATAAGAGAGCCTTTGTAGGAGATATGGCAACTATGAGGTCACAGAGTGCCTTCCAGTCCGACCAATGGCCCCGTAGTATTCATGAGTCCGATGAATGGGGTATTCTAGACATTTTGGATTGATTCATGCTAATTTTTCATGATGACATTTTGATTTACTCACGTACGTGTGAGGAGCACAAGGAGAACCTTCGAAGGTTTTTCAAGATCTTCATGATCAACAACTTTCTGACAAGAACCTAGAGAAGTGTGCATTGTTTTAGTCAGAGGTGTATTACATGGGTCACATCATTTCTAGGGAAGGTATCACCATTGATCCTTCTAAAATTTGAGTTATTATGGATTTGCCTATGCCAACTAGTGTGACTAAGGTGCTTAGTTTCATGGGATTGGATTGATACTACAGGAGGTTCATTCAGGAATTTTCTCGGATTACGTAACCCATCACTTCCCTTCAACAAAAGGGAAGAAGATTGTTTGGCCTGACTAATGTGAGTAGGCATTTAGTAAACTAAAGAGAATCCTTATGTTAAAACCAATTATTATAGTGCTGCACCCACATGGAGAGTTCTTCATTTGCTCTAATGCTTCCTTGGTAGGACTAGCATGTTTATTGATGTAGGAGTGTCATGTGGTTTCCTTTGAGTCTTTCAAACTAAAATATCATTAGCTCAATTATCGATTCGTGACCTTTATCTTTAAGTATTTTTGCATTCTTTTTTTCGATGGATTAATTTCCTTCTATGGAGGATATTTATTCTTAGGACAAACCATTTGAGATTACATCACCTCTTCACAAACCCAATCTCAATGCATGTTAGTGGCATTGGATGAAGTTGTTATGCAAGTATGACATGGAGATAGAGCATGTGAAGGGGAAGGAGAATTTTGTTTTTGATGCTCTGAGTAGACAAAGACATTTGGCTATGGCTACTTCAGTTTTCTGATTTGTAGAATATGATTTTGCAGAGCTTTCTCATTAAATTTTTACCTCGTAGTTAGATCAAAAATTAAGTCTTAGAGACCCCTTGGTGAATTTTTATGGTTTTGAATTAGAATTAGATGGACTGCTCAGGGAAAGAGTTTAGATCTATGTACCTATGGATGGAGGTATGAGGGAGGATATTTTGGAAGAGGCTCATCGTGCACCTTATTCATCCCATCTAGGGGTGAAGAAGATGCACGCCACCTTGAGATAGTTATACCATTGGAGAGGCCTTCAGAGAGATGTAGCTTTGTTTGTGTCACGCTGTTTAGAGTGTCGAGGGAGAAGGATGAGCATAAAATTCCAACCGGCCTTCTTTATCCACATGTTATCCCAGCAGTGGAAATGTGGCACCATTTCCATGGACTTCATAGTAGGGATACCGACATTGAGATACCACCATGATTCCATCATGGTCATAGTGGATAGATTGAGGAAATTTTCTCATTTTTATCCAGTGAAGACCACCTATATAGCTAGTAAAATAGCAAGAGTATATTTGGATGAGATTGTTATACTTCACGGAATTCAGAAAGATCATCTCGTGACCATGATCCCTAATACACATCACATTTCCTCGGACTACCATGCAACATGCCATTGAGATGATTATCAACTTCAGCTCAATATATCATCCAAAGATAGATGGACATACGGAGTAGGTGAATCAGAATTTATAGGACATGCTTTGGATGTATGTCATGGATCATCAGTCAAAGTGGGGGAGTACTTGTATTTGGTGGAGTTTTCCTACAACAACAATTTTCAGATTTCTATTGGGATGACACCATTTTAGGCACTTTATGGTAAGGAGTGTAGGACACCTTTGAGTTGGGATAAACTTGAGGACAGAGTATCTATTGGCCCAACCTTGTTATAGGACATAGAGTAGTAGGTTGTTTTGATCTAAGAGAGGTTATAGGAGGCACAGGATAGACATAAGAATTATGCATATAAGAGGAGATTCGACTGCAGTTATGAGGTGGACATGAAGGTGTTTCTTCATGTCAGACCTGATAAGAGTCTTATCCATTTCGGAAAAGGCTCTAAGTTTTCTCCTATATTTGTGGGTTTTTTCGATATCCCGAGTGGATCGGTCCCTTAGATTACCATCTAGCCTTGCCACCCAGCTTTTCTCACGTGTATGTTGTATTTCACGTATATGTTCTTAGGAAATATATCCCATATCCATCTCATGGTGGACCTACATATATTTTAGAGCGCAGGACCCTGGGCCTTCAAGGCCAATATATTGATTAGGTATGAGTCCAGTGGAATATATATGATGAGATTGATGCTACATGGGAGGATGCTACATTGCTATAAGCTAAGTTTCTACACCTATTTCATTGACATCAAGGAGGAATTTGAGTCTAAGGGGAGGGGGATGTAGTGCCCACTCCTCTTCAACACTTATTATATTTTGATTTTAATTACTATTGACTATAGATATGGATGTTATTGTATCATTTTAGTTTAGTAGGATGTTAGATGATAGAGACATTTTAATTATTGATCAATTATGATTTTTGGATTCTTAGAGACATAGAGAGACATTTTATATTGATGATGATTATGTGTTGTAAACATATATATTAATGAAACTTGAAATTGTAACGCCGTTAAAACAACCCACTTGAGACCCAAGAATAACCTAGGATAAGATAGGAAAATTATGGAATAATTTTTTTTTTTAATTTTAAAAGAATCTACAACCATGTTATAAGGAAACCGTTGTCTCTAATAGGTTCTAGAAAAATTCAAATCTACTAGAGTATACTTTTCTTTTATTAATAAATATTAGAGGTCACAAGGTCCAAAATTTAGGGTTAGAATTTCAATTAGGTTCTAAGGGAAATTCCTCACGATGCGCATTCTCTAACAGGATTAAAGTCTCAACATGACTTTTATCATAATTGATAGATCCAAATTTTTGTAAACCATTTCTATTGGATAGGAAATTTCCTCACCTTTTCAATGATATAAAGAAGTCCTCCTACCTCCTCATAAAACTCAAGTTATGGGAGGAAAATTTTCCCAAGGACGGGACTGCGGGTCTAGGGGAGAAAATTTTCCCTTTCGCGCTTCGGTGGAGTGTTGAAGAGTTTTAGTGTTCTTTTCCTTTTCGTGATAAAAACAAAATTTTCTTCCATGCACTCGTGAGCTCGAGGAGGACACGTGTCATCTTATAAAAGCTTAGGCGGAAAGTTGGGTTATCGGTGCAGTTTTTGGTTTTAAGATTTTAAGGGGGAAAGTTCAAAGTATTAAAACATTGCGCACCTCCGCTGACTCCTAAGGCTGCCACGTGTCAGAATTCCATTTATCATGGGTGGGAGGGTGGTGAGATCGCAAGTCCATAAAAATTGTTTTTCCATAGCAATGGTGGGGATGGGAAATTTGTGGAGAAATTTAGGAAATTTTGTCAACATTAGAATTAAAATGCTAACTTCCGTAATCCCCCGTGCCTCCGCCGAGCCATGTGGTAGCACCCGAATGGTCATGCGGGTTGGCGAGGTGACGGGGAAATTTATAAAAAAATCCAAAACTATTTTCATAAAAAGGTAAATTTAGAAATTTCTACCCTCCGCCATGCTACGTGGAAGTACTCGATTAGATGTGGGATGGCCAAGCCATGGGAACTTTAGGAATTTTTTTCCAAAGTTAAAATTTAAATTTTTAATCGTTAGATTGTTTATGAAGGCTGAATTGAAGTAGAAACTTCAAAGGGCCATAACTTTTGATACAGAGCTCAGTTTTGGGAAAATGAGAACTTTCTGGAAATATTTCGATGCCATATTTGAACAGAGATCATTAAGTTTTATTGTTTTGATAAATTTTAAGGGGAAATGTTATGAAAACGGCTTACAGATACATTATTATGCATTTAACCGGTAAATTTTAACTTGTGAATTTTATTCAATCTAATCTTTTTCCTCTTTTAACATGTGAAATAGACATTATTGATTTTTTTAAGAGGAATTTCAGGATGTATTGGAAGGTAACTTTTCTTGATTGATTTCCAATTTGAATTTTTACAACTTCTGACAGCAAAAAGACTGTGAAAGGTTTGGGCCCGATTTTGCAATGTTTTGAAGGATTTTTCCTTAAGTGTTTTAGCCCAATTGAGTTCATTGATATCATAGCATGCTAGATTTTAATGTTTCAATGTTGATTATTGTTTGTAGGCTCGAACTGTGCATTTTAGAGAAGTATTTTCCAGCTTTTAAATTTTAAAATAGAGATCGATTAAAAGGGTCTATCTAACTTTTTCATCATTCAAGTATGGAAGTTCATTCTAATCCTATTCAAATCCATTTAGTTGATTCAACAAACCATTTAATGGCTAAAATGTAAAGTTTGGTTTCCAATTTTTCTTATTTTCAAAAGAACAAAGTAATACAATTCCTTCATATGTATTCCTTTCTTTCAAACAGAGATTTCAATAACATTTAAAGATCAAATTTCAATGCAACAATGAAAATGAAGAAATCTATTGCAACCCTTTAGTGATTTCAAATACAACTTTACATCTCTCAATTTCTTGAATGCAAACAATAGATTTCAATTTCTTTCTTTCAAATGAAAATAATAGAGTATATATATCTTTCATATTTTGAATTTACAACTCCCATAGCTCAATACAAAGTATCTTTCCATTACAAATAATATACAGATCATCTACTTTGAATTGGGAAAGGTTACAATGAGATTTCATTTCACATTGAACTATCAAACTATCTTTCTCCTCTCGCCTTAAAAACAACATAAATTTCTCCTTTTGGATCACAACAAAGGCATGGGAAAGGGAATGCTCTCCACCCAACCAAGACATCCAATGAAGAGGAGAAGACATCCTTATTCATTCACCCCGAGCCCCAACCACAATGCAATAAAAGGTGTGATTCAACTCATGGCAACAACAGGATTCCACATGTACACATACATATTTCACAATAAAAATACAGTTAAAAATAGAATGTAGTTTATAACTACATTTAAAACACACAAACAAGACTAAGACTTCATCAAGCAAGCCAAAGGAGCAAGGAACTATGGGGGAAGTTTGTTATGCCTCCCAATGGGAAATGGGTATCCACTTGTAACTAACCACCAATTTAATTCATCACACATATCCTTATGCCCCCCACAATCCCTCCTTATGCCCCCCAAAAATTTCCTTATGCGCCCCACAAAGTAAGAAATGCAAGCTATTTCTTTTCCATGGTGGATCCCAATCCCAAACTCCCTCCACAATAAATCTGATGCCACCAACATTCCCTTATGACCTCCCTCAATGATTCCCCATAGCCTTCTCCTACACCATTCCTAAGTAGTCTACCGAACCAGCCAACAAACACACAAAAGATTCACCATTCACACAAACATAAAAGGAAGTAAAAGAATATATGAAGAAATAAGATCCTACCTCTCCATGGTAGATTTTTTTCCAATACAACAAAATTTCAATGTAAAAATATAGTCCAAAATCAACAAGAGCTCCAAACAGCCAAGGAAAATTCACCCCCAAAATGAAGTTGTTTCACCTTTTTCTTAGATTCTTCCTTTGAATGGTTGATGAAACAATTAGGGTAACGGACGTAGGAGGAATACCTATTCAAGTGTCAGTTTGATGGGTTGTTATGTGCGTATGAATTTTGAATCCACAGCTGACCGTGAGAGCTTCCTTTTGGCTAGGAGGAACTACCTATAATGAAAGAAAGACCACCAGAAAGCATTAAACAATATGGGTAGTGAACTGCCTAGCATGAGCTAGATCCGGGAAGTATGGCACTTCCTAGATGGCTTTCAGTCCACTGTTTTAAACAAATTAATGCTGAAAACAAAGTAAATCCTATTGTTATTTTAAAATGATTTAGGTATCTCACTTAAAACACAATAAGAAATAGATCTAATCTAACAGGCTAGGCTAGAATAGAATCCACAGGTCAAAGGGTTGGTTCTGAGTTCTACAGGTCTGATGAAGGTGTTGGGTAGGTCACAAGTGAGTGAGGGTAAGGTAAAATGGGGTGGATAGGTCTCTACTTAAGGCTATGTGGGAAAACATAGAGACTAGTGTTGGTCAGGGGTGACCGACCATGCGGTTAGGTACAACCAAAGACCTAAGTTACTGTGAGATCTGGGAATGTCACAGAACGGGGTTTTTGGTCCCCTTTGTGATTACACAAAGGATTTAGTTGGTTGGGAGGAGGTATTAGGTGACAAGGGTAGGTTTTTACGAGGTTTTTATGGGTCTATGAAGGTACAACACATTGGAGATGGTTAATAAGGAGCAAGATGGACAATAGGTGGTAAAACAATGATGAAAGGAATTCACTAGGGAAGTATGATATTATACTTACTTGGATGTCATTTCTTGAAGTCTATGTGTGAAGAATGGAGGTGCTAATGATGTGTTTTTGAGGATGAAAGTGATCACCAACTAGAGAAAAGCTTTTCCATGGGCTACATGCACACTCCTCTTTTCTTGGATAGATCCAAATGTGGATGGGATGGCTATGCAGAGAAGATGTTCAATGTAATTCTATGGATGTGAGTTCTTACTGGAATTGGCTCTCTAAAGATGTGCTATCTTTTGAGATATCACTCTTGCTCATCAATCGTATTGATCCCAATGTTTTCCAACCTTGAGAATAAGGGATTTTAGGAGTTAAAAGGGGGAACCAAGAGCGGTCTAGGTTAATTGGCGGTGGTTAGGAGTAACCGATGTCCTTCAAGATAGGATTTTATAGGTTTGCCAAACTTATGAGAGATCCTCCATATTTCCTTGGATCTCATGTCGTTATCCCACGGATTAGACTGGGATTTTTTTAGCATGCGGGAATGTTGTTAGAGGGAGTGTAGGCATTGATTTTTTAGTTTTTGGTAAGTCTTAGTTAGTTATGGTAACTTGCTAAGAATAGGTCTTAAGGTGAGTTAGCTTTATGAGGTGTCTAAGTGAACTATATGTGTAGATATTATTTAAATAAGATGTTTAAATAATAAATATAGTGAGGGTAAAGCATTAATTTAATTAAATTAATACTAGTGTGGTAAAGGGGGCCATGGGTAGGTGAAAGTGATGAAGGGTACTTATTGGTTGAGGTACAAAAGAGGAGTGTGACCTAATTTTAGTGTCTCAGTATTTTGCCCCTTTTGTTTCATAGCTTGTATTGGTAAGTGATGCTAACAAAAATAAGATGTGGTTGCCCCATGTGTGGGTGAAGGTGATCCCCCTCAAACTAGGAACTCCATTGCGGTAAATGGGTCAAGCGGTGAGTGGTTTGATAAAAGGTAAATGTGAAGAAAAGGTAAATAGGTGTAGGGAAGATGGTGAAAGGTCTACTTGGGCAATCGAGGTAATGGGTCATGGTCAAATGTAGTAATAGTCAAATGCACACACACGTATAAACTACATCACACTACTAGTCAAGAGCAAGCAAACTCTACATCGTCTAAGGTCGATAGGTTTATCTAAACAAGGGTGAAGTGAATCTCGTATCCAATGTATATTATAAGGTCGAAACACAACGTAGGTTTTATGCAGAACATTTAGGTATGTTTTGGTACACCAAAGGTAGGGTCAAGATAAATGGTCACGACAATAGGCTAGGTAAGGTCATTAGGTCAACAACACAGGTAATAGTCCTACAAGGTATAGCAAAAACATGAGGTCAAAGGTCACTAGTGATGGTCTAGGTCCAAATATTGAGATCACAACACGGGAAGGAAAAGGTAGGGTTAAAATAATAAGGTGTCAATAGCGGATGCGAGGAGGTTGAAGAGGGTGGAGGGCCAGAGGTGAAGGTAAAGTGGTCTAGGTATGTGTATGGGGGGAAAAAGAGAAGGAAGGTAAGGAAAAGTAGGTAAATGGGGGTAAAGAGTACATAGGGTAATCGACATCGATCAGAATGAACTGATGACGGTGTAGGGTAACTGATGATGGTAGTCTAGGGAAATAGACTAGTAGCAATCAATGGGTAACTAAAATTGGTTGGGTCGGGTACGGTATAAAAAGTGGATAACCCGCGTTTGAAAATTCATTTGTGCATGTGGGATATGGTTTAGATGTCAAGTTTTTTTAATTTATTGATTTGTTGATAGGAACAGGAAATCGGGGTAAAGGTGGGGAAAATGGTTAGGGTAAAGAGTGGTCGAGCTAACCTTCCAGGGCCCCATGCCCTAAAAGTGCTACCTACATAGTCCTAGTGAAAAGGGACCTCAGACTAATGTAGTTCTCCCATAAGCTAGGGAAGAAAGATGAAAATGAGTTAGTAGGTTTTTAGGCATGTAGTGGGTTTTAGGTTTAATGAGTGTGGGTAGATTATAGGTAAAATGATGCAGGTGAAGGTGATTATGGCGAAAGGGGAGTGCTACCCCCAAAGGTAAGCGATAAGGACCAAGTCTTGTATAAGGTAATCAGAACATAAACAAAGATAGTTTAAAAGATAAGAGGGGGCCATAGAGCCACCTGATTGGGTAGGAACCTACCGAGTAGATCATACCTTGGAGGAGGTGATAAACACAAGACCCAAAAGACACCACACGATTAACGGTTCTATGATGAAGGTAGTCACAGGATCACCAAATGTCTAAATTCCAAGATGTCCCTTGAGGTAACTGAGGAAATGAGGGTAGAAATGGTAAGTGGGAAAAGGTAGTTAATTTGATATGTTTGAGTGACAGGGCTTTTGGGAAAGAGGTCCTAGGGCACAATGGGCAAGTCCATGACTAAAAATTTTTGTTTCTTGTGATAGATTGATCGATGTAGGAAGTCTATATGGGATAAATAATATGGTACTCCTTGAGGTCTTCATGAAGCTGATTGATGTGGGAAGCTTCATTTTCTCTCATTCTCTATTTTTTTTTTTGAAAGCTTCACATAGCTATCCTTCTAGGGAGCAGTCTATTTATAGTAGCAATTTGGTTGAGAGGAAGATGTCCTTTTGAGGGAGTCATCTGTTATTAGAAGTTTGACTTAAGAAGTTTTTTCCCATTAGAGGTCTTTGAAATCATGGACAAGACCAAGGTGAAGGATAGGACTCTTGTTCAAAAGGCAAGGTGGAATGACCATGGGATATCATCTAAAGATAGACAAAAGTATCCATGAGAATCATGCTATGTGTAGTGCCATGGTGCATGTATTCAAGAGTAGATAACAAGTGACGGGTACTCACATGATTCTTGTTTAATCATTAGGGAGGTGTATGAAGTGGATAGTGCTCAAGGGGTGAGCCTATAAAGAGACATAGGGTGAGGTAGGACAACAAGTCAATAAGAGAATAGTCGAAGATGTAATGCGTTGAGGGGCTCAGGTTAAGGTTTACCCTCAAGTGAGAACAAACGATAGGCACCTGATCCATAGGTATGATTTACGATGTAGGGTCTGAGCTAATTAGGAGAAAACTTACGCCATTTTCTTTTCTCCACTTTGGTTACATGTTGATTTTATTTCAAAACAAGGTCACCCACTTGAAAGGTTCGTTCATGAACACGTTTGTCATAGGCACGCTTGATGCGTTTTTGATAGACTTGGAGGTGATCTAGAGCATTAAGACGATGTTCATCTAATAACTCCAGTTGTGCCAAGTGGTCCTAACGAAATTCATCATCAGTAAGCATGTCATGGAGAGAAATGTGGAGTGAGGGGATCTGGACTTTGAGAGGCAAAATAGCCTCTGTACCGTAGACTAGTGAAAAGGGTGTAGCTGTAGTGGCAGTGTGAATACTAGTACGGTATGCCAATAGAGAAAAAGGAATGTGTGTATGCTAATCCTTCCCAAAGATCATCAAGCACTTTCATGAGAATTTTATTGATAGTTTTGTTAGTGGATTCGGCTTGGCCATTGGTTTGTCAAGTAATAAGGTAAGGAGAAACTAAGTCGAATGTCGAAGGTGTCACAAAGTTTTTGCAGCGTTTTGTTTTTGAATTGTTTTCCATTGTCAATGATGAGGTGATGAGGACACCGAAGAGAAAAATGATGTGATGGTTAATAAAATCACATATTTTCTTGACTTTCGTGGCGACATAAGTGGTATGGCTTCTTGTTCAGTAGCATTTAAAGATTGTCCGATCTTTAGGATGTGCAGTGTCGTCCCGAGTATGAATTTTTTTCAATAGTTGATTCATTCAACATGGTTTACATCTCGATGGTAACGACCGATGAATATATGAGTCTTCTCGCACCAAGGTAGGTGAGTATGGATTCCTCATCCCGACATTAAACAACATTAATGGTTGGTGTGTCATCATTGATCATCTCAGATACAAAAATGGGAGAGTGGAAGGGGCCTCGCCTTCCCGTTGATAAGTTAGAGGCCCCAAGGAAATGATTTTTATGGAAAAAAATTTTAGGAGGGATAGGTTCAGGATCTATCAACTCCATTGGTGAGAGTGGTGATGAAGGTGGAGAAGGGCTAAGGTATGCAATGATTTCGATGTGGGATTGTTTGGTAGGAGGGTTGGGGAAGGCGATACCACTATGTTCATTGTGTTTACGGGTGGTACATGGAATAACGGTATGGTGGCCTTGCTCATAGAAGCTAAACAAATACCCTTCCACATGCAGCGGTGTAGGAAGGTGAGGGTGAAATGGCGATTGGTAAGTGATTGGAAATCAGTGGAAAATGGGTGAGGTTGTGATGGTGGTTCAGGTGTGTAGGTAGTAGTATCAAGTCCCCTATAGGTGAGACTAGTACGAAGATGAGGAGGACCATAAAGGAGGCTTTCTCCGATATGGTGATCATAACAAGGGTGTTGGTGAAGGATTCCATACTAATGCGGAGTAAGTAATGTGTTGAAACGATATAGGTGGTACTCCCCAGTGAGGTGTTGAAAAATACCTCCCAAGGATCGATATTTGGTATGTGGGTAGCTGGTATGGATGATGTATTGAAGGTCGATGCGGAGGTGGTGTTAACGGAATGGGGAGATAATGGGGCTATAGGAATAGAGGAGGTATGTGTAGTTGAGGTAGCGAAATGTAATGGTAGGTGGAGGTGTAGGTGAATCAAGTAGTAGGTGCAGAGGTAGATGGCATGAAAGGTATGAGTACATCATTGGGTTGGTAAAGCATGTTGCATGTTTTAAAAGGTGATAGGTCAGCTGAATGGTATAGGTGTGTCCTTTGTGTTCAAACTTTACACATTGATGCAAAGTGGAAAGAACGTAACCTATGACACGGATCCGTGGTCTACTGAGCAACAAGTTATATTAGAATTCCCCTCCAAAACATTAAAAAATTCTAGAATACGATCGAGGGCCCACACAAACGTGAAGGATGATAGTGCTATTGTGGAGGTGATAAGCATCGTTGAATGAACGGAACATGACCAGATTTTTTTGCATGTAATTGTTAGGTATGCGCATTTGAGAAAATGCTTGGGATGAGATGATGTTAATGCTAGTGTCACCATCAATAATCACACGGCGTACTCGTATGTCATTAATGTGAATAGAGATGAAGAGGGTGGGTCCGGGTCCTCGTTTTGGTGTGGCACAATCTCCTCCTCTAAGAAGCTAAGGAGGCCACTTGGTTAACAAGTTCACGTGAAGATGAAGGTGGTAATTTGGTGAGGGATGCTAAATGATGGGGTGTGATAATGGAGGCTACGGGTGTAAGGTCATTGGGTAAAACCTCGATAGATTGAAGAATCTCCATGAGGGCTTACTAATGGGAGTCTGAGGTTTGGATGAGGTCATATAGGGACATTTTGAGTGGATATTGGTGTAATTGTTTGAGCATGGTGTGATGTGTGACACCATTAGAAATAGGGTATGTGGGGCCACAGATAGTTATCTTAGGTATAGGTGCAGATGGTATGTTGGGTATAAGATTGGATTGTGGGTCAACTTCTTTTTCTTTACCCTTCTACGCATGTGTAGTGACATGTACCATGTTGATTTGAGGGAATTTGTCAAATGGAGAGGGTTTAGGGTAAGTGGCATCATGACATAAAGAGGAAAAACCTATGGGACAAGAAAATCCCTATGAGGTTAGTTGGGCACATCGACATTTGGGTGGTGGTGTGGCAAGCTCTATGTTGTGAACCATGTTAATTTCAAATTTTGTGTGTGGTTCTGGGAGTTGTGAGGGTGGAGGTTGTGGTTGTTGACTGGGTAATGTGAGAGGGGGTGTAGGTGGAGCAGGGTCCTCATCAAGAAGGTCATCGTCATCAAAGTTGGTTTTAGGTGGACACAATTGGATAAGGACAATTTTCAAGGCCTTATAGTTCTCCACATTGTGTCCTAGGACACGATGGTATGCACAAATTTTGGTATCATCAAACCCTTTTGGCTTGGGTTTGAGGGGGTCATAAGGTCAGAGTGGTGGTAATGTGATAACAAAAGTCTCGAGGAGGTTGTTTAAAATTTTGGCATAGGACCCTACTAGTGGATCACAATGGGAAGTGAACGTGGGTTTGGGTGTAGGTGTGGTTGGTTTTTAGGGAATTGTTTGTGGATTTGTAGGAAGGGGTTGAGCTATGGATTTAGGTGTTGGTGTGGTTTGAGGTATCTGTTGGGTTCGTTTGGGTAGGGGTATAGTAGATGGATGGGTAGGAGGGTGTGGTTTTGTTTTGATTACCTTGTTGTGTGGCAATGGGGTTTTGTTTTTGGGGTGCACCTTCTTGGGTAAAGGTGATGTGGGCATACAAGGTCTATGAGGGAAAGCAGATGGAGGAAGAGGGTGAGTTACCCATGGGGATAACGGGGGTGCTATGAAGGTAGATGACGCAGGGTTGTGCTTGGGGTGTGAGGGACAATGACTAAAGTGTAGTAGGTAGTGAAGCAACAGATGAAGGTATCGAGGTATTGGTTGTAAAGAGACTAAAGGTGCAGGTATGATTCATGTTGTGTGCTTGGGTAGGTTAGAAATTTGTGAGGCCAGAATGGGTGGTTGGGTTATTGGGTTATGATTGGGTGAGGGGTGCTTAACCCTATTGGGCAATTGAGGTCTGAAGGCAGATGGGACATGTGTGGGAGTGATTGTTGCGGTAGGGGTATGAGGTTGATGACTTTGTTTCTTTAGTTTGGGTGTCAGAGTAGGTGTGGTTTTTACGTTGGAGGATGTAGCTAAATCTAGTTTAATAGGTCGATGGGTAAGGTTGGTGGTTGGGGTTACCCCTAAAGTGATAATAGGTTTAGTGGAGGTAAATGTTGTAGGTATGGGTTTAGGTTTAGGCATAGGTCGGGTTATGGGTAAGGATGTGGTGTGAGTGCTAATGGGTATCGTGGAAGTGGTTGTAATAGTAGTGGTTGTATGTGGTTTGATAGGTGGAAGTGTGCTTGGGTAGATGGTGGAGGTGGCATCGAGCAATTTCTACATTTGTGTTGATACAGGGAGTAAGAGGTGCCCCCATAACAAGGCTCTATCCACATACTCTAAGTGATCAGCCAAATGTGAGAATGGCATGTTTGTGGGTGGAGTTGGTGAGGACCTCATGGGAATTCCCATAAAATGAATCTTGGAGATGGGGAATTGGCCGGCTTCAACTTCCATGGGTAAGAGAGCTGAAAGTAGGTCTGTTGGATGTCAGGTAGCAGATGGAGAATGTTCACCATGAGGTAAAGGTATCTCTATTGGGTCTATGATGGGTGGAGGAGATGATGGGAGCTCCTCTGTGGGTGGAGGAACTAATAGGTGCTCCTCTATGGGTGGAGGAGGTAATGGGTGCTCCTCTATGGGTGGAGGAATTATGGTAGGTAAAGGTTCACTGAGTGGAGAAGCTAGGGGAGAGATGGTCTCAATGTTAGTAGAAGACTCCTCTGTAGGAGATGAAGGGTGTTCCTCTATTGGTGAAGGAATAGTGATGGTTAGGTCAGACATGGAAGGAGGGTTTCAGGCTAGGATTTCCTCTATGGAAGGGATGTGAGGTAATTGAGATGCGACAGGTACCTCGTTAAAGATCGTATGAACCTCATGAGTATGGGTATTGTGAGTGGATATCTCACCTATTTGATTGGATGAAGGGGCATGATTGTGAAATATTTTTTAAAGACTTGTAGATTTTGATTAGGGGTGGTGTTGGGATTATCCATAGTTAACTCACCTTTCTCAAGCATTTTTTTGACAATATTCTTAAAATTGATGCAGTTTCCATCACTATAACCCTTTACACGATGATAGTGATAGAAATATTATTCCTTATACCACACGGGCATGGGGCAAGCATGGTCGAAACCAAAGTGTGTGGTTTTATGGGTGGAATGGTGATGACGCCAGACTTTGATCAAATTTTCTAAAATAGAAGAGTAATGTTCCCCAATTGGGATGTATTTTCATTACTCTTATCTAAATCGAAAATCTGTCATGAGTGATAGACTAGATGAGGGTGTGGCTTGATTGGATGGATGAGCTGGGCCGGCCTTGAGTACTACTGCGTCAGTGGTACCTTTAGCCTTTGAATAATTTGTTAGTGCTTTAGAAGAAGAAGAGGTTTCAGTCGACTTGAATGTCAAATTCTTATTTCGTAATTGGATTTTCTTCTCTTCAATAGCTCAAATTTCTAACTTTCGTGCCATAATAAATGCCTCATTGAATGTTCAGAAAGTTTGGACCTGCAAGGTTGGGGAGATATGTCTGGTGCAAGCTCAAGTGAAGAGCTCGATGAGTTTAGTTTGTGGCAGTTGAAAGGTAAGTTGATTGATCAAGCTGTGCCAGCGAGTGAAAAAATATGTGATAGATTCATCCTTGTATTGACGTGTGGAATATAGATCGATTATAGTAACTTTCTTTGTGATGTTGATAGAAAAATGATCCAAGAAAGCTTGGGCTACACCGATTGAATGAAAATATGGAGTGTTGGGGTAACCCACTATACCAATCTAATGGTGGTCCAGTGAGGGACATGGGAAAAGTTCTCAAAATTAAGGCATCATCATGAGTAATCAAATAACATCCATGTTTAAATGAGCGTAAATGTTGTTGTGGGTCTTCCTTACTATTGAATTTAGGCATTTCCCAATGCATAAGGTATGGATGGATGGGAATGGATGGGTGAATAGGCTCATTGCAAATCTCCTCATAAGTGAGAGTGTTGTAGGATTTAGAAACTGATGCCTCCAGTGTTTGCATCTTATCCATCATCAATCTAATTAAGTCATTAGTGGGTTATGATGATTGGATGCCTCCTATAGCATGAGGAGGTTGATTTTGAGTGTATAATGGGCGTGACATTACAGTGTAGGGGGATGCCATGTAAGGTGGTGAAGAAGAAGGCAATGAAAGAGGGGGTATGTACCGAATGAACAATAGATGAAACAAGAGGTTGTTGGTAGTATGTATACAAGGGAGGAAGGGTAGTGGTAACCCTAGTGGCAATAGGGGCTAGTGATTGTGGAATGGAAAGAACTACATTCTGAAATGGGGTAGGGGTCACTGAAACTAGAGGTGGGAACGTAGCTACAGGTATGTATGAGACATGAGGGGTAGATGAAGTTGTATTTGGGGTAGTCACCGAGGGTATGGTAGATGTAATGGATGCTACAGGGGTAACAGACGTGGAAGTCATAGCGGGTATAGGACCTAATTGTGAAATGACTGGGGGTAAAGTGGAAGCGGGAAACACGGAGCCAGATGGGGCTGAGGTAGAATTGGGTGTGAGTGTTGGGGGATAGATATGGACATGTTGTATATCAAATGACCTGATAAATATTGAGTGGATGAATGGGAGAGGTAAAAATTCGAGGCAACAAGGTTTTGGTCAAGGATTCGTGCAAACTCCTCATCTCATAGCGATATTGGTAGGCTGGATGGGGTTCATGGATGGTGATAGAATAAAGGTTGGTGAAGGACTAGGTGAGAGCATCTAGTGATCGGTGTGGAACACGAGGGAATTTTATTATCTTCGGTCGATACCATGTGAACCTAAGATGATCAGTGGGGTTGCTTCTCTGTAAATAATACAGAAAATAGTCGGAGCAGGTAAATCTAGTGATAAAAAAATGGATGAAGTAACAAATGATGTGTGGAATGTGAAATAGGGTAACCGATGCTAGCTAGGGAAAACTGACATCGGTCATGGGTAACCATTGCTGGTTATTATGGCAAATAAGTAGTGAGTAATCAGTGAGGTAGAAGGAAAAATATGACAAGTATGTCAAATCTGGGGATGTGTAAAATGTCAATGGAAAAGGTGACAGTAATAGAGACTATGGGAAATGGAGAAAAGTGAAGTGAGAACTATCCTTTTGAATAGGTTAGCAAAAGGACGTGGAACCGATGTCTGTTGAGTGTAACCATGATGCCAGTCAGAGGTAACCGATGATAGTCACTGTGAAACTAAAACAATGATAAGAAAAAGTGGTTGTGAATTATAATTTGAAGTGGAATCAGACCCAGAATTCTAGGAATGATGGTGATATGGCCTAGGCACACTCAGGTGGAGCCAGAATACACTAGCTATGATGGGGAGTGTGTAAGGAAATACAAAAATAATGATCAAAAGCTCTCACCTCAAAATGCAAATAAGACAAAACACTAAGAAAGAACGTTCCTAGAGTGCCCATTCTATTACGTTTGTTCAAATTATGTTATTTAGGGACCGACATGAATTGTGAAGTAGATTTTTGGTGAGAATGGCTTCCTATAAATAAAAATATCTAAAGGGTGAGGTTTCGAGGTTTGTTATGGTGGGGGTGGGCTACGCTCAAGTATGACTCGACAGAGCAATGAGCTGGGTGCCCACTATGTCGTGATCATGTGATCACATACAACTTCTTCTAGGTAAGAGGTTGTTTAAGAATGTATGTATTTAAATTTTTGTGTGGTTTAGTAAGACTCGAGAGAAGAGAAAACTATATAAGTGCTTTTCTATAATTCGTTTGTCAACCATCACCAGTAATGACATCCAACGTATAGGTTGCCCTCAATTAATGTGTAATAATGCCGAAAATTAGAATGAAATGCACTTATTTTAAACCCAAATCAAAATTATGATATTCGATGACAAAAATAGATGAATAGGATGAGGGATGCTCTTTCACTAAAATGCGAAAACATGAAGACATGATTCCTTTTAAATACATGAAAAGAAAAGTTTCCTTTACAACAACTAAAAAGGAGTGGATTACAAGGAAGAAAAAATTAGTGTGTACGTTTTTAGAAGGGAAACAAACACACAATTTTTTCCTAGGAATGAATGAAATGCCAGGAAACCCGGATGGGTCCCATTGGGCATGCCAAAATGTTTCACCTTTTTCTTAGATTGTTCCTTTGAATGGTTAAAAAAACAGATAGGGTAACGGGCATAGGAGGAATACTTGTTCAAATGTCGGTTGATGGGTTGTTGTGCGCGTATGACTTCTGAATCCACAGTTGACCATGAGAGCTTCCTTTTGGCTAGGAGGAACTACCTGTAATGAAAGCAAGACCACCAGAAAGCATTAAACAATATGGGTAGTGAATTGCCTAGCATGAGCTAGATCCAAGAAGTATGGCACTTCCTAGATGGCTGTCAGTCCACTATTTTAAACAAATTAATACTGAAAACAAATTAAATCCTATTGTTATTCTAAAATTATTTAGGTATCTCACTTAAAACAAAATAAGAAATAGATTTAATCTAACAAGCTAGGCTAGAATAGAATCCACATGTCAAAGGGTTGGTTCTGAGTTCTGCAGTTTGATGAAGGTGTTTGGTAGGTCACAGGTGAGTGAAGGTAAGGTAAAATGGGGTGGATATGTCTCTTCTTAAGGCTGTGTTGGCAAACATAGAGACCAAAGCATCGGTCGGGGTTACCGACCATGGTTAGGTATAATCGGCGCCGGTTATAATGAGATCTAGGAATGTCACAGAACAGGGTTTTTGGTCCCCTTTGTGATTTCTCAAAGGATTTAGTTGGTTGGGAGGAGGTATTAGGTGACAAGGGTAGGTTTTACAAGGCTTTGATGGGCCTATAAAGGTACAAGACATTGGATATGGTCAATAAGGAGCAATATGGAAAATAGGTGGTAAAATAATGATGAAATGAATTAACCAGGGAAGTATGATATTATACTTACTTGGATGTCGTTTCTAAAAGTCTGTGTGTGAAGGATGGAGGTGCTGATGATGAGTTTTGGAGGCTACAAGTGATCACCAACTGGAGAAAAGATTTTGCATGGGCTGCATGCACACTCCTCTTTTGCTTGGGTAGATCCGAATGTGGCTGGGATGGCTGTGCAGGAGAAGATGTTCAATCTCCTTCTTTGGATGTGAGTTCTTGCTGGAATTGGCTCTCTGAAGATGTGCTATCTTTTGAGATCTCACTCTTGCTCATCAAATTTCTTGCTCCCAATGTTTTCCAACCTTGATAATAAGGTAGTTTAGGAGTTAAAAAGGGGGAACCGATAGTGGTCCGGGTTAACCGGCAGCGTTAGGAGTAATCGACGCGATCAAGGTAGGATTTTCTAGGTTTTCCGAACTTAGGGGAGATCCTCCATATTTCCTTAGATCTCATGTCATTATCCCATGGATTAGACTGGAATCTTTTGTGAGCATACGGGAATGTTGTTAGAGGGAGTGTAGGCATTTATTTTTAGGGTTTGGGTAAGTCTTAGTTATGATAACTTGCTAAGAATAGGTCTTAAGGTGAGTTAAATTGATGAGGTGTCTACGTGAACTATATGTATATATATTATTTAAATAATAAATATAGTGAGGGTAAAGCATTAATTTAATTAAATTAATTAAATTAATACTAACTTGTGGTGAAGGGGGCCATGGCTAGCTGAAAGTGATGAAGGGTACTTATTGGTCGAGGTACGAAAGAGGAGTGTAACCTAATTTTAGTGTCTACGAAATATGCCACAAAGTGAAATCAACTAACCAAGTAACCCACAACAAGCCAAGAAAATTCAAATTTAAGGAAGAGGGAAGAGAAGAGGATGAGGTGGATCCATGTAGGATGCCACATCACACATCCTCAACTCCAACACAAAAAGTCAACTTCATTCCCCCAAGCATAATAAATAGGTGGGTGAAAATATGACAAATTACTTACACACTCCAACCAAGCCCACACCCCATAAGGACTGCAAATTTAAAACATGAAGAAAGTGCAATTAAAACATGCAACTTGACTTATAAAAATGCATTAAAAAGGTCTAAAATCAACCCTCCAACCATAGGTATGGTTGGTAAATAAAATTAAGAGGTATGGGACAAGTTTTACTTTTCCCACAAGCCTCTAAAATCAGCCTCCGAGGACAATTTCTGAATTTACAAGAAGGTGGAGTTTTTCACACTCAAAAGTAAACTTACACATCACTTACACATACTTATAACATTTAATACAAAATCCAACCACTTCACTAATTACTTTCTTATGACATATTGATTTGTTTACTTTAACAACATTATTATTCACAACATTAACAGAACATTTAATAACTAATAGAAAAGGGTAAAAGCATCACAAAATAAACACATGCAAACATTAATAAAAGAAACCACATTAATAAATACATAATGCCCCTTGGTCACATTAAAAGGTAATCCCCCATGGGAATCTTTAACAAAAACAACACACATACACAAAACATGTTGCCATGGTGACCTTGTTGAATTCATCTAGAATTCCAATGTGGTTGGTCTCTAATCCCCTGATGTTTGTTGTGATATTTTAACCTGTAAAACACAAATACCTCCTTTGGCGTCGTGGCCATATCAAAACATTCAACATGATATAAATATAATCACAAAATAATTTATACATATGAATCATAACAACATCAAGGCAATCAACATTATCACTTACAATTTATATCAACAAATATATCATCATCATATAATGTCCTTTTTAGGTCTACTCACAATATTAAAAATCACATGGCCAAAAACATTCATAATATATCCATGTCAAATAGTATATCATCATCCACATATGAAGTGTCTCTAATAGTCATCATGCATCATAACTAAATCAAGATCAAGAATAATCCATGGTCCAACATCTAACATCATACTAAATCAAAACAATAATAATGTCCATAATGTAATCAAAAGTATCAAGATTAGTATCAAAATGTGTCAAAGGGAAGTGGGCACTACAGAAATTATAGTCGTGTTGAATAGGATTTAACTTTTGAGCTGATTTTGTGATCCTATTGATATTGATAAAAGATAGAATTGATATGTTGTTCAAATTTTAGATGAATGATAGCATTGTTTAGTGGAGATGATGATTTATCTAAATATGAATGGTTATTGAGTTACGTGCATCTATTTTATCCTTGATGTTTTTATGTGGCAATGAGGCCAAATGAGGTATTGTGTGTGTGATTTTAGGTAATTATATCACAACTATCAAAGTGGGTATTGGAGACCATATTTCCATTGTATTTTATTTATTATAGAGTATTGCATTTAGTTTGTGATGCAATTTATTTAATCATTGTTGATTAACGTGCTTTATTAAGTAATTCGATTATGTTATTAAGTTATCCGGGGATGTGACAAATGATTCATTTATTATGTTTGTTGGTCTTTTGTAATATGTGAGTTTGATTCAGTGTAAATGATTTTTAGTGTTGTACACTCTACCTCACCTTGGAATTTCGGATTTGGGCTTAAAGGCCATTTTTGAAGGCTTGTGGGACAAGTTAAGAATGTCCCACACCTCTTAAATTATTATGTAAACCTTACCTATGGATTGGGGGAAAAAAATAGACCCCATTATTTTTTTGTAAGACAAAAGTGACATTTATTTGCACTTTTCTTACAATGGGATTGAATTGTGTGTTAAACATGTTTTTCATTCCTTTCAACGAACCATTTATTTTTGCAATGGGGTTGAGGTTTGACTTGTGATGTAGATTTTAGGTTGAGTGATTTGGCATCCTACATAGAGATACCTCATCCTCCTCTCTCCTTTTTCTATTTATGTATGTTTAATTGTTTGTTTGGGGTTACTTCATTTATTGTTGTGCTCTTGTATTTTGGAGTTAACGATCTTGGGGAGTTCTTATTGATTTTTTGGAGCTTGTTGGAGTTGGTTGGAGCTTGAAGGATCTTAGAGGGTGATTTAATTATGAAATGCTTACCATGGAAAGGTAGGAGTTACACTTATTTTACTTGTTTTGTTTTTGTATGCTTGTTGGGCTCTTGGGTAGAATGCCTAAGTATGGTGTAGGAGAAGGCTATGGGTATTATATATGTAGGGAGGCATAAGAGTTATTTATTTTTTTGGGAGGGATTTTAGTTTGGGTGCCCCACCTTAGATAAGAAAATACACGAATTTCTTACTTGGTTCTTTTGAGGGAGACAAGAGAATGTACGGAAAAAATTATTAAGAGGCATAAAATAATGTGGGAGGCATAAGACGATCTTGAGGGAGGCATAAGAGTTGTGTAGGGATATTTAGATATGTATTTGAGAGTTTTGAGGTGGGAGCCTAATCCTATTGGGAGGCATAACTGATCTCCCCATAGATCCTTGCTACATTGCCTTGCATTTCAAGCCTTGTTTATTTTTAAAAGTTATATGATTGTGATTGTTTTCTTGTGTTGAGTGAAGTTTTATATGGTTGTGAAATTGTGTTTTTATGTTTATGAAATGTTGTATTTTCATGCGAAATCATTGTAATTTTTCCATGAGCTAGATCCATCCCTTATTGCCTTGTGGTTGGGGCTCGGGGCCAATGAGGAGGATAGTTTCTTCTCCTCATTGGATTTTTTGTTATGGTCGAGAGTGTTTCCTTTCCCCAATTTTTGGTTATTGTGATTAGAGTGAAGACATGGTGGAGCTCTTGTTGGTGATTTGGAGTTGAGATCATTTGTTGAAGTCCAAAAATAAATCCTTCTTTGTGAGAAAACGTTACTTGTAATTCCTACTTAGGTGGAAGACTAGTAGTATTGTATGTGATAGGAAATTTGTATTGTATAGTTTATTCATTAAGTTGTAATACATTATTGAAAAGGAAAATCTTTGCATTGTAAGAGAATGAGTCATGATCAAAAGAAAAAGGAAATTTCATTGTTATTGTAAGTGTTTGCATTATTGTATAAATGAAGGAAGAGTATGGAAGTGTAAAACATTAATGATGTATTGTTAGTAAATTTTAAATTTATAATAGTTGTTTTGTTATCCGTGAGTAAATATTTCTAGTGAAAATGAAAATATGCACTTAGTTGTAATAAGTTATCTTGTTAGATTGTATTTTTTTGTAAAAGGGGAAAACTATGATAATTAGAATTAGATTAAATTTCATTTCTTCATTGAGTTAATTTTTTTGCGAAAAATAATCTTATAGTTGTGTTCTTGTTTCTATAGAAATAGAAAATCTTTAAATGTAATAATTTTAAGCATGGAATGAATAAATGGTTAAACCCTTCAACTAGAGACTTTACGATTTTAAATTCAAGCTAAGGGTAATCTCTAAAACACTCTAGTAAAATTTATTTTTGAAAATTTTATGGAAATTATAATTCTATTTTTAAAGAACAGACCGCCACTGCAAAGCGGCGGCGATCTCGAACCACCGATTAGTCCAGAGCGGTGGTCTATCAACCACCACCTAGTTATGTGCTGGTTTGTGAATTGTCACCCGTAGGGTGGTTGTTTGAGGATTGTTGGCCTTCTTTGGGCGGTAGTTATGTGATGATGGAATGATATAAATCCACGTCAAGATATAAACTTAAAATTGATCAAATTGAAATATGAGCCTATTAAATATAAAAATTATACCACCAACATATTATAGGGGAACAAATTAATTTTTTGAAGCATGTAAATCTTTAAATAGATGTTTTAATGTACTCAATCTCATACATTGTAATGGAGGTAGGGTTTGGCCCAAATAGAGAACCCAAAATGGAAATAATTAAATAACAACTCCAATTTAGAATGGAAACCTCTACAATCTTCAAGTGGAACACATTATTCAAATAAACACATAAACTAAACTAAGATAAGTTTAAATCTAGGTGATTTTCCTTCATGACTCCTTCTTTCCTTGCTCCCATGGCTTCCATTACTCCAATGTGTAAATTAAACACAATAAGAGTGACCAAATGAGGAGCGTAGGGAGAAGGAAAAGGTTTAATAAATTTTCATAAGGATAGTTAGGGTTAGAATGGAACCCTAAGATCTAGTGGCCACAATTGATTTAATCCAAGGGTTAAGAATTAACCCTACAATTGTTAGGTAAGAATGAATATTATGGATTTTTTTAATAATTCTAAAGGTATGTGTAAATGGGTGAATTGGGCCATTTAATACCCGATAGGTTAAGTTATTTATTTATCTCTGGTGTGTTTTAGAAATTAATTTCATAGACATTAAAGAAAACTAATTTAAGTGCACTAAGGTAAGTAAGAATAAAGACTTATTAGATATGGATTGAATGATAATTCCCAAGAGAGAAACTATTTAACATAGTGAAAGAAATTAATGGTAAATTATCTAGTGATGATAATTAAATTGACATTAACACTCAAGTTAAGATTAATTAATAAATAATCTAGACTGGATCTATCCTATGAAATGTAACATTTCTTGTAGGAATTAATTGAACTCGTATAAGGGTTTGTCACCATTGCGTCCTATTTTTTTCAAAATAAAAAAGTTACGTAACTTTCTAGATAATTACTTATGTTTTAATGTGGTTTTAGAACTTCAATTTGTGGGTGTTACAATCATATTACAGATTTGAAAGAGAAATCACTACATGAAATTTTGCATACTATGGAAGAAATGAAGACCGTTAACTCAACCTTAAGATCCTAGCTCAAGTCGCAGAAATGCAAGATATGTATGAAGAAAATTGTGTTTCACCTTTCCACACCAATATTTGATGATGATAACAAAAAAATAGAAGATCTCGATGTCCTCCTAAGTGAATTAGTAGATGAGATTAAAGGTGTAGGTAAGTATTCCTCTCTCTTTATTTGTGAAGAAGAACATGAATGTTAAGGAAAGGATATTCTTGAATCTTATGTGAGTATTCTCAATCTTGAATACTCTTCTCTTCCATGTAGGATAATAGAAAAGAATTTTTTTAGATAATTTGTAATGAAGGTAATTATTCATAGCAGATGAAAGATTTTTTGATTGGATTCAAGGTCATTTTGTTCTCACCACCTTCGGATACCATATTAGGTTGGAACAAGAATACATAATTTAAAATTCACTCAAGGGTGATGAATGCTTCTATGAATAATTAAATGATTATAGTTTTGAAAATGATGCCAATGTCAATTTTTACCAGGTAGGTATTGAAAACAATTATTCCCGACAACAAAGTGGGAACATACAGAATCTTGTAATTTATTTTCAAATCATATTGCACTCATTTTTCACAAGATCCAATTTTATTGAACATGTTTTTATGGAACTACATTGACTTGAGGATAATGAATACCTTCCTACCATTGATGTTTTCTCCATTATTGACTAAGAAGATAGTGAACGAAAAGAGAATTAGTTTTTTCTCACTTCTTATAAGTGCCTCACATTGAAGGAATGATTTTGTGTTAGGGATAATTTTAAGAGGCTTCGGAAATTAGAGGCGGAAAATCTTTGGTAAATATCCATTAAACCACTATCATGACTAGATAATTTTCTATGACATAGGTGAATTTTATTACATAGTTATGTGAAAGATTCTTGTTTCATGATTACAAGCTTCTTGTTCTACAAGAATAAGATTCTTGTCACAAAAAGAAATCTTCTTGTCATGTGACAATAAGTTTCCTGTCACATGAAAATAATTTTTCTGCATTGTCACAATAAGTCTCCTATCATGCCATAATAATTTTCCTATCATGTGAAAATAAGTTTCCCGATCACGCTTATAACTTCCTCTCACATGCGCAACCTTATGTCATGCATCTCAAACTACTTACTCTATTATACTTTGGGAACCTAGTGAACTAAACCTTTTTATATAAGATAATTTTTCAACAGTAGGAAAATCCAACCCCTAAAAAATTTACTAGAAAATTTAGACAAAAGGTACAATTTGTCATAGTCTAAAACATTTTCCTTTTTCAGATATCGAAAATATATAATATTTGTCAAATCGGAATATTCACCTCTAAAATTTTCCTTATTTCATGTTGCAATTCAATAATCATGAATTTTTCCATGATAAATGAAATGTCTCAACTTTTGAGAACATGGAGGAATGGATTCTCATAATAATAGAGCATCAAGTGGAAGCTACAAAAAGAAATAATTTAAAATAGATCTTGAGGTTTTCATTGGTAACAAGATTGTTTTCAATGCATTATAATGATGTAGATGTAATCTTGGTTAGTCTCCTTGTTATTGAATGATGCAAAGACATCGAGAGGATCATGGTTTGATCAAATAGTGTTTTTATGATTTATAGGTCGGATTTCAATCTATTATTAGATGATGGAAAATACTTCTCCAAAACCATTTCGAGTATGTGTACATTATTTAAAACCTATGTAAATATCCCTCCATTGTAATATAGTTTGAGTTTTTGTTGTGTTTTGTTTCCCTCTTTTGGTGTGTTTCACTTTCATGTGTTTTTTCGTTCGTGTGTGTCTGGAAGAAATGATTCCATAATCCTAACGGATAAGAAACTAGTCTATGCATTGATTTGAAATGATGGGGTTCCTTTTTTCCCTATCCTCACTATGCTTGATCTAGGACATATCCCTGAGATGGAGCCAATTATTATCATGTGTTTTTACAAAGGAAAATTAAAACTTGAAACATGACAACTCAAATGTAGTTGTAAACATTTTCTTGAAAACCGTCCTAAAACCCCCTGATCTGTATTCTCTCCCTTTGGTATCTATCATATCCTTGAAATTATTCATTATTAGTTTATATACCTAACCAAGTTTTAAAAATGTTGAGACAAGTTGACTCATGCGAATTCAATGCAATGGTTTTAATGGTGGATTGTTCGGTAGGCATAGAAAGTATTTTTACCTTTCTTGGATAGGTGTGCATCCTCTAAGAGAAATTTGAAATATAAAAACCATCTAGGAGTGATTTGTATGATTTAAATATGTAATGGAACTATTTTACAAACATTTACGGAAATTTCAAAGGTTTAGGAATAAGCATAGTGAAAGTGTGTTTTTCGGGTGATGGAGCTTACAATTTAAAATAGTATGTGCACTTCATCATATGAATCCAAGTGATTTGTTAGGATTTAGGATTCACAAAATTATTAATTGGAAATATAATTCAAACCTCTACATGTTGGGACATTCATTGTTTTCACAAGACCTAAGATCTTCTCAAAGAAACTTAGTTCCAACAAACTCACCCTATTGTTAGAAAAACAAAAAAAGGGGGGGTTGCAGGAATAATTGGATCTTGAGACCCATTGTATTTATCTTGGAGTTTTTTGGGATTAAATTTCATATTCGATATCACTTAAAAATTCCTCCTAGATCTCAAGAAACTTTATCTTCAAGGTAAGCTTTCGATACTAGGCCAATTTTACAAATGGACACATGATCATAAAAGGTTAAGGATCCTTTTATGTCCCTCCTATCCCTATCCCTTAGAGAAAGGGGGAAAATAAATCACCCCACAAGATTTATTCCCTCTAATTCATCACATGACCTTGTTGAAGCTCTGCAAGCCTTTTCTCTTTATTTCATCCCTTCCCATTATCCAATCCAGGTTGTTCCACTTTTCATCTCCAGGGAAGGAAAAATTTTCTATCCCTCCTATCCTTATCCCTTGGGGACATGAGGGATATGAAATTGCACCCCTTCCTTTTTTTTCTATTGTTTCTCATGTGATAAAAAATTAAGCTATGTAGTGCATTTTTAAGCCATTTCTACCTTCATCCGCATAAACTCTTATCTCGCCACTTATCATCACCACATGAGGGTGCATATTTTTTCCCTTCTATCCATGTCCCATGAGGAGTAAGTGGACAATAAATTTCACCTCATCTCATCCCCTACCATGGTTTTCCATGTGGTGTAGTCTCAGCCCCGTGTGTTAGAATGTTATTTTTCTTCTTTTTCCAATCATCGAATCAAATGTTTCCATTTGTCAAGCTCACATCCATGATTATTTTCTACTCCCATCCCTATCCCATGGGAAAAATAGGACAACAATATTAATGCAATAACAAGTTGGTTAAAAACCTAAAAAATTGACTAAGTGTTTTTGCTTGTTTCTTTTGCTTCTTCCTCTCTCGTGAAACAAAAGTGCTTCCATAAAGTTTTAAAACACAAAGTAAATCCTTGACACTTAATATTTTCATGAGAAACCCATGGTTTTTACTACATAACACTAAAAAAATTGAAAAGTTTCTATATACTCTTCCCAAAATTCTTGAGATACGTTGTATGCATCTAAACTTAAAAACTCATATCTTGCAAAACGCAATGAAACAGAATTGGGTAAGATTTTCTCACTGTTTCACATCCCACGAGAATTCAAGAAAATTATAACAAAAAATGATACGATGAACTCATTTTTAATGGCATAAAACCTTCTTATCCTGACCTATCATTTGATTTGTTATGTTTCCAACATTCGGTAGTTAGATCACTCTGAAATTTTAAACATGGAGTCGTGAAAGTGAGCCTAATCTAGCAAAGACATTTTCTTTGCAATGCGAGGTGGAAAAGTTATTTTCTAAAAAAAAAAAGTACATGTTGTATTTTTTACTAGAAATACAAACTTACGTTGAATATCAAGTCCTATTAGAGTAATGCACTCTAAGAAAAGTGAAAATGGTAAATTAGGTAATGTTCACCAAAAAAGCAATAAATATTAAAAAAAAGATAATGAAACTTTCCAAAAATTAGAAATTGATAAAATATAAATACATCATCAAACAAGTTTAATTGATTATGCCATACTATCGAGAATTTAAAATGTGAGTAAAACATGTGAAATGTCCTAAAATAGTAGGTTATGATTTCACTGTTAAAAACTAAAGTCTTCATTATGGGTGTAGAAATATGAACTTGGCTCCATTTTCATTCATGTCACTAATTTTTGACATCTTCATAAGGTAACAAGGTGGTTTCATAACTCAAACATGGAAGTTCACTCTTTACGCATATCTTGAAGAATCAAATTGTGTCCAAAAGCAAGGCAAAACATCACAGGGTACAATAGGTAAAATCCAAAATCATTGTGTAGTCTGAAGAGATTTAAAAATGGTAAAAGTATCTACTAATCATATTAAATCATTTCTCAAATAGATCTCACATTATCTCTCCTTGGTGAGCTGGTTGGATGAGTTGAGTGAATAGAGCCAAGATGAGATGGTTGAGGAAAGTTCATAAAAAACAAAAGAATATTGAAGATCTCACAATAGATTCTCAAGACAAGGAGTGATTCATGGATGTATATTTATATGTTAAAGAATTTGTACATCATGTCATCCTCCGAAGAGCCATTTCCATGGATTCAATAAATGCTCAAGAGTGAGCCAAGGAAAACACAACTTGCTATCATGCCTAATCTTAAGAAATCTCAAGAACCCTGAAATTTAAGAGAAGTAAGAAGCCATAGAAAAGATTTAACTTTTTTAATGGCATCTTGGGTAATATGCATGTTTAAGTTGTTAGGCCTAGGAATAAATAACCTATTCAATAAATAACTCCATTAGACTATGAGTGGATTCACATCTCATTGAGTCAAGCTTGCACAATGGTTAATCTCATATTTTCATGGAATCATCTTCTTGCCTCCTCCTATGAAATTAAGAATACAAGAAAAATATTTTGCAATTGGAGGAAGAAGTAAATACACTCAATGCTCACACTTAATCTTTCTTATATTTTTACCAATATATTCTCTTCCTATAGAAGGAATTCCTTCAATTAGAAGTGTTTGTCCTTAGGCGGTCAGAAAGAATAATGATATATGATGGAGGAAGGCTAATTAGAAGTGGAATGATAAAATCAACTAAGTTGCGCAAAATCATTGTTTCAAAATTTCATTTATCTTAGCAAGTACATTCTTGTAACTTTCTAAGAATTAAAGAAAGAAAAGAAGGAGTTTGAGAAAGAGGTAAACGAATTGGATGATGTGTTCCCACCGGTGTCCCAAATGAGATCCTATAAATATCACACCCACATGAGTAAGAACTTTTTGCATTAGTTGCAGAGAAATTGTCTCAATTTTTATCCACATCATGGATAGGAGATATGGAATGATTAAAAATGCAATATCTGATTTGGAATCTTATAGAAAACATTCTTTTCATATCTTGAACTATGTCTACAACTATGTTTAGAAACTTGAGTTCCCTCTTCTCACTAAAGATTCATCATCGAAGAACATATGATTTCATTCTAGGAGTTGGCCCATAAAGATACATGTGACTGTCTATCCTTCAATTAAGATAACTTAGAGTCCATATCCAACATTAGGAGTTACATTTCTTAAATTACAAATGATCGTGAAGGATGGAATAATCATTGTTATAAGATCGGTGATTATTCTAGGGCATGGATCATGGTGTTGGGTGTGTGCACATTCTTGGGGTAGACAAATTGAAATATGTTGTAGCTCAATTCAGTAAAAATTCAAGGAACAAGAGCCCCTTCTAGAAAATTCTCATCATGAAGCGTGAATTATGAAGTTCTTCATCATAGAAAGTTTATTCATCAAATATGTCAACTTCTTCCCTCTCCTCTTATTATCCCTTTTCTCCTCTTCCGCTTTCTAATTCTTCATTGTGCATAATCATGTTTTTTTTTAATTCACCTAAGTCAATTTATAAAAATGAATTGTAAAAGTTACTTTAATTTGTAAAAGGGTAATTACATCTCATTTCTAAGGAATACATAAATTCAAAATTTGAATGAGAGCATGAAGATTCATCTAGGCGATAGATGAAAGGTTAGTTTACACCGCTATAAATTTGGATGGGTTATCAATTCCAAAGGATCAATATTTTATAGTTTTTATTTTATAGCAATTGTGGATTATGGCTTGGGTGCTGATATTTATATCACCAACACAAGATATAAAACCTAATTTTCTTCCATTTCCATTTTCTTATGTGTTCTTCTATTGTCTCTCTTACCACCGTTGTAAGCATAGTGATCAAGAAAGAGATTTCTATCTTTGATGAATAAATCTAAAAACTATGTTTCGGGGTTTTTAGTATCACTAATGGCTTCATTGGTCCTTTCTTCTAATTGTTCTTTTGAAATACTCTAGTTATTGGTTGTGAATTCTGCCAGTGCCTACTCACAACAATAATACTTCCTTTCATAATTTCTCTCTGTCACCCCTCATTACTACAAATTCCTCCATTGTACCCCATACAAGTACCTTTCCCATGGTTTAGTGAAGTGTACCTATGTGATCTCGTATCCTATTTTTTCACACTTTGTAACATTTAGATAATACTCGAATAGTTATATTATAAAATATGAGCCTCCACATAAACAAGGAGGGGTGTAGCCCTATGAACATTGGTTGAAATCAACTAATGCTATGTTTATGGAGCCTATTTTCATGTTAGAGTTTGGTACACCTTCCATTTGTTACACTTAAATATTTTTACGCAAATTTTCATGGGTGGTTTATTAACCCATGGGTAATGGGTAACCGTTATAGGCTATTTTCAGGCCCTTGGTTTATTTGGTACCCATTGTTTTGTAAAACCGCCTCTTCAGCTACCTATTGATGTACTTATAAATAGATGGACATACAATAGGATTTATATGAGTGTGTTTTGTGAAGGTGAATAGTGTGTGTGAATTCAAGTGTGAATTTAGGAGGGTTTGTTGAGCGTAGCTCCAAACAAGATTTGATTATTGTAATTGTGAAGAATGTGTTATCCAAAATTCACCCCACAGGGTAATTTTGATAACATGCATCATATCATTCAGTCCCGAGCAAGTAAAATTGATTCGAGGCCCAAAATCATGTTTTTGCGGTCCCTCGGCCTTTTTCTAAATCCCCCACCCAAGAAGAAATCCCAACAGGTTGAGAAAATGGAAGAAATGCAAAAAATAAGGTTACAGGACTGTGTTAAGGCATTTCGGGTCTGAAGAGTTTGGGTCGTACTAAGGTTCGTTGTACCAAGCTTGGGGCCAAAAAAATGTAGAAAATCAGCTAAGTCCTAGTCTAGGCGATCTGGGGACAGTTGGGACGCGTCGAGACGCATGGGACACGAAAATCGGAATCGGCCGAAAGAGGAAAAAAATAACTAAGTCTTCATTTTGTGGTCCAGGGGCAGGTTGGAGAAAAATTACGTGAAGGACGCGAACCGGCCGATTCGGCGAAACAGGGACTTTAAATGCGGGATAGTTGGGACAAAGGTACGTAGAGGGCGTGAACCGACCGATTCACAAACAAGAATAGTCCATTTCGAGACGGTTTAGATATTTGTCCCAGAGATAGTTCGCGACATTCGGTGCCAAAGGTACGCAAGGGACGCATGGGACATGAAAAGCTGAAAGAGCCACCAACGAATGGAATCTCGCCACGTGTCTTCACCTCAAACAGGAACAAGGAAGCCCGAATCGGCCGAAGCAGGAGATTTTCATTCGGGACATCCGGGCCAAAGGTACACGAGGGACACAAAAAGGTGAAATGGCCGAAAAGAGACAAGGAGGCCCGCAGATGAATCAAAACGTGCCATGTGTCAGAAGGTTGAAAAGTTGCTAAGTGTTTGGCGCAAGGTAAAAATGTGCCCCTCAGGCCCGAACCAATAAAATAGTGCCACGTGTCCAAGTTTAAGGGCCCGAAAGGAATTTTCAGAGGATGAACCCGTGGATGAATCAGAGCCTGACACGTGTCATCCAAGTGGTAGAGCGTGGGAAAAATTCAAATATTTTCCCATCAATCCATTTTGGCCTGTTTTTGCCCTAAATCTTCATATCGCCATAACTTTCGATCCAGAGCTTGGATTTCCATGTTCTTTATATCAATGGAAAGATGGAAAAATTCTCTACATGATTCTGGGTTCAATCTTGCATTTTGGTTTAGTTTGGAGAGAAAAATTAAGAAATTTCTCTGCACATGGTAATGGCCAAAACTGACATTTCAACAACCAACTTTAATGTAAAATACGATTCGTCACTTTTGCTAGGTTCTCACCCACCGCCATAATGAGATGAATTAAATGTAACCTAGAAGTGGTTGGGGTATATTTGGATTTCCTCTCTCTTTCCTCTGTCATTCTTCCTATAAATTGTAAGGAGGGGCTTCTTTCTAAAGGTTGAACATTCTGTTTTGTCCCTCCTTCTTCTCTTTTGCAGGTGAATTTGTGGAGTTTGAACCTCCCATTTAAAACTGTAATGTGACTGTGCCTCTTGGCATTTTGTAGTGTATTGTATCAATCTTTGGAGAAAATAATGCATGTCTGTGGATGATTCTCAACCCTCTCTGTGTTCATTTGCATCCTCCTGATCTTTCACTACAAATTTTGTTATCTGTGCATGATCTTGCATCACATTTTAATGGTTTGTGTTTATTAGCAAGATAGGTGTTCTTCATTCCTCGGTGCATCACCTCTGTTCACTTAGGTTTATTTTTATGCATCTTCTTACCCTGTCTCCTTGAAAAGTTAGATTAGATTATTAGTAAACCCTCTACATTTTTTATGTGCATCTAAACAGAGGAATAGCAACCAGCCTTCTCTGGAGATTCCTTTCTCATTTTTGCAAGTCCCACACTTGGAGAAAGGATTCAATGTTGTGCAATCACACTGGATGCTAGTATGATCAACC
This sequence comes from Taxus wallichiana var. yunnanensis, assembly GCA_018340775.1. Lineage (NCBI taxonomy): Eukaryota > Viridiplantae > Streptophyta > Pinopsida > Cupressales > Taxaceae > Taxus > Taxus wallichiana. The sequence continues at coordinate 181,926,138 of CM031237.1, read as the reverse complement.
TAGAAATTTGATCAACATCCAGGGGTGCTGTGAATTTGCACTAATAGTTTTGGCATGCCCAGTGGGACCTTAGAGGTCTTCCACTTCATCTTTTGTAGGTTGGTGTGTTCCTGTGAAGATTTCAGCCTTTGGAGGCACTTGCAAACACATCTGGCGACTCCATCTGATCAACAACCCATTTCTGAAGTTACAAACCTATTTTTCATCCATTCCCATCCATCCTTCTTTCCATCCCTTTCATTCTTTTCCATTCCATGAAGTTGTGTAATTATGACTTCATTTCCATCATGGAACTCACATTTACAACAGCAACAATGTTTCCCACCTCCAACATGTTTTTTAAATCCTCCAAATTATCATTTTGAGCAAATTCAAAATCAGCATACATACCCATATGAGCAGCAATGCCAAAATCAGTTTGGCTATGGAGCTTTCCAAGAGCAAGAGTATGCATATAATGAAGACCATCAGATGCAAGATGCTGGTCTGTTGGAGAAAATCCAAAAGATGGAGGTAAACATGGTGCAGTCCAGGGCTCAAGCAAAAATGAAATCATTTGGAATTGGTTGTGGAGCACCCTGTCCATGGGTGGGACCTTTTCCAAGGCATTACAACCCTCAAGAGAAGCTTGACTTCATGATTGCAACGCTGCCATTGCTTGCAAAGTGGATTGAAGGAATAGAGGTGTATGAGAGGAGTATTCAACAACCTTGTCAACGTGTAAGCACACCATCTCATGCCTTTCTTTTTCCTCCTTCCTAATCTATCTTATCTCAGCGGTCAAGTTTTAAACTCTCCATCTGCTGTCCCAAGTGTTGAATCCATTTCTCCACCCCCTAGTCTTCCACCTCATCTCAATTCTTTTGTCCCTTTTCCTTCCAAACAGTCATCCCCTCCACAAGAGCTAACAGAAATAACCCGTCCTCCAAAGAAACAAGAGTTTCTACCTCCACCACCACGAAAAATTGCCAAATCATTTGAGTTACAATCCACTTCTCCTCTTGCATTCCCAAATCCATGTTGGGAGGATAAAAATCAGAATGCCAGTCAAGGAAAACAATAGCAAAAAGAAAATCCAAACAAGGATGAAGAAATTCGAAGTCTCAAGAGTTGGGATCTTAAATTTGGGATGAAAAAGATCCCCTTGATGGTTAAGCATTTAGAAGAGATTGGAGTTTGAGAACAAATGGTGGTCAAGATTGATTTTGTTGCAGTAGAAGAAGAAGATCTTGCAGTCCCAACTTGTCATCTAGAGCGGAGATTGAAGAGTTTGACTTGAAAAACTTCATGCTGGAGGAAGAGTTCAATCAAGAGCAAGATTTTCTTCAAACATTAGAGGAAGGAGAAGCTGCTCCAAATCCAAAAGAAGAGGAGCACATTCTAGTTGTGGAGGAGAAAAGTACAGATCCAAGGGCTTTGAGCACAAAGCAGGCTATAGAAGAACCTTCAGTTCTTCTTTCTACTTCATCTCTCTCAAGTTCTAGTACTGAAGAAGAGTTTGATCTCTCAAACTCAATGTTGGAGGATGAAAGAAACCATGGTGATCAAGTTGCAGAGCAAGAGGAGACCATGGAGGAAGTTGAGCATTTGCAGTAGGACAACAATGAGGTAGTTTATCTGTCAGATTTGGAGGATTGTTTTGATGAAGAAGAACTGGTTGAGTTTCCACCATTCTCTCTTTCATCATCCATGTTCCAAATACTTGAGCCTGCTGTCATGAAGGAGAAAATTCATTTGCAGCAGCCTACATCTTATAGCAGCTCTTTAGAATCAAGATTGGAAGATTTAAATCTTCCATGTTCTTCATTGGAGGAAGAGAAAGGGCAGAAAAGTTCTACCATTGCTTCCACATCATCCATTCAAGAAGTTCTACAAGAAGACTCCATTTTTGGAGTTGAAAATCAGAGCTATGGGCATATCAAATGGACCATACCTTGCCCAATTAGGTATTTGGCTTTACTGGAGCCGAAGGAGAAGTCACAACCAGTCATGCTTGCTTCTGAGCATGAGGATGAGCTACAAAGAACCAAGGATCAACTGTCATACCTCTCCAATCCAAATGTAGAACAACTAAAAGAGGTATTGAATTTTCCTTCACTTGATACCTTGATGATTTGGGTGGAAGACCACCTTCTTGTTGATTTTCCAGTCATCCAATCAGCCATGTTCAAGTACAAATCAGTTGCATGGTTGCCAATTTTGAAGAAAGGAAGCTATTTTGCACAACCAGTTGCAGGGTTTGTTTAGCCCACCTTTTCTTCCAATTAGAATAGAGTAGGTAGGTTTGCTTTCAGTAAAAGAAGTGCTTGTGCACACTCTGCATGTTCCATTTGGAGCATGTATGATTTTTAGTTTTGTACATAGTTTTTGTGGTGCTGGTTTTGCTCTTGCATGGTCCATTTCAGTGGGTTTCCAAGTGGCTCAGAGAGGAGGTTTTCAAAGTTCAGATCAGTTTGCAGGCTACAACTCATGACTCCATGCCCAATGGATGCTTCAGAAACTGGTAACTTCATCTAGCAGGCAGATGACCCCGCTGAGTCACCAAATTGTTATCCAAAATTCACCCCCAGGGTAATTTTGATAACATGCATCGATTATTCATCCGAGAAAGTCATATTTATTCAAGGCCCAAAATCATGTTTTTTGGGGTCCCCTCACCTTTTTCTGAATCCCCACCCAAGAATAAATCCCAACAGGTTGAGAAAATGGAAGAAATGCAAAAAATAAGGTTGCGGAAGATGTGTTAAGGAATTTCGGTCCAAGGGTTCGAATCGATCAAGTTCGTTGTACCAAGCTTGCGCGCCCGAAAAAATGAAGAAAATCAGCTAAGTCCTAGTCTAGGCAGTCTACGGTATAGTTGGAATGTCGGGACGCGTGGGATGCGAAAAGCTGAATCGGCTGAAAGAGGAAAAAATTGCCTAAGTCTTCGTTTCGCGCGGTTCGGGACAGTTGGGACAAAAGTACGTGGAGGACGTGAATCACCCGATTCGGTCAAAACAGGGGACTTTCATCTGGGACAGTTGGGACAAAGGTATGCAGAGGACGCGAACTAGCCGATTCACAAATAGGAATAGTCCATTTTAGACGGTTTGGAGATATTTGTCCTGCATGAGCTTCGGGACATCCTGGCCAAAGGTACACGAGGGACGCGTGGGACGTGAAAAGCTGAAAGAGCTGCCAACGAATGGAATCTCGCCACGTGTCTTCACCTCAAACAAGAACAAGGAAGCCCGAATCAGTGAAGGAGGAGATTTTCATTCAAGACATTCGGGCCAAAGGTACACGAGGGACGTGTAGGACGTAAAAAGGAGAAATGGCCGAAAAGGGACAAGGAGGCACGTGGATGAATTAGAACGTACCACGTATCGAAGTTTGAAAAGTTTCTAAGTGTTTGGCGCAAGGTAAAAATGCACCCCTCAGGCCCAAACCAATAAAATAGTGCCATGTGTCCAAGTTTAAGGGCCTGAAAGGAATATTCAGAAGATGAACCCGCGGATGAATCAGAGCCTAACACGTGTCATCCAAGTGGTAGAGTGCGGGAAAAATTCAAATATTTTCCCGCTCGATCCGTTTAGACCGATCCGTTCCGAGATCGCCATGCTTTTCCGCCTTGGATTTCGGCGTTCTTTATATAAATGGAAAGCTCGTGAAATTCTCTACATCATTTCGAATTTTGGTTCAGTTTGGATAGAGGGTTCATATAACGTTTTTTATATTTTTGTAAAAACTATGGAAAACCAAAACATGACCAAACACATATAAAATGAAATTTTTTAAGAGGCTATAAATACATGTAGGGCATCCGGGGTTTAATCTTTTTAAATTTTTATAGTATTTTTAATTATTTATTTACTAGTCGATTTTAAAATATTTATGGCCACAAAGTGGGACACACTTGTTTGCTTTGATAGAGAAAATAAAGAAATGTCTCTCGCGTGGTAATGGCCAGAACTGACATTTCAACAACCAACTTTAATGCAAAATACAGTTTGCCACTTTTGCTAGGGTTCTCACCCACCGCCATAATGAGATGAATTAAATGCAACCTAGAAGTGGTTGGGGTAGATTTGGATTTCCTCTCTCTTCCCTCTCTCATTCTTCCTATAAATTGTAAGGAGGGGCTTCTTTCTAAAGGTCGAACATTCCTGTTTTGCCCCTCCCTTCTTCTCTTTGGCAGGTGAATTTGTGGAGTTCGAACCTCCCATTTAAAACTGTAATGTGACTTTTCCTCTTGCATTTTGTAGTGTATTGTATCAATATTTGGAGCAAGTAATGCATGTCTGTGGATGATTCTCAACCCTCTTTGTGTTCATTTGCATCCTCTTGATCTTTCACTGCAAATTTTTTTATCTGTGCATGATCTTGCATCACATTTTAATGGTTTGTGTTTATTGACAAGATAGGTGTTCTTCATTCCTCGGTGCATCACCTCTGTTAGCTTAGGTTTATTTTTATGCATCTTCTTACCCTTTCTCCTTGACAAGTTAGAATATATTTTGAGTAAACCCTCTGCATTTTTTGTCCGGATCTGAATAGAGGAATAGGAACTAGCCTTCTCTGAGATTCCTTTCTCATTTTTGCAAGTCCCACGCTTGGAGAAAGGATTCATTGTTGTGCAATCACACTGGATGCTAGTATGATCAACCTAGAAATTTGATCAACATCCGGGGTCTTTGTGAATTGCACTAACATTTTTGGCTAGTAATAAAATCGAGCAAGTAATTCTTGGTGGATGTAGCCCACATTGGGTGAACCACATTAAATATTGTCTTCATGTTGTGCATTTTTCATTTTTGTAATTCTATTCATACTTCTTATTATTGCGATTCTAAGGAAATATTTAGCATTAGATATTATTAATTCCTAACAACTAATTTGTCATATGATAAATTATTTCCCCAACAATTTTTGGTGACTCTACTAAGGAGAGATCTTCCAACATGTTCCCATAAAGATCTATGTAAAATACAAGAAAATGTACATATTTCAAAGAAAAATCTATTTTTAAGGTGACTCTATCAAGGAATGAATCCATTTCATGTTTTTTTCCATGTATGAAACTATCACATCATGATATGTGTTTCTCATTGGGTAATAATTCATTTCATTGGAATCTAGAAATTATCCCATAGTTTCTCCTTCCAAATCAAACTCTTAGCATATTTAAATAAATGCAAGGATGTGTTAAGATATTTGTCTTAGAATAATTATACAAGAATTGATGAAGAAAAGGAGACATCACAACCATATTTTTGACAATCTATCCTTTATATCCCTTATAGATAATCCACTTTTCTATGTTTGAAGAAAGCATATTCAGATGCACTATCATTTTATAAGAAATTTGGTAGATTATGAAGAGATATGAATTTAATATTGTATATTTTTTGAGGAAATCAATGATATTTTTACTAAACCATTTCCTAAATACAGCTTTGAGCACCTAATAGAAAAATTGGTTGTGATAGATGTTTTAGAAGCATGCTTTGGACTTATTCTACACACATACAATGAGCTCTAGAATTTTACAATCAATATTGGAGCCGTACTAAAAGGTATGGCCTCATACAAATTTCTCAAGAATGTTATCAAAAACTATTGAATCACAAAACTTTCTTTGGACTTTTCCTAAATATCTTATGACTAGAACATAATTTATCATGAGTATTGTAGAAATCTTAAGCCTTGCATATTCATGTATAACATTTCCTAGACTTGAGAAAAAATATATTGACACATAGAGTTAGATATGGAATCACTTACGATTTAAATAAAAAAACCACATATTCATATATTAAGCTCTAAAATTTCTCTAGACTCACGAGAGAAATCTATCGAATATCAATAAAACTGTATAGACTAATTTTTTTATTTTAAAATTCATTAATGTGCTAGATTTTATTAAGGGTAAGTGTTTTTCAACTAAAACTATCTTTACAAGACCAATAATTTCAATTGCCAATTAATCAAATCATTGCGCAAGAATCTAACTAGATTTAATGTTATGTTATCTCGATTAGTTAGGATTCCACATTCTTTAGAAAATATTGCAATGTCTAACATTTTGGTGTGTATCCTTAAAGAGTAGTGGCCACTCGATACCACTCTAAAATATATTTCATCTAACGTGTTCTCCAAAACAATGTCCTCATTTCAACAATTCATTTTCTTGGCTTAGGATAATCATACATTCATATTATAATAATACTCTACACATTTTCTCATATTTACCCAATCTCTTAAACAATCTATTTATGGATATGAATATGAGTACTCTTGTAACCAACTACTTCTTTGCATTATCTAATAAAATATCATCTTATAATAATCTTTAAATATCTCTTAATTGTTTAGGAGCACAATTTCCCTAAACAAGTGTGGGTCTAAGGAATATTCATTCATTTATTCTAAGTAATAATTATTAATGGTATTTCTCTTTTAACTAACTATGTTTTTTAAGAGGTCTGATAAGAGAACATCATATGATTATTATGTGATATCTCATTTTTGTACTTTGATGAGTGTAAACAAGTGTGTGTTTAGGGAATCACCATTTAGTTGTTACTTTTCTTCTTCCATGTTGATCCTTCCAAGTTTTCACTCCTTGAATGTTCTCTGCCTTGTTTAACATTAAATATAAAGTTGTATTCTTAAAAGAGTGTCATCCTTATTTAAATTATGCATCCTAGTAGGCTAGTGATGGTTTATTAACATGATATCATAGGTTTTGTTAGTAAAAATTTCAAATGTTTTCACTAGTATATATTTCTTGAAATTATGTAATGTGAAGATGATAGACAAAGCATATCTTTAAGTGATGGTATAATGTATTTTAATCGGTGATAATTTTTGGCTTCCAATATTTAGATGGTGATATATGTATCCTTCAACTAGATGCACAATTATTTTTCCCATTACATTTTCTTATCCTTCTACATGAACATTGTATGATTTAATCCAATCTTAAAATATGAGGATAGGTGGTGTTAGTAATTTATTCTTCAATTCCATAAATGAATTTTCTGATTTTTATTTATTTTCAAACTTGATTCACGAAAGTAGAAGCTTCTCCATAGTATACACAATTCTATCATATCTCCTAGTTTTTTTATTAGGTAAATATAATGATTTTGAGGGGACCCAAAAACCCAAAATTACAAGAGGAAAAAACATATAACAATGAGGAATTAAAGAAGTAGCCTCTACTAGAAGTGAAGAGAGTCCATCATAGAACTAACTTTAAAGGAGAAAAAATCATAAGCGTAGTCCAATATGAGGATCCTTCCCACAGATTTTAAATGCATTTTAAGGGGGTAATTTACTCTAATTCTTTTCCTTTTCTTACCAAAAGTAGTCCAAACTTCATCATTCTTCATATTTACATTTTCCTTGTGAGACGTAATGATGATTTTGAAATTCTTCTTGTCAACACAAGGTTGAGTCTCCATAGGAGGGGAATTTATATCCAAAGTAGTCATAAGTTGCAACACTTTTCCAACAGGATTAGGAGGAGGGGAGCACTCCAAAATTGACTCGAGAAGAATCAAATTTGTGCAAAGAAACATCCTATGAATCACTATTTGTTTGGACAAACAGTGATAAGGCTCTAAATTCTTCCACAAAAATATATACTTTTCCTCTTAATCTTAATCTTGGCCCACATACAATCAAACACAATATGTCCCAACGCATAATAACGTCTTCATCTAAAAGGAAATCCTTCATTATTAATAGGTTTTGTCTAGGATATGTTTTGAACTTTTAGTCCAATATTAGGAGCTAAGTTTTTAGTTCTATCAATTTCAAATAGGATTCATCCTTAGGTTCTATGTGTTAAATCCATGGTTTTTTCATCTATGCTCAACATATTTCCTAACACTTTTCCAATTGAGGTAAGACAATATTTGTCCCAAAACTATAGCAGTAAGTTCAATAATACAATCCACACAGGTTTGCAAGAAAGTGTCCTAGTAGTTGGAATAATGGAGTGGAAGTAGGATCTCATGATGCAGTAATGGGATTGTCACGCCCAAATATTATCAACTATGGTTTTCTTATCAGCTAGATAGAAGTAAAAACAACAAAAAATAATCACTTAGCATAGCGGTAGATAACTAATTGTTGTATATATCTTCCCCCTCGGGTAGATATGGGAATAACAGAAGAAATTCATGCCTTGGCGCAGGTAAAGGGCGCACGACATAAGGTGTCAACATGAAGAATTTTTTTCCTTGGTCCGTGTAAAGGGCACATGACATAAGGTGTCGACATGAATAAATTCATGCCTTGCAGGTAAAGGGCACATGACATAAGGTGTCGACATGAAGAAATTTGCACCTTGGCACAGGTAAAGGGTGCATGACATAAGGTGTCGACATGAAGAAATTCACACCTTGGTGCAGGTAAAGGCGCACGACATAAGGTGTCGACATGAATAAATTCGCGCCTTGGCGCAGGTAAAGGCGCACAACATAAGGTGTTGACATGAAGAAATTTGTGCCTTGGCGCAGGTAAAGGGCGCATGACATAAGGTGTCGACATGAAGAAATTCACACCTTGGCGCAGGTAAAGGGCGCATGACATAAGGTGTCGACATGAAGAAATTCGTGCCTTGGCGCAGGTAAAGGCGCATGACATAAGGTGTCGACATGAAGAAATTCGTGCCTTTAGCGCAGTAAAGGGCGCATGACATAAGGTGTCGACATGAAGAAATTTGTGCCTTGGTGCACATAAGAGTATGTCAACATAAGGATGGATGCGCCGGGGTGCATCTTTAGGAGGTGCAACATTTTGAGCGCTGATAGGAAGCAGACCCTGACCCAGATATTCAAATGGCCATAAATTTTCACAGGGAGCTCAGATTCATGCAAGGTTGGAATTTTCAAAAATATTACAAGGTCTTCTCGTCGAACTACAACTGGACATCTTTAATTGGGTGAGAAAAAATTCTTAAAAATGAAAAATACAGTTCACCACTTTTTGGTTTGCTAGGGTTCTCATCTACTACCATAATGAGATAAATTAAATGTAACCTAGAGGTGGTTGGGGTAGATTTGGATTTCCTCTCTCTTCCCTCTCTCATTATTCCTATAAATTGTAAGGAGGGGCTTCTTTCTAAAGGTTATACATTCTTGTTTTGCCCCTCCCTTATTCTCTTTGGCAGGTGAGTTTGTGGAGTTCAAACCTCCCATTTAAAACTATAATGCAACTTTTCCTCTTGGCATTTGGTAGTGTATTGTATCAATATTTGGAGCATATAATGCATGTCTATGGATGATTCTCAACCCTCTCTGTGTTTATTTGTATCCTCCTAATATTTCACTACAATTTTGGTTATCTGTGCATGATCTTGCATTGCATTTTAATGGTTTGTGTTTATTGGCAAGACAGGTGTTCTTCATTCCTTGGTGCATCACCTTTGTTAGTTTAGGTTTATTTTTATGCATCTTCTTACCCTATCTCCTTGGAAAGTTAGATTAGGTTTTGAGTAAACCCTCTGCATTTTTATGTGTGCATCTAAACAGAGGAATAGGAACCGGCCTTCATCCAGAGAGCTTTCCTGATTCATAAGGTCCCACACTTGGGAAAAGCTCCATGTTATGCAATCACACTGAGAGTCTCAACCCATTGAGTTGTAGAAATTTAGGTGTGCTGTGATTCGCCATCAACACTAACCTTCCTTTCAGAAGAGGAAAATAGTTTTTGTAATCCTTGGTGAGACTCAAAACGAATACATACACTGGCATCATTAGCATAATTCTATGCCTCACAACACACCTTCATCACTGATTTAACTATCCTACACCCTTTATCATATATCCTATTAAAATTCCTATAATATATTATATATCTAAGATATGTGATAATTTATATGGGTTTTTTTTTTGTTTAATGCTAATGATGACTACAATTTTTTAATCCACAAAAATTATATCTATTCAAATAATATGTCCTACCAAAATATTAAAAGGTGTAAAAATATTTAATTTTTGTATTAAACATAAATATTTTTGATTGGGATCCTACTGAGGTAAAAAAGGGCCAATCAAAAATTAGATAAATGAAATCAAGAGAAAAACCACATATATATGAAACCTAGCTTCAAGATGAAAACAAAACATAAAACCAAACAATTGATTCATCTTGGACTTCCTATGGCTAATGATATTACAACCATTATCCTTGTATAGATTTTCAAGATCCTTTAATGATTAAAAATTAGTCCTCATTAATATTTATATCTCAGCCCTCCAAAATTTAATTATTTTTAGAAAGTAAGGGTTAAGAGAAATTGGGAATGATTAACCATTAGAACTAAAGAGAAGTCCAAGAATATTAAGAGATTCAAAATTCAAAACAAATTCTTATTTACCTTTCAAGAATCATTATTCTTCCAGCTTTTAATCTCGATTCTTTGAAGGACTCTTAGAAATTTGTCTTCTCAACCCATTATTTAACCTTATCAACCTTCGCCATAAGACACACATGATCTATATAATGGAATTTATCTATGGATTTTTCCAAAGGTGGAAATGCTCACAAAATCAAATCCCATCATATTAAAATTCCATAAGATGAATACAAACAAAAATTGACATAGAGGAAGGATACCCATCAATGGATATGGATTTTGCAACACCAAAACATACGGTTATTTTTCTAGTTGTACCTCATGTAAAATAATATCTTATATATATTCCATACACTCGGGGATGGGCTTGTACCACCTCTAGAAACGCAAGGATCATTCGTTGATGACCCCGCACACCTTGTCACAATATTTCAGCACTAGTCCTCCATCTCTTTCTCCATCACCTCATCTAGAATTATTGATAATTGTGCAACATCCAACCATTCCCTCCCTTTTAAATACAAAACTACCACTCTCGAGGAAGCGGGAACCTACTAGAATTATGTCTAACAACCCTACATTTTACACATATGACAAGAGATATTTCATACTCTAGAGATATTTCTTAGAATCCATACTTTGAGATGTAGCACCCATTAAAAAACCCACTTGAGACCCACGAACAACCTAGGATTAGTGAGGAAAATTATGGAATAATTTTTTTGATTAAAAGAATCTACAACCATGTTATAAGACAACAATTGTCACTAACAGGTTCCGGAACAATTCTAATATACTAGAATATACTTTTATTTTATTAATAATTATTAGAGGTCATAAGGTCCAAAATTCAGGGTTAGAATTTTCAATGGTTCAGAGGGTGATTACTCACAATACTCACTCTTTAAAAGGCTCAACATTCGAACCTAATTTTTCTCACACTTAACACATTCAAAATTTACCTAAATCATTCCCATTGGAAAGGAAATTTTTCACCTTTCGATGGATATAAAGAAGTCCTTCTAACTCATATTTTTCAAGTTATGGGCCGGCGGGCCTTGGGGTGAGAATTTTCCCACAGAGCCGGCTGTAGGCCTAGGGGTGAAAATTTTCCAAAAGGACGGGTTGGTGGGACCTGGGGAGACCTTGAGAAAATTTTCCCACATGGGAAAAAAATCACATTTGCACCCATGCTCCTATGGGTCTAAAAGTCCACAAGGGACACGTGGTGCTCTTTTTGTTTCCTTTATATTACCCATTGATTATCCCGATGGATTTCTAACATTATCCCTATTACTAAGGTGATAGGAAGACTACACATTTGTAAAGATTTCCATGACCTAAACCTAGCTTTCCCCAAAGATGACTTTCCTCTACCCGATATCGACTAGCTGGTTGACCTTACTACTGGTCACAAGATGCTATCACTCATGGATGGTTTCTTGGGTTATAACCAAATCTTACTTTTGCAAGAGGATTAAAAAAACTACATTCGTCACCCCTTGGGAGACCTTTTGCTATCGAGTCATGCCTTTTGCTCTTAAAAACACTAGTGTCACATATCAATGTGCTATAACTTACATCTTCCATGACATCATGCACCATATATTGGAAGATTACATAGATGATCTCCTTTCCAAATCTAAATGCCACTCCGAGCACCTCACCATCCTAAAAACCATCTTTGACCGCCTCATTAACTATTGTGTTCACCTCCATCCCAAGAAGTGTGTATTTACAGTTCTCTCAGGAAAGCTCCTGGGATTTATTATTTCCTTACATGGTATAGAGGTTGACCCGACTAAAGTCAAGGCAGTTCTCAAAATGCCTCCACCCAATAACATGTAGCAACTCTCGTATTACGAAAGGTAAGTTGCATCTATTCACTGTTTCATTTCACAACTTTCATAATCTTGTCAAAAAGGATGTCTCCTTTAAATGGGATGATGACTCCACAAAGATTTTGAGGACTTAAAGCAATACCTTCTCCAACCACCCATACTCATTCCACCTAAATATGATCAACCATTCTACCTATACATCTATGCTACTGACACGCTTAGGGGCCATGCTCACTCATCACGATGAATAACATAGGGAACAGGGATTATTACATTAGTCATACTCTTCTAGACTATGAAACCTCGATACAACCATGCTGAAAAACTTTGCTTAGCCTTAGTTTTTTTACCACAAAACTCCACCATTACCTACTCAACCAAAAACCTATTTTGTGACCAACACCGACCCTTACACTTCATGTATGCCAAACCTTATGAAAATCATTGTGCCGCACGCTGGATTATGATTTGGGCCAACCTCGACCTCGAATTCATCAATAAAAATTACATCAAGGGCCAAGCTATTTTTGACCAATTGGCCGACACACGTATTTCCTAGGATCTACTATCTAACTTTGACTTTCCACATGAGTCTATTACTACCTTTTCCCTGACAATCCCGCTTACCAAATGACCCTCTTCTTCGATGGTTCCAAGTGTTAGCATGGAGGTGGGACTAGTGTTATCCTCATTTCACTTGATGGTTAACCCATGTGTTTGTCTTTCAAACTTTATTTTGATTGACAAACAATATTGCTGAATACGAAGAACTCGTATTAGGTCTCTAGGTTACTTATGCCTTAGATGTTAAGTCCATCCACATTTTTGTTGATTCTCAATTGGTCATAAACCAAGTCAATCGTATATACTAGTTTTTAATGAGATACTTCAAAAGTATAAGCATCATGTGGACATAATTTTGACAACCTTCAACCGTTATGCCATTCAAACCATCCGATGTTCTACTAAAAATTTGTAGATACCATGGCCTACTTGGTTTCTCAGATACCCGATTTTCCCGCCGACTATATAAAATATTTGTCACCATACAAAGACTCCAATCACCTTCTTATTTACCTCATGAATTTTACTCTATCATAACCGTTACTCCCGACTCAATTTACCTTTGGTATAAAAATACACAAACTATCTTTCCCTCTCCATATTACCTCCTGACCTCACTCATAATGGACAACACACCTTTCTCAAAAGGGCCTCTCATTACGTCATCATGGGTGGCCTCCTCTATAAGTGTGGCTTTGATGGTATTCTCTTATGGTGCCTTACGAGTTCTAAAATTCCCTATACCATTAAGGAAGTTCATGATGGCATATGTGGAGGTCACGCAAATCGCCTCTCACTTTTTTAATCGTATTCATTGCCTAGGCTATTATTGGTTGGCCCTTAACCATGATTGTTGCAACTATGTTGAGCATTGGGTAAACTACCAACAACATGCCAATCTTCATCATACACCCAATCATGCCTTACAGGTCACCCGTGACCTTTGGCCCTTCTCTCAATGGGGTTTGGATCTTGTCGAAGAGATCAATCCCCATTCTTCCTAGAGATATCAATGGATAATCACCGCTACCGAATACTACACAAAATGGGTTTAGGTTGTACCTCTCATCTCCATGAAAGCTGAGAAAATATGTGACTTCATCAATCATCACATTATCGTCGCTTTGGCATTCCACATCGCCTCATCACTGATAACGGAAAACAATTCAAAAATAAAACCTTGCAAAAACTTTGTGACGCCTTCAGCATTCAACTAAGTTTCTCGTCACCATATTACACACAAACCAATGGCCAAGTCAAATCCACTAATAAAACCCTAAAAAAATTTATCATGAAAGTGGTTAATGATCTTTGGGAAGGACTTGCATACGCACATTCCTTTCGGCCTGTGGGCGTACCATACTAGTATTCACACTTCCACTTCTGCCACTCCTTTTCTCCTGTCTATGGTATAAAGGTTTTTCTACCTCTCGAAGTCTAGATTACATCTCTTCATATTTCTCTGCATGACATGCTCAATGATGATGAATTTTTCGGATTTTAGCATAGCTTGATTTATTATAAGAACATCGTCTTGATGCTCTTCACCATCTCCAATTTACGAAAAATGTATCAAACATGCCTATGACAAATGTGTTCATGAACAAACCTTCTAATTTGGTGATCTTGTCTGAAGGAAAATCAACATGTAACTAGAGAAAAAAATTAAATGGAGAAAAATTTATCCTAATTGGCTTGTACCATACATTGTGACTCATGCCTATGGATCATATGCTTATCATTTATCTTCATTCGATGGTAAACTTTGAACCTGAGCCCCTTAATGTCGTGAATCTTTGACCATTATATTATTGAATTTCAATCCTACCTCACCTTCTGCCTCTTTTCATGCTCATCCCTTGAGCACTATTCACTTCCCTCCTTTCACTATGCCATCCCCAATGATTAAACAAGAATCATGTGCATACCCATCACTCTTTTACCCTCTCTTAAATATGTGTACCACGGCTCTGCACATGGCATGATTCTCATGGATACTTTTCATCTACTTTCAGATGAGATCCCATGGTCATTTCACCTTACTTTCTAAACAAGAATCCAATTCTTCACCTTAGTCTTGTCCATGACTTAAAATCCCTCACATGGGATCCAACTCCTTGAGTCAAAATTCCAATAAAAGATGACTCCCTCAAAAAGGACATCTTTCTCTCTACATCATTGTTATAAATAGACTACTCCCTCGAAGGAAAACTATGTAAAGCCTACTTCAAAAAAAAAAAAAAAAAAATTAGAAGCTTCTCGCATCGATCAGCTTCGTAAATACCTCAAGGAGATAATTTCCTCATCCCATATAGACTTCCCGCATCAATCGGTGTATCTTGAATACAAGTCACCGAATAGTTTTTCATCTTAGACTTGATCACCGTGATCTTGGATCTCTTGCCAAAAAGCATGCTACCTCATATCATATAACCTAACCATTTTTCACCTTCTCACCATTTGCACCTTCATTTCCTACCACCTCAAGGGACCTGCTGAAACCATGACATTTGGTGATCATGTGACTATTCTTCACCTTTAGAATAATCAATCATGTAATGTCTTTAGGGTCTTACATTCACCAGCCTATCTAAGGTATGATCCACCCATTATGATCCTCACCAATCAGGTGGATCTCTTGCCTCCTCTTATCTTTTAACTTCTTCATTAGTATATTAATCATATACAAGACTAGACCCTCAATGCTTATCTTTGGGAAATTTTCCTCTTTCACCACAATCAACTTAAAATCACCCATACCTATTTGCCCACAATTCAACCATACCTAAAATACCTAGAATAAATCATGCCTATAACCTACCAACCCATTCTCATACCTCCTTGCATTTTTCCCTAGCTTATGGGAGAATTACATCGGCCTGAGATCCTCTTTTGCTAAGACTATGTAGGTAACACTCCGAGGGCGTGGGGCCCTTGGAGGTTAGCTCGGCCACTCTCAACCCTTACCAATTTTCCCCTATTTTTCTATGCATATTATACCTAATTTTTCCTTTTGTATATCAAAAACTAGAAGTACGATCTCAACACACAATAAAAGTACACATATCTACCATCCATGTTTCAAAAATCACCAAAAATTCACCAATTCATCATTTCATATTTCCACACACAACAAAAATTTGGAAATCTACATCATCACGTATATCTACATTACCATTTGTTATCTGTATCACCAACTACTTGTAATCTATACCAAAACCTGACTCAATCCATGCCTATGACCTGACTTCATCCATGCCTAACCTGACTCCATCCATGCCTAAACTAAAAACCTGACTCAATCCATGCCTAACCTAACTCCATCCATGCCTAAACCAAAAACCTGACTCAATCCATGCCTATGACTTGACTCAATCCATGCCTATGACCTAGCTCTATCATGCCTACACTACTTGGTTTCCATCACATATACAAATCATAATAGCAAGTTACACACAACCATATATACATCATGCCATAATCACCATCATCTCTATAAATAAATCATCCAAACATGTGTATCCATATACATGACTCTCAAATATCTTTAGCACACAAGATGGTGTATATAAAAAAATATAAAAATATCATATACATCCTCACTATCTTTGTGGCATGCAGGCCGATATATATGTCAAAAATATGATGTCAAAAATAAAATAATCATACATGGATCTCAATCATCTCCCCATATAATATCCAAGCTTGTCTCATCTATCTCCTCCTCCGCTCCTCTAGCCCAACGTCTAGCTGACCTCTCTCCACCTCGCCCTAGTTTGGCCCCTGATGGTCCTGCCTTTGGAGATGGCCTCCATGCACTAGTGGCCTCATTGGCCCCCTGTACTCTCCACACTATGTGTGTAGGATCTTCTCCTCTCACTCGAGACTGTTGTGCTCTAAGGCATATGATAAGACATATATCCCCACTACCATCAAGTGATCTTGGTAGTATCTCACCTCACCCATGGCATCTCTCAACCTAGCTGTAGGTACTATCTACGGTGGTGCCATTGGCCTCGACCCAACCCTACTCTTGCCTGAATAACTGGACCATGTCCCTACCTCTCTGTGCTACCATCGGCCCTAGAGCCTACACCTATGCCTAGGTCTTGTTGTCTACTCAAAATTTCCCGCTCTGATAAGAGTAAAATTTCAAAATTTTGAGTTTAAGTGTTTCTCTCTGAAATGCCTAAGTCGTGAAATTGAAAAAATCTGTGTTTTGGGTCATTTTGTGTGATTTTCGGGCCTGTCGGAACTTTTTGTCCCATCTGTCCCAAGTACGAAAATGCACTCTGTTCCCCGATCGGCCGAAATCCCCGAAGCTGTCCCATTTTCGGGCCCGTCGGAAAATTTTGTCCCAAGTGTCCCAAAACTTATTTTGCGTGTTGTTCCAATTTCGGCCGAATCATCCTTCCCGCGTACTTCGCACTTTCCTGTCCCAAATGTCCCAAAGTTAAAAAGTGCGAGCTTTCCCATTTTCGGCCGATTTGCCCGAACCGCGTCCTTCGCACAATTTTGTCCCAACTGCCCCATTTGAAAAAGTGCGAGCTTTCCCAATTTCGCCGAGCTGGTCAGAGTCACGTACTTCGGAACTTTTTGTCCCGAATGTCCCAAGTCCAAACGAGCCCGCTGTTCCAATTTCGGCCGAAACACCCGAATCGCGTACTTCACACATTTTCATCCCATTTGTCCCAAATGCATTTGTGCGTCCTCTCCCTGTTTCACCCGAACCGGCCGAGCCGCGTGTTTCGCGCATTCACGTCTCACCTGTCCCAAGCGTACCTAGTGTCATTTACACTTAGTTTTTCCCGCTCGCTCCAAGTATGATACTTTTCAAATTGGTGGTTGTGTATTCAATGCGCATTAAAGTCATTTCTCTCTCCAAACGGCTATATAACGAGCATTCCCCTTTGCATTTTCGCATTGCTTCCATGCTATCTTTTGCTCGAACCCTCGCCATTTGAAAACCTGCGCGATTCCCCCTCCATTTGCAAATTCCTTCCAGAAGTCTAGGTTGCAGCTCCGAGACTATCAATATGAAGATCAAGTTCCAGGGACAGGAGCAAATTTCTCCGCTTGAATCTGCTGTTAGCAATATAGGGGACAGCGAAGCTCGTCATCTCGACTTCGGTGATTTTTGGGCAAGAATGACAGATGCAAACCCTACACCAATGGCACAGATGATTAATGATAGTGGTTTAGCTTTTGCCGGAGGATTCCCAATCTCAGTACAGTGTGCTGATACAGTACTTTCATGTGGAGCTCACTTCGACCCCGATTCGAGCGAATTGACAAATGTACATGGGGAACTCATTGCCAAGCTGGACGCTGCCGCCATTGGCACTGCTCTGAGGATTCCGGAGATGGACAATGCTATAGTCATCTCCCGAGATCAAGCACAGGCTATGTTCGACCAAGACAGTGACAAATACAAGGCGCGAGTGGCGAAGTCTTGGTTGAAGAACCCTAAGAAAGGTGCTTCTCGCCTAACCAAAACCCTCTTCCGAGTAGATTTCAACGAAGAACTGTCAGACTTCATAATCCTGCTGGCTCGGGTTATGGGTTTGCCCTCCACCAATGAGTTTCATTTCTGGATGTGCCCGCTCATCAGCATGGTGTGCCAGGGAACACAAAATATCAACTGGGCAGAGATCATCAGTATGAATTTGGCTGAGCAGCTATCCAACGTCCAGCAAACAAAGAAGTTCTATATGACTTCATATCTGATGTATACCCTAGCAAAGATCCAGCAAAGTGGTTTGGTTTCTCCTATATGACGCACACAAAGATGATCCACTTTATGGCTATTGCCCGCAGCTTCACCTTGGAGACCAGCAACGCAATTTCGGAGACCAGCTTTCACCATGTACGTGGTCAGATTGCTCGAAGGTGATACTGCTAGAAGGTTTTCAGATGAAGCCATGAACCTGATATCGCAGTATGGAGCCTATTTCATTCAATTCAGGAAATTTTCCTATATCAGGCTTGCTGGCTATGAAAGCACTCCTCTGCGGCTTCCCATGTTCTGCAATGACAAAATGGCTTTGATTGAAATATGCAGGCAACTAGACAAGTTGCACAGAACTTGCAGAGACAAGAAGATTTCTGGCTTGCACTTTCCCATCTCTCTGGGAAACTACACATGCAAAACAGCTCTGGATGCTCAGAACATAGAAAGAGCCCTGGTCCCTATCACTGTTCATTTCTTCAAGCCAAGAACCTGTTTTGACTTGAAGAAGTTCATTGAACAGAACATCAAAATAGTCTATCATCATAGGGCAGATACAGAAGACTACTGGGCTGACTGTGCAGATGATTTTGAAGCCAGAAGAAGGCATTGTGGCAGGTTCTCCCTGCAATTGATCCAAGAACTCAGTCTGTACCAAGTTCCTGAAGGTCTCCAGGATGACAATTCTGAGCTATACTCTTATGAGTATGAAAATGTGATTAAGCACACCCCTCTGGAGGACCTGGATTGGAACAAGAAAGAGAGAGATGATCTGGCTGAGATTCTTGCTCCAGTCTTAATCAGGACTAGGGTCTGGTTCAGTAAGAAGATCCGAGAATTCAAGAGGCACTCAGGAGAATCTAGCTCCAAGGATGATTCGACACCCATAAGAGAGGCATCGGTTCAGTGCGAACACCGGTGAAAACCCCTCCCGCCTCAACAACTCGGGGACTCAGTAGAATCTACTCCTTCTCCATCTACCCCGTATACAAGAAGAAACTCAAAGAGGTAAAGAAGGAACCTGCAGAGAATGATCCTCCAAGAAAATAGGTAGAGTTACCTATAGGCCCAGAGAACATCGTTGTTCTCAGTGAAAGTGAAGAAAGTGAGATGCCAACTCCTGCAAATGTTCCTGAAGATCCAGCAGATAAGGACAAGGAGGTCCAGAGCACTGAACTTCCAGGTACTACTGATTCTTCTACTGCCATTGCCTCCAGTGCTCTACTCACGTCTCGAAGAGTGAACAACTGCGCAGACCCTGAGTGTCATGAGCTCCCTGTCTCTTGGTCCCCTTGCCCCTCCTGCAGATTCTTCTTCCTCTTTTGCTTGGGTGCAACCTCTGGTCGACAAAAGGAAGAGGAAATCCTCCTCTCAAAGCTTGGGACCAAATTTTGATGCTGTAGCAGCCTTGTTGGGCACCACTCCTTCTCGTGCCAAGAAAGCCAGAACCACCTCCAGAATTGTGTCTGATGCTCAAGGTCAGCAATTCTTGGAGATTGCTAAGCCTACAGTAGACAAATCAGAATCAGACTTGCTGACATCTGACTTAGAGCTTTCAAGGATCCCTATGGGAGAGTCTACTCCTGAAGGTGAAATTCACAACCTCCAGGAAACAGTCACAAGAGTCATTGGAAGGGTAGAGAAAGGGCAGCAGACTATTGAACAGCTGGAAGAACAAGCCCAAGTTCTCACAAGTTTTATCAAGTCACTCTTGTCTAAGGACAAAGTTTTGGACCCCACCCCCTTGACTGCTCTACCGCCTCCTGTAATTCTAAGCCAAGATGAAGTGCAAAGTATCAAAGATATGCACAAGTATTCTGTCTATGGCAGAGCTATTGAAGCCATGGTGGATGACATGCTTGTTGCTGGGCTAAACTTCATCGATGAAGCTTTTAAACTACATGGAAAGGTAGACAATTTGCAACAGAAGCTATCCTCTACTATTGGGGTTATGGATAAAGAGCTTAAACTCTGGAGCAGTTGCATTGTAGACCTTCACCTCATGGGATAGACAGATGAGAACATCTTACTGGTGAACAAGATTTTTGATGATGCCAAAGACAATCTATCAAAATCCTGGGTCTACAACATAGAGTGGAAAATCAAAGTCTTGGAGGAAGATGTGGGAGAAATGAAGAACAGTTGGCGAAGGAGAAGCTTTCAAGACACTGGCAGCTGCTGCTTTCAAAGATATGCATTGTCATCTTCAAGATGAAAACTCTGGTGCTTCCTTGTCCTTGCAAGAAATCAAAGCTCAGTTCAGAGCTTTTGTCAAAGATCATCTATTCAAGGAAAGCTCCATCTCTAAGGAAAAGATGAAGGAAATTTGTTCTCTTCAGTCTGCCATTGAAGAAGCAAACAAAGATTATCATACTCACGTCGAGTTTGATAAAGAGATGGAGAAATGTCTGGGATTTTGGACTCAGTCTGCAGCCAACACGTCAGTCCCTCGTGGCAGAGATATAGCTGAGTCATTGAAGAAATTCAGGCAGCGGATTCTGAAGACAGTGGGTCCCTCCCAGTAACCGGCCACCTGTCTCCTTCTCCTTTCTTTCCTCTTCTTCCCTTTCTTTTCGTATTCTTTGTAATCAGTTAAGGTATTGTAACCGGCGGTCCTTAACTATTCTTTAGTTAAAAGAAACGGTTACGAAGAGTAACTGACTTGTAAGCTATATAATGGCCTTTCCACGCCATTTTGAAAGGGAGGAAGAACTTGGAATATTTGCTGAAAGTGTAAATAGATCTTAAAGAAATCAATACAAAAGGGCTTTTCATTCTTTGTCTATCTGATTCTCGTTATCTCTGTGTTTTCCTTTAATATTGTGAGGATCATTTTGTTCTTAACTCGTTAGTCTCTCTGATTGCATACTGTTCAGTTTTGCAAATACAGTGATCTTGTACAACCAAGAAGGAACTTTGTGTCCTTGATTAATAAATCTGAAGAAGGTTATTTATGGAACTTTGTGTCTTTAAATTTAATCTCATTCAGCCAACGCAAATGATCTTGTCTTAAATTCTTTGAAGCTTCACATACGGAGGGAATTATTCTCGCTATCTATAATTACAATGTTGCTATTCTGCTCATCTCCTTTTTCCCCTTCCTCATTCCTTGCGTGATTGATGATCCTTGTGGAAAACACTTTCGTAAAATCCAAGTTTGACCATAAAACAATGTTCTGTACATTTGTAAATAAGTTCGTTTCTGAATAAGGGAACCTCTCCCATTAAAGAGGAGGGACTTCTTGTCCCCTGACTGTTGCTCTTCTAAAAAGTCCTATTTGACGACCAACAGGTCTAAAGTGCCACTATCTATGCCTATGCAATAGCCACAAAAAACTTGTAACCTCTCCTTGCACCATGGACAACAAGCCCTACAAACCTATGACTTGCACATGTAGCGCAACTACCTATACCCCATCTCCATCTCCACCCTCTCCCTCTCCCCTCAACATGGGCACTTTGGTCCTTTTACTCCCCGTGTTTGAAAAGTAGCCACATGTGCCTACAAAGTCCCAACCTATGCCTCGACCCCTATACTATTCCTAACTAGGTCACTGGGGTAGCCACCTATGCTTGTAGGATGTCTCTCTAAACCATGATGGTTCTTTAAATATGGCTACCCTAGCCTCCAAAGTATTGGTTGTAGCTGTGTAACCCACCACTATCTATACCTTTCTATCACCCTAACATCATCTATCTTTCGATCGATCGGCTCCTCCTCCTTCCCGGTTGGCACTTGTAGGTCATGGTGGAGACATAGGCCTCTCCACATCATCTCTCCTATACTGTGGGAAAGGTGGGGGTATATCATGTGGCAATCCAAACTGCCATCTGACCCGGTCTATGGGTATCATCTCATGCTCTCTCGCTCGTTGCCCCTCTATCAACTCCGTAGATCTATAAGCCATCCAGCTCCACCACCATCTCCATGTATGAAGGGAATCCCATATATGGTCTCCAAATAATGTCCATTTTGGACAACCCCTCTAGTAATCACCTGTAATAGGCTACTCCATGTTTAGCTTTCACCACTCGGTGCTCTCCAATAACCGACACTCGTGGCCTATAGCCCACTCAAAATAAACCTGGCTCAAATGCATCAGCCCAAGCCATACAAACTGGGCACACACACAAAATGTGCTCATAGGCAAACAATTGTAATAGAAATGTGTAGCACAAGATGAATCACCGTAGTCACCCATAAGCCCACAAATCCCTGTATAGCTATACCAAAAATGCAGGCGCCCATGCAAACCAAGTTCTTCTCTCCACCATGTCATGTAGAATCCCCATCAGTGACCGCGGGAATATCCCACCCTCTGTATCTCGTAGTGTAAAATAGTAGACTACGTCCACCAAAATCACTACCAACCTCATCTCCTCGGGGTAGGCTCGGTACATCACCCCGTAGCTCATATTGGCACTATGGAATCCTAACAATGCCAACCCCTCTCAAAAAAATCTCGTAACAAGAAACTCGCGGATGCCACTCAGATATCGAGTAAACTCGTGCACATGTTATAGGTAGTCACAGGATCCTTTAAACATCCTCTAGGGTGATCATGATCTCACCCGTCAACAAATGGAATGTATTGGTTACCGAATCCCATCTATCGATGAGGGAAACCATAAAACTCACCTCCTGGACTATGTCGGTACGTAGCGCCCCCACGCCAATCGTGGCCCACATCTCGTAACATGGCTCCACTCCTCATTTTTCATGCTTCCCCTATCTCCATGAGCAAGGGAGGTACCCTATCCCTCATCCGTAGCTAGTCCCTAGCCTGCATACAACCAATCATATTATTAAAACTTGACCATACACCGTATGCAACCTTTCCACCCCCACTATACCGCTTACCCTAACTAAATCAACCTTTCACCTATATCTATTCCCTAAATCAACACTACCTATCTACCCATGCCTCGGAACCTCACCTATTTTCATTTTACCTATCTACCCATGCCTCGGACCCTCACCTATTTTCATTTTACCTATCTAACCACACCTTAGACTCTCACCTATTTTTATTTTTCCTTCTCACCAATCTTCCTTATTCACCCACCTACCCATACCCATAACTCTTCCCCCTATCTAACTCTCCCTACCCCTACCTATTTTTCCACAACCCATCTATTTTAGCTCTTCGTGGGCCTTCCTCTGTAGCCTACCGACCGGCAATCAATCATCATCGACCGAAAAAGGTCCCACAATAATCGGCATCGCCACTGCATCTATGACCGATACCAGCCCTCACCCACCGACGCTGGCTAAGAATGGACTGTTATCCAAAATTCACCCTCAAGGTAATTTTGATAACATGCATCAAATTATTCAGTCCCGAGCAAGTAGATTGATTCAAGGCCCAAAATCATGTTTTTGGGGCCCCTCGGCTTCTTTCTAACTCTCCCATCCAAGAAGAAAACCCAACGAGTTAGAAAATGTGAAAAAATTGCAAAAAACCAAGCTTGGGGCTGAAAAAATGAAGAAAATCGGCTAAGTCCTAGTCCAGGCGGTCTGCGGGACAGTTGGGACGTCGGGATGCGTGGGACGCGAAAAGCCAAATCGGCCGAAAGAGGGAAAAATTGCCTAAGTCTTGTTTCACGTGGTTTGGGACAGCTGGACAAAAAGTACGCGCGTGGGACGTGGATCAGCCGGTTTGCCACAAGTCGGTCCATTTCGGGCGGTTCAGAGATATTTGTCCCGAGCAATCCAGTGGGACAATTGGGACAAAAGTACGCGGAGGACGCGAACCGGCCGATTTGGCTGAAATAGGAGACTTTCGCCGAGATAGTTTGGGACATCCGACCAAAAGTACACGAGGGACATGTGGGACGCGAAAGCCGAAGCGGCCGAAGGCAAAGAAGAAAAGTCAACGTTTGACCCGTGAACTTCAAACGGCCATAACTTTTGACTCCGAGCTCCGATTTTCATAAAATTGGACTTTCTAGAATGAGCAATATTCATAATTTTTAATGAGGGTAGATATATTTAATTAATAGAAACATATTCAGCTCCAGTAGTAGTCATTTAATTCTCATTCCCGTCAAATGACAAAAAACACCTGCCAGACCCAAAATAGCTGCCTGCACTCAGAAGGCCATAACTTTTGCATTTCTCAACGAAATCACACAAAATTGGTACCTTTGGAATTGTGGCTCCAATCCCAATGCATAAAAATCAATAAATTCTGGATTTGGTAAGATATTGATGGAGATTTTTCATAAAACATGGCCGGGTTCATAACAGTGTTTTATTTTGGTGGTTGGGAGTGCAATTAAGAGGCATGGTCATCATTCTTTCTCTGCTGTAGCACTTTGGGACAGATATGGGAGCCTTTTTCAAGTAATATATGATAATTTTACTCCATTTAATGCCTCTTACAAGTGGTTGAACGACATATTTCAGGATTTCCATCTTCCCTTCTCTCTCTCTTCTCATTTTTTCTATAAATTGGAGTGTTGGGCTCATTGTAAGGGGGGGGAATTTTCAGATAGCAAAGCTTTGTCAAAATTGCTTTGTGAAGCCAATGTGCTACAAGCCCTTGTAGTGGAATCCTTGCATGGTGATCCAGGCCCTTAGCTTTTAATAGATTGAATCGTGTGATATCATGAAGCAATAAAATATCAGGTTTGTGGATGTATCTTCCCCTCGCCGTGTTTTCTTGCATTCTTCTTACCCCTTTAATATTTCTACAAGAATATTGTGTCTATTATTATGTTCTTGCAGGGATCCATTATCATTGTGTATGTTTGAAATATTGTTGTGAATGCATTTTGCTAGATTGTGGAGAACTGTCATCACCCCTTCTAGTGTGCATTTTGCTTCTTTATCTCACACATTGGAAGGATACTCTCTCACACCCTCCTTTTCTAGTGTATCACCACTTTAGTGTAGGATTTCATTTTATGCATTCTCTCTCCCTGGTCCCTTGGAAGTTTAGATTAGAATAGTTATTTTCCCCTGCATTAGAGTAGATTGTGGAAAGTAGTTTAGGATCAAGAACCAGCTTTCTCTGGAGGTCTATCTCAAGTAGCAAGTCCCACAACTTGGAGATAGTACCCATGTTATCCAATCACACCGTGAGTTAAAGTATATGAACTTGTATAAACCAAAGAAGGGAGCTGTGATTCGGTGATAACAGGGGCCAACATCGGTCATTTTCGTAATGACAAACCTACGACGCCCGCCTTATCTCTATCTACACTTCTCCTTTCTACCCATTTCCCCCACCAATGCCTACCCAATACCTATTCCCACCCCTCATTTACCTAAATCTACCCTCCATTTTTCCCCTTTTCTCATTACATTCCCGCATTCAAATTTTAATATTTTCCCCAAAAACCCACTTTCCTCCTACTCAATTTCTCTCCTCCACCTACTCAAAACAAACAACAATAGGAATGGAATCTTACCTCATCACATCAAGTCATCCTGTGTGGTGGAACCTCGTGCCATTACACAGGTCCACCGTAACCCTCTCTTGCATGTGCCATCATAGATTTCCCATTGGCTCTCCACCCAATCAAATCAATCACATCATGCTCATAGACCCACCTATCAACCAATGATCACTCACTTTGTGGCTCACCAACTCAGCTCTCCATGTCGTTTGGTTGCTTTCCACCTCTTTCTCTCTCTCTTTTCATTTTCTCCTATGTGAAAATGACAAATGATTTTAAAACCATGAAAATTTTACTTTTATAACCTTCCCGACTTGACCGATGACGGTTTCACCTCGAACAACATCGGTCTTGTGCCCTAGCCTACCATGGTTAGTTCATTGTGACTAGCATCAGTGAATTTTGACCATTATAATTTATAATACTCGGTCTTATTATTACCCATTACCCCTAATTTGCTGGCTTGAATCCTTTCTACCTTACCCACACCTGACTTGGACACTTCACTTTACCCTCCTGACCTCATCATTTACCATCTAACCTCATCCTCCTTTAAGGACTCGTTATTTTACCCATACCTCGGCCCTACTCGTGCTTTGAACTAGCTACTTGGACCTGGAACATTATTAGTGACCTGTGACCTCATGTGCTCGCTAAACCTTGTGACATTGCTACCCACGTTGTTTGACGTAATGACCTTACCTTTCCTCTTTCCATGACCATTTATCCCGATGCAACCTTTTGTGTACCGTAGACATACCTAGAGGTTCTTGTACCTGACCTGTGTTGTGTTACCTAACCATATCCGATACCTTGGATACTTGAATCACCTCAACCTTGTTTGGATAAACCTATTGACCTTAGAAAATATAGTGTTTTCCCGCTCTTCAACTTGGTACCATTTTGTAGTTTATATGTGTGTGTCTGTTTGACTATTAATACCTTTGACCCTGACCCATTTCATTGATTACCTGATTGGACCTTTACCCCTTTACCCCCATTATCGACCTTCCTCTTCATCACATTCAGTTTTTATCAAACCACTCACCGATTCTCCTTCTACCTCATTAGTTTCTGGTTTGAGGGGGATCACCTTCACCCACACATGGGGCAACCACATCTTATTTTTTTCAGCGTCGCTTACCAATACAAGCTACGCAACAAAAAGGGGCAAAATGTAGACACCAAAATTGGGTCACACTCCCCTTAGTCCCTTGTCAAATAATCACCTCAAACACACTCACCTAACCATGGCCCCTTACACCCCACACTAATATTAATTTAATTAATTTAATTAAATTAATCCATGTCCTCACAATATTTATTATTTAATTATCCTAATTAAGATAATTCCCACACCACCACCTCACCTAGCCACCTCACTCTAAGACTATTCTTAGTATGTTGCCATAACTAACTAAGACACGACTAAACCCTAAAAATCAAATCCTACATTCCCTCTAACCACATACCCACTCGTTAGAAAAGACTATTTCGTTCTAAATCGAGAAAAAAAAACTAACTAGATCCAAGAAATCAAGTAGATCTACCCATTTTAGTAAACCTAGGAAATCCCAGCCTAACCGATGCCGGTCACCCCTAAACCAACTTCGGTCAACCCGAACCATAGTCGGTTACCCGACATCAAGAGAGCAAGAGATAATAATCACATTTGTATGCAATCATAGCGAGCATCCATACACACCCAGACATCCACATCCATCTAAGTCAAGAGTTGATTCAAATGCAAGCAAGGAGGAAAGACCAGGTAACTCAACAAATATTTTCCTATCAACTGGTTACCCTTCACAGGAGAAATATCTCACCACCATCTCCTATCTACATCCACAATTAACTAGTAGCAAATTCCAAGTAAGTATACCGCTCCATTCAATCCAATTTTGTTTGAATAATTCCAATATTTAGATTCTTCTTTGTGTTATTTCTTTCCTATCCACTCACTACTTTTTTCTGATAATTATCCCCTAATACCACTTCCAAAACCCCTCAAAACCTATTCCTAGCAATCCAACACTCCATTTCAACCTACCCAACCCTTTGTGTAATCACAAAGAAGATCCAAAATCCATTATGCAACATCTCCCATTTTCCCACGATCCAAAGACATCGGTCTTCCTAAACCGTTGTTGGTAGAGCCTATACCGACATTGGTTTACCTACCCTGATACTACCCCTTTGCTACCATTCACCAACTTACCCATCAACTCCTCCCAACTTCACCAAAACCCCACCAAACCTATCCATTGACCTGCATCCCTACCCACACCTCCTAGACACCTCACCCAGTTCCCCATCAACTTGGAAAACAAACCTGCACCCTGGTCTTAACCTCTATCATTTCTTAAGCAATCGACATCGGTCATAAGTAACCGCATCGGTGCGGACTAGACCACCATTGGTCTCTATGTCTCATTAACATAGTACAAACAAGCAACCTACCTATTTACTACAAAGTTACCTATAATCACCTCTGACCTCTATCGATCTCTATCGGACTGTAAAAACCCAAAACCATTTACCTAACCTCTGGATCTGATCCTAACCTAGCATATTAGATTAGATGTTACTTATTATGTTTATATGATATTCCTAAAGCATATTGACTACAGTAGGACAATATTTACCTTATTTCTCGCATTAATTTTTTTACAATAGTGGATTGAAAGCCTTCTAGGGAGTATCACACTTCCGGAACTAGCATATGCTAGGAAGTCCACTACATATATTATTTAACTTCTATTTGGTGGTCTTGTTGTTTATTTCAGGTAGTTCCTCCTAGCCAAAAGGAAGCTCTCACGATCAGCTGTGGATCAAGAAGTCATAAACGCATAAAATACTTCAAACTAGCTTCAACAAGTATTTCTCCTAGCCCTTTTACCCTTATCTATTTCGTCACATTCCAAGGGACACTCTAAGAATTAGGTGAAACACTACGATTAGATCTAAGCCCATTACGGATTACCATATTCAGCCTCATGTACCCAACACAATCAATGTGAACTATTCATCTTTTGATCAAGAAGACCTCTCAAGCACTTATGAGGTAGATACCAAGGTTGGATGTATATTAGACTTGACACTCGATGAGTAGGAAAAAAGAGGCATGATTTTGACCCTTACAAGGAAATTGAGGAATATAAGCTATGAGTCTATTGTTTGCATGAGGAGGATTATCCTCTTCCTAACATCACTAAGCCGCACCAAAGGATAATAATGAGGTTTGGTATTTATTATTTGATGGCTCAAGAAGTAGACAAGGAGTCGGAGGAGGAACTATGATTGTTTCACCTCAAGGTACAAAATATTACTCATCCTTTTGTTTCAAATTTTCTTTCTCAAACATCACAGTTAAGTACGAGGCCTTGATCCATGGACTTCATTGGGAAAGAAAAAGATGATTAAAAAATTACAAGTGTTTGGCGATAGTGAGATGGTTACGAATCAAGTCCAAGGACAAAATTCTGTTAAAAACATTGTATTATAGAACTACAAGAATCAGGTATGGGATCTTATTGAATATTTCGAAGCATTCGGCATCAATTTCATCCCAAGGAAGAAGAATGAAGCAGCAGACAGATTGACAATAATCAAGGTGCCATTTGATGTAGTAGAGAGTATCAAAAGTGATAAGTCTCACCCTCATATTAAGGTGGTTGTGAGGCCAGCTATCCCAAATAATAACAAAAGCTAGCAATTCTTCGAGAATGATCAGTAAATTGTCAATTTTCTACAAGAAGAAGCTGAGTTCTCTTCCAGAAACCAAGACAATTTGGAACAACATTATGGTGACAAAGTGGTGCACCTGATAACCAACAAATTACCAAAGGGTCTTGTAACTTTGGAGTTAATATTCAACCCAAATGATCAATTCCATAAGGAGAAAGCAAATATCTAGGTAAAGGGTGAAGATTCAGATCCCATTTCCATAGAAGTAGGTAAAACGTTGTGAATTGGCAAGGTAAGTACTCAACAAGAAAAATTTGAATTCATTCAACTTTTTCAAGAACTCCTAGATGTATTTTCTTGGACTTATAAGGATTTAAGAGGTTTCAACCCAAGGTTAGCACAAAACACTATCGAGTTGGATCTAGGACATAAGCCTTTCGAGACAAAGCAAAGGCTAGTAAACCCCACATTTAACCTCTCACAAGAAAAGAGATGAAAAAGCTAATTGGGGATAGCATCTTCCTATCAAGCATTCAAGTTGGGTTTTAAACTTGGTGCTGCGAGAGAAAAAGAAATGTAGAAATCATGTTATGTGTAGATTTCCGTGATCTAAATAGAGCATCACTCAAAGATCACCACCCACTTCCATCAATGGATAAAATCCTACAAGTTGTAGATGGCTCTAAGAGGTTTTCATTACTAGATGGATATTTAGGCTATAATCGATAATCTTGGTTAAAGAGGAGGATCAGTTTAGGACAACCTTCACCACCAAATAGGGTATATATGCTTATAAGAAGATGCCATTCAGACTATCAATTAGGGAGCAACATTTCAGCGAGCTATGGACATGGTGTTCAAAGGCTTGATCAACATTATAGTTCTCGTGTATCTAGATGATATCACCATCTTCTCAAAGAATGTTGCGAGACCATCTCTTCCACCTTAGACATGTATTTTAGAGGTCTAGGAGGTTAAGAGTGTCCTTGAATCCAAAGAATTGTGTATTCTTGGCATATGAGGGAAATTTGTTAAGCCAAATTGTCTCAAGATAAGGGTTAACAATTGATCCTAAAAGGGTTGAAGCCATCCGAACACTTCCATTTCCACAACACAAGAAGTCTCTCCAAAGCTTCTTGGGAGAATAAACTTCGTTGGTAAATTTGTGCTTGATTTTACCACTCTTTTGAAGCCTTTAAATATAATGTTAAAGAAGAGTCTTATATTTAAAAGGATAAAAGAAGGAAAATATATTTTGAGGCCATCAAGCTCACAATATCACAAGCCCCAACTCTTATTAACCCATAATTTCAAAGGACTTCATGCTCTATACTTTTGGAAGGTCGAAACAATCTTAGCTATCATGGTTAAACCTAACCAGAAGGTTGAAACAGCCCATAGCCTTCTTAAGTAAGATCTTAGAGGATTATGAGGTAAATTATTATTTCATTGAAAAGCATGTCCTTGCTATCATTAGGATTTTGAATAATTTCAGACACTTGGTCTTGAACAACAAGATTCAACTACTAGTGTCTCATGTTTGTGTCAAAGATTTTCTCCTTAACAAGGACTTGAATGAGAAGAGGGTAGGATAGATCACTTGTTTAATGGAGTATGATATTGAAATAAAAGTGACCAAGTTGGTTCGTGGCAAGGGTTTGTGTGATCATCTCACTTCAAAGAAATAAGCCGGGTTGGTGGATGAAGAAGAGATTTTCATATTCCTACGTAATGATCAAGAGTATCCAGCTAATGATGCACCTATTCCATGTTGTACTCAAGCCTTGGTGCATTATCTCCCAACATGTTTGTACCCTCTAGAATGGAACAAATAAAAGAGGAGATACTTTAGACTACAAGCCATCCCATATGTGCTTATTGGTGATATCTTATTCAAGAAGGATATCAATAGTTTTCTATTGAGGTGCATTGGGATAGGAAAAATTGAGAGGATGTTGCATGAGTTCCATGATTGAGAAGCAGGAGGCCACTTTGTCCCTTGAGTAACAATTCTAGAAATCATGAAAGCTGGTTATTATTAGCCTACGGTGTTTAGTGATTGCTACTCATGGATCAAGAAGTGCAAACAGTGTGCATTCTTCTTTAGAGGGAAGGAAAAGTTAGCAGCCCTGCTCCTTCATCTAATTTCAGTGGATCAGCCATTCATGCAATGGGGACTAGACGTTATTGGATTGATTAACCCAAATTCAAGCCAGGGCCACAAGTGAATACTTACAACAAAAGACTATTTCACCAAGTGGATTGAAGCAAATGACACTTAAGGATGCAAATGAATCCAACATCTTTGATTTATATGAAGGAATAGCCACCGTGTTTGGAGTCCCCGCCACTATCATATAATGCATAGGCATTCCTTGGTACAAGGATCAATGAATGTGCTATCAAAATGGTGTATGCCTCAACACTTCATCAAACTATTACCCTCAAGGTAATGGCCAAGAAGAGTCCACAAACAAGAACCTACTAAGAATTATTTGAAGGAATCTTGATGGAAATCATATAACTTGGCACACAAAGATCAAATCAGCTCTATGGGCTTATAGGATCACATCCGAAAGGTCCATAGGAAGCTCCCCATATAAGCTTGTATACGGAAAAGAGGTAGTATTGCCCATATCATTAGAGTTTCATGCTTTGGAGCTCATGAAACAGTTGGAACTAGCCGAGTTTAAACCTATGGAAATTAGGTATGTAGAGCTAATAGAAGTAGGAGAGGCAAGAGAACATGCAATGCAGATCATGGAGAAAGATCAAGCATTGATCAATACAAGATTTAATAATAAAACAAGAACAAGAACCTTTCAAGAGGGGGAATTAGTTCTAAAGTGGGATGCAGCTCTGGCAAAACCAGGAAAACATTCCAAGTTTGATGCCATTTGGAGTGGCCCCTACATGGTCATAAGATGTACAAGTAGCAATGCCTTCCGGATGGCTAAGTTGGATGGTGAAGAATTGCAGATTCTAGTCAATGGGATCTACCTCAAACACTACTACTAAAAGGAAAAATTCCTCACCCTTGTAAATATTAGCCTAGGTTTTTAATTTCTCCAAGTGTGTATGCACATTGTCTTGTTGTAGCATAGGTTTTATTTCCCTAAGTTCTCTAACATAGGTTTTTTTCTCCATTTTTGCATCATTATACAATTTGATGCATCTATAGGTGAATGCACTAGGACCTTATGCATTTAAAATAGGAGACCCTTGGTCACCATGGCATGACAGTTGCTAATTTTGAAATAGCACAAATACAGAGCAACTAAAATTGGGTTTCAAAGGGATCGTTTCTAGAACAATGGGGTAGGTTCAAGGTCGCCAAGAGCAAACATCAGATTCAAGCTTTAGAGAACATGATTAGTATCATGCCACCACCCATGACTTTGTGCCCAATGGATATAACACAACAGCTAATCTCTTCATCTAGTTGATACATATCCTCGTGAGTTACCAAATTATTATCCCAATTTTTCCCCATGGAAAAATTGACCAAACCTGACCCTGTATAGAAGAAATCAAAAGGTCGGGCCCATTGTACGAACCCCCATTTCAAATCCAACAGAGACGGGTTATAGGTGAACTAAAAATGGAGAAACTAGAGACTCAAATGAGGTGAACAATGTCAAGGAGGCCAAAGGGTCTCAGGAGAGAAATGGGGAAAGGCTTAAAGTCTTCGGGCTTCGTAAACGATTGAGCCCAAATTGGCTAAGTATGGAAGAGATGGTAGAAGCTTCCAAGTGTCTCAATGGTGCACCTTCAAGGGTCAAAGCCAAGGGAGGTTTTCAAACAAGCATGAAGCTTTGACGTATCTTAGGCATGAATAGGGACAGAGCTAGCTATTGAAAATTCCAAATGAGTGAAAGGAACCACATGTCAACTCAGCGTAATTTCAAAAGTAAGAGCCCAAGGCAAAGACTCAAACTAGTGCCAAATCTCCATGTGGTTAGGGTCCAACAAGTCAAATGGTAGTGGGCCCAAATCAACTAAGTATAAGAGTGTCGGTGGAGGCTTCCATGTGTCTCATCGGCGTGTCTCCAAGGATCAAGCCCAAAATGTAGTCCCCAAACAAGCGCCAAGCTTGCACATGTTAAGAGCCCCCAAATGTCACACCAGCTATTGAAAACTCTTCAATTTACTAGAAAGTGTCACATGTTGACTGGGCATAACTTCAAAGATAAATACAAAGAGTAGAGAATCAAACATGCACCAGCATGCCATGTAGTCAAGGTTCGAGAAAAGAATCAACCTGAATCAGCTAAGTATCCTAGATTCGTGGAAGGAACCATGTGTCTCTTTGGCACATCTTCAAAGGTAAATATAAAACTAGTTCTCCTAGACAAGTGTTATCCTTGCACGTGTCCTAGGTCTGAAAAGGAAAAGAGTCGGTAGTTGAAAATTCAAGATGGGGTAGAGTTAGTGGAGGGTGCTAAGTGTCTCAATGACACAAATTCAAAAGGGGTGTCCCAAGGGCCAGTGTCAAAGTAGCGCTGAGCTTCCATGTGTCCAAATGTAAAAAAGAAATAGAGCCAACATGCTTAAATAAACTAAGTATGGAAGGGATAGCGGAGGCCTCCACTTGTTATTTCCACGCAAATTCAAAGGTAGAATCGAGAAGTAGGTCCCAAATGTGTGTCAGCCCTCCACATGTCCTAGGTCATACGTATGCCCCTACCAAAAAAAAGGACTTAGCCAAAACACAAATAAATAGAACAAAGTGGTGAAAGAATCCATGTGTCTCTTCGACACAACTTCAACATTGAAATCCAAAGGTAGTCCCCAAACAAGCACCAGCTCTATACATGGCCATGTTTCAAGTCAAGGTAGGAAGGTGGGTCACCGGGGTAGTTTGAAATTTTTGGCCCAAGAAGGTGTAAAGTGTACAAATAAGTTAACTCTGCCGACACGTAGAAGAGCCACATGTCGGGCCTTGCGAGGAGTTTTTGCTAGATGCGGGCCGGAGGGCCTAGGGAGGACTTTTCACCCAAAGGAAAATGCGGGCCGGTGGTCCGAGGATGATTTTTTTTTGTTAAGCAAGTTTGTAGGGATGTGGAGGAAATTTTTCCAAATGTGAATTGTGAGCTTGTGGGATTGCGAGGTGTTTTTGCACTTTTGTACTTTTGTGTAAAAGGAAAAAAGTGAATTTTGGGTCCGTGGACCCATTCTACTAAATTAGTTTTGGTCATTTTTATATGGATCTGGCTCAAACATTCAAATGGACATATATTTCGATGAAGTGCTCAAAATTCAACAAATTTGGCACCATAAGAAAGGTATCGACCTCGTCTCATGCCATGGTAAATTGAAATTTTAATTTTGATGAGGTTAGGTGGGTGAGAATTGGGAAAAATTCTTCATACCATTAATATGTGATCTGATTTCTTCAATAACGAGATCAGATTCGATTTGATCTGTTGTTCTTCCTTCTTCGACATGCCGAATAGACATAGAATGTTGGAATTGACAGATTGTAGGCGGATTTGTAGGGGAATTGATGGCTAGTAGCTAAGCTCCAAATCAGGTTTCCCACCTCTTTTCTTCTCCTCTCTTCATTGCATCTAAAAAGGTAAGAGCTTGGCTCATTGTAAGGGGTTGGAAATATTTTTTTTACACCCTCCCTTCTTCCTTTGTCTGCAAGTGAACTTGTGGAGTTTTCGAAACCACCCATTCAAGTTGTAATAAAAAAAAATTCCTCCCGGTTACTATAATATACGGTATCAACTCGGGGCAATAATATATATTTATGGATGATTATCAACCCTATCATGTGTTCATTGTTGTATCCTGATCTCTCATTATAGTTTGGTTATCTATGCATGGTGCTTGTATTGAGTTTCTATGGTTTGTGTTAAATTGAAAAATCGGTGTTTAAAATTCCTTTGGTGCATCACCTTATTAGCTTAGGTTTATTTTCTCTGTGTTAAATTGCAAAATAGGTGTTTAAAATTCCTTTGGTGCATCACCTTATTAGCTTAGGTTTATTTTCTCGCATCTTCTCAACCTTATCTCCTTGGCAAGATAGAGTAGGTTTTAGTATAGATCCTCTAGAATTTAGTTGTGTGCACCTGAATAGAGAAATAGGAACCAACCTTCATCCAGAGAGATTTATTGATTTCAAAGTCCCACACTTTGAGAGATGCTCCATGTTATGCTATCACACCTAGAGTCTAAACCCAATAGGTTGCGAGATATTTAGGGGTGTTGTGATTTTACACTAACAATAATATGTGTTTTCCCCATGGGTGAGTGAAGGTGATCCCCTCTCAAATGAGGAATGGTTGAGGTAGAAAGCTAAATCTCCGAGTGGTTTGGTAAATGTTGATGTGATGAAGAGGAAGGTGGATCTGGGGGTTATGAGTTAAAGGTCCAATTGGGTAATCAAGGTAATGGGTCACGGTCAAAGGTAATAATAGTCAAATGCACACATGCCTATAAACTATGGCCTAGTACCAGGTTAAAGAGCATGTAAAATCTACATCATCTAAGATCGATAGGTTTATCCAAACAAGGTGGAGGTGTTTCTAGTATCCAACATATAGGATATGGTGTGGAAGGACATTGTAGGTCGGTGCATGAATGTTTAGGTATGTTATGGTACACCAAAGGTTAGGTTAGGATAAACTCTAGGGAAATAGGAAAGATAAGGTCATTAGGTCAAATGACACGGGTAACAGTGTTACAAGGTATAGCGAGCACATGATTTCATAGGTCATTAAAAATGTTCTAGGTCAGTAGTGAGATCATGGCATGGGTAGGGCCGAGGTATGGGTAAAATAACAAGTTCCTAAACATAATGAAGGATA
Organism: Taxus wallichiana var. yunnanensis; assembly: GCA_018340775.1. Lineage (NCBI taxonomy): Eukaryota > Viridiplantae > Streptophyta > Pinopsida > Cupressales > Taxaceae > Taxus > Taxus wallichiana. The sequence continues at coordinate 181,889,748 of CM031237.1, read as the reverse complement.
GAAACTTGTAAGGTAGGTATGGAGGTTGGTTGTAATAAGGCTGGGTAAGGTCAAACGGTGGCTAGGTTGGTTAAGTGTTAGTCAGAAATGGGGAAATGGTATGGACAAGAGTATGATAGGTATCCGATGTCGGTCATACTTAACCGGTGATAGTATAGGTAAGATGATCACGGTTTATTAGGGTAGATAACTGATGTCATCCATGGTTGGATGGGGCACAAAACCAATGTTGGTTTAGGTATAACCGACGTTGGTCAAGTCAATGTGGGTATAGAAAAAGAAAAAAAATCCATATAATATGGATTCTTTTGTACATTTTGGATTTTGTTAAAAAGACAAAGCACTGAACAAGTTGTGCTTTGTCGGGAGGAAAGGAAGAGGAACAATATCATGCTTAGGTGGAGAGATTTGATTGGTTAGAAGAGCTAAGTAGATGGGTCCATGAGATTAGGCAGAGTGAAGTGATTAGTAGAGAGGTTGGAGATTGATTTGGACATGGTAGAGGAAGGAGAGGGTTCGGGTGGACCACCAAAGATAAGAACCGCACATGCCACCATGGAGGCAACATCAAGATGAGGTAAGGTCTGATCAATTAATTTTTGTTTGATATAATAATAAGAGAATGGGTAGGTCGGTTTCGAAAGGGTAGAGAATTTTAAATGTGTGTTTAAAATTTTGAGGAATAACGGTGGGAAATGTCATAGGTAGAGGAAATAGGGTTGGGGATTAATTTATGGTAGGTTTTGGTAGGTGTGATTGAGTTAGGTTAGATTAGGCCTGATGGGGTCAAGTTGGTTTAGGCATGGTTGATTCATGTTGGTTTAGGCATGATTGAGTTAGGTTGATTTAGGCGTGATTGAGTTAGGTTGGTTTAGGCATGACGGTGTTAGGTTGATTTACGCATGATTGAGTGTCCAAGTTGTAGGTAACGTGGCTGAAAAATGGTGATGTATATTTAGGTTATGGATTAAATTCCCAACTATGTGCGATAATGGAAATGTTAAAATGATAAATTAATGCTTTGATGATGTGATAAAAATGTGTATTAATTGATGCTTGTTTGGTTTAATTTCCAGTTATTGATATAGAATGGAAACTAACTAGGATATAATGTGAATAGGAAAGTGAAAGGGGGAATTGGTTAGGGTAAAAGTGGCTAGGATAACCTCTAAGGGCCCCATGCCCTCAAAGTGTTACCTGCATAGCCCAGTGAAAAGGGACCTCGTGCCGATGCATTTCTCCCATAAGCTAGGGAAGATTAAAATGAAGTAAAGGAATGGAATTATAGATGTTAGGCACAGGTGATTATAGGTCATAGGCATGGTTGAGTTCATGTCATAAGCATGATTGATTTATTTTAAATATAAGTGTCGATGAGCTGATTATATTATAGGAGAATAAATAGGTGATGAAGAAGGTAGAAAGGTAAGAGGTTATAAAAGAACCACTTAATTCATAAGAACCCTAATGAGTCTACCATACCCCAAATGGGCTCATGAATGTAAGACCCTACAGGCCTTGCATAATGGACTATTCTAAGGGTGAAGAAAAGTCGATGATCACGAAATGTCATGGTTATGGCGAGTACCTTGAGTAAAGAGGGAGTTAGGATAAGAAGGTAAATTAGGTGATAATGGGTGGTTTGGCATAAGTTAGTGTAGAACAGGACTTTATTCTTAGCAAGAAACCTAGGGTAAAAAATAAGCAAGTCCATGCTGAAAATTTAATCTTTTTCTTTATCTTTTTGTTTTTAATATAATGATCGATGTGGGAATTCTATATGGGATAGGTATATTATCTCCTTGAGGTCTTTGTGAAGCTGATCGATACGGTAAGCTTATGAATATTTATTATATGTTTGTAATGACTATATATAGTTTTCCTTCAAGGGAGTAGTCTATTGATAGTGGTAGAATATAAAGGAGAGATGTCCCTTTTGAGGGATTCATATTTTTCTAGAATTTTTACTCAACGAGTGGTATCCCTTTTGTTTTTAGACTTTTAAGTCATGGAAAAGACTATAGAGGATGATTCGGTTCTTATTTAGAAAAAAGACCGTATCACACAAAGATTAACTATAGAAAAGGTGTTTTTGAGTGATGAAAGATCATGGGATTCCATCTTCAAGAAGAAGAAAATTATCCATGAGAATCATGCTATGAGTAGAGCTATGGTACTCGTATTGAAAGACAAGGCTAAAATGTTAAGGGTAGTCAAATGATTCTTGTTTAGTCATGGATCCTCAAAATGGGTAATATGGAAGGTGAATAACGCTCAAGGGATGAGTGATCAACTGACATAAAGTGATATAGGACTTGATATCAACAATAGAATGGTCAAATATGTAAGGCATTAAGGGGCTCAGGTTTAGGTTTACCTTCAAGTGAAGACAAATGATAAGCACCTGATCCATAGGCATGGGTAATGATATAGGGTCCAAGCCAATTAGGAGAAAATTTTCCCCATTTAATTTTCTCCTCTTTAGTTACATGTTGATTTTCCTTCAAGATGAGGTCACCGAATTGAATTATTCATTCGTGAACACATTTTCATAGGCGGGTTTGATACGTTTTTGGTATATTTGGAGATGGTCAATGGATTTGAGATGATGCTCATCTAATAACTCAAGTTGCACCAAATGATCCTGGTGAAAGTCATCATCGTTGAGCATGTCTTGTAGTGAGATGTGGAGAGATGGAATCTAGACTTCGAGAGGTAAGAAAACCTCGATCTTGTAGACCGTGAGAAAGGAGGTGGTAGTAGTTGAATTGCAAATACTAGTGTGATAAGCCCACAAGGTGAAAGGAATGTGCATATGCCAATATTTCCCATTATCATTGACTACCTTCATAAGAATTTTGTTCAAGGTTTAATTGGTGGATTCGGCTTGACAATTAGTTTTGGGTAATAAGGTGATGAGAAACTTATTTGGATGCAAAATAATCACATAGTTTACGTAGGGTTTCGTTTTTAAATTATTTTTCGTTATCGGTGATAATGTCGTGAGGGCCACCAAAATGAAAAATGATGTGATGATTGATGAATTCACATATCTTCTCATCTTTTGTAGAAATGAGGGGAATGACTTCTACCCATTTAGTGTAGTATTCGGTAGAGGTTATAATCCATTAGTGGTGTTGTGAAGAATGGGGGTTGATTTCACCTATAATATCCAAACCCCATTGAGAGAAAGGCCAAAGGTCTCTTGCGACCTACAAGGCATGACTAGATGTGTGATGGAGATTAGCATGTTGCTGGAATTTTATGCAACGTTTGACATAATCATAACAATCACAATTTAGGGTTGGCAATAATAGCCTAAGTGAAGGATGCGTTTTGCGCTTAAACCATTAAAGTTACCTTTGTAAATTCCATCGTGGACTTCCTTAATGATGTAAGGAATTTCGGATCTTGTAAGGCATCGAAAGAGAATTTTTCAAAAATGCACTTGTAAAGAATACAACCCATGATGACATAACGGGAGGCACATTTAAGAAAGGCACGTTGTCCATTATGAGTGAGATTCACGAGTAGAATGGAAACGAAAAATAGTCTCGCATGTTTCTTATAACAAAGCTCACGTGGATCGGGGCAACAGCTTTTGGCAGAGTAAACTTCACTAGGTTAATTAAAGGGTGATTGTATCCTTTTTATGGTGATAAATAATATAGAGTTAGTGGGCAAAGCAAAGCAGTATATGAGAAACCAAGCGAGGCCATGGTATTTGCAAATTTATTGCTAGAACATGGGGTGGTTTGAAGTGCGTCTTGGTCAAAGGTGGTCAAAAGTATGTCTATGCGATGCTTATACTTTTGAAGTATCTGATTGTGACACTGGTATATACCATTGACTTGGTTTATGACCAACTTAGAATCACCACAGAGATGTAGATTGACTTAACATCTAAGGCATAAGCAGCCTAGAGACCCAATACGAGTGCTTCATATTCAGCAATATTGTTTGTACAATAAAAATATAGTTTGAAAGACAAATGCATAGGTTCACCATCAAACAAAATGAGGATAACACCAGCCCCACCCCCATGCCGACACTTAGAGCCATCGAAAAAGGAATGTCATTTGGTAAGTGGGTTTTCCTAGGGAAAGGGTAGCTATAGACTCATCCGAGAAGTCGAAGTTAGAGGGTTGATTCCTAGAAATAGGTGCATCACCAATTGGTTGGAGATATCCTGCCCTTTATCAACTTTTGTTGGATGAATTCGAGGTTGATCTCGGCAAGAAGCATAGGTCAATATGTGAAAAGTTTATTTTGATAAGTTTTGGCATACATATAGTGTAATGGGTTAGTATTAGTAATGACGAAGGTTTTGTAGTTGAGTAGGTAATAGGAAGTTTGGTGGTGAAGAAAATTAAGGATAGGAATAGTTTTTGGCGTGGTTATATCTAGTTTCATAGTCAAGAAGGGTATAACTTATGTAATAAACAATTTACTCTCGGTGTTGGTCATCACAATGAGCGAGCATGACACCTAGAGAATGGTTAGTGGAAGAAATATATAGTTAGAAGGGCTGCTCATCCTTAAGAGGAATGAGCACTTTGTGGTTGAAGGATGTATTATTTCAAGGATTTGAAGGCTTTATGGCATTCATCATCCAATTTGAATGAAATGTCTTTTTTGAGATTATGATGGAATGGTTAACAGTGGTTGGAAAAATGTGAGATAAAATGATGAATTGATTGCAACTTTCCTTGAAGGGCGTAAAGTTGACAAAGATTAGCGGGTGGCAGCATTTCAAGAATAGCCTCGACTTTAGTAGGATTGACTTCTATGCCACGCAAAGAAATGATGAAACAAAAGAGTTTTTCGAAAGTACCAAAAATATGTACTTCTTTGGTTGAAGATGAACACAATACTTGATGAGGTGGTCAAAGATGAATTTAAGAATGAACAGATGTTTGGTTTGGATGTTTGGATTTGGAAAGAAGATTGTGGAAATAAGCTTCCAATATGTGATGCCTGATGTCATGGAAGATGTAAGTCATGGCTCACCGATATGTAGCACAAGAATTTTTGATGACAAAGGGCATGAATCGATAGTAGAAACTCCCAAAAAGGTTGAAGAAGGAAGTCTTGTGTTGATCCTCGGGAGCTAGTAATATTTTATTGTAGCCCAAGAAACCATCCATGAGTGATAACATTTCATGGCTAGTGGTGAGATCAATTAGTTTGTCGATGCGTGGTAGTGGGAAATTATCTTTGGGACAGTGGCAAATTCCTTGACCGACACAAGCATATCATTGGGCTAATATATCTTGTTACAGGTCTTGAAAGGTGATGGGTTTGTAGGGATGGTGTAATTATGTCCCTCATGTTCAAATTTGAGGTAGTGATGCAAATTCAAAGGGTCACAACCCATAGCATGGATCTAAGGTTGGTCGAGAAGAAAGTTATATTCAAACTCTCCTTCTAGAACATAGAAAAGTTCCAGGGGCAGTGCGGGGGCCCATGCGGATATGGATAACAACGACTACCCAAGGTAGAGTTCATGGTGTCATTGAAGGAGTGCAACATAACTAGGTTACCATGTATGTAATTGGCAAGTATCCATGTTTGGTCGTATGCATGGGAGGACATGATATTAATGCTAGCACAACCATCGATCATAACACATCATATGCATATATTATCAATAAATACGGATATGAAAAGAGCGAGGGTCGAGGTCGTCGACTTGGAGGGAGAAATATCTTCATTTGAAAAATTGAGGTGGCCATAGGGCGAGCAAGTGGAGGTGTAGAAGAAGACAAATAACTAGTAAGAGAGGCTACATGATGAGGGGTAATGATGGAGGTGATGGGTGTGGGGTGATTTGGTAAGACTTTAATAGATTGAAGGACCTCCATGAGGGCTTCATTATGTGACTCGAGGTTTTGATGAGGTCATATAAAGAATTTTTAGCGGGGATTGGTGTATTTGTTTTAGCATTTTGTGGTGTGTGACCCCATCTTAAATAGGATACACAGGACCTTGAATGATGAATTTGGGTATGGGTACGGATGGTATGTTGGGTACAGGGTTGGTTGATGGGCCAATTACTTTTTCCTTGCCCTTGTCTTTCTGAGCACGGGTGGCAATGTTGATCATGTTAATCTGAAGGGAGGTGGTTGAAGATGGTGTGTCATGGAAGGTATAACGAGAAGGAGGAAAAAAATCCAAGTGGGGGATATGATCCTTATGAAATGAGTAGGGTGCATTGGCATTTTGGTGGTGGTTTGGCCAACTCTCTTATACGAACCATGTTAATCTTGAATCTTGAGGGTGGATCAAAGAGTTGTGGGGGTGGAGATTTTGGTCACTGAGTAGGTAATTGGATAATATATGTGGAAATTGGTCAAGGTGTAATGGGGTCTTTGTCAAGAAGATCATCCTCATCAAATTTTCTTCGAGAGGACACAATAAAAAAGAGTTGTTTTTAAAGCCTTAAAGTTCTCTACATCGTGTCCTAACACACGATGGTAGGATAAAATTTTATTTCTTCAAACCTTTTGGTTTGGGTTTGAGTGGGTTGTAAGGTATAAGAGGTGGTAATATCATGACAGAAATTTCAAGGATATTTGTTAGGATTTTGGCGTAGGTCTCTACTAGTGGATCACACTTGGAGGTGAATGTGGGTTTTCGTATAGGTGTGGATGATTGTGGAGGAAGATTCTTTACAACAGGGGGAGTAGGTTTGTCTTCTAGTTTGGTGTGTGGCATGTTCATAGGTGTTGGTTGTATCTGCTTGGGTAGGGGCATGGTAGAAGAACGGCGATGGAAGGTTTGGTTGGTTTAACTACCTTATTGGAGGATAGTGGAATTTTAGCTTTAGGTTGTATCCTTTTTGGAAAAAGTGATATAGTTATACAAGATGTGGAGGAAAAGATGATGGTGGAAGAGGGAAGGTTACCCCGGGGGTAACGAGGTCTTGTGGAGGTAGGTGGTGCATTTTGGAAAGGAAACATGAGTGAATGGGAAGACAATGTCATGGGTAGTGATGACTTTAATGATGGTAGTGGAGGTATGGGTGGTAAGAAGGTTATGGGTGAGGGAAGAAGTTGTGTTGGTTGCTTGGATATATTAGAGGCATTTGATGGGGAAATGGGTTGCTGCATTCTTGGTTTACAAGTGGATGGGGGTTTATTTTCCAGGATCAAGGGGTGAGGTCCTAGGATAGATGGAAGGGCTGAAGGTGAGAACGGTGTGGTCGGAAAGTTTGGTGCATGAGGTCTAGGAGGTTGGATCTTCTTTTTAGGTGTGGGTAAAGTTTAGTATTAGTTTTGGAAGATTTCGCTAAATCTAATTTGATGGGTAGGTGAGTAAGGGTAGCTATTGGTATGACCCCTACGATAGTGATAAGTTTAGGTAAGGGAGATGATATAGATGTGGGTAGGTGTTTCAGTGTAGATGTATGTTGGGATATGGGAAGAGGTGTGAGTTGGGCTATGGGTGGTGACGTGGAAGGTATTCCAATAGTTGTGTGTGTTTGGTTTGGTCACTTGAAACACTTTTGGATAGATAGTGGAGGTGTCAACGAGTGACAACTGTATTTGTGTTGAAACAAGAAGTAGAAGGCGTCCCCAAATTAAGGATCTATTGACATAATCCAAGCAATTGACCAAGCGTGAAAATGGTGTTGTTTTAAGTAGGGCCGACATGGATTGAGTGGAAATCCTCGTAAAATGTTTTTGAGATACAGGGAAATGGCTAACCTCAGACTCTGTGGTTAAGAGAGAAAAAAGTAGATCAACAGGATCTTGAAGGTCTGATGGTGAGTGGTCATCTAAAGGCACTGGTACTTCTATAGAATCCTCCATGGGTAGAGGAGAGGGCGGTCTAGATGAAGTGGACTCTCCTTGTGTTGGCGTACATGTTGGACCTACATCTTCTATGAGTAGGAGAAGCACCACCGACAATTGTTTGGATATTTGATGGGTCATAGATGACATGTGAATTATAGGCTCTTCCATGGGTGAAGAAGGAACTGAAGGCAATTCCTTTGTGGGTAGAGGAGTAGATGAAATTTTCTCTTGTGTAGGTAGGGGAGCTCGGGCTAAGATTTCATCTATGGAAGACACATGAGGTAATTGGGAAGCAAATGGTCTATCATCAAAAATAGCGTGGACCTCACGGACATTGCTATCCTTTTTTGAGGTATCACCAACTTTGTTGGAAGATGGTGCATGATTAGGGAATGGCTTCGTATGATGTGTAGGTTTTGTTTAGCGGTGCATTCGCTATCCAAGACTAGATCTTTATTGTCTAACATTTCTTGGATGATATTATTCAAGGTTATGTATAGTCATTTTCACTATGATCTTTGACATGATGATAGTTGCATAAGTCATGTTCCTTATACCATGCGGGAATGGTTCACTTGGGATCAGAAATAGTATGTGGTTTTATAGGTGGAAGGGTAATGCCACCATCCTTAACAAGATATTCCAAAATAGAAGAATAATATTCTCCTATGGAAGTGTACTTTTGTTGTTCTCGTTCGAACTAGAAAGGTTGGATATGAGAGAGATTAGAAGGGGGTTTGGCTGAGTTTGATTGATGAGGGGTGCCATCCTTGAGAATTACAGTGTTGGCAGATCCTTTGGGTTCTAAATAGTTGTTTTGGGGTTTCGAAGATGAATAAGCATCATTTTATTTGAACGCGATGTTCTTGTTAAAAAGTTGAATCTTCTTCTCTTCAATAGCATGATTTTCTAATTTCCATGCCATGGTGAGTGCCTCGTTAAAAGTGTGAAAGGTCCGTATCTACGGGTTTGGTGAGATGTGTCTAGCACAAGCCCGAGTAAATAGCTCTATGAGTTCAATTGGAAGTAATTGAAATGTGAGCTAGTTAATTATGTTGCGCCAGTGAGCGATGAAGTCAACGATAGACTCATAGTCATACTGTCATGTGGAATAAAGATCAGTCATGGTAACCTTCTTAACAATGTTGATGGAGAAGTGATCTAGGAAGGCTTGGGATACTTGATTAAATGAGTAGATGGAGTGTCTTGGTATCCTACTATACACCAATGTAATGCAGTCTGTAAGGGACATTGGGAAATTCCTCGGAAGAAAAGCTTCATCAAGGGAAATTAGGTAACATACATGTTTAAAGGACCAAAAATGTTGTTATGGGTCTTCTTTGCTATTGAATTAGTTAAATTTTGGAATTTCCCAATGTATAGGGTATGTTCGAATAGGAATGGATGGATGAATAGGATCATTAAAAATTTCATCATAGGTGAGGGAATTACATGAGTCGAAACCGATGCTTCTAGTGTCTACATTTTTTCCATCATTAACTTGATGAGGTCCTTGGTAGGTTGTGGTAAAAGTGTTCCTCCTACGGCATAAGCGTGCTAGTATCAAACCCGTGACGTGGGCGACATTCCATTGTATGGTGATGCTGAATTCGAGAGGTTGAGAATAGGAAACCGACATAGAGGGTATGTATCTAGAATGAGTGACATACGAGATAGGGGTTGTTGATAGTATGTGTATGTAAGTGGGATGGTCATCGTGACTCTAGTAGTAATTGGGGAGGCGTGTTTGTGGGATTGAGAGGATAAGTTTTTGTAATGGAGTAGGGGTCATCGAAACCATGTGAGGTTGTGTTGCAATGGGTATTTGTGAGAAAATGGGTGAGGATTGGGCAATGCTCTGGGTGGTTGATGAGGGGACAACGAATCTGATACAATCAGCGCGAGTGATACTTGTAGATGAAACGGTCATGGTGGGTATGGGTCCTAGCTACAAAAACTACCGAGGTGAAGTAGGTTAGGGTAACACTACATTATAAGGGGCTAATGCAAAATTAGGAATAAGGGTAGGAGAGATGGATACAGGCATGTCATATATCAACTAACTTGAGGAGTCTCGAGTGGAAGAGTGGGAAAGGTAGAACTGTAAGGCCACAAGATTCTGATCAAGGATTCGTGTAAATTGTTTGTCACCTATAGCAATGTTGGTAGGTAAGGTTGGATTCAGGGGTGACGGGATGGAAGGAGGTGAGGGACTACGTGGGAGTGGTTAACGACTAGCGTGGAATATGAGGGTGTTAGTATGAATACAAGTCAACACCGTGTGAGTAAGTTCTCACCTTGTAAGATTGTATTCTATAGATGACACGAGAAAATAGTAGGAAAAGAGAATAATGAGGTTTGAAAGGTGAATCGGTCAATGTCTAGAGTTGAAAATCAAACATAGGAAGCGACAAGGTCAGTTAATTGGTGACATCGAGGGAAAACCAATAACGGTTACTGAAATCGATACCGATCAACGTGGAAGAAAACCAATCTCAATGAAGCAGGAATGTTTGATGTGTACTAGGAAATTGTGTATTACGGTAGGTATCAATAAGGGAGAAATATGATGATTCCCTAAGGGCTAGAAATAGAACAAAAAGAGTGATGAAGGCTATTCTAGGTAAAGTAACTAGAAAGCCAAGAAGCCAACACCGGTTAGGGTTTAACCGATGATGGTTAGATGTGAACTGGAAATGGTCACTGGACCGATGTCGGTGACTATGAAATTAGAAAGAAATGAAGAAATTGGGTTTTGTGAATTAAATTAAGTGAAGAATCAAACTCAGAAACCTGAGAATGAGGAGATGGGGCCCTGACACACTCAAAAAAATTCAGAATACTCCAACTATGATGGTGGAGTGTGCAAGGAAGAATAAAAATGGAGAGTTGTAGTCTCACACCTCAAAACAAAAGTCAAGAGGAATGCTAAGAAAAAGCACGATCCTAAAACTAGTTTTCTTATGTTTGTTTAGCTCTTGCTATTTAGAACTCACCGTGTGTATTTAGAACATAATTTTTTGGTTAGGAAGGTGTCCTATGAAGAAGGATATTTAAAAGGAGAGGTTTCAGGTATGTTATGGTGGGGGTAGGCCGTCCTCTGAGATGATGACTTGATAGAGTCAACGAGTGGGAGTACCGCTAATCTGATCCTGTGATCACGAAAGGTGTTCCCATGTAAGATGTTGTTTAAGAAAGATGTGTAAATTTCAAATTTTGTGCAAGTTTTGGTAAGACACATAGAGAAAGAGTTTGTGCTTTTTACGATTCTTTGTGTCAACCATCATCCGGGCATGACTTCCATCATATAGGTTGCCCTCATTTTAATGTGAGCTAAATGCAAGAAAATTAGAATGTAATGCAACCAATTTTAAGCCTAAATCGAAATATTATGTTCAATGACACAAATGGTGAATAGGAGAGGGTATGCTCTTTCACTAAATGCAAAAAATCAAGAAGAATGGTTCTTTTTAAATGCACGAAAATAAAATGTATCCTTTAGAGAAATTAGAAAGAAGAGAAGATTACCAAGGAAGAAGATTAATGTGTAAGATTTTTTAAGGGAAACAAACACACAAATTTTTCCTAGGAATGAAGAAAATGCAATAGAACCCCTGATGGGTCCCACCGGCATGCCAAAATGTTTCACCATTTTCTTTATGTTTTGAATGATGAAATAGATAAGGGTAAGGGCCAAGGAGGAATACATTAAATGGGTTGGTTGGTGGTTGATGCGCATGTTCTGACTTTGTGATCCAGTTTCGATTGTGAGTTCTTCATTTTGGCTAGGAGGAACTACCTATTATAGAAAACAAGACCACCAAATAATAGTTAAATAATATATGACAGTGGACTTCCTAGCATGTGCTAGATCCGGGAAGTGTGATACTCCCTAGATGGTTGTCAATCCACTATTTAAAACAACTTAATGTGATAAATAAGTAAATTCCTACTGTAGTTGATATGATTTAGGTATCTCATTCAATAACAATAAGAAAATCTAATATAACATGCTAGGTTATAGTCAGATCTGAAGAGTAGGTAGTTGTCAAGGTGTTGGAACTGGTCAGGGTCAGGTTCTGGGTTATTTGGGTCACTTGATAGAAAGTAGGTTAGCTCTGTTATTGGAAAAGGTGTAAAACATAGAGACCAATGACCAACAATGGTTTAGAAGGGACCAACGACGGTCATGGATAACCAGTGATGGTAAGGTCAAGGTGAAAGGAATTTGATAAGATCTGATTGTGGGGATTGAAATGGAGCTAAACAAAGATGGAAGGGTGGATGGGGAGGTCTGTAAAGGTCTCAGGTATACTCAGAGGGGTATGGGAGGTAAAAATGGGTGATTTGGTGGTGTGGGTAGAGGAATGGATGAGTCTACAAGTAGGTAGAAGATTCGAAAAGATCATGCAAGGTATAAACCGACAAAAAAAAGTAACAAGGCTATTATACTAAAATAGACTATGTTGGTAAAAGGTATACTTACTATGGTACAGACTTGATGGCTGAATGGTGATGGAAGTTGATCAAAAGAATGGTGTTTGGTGCCACAATAGTGCTCCTGGAATGCTTCTATGGATGTAATACCTCTGGATCTATCCCAATGATGGTTGTGGATGTCTCGGGTGCTTAAAAAGACTTTGATTCTGCTTGCATGAAACTCTCTTCTTGTCCTCCTTCTCTCAGAATTTTCCAACCCAAAAACAAGGTTGTTGAGGTGAATAAATGGTAACCGACGACGATTCTGGGTTGACTAGCATCGTTTTAGGGGTGATTGGCATCGATTAAGGTGGGATTCCCTAGTTTTACTAAAATGGGTAAATCTTTAATATTTCTTTTGCCTAGTTATTTCTATTCTCATGGGTTAGAACAGAAACTTCCCTTCTAATGAGTGGGAATGTGGTTATAGATATTTTTAGGGATTGATTTTACGGTTAGAAAAAATCTTAGTTCATTAAGGAAAGTAAGACTTAGTTATTGTTGGTTATGGTAACATACCTAGGTCTAGAGTGAGGTGGTTGGATGAGGTGTCTAGGTGAGGTGGTGGGGTAGAAATTAAGGTAATTAGATAATAAATATTATGAGGATATATATATATTAATTTCATTAAATTAATTAAATTAATAATGATGTGGAGTGGAAGGGGCCTTGGTTTGGTGGGTATGTTTGAGCCACTTATTTGACTAGGGACCAAGAGGAGTGTGACCCAATTTTGGTGTCTAAAGTAACATATTGGGATCTCAATAACGGTATCTATTTGAGTACTACATCTAATTATTAACGTCAAGGTAATGGATTAGCGAAAAGTAATAATAAAAATATGTTAAAGATTATCGAAAGAACATTCAAGGACAACTAAAGAGGTTAGTGTCTAATATTAAATTTAGAACTTTGGGTTGATAGAGTGGCTCCTAAAAGGTCAGTTGGCAATTCACCATACAAGCTTGTTTATGGATGTGAAGTAAAAATTCCTATCTCTGTTGAGATGCATACATTATATTTATTACATCAAATTGAATTACTTGAGAATGAATTAATGCAGTTCATTATGCGAATTAATGGAGTTGCAAGAGTTAATATATTAATCTCATCTGAACATAGAAAATAATTAGAGACAAATCAAGAGAATGTTTGATAAAAAGGATAAGTTTAGAGTCTTTAATGGAGGATAAATTGTGCTAAAATGGAATGTTGATCGTGAAAATCCCGAAACCACATAGAGTTTGATACAATCTTGAGTGGTCCAAATATGATTTCATATCGGAAAGAAAAAAATGCTTTTCAAAATTCAAGGATGAATGGAGAAGAACTTCCCATTCCTATGAATGGTATGTTTCTTAAACATAGTTATTGAAAATCCTACAGTTTCTAGTTAGAACATGATTTCCCTTTCAATAAGTATAGTTCATGCACATTGCAATGATTTTAAATTCAATAGGTGCATTCGTGTACGTGATCTAGTTTACTAGATCCTTTCCCAAATTTAGTTTGTCTTTTAGAAGGGTTGGTTTTTCAGAAAAGGTAGATTTTGGTTACATGCTTTGACTCCATGCTCAATAGTGTTGGGCCTCATAATTTTGGCTAAGTACAAGAAGGCACGTGGGCTTGTGGGACCTATTTGAAGAAGGTCGCATGGGGTGAAGGAATGCGGGAAGGGTTTACCATAACATATGGCACACACGTGTAAGACAAAGACAGTTTTGGGACTTACCCATATTTGGAGTTCCGAGACGAGACACAAGAAAAGCGTGACCTTTCTAGCATGTGGAATGGATAATGTTCTAGCCTAGCAGCTGTAGGATCAAGAATGGAATATTCCATGCATGTGATGGAAGGATGCACAAAGACATAATTTCAAAGAGTGGAGACCTTGGATCAAAGGAGGCATGCTCCACGGGAGGACCACTTGGACACTTGACAACTAATCTATTACCTCAAAAGGCATGGAGGTGAAGGAAAAAATCAATATATAGAGATACTTGGGTAGTAGAAGGTAGTAGCGGTGGTGGTGGAAGAGAGGAGAAGCTTTGCAAAAATATTATGAAGGATTCTCTAGGTTGGGATTAGAGGAAACTAGCGGTGATGGCATATTTAGAGGGATGGTTCTCGTGTTTATCCTTCTAATATGAAGGACGTAGTGTAGTTTCGATGCATGACCTAGCTCTACATCATTATATTGTTCATTATGGCCTCAATGAGTGTAATGTGGTTATTAAACTCATTAATATGAATATAAGGTTTTGTTTTGAAGAATATATGTGTTCATGAGCATAAATCCTAGTGTATTTCCTTTGTGTTATGCATTAGTTCTATATTCTGTTATACACTTCTCTTTTATGGATGTATTGATATGACAAATCATCCTAGGATCTTAGAATGAACACATGGTTCTTTTCCATTCTCTTGCACTTCAAGTATATTTCATGGATAATTTATTCTTAAAAACTCACATAAAGGTAGGGCTAGACACCCGCGTATACCCTAGTGAGCACCCAACGCCTGCTAGGTGATAGGTCGATGCACATGGGATTAAAATATCGTTATAAGGGTATAAAAATGACTACATCTCGTTCTATTGTTTGGGACCTCTTTTCAAAGCTATTATGAGAAATGGCATACATCTTGGTCCTTATGATGTGTGATGACATAATTTCTAAGCTTGGAAAGTGTTGAAGCATAGTTCAAGAGCAAAGAGGATAAGTTTTCTAAAAGATTCAACAATGGACATGAGTTTGATGCACATAGATGGGTAGAAGAGAACCCGTATGATGACACATACGATACATTATTCTATTGCTTTCTAATAGAACTATATGCATCTAGATTGAGTTGGTACTACAAATCATGTGTATGGAGCCAAGATGATTACCAAAGGCTATAGGACATAGATATGACTTGAACGTGTGTTGTTGATCACCTGGTGGAAAGGATTCCTCACTAGTTATACCTTTGAATACATAATTTCTACCTATTATTTCCCATAAGTTGTTTAGTTTGAGTTTTTTAGGGAGTCTAGGGGATCATTTGTTATGTGATATCCCTTTGGCTATGAAAATATTAATCATTACCTTAATTTTATAGGCATTTCATATGTCTACCTAAGCTTCTCGACCCACCAGGGTGAGGAAGCTAGGGTGGAGGAAAGAGAAGCGGACATTGCGGCTAAAAATGAAAGGGAGGAGATATAACTCAATTATATTCAAGCTCGCAAAGGGAGATCTCTAGACAACATGAGGTTATAAGTGTGATGGATCTATGGAGGAAGATGTTGGAGGAAGGAGTTGAGGTTCACGCAGAGGACGTGGAACCTGAGAAGTATGTGCTACCCTATCTTGGAAAATGCATGAGAAAATCCACTTCAAATTCTAATGAGAGTTTGTTTCATGGAGAAAGGAGATCCATCGGCTTGCATATGAACACACCTAGTGACCAACCTTTAGTGCTTGCTTTTCTAGATCAAGGGAGAAGTGTTGCTAACCCAGTGGTATCAAAGGTGAGAGTAATTGATCATGTGCCTAGGTGATATTATTTCTCATTCGAACATCCATAGCTATGCAAACCATTCTGATATTTGGAGGAAATTTGGACAAGGTGCAAGTACACAAGGTTTGGATATCGCATATGGAAGTAATGCGAGACACACTACTAAAAGTGGTATAATATCACAAACCATCAAAGCACACAGCTTTAGTGGGACATTGGGAACACTAGGCGCAACCACTTCGGGTCATTTTCTAACCGTAGAAGGTGGATCTAGTGGTATAGGAGAAGGAGGACCTGGTGGACCTTGCGGATCTAGATGATCTATTGTGTCGAGACGAACATGACACGTGGATCCTATGGATCTGGTAGAGGAGGAATCACCGGTGGAAACCAAGGGTTTGGATTAGGAGTTCAAGCACCGTAACCACGTCCGTATATATTTTGAGATGTATTTGCACTTACAAGACTACGAGTTATTGAAGATGGTGCAGAGTATGTGCACAAGTGTGAATTACTATGGAACATGAAAGAAATCACTACCCGGAGTGGAAGGCAAGTCAGTTTGCAATGAAATTACAAGGGAACGTGCATATTTAGTATCAGGAATATGAACCCCATCAAATGGTGGTAGACTACACTTCATTTAAGAATGCTTTCCTTGCAAAATTCCATAACCTTGAATTCGAGAAGAATAACATTAGCTTCCTGAAGGAGATCTAATAAGGAGTGACAAAGAGTGTACGGGAGTAAGACGCATAGTTAAAAAACTCTCTTGTCAAAACTATCCTATGACATTCACCCTTCTCAACATGATGAATGGTTTTGGGAGGATTGATAACACCATTCAGAAGGGTAATATCACACAAGACTTTCATAGACCCATGCAAGGCCTTGGAAGCTTCCTTACACGCTAAGGCTATTTGAAGCATTAATACTAGTGTTATCCCTTTTACGGAGGCTTAAATTACTACAATGGCTAAGCGAAGTTAGAGAAGTTATATGTGAACTCAGCGCATGAGGTTTGTATCAAGATTTAGTGTACAAAATCTGAAGTGGAAGGGTATGTAAAGGATAGTTTCCTTCGAAATTCGGTATGTGCCATGGTGATACACTATGATATTTTCCGTATGCAGACCATGATGCAACTAGGTGTCCTCTACTCCAACACGTAATTCATAAGAATGTTTCTTGCTAATACAATATTTGTACCTCTACAACCCATGATACTAAGGATTACAGTGATCGATTAAACTTATTTATGATGTTATTTATCTTGGTATATGCCAAACTAGTCTTGCAAGTAGTTCTAAGGATGATGATCATCATTATAAAGGGTGTGAAGATGAAGGAGAGCATGGAAGAGGTTTTTACAGAGGATTTGGTGGTCACAATAATTGTGGAGGAGAATGAAGTGAATTCCCAAGAGGAACCTATTATAATCGTGGATGTATAGAGAATTACAAGTGTGAGTGTACTTGATGCATTAATGTTCCAGTGTGGGAAGAAACGTAAGTACAAAAAGTGTTCAGAGATTTATGAGCATATGAACCATCGCATAATAAGAAAAAAGGCCTTTGGGATGGTAAGCATCAAGAAGGATGATTCACAATGGATACCAATGGTGACATGTGAGTTTGAACTAGAACCTATATTGGTGATGATGCGAGAAAAGGCCACACACGCCAAGGAGATGATAAGATAAAAGACAATGGATTTAAGAGAAGAAGTAGTACATGGGAACTATCTAGATCCTACTAATCGGAAGAAGGTGTTCAAGAGATTATCGATGTGGTTTGGAGTTTGGAATGGGAGATTCAATTTCTAAAGGATCAATTAAAGTAGTTTGACCAAAGAAATAATGCTTTGAGACTCAAAGAGGACCCGTATGAAGTCAAGAAAGTATGTAGGATGTTAAGGCAAGAGAATATTATTCCCTTTCTAGGAGAATGGATGAGAGAGAAGGTACCACATGCCGGTAGTAGACAAAAAGGTAGGTTTTGCATGCAAAACTTCCTCCTCACATCCTTGACTATGATAAGGAAATTACTTTGAATGCAGTTATTGATGGTTGGCTTCTAAGCAATATCCTTATTGACATGGGTGTAGAGGTCAATGTTCTTACCTTGGATTCTTGGAATTAAATGGGAAGGCCCACATTATAGGAATCTTTGAATGTGTTGTGTATGGAAAAAAATACAAAGGTAATTCCCATTGGAGTCTTGAAGGTTGTAGTTATCACCATTAAAGGGGCCAAGCTCACTGGAGATTTTGAATTCTTGGCACTCACCAAGGCATAAAACTTTCCAGCAATGTTGGGGTGCCCATGGTGTTGCAAGAACAATGTTGACATGTTTAATAAGGGATATATTATTTTTGAGAACAAGGAAGTGTTGTATATATCTTTCCCCCCGGGTAGATATAGACAAGCAAAAGAATATGGAAAATCAAAAGGCGTATGAAAATGGATGTCGACATGTAAATGGATGCGCCAAGGCGTAGGTAAAGGGTGCACAGAAAAGGGTGTCGACACAAAAATGGATGCGCCAAGGCACAGGTTAAGGGTGCATGAAAATGGATGTTGACATGTAAATGGATTCGCCAAGGCATAGGTAAAGGGCACACAAAAAAGGGTGTCGACAAAAAAATGGATGCGCGAAGGCACGGAGTTAAGGGCACACGAGAAAAGGGTGTCGACACAAAAATGGATGCGCCAAGGCGCAGGTAAGAGGCACACGACAGAAGGTGTCAACATGAAAATGGATGCACCCTTGGCGTAGGTAAAGGGCACACGAAAAGGGTGTTGACACAAAAATGGATGTGCTAAGGCGCAGTAAGAGGTGCACAATGAAGGTGTCGACACAAAAATGGATGCGTCCTTGGCACAGGTAAGAGGCACATGATAGAAGGTGTCGACATGAAAATGGATGTGCCCTTGGCATAGGTAAGAGCGCACGACAGAAGGTGTCGACATGAAAATGGATGCGCTCTTGGTGCGAGTAAGAGGTGCACGGCAGAAAGTGTCGACATGGCAGAAGTTGCGCCTTGGCACACGTAAAGGGCACATGACACAGAATGTTGACATGACAGAATTCACACCTTGGTGCATGTAAGGGTATGCCGACATGAATATGGATGCGCCTATGGCACACCTTCGAGGCGTAACATTTTGAGTCTTGACAGAAGCAAACCACCCACCGATATTCGACGGCCATAACTTTTCACAGGGATCTCGGATTCACACAAGGTTGGACTTTTTGGAAAGCTTACGAGGTCCTCTATCCAAAATATAGTTTGAAATTTTTAATTTTTCTAGGGTTCTCACCTACCACCATAATGAGATGAATTAAATGCAACCTAGAGGTGGTTGGGGTAGATTTGGATCTCTCTCTCTTTTCTCTCTCATTCTTCCTATAAATTGTAAGGAGGGGCTTCTTTCTAAAGGTTGGAAATTCTTGTTTTGCCCCTCCCTTCTTCTCTTTGGCAGGTGAATTTGTGGAGTTCAAACCTCCCATTTAAAATTGTAATGTAACTTTGCCTCTTGGCATTTTGTAGTGTATTGTATCAATATTTGGAGAAAATAATGCATGTCTGTGGATGATTCTCAACCCTCTCTATGTTCATTTTCATCCTCCTAATCTTTCACTACAATTTTTGTTATCTGTGCATGATCTTGCATTGCATTTTGATGGTTTGTGTTTATTGGCAAGACAGGTGTTCTTCATTCCTCGGTGCATCACCTTTGTTAGTTTAGGTTTATTTTTATGCATCTTCTTACCTTGTCTCCTTGGAAAGTTAGATTAGGTTTTGAGTAAACCCTCTACATTTTTATGTGTGCATCTGAATAGAGGAATAGGAACCAGCCTTCATCCGGAGAGCTTTTCCGATTTCACAAGGTCCCACACTTGGGAAAAGCTCCATGTTATGCAATCGCACTGAGAGTCTCAACCAATCGAGTTGCAGACGTTCATGGGTGCTGTGATTCACCATCAACACAAAGAATGAGTCATCATTCCCTTGATGATGGGAATTCATCACCTTATATTGAGCCCTCGAAGAATAAGCTCTCGAAAAGATTTATGTGTGCTCCATTAGAGACCCTAAACTAATTCATCCCATAGAGGGAGTTATCTAGTTTGAAGATGCTTAGTCCTTGAGTGATACCACTAGCATGGAATGTGATAATTGGGTGCATGGGACTTATGAGTTAATTGGGTGATAGCTGAGAGGATTTTTAACAAGGGTAATAAAGGCACATTCGGCCAAGTGTCTAGGAGGTAAGAAATTTCCAAGTTACTCTAGAGGATCATACCATGAAGTTTTCATGCATGAAATGGAGGCTCAATGGAAGAATGAGGACGAGATAAGGGAATGCTCAGGTAAAATCTACTTGGAATCTAACACACTAGTAGGCTACTCATTAAGAGAACATCCTAGAATTACATGAGGTAAAGGTCACATTTTCTATTAGGTTCTCCAAGAGCAACATGCCCACTATGATCCAAGAATACCATGGTAAAGAGACCACCTCATTTATGTCCAAGTGTGTAAGAAGGCCTAAATGGGAAGCATATGAGTGTTGTACCACCTTTGTTATGGGTGCATAAGTTGTATTACACCTTACAAGGTTTTACGTGTGCATGGTATATTCATTCAAACATGTATCTTTAGAAAATTAATTAGTAGGAGTTGGCAGTTGATCTCATTCAAGATTTTGAGTATAGGAGTAAAAATCCATAAATGGATAAGGCATTACAAGTAATCAAGTTCCTTACAATGGGAGATAATGTTATGGAAGAAGATAAGATATTGGAGTTTTTGGGTGACCCTTATTTGGAAATGTGCCTCAATGAAGAATAATCAGAGGAAGTATAACTTGAGCAGCCTACATGGAAAAAGAAAAAGGAAAAATGGTCTATGTAGTAGATGGTGAAGAGATGAAAAGTTTGGTTGTAAACCATTATGAAGGTACGTGTGAAGTCATAGATAGCGCTGATGATTGATCGCACACCTACCATGAGCAATTGAAAAAATAAGGTTAACATTGGGAAAGAGACAAAATCTAAGGAAGCTATCATTAGAGACTATTGGTAAAAAAAATAAGTTTCAAAGGTCAATGATCTATTGCATGAGTTCCAAGATTTTTCCCTCGCGGTACCATTAACTCAAATGCATCCACCATTCCTTGGGGTAGATGAAGATCAAGTTGAAGGAAGGTGAGCACCTAATCCGCAAGAGGCCTTATCGGATGAATCTGAATTTACACGTATGGGTCAAGGAAGAAATAGAAAAGATGATAGCATCTAGTATTATTGAGGATATGGAGGAATAAAAAGGATAATCCCAATGGTTATCATTATACGAAGGATGGAAGAATAAGGATTTGTTTTAAATACAGGGGACCTAAATGAAATATGTGTCATTGATCCTTTCCCAAACCCTTCTACTCAAGAAATTTTAGAGGGAGTGGCTAAGCACAAGGTCTACTCTTTCACGGATGGATTCTTAGGGTATCCTAAAGTCGGGATTACAAAGGAAGACCAGAGAAAGACAACTTTTTCAACTGAATGAGGAAGTTTAACTACACGGATATGCCTTTTGGATTGAATAATGCATCTATTGTGTTCTCACGCATCGTGGTATAATCATTTCAGGATTTCATCCATAAATTTATTCAAGTTTATCTAGATGACTGGACTATATATGGGTTGGTAAAATACCATTGTGACAATTTGAGGATGATCTTGAGATATGTTGACAATTGAAGATATCACTCAACATTAATAAATGTGTCTTTGCTACTCCATTTGGAACCCTGTTAGAACATATTATATATAAAGAAGGCTTACAAATGGATCACACAAAAGTTTCATTTATTGTGGAATTAGGGGATCCTATTGGTCAAAGTGTAGTGCATGGATTCCTTGGAGATATGGGGTACTAGAGGAAATTCATCAAGGGGTATCCTAAGATCATCGCAACCTTGGAGGAATTGCTAAGAAACAAGAGTGTCATTCATTAGGGAGAGGCGCAATGAAAGCATTTGACACTTTGAAGGATAGAATTGTCTCTGCACCCATAGTACACTTTCCTTTCTAGGATAATCCTTTCCATGTGTATGTTGATGCCTCGGAACAACCATGGGGAAGAACTAGCACGCACTGCTTGGTGAGGGGCTTGTTATCAACCCTTATGTCTTACAAGTAGAAATTTAACACCAACGAGAATAAAATTACATAACTACTAAGCATGAGGCAATCATCAATGATGTATATGCACTTGTATGAGTTCAAACAATACCTATTGGCAACACCCTTTATATTCTATACAAACCACATAGTGTTGAAATAATTTCGAATAATTGTAAGGGCCCATATGTCGTAGGATCCTATTATTCCAATAGTTTGAGTCCACAGTGTTGTAAAATAAGGAAAGAGAAATTCGGGACGTAAGCACAAGTATCAAGTATTAAATCATAGGAGGATGTGCAAAGCATTAAGGATACCATACCGGATGTGCAACTATTTATATTGTGGCTCATTCCCTCATACTTTGAACATGTTGTAGTATTTTTGAAAAATGGTGTGGCGTCGAATGAGATGAAGGCTTGGGAAAGAAAGAAGTTATCAATACGCCACAACTTACATGTTGATTAGTGGATATTTGTGTAAATGAGGACGTGATGAGGTTTTGTGCTAATGCGTATTAGCATGGTAATTATGGAGGAAGTGCATGGTGGGATTGCAGAGGACACTATGCGAAAATACTGTCGCATGGAAGATTCTATTAGTAGTTCTTTAGTGGGAAATAACCTACCAAGGTTTTATTGAGTTTTGTAAGGCTTGTCACCATTGCCAGCACCTTCAAAAACGGGAAGAGGAATGAAATTCCTTTGCGACCAATAACTAGTTCTCGAACCATTTTAAAAATGGGAAATCAACTTTATAGGGCCAATTTTGCCGGTCGCGTGAAGGACTAGTTTCACGAAGATATCAATACTTGCATTGATTACCTAACATGATGGGAATAAGAAGCACCTATGAAGGATTGCACTTAGTGAAAAATGCTAGATTTTTATGGGATAACATAATAAGTAGGTGTGATTTTCTTTAAGCTTAACAAGTGATAGAGCTACATATTTCCTTAATGAAATGGTCAAGATTCTTAGCGAGAATTTATGGTGGCCCATCATAAGAATACACCTTTTCACCCTCAATTGAATGGAACCACCGAGGAATTTAACAAAATACTAAGTCACATGTTGACCAAGATCTGTGACGTTGGAAGACAAGATTTAGATGAAAAATTATCAGCGATTTTATGGGCAACATGACAACCTACAAAAGGTTGAACAAGCCCACACCGTTTCAATTGATGTTTGGCACATAGGGTATTTTTCATGTTGAATTCATGTTACCATCGTTGCATATACTACACATAGGAGGGTTGGAGGATGAACAAGCACTAAAAGAGAGGATTGATAAGTTGATGTAGTTAGATGAAAGGTGATCACTTGCTAGATGGAGTATGAAGACAAAAAAACAAGATAAAAGGCATGGCATGATCTTCATATAAAAAAAGTAGTTTCAAGTTGGTAAGAAGGTTTTTATATGATTCCAAGTATTTGTGCCATCTGCGATGTTGAAATTCCATTGGTTGGGACCTTACATCATCACGTACATCATTGATTCAGCGCTTGCCACGATTCAAGCACTATATGAGATGAGATTACCCAATCATTTAAATGGGAGTAGGCTGAAGCCCCACTATAAATAATTCTTCTTGGTTTTTGTAAATAAGGAAATATTTCTAGTTATCTTAGGATTTCCTTTATACTTTTTCTTTTCTTGTGTTTCCCTTTCCCGTTCTTTGTTTTCTTTCTTTTGTTTCATTTTGCACCTTGTGCGCTGATAACCACATTATTTTTCTAAGGTTTTGTATGCGTAGAGGACCATACATCTGTTTACGTGTGGGGTGGAGAAGTGCAAAGTAAATTATAATCTAGTAATAAAAGTTGAGTGGCCCAAAGAGAGAAGAAAGCACATGGGGAAACGATGGATAATAAATTATGGTGTCAAGAGGCTAAACAAAGGTA
This sequence comes from Taxus wallichiana var. yunnanensis, assembly GCA_018340775.1. Lineage (NCBI taxonomy): Eukaryota > Viridiplantae > Streptophyta > Pinopsida > Cupressales > Taxaceae > Taxus > Taxus wallichiana. The sequence continues at coordinate 181,865,874 of CM031237.1, read as the reverse complement.
AAGTATGAAGAATGAAGAGCGTAGGACCAACATGAGGTAGGCGAGGGAAAAAATGAGGTAAAGGATAGAAGAAGTTATTTCGGTGTTGTAGATGCACGTGTAATACTCTTTGATCATATTCGATTTTTACGCTAGAAGGTCGTAGAAGATTTTTTGCACAAGATTGGGTGCATGGGCAAGGGTGCTTGAAGTTGGCCTAGTTGAAAAATATGCATTTAATGTTAAGTATATTTGTACGTGGCATAACATTTACTGTTGGAGAGGAGAAAACTATAACTATGAGGTCAATCAAGTCATTATTTTACCTTGTTATTATAAAGTTGAAGCACTCTTGTGAACTAGGGAATCTACAAAGATTTGTGCAAAGGAAGAAGAATCATAGATATCTAAGTGTGTGACTAGGGTAGATCTACAAACAAGGTGGAAGGAATATAGAGACATGGGGAGAATTAGTTTTTCGTGCGATTTTGTGGAAGGTTTTCATAGTTAGGGTTTGACAACTAAGGCACGAAAAGAGAAGGATTTATTCACAGAGTTAAGGCTTAAAATTGAGAAAAGTAGTAGAACAAAGCAATGAGTTTTAAATTTTAAACCGATAAGAAGAATGTCACCAAATAAGGCAACCATTTCACCAAAGAAATAGAAGGGCAAGGGAAAAGAAAAAAAAACCTCTACCATTGCGAGCTCCAATAAGGAATGGTATGCAAAAATGTAGTACCTAGATGAATTATTGTTGGGAAACAAGTGGGTGTTGAACTTGAGACAAATGGCCATGAGTGATTACAACCATCACATGAGCACTATAGAGAAAGAAATGGCACCAGAGATAGTTCTTCCAATTAACAAGAGGACACCATATGGAATGCCAATCTATAGCAAATGAGGTGAAGGAAAATATGTGAAAGGTAGGGCTATTACAACTATATGAGTTACCTTATTTTGGAAATCTTGAGTAGATATATTAGTAGTTCATGTTGTGTGTATATGTACACCATTTATACTTTGCAGAGCGCAAGAAGATGCACATAACACCTCAGTTGATATAAAAATTCACTTGCCTAAAGCTGTAAAAGGAGATTCTATAAATGAGGATTTGAGTGATAAGGAGGCCATCAAGGAAATAATAGCAAGTTATGACTACAAAAGGGGTTCAAAGTACTTTGGCATCGCAGAAATTCAAGACCTGTTAGGAGGATGGCCATGCACTTGGTCACCAAGATTAATGATTAAGAAAGATGGACACATGTGAACAAGGCATGGTTGAGTGCATGCCACAAAATATTAGAAGGGACCATCTATAACTTGTTTTCCTTTATTGTGGATGAAATCATAAGCAATGGGAAAGAAGGAGAAAATATCTTATTCAGAAATGTCTTCCTCACAATCATCTTCTTAGAGATTGGAGTACAAGATGGGCTAGAAAAATTCATTTGGTAGTATCCAGAAGAGAACCATCACCCACGAAAAGGTTCATGAAGTATACTTGTGAAACTTTGAGGGTTGCTCCAAAGGTGCGCCTAGAGAAGTGGTACAAATGAATGCATTACTCATTCGGGGAAGAGAAGAGGATCCCGAGTAGTTTCTGTGCTCGTGGATGGATAGGAAGAGTTTACATTTTATCAACATTTCTGCATTGATAGGTTTATATTGAAAAATGGGACTAATAACCCATGGTGCAAACTACCCTTTTCCTTCACCACGGACACTTAAAATTAGGGGTCAACTAGTTCAAGGAGGCCAAAAGGCTAAGTTTTTACCTTAGTGAAGTGGACCAAGACCACCGGAAGTTGTGCCAAAAACTCGTAGAACCTAAATAGCATGCATCTATGGAGAAGTATGTATCCCACAAAGTATAAATGATAAATCGATACCATTTCCGATCACCGAAGGGATGAACCAAGGGTATATTTTTGTATAAGGCCTAATTTTGAGAAATCCAACTATCTAGAGAGTGATGTATCCATTCCGAAGACCCCACAAGTATTAAAAATTTTGCGCCAAAGAAGAGGGAAAGATAAGAGGTGGCGAGAATAAGGCACCAAGTGTGTAAACCGCACAATCGGTGGGCACACCGGAAGTAGTCACTAAGACTAGAACTTACGCGTGCGGAAGAAGTCACCAACCAAGGAGAAGACCCCGGAAGAAGAGGCACAAGAGCATGAAGAGCCACTCACACATGAAGAATCGCCAAGGAGGATGTCACCTATTAAGGATAATGAGAAAGAAGAACCTTCTATACTTGAATCACTAGTTAGGAAGAAGTAGAAGGCTGGAAGAAGAGGAAGACTCAGAGGAAACATAAATATTAGGGGCATACATTGGCGATAGGGATGACGAAGAAACTAAAGGAGGTCAAGACCGTCCAGGTGTATAATGTACATGACTATGAGGAGGAGAAAGATGAAGAGGATAATGACAAGGAGGAAGTAGAGGATCAAGGCAAGGGGATGAGTGAAGAGGTAAGCACCAAAAATTAGGGAACCGTAAGCCTCACTAGGGAACAAGTGGAGAAATCATGGAAAGATAAGTGGTGGGCATCATTAAGGATTTAATGGAATAGGAGTTGGAGAAGAGCACAAAAGAAATTTTGAAGGAAATAGAAGAAGAGAGCATTAGGAAAGACTATGGCAGCATGGGTGGGAATCCCACTTGGTGGTAAGCTTCCCAAAGGCTAAGAAAATAGGTGGGAAGGGTGTAGTAGTATCATAAGGGAAAGGAATTTGATACATCAATGATCCAAGTAAGGTGCTACGCACGCGCTTCTTCCAAAGCACGGTACCAATGGAAATACTCTTGGCTATGTCTTTATTTGATGATGAAGGCACATATCCAAGAACTAGGAAGATGATATCTTGGGTGTTTAAGTATCACATTGAAGAGCCCGAGTTCAAAGTAAGTTAGGGATCACTAATGAAGGTGTCGAGACAAAAGGATTAAATACCTTGGTGAATGCTTAACAATTGTTAGATGAGCAGGTATATAAAATGCTTAACAAGGTTTCAATCGAGATTGAGACCAGACTGTCGGAAGGAATGATAGAGTGAGATTTCTTGAGGAGTTAGAGAAGGAAAAGAAGGATCTTGTTTAGAAGAAAAAGGACTTGAAGCAAGAAGAGGTTATAAGAACGTAGTTAAGGCGTGAACTAAAAGAGGAAAAGGAAAGGGTGCACAATATACACAAGAAGATTCTAATGATTACGGTTGTTATTGTTTTAAAGTATCCCGACCTAGCACTTTGCCCGAAAAAATATGAATCAACCTTGCGAGAATCGAGAGGATTTGACCTACATCTTCACAATGGAAAGGTGAGCAATTTCCTTAGAGTTTAAAAAAGAGGCGCTAGCACGTTAAGAAAAGGAGTAAAATTTGAAGGTTTTCAAGATCGTCTCTCGATATAATAAAATCCTTACAGAGGTAAATACCATTATGTAAGTCATAGAAGCTACATATGGCAAACCGTGATGATAGAGATATAATGGAAAGCATCTTGGTCGCCACACATTAAATGGAACTCAAGGAGTTTCAAGAAAAGAATAAAGGGATAGGTCGAAAGAGATAAAATCCTAGCCGAGGTAGAAAAGAAGTCAGAAACTATCCTGACCTTTTGAGTTTCAATCAAAAGTGGGATAAAAGAATTACACCCCAAAATCTCCCACTTTGGATGGATATGCTTGATGGATTAGGAAAACAATTGGAGGGTATTATTTAAACAATGAGTGCTAAAGGGGAGGAAATAAGTTTTGAGGAGGTAAATTCCTTATTCGGAGGCCTTTATCAGTAAGCATAGAGTAATGTTGACATGTGGGAAAAGATAGAGGTAGAAATAGGGAAGGATTTCCTCTCCTCCAAAAATAAGCATTGTTCTCCTTCATTCTCCCCATTCTTTCATTCTTTCTACCAATTATTCATTCCTTCATTCCTTTTCCCCTGCTCGTAGCCCTCCATTCTTTATTCATTGAAGAGAAGTGTTTCCAAGGACGGAGAATAGGCATAGTGTGGGGTGATCTTGGGCCTTAAAATATCAACTAAGTATAAGAAGGCGCATTGGCACACAATACCTATTTGAAGAAGGGTGCGAGGGCATGGTTCTAGTAGGTTTTAACAAAACACAAGGAGTGTTCATGTGAGACAAGAGAGGTTTTGGAACATAGTCATATTTAGAGTTCAAGAAAACACACAAGGAAATCATGACCCTCTACCATGTGGAGTGGATAAGGTCCCATCCCGGAAGCAAGTAGGATCAAGAATGGAACATTCCATGCATGCAATGGAAGGATCCAGAAATACATCATTGAAAAGAGTGGAGATCTTGGATCAAAGGAGGCATGCTCCATGGGAGGACCACTTGGACACTTGGCAACCAATATGTTACCTTAGAAGGCATGGCGGTGAAGGAAAAAATCTATATATAGAGATGATCGGGTAGTAGAAGGTAGTGGCAGTGGTGGTGGAAGAGAGGCGAAGCTCTACAAAAATATTATGGAGGATTCTATGGGTTTGGATTAGAGGAAATATAAGAGTGATGACATATTTATAGGGATTGGTATGTTTTTATCCTTGTAATATGAAGGACCTAGTGTAGTTTCTGATGCATTGCCTTTCTTTACATTACTATATTGGTCTATTATGGCCTCAATGAGTTTAATGTGGTTATTAAACTCTTTAATATAAATATAAGGTTATGTTTTGAATAATATATGTGTTCATGAGAATAAGTCCTAGTGCATTTCCTTTGTGTTATGAATTAGTTATGTATTCTATTAGATAATTCTCTTTTATGGATGTATTGATATGATAACTCATCTTAGGCTCTTATAATGAATGCATGGTTCTTTTCCATTCTCTTACACTTAAATATCTGTCATGGATGATGTATTCTTACAAAGCTGACATAAAGGATGGGCTCAGCTCTTGGACATGCCTCGGTTGAGCACCCGGTGCCTACAAGGTTATAGGCTAATGTGCACGAGACTAGAATGTTGTTCTAAGGGTATAAAAGTGACTACAAATGGACTAGAACAAGGCACTTTGGTCTACAAGATGGAAGGAAAATTTCCCTACAGATCGCTAGAAATGTTGATAATTTTTCCACTTGTGAAAAAAATGTTCAACTCGAAAATTTTCTTTTGATGGAAGGAATTGATGAATGAACCTAATTAGGGTGGAATTTATAGCTAAATTGGCTTTCAGAGTTAGGAGAATCAACAATGAAAATTCTAGCTATGTGTGTTTTTTCTTAATATAACATGTCGTATGTATGTTGTTATTCCATTATCACCTTCATCAAATATGCAAAAATCTCCAAAAACTAAATTAGAGCCATGAGGAAGGTGGAGATAGAGGTAGGCCGAGGATTTGGACTCAAAAACAATGAACGTAGTTGGTGTTTGCATTGTTGAGAGTTTATTTTAAAGTTACAGATTGTTTTCAATTTGAACATTTCTGTGATTAAGTGTTATTAAGTATGATATTGAGTTTTTAATTCATTATATAATCATCAAATGATCAAAAGATAAAATTAGAGGGAAGTACACAAATCAATTACAAAAATAATATCATTTATTCATTAAGGAAATTCAATTTTTCCCACACAAACGTGGGATGTAACTTATGATTATTGAAATAAATGGTACATGTGCATGAAATTAAAAGCAAAGGAGTATATAAAAAACCCATCATTTCCTTGGTTTTCTTTCGTTCTTCATCGTTTAGTTTCAGCTTCTCCATCTTCATATTTTTCATCTAAGTAAAATGTACTTGAAAGGGAAAAAGACAATATCGATTAAGAGCTCGGGGTTTAATTTGTACTCATGCGCTATCTAACTTCAGCAAAATGAACCATTTAAGAACAAAAGTATAAGGCACATCAAAGTAATAGATACAATTTTGATAAAGTAGTATCTTACATTAACACATATGATTCCCAAAATCATAACAGAATTGGAAACATAAAGAGAAAGAAAGTCACTATGAAACAGAAGAGAGGCCAAACTTCTAACTATTTACTTAAGTGTGCAGGTATAGGCTGCATTAGAAGAAGAAAAAAATACATGTATTTTTTATTTTGCATTATCAAGTACATATTGAATTTAAATGACATAAATAAAATTCAAGTACAAAGGAAGATTCATACATGTTTTTAACTAGTGATCAAGAAATGCATATTTCAATTCACTAATTGAAGATTGAATCTGGTTCTGTTAGTACAGAGAATCATAACAACACCGAATGGCCCAGGTGTGAAGTGGGGCATTTGGTGTGATTGAACAACATGGGACCATCTCTAAAGCCATGAGACTTGAAAAACTTGAGATGGACCTCCGGAGAAATCTGGTTCTTGCTTCCTAATATACCCGCCACAAGCTACTCGAGAGCGGCGAAAACTATTCTATCATAATCAAAACATTCCATGGGGAAAAAGAGGGAGAGAGAGGGTGAAAGATTCTACACTAAGCGGTGATACACAAGACAAGAAAAGGAAGTGGTTGAATCATAGATCGACTACAGAAGTGGAGAGAGGTGCGTAGAGGAGAGGGTGGACAGAATGCACCATGGACCAGAGATAGATTTCACATAGAACACCACTTAAAAATTAATTAAAAATGGCTCCCTGGACTGTAAAAAACATCAGAATATGCACAGTATACCCTACAACGATGAGAGGTAAGAAGAGACAACAAAATGAGCCAAGGATGGATAGATGCATCACGAAACAAATTTTATTGCTCCAAAATGTTACATTGTACATCATCAATGGGAAAGAGGAAAGAAAACACCATTACAGAGCCATGGGAGGAGGATTAGAATTGACATTATACCCTTATTAATAAAGAGAGAGGATGGCATAGGAGAAACACCAACCAACGGTTTGAATATGCCCCTCCTTTACAATATATAGGAAGAATAAGAGAGAGAGGAGGAAAAAATTCAAATCCTACTTCAACTACCATGAGATATGTATTGAAAGCTCAACCCACTATTAATCAATGCTCCTCTCAAATCTACCTAGGATTTTTCAATTCTGGTTCCCTATGTCTACTTGGCATGCTAAGTAAGAATGGCGAGATCAAAATAAATTAGATCTCGTAATTGAAGAAACTAGATTATGTATTAATGCCTTGGAATATGTTTTCCCATTTTCACCAACCAAATCCTGTTAAGAATGATATTTTATGTTTCCATGGCATAGAGGGTGTTGAGATGTTTCCAAAAAGTATTCTCCCACCCAAATCTGAGTTTCCAGTCAAAAGATATGGCCATTTGAATATTAGGGTCATAGGTGCACAATATTTGAAAGAGTCTGTCTCTCTGGTTCGACATGGCAGCCTAACGCACCTTAAAGATTTGACCCCTACCTTTTGCTATTTAAATTGTGCTAGATTTATATGTGGCAGCTTCCACGGGCTCCACAGTGTTCCCTTGTATTTTTCATGAGTCCTTTGCTTGGCGGGGCCAAAAGTCTTACCCTGGACATGTGGAGGCCTAACGCTTGTTTGGAAACCCACCCCAAATTTTACTCTTGAAATAATGCCATGCTGACACTTGGCTCCCTCTGCTAACCTGCTTCTTCTTTGACTATACAACCCCAAATCTTTCCCTTTTTGGACTCGGGACATGTGGAAGGCCCACACTCATTTGAAAACCCACTTAGGATTTTACCTTTGAAGGAGCATCGTTAAGACACGTGGCGCCTTCCACCTGCACTCTATACTTAGTCATTTTGGGCCCACTCTCCTTTTTGACCTCTATTTACCATTTTCCACGTGGACGGATGGCACAAGTTTGAGTCTCCACCTTGTGCTCCCATCCAGGGAATTGTGTTGACCCAACACTTGGCCCCTTCCACTGAGTCGAAGACTTTTCAACAGTCGGTACAACTTTTGGGGCTCTGACACATGGATGCTTGCTTCTTGTTATAGTCTCCGGCCTGGGATTTAATCTTTGGGGTGCGCCATCTTTACACTTGGCATCTTCCGCTTCTCCTCCATACTTAGCCAATTTCGGGGCTCATTTGAGTCATTTGCAAATTCCAAGACTTCGAACCTTCACCGTTTCTTTTCCTTTGAGCCTTTGGTTTCTTTGACATTGTTCACCCTCCTTCCCCAACCTTGCTACTCTATTGTAGAGCCTGCCTCTAACTTATTTGCTGGATTTAAAGCATGGGCTAACACGAATATAACCATTTCTTTAATTTCTTTCCCCACGGGGTCATGGGTGATCCAATTTTACTAGGGGTGAAAATTGAGATAACAGCCCATAAGAACATTTCAGGATAAGTATCGAGTTTATGAAAGCTTCATAATAAGATAAAGAGGGTACATGATAAAAATATGAGTTATAAAATAATGTTAACTAATCATATAGAAGAAATACATGAGTTGCAGAATATGATTTTCAGTACAGATGAAATAGTACAAATTTCAATAAATAGATTGTTTTTGTTATGAGGGAAATGAAGAAAATATAAAACTTGCAAATTTGAAACTTATCATGTTAATGAAATCACATAAGGTTAGAGTACTAATAATAATACATATTAAGAATCAAGAGAGAGTTCAAACTGCAAGCTTCATGTGTCCACTGTTTCTAAGCAAATGCAAATGGACTAGATTGTACAACATGAAATAGAAGGCAAACATATATACAGGGACAAACTAATGAATGATACTATGATCAAACTTCAAGGAAGTGTTAATGAATTGTTCAAAGTACGTTTCAAAAGTTAAGATATGGTTTTTGTAATGGCAAAGAAAATTTAAAGCTTTAAATGAAGATTTACGAGTGCATTTCTAGAATTATTAGCAAGAGGATGTCAAAAATTTACGACATCTTATTTCGATGCATAGACACAAACGTATAACTTTCTATCACTTGTGAAGAGTTTAAACTTTCAATTTCAAGTACAATCTTTAATTTGCTATAAACATCAATTTCTATAACACACATTGAGACCAATTCAATCATGAGATACAACAGATCATATCACAAGAAGAAAACCTAACCCAAATCCGGAACATTCAAATGAAGAAAGCAACATAAAATTTTAAGTTTCATCGACGCGGTGCAAGAAAAGCTCTATCATCAAATGTTTGTATTCTGTTTACATCTGTAAGTCCTCGTATCTTCAACAAAAGAGGTGAAAACAAGTACTAACTTATAGTTGTACTTCAAGATTAGTAAAAATTATCAAGAAGGTATAGAAGGCATGTTTAAGAAATCAATTGCATATACATAACAGATATTCAGGCTCCAATATTCAACTCCAAAAGTACAATTTCAATGTGCAATAAGAAAGAAATTTTCGAAGGCCCCATGAGCATCCGCATCAATAGATTTTACAAAAACTTGTTTTAGTATCAGATCAGTTCCAATTTTTAAAAGTATCTGCACTAAATGACTAAATAATGTCGAATATAGAGCTTTTAACACAAAGTAAAAATTTCAATTTGATTAGCTCACAACTAGGAAAAGATTACATTTTTAAGGAGAATATTAAATTACATGTTTTATATTCAAGGAACAGCTACAAAATAAAATAAAATATATCTATCTCGCATAAATTTGAGCAGCAGTCGTGATCCACTATAAGTTTTTAAGCACTACCAGCTGAGACAGGGTTTAGAATAGAATGAACGAACTTTTCTATCAAAAGTGTGAGTTTTTATATCCACACATACAGAAGTAATGAAACCCTAATCATTTTAGCAAAGGAGCCATCAAAATATTGTATGATTTTGAGTACCCACATCAAAATGGCAAGATCTGGAATAACAGATGGTGTGAAACAACAACATGACAAAATATTTTAACTTATTTTGGAAAATAGTGTCCATGTCGAAGACCCATCAAATAACAACACGAGCATCACAATACACAAATCCACAATAAGGAAGACATCGATTCATCATGTTAAAATAATGCAAATATTCAAGTGTTTAGGTCAAAATAGGAAGTGAAGTGATCGACCATAAAAAAGCAGTTACATCGATACCAATATCTATAGAGTTTGAAAAAAGCGGCCATAGTGGCACAAAGTATGACACCCACTCGGTGAAAACAGCCACAATTTTTTTATGACACCAAGAAAGAGACTCAAATAACAAAGCTCAAATGTTTAGGAAATGGCGGACAACAAAATATCATTGGACAAGAAAATATTGTATACCCACATTGAGTTTTGAATATAATGATTATTAGCTCAAAATGGAATATCCAAAACTAAAATACAAATAACCAATTTGTGACAGAGTCACAAATATCAAGGCCAAATCTCAAAATGCATAAATAGTTTCAGAAAATTCACATAACGCATGGCCATGAAAGAATTTTTACAAGTTTGTAGAATAACTTACCGAGTTTTTAGAAAGAATCGAAGAAACACTCAAAACTCAAGTACCGAGAAAATGTAGCTTCCTTAACCTCTCTTGAGATCGAAATCGAAGGTCATTCACAAGTAAAGCAAAGAAATGCAAAGTTTCAAGGATTAGAAATATGTGAAGCGAACAAAATTGGACGAATAGCTTGAAAAAGATGTAACCTCACCTTTTTCATCGGCTACAAAGATCATAGAAGATTTTGTTTTTATCTTGATCTAGAGCTTAACAGAAAATCAATAGCAACCAAATGACTCACGAGAGAGCTACGGGACAAATAATCATAGAGAAATCTCAAAGAATGACCAAGATTCATGTTCGAAACCTCCATGAAAATACGAACAAGCTCGAAAATCCATGTTAATGGTGTTCAATACAAAATATGATAGGCTTTGCCACTCGAAATGAGTATGAAAATGAAAATTACTAGGTTCAAATTACATTTTAGCTCGACAACCATGAGTTATAATCGATAATTAATATAGATATAGTATAGATAGAATGGATCGGATAGAACCCACCATTCTAACTAGGGTTAACACATCAATGACAATGAGGAGAAAGTAAAGTGATCAAAAATGAGATCCATCATCATATTCAATGTAACTCCGATGTAACCTAGCTCAACACCAAAAATAGATCAACAACCCAAATCAATCAAGTACCGAATCAATAGTAAAAAAATAATTATCAAACTCTACACGACTCTGAGTTACTCAAGACCTAAACATAGTTCATAGAAAGTACCAACATGACAATACATTGTGTAAAACCTAACTCTTCATAGTCAATCATTCCCTCCAAAAAAGCAAGGGTCAAATAATATTATTTCCACGAGAATAATCAAAAGTAGTTTGCAAAAAAGCATATGCCAAAGATCAAATTATTAATATTTGATGGCCTTGATTTTAATATATGCGAATGACTAATAAAAAGGGCCCAAAAGCTATAGTGTTCCATGCAATTCAAAGAGGGATAATGATTAGTATGTCATGTATTCTCATACTATTGACACAAAATTACAGCACCCCTGAATGGCCTTTAATTTGAGTGGGGCATTCGGTGTAATTTGTGTAACATTGGATCATATCTCAAGTCGTGGGAATTGTGGGCTTCGAGATGATCCTCCGAGAGAAGGTGGTTCCTACTCCTAAACTACCCGCCACAATCTACTCGAATGAAGGCAAAATATCTAATCCTAATCTAACCTTCCAAGGGATCAGGGATAGAGAGAAATGCATGAAAACGGAGCCTACACTAAAGCGGTGATACACCAGAAAAGGAAGTTGATGATCACAAATCTAACTTCCTGAAATGGAGAGAGGTGAACAATGGAGAGGATGGACAAGATGTATCATGCAGAAAATATAAAGTTCACATAGAACACCACTTCAAATCCATTAAACACACTCTCAAAACCTACAATAGACATCAAAAATATGCACAATATATCCTGCAATGGTGAGAGGAAAGAAGAGATAATAAAATAAGAAAAGGATGGACAAAATGCATCACGAAACAAATTTTATTTCTCCATGAGTTCACACAATACCTAATTAGTGGGCAAGAAGAAATAAAATTGCGTTACAAAGTAGTGAGAGGAAGGTTAAGCTCCACATTCAACCCTAGGGAAGAAAGAGAGAGGGGGCAGGAGAGAAAAAATGAACACCACTAGAAAAATTCCCCTCCTTGCAATATATAGGAAGAATAAGAGAAGGAAAGAAGAATTCGAAATCCTAATCCAACCACCGAAGAAAATGCATTGAATTCACCTAAAATAATGATGGGTTCTACTGTAAAACCCATACCTCTATGTGTTGTTCCTTTATTGGAAAGAAAGGAAGCCCATACCTCATTATGGTGGTAGGTGAGAAACCTGGGACACCTCCAAAAATAGTGGACTATATTTTTTTATTTTTAAGAACTTAGTCCCACTAATTTAAAGATATATAGTCATAGTTGAGTATCTTACATCAAGAGCTTTCCAAAAAGTCCTCTCTTGCTCAAATATGAGCTCCCAGTCAAAATTTATGGCCATCCGAAGGTCAAGGTCAAAGCGTTCAAGAATTTATCCCCTTGTTTCACTCTTGAAGTTGTGACGATTGGATTCTTGGCATCATCCGCGAGCCTACTTTGTTTCTTTGTGTTTCAGCCAAGTCCCTTCTACCTATTTAGGAGCAACTATGTAGGACCGTAGACACGTGGAGGTCTTGCACTTGTTTGGGGACCTACCTTTGGATTTTACCTTTAAAGTTTTGCTGAGATGAAATGTGGAGGCTTCCGCTGGCTCTTAGAATTTTCAACAGTCGGTGCAAATTTCTTGGGCCCTAGACACGTGGAGATCCTATGCTCATTTGGGGACCTACCTTTGGATTTTACCTTTGAAGTTGCGTTGATGAGGCACGTGGAAGCTTTCACTAGGTCTTAGACTTTTCAACAACCGGTTCAACTTTCTTGGGCTCTGACCATGTGGAGATCCTGCACTCATTTGGGGACCACGCTTGTTTTACACATTTTGAAGTTATGATGATGATGCAAGAGGAGGTCAAGAACATCCCTATGGTCTCCACTTCTATCACACCTTTTGAAGGTTTACCGAGTTGACATGTGGAGACTTCCGCTTGCTCTTAGAATTTTCAATGGCCAGTGCAACTTTCTCGGGCCCTATACACGTGGAGAGCATGCACTCATTTGGGGACCTTCCTTTGGATTTTATCTATAAAGTTATGTCGATGAGGCATGTGGAGGATTCCACCACTCTTAGAATTTTCAATTCCTCGTGCAACTTTCTAAGGCTCGACCACATGGAGAGCTGCGCTCATTTATGGAACGTGCTTTTGTCACACCTTCTAATGTTGTGCTAATGAGGCACGTGGAGTTCAAGTGCATCTTTGTGGTCTCCGCTTATGTCACACCTTTCGAAGGTGCACTGAACTGACATGTGGCACCTTCAATGGTTTTTTTACTTTTCTTCGAGTCGAATTTCTCTAGGTTAACTTTTGAACCCTTGATTTTGAAGTTCGGGAGTCAAGCAAGAGGCGTGGAAGGGAAAAAAGTGAAGGCATGCACGAGGAGGGAACGTGGCTCAATAGGGTGTACATGAGTGTGCAAGAGGAAGAAAAGGGATGGATGATTTTATGGCATGTCTCAGAAGGGTGTGCAAAGAGGGTGAGGGGAAGGTGTGGGAGGCGTACATGCAAGAGGGAAGTGCGAAAGGGGAAAATGGAAGGAGAGAAGAATGTGAAAGAAGATTATGGAAGTACGGTGCAAATATCCAATTGAGGAAGGGCGCACGATGGCGTAAAGAAAAGAGGGCATGTTAGAAGAAGACCCGAGCTTAACCAATTTAGAAGGTGTCTGCAGAGGGGTTCATGAAATAATTGCATGGCGTGGGGAGTGTGCGGGAGGACTACAACCTATGAAAAGTTCCAAATGAGAAAGCTGCAGCGCACAACCTGAAATGTGAAGCATTAGAGCCAGAATGAAAGTAAAAGTCATCCAAATAGCTAAGAGAGTTATTTGGATATTAATACCCAAGTCAACAATGACTAGTAATTACCATAACATTGGCAAGGATACCTTAAACCTTGCTAAGGAGACCCTAGAAAAGATTCAAACAAATATCCTATACCATGGCATTTTATTGTTAAGTGGTCCCCATAAAGAAAAAGAATGCACACACAAGAGTCACATCATGCTTAATAAGACAAATAATATGCACTTGCATTAGAGGAGACTTGAACAACAAAGAAGTGGCTAATATTATCCAAAAATATACACCCAAATAGTTTAATTGCATTAAAAATAGAACAATCAACTCCACTTCAACTACAATATATTTTTGTAACTAAGGATATTATTGTCTCATTGTAATCATCATGTCTATTTTTATTAATTTATTTATTCATGGTAAAGGGGTAAAATTAGCATGCATGGGCGAGTACAGATTCTAGTCTATTTTTAGGAGGGTTGGGTGAAGTATTTTGCTATATATTGTGTGTACTAGCAAGGCACAAAGGAGGACTATTTGGACACGGAGTGTTGAAGCATATTTTTACCAGCTTTTACCTCAAAATTGGAACCAGATTATTGTCTTTCCAATTATTTCTAATGGTGTGTGTTGAACCTTCTTAATCATATTAGTGTTGTCACCAAATCATTGCACCCTCCAAATGGCCACAATGTGAATAGGAAGTTTAGTGTGATTGGGACACATGGGATCAACTTTCAAGTCATGGGACGTGGGCTTGAGGTGAACCTCCGGAGATTGGCGAATTTCTCTTCCTAAACTAACTGTTGTACTACTCCTAGTGTAATAAAATGACTATCTAGTCCTATGCTAACATTTTCATGGGTTTTAGGGAAAGAGATTTGCAGAAATGAAACTATACTAGGGATGGTGATGCACCAAATAAAGGGTGTTTCCAAACTCAAGAAGGGTTAATTTGAAGAGGGTGTGTGCACCACAAGTCAACTTCACCTATTGCAACTTAGAGAGGGTACAAAATACCACAGACTAGGAAGCAAACGTTCCCTTTGTTAAACTCAATCAGAAAAACAAGTTATCAGTCTTCCAGTGAAGAAGGATGAAATTGAGAAGGGTGAACAAGCACCATAACTCAACTACATGAAATACTCCACCACTTGATAAGCATAGAAATCTAAGAACCTACAATAGAAACGTGAACTTGCATAGTGTACCTACAAGCATGAGAAAAGGCACAAAGAAGTATAGAAGGATGAAAGGACCGAGATTAGTCACAAAACACACACTTTTATTACTTCAATAACATGCAAAATGCATCATACATTCAGAAGAGGAAATGATTACCATTACAGTCTTGAAAAGGAGGATTGAAATTTCTCTCAACATATAAGGACAACTTATAGAAGAGAGAGGACTCTTGAAGAATTTGCACTTGCCTAAGATATCTAACCCCATCTCTAACCTATATGACATGTTAGAACCCTTTGAATGAAATTACAACTTACATTTATAAAATAATATGTAAGAGAGAAGAGGAAAGGTCATAATTAAATTCCTAAATTGAAGGCACATGATGTATTTATTACAGTTGGTTGAACCACTTGAGAAGGTTCCATCATGTATCATTAATACCCAGTTGACCTAGTTCTCCTTAATTAATTAAAAGAATATTTAAATAATAATAATAAATATTATTATTAAAATATTTAAATAAAAATATTAAATTAATTACTATTTTGGTGGGCCCCAAAGACTGGTTTGACTTGAAGAAAGTGGGGGGGCATGAAAATAGGTTCAAAACAACCCAACTCGATGGTTGGCTTGCTGAGCCAACTCACCGAGTTGGGCTCAAGTTCCTCCAACAAACTTTGTCTCCATCGCCGTGACCGAGCTCCTCTGTTTGACCTAATCTGTTGAGTATTTTTCACTTCACCATCTCTATATTCCTTTACCAAAATTTGTCACACCTTTCCAACTCACCACCAAGCTCCTCCATTTGACGCCGAGCTTATCGGCCTCCACTCCCCATTACCCACTCGAATCATTGCACAAGCAGATTCACACAACCGAGATCTCCTCCAAATTTTGAGTTCTATCTACCAAATTCCATTACTAAGTTCAACTGAAATCCATGTTACAACATGATTTCAACTCGTGGAAGGAATCACCCTTGTCTTCTGTATTGAGATCCTTCACCGATTGAGCAGCCTAGCTCCATTCTACATCGAGGTGATGAAAAATTTCTTTCTAATACGATGGATTCTCGAGTTTTTATGATTTTTTTTTTAGTTCACTTGCATTTAAACATCCATCTTAACCTATATTGCCTTGAGTCGCTTAATGGTCCCATGGATGAGCTCGAACATAACTCAGTCCTCTACTGAGTTTGATCATATATGCTCTCGCATCGAGTTTTCTCCATTTTACAAATAATTATATGAATAGATCATGCCCACAATCAAGTATAAAAACCGTCGAGTTATTCCATGATCCACGAAATCAGCCATCTATCATTTCACCTACAATTTGGATGTTGTCATGCCACGATGGCTCATACATGGTTATTCTCATTTCATCACTTAGTTCGTGTTTCGATTCATTCTTGTCCAAAAATTGCGATTGCTTCCACCCTCACTAGTTAGCTCAGATTGAGCTTGTCTTTCCTCTTTGAACTTGCCGCCGAGTTTAACTCGAGCTTTCCATTCCGCATCAAGCTTCTCTCTCGCACCTAGTTTCATAGCTCACCGTATTCTCTATAGAAATTATAGCTCATCCAAGCTAGTGTGGCTGGTGTTGTTCTATATGGTGATTAGTTCATTTAATTAATGTTGAAATTTAATACTTGGGTCCTCCCTACGATGATCAATCTTCAACTGAAATATTATTGGGTTCCTTACCTTGATAAGGTACAAAACTAAGTTCTACAATGTGGTGACTATGCTCCCACTCTTCATAGATCTCTAACCAATCTTTGGGTCATCAATGGCCCAAGAACTCTTGCAATAAAAAATGAAAATCATTCACGGGTGAAATGATTCCCATAAATGAAATGTGAGATGACTCGCCACCATTTACTCGGTGAAGGACTCAGACTCCTCACGACTCACCAAGCTTGTTAAATATTAATCATATTTATGAACTAATCAGATGTTTCGCATCTAACTTGGTTTATTGATGGCACGTTTATTTGGTGGGAGTTCTCTCCTAGCTCACCATCTCACAATTCCCACTTGGCCATACTCTTGTGAATTTCCCATGGTGAAGACTTAATGCAGAATTTCAACACCATTCAACCAATTCAACTAGTAAGAGACCCAAAATTTTCCCTACTCGATTTCTACCTCAGCTCGTCCACCCACATAGTCCAACATTCCATGATCCCCACATACTTGGTAACATCATCCCTCGGGTCCTGACATTGACTCCACCACTGAGTTCTTTAGAAATTGGCCTCTTAAATTCCGAGGCCCCCCAAAACTCCCCAACTCGGCTCCCTTCAAAATTCATCTACTACATCGAGCTCTTAAGGGCATGGTCCTTCATACATTACTCTTAGCTCAATCTAGAGCTCACTCACATCACCAAGCTCTGTCGATCATGCCCCTGAAATGTTACATGGATTTCATATTTCCTCCCAGCCATCTATGAGCCTTGCAAGCCATTTTATTGACTCAAATGCTTGAGCTTGTTACCCTTTTCAACTGTTCTGGTTGAGTGAGCTCACTTCATGTGCCTATATGTTTACTAACTCGCTCACCTGAGCTAACATTTAACTAGAGAGCTATCCATTCCCCTAAACATGCATTGTTTTATTCCAACTTACCACTTATAATGTCCTTCAAGCCACGTTTTGAGTCTTCTAACCATCTAATCCATCCATTGATGCACAATCTTACACATGGCTCACCGAGCCAAACACTGCATGAAATTTCCCAACCTCAAACGAAGCTTGACAAGCTCTCCAATATTTATTAACCCGAATGAGCTCTTAAACACTAATCGGCCTCCTATGACTTGGCTCAACATTATTGCGATGTCAAACTCACATAACCACCTGATAATAAATCAAACTTCATGTCTCCTATTCAGGCCAAGATCATTCTCTATAATTCAATGGGGTGGGTTGAATGCTACACTCGGTCACACATATGTCTCCACAACTCTTTATACGAGCTTTGTACTCCTAGGTGGCACACCATGAAGAACTCGATGACCATTTCCTTTATGGATTCGATGAGCTATAAATTTGAAAACTCAAGCTCGACTTGACATTATCACATAACCAAATTACTTTTTTAGGTGTAACTCAATCGTCATTACCACTAACATGTGTCGAGTTCCATATTCTATATTCAAACCGAGTCTCCAACATTTTTGATGCTCAACCATGTGCATGGCTCACCGAGCCATGATAGAACTCGGTCAACATATATAAGCCTTGGGCTCAAAAAAATATTCTATAATTAATCCTTTAGTTTGTCGAGAAGCTCGACGAGCTAGTTGAGCTCAAAACTCCTATCCTGGGCATTTTCACACTTAGCCTTGAAATCTTTGAATTTCCAACTATTCTCTTGAACCATGAGGGTAATTAAATGTCACTAAGGCCCCTTAGGATCGGTTTATTCATTTTTGATCATTTTTTTCCGATGTTCATAGGAATTGTGGTCCTTTGGGCATTATCCAATTTTTATCCAAGAGGGAAAAATTGAGAACACTTACCTTCTGTAAATGTGTACTTTCTTTTTGTCTTAGTGTGTATGTTATCTCCGTGTTGTTCGATTCTTTCCTCAACACACAAGTGTTTTTCCTTAGGATAAAATTGAAACCCATTGCTTCATGCATCTGAAATTTATTTTTCAATTTTATTGTGTATGTACTTAGTAACATACCTCAATAAATGTTATGTATCATCCCATTTCAATTTAATTACAACAATCTTTTACCCTCAAAAACCAAACAATAAAGAACCGACCTTGATGCCAAAGACTCACCCCAAAACTAGTTATGCACACAGATGTGATGTGTTTCTATTGTATCTACGGAAGTGAGAGATAGAGAAATATTAGAACCCTTGTTGTCATATCTTGAAAAGGATGCACTTTTGAGGTATAACAAGTTCATATAGAGTTATCTTAGGCATGTATTTTTGTCTACACACAAATATAGAGTTACAACACTCGTTATATCTTGTGGAGATGATTTTGGAATGGAGTTAGGAGAACCATCTCTATTCATACTATATCTCTGCTATGTAATTGAAGTGGTGTGTACGACGGGGTTGTCGATTATACGCCATCATCATTCTATCGATCGATTAGAGGATGAGACTCAAGAATTGTCACTTGATGATATCCCCAATTTGCAGGAGTTTTCAGATGTTTTTCCTAGTTATTTTTCATGGTTACCTCCCCACATGAGATAGACTTTCATATTGATTTAGTTCCAAGAGTGGAGCCTATCTCTTGTGCACCATATAAGATGACCACACGTGAGCTATTTGAGCTCAATTTGCAGTTGGAAGGACATTTTTAGAAATACCTAATCCATCATAGTATATCTCCTTAGGGTGCACTAATGATATTTATGAAGAAGAAGGATGGATCTTTGCATTTGTGTGTGGATTATAGATAGTTAAGCAAAGTCACGATTAAGAATCGTTACCCCCTTCCTCACATAGATTATTTATTTGATCAAATGAAGGGGTCCACCATATTTTATAAGATAGATCCTAAGCCGTGATATCATTAGCTGATGATTGCGGAGACAGATATCCACAAGATAACTTTGTACATGAGATATGGTCACTATGAGTTCACAGTGGTACCATTTGGTGTGACGAATGCCCATGAATTATTCATGAGTTTTTGAATGGGGTCTATAGGATGTTTTTATATTGATTCTTTCTCATGTTTATTTCTAACATTTTTATTTACTCACACACATATGAGAAACACAGGAGTACCTTTTAAAGGTTCTATTAGTGCGTAATCACAACACCCCCGAATGATCGTAGATTTGAGTGGGGCATCCAGTGTGACTCGCATAACATGGGACCATCTCTCAAGCTATGGGGCTTGTGAAATTGAGATGGACCTCTAGATAAAGCTAGCTTATTCTTCATAATCCTAATCCTAAACTACTTATAAGAAAGGAATTGCAGCTATCTAATCATAATTTAACAATGCCAAGGAGACACAGAGAGAAAGAGCATGAAAGTCAAGAAATCCTACACTACGTAGATGATAGCACCAGAAAAGGGGATTTTTATCACAATATCAAATTCCTAAAGTCGAGAGAGGTGAGAAATGAAGAGGATGGAAAGATGCATCATAAACCAAAGATAGAGTTCGTAGAGAACACAACTTTAAACCCATTAAATACAGCTCCCAAAACCTACAATAGACATCATAAATATGCATAGTATACCATACAATGATGACATGAAAGAAGAGACAAAAAAATAATATAAGGATGGAAAAATATATCACAAAATAGATCTTATTGCTCCATGAGTTCACATAGTACATCATCAGTGGGAAAGAGGCAAGAAAATGCCATTACAAAGTGATGAGAGGAGGCTTAAGCTCCACATTCGACCCTAGGGAAGAAGAGAGAGGAGGTAGAAGAGAAAAGATTACCAACCTCTAGAAAAATGCCCCTCCTTTACAATATCTAGATGAAGGAGAGGAGGAAGGGAAAATTTGAATCCTGCCTCAACCACCCTAGCGATGCATTGAATTCACCTACTCCAACCACCCCGAAAGCATTGAAATTCACCTGCAACTATGATGGTTTCCCTCACAGCCCATGCCTCCATGCCTATTCCAATAGTATCTTCACCATGGAGGAAGGTGAGAAGCGTGACAAACTCAAAATGGTGGGCTGAAAGTATATGGTAGTAGATGCATGGCGAGCTCTCCAAAAGTCTTCTTTCACTTGAATCGAGTTCCCGATTGAAATACATGGGTATTTGAAGGTCGGGTGAGGTGTTTAATGTGAGCTCTCAATATTTAAAGGATCCTATCCATATAGGGTCCACCAGCACTCTGTGCATTTTAAGATTTTTCCCCCTCTTTTCACTCATATTGTTGCCGATATGACACGTGGCATCCTACAATGGCCTCGCTCTAGTTCCTTTTTGTTTTGGATAAGCCCCTTCAATCCGAAGGGCTACTATGTCTTACCCTAGACATGTGGAGGATTTGCACACATTTAGAGACCCCGCCTAGACCCGAGCTTCAAGGTGTGCATATTGGACACTTAGAGTCTTCCGCCGACACTTCTACTTGTTAAGAATTTTCAACGACTGGTTATACCTTTCTATACTCCTCACCACGTGGAGGGCCCGCTCTCATTTGGATACTCCCTAAAATTTCACCGAGTTGACACTGGAAGCTTCCACCGCTCCGTCCCGAGCTTGGAATTTTCTAAGGTCAGAAACATTTCTCTAACCCCGACTATATGGAGGACTACCACTCATTTGGGGAATGCCTCCATATTTTGCATTTAAAGGTATGTCGGTGACACATGGATCCTTATGCTAGTCCTAAACTTTTCAATGGCTGACTCTGCCTTTTCAGACTCTCGACAACATGGAGGGCCCATGCTCATTTGGAGACTCCCGTTTATTGTGCATCTTGGAAATTTTTCCAAGCTAACACTTGAAACCTTCCATGGATCCATTAATTTTCCCCGAGTCAACTCATATATGAAGTCCAAAAACTTTGAGCTCTGTCTCTGATTTTCTCCTGTTGAGCTCTGATCTCCTTTAATGTTGTTTGGCCCTATTCATCGATCTTTCTCCTCCATTGTCAATCTTGCCTACCCCTTTGATTTGGGAACAAATGTGAGCTCACAGGACTGAACCGACCCTTTGATTTTCTCCCATGCAGGGTCATGTTTGATCAATTTTTCTTAAGGGGAAATATTGGATAACAATTTGTTGACTAATGGGTGAAATCTACCTGCTAGATGAAGAGACTAGTTGCCTTGTTGTATCCATTGGGCATGGAGCCATGAATCATAGCCTAGTACTGATCCTATCCCTAAAACCTCTAACCCAACTTCTTTCATTTGATGATCCTGGGTTTTCCTCGCTGTCCGCACTCCCAATTTTAATAAGAAAATCTTGAAGGTTAGATTTTAAAGAGTAGAAATTTATCTTAACCTCGGGACTTCACCGCTTCATTATTGAACTGGCACCGATCTCCCGCACTACCTTTGATGTACTTGTGCATGAGTAACAAAACACCATGACACACACTATGTATAAAAGTAAAAATCATACACACCCCAATTGGGATATGCAGATTGTGTAAAAGAACTTATTCTACTAAAAGCAAAATCTACTCCTACTCCTACACTAACCCTAATAAAGAAAATCTAAACAAATAGTCCTATTAGAAGCCATGTATTAGATTTGGAGCTAAGCATGGTTATCATTACGAGTGATAAAATGATAAGAGGTGGATCCTCCACCCATATCATCAAGGTATCGACATCAATTCAAAATACCTCCTCAAGTTAATTGACATTGGAATCTGCAAGGTCTTGATGGTGACCCTTAGTGCTTTGAACTCATCCTCATGCCCTAAACTAGACATGACTTGTTTTTTCTTCTCCCTTAGCTCCAATGAAGCCAAGTACCTGATAGGGCACGGTCTTGTCCTTTGAATGTGCCCATTGTTATGAAATTCAACTCCAAGAGTGAAGTCTTCCTGCAGACCTTCCTCGATGAATGGTGTGGGAGAGATGGGATCCTCGTGCTCTTTTGTTTCCTCCTCAGAAGAAGAATGTGAAAGTTTATGATCCTCTAACCTTAGTTAAGGAGGGCCACTATGAGACATAGGATGTTGTCCTTGAATTCTCTCCTCCATGGAGGAAGACTCATGTGATTGGAAGGTGGATGATGGAGGAGAAAATGATGTGATCTCCTCGGGATCATTTCCATTAAATCAATCCTCCAAGTCATATAGATAATCTAAGTCCTCTTTTTCCCACTACGTGTGTTTGACCTCCTCCATAATGTCCTTCAGATCTGCATATTTCTAACCATAGTTCCCCTCAACCTCAAACATAAAGTTTGAAATATCAAACTATTCTTCGACATTAGATCTTAAAGGGGATGAAATGGGAGGAATAATTGAAGGTTATTTTGTGACGTACTCTACACTTGAATTCTATGGAACTATATGGTTCTCCTCTACACCAAAATGTACTCCTCTTATTTTGGATTTGGAGTATCTCCTTCTTCCCTTGCTTGTGTTGTAGCTGAAGCTTCCACCACTTATGGCTTGACCTCAGCCTCCTCCATGGGTTTCTCCATCAAGGGGATTTTATTAATCTTGAATCTAAGAGCCAAGCTCACCAAGCTTCTAATTATTTCTTCTTTTCTTGGATCTTCTTCTTGTTGCTCTCCTTAGCTATATTTTTAGTCTCTTCCGAACATGGAATTGAGAGAGTATGAGGAGTGGTGGGTGGGGTCTCCACTAGTTTTTTATTTATCTATGGTGGAGGGGAAGGTATTACCTTAGGATATTGTGGAGGGGACTTGGATTTGGAAGGGAAAATGGTAGAGGAAATGAGATGAGATGGAATACTAGGGGATAGAGAAGGGAAATCAACACTTAGGGAAGAAGATGGGAAGCTTGGAAATCAAAGATCTAGTTAACATGGTGCTGATTTAGAAAGAGGAAAATAAAATCTATGAGATGGTGGACTTACCCATTGACAAGGTTTTCTAACACCAAGCTCATAGGCCTTTATTTCCTTTGTCCATTGTGAAATTTGAGGAAACATTTCAACCATGAAGTCAAGCTTCTCCTATGGCCTATAGTGTTTTGGAAAAGGGCCTTCCCACGGACAAGGTTCCCTATAACCAATCCTAAATGTCTTCATATTTTTTGTAGCCCTGGACTACACCATGCTATCCTCCATTCGTTGAATCTTCTCAGAAGATCTGCATTCTACATATAGTTTTTACCATTGTATACGTCCCCTTGTTCTTGATAAGATTCATAACCAAAATGGATTTGACATTGTTCATATAGGTAAGCATAATGATTCTAAATATGATCATAA
This sequence comes from Taxus wallichiana var. yunnanensis, assembly GCA_018340775.1. NCBI lineage: Eukaryota > Viridiplantae > Streptophyta > Pinopsida > Cupressales > Taxaceae > Taxus > Taxus wallichiana. Next base: position 181,841,935 of record CM031237.1, on the reverse strand, counting down.
TGCTGATCTCGGAGGAGTTGGGAAATACATTAGAGGCGGATCGCACTATTGTTGCTGCTACAAGTGTGAATTCCAAGATGGAAATAAAGTCACGATTGCGCATAACTTCATGGGATGGAAAAATATGAAATATGTGGAAATAAAAATGAATGTAAATGGATGAGGGGAAGGTCTCGTGATCTCGGAAAAGGGGTTGTTGACCGATGGGGTCGCTATATGCATTTAAAGAATGCCTCCAAAGGCTGGATCTTAGTAATAAAACATCAAACTTGCTCGATGTAGATGTAAATCTCTTTATCTTGGTCCTTGGGTGTGCCAAAATCATATCAGTGGAATCACAACACATCCCGAATGGCCTCATATTTGAGTGGGGCATCCGATGTGACTGCATAACATGGGACCTTCTCTCAAGTGGGACTTGTAAACTTGAGATGGACTTCTGGAGAAATTCATCTTCTTCTTCGTAATCCTAATGCTAAACTACTTCTAAGAAAGGAAATTTGACTATCTACTCCTAATCTAACAATGTCAAGGAAATAGGGAGAGAAAGAACATGAAAGTAAAGAAATCCTACACTAAAGAGGTGATAACACCAAGAAAAGGGGGTTGTTGATCACAATATCAGTTTCTTGTAGTGGAGAGAGGTGAGCAATGGAGAGGATGGATAGATGCATCACAGACCAAAGATAGAGTTCACATAGAATATCACTTCAAACCAATTAAACACAACTCCAAGAACATGCAATAGACATCAGAAATATTCACAATATACCATGTAATGATGAGAGGCAAGAAGAGACAACAAAATAAGCTAAGGATGGACAAAATGCATCACAAAACAAATATTACTGCTCCATGAGTTCACACAAGACATCATCAAAGTGGGAGAGAGGGAAAATGCCATTACAAAGTGATGAGAGGAGGCTTAAGCTCCACAATGACCCTAGGGAAGAATAGAGAGAGGTCAGTGAGAAAAGATGACCAACCTCTAGAAAAATTCCCCTCCTTTACAATATATAGAAGAATGAGAGAATGAGAGAGGGAAAATTAGAATCTTACCTCAACCACCCTAGCAATGCATTGAATTCACCTACTCCAACCACCCTAGAAAGCATTGAAATTTTCTAGCAACAATGATGTTTTCCTTGATAGAGCCCATGCCTCCATGTGATGTTCCTTGTTAGGAAAGAAAGGAGGCTCATTCTTTATCATTATGGCAGATGAGAAGCGTGATAACTACAAAATGTGGGATGAAATATTATGGTGGTAGGTGGGTGGCAGATCTCTGCAGAAAGTCTTCTCTCGCTCGAATCTGAGTTCTGTTTGAAAGACATTGTTGTCTAAAGGTTAGGTAAGGCATTTAACGTGGGCTTTCAATATTTAAAAGAGTCTGTCCATACAAGGTCCACGTGGTAGCCTTGTGCATTTTAAGATTTCCCCCTCTTTTAACTCTTATATTTACACCAAATCGACATGTGGCATCATCCACAGTGAATGCTATGGTTTCTTTATGTTTTTGCTAAGCCCATCCTGTCTGGTGGAGTACTATGTCTGAGCCTAGACACATGGAGGATTTTTGCATGTTTAGAGACCATGTTTGGACCTGACCTTCGGATGTGCACCGATTCTACACTTGGCGGATTCTCACCGCACTTCTCCCGTTAAGAATTTTCAACGACCGCTTCTACCTTTTTAGACTATGACCATGTGGTGGGCTCGCACTCATTTGGATATTCCCCTTGGATCCTTACCCTAAAGTTACATAAAGATGATGCATGGAGGCTTCCGTTAGCCTATCATGAGCTTATAATTTTCAATGGCCGGTGAAACATTTCTCTCGACCCTAACTACATAGTGGGCTAGCGCTCATTTGGAGACTTCTGCACTAGATTTTTCCTTTGAAGATACACTCGAGATGACACATGGCTCCTTCTGTCGGTCCTAGAATTATCAACGGACAACTATGCCTTTTCGCACTCGACCACGTGGAGGGCCCATGCTCATTTGGAGACTCCCCTTTGTCGTTCCTCTTGGAATTGTGTCGAGATGACATAATGCACCTTTGCGGGTCTATTGCTTTTCCTCGAGTTGACTTGTTTTTTAAGTCTGAAAAATTTGAGCCCTTTCTCTGATTTTCTCTTATTGAGCTCTGATGTTCTTGAAGGTTGTCTAGCCCTATTCGCCGAACTTACTCCTCCATTGTCGAGTATGCCTTGCCATTTAATTTAGGATCGAATGTGAGCTCACAGGACTAACTTGACCTTTATATTTTCTCCTGTGCAGGGTCATGTTTGATAAATTTTTCTTAAGGGGAAAAATTATATAAAAGGTTCTAAAATGTCTTTGAGACAAGTAACTATATGGGAATGTAGAGAACTAAGCCTTTCTCCAATCGGAGGTTAGGTACTTAGCTCAAATTATTTTTGGAGAATGTATCACAAATGATCCTTCTAAAATTAGAGCTATTATGAATTGGCCTACACCAACCTATGTGACCGAGGTGCGCAATTTCATGGGGTTGGAAGGTTACTATATGATATTTGTTTAGGAAATATCTTTTTTGCACACCCCATCACTTCCCTTTAGAGGAAAGGGTAAAAGTTTTTTTGATGAGATATATGTAAGTAGGCCTTAATTACACCAAAGGAATGCCTTATGATAACATTGATTCTTGCAGTGCCAAATCCTCGTGAGGGATTTATTTGTGTGTATAGATGATTATTTGGTAGGATTGGGAATATTTTTGATCACCATGACAATGTAGTATCCTTTAAGTCTTGCAAACTCAATGATTATGAGCTCAATTATCCGACTCCCGAGCTTTAGCTTATGAAAGTGGTGCATACTTTGTTGCGTTGATGTCATTTCCTTTTTTCGGGAGGTTCATTCTCAGGATAGACCATTTGAGATTATGTCATCTCTTCATACAACTCAATCTCAACACTCATCAATGATGTTTGATGGAGTTGCTATGTGAGTACAACATGTAGATAGTGCAGGTGAAGGGGAAGGATAATGTGGTTGCAGATGCTTTGATTTGAAAGAGATATTTGTTTATGGATAATTCTATGTTTACAAACTTGTGGAGTAGTATTTTTTTATAGCTTCCACATGACATCTTTTACCTTATAGCTAGAGTAGATATTGATTCTTAGAGACCCCTCGAGGGGAAGTTTTATGGATTTCCATTAGATCTAGATGGAATTCTCAGACACGGAGAATGATGTATACCTTATTCAGCCCATCCATGGGTGAAGAAGATGAATACCTCTTCTATCAAGGAATCACATCACCCTCTTATTTGCACAATTTTGTGTTGTTGAGCTCACGGTGTCAATAGGAAACATGGGTACTATCTCGTAAGTTTTGGGACATGCTACTTGGATAGACCTCCGAGAGAAAGTTGGTTCTTTATCTAAAATACTGCCAAAATCTACTCTAATCAAGGAAAACTATTTTATCCTAATATAAATTTCCAAGGACCAGGGAGAGAGAGTGCATGAAAACAAAACCTAAATTAAATCGACGATACACTAGAAAAGGAGGGTATGAGAACAATTTCAAATGTTTGAAAATTGAAGCAAAATGTAGACTAGAGAGGGTGATGATAGTTCTCCATAGTCGAATAAAAAAATTCACATCACATTTTTATGCATAAATAATAATAATAGGTTCTTGCAAGAGTATGGAGTAGAGAAAAACATTTGCAATAACATTAGAGAGGCAAGGATAATGCAACAAACTCAAGAAGGAAGATACATCCACAAACGTGAATCTATTGCTTTATTAATATGCACAGTCCAAACTATTAAAAAGGAAAGGCCTAGATCACCATGCAAGGAGTGCAATATAAGGGCCTACAATACATTGGATTCAAAAACTAAAATGAAATATTTTTGCTACTAAGAAATTACCCCCTCATATAACGAGTCCGATATTCCAATTTATAGAGTTTTTAAAGAGAGAGAGAGGGGATGTAAATATTGAAATCCACTTTTCCAACAATTTCAAGTCATAATAAATGAGTATGGTTGGTAATTTTGGGCTTGTAAATAAATCTCAAGGTGTCCCATAACCTATAGCAGAGAAGGAATGGCATCCCATGCTCATTAAATGCATCTTCAACCACTTTTAAAATCCATGTTCCTAACCTCACACGTTTTCCAAAATCATTGTCAAAACTTCATTAATATATGAATTTTTTATTAGTGTGTGTTAAATCGTAATCATGATTCCAACGAGACCAATTTTGTAAAAATCAGGTTGATAATTGCTAAAGTTAAGGTCTTCTGAGTGTGAGAAGCTATTTTGGGTTTCACGGGATTTTTTATATTTTACGAGACCGAGTGATTAATTTATGGGAGATGTATACGTTTCTTTTCATTTTACCCACATACTCTTACTAAAAATAATAATTCCTTTTTTTTACATAGAGGATGTCTAGAGCTTTCCGAAAAGTCCAATTTTGTCAAAATTAGATCTCCGGTTTAAAAATTATGCTCGTTAGAAGTTCAGGATCAAGGAGTTCCAGGAGGGATCTCATAATCCACAATACACTAGATTTTTAATATTTTTGACTTTGATATGTGGGTAATGTGGGTTTTCAGAAAACTTAGGTCACCAGGTCACAATGGGGACTTGGGCCACTGGGACCTAATTTATCTCGCGATGCACTCTGTGGAAATTTCTCCTTCATGGGAACTCATGTTGCCATCAGTAATCGGACTATGCGGGCCTCTATTATCAACGTTTCCCGACTCAAGCTCTTATATCCTTGCACATATATTATTGAATGGGAAAGATGGGCCATCAACCCCTCCATACCCGCATGGCGTTTCCTATTTGAACTTTGGCGATTTCAGGTTTGTGGGGAATTCACGTCCCTATGGTACTTGGACCGCGTAGACCTAAACATCCACCCTTTTGCATCCGACTCATTCCTTTGTAAATTATGAAAATTAGTATTTCATGGAACTCATTTCTTGATGAAACGTGTGTTTTCTCGGGCCGCCCGAACCCGAGTTACCTGCAATACTCTCCTTTGTTAGTGATTTAGGAAAATCAACATTTAGGGGAACTCATGTCTTGATGGAACTTGTGTTTCCTGGACGTGAACTTCCACTTTTTCTCGTGTCTCCCTAGGTCAAAGCACAATGTCAGTTGTCCCACTTCATATCCCAAAACGTGAGTAAGAAGTTGGTCGGGATCGGAAATTGAGGGTGTTCACACGAACATCCCTTTCGCGTGAACCCCCTTCGCCTGAACTGCCACGTAGGACAAAGAAACTAGTTCGCGCGAATGGGGGTTCGCGCGAACACCCTTCGCGTAAACCCTCGAATTCAAATAATTTTGGCGGAAAAGAGTTATATATAGATATTTATATAGTTTTGGGTGGTGGATTTAAGGTTTAGGGGGGTTCGGGCGAAGGGGGGTTCACGCGAACCCCTTATGTGGCACCTTATGTGGCACATTTTGGCGCCAAATCCATTTGGAGGATAATTTTATGCCAAAATGTGCCACTTAGGTGCCACGTAATTAGGGTTAACGAATGAATAAAATTACAAAATTTTAACTCAAAATACAGAATTTTATTAGCTTTCTAAAAATATAATTTTTATTTTTTAAAAATATGTTTTACTATTTATTTTTTATATTTTTCTAACATATGGTATTTTAGGACAATCGATCGTGTACAATCAACCCAATTTTAAAAATAGCAAAAAATATCAAAAAAATTGAAAAAATTAAAATTATTATTTATTGAAGTCTTCTTCTTACCTGTGAAAAAAAAATTCATTTTTGATATAAATCTTAAAATTTATTGGCATAAACATTTGTACGCCATTTATTTGAAAATATTTTTACTAAATAATTAATTTAAAAAAAAAATGAGTCCAAAAATATGAAAATTTGACATCACTTCAAAATTCAAATCTTGAACACATATCTAAAATTTCATGGTGAAAAAATAAATTTTCATTCAAAAGAACCACCCGGGACAAGCATTCCTCTTTTATAACATAAGAAACAACGTATGAGTAAAATTAAGAAAAAGGTTGTTTTTTTGTAATTTTTTTTTAAAAAATTTACATGTATTCTACACTCTAAATACAACATTTCCTTAGTTTGTGAAATTTCATGAATGTGTATGGTTTTATGGCTATTACCTTTAGAAAATCAATGAAACTGAAAATTCATGTTTATAATGGTACAAAACATACCAAAAAGTGGGACATTTTATTGTGCTTTTATTTTCTTTTTGGACCCAATTAAAATATGAGGAACCATATTTCCATCGGCATTCATTTCACCCATAGACCCCTAACCTGCAATACATTAAAAAGAGGCCCTTTTCCCCATTTAAAACAAATATCAAATTTTCACCAACTCTTAGATTTTTCTTGAGTAAAGAGATTATAGAAAAGAAAAGAGGTGCCTTCATAATCAAATTTTCTTGTTTTCACCATTTCTTCCTCTCCAAGTCTAATAAAATTATGCAAGTTATCGAAATCACCTTGGGGTAAATTTTGGATAACATCTGTTTAAGACAATTGTACCATTGAGATGACTACAAAGAGATGTATCTCTTTTTGTGTATCATTATTTAGAGTGTCATAGGGTGAAGGCCAAGGATAAACATCCAGCTGGCCTTCTTTACCTGCAAGCTATACTAGATTGTAAATGGGACAATTTCAATAAATTTCGTGAGTAGGCCTACCGACGTTGAGATACCATCACAATGTTGTCATGGTCATGGGGGATACATTGACGAAAGTGGCTCATTTTTCTCTAGTGAAGACCACATGAACAAAAAGTGTAGTGGCATGAATGTAATTAGATGAGATTGTAAAACTACATGAGATTCTATGGAAGATTATTTGTGACTACGATCCCGTATACACTTCTCATTTTCGTCTTTGATCATCATGCAACATTCCTTGGGATGAGTATCAAATTCAAGACATCATATCACCTAGAGAAATATGGATAGACAGAGTGGGTGAATAATATTTTAGAGGACAAACTTTGGATGTAAATCATGGACCATCAATGAAGGTGGGAGGATTATTTGTACTTGCTGGATTTTTATTATAATAACAACTTTCAAAGTTTTTTTGGTATGGCTCTATTTCAGGAACTTTATGGTAGGGAGTGCAGAATCCACTTAGTTGGGAGAGATTTTGGGATAGATTATCTCTTGGGCCATCTTTCTTACAACATGGACCATTGAGTTGTTTTGATTAGATAGAGACTTCAAGAGGCATATGATAGACAAAATAAAAATGCATATTGTTATCTCGTTTTTAGTGATTCTAGCTAAAATTGAGATAACCATAGAATTTTTTTGACAAAACCTCCTAAAAATTCCCTTTGAAGGATATTTTCAGGTTTTTGGGTTTCCTTGCATGTAAACATGTCTTTTACATGATTCATGTTGATTGTCTTCTAAAACCTGAAACCTGATTACATGCTAGTGTAATGGGTTTTGGAACCCGAGAGCATCAGAACATACCTTACAAAAAACATGTTACATGCTGCTTGATTCCTAAAACCCGAAACCCAAAATGATCCTTTGTATCAGGTTTTCGAACCCGATAACATCTAGACATGTCTTTTACATGCTTCATGTCGGTTGGTTCCCGAAACCCGATTTGTTAAGAAAACCTTTGTTTTGGGTTTTTGGAAGTGCCAAGCATGATGACATGGAATTAATACCGAGTTGTGGTTTAGTTGGCACACGTGTCAAAGAAGGTGTAATAAATACTAAGGCTTTATAAATACTCTGATTTTACACGTCATTTCTACCTGACATGTTTTTGTGTGTGGATTTTTTGTACATGCTCATTCGACCATCAAACCTCGATCGAACTTCTCGATCGATTTTGTGATCCATCTTAAATAATTTTTCGAATTTATTGAAGGTATTTTTCTCTTCTTGTCATTTTGTGATCTTCAGGTTTGTTTTTGAAGCGTTCTTTCGCATTTTTCCTCTTTACTTTTTCTTGCCTCTGGGTTTAGGGTTTAGGGTTGTATTCTTCATTTTTGTTGAATTTCCATGAAAACCCTTGTTTAAAAATCCATCTTGGGTGTTCTCTTATTTTCTTTCATGGATATACTCTTTTGGTTTTGGGAATAATATATAAAACTTAACTTACAAGCGTGGTGGATATTTTACCTGTTCTAACATCCCAGAAACCTAACACATGTGTGTTAGGTTTTACAGGGTGTCTCGACACCATCCTTATTCCACATTGTATCAGGTTTCAAAAGCTACTTAACATCCTTCAATTTCCATTTGTGTCGGGTTTCGCAGGGTGCCCGACATCTTCCAACTTCCACTTGTGTCGGGTTTCACGAAGTGTTCAACATCCTCCAAATTCCACAGACCATCGGTTTTGTAAAGTGCTTAACACCCCGATTTCCACCTTGTGTCAGGTTTTATGAAGTGTCCAACACAACCTAGTTTCTGATTATACTGCAGTGTGTCGGGTTTCATGAATTGTCTGACAAGTCTCAAAGTTCGGTTGGTGTGGTAGGTCTGTGGGGTTGCTCAGCAAGCTTCCATGTCCAATTATACAAAAAGGATTTATCTAGGCATTCTTTCTTCAGATTTCTCATGTCGATCCTGGATCATCTAATGATAAGTCAACAAGTCAGGAAAGATGAAATACAAGTGCTAAAAAATGGAATCTCCTTCCTACATAGATTGTAATTATGACATCCGAGATACAGAGCTTGGTAATATTGACATGGAAGACTTTTGGAACAGAACCAAGGATTATTCTCGCAGTCCCCGACTAAAGTCAATAACCAATAGTGGCCTCCCTCTTACAGCAGGATTCCCAATGTCTGCTCAATGTCCCGATTTCATTTTGGCTTGTGCTTCCAATTATGACTCATATTCCCACTCAGTGAAAAATTAGGTAGGAGAAACCATAGTGAAGTTGGACAGGGGTTACTTTGATGACCTCTTAAGATTACCCAACTTTGAGGAATATGTCGATGAAGATCTTAAGTCAAACGTAAATCCTAGGAAAAAGTTCAAGAAGATTGCATAAGGCATGTGAATAAAAAGTTCTTGATCAATGCAAGGCCAACCATCTCTAGGTTTCCAAGTTTTTCCCGTTGAGTTGAGTATTTAGACTCCCCAAGTCAAGAGACTTTCACGGGTGGATGTATCAATTCATGGTCCTTATAAAGAAGAATGAACAAGGGATTGATTGGAGTAGTCTTATAAGTAATGAGATTGATTCCCAGATGAAGATAGTCTTGACTACTGGAAAGTTTTATATGTCATCATATGTCACCTATGCAACAGCCAGTATGAGGAATTATCTAGGGTTGGACGTGAAGGGAAGTAAGTCAACTGAACATATATATCGGTATTTCCCTTAGTTGACAATGAAGGGGTCCGAGGATCAATTCAAAAGAGTGAATGATGCCTTCTTTTATGAGAACATCTACATGCTAAACCCTGACTTAAGAAAGAGAAGAGTCTCTGATGAGGTATGGGCCAAAGTATCTATTGATGGTGAATCACAAAGACTTCCCCGAATGTCTCGCAACTCGATGGGTTGAGACTCTTAGTGTGATTGCATAACATGGAGCTTTCCCCAAGTGTGGGACCTTGCGAAAGCAGAAAAGCTCTCCGGATGAAGGCTGGCTCCTATTCCTCTGTTCGAGATGCACACATAAAAATGCACAGGGTTTACTCGAAAAACCTAATCTAACTTGCCAAGGAGGCAGGGAAAAAGATGCATAAAATAAACCTAAGCTAATAGAGGTGATGCACCAAGGAATGAAGAACATCTGTCTTGCCAATAAACACAAACCATTAAAATGCAATGCAAGATCGTGCACGAGATAAAAATTTGCAATGGAAGATCGAGAGGATGTAAATGAACATAGAGAGGGTTGAAAATCATCCATGTACATGCATTATTTTCTCCAAAGATTGATACAATACACTACAAAATTCCAGAGGAAAAGTTGCATTAAAGTTTTAGATGGGAGGTTTGATCTCCACAAATTCACCCGCTAAAGAGAAGAAGGGAGGGGAAAACAAGAATGTCCAACCTTTAGAAAGAAGCCCCTACTTAAAATTTATAGGAAGAATGAGAAAGGGAAGAGAGAGAGGAATTCCAAACCTACCCCAACCACGTCCCGTATTGCATTTAATTCATCTCATTATGATGGTAGATGAGAAACCTAGAAAACTTAAAAAGTGGTGAACTGTATTTTGCATTTTTAAGAACTTTTTCCCACCCAATTAAAGATATCTAGTTGTAGTTGGATAGAGGACCTTGTAATATTTCCAAAAAGTCCAACGTTGCATGAATCTGAGCTCCCTGTGAAAAGTTATGCCCGTCTGAATATCTGGAGTCAGGGTTTGCTTCTTGTTAGCGCTCAGAATGTTGCGCCTCCTAAAGGTGCGCCATAGGCGCATCCATTTTCGTGTCAAAACCTTCTATCATGTGCCTCTTACCTATGCCAAGGGCGCATCCATTTTTGTGTCAACACCTTCTGTCGTGCGCCTCTTACCTTGCCAAGGGCGCATCCATTTTCGTGTCGACACCTTCTATCGTGCGCTTTTACTTCGCACTAAGGGTGCATCCATTTTTATGTCGACACCTTTTGTCGTGCACCTCTTACCTGTGCCAAGGGTGCATCCATTTTCATGTCAACACCTTCTATCGTGTGCCTCTTACCTGCGCCATGGGCGCATCCATTTTCATGTCGACACCTTCTCATGTGCGCCTCTTACTCGCGCTGGGCGCATCCATTTTCGTGTTGACACCTTCGTCATGCGCGCTCTTACCTCGCGCAAGGGCACATCCATATTCATGTCGACACCTTTTGTCTTACGCCTCTTACCTACACCAAGGGTGCATCCATTTTCATGTCGACACCTTTTGTCGTGTGCCTCTTACCTGCGCCTTCAGCTGTTGGTGACGCAATAAAAATCGGGCTCTGAGTTTCTTTGATTTCCATATTCTTTTGTTTGTCTATATCTACCCGGGGAGATATTTACAACAATTTGGCAACTCAACGGGATCACCTGTGTACTAGGTAGAAGATCGGTGGCCTTTTAGAAATCCATTGGGCATGGAGTCATAAGTAATAACCTGAAACCAACTTGATCTCTGATCCCGAGCCTGGTATCACAACTCCTTCTTCGAGAGCATGCTGAAATTTAGAAATTCAACCTGGGAAAAAAATCCATGCCAAAGCACTTAGGGAAATGAAACCTAACTACAGCAAGACAATGTGCATACACACTTAGAGGAATTTGAAATCTAGGCTAATATTTACAAGGGTAAACCTTTTCCTTTTAGTAGCAATGTTTAAGGTAGATTTCGTTAACCAGAATCAGGAGTTCTTCTCCATCTAATGTAGACAATTGGAAGGAATTACTACTTTTACATCCCGTGACCATGTAGGGGCCACTCCAAATGGCATCAAACTTGGAATGCCTTCCTGGTTTTGCCCGATCTGCATCCCATTTCAGAACTAGGTCCCCTTCTTGGAAGGTCCTTGCTCTTGCCTTCTTATCAAACCATCTTTTTACTAAGGCCTGATCCTTTTCAATCATCAGAACTGCATGTTCTCTTATTTCTTCCAATTCCATCAACTCGCATGTCCTGGCCTCCATTGGTTCGAACTCGAGATAACTCTAATCGCTTCATGAGCTCCAATGTTGGCAATTCTAATGATATAGGAAATCTTGCCTCTTTCCCATAGACCAACTTGTAGGAGAATTACCAGTAGACCTCTTTGGCGTTATCCTGTCAACTCATAATGCTGATTTTAGCTTGGTATGCCATGTCCTTCGGTTTTCATCCAGAGTCCTTTTGATGATCCTTAGCAAATTCTTGTTCGTGGACTTTCCCTATTCATTACCCTATGGGTAATAATTTGAAGAGGTGCTCAAATAGATTCCATTCTTGACAGCCCATTCTATAATCTTGGAACCTATGAATGCTAATGCATTGTCTGATATGATAGTGGCCGGCACACCAAACCTGGTCACTATTCCTTCATAAAAGTCTAGTATGTTAGACTCATTTGCTTCTTTGAGTGCTACTGCTTCGGTCCACTTGGTGAAATAGTCTGTTGCCATGAGAATCCACTTGTGGCCTTGGCTTGAGTTAGGATTTATGACCCCAATGAAGTCCAATCCCCATTGCATAAATGGTTGGTCAACCAAAATTGGGTGCAATGGAAGTGCTGCTAGTCTTTCTTTTCCTGTGAAGAGTGCACATTTCTTGCACTTTCTTATCCATGTATAGCAGTCACTGAACACTGTCGGCCAATAATACCCTGCCTTCATTATCTTGAGAGCTGTTACTCATGGGGAAAAATGTCCTCCGGAATCTCCATCATGAAAATATCGTAACACCCTCTCAATTTGACCCATCCCAATGCACCTTAATAAAACTCCATTGATGTCCTTTTTAAACAAAACACCATCAACAAGCACATATTGAATGGCTTGTAATCTGAAGTATCTCCTCTTTGCTTTGCTCAATTCTAGAGGGCATAGGCACATGCTCAGTAGGAAGTGTATCATATTCCGATTCCAACAAGGAGTGGGCACATCATCATTTTCTTGTTCTTGACCATCTCAGTAGTACCAAGACAACCTCTTTTCATTACCTACTTCAATTTTCCGACTCAAAGATAGCTATTCACATAGTCCTTTCCCACGTACTAGCTTAGTGACCTTAATTTCAATGTCATATTCCATGACATGACCTATCCATCCCGCACGTTTCTCATTCGATCCTTGTTTAGAAGGAAGTCCTTGACTCCCGCATGAGAGAGCAATAATTCGATCTTGTTGTTTAAGACTAGGTGCTTGAATTTCTTTAAACTCCTGATCACTGCAAGGACATGCTTTTCAATGAAAGAGTACCTAGTTTCATATTCCTCCAAGCCTTGACTGAAGAAAGCAACTGGTTGTTCTAATCCTTCTTTGTTTTGTTGTGCCAGGATTGTAGAAATTGTGTCTCCACCACCAAAGGCATATAGCATGAAATCCTTGGAGAAGTCTGGATTGAAGAGAGTTGGAGCTTGAGATATAGCCTCTTTTATTGCCTCAAAACTTTCCTTGCCTTCAGATGTCTACTTAAATGCCATGTTGTTCTTCAACATTAGTGTTATTAGCTTTACGAGAGCTGCAAAGTTTGGAACAAACCTGTAAACAAAATTGATCCTTCCTAAGAAGCTTTGAAGAGCCTTCTTATGACTTGTCAATGGTAACGCTTGAATTGCTTCAACTCTTTCAGGCTCAATCATCAATCCCTCCTTTGAAACAATATGGCCTAGAAGCTTTCCTTCGTGAGCTAGGAATATGCATTTTTTGGGATTCAATGATACCCCAAATCTTCTACACCTCTAAAATACCTTCCTCAGATGAAAGAGGTGATCCACTTGCATTTTGGAGAATACAAAGTGATGTCATCAAGATATATCAGAACTATTTTATTGATTAACCCCTTGAATGCCATATCCATTGCCCTTTGGAAAGTGGCTCCAACATTTGGTAGCCCAAATTGCATCTTCTTGTAGGCATAGGTGCCCCATTTGGTGGTGAAAGTTGTCTTGAACTAGTCATCTTCTTTCACCATTACTTGATTATACCCTGAGTAGCCATCTAGGAGAGAGAATCTCTCCGAACCGGATACCACTTGCAATATTTGTTCCATTGAAGGAAGTGGGTAATGGTCTTTAAGAGATGCCTTGTTGAGGTCTCAAAAGTCCACACACAACCTAATTTCTCCACTCTTCTTTCTAACCGGAACCAAGTTTGCAACCCAGCTTGAGTGCTTGATTGGAAATATAATGCTCACCTCTATTAGCTTGTTTAACTCTTTCTTCATTAGAGGCTCAATGTGAGGGTTGACTGGTCTCTGCTTCTACCTGATGGGCTTAGCATCTAGATCCAATTCTATGGTATGTTGTGCCAACTTCAGATTGAAACCTCTCAAGTCTTCATAGCTCCAAGTGAAGACATCTGGAAATTCTTGGCAAAGTTGTATGAAATCTGATTTCTCCTGCTCAGTGGCCACTTTGCCAATTTGAAGTGTTCTACCTTCTCCAACTAGAATTGGCTCTGAATCTTCTCTCTTGACCTGCATGTTAGCATTTTCCTTACGGAACTGGTCGTTAGGGTTGAAGATAGACTCCAATGTTACTAAACCCTTAGGAAGCTTGTTTTTCCGCAACTGCACTACTTGATCCCCATACTGCTGCTCTAATCTGTCCTGATTCCTAGCTGAGAATTCAGCCTCTTCTTGTAAGAAATTGACGATCTATTGATCATTCTCAAACACCTACCAGCTTGTGTTATTATCTGGAACTACTGGCCTCATAATCACATGGATATGTGGCTGTGTTTTTTCTCTTTTGATGTTGTCAACCACATCAAACATTGCTCCAACAGCTGCGAGCCTATCCACGGCTTCATTTTTCTTCCTAGGTATGGACACAATGTTGAAAGCTTCGAAATCCTCAACGAGGTCCCATACCCTGTTCTTGTAGTTCTTTAGCAGTTCATTCTTTGTAGCATGTTGTCCCCTGACTTGATTGATGATCAACTCTCTATCCCCGAACACCTGTAAGTTCTTTATGCCCTTTTTCCTAGCCCAATGAATTCTATGAATCAAGGCCTCATATTCAACTGTGTTGTTTGAACAAGAAAACTGAAACGAAAAGCTGAATAATATTTGATGCCTTGAGGTGAAACAAGCATAGCTCCTCCTCCTACACCTTGCCTACTCCTTGATCCATCGAAAAATAATTTCCATACCTCATTATCATCCTTATGGTTTTGTTTGGTGATGCTAGGAATAGGCTGGTTTTCTTCATGTATGCAATAGACTCCTAGCTCAGATTCTTCTACTTCTTGGTAGGGATCAAAAGCATGTACCTTGCTTGCCCATTCATCAAGAGTTAAATTTGGGATGCTTCCAACTTTGGTGTCAACTTCATCTATGCTTTGATAATCTTCTTGATCAAATGTTGAACAGTTGGCATTGATTTGGCTTGGAGTATGAGGCTCAATATGAAAGTTTGCAATTGGTTCAGATCTGATTGTGACCTTAGTACCATATCTTGTTCTAAACAACATGTGTGACCAATCAGCAGATAAGTAGCCTCCAATTCTAGCTGTGAAATCCCTTGATAAGCATAGGGAAAATAGTGGTGGCAAATCTATCACTGACACATCTTGCAAAATGGTAACATTGGGGCATGCATGCAAGGTAAGATTCAAACTTTTAATCACTCCCACCATTGCTACTACTGTCCCATCCAATTGCACTACCCCCTTTGATATTACTTCATATTGGAGACCCAGCTGATCAGCTATTTGCTTAGGCATGACAGAACTACTTGCCCCAGAATCAATCATGCAATTGTGTACTAGTTTATCCTCAATGATTAATGAAACATAGAATGGAGGGGGCTTCAAAAATTTACCTTGTTGTCCTCCATGATTCCCTTCAGGATGAGCAGCATTTGTGAGGACATTCTCTCGCATATGGACCTGCTGGTTCGAAGTTGACCAATTCTTCATGGCAGCTTGTAGAAGATCTCTTTGGCCTGGGATGGATAAAGATTCCCACATTGATATATTCACATTTGTCTTCTTCATTTGATCAATGATGCTAAATGGGGATGAAACATCTCTTTGTTTTCCTTTAGTCTGTGCATTCTTTTCTTGTGCATGGGCAGCAACAACTGGCATGTGAATTGGTTTAGAAGGTGGTTTGGGCTGTCCTTGCATGTTTGGAGCTGCATTTTGCTTACCGACAACTTGTGGAGTGATGGAAGGTTGTAGATCACTTGGAGCCAATGACTTCCCTTCACCAATATTCCTCTTCTTTGATCTTGTGTTAGCTGCTACACTCTGAGAAATTGTTTGATTCATGCCACAAAAATCCTCAGCTTGCCAATTCGCAAGTGCGGTATCATTTGTAGCTGTGTTTTGCTGAGATGTCCCTTGTTGCTGATTTGTTTCTTGACTCACTTCACCCTCAACACCAGTATTTTTCACCATCAAGGCTTGGTTCAAAGCACCATTAAAGCACATAGATTGGTTGTGAGGTTCATTGCATGGGAAACACCAATCATACTCTTGAGCTATGTTGTTTTGGACTGGCACTAATGCTTTAGAAGTAGATGCAACATTGGGGTTATAGGGCTGAAATGGTCTATTGGCGGGAGGCCTTACTTGGCTTTGATTTGCAGCTGGATTGGGTGGCCTATTGGGCTGGTATGGTGGCCTAGCCTGGTACTATGCTTGAGGCTGATACGGTCTAGCACTTTGAGCTTGCTATCTTTTGATAGTCACCAGCTCATTTCCAAGGTTCTGCAATTGTTTCATAACCTCTTGGAGTTCATTTGAAGCACTAGAGGATGAAGTAGAAGTTTCATTTGAACTTTGATTTCTAGGAGTGGGAATAGGAGCCAAAGTGGGTGTCTGACTAGTGGTTAGATTTTCTAATTTTGGATACAAGGGCATGGGATGCCTAGGAGCCACTTACCAGGCTTGAATAAGATAGTTTTCATCCCTAATGGAAGCTATAAGCAACGGTAAGGTTGTTCCATTAGGAAATATATATTAGTGCTCCATTTGTATGGGTGAATAATAATTACATGTGTAATTATTATTATGATAAATTAGTGAAAGTACATTTACTATGTAAATGTAAATAGTAAATGTAAAATGTGGTTAGTATATGGTAAGTTAGTAAGTTAGAATAATAAAACAATTAGTATTGTTTTATTATTATATTAGTGAGAGGTTGAAACCATATGGGTGTATGGTTGTATATGAAGACAAATGTTGTTGTAAGGATTGTTATTTTACATCTCCTATATAATGGAGTGTATTGAAATAGTGAATTAATGAAAATATAATATAGAGTTGTTGATTTCAATTATTGTTCTATTTCATGGATTCTTTGTATTAGATCAGATTAATTTCTCATGTTCCTCCCATAGATTGAATTAACATAGAAATATCAAATTCAAAGCTTTAAGATAATATAGAAAAGCACCTTCAGGTTGGCCTGATGTACCACTAGAATCCTATCCAAATACCTTTGAAATCTGAAGTTGAAGTCACCACCGCCGCTGCTCGTTGGGATCTATCTTGATAGTTGTCAATTGTTCTAGTAGAGACAAATTGTCTCCCTTTTCTCCAAACTGCTCATGGAGGACTATGCATAACTGATTCCAATTTGTGATAGAACCGGCTCCAAGGCTCCTAAACCATTGCAATGCCTTCCCTTTGAACGAAGATGCCAACAATTTGATAGCAACATCCATTTCATTTATCTCGTGGATTGCACAAACGTTAGCAATGTCTTTGACATGATCACCAGGAGTGGTATGATTTTCTCTAGTGAAAAATGGAATGTTCTTCAATGCTGCAATTGGAACTGGATTCTGTGCATTGAGGGCAAGTGGGCTGCTGCCAGTGAAATTGACAAAGGGATTCGGTGGTTGTGCCATTCTGATTGGCCTGAGAACCCTTGTTGATTGGATGAAAGGTCTACCAGGTGGAGGGGTTGATAAAGTCCTGTTAGGTGGAGATGGTGATCTTTGTGGTCTTCTTCCTCTCCTTCCTCCTCCTGGTGATAGTTGCAAGTGGACAAATAGCCCCTCTTCTCGAGTATCAGACCTGGTTCAAATTCTTCTCATATGCCTGGGCAACTTTTGCTGCTATACCACTGAATTCTACCCCTTCGGAGTCACCAGATGTGTTAGATAATGAGCCTCAAAAGGCTAGCTTATGCCAAGTTACACACCAAACCTGACAATATTAAAAATAGAATTTAAAACTTGAAGGACCCAGAAGATACAACTCTTCAATTTGGTTATGGGGGTATTGTTTTGCAGCTACTAATCTCTGAAAGGTACAGGTGAAAACTCAGGTCATGCAAGGCAACTGGGAAAACCTGAAATACCAAAAACCATGAAATTTTGAAAGTCAAAATCTCAAAAATCTAAGAATACCCTTTTGAAGATTATCCCCCGATCTATCAACTGGTGAAATTTTTACTTGTTTTGAGCAAGTTAAGCCCTTGAAAATTGATTTCAAAGTTCAGCCTGGAAGGTAAAAAATCTGAAATTGTAAAACCTGCAATTTTTAGTCCAAATTTCTTGAAAATTCCTTCAAATCTTGTGGAATGACCTCTTGGTCCCACCGAGTGTGCCAAAAACTATTGGTGGCGAATCACAGCACCCCTGAATGTCTGTAACTCGATGGGTTGAGACTCTCAGTGCGATTGCATAACATGGAGCTTTTCCCAAGTGTGGGACCTTGCGAAATCAGAAAAGCTTTTTGGATGAAGGCCGGCTCGTATTCCTCTATTCAGATGCACACATAAAAAATGCAGATGGTTTACTCAAAAAAACTAATCTAACTTGCCAAGGAGACAGGGAAAAAGATGCATAAAATAAACCTAAGCTAACAGAGGTGATGCACCGAGGAATGAAGAACATCTATCTTGCCAATAAACACAAACCATTAAAATGCAATGCAAGATCACGCACAAATAACATATTTACAATGAAAGATCAAGAGGATGTAAATGAACACAGAGAGGGTTGAGAATCATCCACAGACATGCATTATTTGCTCCAAAGATTGATACAATACACTACAAAATGCCAAGAGGAAAAGTTGCATTACAGTTTTAGATGGGAGGTTTGATCTCCACAAATTCACCTACCAAAGAGAAGAAGGGAGGGGCAAAACAAGAATGTCCAACCTTTAGAAAGAAGCCCCTCCTTACAATTTATAGGAAGAATGAGAGAGGGAAGAGAGAGAGGAATTCCAAACCTACCCCAACCACCTCCAGATTGCATTTAATTCATCTCATTATGACGGTAGGTGAGAACCCTAGCAAACTTAAAAAGTGGCAAACTGTATTTTACATTTTTAAGAACTTGTTCCCACCCAATTAAATCTTTACAAAAGTCAACCTTGCGTGAATCTGAGCTCCTGTGAAAAGTTATGGCCGTGTGAATATCTCGGTGAGTGTCTGCTTCTGTCGGCGCTCGAGAATGTTGCACCTTTGTGAAGGTGCGCCATGGGCGCATCCATTTTCGTGTCGACACCTTCTATCATGTGCCTCTTTCCTGCGCCAAGGGCGCATCCATTTTTGTGTCAACACCTTCTGTCGTGCGCCTCTTACCTATGCCAAGGGCGCATCCATTTTCGTGTCGACACCTTCTGTTGTGCGCCTCTTACCTGTGCCAAGGGCGCATCCATTTTTGTGTCGACACCTTCTGTCGTGTGCCTCTTACCTGCACCAAGGGCACATCCATTTTCATGTTGACACCTTCTATCATGCGCCTCTTACCTGCACCAAGGGCGCATCCATTTTCATGTCGACACCTTCTGTCGTGCACCTCTTACCTGTCCCAAGGGCACATCCATTTTCGTGTCGACACCTTCTATCATGCACCTCTTACCTGCGCCAAGGGCGCATCCATTTTTGTGTCGACACCTTCTGTCATGCACCTCTTACCTGCCAAGGGCACATCCATTTTCATGTCGACACCTTCTGTCGTGCGCCTCTTACCTGCGCCTTCGGCTATTGGTGACGCAATAAAAATCGGGCTCTGAGTTTCTTTGATTTCCATATTCTTCTGTTTGTCTATATCTACCCTGGGGAGATATTTACAACATATCAAAATGGGGTTATATCTTCTTGAAGTTCAATAAATTCACATACCTTCGGTGGTCATGTACCCAGGTGATCCTTTCGATTGCCCATTCCCAAGTGCTAAGACAATTGTTGGATTTCAAAAATTCCAACAAAGTAAACACAAGGCTGTTGTATCCTTCCCTATTTCCATCGGAAGGTACACGTGCTCAATAGTGGTTAAAGCTAAGAATTTGGTCCATGATCTTGAGGAAAATTTGAAGAAGCACATGAAGGAAAGATATGGATTTGTTTTTGAGGAGTCCTTAAATCGTACAAGACTTTATATCTACATGTTCATAACAATGAATATATTTGGGTTGATCTTTGGGATAAAGTTGTAATCTGAAGAAAGGACAATAGAACATTGACAATTTAATAAATCTAGATGCTAGATTTATTTGACATCCCGAGAGGGCACCACGGATAACGATATTTTCCTTGATGCCTCATATGATGGGTTAAATGAAGACCCATATGTATTCCTAGCCATTGATCATTCCATCACTAAGAAAGCTTCTATTGGAGAGTTAGTCAAATTATTTCTTGTACTAAGGCGTGGCTCATTTCTTGCGGAATGAGTTATAAAGAAGGGATTTTTCAAAACTAGATACTTTGGAAGTGGGACCCTCCAAGGGAAAAAAGGAAAGGGATAAGAACCCTTCTAAGAGGCCAATAAAGGCTAAGTTTTTCAGAAAGGGAGAAGATCAAGTAACTACACCAAAGTGGCCACTCTCCCACAAATAGTTGAGATTCTTGATTCACATCCATAAACAAAACAAGGAAATCTTCCTTCGGAGAAGAGATTGTTCAACCTTCCATTCCTCTCTTGATTGGAAGCTTGTCACGAGTAAGTCTTCCTCTTATCTCTCTCAAACTCTAATTTCATAATCATTTCCTCCTCTCATTCAACCTTCCTTGCCTCGATTTCTTCACCAAATTCCTCACCATGGCTAGTATCTTCTCTCGGCCTCTGAGCTCTCCCCACCGGACCTCGCTTAACCATGGATATGCCTCCTCCTTCGTGCCTTCATTACCAAAATCAATTGTAATGGACACTACACTTCCAGTGGTCACCACTCCACGAGATAACCTTCCTCCACCTAAGGATGTGACCGTAACACCTACAATTGGAGAAAATTATTCCAATACACCTCAATGGTTAATAGATCATACTTTGAGGAAGAGAAAGGTGGTAGTTCCATTACTAGCCTTTGATTTTAGTTCCCTCAAGGTCATTCCTACCAAGTCAGCCAAGAAACCCAAAACAGTTTCAAAGATTTCGGTGGATGCCTTAGGGCATAAATTTGCAGAAATTTCTACTCCTGTGGCTGATAAAACCAAGGATGATATAATGGTCACAGATTATCAAATCATAAGGGTTGATCTAGGGAAATTAACAATTTAGGGAGCACGGTAGGACACTCAAGATTCCATGAATGTGTTGTTCCAGAAGCTAAAGGAAACTAAGGCAAACAAAGATGAGTTAAAGAGAAAGTACGAAAGGACGTGTAAGTACTACTCAAGCTCTCAAAGTGTCCTAAGTCAACAACATCATTCTCTACTCCTATCGGGTTAGATTTCTCATCGGTACCCATGATCGAGAAGATTAATGAGAAGGGGAGAATGGTCAATGAATGGATCCAAAGGCTGCTCTGTAAGGAAAATAAGTTATCAAGGACATTGTGGAAGTCTACAAATCCTTAAAGGATATAAAGAAGGATGGAGAGAAAATGGATGATGAATTTTCAGTAGAGGTTAGGAACCTAGAGTTATGTTTTGAAGCTCTCCAAATGCTTAAATAGGTTCCATCCCGCATCTTGTTCGAAGAAGGAATATGTCCACACGGGACAAACATTATCAAGTAACAAAAGCCATTAGATTAAGAATAAAGATTCTCAATGAAGCTTGCGGAAATTTGAGGGAATCAAGAGATCAATTGATCGATGTCACGAATGACATAGAAAAAGAGCTAGTCAAGATCTGTGATAAGGTGTTGAGTGAAAGCTCAAGTATTCATCCTGTTGATGATCTTTACAAGCAGATCTAAGAATCAATTCAGCATGAACCAACTTATGGATTTGGCCTGGAAATCATTGATAGGTTTGTGAAAATTAAACATTCTTTGGAAACCCTTAAGAAACTCAACAAGAGACTGAAAAATCTTCCTGGAAATGCTAGCAATACTCAGGAAACATGTGAATTTCTGAGTGATCATTCCACCACGCCTGATGAAAATGAGATGTAGGGTATAATCTAAAAGTTCCAAGAATTTTGGGACAAGCAGGATTTGTTGGAGGAAGACAAAGATGATGAAATAGAATAGGCACAATGTTACATGTCATTTCAATCCTAAAATCGACATGTCTTTTTCATTTTTGTTTAGTCACATAGGAAGAAATTTTTGACTTGGTCTCGTACGTGAGAGTCAAGCAAAGTAGAAATCTCATTAAAAAGACTATTTTCTAGGATTTATCCTATTTTATCTCAACTCCTTTTATTAGATATAAGGGACGCTTATGCATTCCAAAAGGTTGATATTTTTGGAATATTGAGATCTATTGTAGAGAAGGAAGACTTTATGTTTTCTTTTAATCGTTTGAGGAATAGGAGCTGATGCTATTTTGTAAACTTTGTGTTGTGAGATGTATCTTTCTTAGGATATTGTTCTTATGTTTCATAATCTTAAGCTATTATTTTTTTAGCATCTTGATTGTTCTAATCATTTCAAACATTACATTTGTTATCTAAAGCTCATATGATTATTTCGTGCTCTGTGTTTACTTGAAAGAAAATATGTTCCTCTCATTTCCTTTCCATTGTGTTTCTTCCATAATAATAATTTCCTTTCTGATCCATTTCATTTTGAAAGAGAAATATCTTCACCTATTATGAATATGGATTTTAGGATTCTATCCCAACCCCAATTGTTATATTAGTGTGATTATTGTATATATTATTTCTACTGTGTTTCATATTAGTAATAAACAGGAAGCCTCACTGTCTTTGAGGGGGATTTAATCTCATGTCTTGTGGTTGAACCTCATATTTTGGCTTCACAAAATATCCAACCAATTTTTTTGGTGAAAGTGTTGGGGATATACGGATTGATAAGACTAAGCTTATTCTTTTTCTGTCTAAGCGACTCCGTCTTTGCCCTATTTTCAAGAAGATCCATTTTCCAGTTTCAATCTAGCCAAAATATCTTCACTCGGTCAAGCCGAGCCAGGGGAAAAACTAATCCGTTATTTGATCTACTTCAACAACATAATTTTAGGCTTTCACCCAATAGTGTTGCATCTAATTGGGAAAGAAGTTATTCGCCCATCCGAAGGACTTCGATTCCTCAAGAAAAAGAAGTTTCTGCAACTTTTCATGCATTATTCTTGTCAGATATTCATATTCATGTACGCACGTCATTTAGAAGAATGGTAGCAATACCTGTGCCTTGGGGTGTAGCTATTGGTCCTGTTTCCCTTACTCCACCATTGCATGACCTACCTCATGGATCACAGAAGAATATTCCTAACTTCAACGGTAATGGAAAACAACATCTTGATGAACACATTTCCTTGTTCTTTGTTGCATGCGGTGTTCTTGGGGTTTCTCACAAAGATGTCTCTATTCGACTCTTCTTTGAAACATTGCATGGCGTAACATCAAAATGGTTTTACAATCTCCCAAATGCATGGATTACCAACTTGGCTACAATGATATCTGTTTTTGTAGAAAAGTTCAAACCAGCTAAATATTATCATTCCTTATTAGCATAGCTTACACACATGAAGAAGGAGTCTTACAAACCCATGCGGGACTTTATAGCCAAATATAAAAAGCTGATCCACAAGATTCCAAACCTAGTTGTTCCTACTCTTGAAAATCAAAAGTGTTTCTTCATCAATGCTTAGCCCCCTGATGTAAGCTTCTTGTTGAGAAGATATTTTATCCCTGATTTGGCCACCGTTCAAGCTATAGCCACCGAAATAGAAGACAATCTTATTCTAGCTAGAAAGATTAGAAGAGAATCATCTAAAGCTGAAAATCGAGTTATTCTCGAGTAATACTAATCCCATGATTGATAAGAGGGCCAATGACTTGATTGCTTTAAAGAATAAAATGTCTTAACAAGCAACCAACATTCCTTATCGGGATATTCCTAGATGGAATTTCAATAATGCCAATGGCACTCCCACAAGAGATAGGAATTGGTTGATCGCTGCTCTCAAAAGGCTAGCCATTGAAGCTCCTCCTATTAATGCAATAGTTGAAATATTTGAGGAGGATGAGGAACCAGAAGATCGCGACTCTCATGAAGCCTTCGAAGCTTCAGGATATGATGATGAGTCTTTTGATGATTTAGCTAGCGACTCTAGCATTGGTTATTTGGAATACGAGAAATATGAAGGTGAGCATGATGGAAAATCATTTGTAGTTTTCACTCGATCCCGATCTCAGAACCCCCAAAATATGGTTGAAATCTCCAAGGATAAAAGTAAGGAAGCTCCCGTAGTTATGGCTAAAAGAGGATCTCCCATCTCAAAGCACAAACTGAAAGGGAGATAACGAAAAATGTAACTTCACCTTCCAACTCTCTTTATCCTACTTTTAAGGCCATAACTCAGCTCGGACCAATGTAACTAGAATTGAGCCCTCTATCATTCCTTCATATACCACTTTCAACATCATTGATCACACAAAGAAAACTAAAATCTGAATGTCGGAAGCCGAATACCTTCAGTCCAACCCTGAGCAATTTGAGAAACTTGTCAAATTCATTAGAAGCAAGGTTGTTATTCCTTCATCTTCAAAAGGCATTTTTCCTAGTCCCACTCAACCTTTACCTCAAAGTAATATGACCTCTACCGCTTCTTCAGGAAATATTGAACCGTTTTATTTGTATTTACTTATAAATAGTTTCAAACTCAACAATTGCATAATTGACTCAGGAGCCTCTTATAACATTATGCCCGCAAAAGTAGCTCATGATCTCAGACTCACATTGAATAAATATTATGGACGATGTTACTCCATGGAAACTAAACAAGTCCCCTTGATTGGCCAAATCAAGGATGCACAATTTGCATTTGTTTCATTTCTGGAAAAGAGAGTAAAAATGACTATCCTAGTTCTTGATATCTCATTTGCTTATGGGATTATTTTGGGAAAAGGATTTTGTAAAGATTTTGAGGAAAAATCAACATGGATTGGACCAAAGCTAAAATTATAGTAAACAGAGTTTCCTCGTGTCCTTCACCCCAAAGCACAAGTAAAGTACCGAGGTTACTAAATCGGATGATCCTAAGGCTCAAAGTATCTTTGAAGATGCAAGCTTGGGTAATTATATCCTTGCATCTGAGGTGACCTTTGTAGAAGTGAAAGAAGAAGATCCTAAAGCTGTGTGGACCATTGAGTTCGACGGGAGTTGTTCAACTACTGGTTTAGATGCCGATGTAGTTCTTATATCTCTAGATTTCGAGATCTTTCCCTTTGCTTTCAAGTTGCAGTTTGATAATACTAATAACACAGCCGAATATGAAGCTTTGTTATTAGGATTAGAAATGGCAAAACAAAAAGGCATGCGAAATATCAAAGTATAGGGACATGCTGAGTTGATTATGAATTAAGTAAGGGGAATTTATCAGGTAAAAAATGACCATCTAAAACATTACAGAAACAAGGTTTGGGACAACATAGAATGCTTTGACGCTTTTCCCATTAAAGCAGTCTTAAGAGATTACAATGATAAAGTTGATTCCTTAGTTGTTTCTACATCTCTTCTTCTTCCTCACCCACAGTTCAAATAGGACACATATACCATTGAGATTGTGTATCATCCAAGTGTTCCAAATAACTCAACTCATTGGTGGGTGTTTAATGATAACCAACAGGTATTGTCTTTTCTGGAGAAAGATGATAACTTTAGTGAAATTTATTTTGAAGGATTAGAATCAGATTTTACGTGAGTCCGTCTCGAATTCATATCAAGAAATTAATGGTGAATTCATCCAAATTTAAAGGCAATAAGATTTCAAAGCGATTACTTTCTCTGAAAGGTCTATTTGACAAGCATGGCTAGTTCATTCACGATAAAAGGCAAGCTAAAGGTGCTTCCTCGTCAGAGGTAGATCAAGTTAACCTGGGCTCCGCTAATCAACCGCGGATGGTAAACATCGGTAAATGTTGTTCTCCGAAGGAAAAAGAAAGATTCTCTTCACTCTTGAAGAGATATATGGACGTCCTAGCATGGTCATATGCAGATCTAAAGTCTTTCAAGCCTAAGGATGTGAAACATAGCATTCCTTTAAAGCTCGAAGTTAAACCCTATAGGTAGAAGTAGAGACATTACAACCCAAAGATCTTAGGGACTATTCTTATATAAATTTAGAAAATGTTAGATGCAATGATTATCTTTCTGATCCATGATTCCACATGGGTTGTGAACATTGTCCCTGTGAGAAAGAAGAATGGTGAAATCCATATTTGTGTTGACTTCCAAAATCTCAACTAGTATTCATTAAAGGAAAATTATCCATTGCCCATCATGGACGAGGTATTATAGAATGTCACTAGCTAAGAAATGTTATCCATGCTTGATGGATTTTTAGGGTATAATCAGGTTGAGGTAGTTGCTGAAGATCAACATAAAACAATGTTCACTACCCCATGGGGAACCTTTTCTTATACAAGATTTCCTTTTGGTTTGATCAACACCGGAGCCACGTTTCAAAGGGCTATGGAATTATCTTTCGAGAGATTTAATGGGAAAGTTCATAGTTGTGTATTTGGATGACTTGAAGGTCTTTTCTAAAAAGTGAAGTGATCATTATGATCACCTGGAACATGTACTCTTAAGGTGCAAGCGTCATAGGATTTCATTAAATCATAAAAATTCCATGTTTGGAGTGACATAAGGAAAGTTGTTGGGTCATATTATCACTAGATAAGAAACCAAGATTGACCCAAAGAGGGTGAAGGCCATTCATTTCCTTACCCTATGCACAAGCAAAATTCAGGTGTACTCCTTTTTGGAAGGTTAATTTCCTATGAAGATTTGTACCTGATTTTGTTGATAAAACCAAGGATATCCTTAGAATGACGAAGGATAAAATTCCATTTAGATGGAGCACTGAAGGAAGCTCACATTTGAAGAATTCAAATGGGAAATTGCTCACACTCCTATTCAGTATGCTCGGACTTCAAGAAAGATTTCATCATGTACAACTATGCTTCTGCACATACAGTATCGACCATCTTGATGCAAAAAAAATGAAGAAGGAATTGAAGCTCCAATTGATTTCATGAGATGCCCACCAAAGGAACATGAATTTAAGATGTTAGAGATTGAAAAGCATGCTTATGTAGTGGTGAGAGCAGTGAAACATTTCAAGTATTATGTCTTGAGTTCCTACACTCTCATTCTAGTTCATGATACCGCAGTTAAATCCATTTTGCCCCAACAAGATTTGGGTAGTCAACAAGGTAACTAGATAGCCAAAGTATAAAAGTATGACTTGGAAATCAAACCTACCAAGTTTGTGCGAGGTAGAGGCCCATGCCAATTAATCGTAGAAAACAATTACGAGACAGAGTGTGAAGAAAGCGAAGGTAATTCATCACAATTTCCCAAAGTGATTTTCCTAAGCACGATGATGAATGGTACACATATATAGCTTTATTCTTAACCTATTATGATTTTCCCCTGAATTTAAGCCATAAAGAAAATAGGATAGTTAAACTCGATCTCAAGATACATTGTGTGGGATAATGGTATATACAAGAAAGGTATTAATGGTGTATTCTGCGATGTGTTGACAAGTCTCTGCAGATAAGGTTTCTAGAGTCATTCCAAAATCTAGCATGTAGAGGAAATTTCTCTTATTTTTGTAATGAATTACAATATTTTATGGGCCAAGTACTATTGGCCTACTCTCTTCGAGATTCAAATGAATCGGTGGCCAAGTGTGAAGCTTTTCACATTTCGTTGGTCATCCTAAGATGGAAACTCTTCCCTTAAATCTTGTGGTGATTGAAGAACCTTTTCACCAAAGGGGAATTGATTTATTTGGAGTATTAAACCATGAATCTAGTGCCGAGTCATAGTTATGTCCTCACCACCACACACTATTTCACCAAGTGGGTGGAAGCTTCTCAAATCAAACAAGCTACCTCCGAAGTTGTTTGTAATTTTCTCAAAGAAAATATTATTTTTAGATGTGTTATGCCTCACAAGATTGTTGCTGACAACGCCTCCAATTTCTCATCCCATGAGTTGATAGAATTTTGTTATGGATTTGGGATCATGTTGGCTCATTCATCCGATTACTACCCTCAAGGCAATGGTTAGGTTGAATCGAGCAACAAAAACCTGGTGACCATAATCAGAAAGTTGGTTGATGAGAATTAGAGGACATGTCATAAAGCGTTGTATGATGCATTGTGGGCCAATTGAATTACTCCTAAATGAGCTATTGGAATGTCCCCATTCTAGGTGCTGTATGGAATTGATGTTGAGATACCTATCTCTGTAGAATTTCAGCCTTATAGTTGGCTAAAGCAATTGAGGATGAAACTTTTCAAAGTTCTATTGAGAAAAGGATAATGTACCTAGCTAGGCTAGAAGAAGAACAGAGAAACATGGTGGATTGCATCACAGACCATCAGATCAAAGTCAAAATAATATTTGACAAGAAATCAAAGCAACGTGATTTCCAGGTCGAAGATCTAGTACTTCTCTGGGACAAGAGAAGAGAATAGAAAGGGATGCATGGCAAGTTTGACTCCTTATGGAAAGGTCATTACAAAATACATCAGATGAACGGTGAAAATATCTTCTATCTATCATACCTTGATGGAGAGTTTCTCCCTCTACCTTTTCGTGGCTAACATTTGAATATGCTCCACCAAGTAATGCAATATGCTCTCTTGTATTATATCATAATTTATTTTCTCGTTGTGTGTTTTTTTCTTTCTTTCCTTGTTTGTTTCTTGTTTTTCTTCTTAAGGCTCCATATCCCAATGGATAAAGCTTTTGATATGATTTCTCTTCCTTTGATGTCTCAAAGAAATTCCCCAATTGGAGCC
This sequence comes from Taxus wallichiana var. yunnanensis, assembly GCA_018340775.1. Classification (NCBI taxonomy): domain Eukaryota; kingdom Viridiplantae; phylum Streptophyta; class Pinopsida; order Cupressales; family Taxaceae; genus Taxus; species Taxus wallichiana. Next base: position 181,813,130 of record CM031237.1, on the reverse strand, counting down.
AGCTATTAACTCATTTTTAGTGATTCCAGCTAAAATTGAGATAACCATACAATTTTTTTTACAAAACCTCCTAGAAATGCCCTTTGAAGGATATTTTCAGGTTTTCATGTTTCCATCACATGCAACCATGTATTTCACATGCTTCATGTCGGGTGTCTTCTAAAACCCGAAACCTTATTACATGTCGAGTATCGGGTTTTCAACCCAGGAGTATCTGAACATACCTTACAAAAACTTGTTACATGCTCCTTGATTCTGAATCTGAAATCTGAAATGATCCTTTGTATCGGGTTTTCAGAACCTGATAGAATCCAGACATTTATTTTTCATGATTCATGTTAGTTGGTTCCCAAAACCTGATTTGTTAAGAAAACCATTTTTTCAGGTTTTGAGAAGAGCCGAGCATGATTACATGGCATTAACGCTAAGTTTTCAGTTAGTTGGCACACATGTTAGAGGATGTGTAATAAATGCTAGGGATTTATAAATACTCTGATTTTACATGTCATTTCTACCTAACATATTTTTGCTGTGTGGATTTTTTGTACATGCTCCTTCAACCTTCAAACCCGACTAAACTTCTCGATCGATTTCATGATCCATCTTCGATCATTTTTCAAATTTCTTGAAGGTATTTTTCTCTTCTTATCATTTTGTGATCTTCGGGTTTGTTTTTGAAGTGTTCTTTCAGCATTTTCCTCTTTGCTTTTTCTTTCCTCTAGGTTTAGGGTTTAGGGTTGTATTCTTCATTTTTGTTGAATTTCCATGAAAACCCTTGTTTAAAAATCCATCTTGGGTGTTTTCTTATTTCCTTTCATGGATATACTCTTGTGGTTTTTGGGAATAATCTATAAAACTTAACTTACAAGCGTGGTGGAGATTTTACCTATTTTGACATCCTAGAAACCTGACACCTGTGTGTCAGGTTTTACAGGGTGTCCAACACCATCCTTGTTCCGCATTGTATTGGGTTTCAAAAGCTACTTAACATCCTTCATTTTTATTTTTTTCGGGTTTCACAGGGTGCCCAAAATCTTCCAACTTCCACTTGTGTCGGGTTTCATGAAGTGTTCAGCATCCTCCAAATTCCGTAGACCATCGAGTTTTTTAATGTACTTAACACTTTGCTTGAATTATGCCTTGTTTCAAGTTTTACGAAGTTTCCAACACAACCTATTTTCTGATTATACTCTATAGTGTGTCGGGTTTCATGAATTGTTTGACAAGTCTCAAAGTCTAGTTGGTGTGGTGGGTTTGTGGGGTTTCTCAGCAAGCTTCCAAGTTTGATTGTTCAAACAGGAGTTATCTAGGAATTCTTTCTTTAGGACTTCTCATGTCAAATCCTAGATCATCTAAGGATAAGTCAGAAAGGTCAGGAAAGATGAAATATAAGTACCAGAAAATGGAATCCCCTTCCTACATAGATTGTAATTATGGCATCCGAGATACGAAGCTTGGTAACATTGACATAGAAGACTTCGGAATAGAACTAAGGATTCTTCTCGAGTCCTTGAATGAAGTCAATAACCTATAGTGGTGTACCTCTTACGGAGATGGATTCCCAATGTCTCGCTTAATGCCCCAAGTTCATTTTGGGATATCCTTCCAATTATGACTCGATTCCCACTCGGTGAAAAATCAAGAAGGAGAAACTATAGTGAAACCTGATGGGTGTTAATTTTTTGACCTCTTTAGATTACCCAACTTTGAGGAATATGTTGATGTAGATCTTTAGTCAGCAAAGAAATCTTATGACAAAGATCAAGAAAATTGCATCGAGGCATGTGAATAAAAATTTCTTGATCAAGGCCAAGCCAGCCATCTCTAGGTTTCCCAAGTTTTTCCAAAGGAGTGATTTCATCCTTAAAATCAGTGACATCATCACCCTATTGAGTCAAGTATTTGGACTCCCCAAGTTAAGAGACTTTCATGGGTGGATGAATCAATTCATGGTCCTTATAAAGAAGAACAAGTAATGGATTGATTGGAGTAGTCTTATAAGTAATGAGATTGATTCCTAGATGAAGACAGTCTTGACTACTGGAAAATTTTATATGTCATCATATGCCACCTGTGTAGCAGCTCGTATGAGGAATTATCTAGGGTTGGATGTGAAGGGAAGTAAGTCAACCGAACATATATATCAGTATTTCCCTCAGTTGATAATGAAGGGGTCCGAGGATCAATTCAGAAGAGTGAATGATGCCTTCTTTTATGAGAACATCTGCATGTTGAACCCTGACTTAAGAAAGAGAAGAGTCTATGATGAGGCATGGGATGAAGTATCAAAATGGGTTTGTATCTTCCTGTAGTTCAAGAAGTTCACATACCTTTGGGTGGTCATGTACCCGGGTGATCATTTCCGATTGTCCAAATTCCGAGGTGATAAGCTTATCCTAATGGAGTTGGTAAGACAATTGTTGGATTTCCACAAATTCCAACAAAATAAACACAAGTCTTCCATATCCTTCCCTATTTCCATCATAAGGTACATGCGTTCAACAATGGTTAAAGCTAAGAATGTGTTGCATGAGCTTCAGGACAAGTTGAAGAAGCACATGAACCACGAGAGAGGGATTTGATATCTTAGGAGCCCTTAAATCATACGAGGATTTATATCTACATGTTCCCAACATAGAAGATATTTGGGTTGTTCTTCGTGATGAAGTTTCCATCCAAAGAAAGGACAATAACAGTTGAAAATTAAAGAAATATAGATGTCGGATTTATCTAATATCCCCGATGGCACCATGGATAACGATATGTATTCCCAACCATTGATTGTTCCATCATTGAAAAGCTTCTATTACGGGAGAGTTGCTAAAATTCTTTCTCGTACTAAGGTGTGGCTCATTTCTTGTGGAATGAGTTATAAAGAAGGGAGTTTTTCAAAACTAGATACTTTGGAAGTGGGACCCTCGAGGGAAAAAGGAAAAGGATAAGAACCCTTCCAAGAGGACAAGAAAGGTTAAGTTTGTCGAAAGGGAAAAGATTAAGTAATTACACCAAAGTGGCCACTCTCCCAAAAATAGTTGAGATTATTGATTCACCTCCACAACCGAACAAGGAAATCCTCCTTCCTGAGAAGAGACTGCATTAACCTTCCATTCCTCTCTTCACCGGCAGCTCATTAGAGCTAATTCTTCCTCTTATCTCTCAAAATCTAATTTCATAATCATTGCCTCCTCTCATTCAACCTTCCTTGCCTTATATTTCTTCACCAAGTTCCTCACCATGGCTAATAGCTTCTCTCGGCCTATAACCTCTCCCCACTAGACATCGGTTAACCATGGATATGCCTCCTCCTTTTACCTTCATTCTTAGATTCCATTGTCACGGACACTACACTTGCAGTGGTCACCACTCCATGAGCTAACCTTCCTCCACCTGAGGATGTGACCGTAACACCTACAATGGGAGAAACTTCTTCCAATACACCTCAATGGTTAATAGATCAGACTCCGAGGAAAAGGAAGGTGGTAGTTACATTACCAACCTTTGATTTTAGTTCCCTCAAGGTCACTCCTACCAAGTCAGCCAAGAAACCCAAAACAATTTCAAGGATTTCAGTGGATGCCTCAGGGCATAAATTTGCATAAATTACTACTCCTGCGGATAATAAAACCAAGGATGATATAATGGTTATAGATTATCAAATCACAAGGGTTGATCTAAGGAAAGTAACAACAAAGGGAGCACAACAAGATGCACAATATGCCATGAATGTGTTGTGCCAAAAGGTAAAGGAAACTAAGGCAAATAGAGATGACTTAAAAGTGAAAGTACAATAGCTAAAAGAAGTACTACTCAAGCTCTCAAATCCTTTTGAGTCAACACAATCATCCTCTACTCCTATCGGTTCAATTTCTCATCGGTACCCATGATTGAGAAGATTAATGAGAAGGGGAGAATGGTCGATGAATGGATCCAAAGGCTGCTCTTGCAAGAAAAAGAAGTCATCGAGGAAACTATGGAAGTCTACACATCCTTGGATGATATAAAGAAGGATGGGGAGAAATGGATGATGAATTTTCAGTAGAGTTCGAGAACCTAGAGTTAACTTTTGAAGCTCTCCAAATGCTGAAATAGGTTCCATTCCACATGGAGAAAAACATTTTCAACTAACCAAATCCATTAGATTCGAATAAATATTCTCAATGAAGCTTGCGAGAAAATTGAGGGAATCAAGAGATCAATTGATCGATGGCATGAATGACATAGAAAAAGAGCTCGAAAAGATCTGCGATAAGGTGTTGAGTGAAAGCTCAAGTATTCATCCTATTGATGATCTTTACAAGAAGATCCAAGAATTAATTCAGCATGAACCAACCTATGGATTCATCCTTGAAATCATTGACGGGTTTGTGAAAATTCAACATTCTTTCAAAACCCTCGAAACTCATCAAGAGACTGAAAAAGCTTCCTGGAAATGCCAACGATACTTAGGAAACATGTGAAGTTCTGAGTGATCATTACATTGTGCTTGATGAAAATGAGATGTAGGGTATAATCCAAAATTTCCAAGAATTTCAGGAAAAGCATGAATTTTGGAGGAAGACAAAAGTTCTGAAATAGAATAGGCACAATGTTGCATGTCATTTGAATCCCAAAATTGAAATTTCTTTTTAATTAATTTTTCATCACATAGGAAGGAAATTTTGACTTGGTATCCTACATGAGAGTCAAGCAAAGTAGGATTCTCATTATAAATAAGGGACACTTATGCATTCTAAAAGTTTGATATTTTAGGAATATTGAGATCTATTGTGAAGAAGAAAGACTTTATGTTTTCTTTTAATCATTTGAGGAATAGGAGATGATGCTATTTTACAAAATTTATGTTGTGAGATGTATCTTTCTTAAGATATTGTTCTTATGTTCATAATCTTAAGCTATTCTTTGTTTAGCATCTTGATTGTTCTAATCATTTCAAACATTACATTTTTTATCTAAATCTCATATGATTATTTCGTGCTCTATGTTTACTCGAAAGAAAATACGTTCCTCTCATTTCCTTTCCATTGTGTTTCTTCCATAATAATAATTTCCTTTCCGATCCATTTCATTTCGAAAGAGAAATATCTTCACCTATTATGAATATGGATTTCAGGATTCTATCCCAACCCCAATGGTTAGATTAGTGTGAATATTGTATATATTATTTCTGTTGTGTTTTAGATTAGTAATAAACAGGAAGCCTCACTTGTCTTTGAGGAGGGATTTAATCCCATGTACTATGGTTAAACCTCATATTTTGGCTTGACAAAATCGCCAACCAAGACATATAAGAGGAGATCGATCGAGCTATGAGGTTTGCATGAAGGCATTTATTTGTGTCAAACATCATAAGATCCCTATTCGTTATGAAAAAGGATATAAGTTAGCTACTAGATTCATGGTTCCATTCAAGATATTGGAGTGGATCGGTCCCTTAGCTTATCATCTAGCCTTGTCACACAACTAGTCTCACATCAATGATGTATCTCATGTTTCTGTTCTTAGGAGATATAATCTAGATCCCTCTCATGTATTAGATTGGACCACATTGAAGGTGCAGGAGAAGGGGAAAGTGACTATGGAGCTCATGCGCATCATAGAGTGCGGACATTGGGCCTTAGAGTCCACAAGATTGACCAAGTATGAGTCCAGTGGGATAGGTATTATGAGACCGCACCCATATGGGAGGATGCTACTTTATCATGGTCCCATTTTCCACAACTAAATCAGTGACTTCTAGGAGGAAGTAAAGTCTAAGGGGAGGGGAATGTAGTTCCTAGTCCTCTTCAACACTATTTTCATTATGATGATATTATTTTTGGATTAATACTTAAAGATTTTGTTTATTATATCTTGATGAGTGGATGATAGACTATGCACATATTTGGACTATTGACATGTTGTGATTTATATTTTGATTATGATGCACTAGATGATAATGACGGACAAATATTTATATGTATTTATAGTATTCTAATTTTTATACTAACATGTCATATTTTTGATGCATAGCCTATGTTGAATATTTTGAGTAGAATTATGATTTTGTGGATGTTAAAATTGAATTAAATTGTGTGATGATACATGATATAATTTCTAATTTTAGATAATGATTATTGATTTCTATATGTATATTATTCTCGATGTTGTTGATATGGCTATAATGTTAGAGAGGTATTTTGTTTGTGTTGTAGGAATATTTTATCACATATATCAAAAGTGGATAGGGGACTAACCACGGAAGGATGTCGGATGTTGTGTAACATGGCAAAAAAATTGACAACTTGTGTATAATATTATGTTGTGTTGTTGCATACTTCCTTCGAAGGTTCCCATTGGGGGTGACCTCATTTATGTAACCATGGGTGTAATGTTTTTCCTTTATTTTATTTATTTTGTTAATTTATCGTGCATGTATTTAATTATTTGGGGAAATAATGTTACTTTATTAGCACTTTCTAATGTATCTAAATTAAGTACTTTAGCTTAAGTTTGAATTAAAAGGAAGATATGACATGTGGGCAATAAATTAGGTGGATTGTCCTTTTTTAGATGATGTAAACATAATTAAATGCATTTAGGTGGTATGTACTCCACCATCCTTCCCAAATTTCAATTTTTCTTTGTTGGCCACTTGTGGAGACTATAGGGACAAGTTAACGTTTTCCCTCACATCTCAAACTCTCCTTCCAACCGTACTTATTATGGGACATATTTTGACCATTTTAAAGTTTTTTGAGTGTAAAAACGGTAAATAATTACACTTGTTACTTACCACATTTAAGTTGTCCTTCTTAAGCATGGTGTTCAAGTTGAAGTGTCATGTGGGCATGTCATAAGTCTTACATGTGCATTTAACTGATTTGGACTTGGGGTTTTACTTGTTGGTTGGAATGGAGGGATAATGAAGTGGCATTATACATGGAGAAACCTCATCATCCTCATATCAATTTTCTATCTATTGCATTATTTTGATGGATTTTGGGTTGCTTTTTGCTTCTCTTGCACGTTTTAAAATTTGTCTTGTCTTTCATACTTGGATTTTTATTTTGAAATTACATCTTCGATTGAGCTTGGGTGATGGATTGAAAAGCATGTTGAGAAAAATAATTGGAAACTTTATGGAGAGGTAGGCTCTCCTCTTTGTTTGTTTTTGGTATTAATGTATTTTGATGTATAAATTTTGTTGGTTTGAGTATTGTATGGGTTTTGTGGATATGTTGATTGTAAATGGGTAGATTGTCTTAAGTTGGGTTTGGGAGATGTATTTATGGGACCATTAGGGAGGGAAAAGGGAGGTGTGAGGCATGAATTTTGGATTGAGTGTGAGTTTAAGTTCCACCTATAGCAAGTTAAAATGATTACATGGATATATTTTGCATACTTGCAAGTGTAGAAATAAGGATTTGATCATGTTTTGAGTTGTGCACATGGAGGCTTTTAGGTGGAACTCCTACTTGAATCGGGAGAAAAATAGACGTGGTGCTCATATTTCATTGTTCCTTGTTGGATTGTGGTACTCAATCCTTCGTGTTTGTTAGGTAACTTGTTATTTTATTTGAATGGCTTGTTTGAGTGTCTTACTTGATTGTGTATTTTGTGGAATTCTTTTTGTGGAAGCCTCATGTAAAAATATTCATATGTTGCATAATACCCAATATTGTTCTTTGGTTGGGTATTGGGGTCCAATAAGGGGATTGTTTCTCCTCTTATTGGATTATAGGTTAAGGCGAGAGTGTCGCATATACCTCTTTATTTGTATGGTGATTAAATTTTTGAAGAGTTGAAGGATGCAAGTTGAAAGCTATGAAGTTGGGTGATGAATTTGGAATAAAACTTGTTTTTGGACCTTGTTGGAAGATTTCTTTAGGTCATAAAATTTATTATTGTTCCCACTTAAAGTGGAAGATTGTAATCGTATTGCTCACTTTTTCTAGCTTCAGCTTATCTACTAATCGTATACTTATTTTGATGATTTGACACGGAATATGGCACATTTGGATATTGCATTACGATATTTAATCATTCGTGGACATTTATGATATTCTAGGCATGTAGCACCTATTTATCCTTGATTATTATGTTAGTTCATTTGAGTAGATGTTTTGGATACTAATATGTTACGATATTATTGATCTTATTGGATATATGGTGACCACATGGTTTTGTCACACATTTTGATGTTATGGATTATTTTCTTAATTGATGTTATCATATGATAGCATGGATATATGTTGTTATATGTTACTACAATGACTAACACATGATAGATTTAGGTGGAATTGTGTACATTAATACATTACTAGTCGTTGTCGATGAAATGTTAGCATAGTTACTAGGTGTATGTTTTTATTGGTTTACTTGAGTAATTGATTTATAATTTTATTGGAAAAGTTAGTTTAATGTTTGCAATGAGTGTGTAGATTACAAGGCACGGGAGAATGTGGGTTTTAGGAAGCTACTTGAGTGTGCACAAGTGGCCCACGAGGATGAGTCTTAGATGTTTTAGCTATATGAATCCTTATTGGTTGCATGTATTGTTTGGGCATCATGAGTGACCCTTAGATTATAATGTTGTATATTTTGTAAAATTCAATTGTGCTTAGGCTATTTATTAGTGTTAGGAACTAGGTTGAGTGACCTAATGGTCCCCACTTGTATTTAAGATGTGTTTGTTTTTGTGTTTTTAATCAATGAGGTTTGGGGTCACATAATTACCCTTGAGTGGGCCCCACATCCTCATCAAATGTGTCTGAAAAAGCCAAACCCGAAATTGGGTTATTTTTGGCATTTTTAGAGATCCCTTTTGTTTTGGGGTTCTCTCTTAGCATAACAATGACTCCTTGTACCCTACCTACTAGGTAGGGGGATAAATTTTAAGGCCAAACGGGATTTTTCCTCCCATTTTAACCCTCTCTTGTCACCATTAATGTAACAATAGTTTGAGGTTTTGTATTGTGAAACATTGCATGTGTTTTTTTACTTTATTTTTGGATAATTTTTGGGAGTAATGCTAAAATGAAGCTTTATCTTTTCTTCCTTTTGATTTTAGAATCTTGGTTTAGAGGGAAAGATGGGAAATTGAACCCCCATACCCACATGGCATTTCCTGTTTGAAATTTGGTGATTTTAGATTTGCGGGGAACTCACGTTCTGTGGTACTTGACCGCATAGGACCTAAACTTCCACCCTTTTTGCAATCGACTCATTCCTTTGTAAATTAGGAAAATCAGCATTTTAGGGATCTCATGTCCCGATTAAATGTGTGTTGTCTAGGCCATCTAGACCCGAGTTACACGCAATACTCTTCTTCATTAGTGATTCAGGAAAATCGACATTTAGGGAACTCATGTCCTGGTGGAACTTGTGTTTCTGGGACATGAACTTCCACTTTTTCTACATTTAATGGTTTCCTTTTCTTTTTGGATGCAATTCAAATATGAGAAACCATATTTCCATCGGCATTCATTCCGCCCATAGCCCACAAACCTGCAATACATTAAATATAGGCCCTTTTCCCCATTTAAAAAAAATAACAAATTTTCACCAACTCACTAGATTTTTCTTGAGTAAACAGATTATAGAAAAGAAAAGGGGTGTCTTCGAATCAAATTTTTTTTTTTCACCATTTCTTCCTCTCCAAGTCTAATGAAATTATGTAAGTTATCGAAATCACCTTGGGGTAAATTTTGGATAACCTCTTTTAAGATAATTGTACTATTGGAGATGACTACAGAGAGATGTATCTCTTTTTGTGTCTCATTATTAGAGTGTCATAGGGTGAAGGTAAAACATAAACATCTAGATGGCCTTCTTTACCTATATGCTATACTAGATTGGAAATGGGACAATTTCAATAAATTCATAGTAGGCCTATCGATGTTGAGATAACACCACAATGTTGTCATGGTCACGGGGATGCATTGACGAAAGTGCCTCATTTTTCTCCAGTGAAGACCACATGAACAATAAGTGTAGTGGCGCGAGTGTTCTTAAATGAGATTGTAAAACTACATGAGATTCTATGGAAGATTATTTGTGACTGTGATCCCATATACACCTCTCATTTTTGAACTATCATGCAACATGCCTTTGGGATGAGTATCAAATTGATACATCATATCACGTAGAGAAATATGAACAGACAGAGTGGGTGAATCAAATTTTAGAGGACATACTTTGGATGTAAATCATGGACCATTAATGAAGGTGGGAGGAATATTTCTACTTGGTGGAGTTTGCTTAAAATAAAAACTTTCGAGGTTTTTTTGGTATGGCTCAATTTTAGGAACTTTAAGACAGAGAGTGCAGAATCCACTTAGTTGGGAGATATTTTGGGATAGATTATCTCTTGTTCCATATTTCTTAGAGAAAATGGAGTATTGAGTTGTTTTGTAATGCCCTGTTTGGCGGTTACCCAATTTCTTGGCGTAGTGACCTTTCCCTTGTTGGGCGTCGAACAACTGTGCATAATTTTGTTGTCTTAGACCCTGTCTCAGCAATGTTTTAGTACCTTCCCTCTCCTTCTGGCATCCTCAAGTCATTATCGACACCTCCTTTTTGTGGACTATGTAATGTCCAGTGCATTATCCATTTTACAAGGGATCTTGTTGTCGCATTATTAAGCTCAATCGTTGGTCTAGATTAATGTGGGTAGAAATTATATATATAATCATAATAGGTAATGGTAATGATGTTATTTTAATTTAATGATCAATTGGTCCTTATTTTATAAGTACTATTATTTTACCTTAATTTCAATCATCATCGATATTTTATATTAAGTATCTCTATAGCATTTCTTCTAGTTGTTTCGTCTAATCGTGTTGTAGGACAAACCCCACCCCGCGCTGAAGAAGGCGTTTCCTGTCTTGGCACCATGGTAGTCTTTGCTCCGTGTTCATCTTGAGTGTAACCTCAAAATTGTTCTCTCCCCCCCCTTCGTGTCATTGTTGACGCTTCCTGTGCTGGCCTCCGCGGCGACCGTTACTTTTTCCTTATTTAATGGAATTTGCGTGTTCGAAGCCTGGTAGACGGCTTGTATGGCAGGTTAGTATTTTAGGGTATGTTCCTTTTAAAAAGAGATTCTTATATTTGTTTTTACAAAGAGGGGGATTATAATGAATAGTTGATCTTTTTCATCTATTACTAGTGTCGATCTGGACTAACGACATTATTAATATTTTTATAGTTTTCCTAGGTTGCTGGTAAACCCTTTTCGAAGGTTGATTGGGCTTGTAACTTTCCTTGAAGCCATTTCCATCCTGCTCCTATTCGTTGTCGAGCCAAGGACTTTAACCCATCGACATGGGTTGATGAGTTCGGACGTTTGGTTTATTATCGCTTGGGTTTAGTTTTTGTTATGAGTTGGGATAGAACCCACTATTAGTTGCAGAGAATTAAAAGACTGAGGTTTTTCGACTTGCTTTAGCCCAATGAATAAACTTGTTACTGAGTTACTGTTGGAGATGTTCTGGTGACTCTGGTAAATTTGGATTATATACACTCCTTTTTAAGTATCTGTTGTTGCGTATTTCATTTACATGGGATTATATTTTAAAAATAAAATACCCAGAAGACATGGGTGTAGAATGATATATGTATTTATACACTAGTAAATCGAATCCTTAGATTCGAGTGTGTGGCTTTTAACTGATATGTTTTGGTTTGGGGAAATAGATGAGACCTTAAGCCGTGCAAGCCTCTTAACTTAGTGTGTTTTTCAATTAGGTTATGTTGAGAATTATATTGTAACCTTTAGCGGGTAAGTGCAGTAAGTTGGGGGACAAAAAGGGGGTCATAAGTGGACATCATATTGTAAATAACAACATAATATCAACTTGTAGGGATTATTAGCAATATATACACTCAAAATTAGAAAAACTTATATGAATATGAATTGTAGCATCCGGAATCTAGTTTCTAAAATACTATTTTTTTAAAAAATGGACAAGATTAGCTATATTAAACACTCAAAATTCAATGACTTGGTTTTTTTTTTTAAAAACGCCTATAAAATTATAGTCCGTTTGCCCACAATTTGGATGACCAAAAATTGATATATATTTTTCTCCTTTGGTGAGAAGTTAGATGCCACTATCTATCTTGGGATGGATTTTATTTTTATTTTTTGAGTAATATTTTATTTTTATGATTTTTTCCATGAAAGTGGTATGAAAACATAAAGAAAACAAAGCACTTTCCGTTTTCCCGCCATAACTTCATCAAAAAATATTGAAATCAAATAAATTTTTTTTTAACATGTATATAATTTCACCACGGTTGGGATGGTATAAGTTTTATCACATTCTGATAAGTGAAACAAAATTTTGAGTCTTAAACTACACATAAACATTCACGGGAAAAAGTGTATTAAAGACCTACTATTAGTAAAAAATTATAAAATGATATTTATCCTATTCTATTCACTTTAAAATTAGTATTTCTAAAAAGATAACAGTCTCCCCTATTCAATGGTACCATTTTTATGACATATTTTTAATTTTTGGCATGGTTCAAGTCCGTGGAAGACTAAATTTGATGTTTTGTTGTTTTTAATGTAAAATTCAGGATTTGATGTCCACTTAATTGCCCCCCAACTTGGTGCACTTACCCTAGCTTGGTCTTACATTGTGAAAGCAAGTATCTTATAATTTTACAAATCATAGGATTTGAATGCAATAAATACAGATTTATACCGATGGCTTAATTTCTATTCCGTTAAGGTTTGGAATATAATGATCAATGATGCGAAAATAAACAACTAAAGGAATGGAGGGGTTGTGTGGAAAAGATGGGGGTAGGTGTGTGGTGCGGGTTGGAGGGGATAATGTTTTAAATCAAAATTCTATCTGCTTGTGCCTAAGACCCTCACCGTCCCTCACCCCCTTCTTGCCATCTAGACCAGTGCATGGCCATCTCCCACCGCCTTACCTCTACCAAATAGCCCCACCTTCTTTAATTCTGTGATTTGTAAATATCTTGCATCTGTGCTACTGCTCTCTTTGACCTGTTCTGGCTGCATAGGCTGTTTTTGCAACATTTTTCCAACTTATCAAGTCATGTTGCTTTGAATGGAGTCTGAGCCTTCAACAACTAAAATGAAGGGAACTTTCGCCATGTGTGGCCGCTGCAAGTGTATGGTGGTTGGAGTTGAAGCCGCATGCTAGTGAAGTAGACGTATTACCTCCACTTCCTGGGGCACTGTGAGGTGTGTTCTTGTCGGGATCCACAGTAGAGACCTGCCATCGTTTTCAACCAGTGCTATAGGCATGTTACAAGAAGAAAGAAACCTTTTGAGCACCTCCAACAAACAGGTTGTCTAACTATGATGTTATCATGCTCAAGATCACTGCACCCTAAAATTTGGGATTCTCCTTCAATTTTTTTATCAAAATCGACTATGTGACAAAGAGAGTGTTACCAGAGACTGTGAAATTCCTTTGAAAAGTTTCTCTATTGAGATCTCACTTGTTTTACGATGTAACCCATAGAAGAGGATCTCATAGGCATGGATATGTTTCATATCGAATATTCATGAAACACAATTTTCTCTCAATTTTATGAGCTGCTTCAATGAGTCACCGAGTTGGTAGGCATAAAGGTTTACGTTGGAATTATCACCTTACAAGCTACAATGAATTGTTTACACCGAGAGTTTGATGTTGTCCTCAAATGTGATGAAGGAAAAGGTTTATTTATCATTACGGTAGATGCCTTTCAGATCCAGGAGTGTGATGTAATCATTATGTCTTGTGTCTGGAGCTTCAAATCATGGGGTTGGCTTTGTAGTTGTTTTTCACCATGTGAATATGGCGCTAGCATGAGCTCGCAGGAACTTTGGGTTAAGGGCAAGCAGCTTCATTGAAACAATCATATGCATATGGAGATGGCATTTTAAACCAGGCATGTTAAACCTACCCTTGCAATCTTCTGATACCCTTTTATTATGTCATGAATTGAATGTCCTTCTATTTTTTTATCTGTTATGGCATTTAGAATGGGCTTCTGCTTTTTCCTTGTGAATCGACCCAGATTGAAGGAAAGGAAGGACTGTTGGGAGTTGTTTGTTTTTCATACCCAGTAAAGCATTTGTGATAGCATGTATACATTCCTTTTTGCCTCGTTTTCTTTTCGAAATAAAAGAGTAACTACTATGTGATAGCAAAATAATGGTTGAAGTTTTATACTGTGGGTGTTAGATCTTTAACCTGGGTGCTTTCCTACTTAATTCTTCAAATTCGGGTGACATTTAGAGACAATAGTGAACAATGGCCGTTGAGTTCGATTTCTAAACCAGCAGTAGCAGATATAAACTTGAGCCATGAATAACATTAGTGGATATTTGTAGATTTGTCGACTCATGGCCAGTTTTAGGCTAAATGTTTGTTTTTGTCTTGGTAAAAGATTTTCTTGGGTTGAATCTGTGTGTAGACCTCGCATAGTGAGCATGATGTTTTCTTAGAGGCCTATGTGAGTGAAATATTGACTTCTCAATACAGATCCTGTGATGTGAGACATTGTATCATAAGATAAAAGAGTTCAATCGAACACTTTGTAGTAGCAGAGATGTTTTCTTTGGAGTGACTATGAGGATAGGTCGAGTGGTAGACTCGTGAAATAGATGGGTATGCCCAAACTATTCATATGTTGTTTTAGAGATGGAAGAGAAGGCATAGTTCGTAGGAAGAGTATTTTGCTTTGGATTCCTCCTTTGCTAACATTATTATTGGTGACTCGAGTTGGGTCATGGTAGAGGATCTGGTGTCGATTCACTTATATTTTCAACAGACTATCCCTTGCTTGTTTAAATTCAAGTATCAAATGAAATGGGTTTCTATTAAATCCATTATGTAGCTTAGCAAACCTTCAATAATTCAGGTAGGGACTTTCTGAGTAAGTGTTGACTGAGGCATGTATGAAAATAGAATGATTACCTTTCTTCGAATTGGGTTAGACTTGTATGAAAATGGAAGAGGTAGGAATCTACTCAGTCATATATTTTAAGTGAGCTAAGTCCTTAACTCTTACAATGTTCATACGAGTGGTGGATTACGGGTTTATTACTATTTATGTGATGTAAGATAATAACAACCTTTGCTGAAAATACTTCTTCTTGATCCTTGCTTGTGTAATCCAACTATAGTTGTTGAATGTAATTTAGTTGGATAGAATCTAATTTATTTAACTTCTTGAAGAAAAATAATTAGGTTCGGTGATAATTACTCGGTATTTTGAATATTGATTCGGTTTTGTGTTGTGAGTATTATATGTATGTTGGTTTATTCGATCAGTGAAGTTAACTTTAATCTTTGAATGATTTGTGTTCATATATGGTTGGGGCCTATATTCTTCCTAAAACAAGGATGTGTGTTAATGCAGTCTTGTTACCAAGCAATTTTGAATATGTTAAGTCATTTGACTGATCTTTATCTTTTTGGTTAATTATAATAGAATGATGTTTGGGTGTTACATTTCAATCATATAATCCATTGGATTACATGACTGAAATCTCAATACTCTCAACCTTGTTTTCTTCACCAATAAGGTCTCACCTTGATTGTCTTTGGAATATCTCTCTCACTTGAATATTGGGATTCCTCCTTGTTGGCTGGTATAAATCTCTTCATCTTGTGAAACATATTGATTAGTGGTTTGTGATTTGATCCATTCTTGAGTTTAGAATTTTACTTTCATGATATTATAAAATGTTAGCTTACTGTTGCAATGGGTAGTCTTAACATGCTCAGTTCTAGCAAACTGACTCTAGTTAATATTTGTGCGAGACAGATTATGGGAGTAGACTAGGGGAAAAGAGTGTTAAAGGTTCATCTATACAATTTATGAAGTCCTTGTAAAAATTCCAATGCGTTGTAAATTGTGTAACATTGCTTGCGAAAGAGAGTTTATATGACCTCTTGCCTGGAATTGTTCGGAGAATTACGTGAAGAAGTACTTTTGTCCAATTTTTTAATTTGGTTGGTAACTCTTCTTAGTGAGAAATAATATTCAATCTCTTCACTGGCATAAGCATCGTAAAACTTTGATCTTGAGAATTAAGTGTTAATTTAAATCTTTCTAAGACTTTGTATTGATGGGTTATATGTAAGTTTTAATGGGGTGGCTTTTCCTTACAGAAGTTACCTAAAATTTTTATTCAAATAAATCTGTTGTAGAGGAGATCCACTCGAGAACAAACAATACCTTAAGTAATCAAGAGTGAGACTATCCTTGCAAAGTGATTTTATATAACGTGTTATCCCTAACTGAACTAGTAAACACTACTCTTTTTGGTGAACGCTTAAAACAAGCTTAAAGGAAAACAATGGTTAGTTTCTAATAAGATTTAACAAGTAAGAGAAGAAAATTTAGAAACCACTCAATTTATATCTCAGCCTATTTAAAAGTAAGTAGCTTCCTCTTGATAAGCTCTTTCGGTGAAGCCTAAGTAAGAGCGTTAATAATTACGTATAAAACCTCAAGCTCCAATTAAACCTCAGTAAGAACTAATGATGTCTCAAGGATGAACTCAATTGACTTTCTTCCTTTAACTTTATCCAAGGTACCTTGTAATTTTCTCTTAAGTTGTTGAACGTGAACCAATGTTGTCATAAGGGCATGAACGAGTTCTAGTAACGTAAGTGTGAATAGATGGCCTTAAGGAATTAAATTACCATCTTTATCAAATAAATATATAAAACAAATAATGGTTATAAAGGATAAGACTTTAAGTGAACTACTTTACAGTGTATAAGAACATAACTCAGTTGGTAAGATGAATTTGTGTGAATCATATATTGAATCCTTCTGAAAACTTAAGTCATGAGTTAAAGGGTGTCTTATCAAAATAAATAACCTCCAATCATTTATTGTTGTGGCTTGCCCTAGCTGTGAGGAGGTGTCATGTGGTTGGGCTTCTATGTTATTCTGTCAAAAAAAAAGTAAGTTGTCCTTGATAGGTGTGAACGTTTCCGTGCTACCTTTATGGCCATCCTTGCATCAATTTGTTCACAGTGTTAGTTGTATCCTTGGTGACGACATGTTGCATCATGTTATGTGTCAAGCAAGTCAAAAAAAAAAAGTTATCCTGTATTTCACTGTGTTGTTCATGTGTTGATGATTTTGGGTTGTTACACTTGGTATCAGAGCGTAGGTTCATGCTCTCAAACCTATGGGCCGGATTGGTGTTGTATGGTGATGTTACATGATGGTGATGGTGTTACATGATATTGTTTCATGGAGATGATGGTATTGCATGATGATGATTTATATTGGAAGAGTAATGTGGTATAAGCGTGATGTGATTATTGTCGTAATTGTGATATTGTGAACGCACGTGATGTGTATGTCACTCAATGCGTATTTGTTATCATATTGATGTGTTGGGGATGGGAGTATTCTCTCTCCTTCTTGTGGATTCTATGAAGAGTTCACATGTGAATTACTGCTTGTGATGTGTGAAAAGAATTATAATGTGGATGACATAGTGTTGGAGCATTGTGGCATATTGTGATAGGTAGGTGTATCAATGTGTTGTATGACTAGATTGATGTTAAAAGAAATGAGTTGTATCATGATGTTTTTACCATGTTTTGAAGAAATGTGTGTACCACCTTGTTATGTAGCAATGGATGTTATGTTGTGATGTACTATGTCCATCATATATATGAGTTGTGTGATATGTAATGATTCATGTCGTGATTTAGGGTCATACGGTGAGTGTACGAACCCTATCGTATTGTGATTGCACTTTGGGTGCAGAATGTGGTAAAGTGATGTATTGCACCCTGTGAATGTATGATTGTGATCTACCCCGTATACATACCATACATGAGACGTTATGGTAGCTATGTGTGTACCACCATGGTGTTAGTGATGTAGTTATATGTTATGTTGTGAGCCTTACACTAACCGAACCTGAGGGAAATTGGTAGACTGTGTATGTATGGAGTGAGAAAATGTGTACCATTGACCAGTCACTCGAGCCGAGTATGAGATAGGAAGTCGAGCCTTACATGGGCTAAAAACCCACTTTCGTTTGTTTGGTATGTGTGACACTTGTTCAACGGGTGTCATACATATTGTGTTTCGCGGACACCTCAGGCTCAGTAGATGGTGACTTGTACTCTTTTCTCTCTCCCGATATGGTTGTCGTATGGATTTAACCTATGTGACTTTGACTATGTTGAGCCTTGTTGAAGTTGTGGCGAGATGATTCTGATTGAGATGATGACAGTTGTATTATTGATATGTATTTTACGAGATGAGGCTCGATGTTCCGAGTGCTAGCAACTCGTTGAGTACCCCTTGGTGGCTAGATAAGGCCACACAGTTATCGTAATGTGACATTATTATAAGTTGATTTTATTCATAAATTGAGCTTTTACCTTATTTTGTAAGGACCAACAACTTTTCTTGATTGCAATGCGTTACAATTTTGGGCATTTCCTTGGTTTGTGGCACTAACATGTGGATTTTGATACTAACTATGGCTAATTAGCCATTTATTTTGCTTGACTTTGGGTCTTCTTTTAAATTTGGAATTTTTACCGCCTTGCCCAAGACTTGTACTTTGCCACTTGGCACTTAGATTGGATTGTTTTGCTGGTTCTATTGTCGTGATGTGTGGAATAGGGTCATGGGATGCACCATGGAATGGTTGGACCTATGGACCCGCTTCATTATATGGGGTATGCCCCAAGGAGTTACAGATAACTAGTGGGTTGTTGAACCACGCGTTATTATGTCACTTGGGTTAGGAGTGTTCGAACTCTATGTGTCTTGGACCATAGGGTCAACCGGCCTCCTTGAGGGAGGCATAAGAGTTTGAGGGAGGCATAAGAGACTTTAGGGAGGCATAAGAGACTTGAGGGAGGCATAAGAGTTTGAGGGAGGCATAAGAGACTTGAGGGAGGCATAAGAGTTTGAGGGAGGCATATGATATTTGTGTGTAGGGTTGATGTTTCAGGGATATATGTTGTGTTATTGTGATGTTTTGGTAGTGGTATTTTGATGTATGTGTTACTCGTGTCCGATGGATATGTGTTGTCATGTTGTGGATATGGCATTGATTCCCTTGTGGACACTATGTACCTGTAGCTTTTGTTTGGAGTATGTGAAATTTTCATCTGTGGATTTGAGGGAATGTCTGGTTGTCGGAGTACTCTTTTGTTCGAGTATTTTGTACGTCGGTCATAAAGGTGTTATGTGTACTATGTTATGTGGACTATGCCTATTCCATTCCATATTTGAGTAACCCTTTTTGTGGTGTAATGCAGACATGAAGAATATACTTGTGTGCTTGTGAATCTGTAGTGTCTTTTGAACCTGATAGGGTGTTGTTTTAGCAGTTCATGTTGGGCACCCACAATAAGGAATAAACCAAAACTCTTCAATGATGAAATTTTAAAAGAAATTAAACTAGGAATAATGCTAATGGAAAGGAACTAATGAAATAATAAACAAGAGGGAACTGCCAATCTTCACAGAACCTTGAAAGTTAAAATTCCTACCAAATGATCCTAAGGCTACCTTGTGACCATGCTTTAATTAACTAAAATTTTAAACCATAAAGTGTACTTTCTCCTTTACATGTTGTTGGTTACGTGCCATTTCTTTTCCTCTATGTTATGTCGCATCGAGGACGATGCTTTCTTAAGGGGAGGAGAATGTAATGCCTGTTTGGAGGTTACCCGGTTTCTTAGCATAGTGAGCTTTCCCTTATTGGGCATCGAACAACTGTGCGTAATTCTGTTGTCTTAGACCACTGTCTCAGCGATGTTTTAGCACCTTCCCTCTCCTTCTGGCATCCTCGAGTCATTATCGACACCTCCCTTTTGTGGACTGTGTAATGTCCTGTGCGTTATCCATTTTACAAGGGATCTTGTTGTCACATTATTAAGCTCAATCGTTGGTCTAGGTTAATGTGGGTAGAAATTATATATATAATCATAATAGGTAATGGTAATGATGTTATTTTAATTTAATGATCGATTGGCCCTTATTTTATAAGTATTATTATTAAGCTCAATCGATATTTTATATTAAGTATCTCTATAGCATTTCTTCTAGTTGTTTTGTCTAATCGTGTTATAGGATGAACCCCGCCCCACGCAGAAGAAGGCGTTGCATGTCTTGGCACCATGGTAGTCTTTTCTCTGTGTTCATCTTGAGTGTAACCTCAAAATTGTTCTCTCCCCCTTCGTGTCATTGTTGATGCTTCCTATCTTTGGCCTCCGCGGCGACCGTTACTTTTTCTTTATTTAATGGAATTTGAATGTTCGAAGCCTGGTAAACGGCTTGTATGGAAGGTTAGTATTTTACGGTATGTTCTTTTAAAAAGAGATTCTTATATTTTTTTTTACAAAGAGGGGGATTGTAATGAATAGTCAATCTTTTCGTCTATTACTAGTGTCGATCCGGGTATCGACATTATTAATATTTTTATAGTTTTCCTAGGTTGTTGGTAAACCCTTTTCGAAGGTTGATTGGGCTTGTAACTTTCCTTGAATCCATTTCCATCCTACTCCTATTTGTTGTCGAGCGAAGGACTTTAACCCATCGACATGGGTTGATGGGTTTGGACATTGGTTTATTATCACTTGGGGTTCGGTTTTGTTATGAGTTGGGATAGAACCCACTTTGTTAGTTGCAGAGAATTAAAAGACTAGGTTTTTCGACTTTCTTTAGCCTAATGAATAAACTTGTTACTTGATTTACTTTGTTGGAGATGTTCGTGACTCGGTAAATTTGGATTATATACACTCCTTTTAAGTATCATTGTTGCGTATTTCATTTACATGGGATTATATTTTAAAAATAAAATACCCGAAGACGTGGGTGTAGAATGATATATATATTTATACACTAGTAAATCGAATCCTTAGATTCAAGTGTGTGGCTTGTAACTGATATGTTTTGGTTTGGGGAAATAGATGAGACCTTAAGCCGTGCAAGCCTCTTAACTTAGTGTGTTTTTCAATTAGGTTATGTTGAGAATTATATTGTAACCTTTAGCTTGGTCTTACATCGTGAAAGCAAGTAGCTTATAATTTTACAAATCATAGGATTTGAATGCAATAAATATAGATTTATACCGATGGCTTAATTTCTATTCTGATTAAGGTTTGGAATATAATGATCAATGGGTACTGAAAATAAACAACTAAAGGAATGGAGGGGTTGCGTGGGAAAGATGGGGGGTAGGTGTGTGGCGCAGGTTGGAGGGGACAGTGTTTTAAAATCAAAATTCTATCTCCTTGTGCCTAAGACCCTACCGTCCCTCACCCCCTTCCTGCCATCTAGACCAGGTGCGTGGCCATCTCCCACTGGCCTTACCTCTGCCAGCCGCCCCACCTTCATTAATTCCTGTGATTTGCAAATATCTTGCGTCCTGTGCTACCTGCTCTCTTTGACCTGTTCTGGCCGCATAAGCTATTTTTGCAACGTTTTTCCAGCTGTCGGGTCGTGTTGCTACGAATGGAGTCTGAGCCTTCAACAACTAAAACGAAGGGAACTTTCGCCATGCGTGGCCACTGCAAGTGTATGGTGGTTGGAGTTGAAGCCGCATGCTAGTGAAGTAGACGTATTACCTCCACTTCCTGGGGCACTGTGAGGTGTGTTCTTGTCGGGGATCCACAGCAGAGACCTGCCACCATTTTCAGCCAGGCTGCAGGCACGTTACAGTAAGGAAGAAGCCTTCTTGAGCACCTCCAACAAATAGGTTGTCCAACTATGATGTTATCTTTTCAGTATCGACTGTTCCCTCAAATTCGGGATTCTCCTTCAAGTTTTTTTTATCAAAATCGACTATGTGACAATGAGAGTGTTACCAGGAGACCTGACGAAATTCCTTTGCAAAGTTTCTCTATTGAGATCTCACTTGTTTTATGATGTAACCCATGGAAGAGGATCTCATAGGCATGGATCTGTTTCATATCAGAATATTCATGAAACACAATTTGCTTGCAATTTTATGAGCTACTTCAACGAGTCACTGAGTTGGCAGGCATAAAGGTTTCTGTTGGAATTATCACCTTACAAGCTACAGCTGAAATGTTTGCACCGAGAGTTTGATGCTGTCCTCAAATATGATGAAGGAAAAGGTTTATTTATCATTACGGTAGATGCCTTTCAGAGCCAGAGCGTGATGTAATCATTATGTCTTGTGTCCGAGATTCAAATCATGGGGTTGGCTTTGTAGCTGTTTTTCACCGCGTGAATGTGGCGCTAACACGAGCTCGTAGAGAACTTTGGGTTAAGGGCAAGCAGCTGCATTGAAACAATCAGATGCATATGGAGATGGTGTTTTAAACTAGGCATGTTAAACCTGCCCCTTGCAATCTTCTGCTACCCTTTTATTATGTCATGAATTGAATGTCCTTCTATTTTTTTATCTGTTATGGCATTTAGAATGGGCTTCTACTTTTTCCTTATGAATAAACCCAGTTGAAGTAAAGGAAGGGCTGTTGGGAGTTGTTTCTTTTTCATACCACAGTACAAGCAATTGTGATAGCATGTATTCATTCCTTTACGCCTCATTTTTCTTTTCAAAATAAAAGAGTAAATCATTATGTGATAGAAAAATAATGGTTGAAGTTTTATACTGTGGGTGTTAGATATTTAACCTAGGTGCTTTCCTACTTAATTCTTCAAATTTGGATGACATTTATAGACGATAGTGAACAATGGCCATTGAGTTCGATTTCTTAACCAGTAGTAGCAGATATAAACTTGAGCCATGAATAACATTAGTGGATATTTGTAGATTTGTCGACTCATGGCCAGTTTTAGGCTAAACGTTTGTTTTTGTCTTGGTAAAAGCTTTTCTTGGGCTGAATCTGTGTGTAGACCTCGCATAGTGAGCATGATGTTTTCTTAGAGGCCTACGTGAGTGAAATATTGACTGCTCAATACAGATCCTGTGACGTGAGACACTGTATCATAAGATAAAAGAGTTCAATCGAACTCTGTAGTAGCAGATGTTTTCTTTGGAGTGACTATGAGGATAGGTCGAGTAGACTATCGTGAAATAGATGGGTATGCCCAAACTATTCATATGTTGTTTTAGAGATGGAAGAGAAGGCATAGTTCGTAGGAAGAGTATTTTTCTTTGTATTCCTCCTTCGCTGACTGTTAACCTTGTGATTGGTGACTCAAGTTGGGTCACGATAGAGGATCTGCTATTGATTCACTTATATTTTCAACAGACTATCCCTTTCTTGTTTAAATTCAAGTATCAAATGAAATGGGTTTCTATTAAATCCATTATGTAGCTTAGCAAACCTTCAATAATTCATGTCGGGACTTTCTGAGTAAGTGTTGACTGAGGCATGTATGAAAATAGAATGGTTACCTTTCTTCGAATTGGTTAGACTTGTATGAAAATGGAAGAGGTAGGAATCTACTCGGTCATATATTTTAAGTGAGCTAAGTCCTTAACTCTTAGAATGTTCATACGAGTGGTGGATTATGGGTTTATTACTTGTTTATGTGATGTAAGATAATAACAACCTTTGCTGAAAATACTTCTTCTTGATCCTTGCTTGTGTAATCAAACTATAGTTGTTGAATGTAATTAGTTGGATAGAATCTAATTTATTTAAATTCTTGAAGAAAAATAATTAGGTTCGGTGAGAATTACTTGGTATTTTGAATCTTCAGATTCAATTTTTGTGTTGTGAGTATTATATGTATGTTGGTTTATTCAGTCGAGTGAAGTTAAATTTAATCTTTGACTGATTTGTGTTCATATATGGTTGGGGCCTATATTCTTCCTAAAACAAGGATGTGTGTTAATGCAATCTTGTTACCAAGCAATTTTGAATATGTTAAGTCATTTGGCTGATCTTTATCTTTTTGGTTAATTATAGTAGAATGATGTTTGGGTGTTAGATTTCAATCACGTAATCCATTGGATGACATGACTAAAATCTCAATACTCTCAACCTTGTTGTCTTCACCAATAAGGTCTCACCTTGATTGTCTTTGGAATATCTCTCTCACTTGAATATTGGGATTCCTCCTTGTTGGCTGGTATAAATCTCTTCATCGTGTGAAACATATTGATTAGTGGTTTGTGATTTGATCCATTCTTGAGTTTATAATTTTACTTTCATGATATTATAAAATGTTAGCTTATTTGTTAAATGGGTAGTCTTAACATGCTCGGTTCTAGTGAAGACTCTAGTTAATATTTTTGTAGATGGATTATGTGAGTAGACTAGAGGAAAAGAGTGTTAAAGGTTCATTTTTACAATTTATGAAGTTCCTTGTAAAAATGTCCAATGTGTTGTAAATTTTGTAACATTCCTTGCAAAGAGAGTTTATATGACCTCTTGCACTGGAATTATTCGGAGAATTACGTGAAGAAGTAGTTTTGTCCATTTTTTTAATTTGGCGGTAACTCTTCTTAGTGAGAAATAATATTCAATCTCTTCACTGGCATAAGCATCGTAAATCTTTGATCTTGAGAATTAAGTGTTAATTTAAATCTTTATAAGACTTTGTATTGATGGGTTATATGTAAGTTTTAATGGGGTGGCTTTTCCTTACAGAAGTTACCTAAAAGTTTTATTCAAATAAATATGTTGTAGAGGAGATCCACTCGAGAACAAACAATACCTTAAGTAATCAAGAGTGAGACTATCCTTGCAAAGTGATTTTATATAACGTGTTATCCCTCTTGAACTCATCTATCAACTAATGAATAAACCCTTTTTGATAAGTACCTACTCCTGAACTACTCCTCAAAGAGATCCCAAGTAACCATCTTTGAATCAATGTGGAGCTTCTTCTCATCGTTCCTCCACTGAAACTTGCTCAAACCATCAAAAGATGGATCGCAAAAGATCGATCATTTTGTTGCTAGTAAAAGGAAAAGCTTAAAGTACCCACTCAAGCTCACCAACCAGGCCTCTACCTGAAATCCACCTGTATCTCCAGAATAGTGAGATGGTCATAACTTCAAGATCTCCCTAATATGGTCTGCAGCTATCGACTAGTGACCCCTAGGCCTCTCTACATGCTCCTCTCTAGGTCTAGGGCTCTAAGACCTATCCCTGTCTCCTAAAATCCTCTCCCTATCTTCTTTATTGTGATTCTACCCTGGCCTACTCCATGTGGAATTTATTTTCCCTATAATCCTTACTATATCGAGGAGATGCGTGTGCCTCAACAAAGGGCTGCATATCATTTCTAGCAAGTCATCCTCTTAAGCACCATCCACGTATAACAACATTGACGTCCCGAAGCATCTGTTAAATCTAAGGTAGAATGGCCACTATGACTTGCTCGGAGGTGTGAAGTCTTGGTCTATGTGAAAGGACCCCTCATCTAGTTCGCACCTCCTGCCTGCAGACCAAGGTGAGAGTTAGTTCCTCATTCTAGGTTTTCTTCCACATTTTTCTTTTTTTTAAGTACAAAATCTCCCAATGCCTTCTCCCAATTTTGGCACTAACCCTAATCACTATGGCCTCCCTGGTTTCGGTAGTGGGTTTGGCGGTGGTTTCGACATCCGTGGGGATGCACTCATGGATCCGAGTAATAGAGATGCTGCTTTGTTTTCTAGTGGAGTTGATTCCCCTATTTTAATGGTAATGGTCAAGTACATCCATTTTTGTTGAAGGACGACATGGAAATCAATCTTCTAGGTTTTTGATAGTTGTAGTTGCGGGGATATCTATTGATGGAGGTGCAACCGGGTCTCCCTTCTTCTGATGGTGGCCCTTTTTTGATCAATGAAATTATGGTTGTAGTGGAGCCATGTGTTTTTCCTCTGGATTGGGAAAGGACATGGATATTTTTGTGAAGCCCCACTGTAATGAGGATTTTGGGGTTATTACTCAGAACAATGTTAATGACACCCCTATCTCGTATCTCACGTGCTCTTGTGCATGGCAACTCAGTAGTGTATGAGGTGTTTCGTGGGGTTGGATACAAGCTTCATCCTAAATAAAAAAATTTAAAATCCCCTACTCTATTTTATTTTAAGGATGTGATTAGGGTAGGATGAAATAGGAATAAGGTTTTTCCAGATGCCAGGAGGAGTAAGCCTATGGCTTATGCTAAATCTACCCCATCTGTGAGTTTTGGGGAAGAGGTGATTCAATCGGAAGAGGCTTTTAAGAGAAATGGTCTGATTTGCATATTTAACAACTTTTTCCCAGGTTTGCATGCATTTCATGCTTGGATTTCAAGTCTTTGGGGTTTTTGCTTGGTAGGTAGGGTGGATATCTTTCCTAGTGCTCATGGATTTTTCATTGTTGCGTTTGCTTTAGTGCTTAAGATAGGGATTTAATTTTTGGGAAAGTTTGGGAGTTTGAGTCTCATATATTTTTATGAAACCATGGTTCCCTTTGTTTAACCTGGTTTGTGATTCTTTCCAAGTTAAACTGGTGTGGATATGTCTACCTTACTTGCCCCTCCAATTTTGGTTGGAGATCTGTTTAATTGCTATTGGCAATTCTTTAGGGAAATTTTTAGTTCTTGACCCTAAAACCAAAGAGTTTGAGCATACCACTTATGCCCAAATCTTAGTTGATATGGATACATCTGTGGATTTCCCTACTACTATTGAACTTAAAGTTGAAGATAGAATCTGGATTCAAAACATGGATTACGAAGGGTTTCCCTTTAGATGTAGAACTTGCTTCTCTCTTGGCCATTTAGCAGCAGATTGTCACTTGGCTCGTAAACATGCTAAAGGTAGAAGCTCTTGGTGGAAGAACTCTCATTCTAACCATTTGGTAGTGAATGATCCATTGGATTGCATTTCCGTTTCAATTTATGAGATTTTGGCTGATGCAAAAATGATGGAAGTACATGAAGCATGTAAGGATGTTTTGAATCACTCATCTAGGTCCCTCGACTATGGGGAAAACATTGAAGTTTTGATTCCAATTCATTCTTAAAATGTAAATCCAAAATCGAAAGAGGATTGGACTGTTGTGAGTAGGAAGAAGAAAAGGGCTATCTCTCCCCTCAAGATGTAGTTAAGATCTAAAGGAAGGGGTCTAAAGCTTGAGATAGCTGTTGGTTTTATGTTTTTGTTGTTGGTTTACTGTTGTTGGTTTGATCTCCTTTGCTATTGGAAGAGGCAGATTTGTTCATTTCTTCATTGTCTTATCTTTCTCTCCAACCTTTGTATGGGGTAGGGCCCCCTTAACCCTTTTTTACCATTAATAAAAAAATATATACAATTTTTCTGACAAGTTGTTGTCTAGGTTTAGTATTGTGCTAAGTTTAAGATTATACCAGGTTTACTGTTCATGTCTCACATTTTCCTGTGTTTCCAAGGGTCCAAGATTTGAACCCACATATCTGATACCAAGTGTAAGGCTGACTAAAAATGCCTACATGAGACCCAAGAACAACCTAGGGTTAGCTAGAAAAATTATGGGATAATTTTTTTCAAAAAAGTGCCCACAAAAGGTTTCAAAACAACAAAGTAGTCACCTTAATTTTTCTAAATTAATTACATTTAATAGTAAAATTTTCCCCATTATAACAAAATATTGAAATCCCACATTTAAACTTTAATACATTTAATTTGACTAAGCATGGTTAATTTCCCCAAGGTATTATTTTTAATAACAATTTAATTCAACTATAGTTAAAAATTCCACATTTAAATCTCAAGGGTAAAAGGGGCCAATATAGATAGCTACCAAAATTATTTAATTTCTACAAGGTTAAGGAAATTAACAAGGTCCCTATTTTACATGGGGTTAGAATAATAAACACGCCCCTACCACATAAGGTAACCCCTAACAAATTCAACCCATGTGTTTTGAAATTAAAACATTTAAATTTAAATTCAAAAACCACTCACCCACTCCCCACCTAATTTTTGTAGGGATGAATCTCATCCCTTGGATGGATTCATTTAGGACCCTTGATGAGGGAAAAGACAACTAACCCTAAAGCATGCTTAAGAAAACTACTTTCTCTCTTTCTTTTGGCTCATTGTTTCTCTTTTGTTTTGTAGGTTGTTGGAGGAGGATGGGAAGCCATTGGAGGCCCTTTAAGATTTTGGGGAGGCTTACAAGCTCCATTATTTTTCTTGTTTGTTTATACCCTCATTAGGGTTTTAACATATTTATATATTTTATTTAGCTCATTTTTATTGGATTTTCCCAAATGGGCTTGTGGGTTTTTCCCATTTTGATATAGTTAAGATTTGATTCATATTTTCATTTGGGTATGTGAGATGTATGTATATATATGTGTGTGTGTGTGTGTGTGTGTGTGTGTGTGTGTGTGTGTGTGTGTGTGTGTGTGTGTGTGTGTGTGTGTGTGTGTGTGTGTGTGTGTGTGTGTATTACTTATTTCATTTATTAGGATTTAATAAAAAACCGAGATAAAAGTTCGAATAAATATATATATATATATATATATATATATATATATATATATATATATATATATATATATATATATATATATATATATATATATATTTTCTTATTGTTATTGTGCGAACTATGTCCATGGGTATGATTTTTACATAGACCACATAGGTAAAGAAAATCTAGAGGTTATAATGAGGTATGCACTCATATGGGATGGTAATAAGTTTTAAGTGG
Organism: Taxus wallichiana var. yunnanensis; assembly: GCA_018340775.1. Classification (NCBI taxonomy): domain Eukaryota; kingdom Viridiplantae; phylum Streptophyta; class Pinopsida; order Cupressales; family Taxaceae; genus Taxus; species Taxus wallichiana. The sequence continues at coordinate 181,784,550 of CM031237.1, read as the reverse complement.
GGGGTGGGAGGTCACCACCCCCACCGCCCATCCAACACTAAGTGGGGTGAGGGGGTAGGGTAGTTGACCCTCGCCCTCCACAATTTTCTTTTAATAAAACTATTCTCCAAGTATGGTCATGGCTTTAAAAAGCCAAAGCTCCCTTTTTTATTTATTTTTTATATCTAATAAGGTTTTTTTATTTGAGTACGTATAGTATACATACATACAAATATATATATATATATATATATATATATATATAGTATATTAAAATTAAGGTATTTTCATATAAATAATTCCTCCTTAATATTAAAATATTTTATTATTAACAATAATTGAGAGTATTGATATTTCTAACAAGGTGTGGATAAAACAATAGATAGTAGTATTGGTAAATTGATTATTTGTACTATTCCTTGTTCTCTTAACAATTTGATAAAAATAATGTAGAAGGTAAGAGGGAGTACATTTCCTTTCCATTAACAATTTGTAATAGGACTTACAATAATTTCTAAATGAGAATTGCATACTAGAACTAGCAATAAGACTACTTCATTGACCAAATGAAAGACAATTTTAATATGAGTTCTTTTCCATCAACAATACAAGAACACGTATAAATAGTCTAACTTTTCCATCTACACATCCAAGTTATACTTTCTTTCAACTACTATAATAGAATGAACAAACATAAAATTTTCACCACCTTATAATTTTCATGGAATACAATAAAAGAAACTATTTCTTTCCTCTTTCAACTACAAGTTTCAACCATTCTCACAACCAATTTTAACAAGGTTTTAAATAAGTTTTAAAATGAGAGTTACTAACTTTCCAATAAGATCAACACACTTACATGAGGTTACAAGCCAAGTGAAAAAGAGGAATAATTTGTTTTTCCTTCAACTTCATTTCCATTTTACAACAAAACTAACTTTAGAAAGACAAATCTTTCATTCCCCTTTCTTATACAATACAACTTTAATATCCAATAATCAAAACATATTTTCTTCACAATTATTAATACAATATCTTCCACTTAAAGTGGGAAAAACTTACAAGAATGAAAGCTAAAAGGAATACAATATTACAAGTCTTCCACCCTAAGTGGGAATAACATGAAGGTTTTCTCGAAGGAAATATTTATTGAGGACACCAAAAAATATCCATGTTTCATATCACCAACAAGAGAGATCCACCATGCTTCATCTGATCACAAAAAAAGGGGGAGAGACAACACTCTCCACCCAACCAATAATTCCAATGAGGAGGAGAAGCCATCCTCCTCATTGGCCCCCGAGCCCCAACCACATTGCAATGAAAAATGGATTAAACTCATTAAAAAAACAAGCTTCCACATCAAAATACAATATTCTACAACCATACCAAAATACAAACAATACAACTACAATCACAAGAAGGAAATCAAAAAAATACACAAGGTTTCAACTTGCAAAATCCAAAGGAGTAATATCTATGGGGAGGTCACTTATGCCTCCCAATGGGAAATGGGTGCCAACCTATAAACCCTCCAATATGCATATCAAAACCACTACACACTCTTATGCCTCCTGTAAGTACCTATTATGCCTCCCACATTCTCTTATACCTCCTTACAATCTCTTATTGCTCCTAGCAACAATAGACCAAGTAAGAAATGCAAGCACTTTCTTGTCCAAGGTGGGGGTACCCAACCCAAGTCCCTCCAAAACATGAAATGAACTCTTTTTCCTCACCACATGTAAGATCCCCGAAGTCCCCTCCTACACCACACTTAAGCAATCTACCCAAGCACCCAACAAGCATACCAAAACACTCAAGTCTCAAAAACATGCACATATACAAAATGTAAAAGGAAAATAATTTACAAGAGTATAGATCCTACCTTTCCATACTATATCTTGATCTAAGAGTCCCACACAAGGCTTCTTCAAGCCCAACCAATCACCAAAAGCTCTAAAAATCCACAAGCACTCCAAAATCCTCTAACTCCCAAACTACAAGAGCACAAAAAAATTAAGTAACCCCTAAACAAGCAAAACACCCACCTTGGACAATTTGAATTTTTACATGTTTATCTTCCCAAAACACATAATGGGGCCAATTTTTGACCCCCAACCCATAGGTAGGGTTGGTATGGAAAATTAAGAGGTTTGGGAGAAGTTTGACTTGTCCTATAAGCCTCCAAAATTCGATCTTAAGGCCAAATCTGAATTTTCGTGAAGGGGTAGAGTGTTCAACACTCAAGATCACATGAACTCAACTTACAACACATAATCCAAGAATCCATCTAATCTATTAAATGAAATCCTTTTGAACCATTCGTAATTAATTTAGTAAACTAATTAATTTACTAATGTAGACATAAATAGAGTAATTAACAAACGGAGAATACATCACCAAAACTTCACATACTAAAATTAAATAAAGGAAACTAAATGAAAGAATAACACATAACCCCTTGGTAACAATTGGACATTATTCCCTCCAATGGGGACCCCTAACAACAATTTAAAAACACACATATAAAAAAATACATGTTGCCATGGTGACCACTGATTGACTTCATCTAGGATTCTAATGTGGTTTGTCTCCAATCCCCGATGTTTGTTGTGACATGTTTAACTACAAAACACATAACACCTCCTTCGGTCTCGTGGCCACATCAAAACATCCAAAATAAATATACAATATAACTCCACAATCATCTATATATGAAACAAAACATCATTTAGGCAAGTAACGATATCATTTACAATTTATAACAACATCTCAATTCTACATTTCATCAATATCCATATGATCATAAGATTAGTTCAATTGTCTAGGTCTACTCAATATGACGAAATATCACATGTCCGAAATATATATATAACCATGTCAATAGCATATCAACATCAATATAAAATGTCTCTAATAATCCACACGCATCATATATGAATCGAAATCAACAACAATCTAGTATATCTAACATCTAACATCATGCTAAATCAAAATCTAGAATAATATCCATAAGTATAGTCGATAGTATCAAAATAAATAACAAAAGGTGTCGAAGGGAAGTGGGAACTACAAAACTAAAAGACGCAAAGATATGTTGGATATGGAAATCACCTCAATTCCCTAAAGTGGTTCCTATTTTATTATTTTCTAGGCCCTAACGGAATCAATACTTGGGCTGATGCTAGCAAAGCACGGAATGAGGGAAAGGCCATACCTATTTCTTTCCTTTTTTACCACATCGTCTCATGATATGCAAAGAAGGTCCATTTCTATCTCAAATAGGGAACACATCAAAAAGAGGACGGGATGTTAGGTAGATATTTACCAAGGACCCTTTTTACCTAGGATATTTGTCCCCCTTGGCAATATTCAAGAACCCACCCCTCTATTTATCCTTATCCAAGGTGATATTATGCACAATCATGCCTTTCAAAGCATTTTGAAATTCTCCTTCATTAGTTCCTTCTCCTTTCCAGTCATCATCTTTCATAATGACCCCAATGACCAATATTAAAACACCATAATTAGTTAGAATAAATTATTTTTCAACATTTATTGATGATATTAGCTTTAAATGTTATGATCTATCAATAAATAATAATTCAAATTTTTTTGTAAATTTTTAGAATTTAAATCCGTTATAGAAAAAAAAAACGGCTACTATATCAAGGATTTGATATATTATATACACTAATATTTTTCAATATATTATCTCGTAATTGTTTTTCATGAAATTGTAAATTAGCATGTAAAAATACAACCTCCCAACAATGTCTTAGCACACATTAGTAGATATTTGGTCACTTTTTTATTTTGCATTTATTTCTTTCATTTGATTCTGTGGATTAATTACACCAAACATAACTAGAAAAATCTATCATAAGCTCCATCAAGTCAAATTTAAATCCTACCTGCTAGGTCAAAAATGTTGAATTTGGTCAGTTTTCAAAATCTAAAATTCAACCCTATTGTGCGGTTCTAAAGCGACTCATTGCGATATATTTTTCATTGCTTTATATTCATATACACCAATGTCCCCTATTTTTCATACTTTAATGACATAATAGACATTAGAATCCTATATAATAAATTATATTAAACCTCATTTAGGGTCCTAGAAATTTTAAGAGATCCTCGTGTAAAATCAAGAAAAAAAGGCACTCTAAGCTCAAAACATGTCAAAGAAAAAAAATAAAAGGAACTCCAAGCTCCAAAAACTAAAAAATTAATCTTGAAAATAAACTAAAAATTACTCTCTCTATAGGTTTGAGATCACCTACCTAGGTCCAAGAGCCTCTTTATTCTCTCCTCAAGCAAACAAACTACCCTTTCCCAAATATTTGAGAAAGTGTGAAACTCAAGTTTAGGGACTATAAAATATGTTTTTCTAAAATTATGATTGCACTATGAAAAATATCACATTCTAGAGTAGTGTCATGTGGTTTTATACCTTTTTGGAGTAGTGGTGATATCGGTGTTATATATGAGTGTGCATATCCCAGTGAACATTTTCTTGGAAGAACTCAATATTGCATTACGAGCATTTGAGGGTTTAATCGGAGTATTAGATTCACCCAAATAGAGATGAAATTACATGAAAACACAATGATAGTAATTTTTAGGTATGTGAGGAACACAAAAATTTACAAAGTTAGAATCTAAGAAGATTTGAGAACATATAGAAGGGTCTAAACCATACAAAAAGTTTTGACCTAGTTCTTTGGTTTTCGGTAAGTACATTTTTATGTGTCACTTCATGTAAAAAAGTAACTTTAGTCTCATATCAGCTTGTTCTTTCACTTATACCACACCAAATTTATCTTATCCACATATAATTAGATAATTACAATCTCTCCTTCAAGCTTGTATATTTATTATATCAAAATTTTCACTCGAAATCATTATTCTAATTTGGGAAATTATTATGTGAAGTTAATTAAATTAAAGTAGCCTATTTTTGCATTATTTCATTATTTTAATGTATGTTAATTAGAAACACATCTAAATCTTAAAAGGGAATGAAATAGGAAATCCACAAAAAGTGAATTCATATTATGAACCTAACTTGTACATAGATGTACTACACCTCCTCTATGGAATAGACCTTCTGTAGTTTTACACTAAATGAGCTTTCATCTACATCTAGTAATATTTCTAACAATGACACTATTATTCTATTAGATAAATCTAGATTTCTTTACAAGTAAATCAGAAAGAAATGGGATTTTTACCTAAAGTTTCACATGTGACTTTAACAAATCCTTTGGTTCTATTTTTCGTTTATCATGTGTATTTTAATCTTATATATTCTACTTCCTAAGCATAATATTGTAACATATAAGGCTTGACCAACTATTATCTTCCATATTTGTTTCACCTCCTCACAAGGTTCTCTTGAGGTAGCATTTGTGCTATTTATCCCTCATTTCCTAATGACACATGATATATAGGTTCGACTTGAGTCTTGAGGGAGAAATTCAACATCTAAACCTCACCGTGTGTGTGTATGCATTTCCATAAACATACACACACACAAACACACACATGTGCGTGCATGCGCACGACACGCATGCACACACACACACACACAAAATAAAGGAAAAAGGAAAATATCACTTTCCATCAATTATAGCTGCATCGCTTATATTTAATCCCTTACATGTTGGGATTCTTGCATAACTCTTCTATCGGTAGACTATTTTTTCATATATTTCCTCAATAGGGGCATAAAACAAAAAATATTTTCAAATATTGGAAAAAATACAAAATCAAAACCTATTTTTCTAGCATACATTGTTTTCATTTTACATTATACACGGGTTTTTCACTTCTACAATTTAGTAAGATACAATTTCTTCTTTACATAATGTATATTTAGCATGATTCATGACATACGGTGATCACTATGTGATGTTAGGTGTTAGCCTTCCCTTTACCTTATTTGCTAACCTCTCGAGTGAATATTCCTTTTTCATACTACAATATCCATGTTATATATTTACTTGATACTTCATTTATTTCCTCATTATACTTCATTACATATATATCTTTTTTATTTTTCATATTTCGAGCTAACAATAGTTACACATGTGTCTTGTGCAATGATTATACTTATTTATAGCTCTTTTATATATCATATATACTATGGTTTACCACACATATTGTTATGATTGTTTTTCATCTTTTTGTGCTAGTTGTGCATGTGTATGTTTGGTTTACACTCTAATTGTGCCCTAAGGGCCTTGTTTGTTTTGTGACATCATGGGTGTCCCATGTTTTTGCGTATTACCTTGTACATAGTTACGTATTTCTTTTTTGGACCCATGAGACTTTATTCTCTTGTGATACCATGGGTGTCCTATGTTTGCAGGCATATTTTCCTTTTCTTGCGGCATTGCTTGCTGTGTTTTGCACTTGTTTCTACATTATATACACTTATTTTTCTACTAACAAACTATATTCTATTATTGATATTGTTTTTTTTAATTAAAATTATTCTTCCTCAACCTTTTATCAATTCAAATATTTTTTTACATATTTAAAAATGTCTTGTTTCATTTTGGGAAAAATTGCATTGATGTGGAGGTACATTTTTGAAAACATGAATGGTCATCTAAATGTATAACATCGAGTATCTCCAAAAATTCATTTTATATCAGATAGGTATGGAATACAAAGTTATCCTCTCTCATAAATGAGTACATTGGTTCCAATTATATAAGAAATAAGACAATAATTCAAGTGTACATTAGATTATTTATTACGTAGACCTTCATAAAAGTCATAAAAGAAATTTCCTATAGGTGATTTAGATTTAATAGTGTTTTCAAACTCACTTCTCTCAAGTCTTATAGCGTTTGGTTATACACATTTTCTAGTTAAAGCATCGAAAACTAAATTTTCCTTACTTTAAACATATTAGATATCAAAATCATACTTGGTCGATATTTGTACCCTTTTCTTTTGGTTCATATTTATTAGGGGTTGAGTAAAAATATTTAGAGAATTCTATGATAATTTTTACAATTAAATTTATTTACAAACAAATAATGTCACCATATTTTGACTGCATGAACAATCACATGCAACTCTAAATCATGAGTTTGATAATTTGTCTTCATAGGAAGTAATTTTAATGATTAATACCTTATGACCTTATGTTAAAAGCATATAAGTGTGTCCCACTTGGCAGCCATAAATATTTTAAAATTTGACATGTAATAAATCTTTAAAAAATTTATTAAAATTTTAATAGTTCAGGTAAATTTTGGATGCCTTTTGCCTTGTAGTATATTTAATCTCTTAAAAATATGTGTTTGATCATTTTATATGTGTTTGGTCATTTTTGATTTTGGGACAAATTTTAATAAAGATTAAAAAAGTGTAGAAATATTAGACACGGTTATATTATTTAACCCCTTATTATATTTTGTTAATACCCCTCAATTTCTTAACCCACAAGCATTAAAAATTAGAATAGAGGATTTTGTGAAGTAAAGAATATACAATATAAGAGTAGTAATACAAACTTCCTTTATCATTTTGAAAGTTTTTAACAATCTAAGATCCATTTGTGTGGTTCATATTTCTTTGTTAAATTTATTTTAGCTACAACAATTTTAGAATAGTTTTTATCAAACTTACAACAACATCTTCATAATCATAGAAAACATCTAGTATTGTTGGCATATTTAGATATAATCCATTCTTGAGTAGATTTACTTTTTGAGTTCATGATAAAATTCTTTTGTCATAAAATGTTCCCTACAAATAATACTTATTGTATGAAAAACTCACATTTAGTTAAATTTCATATAGTTGCGATTCCTTAATGTTTTTATGCTAATATAGGATGTAATTAATTATTTGTTTCATTCTTAGAATATAGTTGGATGTCATCTAAAAATATAATTGTAAGCACATGCGGATAAGGTTAAAACAAATTTTTATTTGTGGTCATAAAGCTTGTCAGACGAGCATTAAAAAACAAAAAAAGACTAAAACATTATAATCTTTGTATTATGTCCTACACCCATCTTTGGAAAATTTAGTTTCTTTAATGTATATTTGATGGTAGCTTGATTTTATATCAATTATTTTAAAACACTTTGCACCATTTAGGTAATCTAACAAATTAATTTATTCTAGGAAGAGGGTATTTATTTTTAATTATGTCGAGAGGCATTCACACACACACACACACACACATATCTGTGTGTGTGTGTCTATTGAGTGGAGGAGTCTGATGTCGTGCCCATGAAATTTGAATTTTATGTCCATAAAAAGCACTTTACTAATTTAATTTTAATTTGTAAAATTTATCTGGGAAGTTTCAAAACACTTTACTAATTTAGTTTATTAAATTCTCCAGGTGTGGGGAAGTAAATAATTTAAAGATAAAAAATACTTTAGTAAATTAATTTTTTAAATTATCGGGTGTGGGGAAGTGAATTATATTTAAAAATTAAAGTAAATAAATTGTTTAAACAAGTAAAAAACACTTTAGTAATTTAATTTGTTCATTTATATATATTGAGTGGAGGAGTCTTATTTTGTGCCCATGAAATATAAGGGCCATCACTTTTAAATAATTACATAAGAATATGGCTTTTAAATAAGATTATATATATTATAATTTTAATTTATAATATATATTAAAATGTATAGTATCTATTATCATTTATATTATATATGTTTTCTAATTTCATAATATTAATTAAACAAAACTAATACTAATAATTAATAATTAAAATAATAAAATATAATATATATTATATATTATAAGTTGATACACTCTAAAAAAATTTAACATCAGATATTAAAGACATAAGAATAGGGGTCTCACTTTTAAATAATTACATAAGAATATGTAAAAACACTTTAGTAATATAATTCGTTAATTTAAAAACTATATAGTGAAAAAATTTAAAATATTATACTTATAAAGGCCCTCACTTTAAAATAATTACATAAGAATATGGCTTTTAAATTAGATTATATATATTATAATTTTAATTTACAATATATATTAAAATTTATATTATATATTATCATTTATATTATATATGTTTTCTAATTTCATAATATTAATTAAAAAAATTAATATTAATAATTAATAATCAATAATTAAAATAATAAAATATATTATATATTAAAATTTATATTATATATTATAAGTGGATACACTCTAAAAAAATTACATAAGATATTAAAGATATTCTATATAATATTATATATCAAATCTAATTCACACCCTCACTTTTAAATAATTACATAAGAATAGGGGTCTTGCTTTGTTAAATAATTAAATAAGAATATGGTCTTGATTCTAAATTATATATATATATATATATATAAAAATTTATAGTATATATACAAGTACCTTATATTAAGTAAATATGATAAATATTGCATAAGAAAAATTAATTCTTTATAATACATATAAATCAAATAGAAGAAGAAATGGATTTAAATAATTAAATAGGAGAGCTATATATGGTAAAATCTAAAATATTATATTTATAGGGACCACACTATTTAAAAACTAATATAATATACTATAATATAATAAATTATTTAATAGAATATCGCTTTCAAATAATTACATTAAAAATTATATATAGAAAAACCTAAAATATTATATTTATACAGGGCCTCAATTTTCATAAATAATATAATCTATATAATATAATATCTATTTTAAATAATTAACAAAATTTATATAAGGAAAAACCAAAAATAGTTAAAATAGTATATTTATAGGCCCTCACTTATAAAAAATTATATAATAGATATTATTATTTTAATTTATAATATACATTAAAATGTATATTATATATTATCATTTATATTATACAAGATCATGAAGATGGTGATCATAATGATGATGATAGTGGTAAAGAAACTTAAATCAATCAGGTAAATGTCGAAAAATAATAAGATTATGATGAAATGACAACCACGTAGAAGACGGTGATGATCATTATGACAAGGATGGGGTGAATAGTGAAAACGACCACGGATAAGATGGGGATAACCACAATGATAAGGATGACATTTATGATGTCTATTACTATTACTATTAATTTAATAATAATAAAGTGTTAATAATCGAGTTTTTTTTTTATAAATCATAATAATAATATCAATTTTAGTAGTAAGATTAATATTGATGATAATGATGACGATGATGATGAAGATAACGATGGTAATGAAGTGAAATTAAGAACAAACCGGATATCTTTGCAAATATTATGAAATCCAAAAGAAAATAGATCTCCTTATTTGTTATCAAATAATGAATTACAATGTTTCCTAAATAGGAAAACAACTCCCAACTCGAGTTGCCAAGTAAACTCTAGCAAATTCTGACTAAATCTACTCTAGGTGGCGGAAATTACTATTTTTAGCAGTTTACTAAAACCTGCTATTCTTAGTAAGTTCGCATGCTTATTTCTACGGGCACAAAAATTTCCACGCATCTTCTACATCCCTAAATTAGTGGAATTTCCAACTTTCTAACACATAATGCAATTAATAGACTAAAATTAACTAATGCTCAAAAATAGGAAAAAACCGAACTATAACTTAAATCCTAATTTTCCGCCTCAAGATGGCAGATTTAGGGCCCGAAAATGCATCAAAACTTGCCCCAATCAGTAGGGCTGGTTTTCGCTGTGTTCGTCTCATCGAAACACGTGGTTTCAAAAAAAAAAGACTCAAACGGACACCCGGAACTCAAGTTATGACCTTGTCAAGTTCCTGCTAATTCTGGTGCATCATTCTCCCCTGCTTGAAAAAACGCAGCTCCTACAAGTTGTCTTCTTCAAACTGCTTCCATTTATCTGCATCCAACTTTTGAATCTCCCACTCTATGACCCAAGTATTGTCCTCTTGTTCTAGTCCTTTCCAGTGTACCAAATATTTGTTGTATTTCCCATTTCGTGTGTCCATTGTTTTCTTATCTAGAATCTGATCCACTTCTTCTTTCTTCTTCACGGAACCTGTTGCCTCCAATCTACTACTTCATCAATAGAATCCCCTTCTACACCATCCCCATGAAAAGAATACAAATCTAAAACATTAAACACTTGAGAAATATCAAAATTCCTGGAAATTCTACCTCATAAGCATTATCATTTATTTTTTCACGATTTTGTAGGGACCAATCTTCTTGTACTTCAGCTTGTTATAGGTTCCTCTTGGAAACCTTTCCTTCCATGTAGATATACCATAACCAACTCACCAATTGTAAATACCTTTCTCCGTCTATGTGCACATCTGCTATTTCTTTATACTTATCATTACTATTTTGCAGCTTCTTCCGCACTTCTTCCTGTAATTGTTGTATATGTTCGGAAAATGCTTTTGCATCATCACTGACTCTGCCATCAATTGGTAGTTGCACCAAATCTAACACCCCATTTGGATTACTCCCATACACAATTGAAAATGGAGACTTTCCTGTGGATCTGTTTATGGAACTATTATATGCAAACTCAACTTGTGGTAATGCTAAGTCCCATTGTTTGATTTTCCCCAACAATGCACCTTAACAAGTTTCCCAAACTCCTATTTACCACCTCTGTTTTCCCATCAATCTATGGATGATAGGCACTACTGAACTGTAGTTGAGTTCCAAATTTCTTCCATAAAGTCCACCAGAAGTGACTTAAGAACCTGGTGTCCCTATCTGAAGTAATAGTTTTTGGAACACCATGCAAACGAACAACTTCTCTGAAAAACAAATATGCTATGCCTGTTACATCACTTGTTTTCTTGCAAGAAATAAAATGAACCATCTTAGAAAACCTATCAACAACCACAAAAATTGAGTCATTACCTCGTTGTGTTTTTGGTAATCCCAAAACAAAGTCCATACTCAGATCTATCCATGACCCTTTAGGAATAGGCAATGGCATATACAACCCTGTATTCTGTGCATGGCCTTTTGAGACTTGGAAAATTTGACATCTTTCCACATATCTTACCACATCTCTTTTCAACTTTGGCCAATAGTATTTGTCTCTACCAAGGCTATCGTCTTATCTTTACCAAAATATCCAGCCAACCCTCTGCTATGCAACTCTTTCACTATATTCTCTCTCATAGACCCAACTGGAATACATAGTTGGCGTCCCTTGAATAGGTAGCCATCCTGTAAAATATACTCATCCAGGACATCTCCTGCATTGTCTAACAATGGACTAATTAGTCTTTCAACAATATCCTTGAAATCAGAATCAGAAGAATACAAACCCTTTATTGCTTCAAAACCCACCACCTCATTTTCCATAGTGGTAAAAAAAGTCACACGCCTACTCAATGCATCTGCAACTTGATTTTGTTTTCCAGATTTATGTTTTAGAGAAAAAGTATATCCCTATAAAAATGATACCCACTTTGCATGCCTACTATTCAACTTCTTTTGGGTATTCACATACTTCAGGGCTATGTGGTCTATAAATAACACAAACTCCTTAGGCACTAAGTAATGCCTCCAATGCCTTAATGCTTGTACAATTGCATAAAATTCCACATCATAAGTAGAGTAGTTCTTTCTTACCTCATTCAATTTCTCACTAAAGAAAGCTACTGGCTTTCCTCCTTGACTTAGAATAGCCCCAATACCCACATGTGAGGTGTCACAATCAACCTCAAACACTTTATCAAAATCTGGTAGTGCCAAAATGGGTGCCTCTGTCACCTTCTTCTTCAAGAATTGAAAACTATCCTCATTGCCTTTGTCCACAAAAACTCCCTTCCTTTTGTGTAATCTATTATAGGAGCTACAATACTGCTGAAATTTTTAATAAATTTTTTGTAAAATGTTGCTAGACCATGAAAGCTCCTTACCTCTGTTATACTCCGTGGAGTAGGCCATTCAATAATTGCCTTTATCTTTTCTGAGTCCATCTGTACCCCATCTGCTGAAATAATAAAGCCCAAGAATACCAAACTCTCTTGCATGAATGTGCACTTCTTCATATTTGCATAGAGTTTCTCTTTCCTTAACACTTCAAATACCAACCTTAGATGCCTCAAATGTTCTTCTTTAGTTTTACTAAAGATCAAGATATCATCAAAATAAACCACAACAAACTTACCATTATACTCCCGTAGCACGGTGTTCATCAATCTCATAAAAGTACTAGGTGCATTGGATAACCCGAATGGCATCACCAACCACTCATATAATCCATTTCCCGTCTTGAATGTTGTTTTCCACTCATCTCCTTCTCTGATCCGAATCTGATGATAACCACTTCGAAGATCAATCTTGGTGAAATACTTAGATCCAGCAAGCACATCCATCATATCATCAAGGCGAGGTATTGGGAACCGATACTTGATTGTAATTTTATTGATCGCTCTGCTATCCGTGCACATTCTCCATGTTCCATCCTTCTTTGGTGTTAATAAAGCTGGTGTTGCACACGGACTCATGCTCTCCCTTACGACCCCCTTTCGCACGAGCTCTGCCACTTGCCTATTCAACTCTGCATGCAATGTCGGGCTCATCCTATAAGCCACTTGATTTGGGAGTGAAGACCCTGGAATCAAATCAATGTGGTGTTGAATATCTCTTTTGGGTGGTAATCCATCTGGTAGCTCATCAGGAATAACATCTGAAAATTCTTCTATTAATTCTGATGTTTCTATTGGTATTTGAGCACTTACAAGTTCATCCTTATTTGCAACTAGTGCATAACAAAAACCGGTTGCCTTTTCCTCCTTCACAAATTCCTTTGCAGAAAGCATATTTTCAGCCTTCCCCTCTTCTTTAAGAGGTAGAAAAACTATTTTTGTGCCATCCTTCCAGAAAGTATAAGTATTCTTTCCCCCATCATGAATAACTTTTCTATCAAATTGCCATGGTCTTCCTAGCAGCATATGACATGCATCCATAGGGATAACATCACACCAAATCTCATCCTTATAACTGTTCCCAATAGAAAATCTTATTAAACATCTCTTATCAACAATAACTTCATTACCCTTCTTAAACCATGCAATACGATAAGGGTTAGGATTCTTCTCACAATGCAGACCCAATTTATCGACCATCTCATTTGAAACCATGTTCTCACAACTACCACCATCAATAATAACATTACATACCTTTCCTCTTGAAGTGCATCTTGTTCTGAAAATATTTGTACACAGCCATGCATCCCCTTGACCTCCTTTCTTGGAGCAATCATCGTCCTCTTGATCATTAGAGTTTCTCCAACATCTGGTGGGATTTCCAGGTCTTGTTCATCTTCTACTTGCTCAGCTTCAACAAGATTTACTCTTGGAGCATCTCCTTGCCTTTTTTCATGTGTATAAGTATGTGGGCATTCAAAAGCTCGATGCCCTTCTTCACCACATTTGTAACAAACAAATGGTCTTCGTGGAGCCTCCCATCCTCTATTGCCAGCATATCCTCTACCCCTAGGAAATCCTCTGCCTCTTTGTTGATTTTGGAAATCTTGTCTCGTATCCTCTTGCTTTTCCAATCCACGAGATGATTCTCCCCTACCTTGGCTGAAACCAGCTCATCCCCAAAAGGAAGTTGAGGCCCCCTATTCATTCCAGGTGATCTCCTAAAACTTTGATGATTTTGTTTTCCTCAGCCTTTAAGGCTAATTGATAGGCATCCTCCATGCTTTTAATCCTATGCATACTTATCTCATCTTGAATAGAAAATTTTAATCCATTAACATACCTTGCAGCCATTTGTTCCTCAGTTTCTTCATGCTCTACATGAATGGACAACTTATAGAACTCATCTGTGTATTCTTGCCTTTGTTTGTAAGTTACTGTCGAGATTACGAAACCTCCTATAAAGGGTTTGTGCATAATCCACAGGGAGAAATTTATCTTTCAGCTTCTTCTCCATCTTACTCCACATCCTAATTCTTTCTTTCCCCTTTCTTGACCACTCTTTCTGTAGGTGATCCCACCATAACATAGCATGACCTTTCAATTTCGTGCATGCAAATTTTACCTTCTTTTCTTCTGACATAGTCTTCCACTCAAAAAATTTCCCATGCTAGTCAACCAGTCTATTAGCTCCTCTGGTTTTAGACTACCACCATACTCTGAAACATCAACTCTTATCCCATCATTCTTTCCTTCTAATGCTCGAAGCATCCTTTCTTCAAAAGCTAATGGTGGTGCTTGCGTTTCCTCCTCTTCACAAACTTCTTCTTCATCTGTGTCATCTCCACCTTGATTTCCTCTCTGGGTTATCATTGCAGCAAGCGCAACAACTTGTCTCTGCAGATCTTGCATATTTCTATTCATCTATGCAATACCACCTCCTCTTCCTCTTCCTCTTCCTTTAAAATTTTTTAAAATAAAAATACTTGAACCAACTCGATGCAGATAATGTAGTGAAATTAAGAACAAACTAGATATGCTGCAAATATTATGAACTCCAAAAGAAAATAGATCTCCTTCTTTGTTATCAAATAATGAATTACAATGTTTCCTAAATAGGAAAACAACTCCCAACTCGAGTTTCCAAGTAAACTCTAGCTAACTCTGACTAAATCTACTCTAGGTGGCGAAATTACTATTTTTAGCAGTTTACTAGAACCTACTATTCTTAGTAAGTTTGCATGCTTATTCCTACGGGCACAGAAATTGCCACGCATCTTCTACATCCCTAAATTAGAGGAATTTCCAACTTTCTAACTCATAATGCAATTAATAGACTAAAATTAACTAATGCTCAAAAATAGGAAAAAACCGAACTATAACTTAAATCCTAATTTTCAGCCTCAAGATGGCAGATTTAGGGCCCGAAAACATGTCAAAAACTTGTCCCAACCAGTAGGGCCAGTTGCTGCTACGTTCGTCTCATTGAAACACGTGGTTTAAAAAAAAAAAAGGGACTCAAACGGACACCCGAAACTCAAGTTATGACCTTGTCAAGTTCCTGCTAATTAAATCGGTGCATCGGATGGTAATGATAATGATGGTGGTGATAGTGATAGTGGTGATGATAATGACGAGGATGATGATGATGGTGATAAAGATGAGAATGATGATGACAATGATTATATCGATCGTAAAAAGATGACAATAACTATGATAATGATGAAAACAAAAACAACATCGGCGATGATGATTGTGGCGATGATGACAAGGATAATGATCTTTGGTTGAAATGATAGTGGTGATAATAATGATTGGGAATGATTATATCGATCATAAAAAATGATGACAATGACTATGATGAAGATGAAAACAAAAACAACACTGAAGATGATGACGATTGTGATGATGATGATGGTGGAAATGATAGTGGTGATAATAATGATGGGGATGATGATGATGAAAAATGAAGATGAAAATGGTTATGAAAATGATTATGTTGATCGTGAAAATGATGACTGATTATGATAGCAATGAAAATTTTAAAAAATGCTAAAGATGATGATGATTGTCAAAATGACAATGATTAAGATGACGATAATGACGATATTACTAATAATATTAGTAAAATTATATTAATAATGTTTTATCAACAATAATGACAATGATTATGTGGGATGAAATTCAACATCATTAGATCACGTGCTTTGCAACACACGAAAAACTTGGGCCAAGATACAATGGATGTCGATGTTAGATATAATGTACATAATAATGGTGTGCGAGGAGACAACATTACGAAAAACACGAGCAAGAAGAAGAAGAAGAATGCGAGAATAATCATTTACGGGAGGCATCAATAAACAAACCTAGAAGAAGCGAGAATGCAAAAATTACATATTGAGATAGAACAAAATATATTTGATCCCGGTGGAATGGTTGGGAGAGTTTTTAATACCATCCAAATGATTTCTTGATGTGGTCTTGATAACCTTTGTTCACCGAACATGTGTTATACTAGTCAAGAATGCTACTTTGGAATAAAATTTTCTTGAACATTTGAAGGAACTCTGCATACTAGATGCCAATAAGAGAAAGGTCATCATTGATTTTAAACATAAAAAATATGGATCCTAGGTCACAAGAACCCGAGAAATTGCAAAATTAACTCAAGTTGAGGAAATGTTCATAGCCCGTGTCAACCCAATCCTATAAGTGACACATGTGACAGGAAGTCAATATAAATATAAAGGTCACATGATAAGTTTTCCTCAAGAAGTAAAATAAATCACTAATATTTTTAAGTATAGATTGAAAGATTTGATGATGATTATTGTTTGGAGGAGAGATCAGTGTGGAACAAATTACAACTTTACATTCAATAGGGAGAAAGTTCACAATGCATTGAAATATAAAATAGAACATGATAAGTTCTATTCAGATGTTTAGATCGATGAAAATGCTATAAATGAACTTCCACCTCATTCTGATGAAAATTTATTCGAGGAGTTGAACTCAGTGCATATGGAGTTTGATTCTGACGCAAATGAATGTTGTATTTCTAGGTCGACCATAGAGAGAAGATGAAGAAAATATAATTATTCGTACAACATAAATAGTTTCTAAACCACCCAATGCCCCAAGGGAGATGGAATTAATCCATACATGGGTGAATAACCCTCACGCAGACCCTAGAACACTAATTGATTGGCCAGGGATAGGATCATCTCCTATCAATGAGTATGTGACAATAGGATTACTTGATATGGCATTCCATACATTTTTTCATGATGGAAAATGTTACTAGCTAGAAGCTGCATTGGTTAAGGCGAGGATTTCTCCATGAATTTTTAAGACATTTATTTCCATATAGGGACCAATGTGGCCAACATCCCGATTCGGGTATTACATGATGAACATGATCATGAGACATTGTGTACAAAACTTCGTCTGGAGAGTTTGTTAAGAAAAAAATCAAGATGTGCTTTAATCACCATTAATGAGTTATGTGAGCATATGTAAAATGTTCTTGATTCTAATGCGGTTGATCGCTTGATGCATTAGGAACATCTTTGAGGGGTATGAGGTCTTATAGGGAAAAAATCATAGTGAATTGAGGACATGTTGCATCAAATCAGATCACCAACCATATTTTTCACATTGAGCAAAACCTATATGTATTTACCTTATCTACATGCATTAATACCTGGAATGCTGCCGGATAATCCATGGGAAGCACGAAATTGGTGAAGGAAAAGTGTCATCATATATCCACATATAATGGCACATTATATGCACTTGCGACATACACTTTTAAAAAAGGACCCGTGCGTACTTAAATAATTTAATTTATTAAACTCTCGAGTGTGGGAAAGTAAATAATTTAATTTGTTAAATTCTTGGGTGAGGTAGAAAACACTTTAGTAAATTAATTTTTTAATTTAATTCTTTGGGAAGTTACATAAATAAAATTAAACAGGGAAGTTAAATTCTCCGGTGTGGGGAAGTAAATAATTTAAAGGTTAAACAATTTAAAGGTAAAAAATACTTTAATAAATTAATTTTTTAAATTATTGGGTGTGGGGAAGTGAATTATATTTAAAAATTAAAGTAAATAAATTGTTTAAACAAGTAAAAAATAATTAATAATTTAATTTGCTCATTTATATATATTGAGTGGAGGAGTCTAATTTTTTTGCCTATGAAATATAAGGGCCTCACTTTTAAATAATTACATAAGAATATGGCTTTTAAATTAGATTATAAATATTATAATTTTAATTTATAATATACATATAATTTTATATTATGTATTGTCATTTATATTATATATGTTTTCTAATTTCATAATATTAATTAAACAAATTAATACTAATAATTAATAAATAAAATAATAACATATAATATATATTAAAATGTATATTATATATTATAAGTGGATACATTCTTTAAAAATTACATAAGATATTAAAGACATAAGAATAGGGGTCTTGTTTTTAAATAATTACATAAGAATATTGCTTTTAAATTAGATTATATATAATATAATTTTAATTTATAATATACATTATAATTTATAGTATATATTATCATTTATGTTATATATGATTTCTAATTTCATAATATTGATTTATCAAAAATTAATACTAATAATTAATGATAAAAATAATAAAATATAATATATATTAAAATATAATATATATTAAAATATATTTTTTTACATATATTATATATAGGAATACTCACTTTTAAATAATTACATAAGAATATGGCTTTTAAACTAGATTATAGATATTAAATTTTAATTTATAATAAATATTATTTATATTATATATGTCTCAATTTTAAATAATTACATTAATAATATTAATAAAAAAAAACACTTTAGTAATTGAATTTGTAAATTTAATAACTATATAGTGAAAAATTTAAAATATTATACTTATAAGGGCCTCACATTTAAATAATTACATAAGAATATGGCTTTTAAACTAGATTATATATATTATAATTTTAATTTATAATAAATATTAAAATTTATATTATATATGTTTTCTAATTTCATAATATTAATTAAACAAAATTAATACTAATAATTAATAATTAAAACAATAAAATATAATATATATTAAAATTTGTATTATATATTATAAGTGGATACACTCTAAAATAATTATATAAGATATTAAAGTAATTTTATATAATATTATATATCAAATCTAATTCACGCCCTCACTTTTATAAAATTACATAAGAATAGGGGTCTTGCTTTTAAATAATTACATAAGAATATGGTCTCGATTTTAAATTATATTATATATATTATAATTATAATTTATAATATATATTAAAATTCATAGTATATATACAAGTACCTTATATTAAGTAAATATAACAAATATTGCATAAGAAAAATTAATTACCGGTAATACATATAAATTAAATAGAAAAAGAAGTAGATTAAAATAATTAAATAGGAAAACTATAGAGGGGAAAATCTAAAATATTATATATTGAAAAAATAAAATATTATACTTATAGTGACCTCACTTTTAAAAAAATAATATAATATACTATAATATAATAAATTATATAATAGAATATCACTTTCAAATAATTACATTAAAAAATTATATATAAAAAACATGAAATATTATATTTATAAATGGCCTTAATTTTAAATAAATAATATAATATAATAATAATATATATAATATAATATCACTTTTAAATAATTAACAAAAATTATATAAGGAAAAACCAAAACTAGTTAAAATAGTATATTTATAGGCCTTCACTTCTAAAAAATTATATAAGAGATATTATTATTTGAATTTATAATATACATTAAAATTTATACTATATATTCTCATTTATATTATATATGATCATGAAGATGATACAGTGGTCAAGAAACTTAAATCAATCATGAGAATTTCGAAAAGACTAAGATTATGATGAAATGACAACCACGTTGAAGATGGTAATGATCATTATGACAAGGATGAGGTGAACAAGGATAAATAAGTCGATGATGATTGTGAAGATGACAAAAAGCACAATGATGATGGTGGAAATGATAGTGGTAATAATAATTATGGGGAATGATTATATCGATCATAAAAAATGATGACAATGACTATGATAATGATGAAAACGAAAACAACACTGAAGACGATGACGATTGTGACAATGATGATGGTGTAAATGATAGTGTTGATAATAATGATGGGGATGATGATGATGACCATGAAAATGACAATGGTGATGAAAATTATTATATCGATCATGAAAATGATGACTGATTATGAGGGAAATGAAAATAAAAAAACCACTAAAGACAATGACGATTGTGAAAATGACGACGATTAAGATGACGATAACGATGATATTACTAATAATATTATAATAATAACGTTTTATTAACAATAATGACAATGATTATGGGGAGGAAATTCAACATCATTGTATCGTATGCTCCAAACACCTGAAAACTTTTGCCAAGATATAATGGATGTAAATGTTAGAGATAATGAAGATAATAATTATGTGCAAGAGGAGACAACATTACAAAAACATGAGCAATGAGAAGAAGAATGCAGAATAATCATTTACAAGAGGCATCAAAAAACAAACCTAGAAGAAGAAGAATGTAAAACTTGTATATTGAGATAGAAATAAATATATTTGATCCCAAAGGAATGGTTGGGAGATATTTGAATACCGTCAAAATAATTTATCAACATGGTCTTGATAACCTTGCTTCACCGATCATGTGTTATATTAGTCAAAAATGCTACCTTGGAATAAAAGTTTCTTGAACACTTGAAGGACCCATGCGTACTAGATGCCAACAAGAGAAAGGTCATCATTGATATTAAACATCAAACAATATGGATCCCGGGCCAACCACGAGAAATTAAAAAATTAACTCAACTTGAGGAAATGTTGGTAACCCATGTCAACCCAATTCTTTAAGTGACACATGTGACAAAAGGTCAATATAAATATAAAGGTCACAAGATAAGTTTTCTGAAGAAGTTAAAGAAATTACTAATATTTTTCCATATAGATTGAAAGATTTTCCGATGATTATTATTTGGAGGAGAGATCGGTGTGGAACAAATTACAACGTTATAGTCATAGATAGCAAGATCACAATGCGTTTAAATATAAAATAGAACATGATAAGTTCTATTCAGATGTTCAAATTGCTGAAAATGCTATGAATGAACTTCCACCTCATTCCGATGAAAATGTATTTGAGGAGTTAAAATCAGTGCATATGGAGTTTGATTCTAATGCAAACGAAGTTGTATTTCTAGGTCTGACAATAGAGACAGATGAAGGAAATATAATTATTCATACAACATCAATGGTTTCTAAACCACCCAATGCCCCAAGGGAGATGGAATTAATCCATACATGGGTGAATAACCCTCATGTAGACCCTAGAACACTAATTGATTGGCAAGGGATAGGATCATCTCCTATCAATGAGTATGTGACAATAGGATTAGTTTATATGGCATTCCCTACTTTTTCGTGATGGAAAATGTTACTAGCTAGAACAGCGGTTAAGACGAAGATGTCTCCATGAATTTGTAAAACATTTATTTCGATAGAGGGATCACCAATTTGGCCGACATCCATGATTGAGGTATTACATTATGAACATGATCATGATACAACGTGCATAAAACTCATCTATGCAATGTTTCTTAAAAAAACCTCCAAGATATGCTAATCACCATTAATGAGTTATGTGAGCACATGCAAATTGTTCTCCATTCTAATTTGGTTGATTGTTTGATGTGTTTGAAACATCTTTGAGGGGTACGAGGTCTTATTGGGAAAAATTTGATGGTGAATTGTGAGGACATGTTGCATCAAATCAGATCTCTAACCATATTTTTAACATTGACTATAACCTATATGTATTTACCTTATCTACATGCATTAATACCTGGAATGCTTTGCCGGATAATCCATAGGAAGCATGAAATTGGTGAAGGAAAAGTGTCATCAAATATCTTCATATAATGGCACATTATATGCACTTGCACATACACTTTTCGAGAAAGGAGATATTACAAAAGGAACCATGCGTACTTAAATAATTTTATTTATTAAACTCTCGAGTGTGGGAAAGTAAATAATTTAATTTGTTAAATTCTTGGGTGAGGTAGAAAACACTTTAGTAAATTAATTTTTTAATTTAATTCTTGAGGAAGTTACATAAATTAAATTAAACAGGGGAGTTAAATTCTCCATGTGGGGAAGTAAATAATTTAAAGGTTAAACAATTTAAAGGTAAAAATACTATAATAAATTAATTTTTAAATTATCGGGTTTGGGGAAGTGAATTATATTTAAAAATTAAAGTAAATAAATTGTTTAAACGAGTAAAAAACATTCAATACTTTAATTTGCTCATTTATATATATTGAGTGGAGTATGATTTTGTGCCCGTGAAATATAAGGGCCCTCATTTTTAAATAATTACATAAGAATATGACTTTTAAACTACATTATATATATTATATATTGTCATTTATATTATATATGTTTTTTGTAATTTCATAATATTAATTAATCAAAATTAATACTAATAATTAATAATTAAAATAATAAAATATAATATATATTAAAATCTATATTATATATTATAAGTGGATACACTCTAAAAAAATTAAATTACATAAGATATTACGAGACATAAGAATAGGGGTTTTGTTTTTAATAATTACATAAGAATATGGCATTTAAATTAGATTATATATATTATAATTTTAATTTATAATATATATGTTTTCTAATTTCATAATATTAATTAAAAAAATTTAATACTAATAATTAATAATTAAAACAATAAAATATAATATATATTAAAATTTATATTATATATTATAAGTGGATACACTCTAAAAAAATTACATAAGATATTAAAGGAATTTTAAATAATATTACATATCAAATCTAATTCACGCCCTCACTTTTATAAAATTACATAAGAATTGGGGTCTTGCTTTTAAATAATTACATAAGAATATGATCTCGATTTTAAATTATATTATATATATGATAATTATAATTTATAATATATATTAAAATGTATACTATATATACACTACCTTATATTAAGTTAATATAATAAATATTGCATAAGAAAAATTAATTACATGAATACGAGATAAATTAAATAGAAAAAGAAATGGGTTAAAATAATTAAATAGGAAAACTATATAGTGGAAAGTCTAAAATATTATATAGGGAAAAACTAAAATATATCTTTATATGGACCTCACTTTTAAGAAAATAATATAATATACTATAATATAATAAATTATATAATAGAATATCACTTTCAAATAATTACACTAAAAATTATATATATAAAACATGAAATATTATATCTATAAATTCCTTAGTTTTAAATAAATAATATAATATCATAATATATATAATATAATATTGCTTTTAAATAATTAACAAAAGGTATATAATTAAAAACTAAAAATAGTTAAAATAGTATATTTATAGGCCCTCACTTCTAAAAAATTATCTAATAGATATTATTATTTTAATTTATAATATACATTAAAAGTTATACTATATATTCTCATTTATATTATACAAGATCATGAAGATGGTGATCATAATGATGATGATAGTGGTCAAGAAGCTTATATCAATCATGAAAATGTTGAAAAATACTAAGATTATGATGAAATGACAACCACATCGAAGACGGTGATGATCATTATGACAAGGATGAGGTGAAAAATGACAATGACCACGGTTAAGATGGGGATAACCATGATGATAAGGATGACATTTATGATGTCTATTACTATTACTATTAATATAATAATAATATAGTGTTAATAATAAGAGTTTTTTATTTTTATAAATCATAATAATAATATCAATTTTAGTAGTAAGATTAATATTGATGATAATGATGATGATGACGATGACGATGACATGATGGTAACGCGACAATGATGGTGGTTATAGTGATAGCGGCGATAATAATGACAAGGATGTTGATGATGACAAAAAGATGAGAATGATGATGACAATGATTATATTGATCATAAAAAATGATGACAATGAATATGATAACGATAAAAAAAAACAACACCGAAGACAATGACGCGATTGTGTCGATGACGATAAGGACAATGATGATGGTGGAAATGATAGTGGTAATAATAATGATGGGGAATGATTATATCAATCATAAAAAATGATGAAAATGACTACGATAATAATGAAATCAAAAACAAAACCGAAGACGATGAAAATTGTGATGATGATGATGAGGACAATGATGATGGTGGAACCGATAGTGGTGATAATAATGATGGGGATGATGATGATGATAACAAAAATGACAATGGTGATGAAAATGATTATATCGATCTTGAAAATGATGACTGATTATGAGGGCAATGAAAATGAAAAAAACACTAAAGATGATGGCGATTGTGAAAATGATGACAATTAAGATGAAGATAACAATGATATTACTAATAATATTAATAATATTCTAATAATAATGTTTTATTAACAATAATGACAATGATTATGGGAGAGGAAATTCAACATCATTGTATCGCATGCTCCAAACATCTAAAAACTTGTGCCAAGATACAATGGATGTCAATGTTAGAGATAATGAAGATAATAATTGTGTGTAAGAGGAGATAACATTACAAAAATGATGAGCAATTAGAAGAAGAAGAATGCAGAATAATCATTTATAGGAGGCATCAACAAACAAACCTAGAAGAAGAAGAATGCAAAAATTGTATATTGAGATAGAACAAAATATATTTGATCCCAATGGAATGGTTGGGAGAGATTTCAATACCATCCAAATAATTTATCGCAATGGAATGGTTGGTCTTGATAACCTTGCTTCACCGATCATGTGTTATATAAGTCAAGAATTCTACCTTGGAATAAAAGTTTCTTGGACACCGAACGACCCGTGTGTACTAGATGCCAACAAGAGAAAGGTCATTATTGATTTTTAACATCAAACAATATGGATCTTGGGCCACAACCACCAGAAATTGCAAACTTAACTCAAGTTGAGGAAATGTTGATAGCCCATGTCAACCCAATCCTTCAAGTGACACATGCAATTGGAGGTCAATATAAATATAAAGGTCACATGATAATTTTTCCTCAAGAAGTAAAATAAATTACTAATCTTTTACCGTATAGATTGAAAGATTTGCCGATGATTATTGTTTGGAGGAGAGATCGGCGTGGAACAAATTACAACTTTGCAATCAATAGAGAGCAAGTTCACAATGCATTGAAAAATAAAATAGAACATGATAAGTTCTATTCATATTTTCAGATCGATGAAAATGATATGAATGAACTTCCACCTCATTCTGATGAAATGTATTTATGGAGTTGAATTCAGTGCATATGGAGTTTTATTCTGATGCAAATGAAGTTGTATTTCTAGGTCCGACCATAGAGATAGATAAAGGAAATACAATTATTCATACAACATCAATGGTTTCTAAACCACCCAATGTCCCAAGGGAGATGGAATTAATCCATACATGGTTGACTAACCCTCATGTAGACCCTAAAACACTAATTTATTGGCCGGGGATAGGATAGTCTCCTATCAATTAGTATGTGACAATAGGATTACTTGATATGGGATTCCCTACTTTTTTTCGTGATGGTAATTGTTACTAGCTTTAGAAGCATGGTTAAGATGAGGGCGTCTCCATGAATTTTTAAAACATTTATTTCGATAGAGGGATCACCAATTTGGCCAACATCCCCAGATTGAGGTATAACATGATGAACATGATCATGAGACATCGTGCACAAAACCCGTTTACGGTGTTTGTTAAAAAAAACCTCCAAGATATGCTAATCACCATTAATGAGTTATGTGAAAACATGCAAAATGTTCTCAATTCTAATCTGGTTGATTGTTTGATGCGGTTCGAACATCTTTGAGGGTACGAGGTCTTATTGGGAAAATTTTCATGGTAAATTGTGAGACATATTGTATAAAATCAGATCACCTACCATATTTTTCACATTGAGCAAAACCTATATGTATTTAGCTTATCTACGAGGATTAATACTTGCAATCTTTGCACGGATAATCCACAGGAAGCACAAACTTGGCAAAGGAAAAGTGTCATCAAATATCCACATATAATGGCACATTATATGCACTGCGACATACACTTTTCCAAAAGGAGATATTACAAAAGGACTGTGTGTGTACTTAAATAATTTAATTTATTAAATTCTCTTGTGTGGGAAGTAAATATTTTAATTTCTTAAATTCTCGAGTGAAGTAAAAAACACTTTAGTAATTTAATTTTTAATTTAATTCTTAGGGAAGTTACATAAATTAAATTAAACAAGGAAGTTAAATTCTCCAGAGTGTGAGGAAGTAAATAATTGTGGTGCCGGCTAACATGCCCACACGAGATCCAAGAATAACTTTGGGTTTAGTGAGAAAAATTATGAAATAATTTTTTTATTAGATTCCGATTATAAGAATTTTAAACAATTACAAGGCATCGGAGATGTTTATCATTCCATTAAGACCGCCTCAATTTACAAAATTAATATTACATTTTCGTTCCTTTCACCAACAAGGTTCTAAAGTTTTATTTAAGAAAACTTCATTAGCTTTTCAAAACATGACTCCATTAATCCCAATTAAATTAAATTATTTAAAGACCCTTAATTAAATTTTAAAATTTAATAAGGCAAGACCCAAAATCTTGTAGCTCAAAGTCATACATATAAAATAATTAGTTACTTTCTTAAAGGGTCAAGTGTGCACAACTTTTGCTAGCCCCCCATCTAACATTACACACCCCTTTTATTTCTATTTTTCATTCCCACCTAAAACCCCATCACTTAAGTGATGTAGGGTACATCCTCCACCATTGGATCTAATATTTCCTAGCCCTTAGATTTAGGTTTGACAAAGAAACCCTAGAAATCTTTATAGATTGTCATATATTATTTTTTTTTCTAAACCAAATCTCTCATTTCTTTTGCTTTTTACTTGCAGGTTAAGGGAGAAGGGAGAAGGAGGTCAAGCCATGGAGGCCATTATAGTCATGGGAGCTTTACTTGATCAAATTTTGGGCTTAAGACTTTATTGGAAGAATTTTCCTTGCAGGTTCAATGTGTACGTATGGATCTGCATAAATTTTAATCATTTTGGGTTACTTAGAATGATATGCGCACAACTATGTGTGTGTGTGTGTGTGTGTGTGTGTGTGTGTGTGTGTGTGTGTGTGTGTGTGTGTGTGTGTGTGTGTGAATGGCCGTGGAAGAGGAAGACAAAAATCCCAGGCCATATATAGGTCGGAAATAGAGATCAATGGCTGCGAATGATAATCTCGGGTTTCATTTTTTTATTTGTTGAAATCGGTTCTTGAGAAAATGTATTTATGTACAGTGGGGAGTCTGTGTTAATGGGGGGAGGGGTATCAACCCCACCCCCACCCCATATAAGTATATGGGTTGGGGGTGGGGTCGGCGCCCCCCCCAACCATTAAAACACTAATACCTAAGTGGTCGCGACCAGCACTCAGGCGACCAAGTGCTCTTACCAAAATAATTTGTATTTTAAGTTTTTACCTTTTTTCATTTATTAATATTACTTTTTCTTTTTCTTAGTCGATTTAGGGGTGGTTATTAATTTTGAATAATAACATTTATATTCTAGTATTTCAAAAGAAACTATGAACCTATTAATTTCTAATAATAAAATAGGTATAATTATTAAATGTGAAAATAACGAAAATATATTGTGAGTACATATATCCAATATAACATAATATAATTAAGTAAAAAAAACATTTAATAATTTGGTTTCCCATTAAGATTAGGGAATGGTGGATAGAGTATAAGATTTAAACATTACAATATTACAATAGCATGGGTAAGTATTTTGCATACATCTAGGAATTTGTAGCAATGTCCAAATTTTCACATATATCAACTTTCAATAATCTACTACTTCAAGTTCATTTAGGTGATTATTTTAAGGTAAAATTAGTTGTGATTCATAACTTTGCTTACAATAAATCCAAAAACAACAAAGAGGGGATTTATATTAATGAACCAATTTTATGTAATCATTTTATACCACTAGTTGGATAAAGGAGGACAAACCATTTTTAATGAAACTTATTTGAATATTCAAGTAACAAGGATTTTCAATAATGTCATTAATAAATATTCATTTCCCATCTAAAAGCAAAAATCTATAAACAATGAACTCCTAAACTTAAATTTAGATTTGAAAGAACTTAATTTCCATTTATAAGATCTTTGCAAGACTCATATTCACGTGAAATAATGTAGATAAATATAAGCCATTTCCAAGAATGAATACATTATTACAATTTCTTCCACTCTAAGTGGGTAAACTACAAGGAAGTTTCACATGGTCATCAACAAGACTCCAATGCTCCAAACACCAATAGGGTAGCTCCTCCAAAAGTTTTCTTGATTCACAACAAAATAGGGGGAGAGGCAACGCTCTCCACCCAACCAATATACCCAATGGAGAAGAGAAGCCATCCTCTCCATTGGCCCCCGAGCCCCAACCGCATTACAATAGGAGAAGATCTCAACTCATGGAAACTACTAGCTTCCACAATGCATGACAAATAACTTCACATTCATTCCATTTACATACGAAACACAACAACAACTCAACAAGAAGAAAACAACAAAGCAACAAGATCACAAGGATTTTCAAGAAAGCTAAAAGATTAAGACCTATGGGGAGGCCACTTATGCCTCCCAATGGGGATGGGTGCCACCTAAAATCCTCCAATGCAAAGCACAATACCCCTAACAACTCTTATGCCCCCTCAAGTACACCTTATCCCTCCATCCACTCTTATGCCTCCCTCAACTCTTATGGCTCCCTCAAGTAAGAACAAGAAGTAAAATGCAAGCATCTCTCATACTAGGTGGGCACCCAACCCAAACTCCCTCCTCAAGATGATGATCTCTTATGCCTCCCTCAAATAGACTCCCCATAGTCTTGTCCCACTCCCAACTTAGGCTGTAACGCCCACTAAAACGCCCGAAAGAGACTCAAGAACAACCTAGGTTAAGTTAGAAAAGATTACGGAATAAGTTTTTTTGAAATGTGTGCCCGCATACAAGCTTGAAGCTACAATTTTCACGATAATGTTTCAATGTCAATGATATTTAATAATTAATAATTTCCCATTTTAACTAATTATTAAGTCCGCATTAAAACAAATAAGTACATTTCATCCAACCAATATTTAGTTCACTTTAAGCGTTAATTTAATAAAAATTAAATTCCTACTATAGTTAAATATTCCACAAATAAATAAATAACAAGGTCCATTTTACATGAGGTTAGAATAAACATCCCCTTACCTCATAAAGTGACCCTTTAAAAGTCAACTCATGCTTTAAAATTTAGATATTTAAATAAAAAGGTAATTTCCCACTCATCCATCCTCCACCTACTTTTTGTAGGGGTGATTCTCATCCCTTGGATGGATTCAATCTAGGCCCTTGATGTGGAAAAAGGGTACCCAACCCTAAACATCCTTATGAAGCTTCCTTTCTCATCTCATTTGATTCATTCTTTCTCTTTGTTTTTGCAGGTTGATGGAGGAGGAAAGGAAGCCATTGGAGGTCACTCCAAGCTTTTGTAAAGGCTTGCAATTTTCCTTGTTTCGTATTTTGTGCATACCCTCATCTAGGGTTTCAAAGGATGTATTTATATTATTTTACTCATATTTTTGTTATATTTACCCAAATGGGTATATGGGTATTTTCCATTTTATTGACATAGTTAAGATCTGATATGTGTTATCATTTAGGTAAGTGAATATATATATATATATATATGTATTTCTTTATTAAATAAACCCAAAATTTTATTATTGTTTAAATATATTTATTTAAAACATAAACCTGAAAATTAAATTTATATATATATATATATATATATATATATATATATATATAGTCTAGCCACGACTTAATCTTTATACAACACGCCTTAAAAAAAAAAAAAGAGCAAACAAAATTTACATTATTTAGTTAACATGATTTTTCAAGGTTTGTTGGGGGTTGGGGGGGGCCGCCGACCCCACCCCAACCCTTCCCCATTCTCCCAATTAAAATAGTCGTAGTTTTTGGGGTTTAATCCCAAACATTATACTTTAATTTAAGTTCATTTTTCATTGGGTACTTTATTTCTCCCTTCTTCTTTTTATTTAACCTTTTATATTTATACTTCCCTTTTTCCACGTTTTTTTCTTTTTTTTCTTTTTTTTTTTTTTTTTTTTAAAAGTAATATTTATAAACTTAAATATATGAATAATTATTATATATATATATATATATATAATATAGGAATATGAATAATATTAATCTTAATGTTATTGTCATTAATTATTATTATTTGTATTATTAATATGACCAACTAACTAAAATCTTATATTATAAATTATTATTATATATATATCCTTTAAGTTTGATAGTAATGGTTTGTGGAGTAAAATTAATCTTGTTTCATTTTTTTTTTTATAATAATTTGATCATCACTTTATACAATCAAAAGAGACTAAGGTTCAAAGGTAACCATTTTTTATTTATTTATTTATTTATTTATTTACCATTTGTTTAATGAAGGAAAATAGAAAGGAAATTCCATTTATTAACAAGGTAACAAGCAAACGATTTCTTCTTTTCTTTTCTTTTTTTTTTGGTTTGTTTTTGTCCTCTTTTAAATTTCTTCCAAAATTACATGTGAAATTTAAACCTTCTTTCAACAATGTAAGGAATTGAACAAAATAGTTTAACTTTTCCAATACATGCTTTCCAAGTAACACGATGATATGTAACTTTTCATAATACAAATTTCCTAACAATCCACAAGAGATTTTACAACAACATTTCCATTAATATATTCTAAACAAGAGCAAGAACAACACACCAAATGAAGGTTTTCATTCCACTAAAAGAGTAACAACTGTTTTTCCAATTCACCCTTTTTTATCAAAGGAATAAGGAAGAGGTTTAATAACTATCAAATGCAAGTATAATATGAAAATGCATCTTTCTTTTCTATTTTCAAACTAACTTTACCATAACATTCTTTCTTCTTTCTTTTCTTATTTGTGTCTTTCCACATGCAATGCATTATCAAAAATAACTATTTGAATACAACTTCCCTTCACAAATTCATTACAATGTCCTCCACTTGATGTGGGAAACCATCCTAAAATTGTAGATAAATAATGAGCTACATTATTACAATTTCTTCCACTCTAGGTGGGTAAAAATACAAGAAGTTTCACATGGCCATCAACAAGACTCCAATACCCCAAACACCAACATGGTAGCTCCTCCAAAAGTTTGCTTGATTCACAACAAAATAGGGGGAGAGGCAACGCTCTCCACCCAACCAAGATACCCAATGGAGAGGAGAAGCCATCATCTCCATTGGCCCCCGAGCCCCAACCACATCACAATGGGAAAAGATCTCAACTCATGGCAACCACTAGCTTCCACAATACTTGACAAATAATTTCACATTCATTCTATTACATACAAAACACAACAACAGCTCAACAAGAACAAAACAACAAATCAACAAGATCACAAGGCTTATCAAGAAAGCCAAAAGAGTAAGACCTATGGGGAGGCCACTTATGCCTCCCAATGGGAATGGGTGCCACCTAAAAATCCTCCAATGCAAAACACAATACCCCTAACAACTCTTATGCCTCCCTCAAGTACCTCTTATCCCTCCATCCACTCTTATGCCTCCCTCAACTCTTATGGCTCCCTCAAAGTAAGAACAAGAAGAAAAATGCAAGCATTTCTCATACTAGGTGGGCACCCAACCCAAACTCCCTCCTCAAGAAAATGATCTCTTATGCCTCCCTCAAATAAACTCCCCATAGTCTCCTCCCACTCCCAACTTAGGCATTCTACCCATTCCCAACAAGCATTTCAAAGAAACAACAACATCCAACACAACATATACACACATACATATAATAATAACATAATATAAACAAAGGTGAAGCTCCTACCTTTCCATGGTAGAGCTTGTTCCAAGTATGAAGTTCCAAACCCCTCCAAAGATCAAGCAAGCATCCACAAGCTCAAACAAAAATTCCAACAAGTATCAACAAGCTCCAAAAATCCACAAACTCCTTCAAAATCCTCTACTCTCCAAAAATACAAGAGACTAAAAAAATGAACATCCAACCCCAAAACAAGCAACAAGAATTCAATAAAATAGAGAAAAGGAGAGGGAGGGGTGATGTGGCTCCAAGTAAGATGCCACCTCATTTCCTCTCCACTCCACATCACTTGGTCAACCTCATATTCCAATGCACAATTAATGAGTGGTTGGAGGAATGACAAGCACCTTACACACTCCATCTAAGCCCACTCCCCAAAGGACAAAATTAAATTTTTGAAATAAAGTGCAATTAATATTTTACCTTTTCATCCCCCAAAACACCTAAAAGACCCTAAATTTGACCTCTCAACCCATAGGTAGGGTTGGCATGGGCTTTTAAGAGGTGTGGGACAAGTTTGACTTGTCCCACAAGCTTCCAAATTTGGCCTCTAAGGCCAAATTCGAGTTTCCCATGTGGGGTAGAGTGTGCTACACTCAAAATTCAAACACACATCACTCAACACAAAATCCAAAGTAAATCAAGCCTAATAAATGAACTCCCTTTTGGTCACATCTTTTAATTAGTTTAAACCAAATTCAAATTAACTTAATTAAGACACTACAACCCATGACTAAAAAGGGGTAAACACAATTCCAAGAATCTAAATAATAAAACAAGTAAAATTTCACTTACTAAGAGAAAACACATACTAATCCTAATGGAAAGGGAAATTTAAAACAAAACAACACATGACCCTTAGGTCACAATTTTCCCTTAACCAAATAATTCTAACACACACACAATTACATGTTGCCATGGTGACCCTTAGTTGGATTCTTCTCGAATTCCAATGTGGTTGGTCTCCACTCCCCCGATATTGTTGTGAATATAATATACCTGCAGAATAGAGAATACCTCCTTCGGCCTCGTGGCATTAAAAATAGTCATGCCAAAATATGCGATATAAATCTAAAATCAACTATATATGAATTATTATCATCTATGAAAATACGATATCACTTACAATTTCTAGCACATTTCTATTACACATTTCATTCATGTCAAAACGATCATCACATTAATCCAATTATCAAGATCTACTTAGTATGACTTAAACATATCACATGTCAGAATTACAGATAAATAACCATGTCAAAAGTGTATCAATATCAACAACAAAAGTCTCCAGTAGTCCATATGCATCATATAAGAATCAAATGAATAACAGTTTAGTATCTCTGATATCTACTAACATGCTATATCAAAAACTATAATATATCCATAAGTGCATATGACAATATCAAAAAATAATAATCAAAAGGTGTCGAAGGAAAGTGGGCACTACATCCCCTCCCCTTAGACTCGACTTCCTCCTGGAAGTCACTAGAAAAGGTGTGGAAACTATCCTCGTAGTAAAGTAGCATCCTCCCAAGTAGCTAAAGTCTCATCATATCTATCCCATTGGACCCGAACCTGATCAATCTCTCTGCTGCGAAGGCCCAGGGTCCTATGCTCTATAATGCGTATGGGCTCCACCATCACCTGCCCCTGATCTTGCACTGCAATGCAATGCGGTCCAATCTAGCACGTGAGAAGGATCAAAATATATCTCCTAAGCACGAAACATGAAACACATCATGGACATGAGACAAGCTAGGTGGCAATGCTAGATGATAGGCCAAGGGACCGATGCGCTCCAAGATCTCAAAGGGACCCACAAACCTAGGAGCAAGCTTAGAACATTTTCCATAATGGATAGGGCTCTTATGCGGTCTGACATGAAGAAACACCTTCGTGCCCACCTCAAAACTATGATCTGTCCTATGCTGGTCCGCATACTTCTTCTGTCTATCCTGCGCCTCCCTGCATCTTTGTCGATCAAGGTAACTGCTCCTCCATGTCTTAATAATGCTGGCCCAAGAGAAACCCTATCCTCTAACCTGTCCCAACTAAGAGGTGTCCTGCACTCTCTTCCATATAATGCCTGAAAAGGAGCCATGCCTATAGAACTCTGAAACTATTATTATAGGCAAACTCCACCAAATATAGATACTCCTCCCATCTCGACTGGTGATCCATAACGTACATCCTAAGCATGTCCTCCAGATCTGATTCACCCACTCAGTCTGTCCATCTGTCTCTGGGTGATATGTTGTGCTGAAATTGATCCTCGTCCCAAGAGCATGCTGCATAGTGGTCCAGAAATGGGAAGTGTACAGAGGATCGCGGTCGTAAATGATCTTCCATGGAATCCCATGTAATTTGACAATCTCATCAAGATATACTCATGCCACAACACTAGCTATATAGGTGGTCTTCACTAGAGAAAAATGAGCTACTTTCGTCAATTTATCCACCGTGACCATGATGGCATCGTGGTGGTATCTCGATGTCGGTAACCCAATAATGAAATCCATAGAAATGGTGTCCCACTTCCACTCGATATGGCATGAGGATAGAGAAGGCCAACTGGATGTTGATGCTCGGCCTTCACCCTCTGGCACTCTAAACAGTGTGACACAAACAAAGCCACGTCTCTCTAAAGTCCTCTCCAAAAATACAACTATCTTAGGGTGGCGTGCATCTTCTTCACCCCAGGATGGGCTGAATAAGGTGCATGATGAGCCTCTGTCAAAATGTCTTGTCTCAAGCCTCCATCTCTAGGAACATATATCCAAACTCTATGTCTAAGAAGACCATCTACCTCTAATGAAAATCCATCAAATCTCCCCTCAAGGGGTCTCTGAGACTCAATCTCTGCCCTGGCTGCAAGGTAGAAACTATCCTGAGGAAGTTGCTGCAAGATCCTACCCGTAAATATGTGCCCACTGAGGTGGCCATAGCCACATGTCTCCGTCTACTCAAGGCATCTGCAACCACATTCTCCTTCCCCTTCACATGCTCTATCTCCATGTCATACTCACAAAGTAACTCCATCCAATATCGCTAATGAGCGTTGAGATTGGGCTGCGTGAAGAGGTGGCGAAGACTCAAGTGATCAATCCTGAGTGTAAATCTCCCAAGAAGAAAATGTCTCCACCGCACTAAGGCATGTACAACTACTACAAGCTCAAGATCATGAGTCAGATAATTGAGCTCATAATCTTTGAGTTTGTGAGACTCAAAGGCAACTACTCTACCCTCCTGCATCAACACACCTCCAAGTCCTACCAAAGAAGCATCTATGCAAATGTAGAACTCACCCTGAGGATCTGGCACTGCAAGAATAGGTGTTGTCGTGAGGCATTCCTTCAGTGTACTGAAGGCCTACTCACATCTATCTAACCATAAAAACTTCTTCCCTTTCTGCTGAAGGGAAGTGATGGGGTGTGTAATCCGAGAAAAGTCTGAACAAACCTCCTGTAATACCTGCTAGACCCATGAAGCTACGCACCTCGGTCACACTAGTGGTGTGGCCAATCCATGATGGCTCAAATCTTGGAAGGATCAACTACGATACCTTCCCCAAAAATGATGTGGCCCAAATAATGCACCTCTGTCAGAAAGAATGCACACTTCTCCAAGTTCCCGTAAAGATGTTGTTTCAGCGAAGACACTAAAGAACTTAGCGAAGGTGTTCTCATTCTCCTCACGTGTGCGTGAGTAAACCAGAATTTCATCAAGGAATATGAGCATGAAGCGATCAAGGAAAGTCTTGAATACCCCATTCATCAAACTCATAAACACTGCGGGGCATTCATCAAACCGAAAGGTACCACTGTGAACTCGTAGTGGCCATATCTCATACGGAACACGGTCTTATGAATATCCGTCTCCATAATCCTGAGCTGATGGTACCTTGACTTAAGATCTATCTTGGAGAAAACTATAGCCCCCTTCATCTGATCAAATAAATCATCAATGCGTGGAAGGGGGTAACGATTCTTGATCATTACTTTATTCAGCTTGATGGTAGTCAATACACAACCGAAGAGATCCATCCTTCTTCTTCACAAAGATCACTGGTGCACCCCAAGGGGATACACTAGGATGGATTAGGCCCTTCTCTAGAAGGCCCTCGAGCTTGCAACTTGAGCTCACATAACTCAAGAGTAGTCATCCGATAGGGTTCTCGTGAGATAGGCTCTGCACTGGAACTAGATCTATATGGAAATCTATCTCATGTGGGGAGGTAACCCAGTAGCTCCCCTGGAAACACATCAGAAAACTCTATCAAGATGGGATGGTCATCGAGGGATGGTCCACTCGACTCATCCTCTGATCTGTCACTAACCGTAACAGCAAACAATTGACAACCCCGTCGTGCACACCACTTAAGCTGCATAGTGGAGATGGTGCGAATAGAAACGGGTCTCCTAACCCCTGATATCACTAACTCCACTCCAAGATCATCTATGCAAGTAATAGTCTTATGGTAATAGTCCACTCTAGCTCTGTGATGAAAACAACCAATCCATGCCCAAAATGACACCATAAGATCCTAATGGAAGGATTCAAAGATCTGAGGTAGTGGTGAAGGGTCCCAAATCCACTACACACTCCTTAACTAAGGAGTCTACAAAAATTTTGGCTCCAAAAGCCATCTCAACGTCCCAACTACGGCCTTGCTAATTTCCACCAACCTGCAACACTCTACTAAGGATGGTGTAATAAATGAATCAAAAGAACCAAAATCAAATAATATAGAGGTGGAAATACCACCAATACTACCTGTCGTCTCAATCACGATACTCTGGTGCTCAGCTTGGTGGTTCTCGACCACTGTGTAGATCCGATGACTCTATGCCATATCTCCAATAGTAGGCTCTGAGCTCTGCGTCTTACCCTTGTTAGGGTTCTATGGGAAATCTCTCCAATGATGTCCAACAACACCACAACCATAATAGTTATCTGGTCCTCTCCAGTGGGATGCAGCTCCAACTGGTACTCTAGATGTCTGAGCTATAGATCCTGACGATCCGGCTATGGACTTTGAGGTCTCTGTTGACGAGCTCCTGCTGACTGAGCTCTCGGCGCACCCTATGTCCTGATGGGACCCCTAGGAGGAGGACCCATACTACGTCCTCTCTGCGCATCAAATCTCTGAGGAGGTCGGTAAGGTGGGTGGGTTTGCTGCTTGTTCTTTGTGTGGTGGCCTAAATGAAGCTTGCCCTGAACTCTGTCCACCCCGTGGAGGAGGAACTGACCCCTTCGACCTACCATCTTGCATCTGTTGGATACGGCTCAACTCTATCTCTAGCCTGTTGCGTCTTCCCCGTGTCTCCTCTACAATATAGGCCTTCTCCATGGCCTCTACTAATGTCTGTGGGTAGTGAATGCACACCGCGCCACCCAAATCCAAGTTCAAGCCTGGATGAACCTGTGAATCCATACCTACTCATCCTGCATATAGTCGACGTATTGGAGTAGGTCCAAAATTGACTCTCATACTCACTCATCACCGTCATCGATGCATGATGAGGTCATGAAACTCATCTATCCGCTACTGTATAAACCTCCAGGTAAATACCTGCTCCTGAAACACTCCTCAAATAGCTCCCAGGTAACTATCTTCAAGTCAACATGGAGCTTCTGCTCCTCGGTCCTCCACTAGACTCCTGCTCCATCCCTCAGAAGATGGATCGCAACACGAGATTTCATGTTGCTAGTACAAGGACAGAGCTTGAAGCATCCACTCAAGCTCACCAACTAGGCCTCTGCCTAAAACCTCCTGTATCACCCGAATAGTGAGATGGTCATAGCTTTAGGATCTCCCTGATATGGTTTGTAGCTGACGTATGATGACCCCTAGGTCTATTTGTATGCTCCTCCCTCTGTCTAGGGCTCCGAGACCTGTCCCTATGTCCTGAGATCCTGTCCCCATGTCCTCTCTGTGGTGACTCTACCCTAGCCGACTCTGCGTGGAAGTTTTTCTCCCTATGCTCCTCGTTGTGTCGAGGGATACTTGGGCATCTACTGATGGCTCCAAACTATGTCTAGAAAATCATCCTCCCAAGGGCTCTCCACGTATAATGGCATTGACATCCTAGAGTGTCTGTAAGATCTGAGGTAGAATGGCCGCTACAGCCTGCTCTGGCGGTGGTATATCTAGGTCTATATGAAGAGACCCCTCACCTAATCCACGCCTCTTGCATAGATCAAGGTGAGAGTTAGTTCATTGTTCTAGGTCTTGTGCCAGTTTTCTAAGTTTGTTGTTTCATATAATTATCAACATTGTGGTTTTATAGATTTAAAAGAATCAACTTTGCACTAGGTTAAATGTTCATGTTTCATGTTTTCTAAGTGTGCCCAAGGGTCCAAGCTTTGAACCCACGGCTCTGATACCAAGTGTAACGCCCACTAAAAACACCATGCAAGAGACTCAAGAACAACCTAGGTTAAGTTAGAAAAAAATTACGGAATAATTTTTTTGAAATGTGTGCCCGCATACAGGCTCAAAACTACAATTGTCACGATAATGTTTCAAGGTCAATGATATTTAATAATTAATAATTTCCCATTTTAACTAATTATTAAGTCCGCATTAAAACAAATAAGTACATTTTGTCCAACCAATATTTAGTTCACTCTAAGCGTTAATTTAATAAACAATTAAATTCCTACTATAGTTAAATATTCCACAAATAAATAAATAACAAGGTCCATTTTACATGAGGTTAGAATAAACATCCCCTTACCTCATAAAGTGACCCTTTAAAAGTCAACTCATGCTTTAAAATTTAGATATTTAAATAAAAAGGTAATTTCCCACTCATCCATCCTCCACCTACTTTTTGTAGGGGTGATTCTCATCCCTTGGATGGATTCAATCTAGGCCCTTTATGTGGAAAAAGGGTACCCAACCCTAAACATCCTTATGAAGCTTCCTTTCTCATCTCATTTGATTCATTCTTTCTCTTTGTTTTTGCGGGTTGATGGAGGAGGAAAGAAAGCCATTGGAGGTCACTCCAAGCTTTTGTAAAGGCTTGGAATTTTCCTTGTTTCGTATTTTGTGCATACCCTCATCTAGGGTTTCAAAGGATGTATTTATATTATTTTACTCATATTTTTGTTATATTTACCCAAATGGATATATGGGTATTTTCCATTTTATTGACATAGTTAAGATCTGATATGTGTTATCATTTAGGTAAGTGAATATATATATATGTATATATATATATATATATATATTTATTAAATAAACCCAAAATTTATTATTATTGTTTAAATATATTTACTTTGAAAGACATAAACCCAAAAATTCAATTTTATTTATACACACACATTTACACACACACACACACACACACACACACACATACATATATACAATCTGGCGCCTTAATCTTTACACAACATGCCTTAAAAAAAAAAACAAAGTTTACATTATTTAGTTAACATGATTTTCAAGGTTTGTTGGGGGGTTGGGGAGAGGGCCGCCGACCCCACCCCCCCCTTCCCCATTCTCCCAATTAAAACAGGCCGTAGCCTTTTTGGGGTTTAATCCCAAACATTATACTTTAATTTAAGTTCATTTTGCATTGGGTACTTTATTTCCCCCTTCTTTTTATTTAACCTTTTATATTTATACTTCCCTTTTTCCACGTTTTTCTTTTCTTTTTTTTTTTCGTTTCTTTTTTTTTTAAGTAATATTTATAAACTTAAATATATGAATAATTATTATATATATATATATATATATATATAGGAATATGAATAATATTAATCTTAATTTTATTATCATTAACTATTAGTATTTGTATTATTAATATGACCAACTAACTAAAATCTTATATTATAAATTATTATTATATATATATCCTTTAAGTTTGATAGTAATGGTTTGTGGAGTAAAATTAATCTTGTTTCATTTTTTTTTTTTAATTTATAATAATTTGATCATCACTTTATACAATCAAAAGAGGCTAAGGTTCAAAGGTAACCATTTTTATTTTATTTTTCCATTTGTTTAATGAAGGAAAATAGAAAGGAAATTCCATTTATTGACAAGGTAACAAGCAAACGATTTCTTCTTTTCTTTTCTTTTTTTTTTGGTTTGTTTTTGTCCTCTTTTAAATTTCTTCCAAAATTACATGTGAAATTTAAACCTTCTTTCAACAATGTAAGGAATTGAACAAAATAGTTTAACTTTTCCAATACATGCTTTCCAAGTAACACGATGATATGTAACTTTTCATAATACAAATTTCCTAACAATCCACAAGAGATTTTACAACAACATTTCCATTAATATATTCTAAAACAAGAGCAAGAACAACACACCAAATGAAGGTTTTCATTCCACTAAAAGAGTAACAACTGTTTTCCAATTCACCCTTTTTTATCCAAGGAATAAGGAAGAGGTTTAATAACTATCAAATGCAAGTATAATATGAAAATGCATCTTTCTTTTCTATTTGCAAACTAACTTTACCATAACATTCTTTCTTCTTTCTTTTCTTATTTGTGTCTTTCCACATGCAATGCATTATCAAAAACAACTATTTGAATACAACTTCCCTTCACAAATTCATTACAATGTCCTCCACTTGATGTGGGAAACCATCCTAAAATTGTAGATAAATAATGAACTACATTATTACAATTTCTTCCACTCTAGGTGGGTAAAAATACAAGAAGTTTCACATGGCCATCAACAAGACTCCAATACCCCAAACACCAACATGGTAGCTCCTCCAAAAGTTTTCTTGATTCACAACATATAGGGGGGAGAGGCAACGCTCTCCACCCAACCAAGATACCCAATGGAGAGGAGAAGCCATCATCTCCATTGGCCCCCGAGCCCCAACCACATCACAATGGGAAAATATCTCAACTAATGGCAACCACTAGCTTCTAAAATACTTGACAAATAATTTCACATTCATTCTATTTATACAAAACACAACAATAGCTCAACAAGAAGAAAAGAACAAATCAACAAGATCACAAGGCTTATCAAGAAGCCAAAAGAGTAAGACCTATGGTGAGGCCACTTATGCCTCCAAATGGGAATGGGTGCCACCTAAAAATCCTCCAATGCAAAACACAATACCCGTAACAACTCTTATGCTTCCCTCAAGTACCTCTTATCCCTCCATCCACTCTTATGCCTCCCTCAACTCTTATGGCTCCCTCAAAGTAAAAACACGAGAAAATGCAAGCATTTCTCATACTAGTTGGGCACCCAACCCAAACTCCCTCCTCAAGAAAATGATCTCTTATGCCTCCCTCAAATAAACTCCCCATAGTCTCCGCCCACTCCCAACTTAGGCATGCTACCCATTCCCAACAAGCATTTCAAAGAAACAACAACATCCAACACAACATATACACACATACATATAACAATAACATAATATAAACAAAGGTGAATCTCCTACCTTTCCATGGTAGAGCTTGTTCCAATTATGAAGTTCCAAACCCCTCCAAAGATCAAGCAAGCATCCACAAGCTCCAAAAAAATCCACAAGTATCAACAAGCTCCTTCCAAAACTCCTCTAAAATCTCTCTCTCAAAAATACAAGAGACTAAAAAAATGAACATCCAACCCAAAACAAGCAACAAGAATTCAATAAAATAGAGAAAGGAGAGGGAGGGGTCATGTGGCTCCAAGTAAGATGCCACCTCATTTCCTCTCTACTCCACATCACTTGGTCAACCTCATATTCCAATGCACCATTAATGAGTGGTTGGAGGAATGACAAGCACCTTACACACTCCATCTAAGCCCACTCCCCAAAGGACAAAATTAAATTTTTGAAAGAAAGTGCAATTAATATTTTACATTTTCATCCCCCAAAACACCTAAAGACCCTAAATTTGACCTCTCTCAACCCATAGGTAGGGTTGGCATGGGCTTTTAAGAGGTGTGGGACAAGTTTGACTTGTCCCACAAGCTTCAAATTTGGCCTCTAAGGCCAAATTCGAGTTTCCCATGTGGGGTAGAGTGTGCTACACTCAAAATTCAAACACACATCATTCAACACAAAATCCAAAGTAAATCAAGCCTAATAAATGAACTCCTTTTGGTCACATCTTTTAATTAGTTTAAACCAAATTCAAATTAACTTAATTAAGACACTACAACCCATGACTAAAAAGGGGTAAACACAATTCCAAGAATCTAAATAATAAAACAAGTAAAATTTCACTTACTAAGAGAAAACACATACTAATCCTAATGGAAAGGGAAATTTAAAACAAAACAACACATGACCCTTAGGTCACAATTTTCCCTTAACCAAATAATTCTAACACACACACAATTACATGTTGCCACGGTGACCCTTAGTTGGATTCTTCTCAAATTTTGATGTGGTTTGTCTCCACTCCCTCGATATTGTTGTGAATATAATATACCTGTAGACCAGAGAATACCTCCTTCGGCCTCGTAGCCGCATTAAAACAGTCATGCCAAAATATGCAATATAAATATAAAATCAACTATATATGAATTATTATCATTTATGCAAATACAATATCACTTACAATTTCTAGCACATTTCTATTACACATTTCATTCATGTCAAAATGAACATCACATTAATCCAATTATCAAGATCTACTCAGGTATGACTTAAACATATCACATGTCGAATTACGGATAAATAGCCATGTCAAAAGTGTAATGCCTGTTGGGCATCGACTTCCGCCACCTTGCCCCCATTGCTTTTCGTTGAACGTTTATTTGAGCTCCCTTTTTATCGTCGGGTGACTTTGACCTTATTGCGGAGTTATTTTGGAATAGTTTCTTCCCTTCTTTCGCTTTGTCTCACCATCTCGTTCTGTCGTAAGTGCGCTTTTGTTTCCGAGGGTCATTTCTAACTTTCGTCTAGTGAGCTTATCATGCTTTTGATCGGTGAAATGCGTAATGAATTTTGTTGTTAAAATTTCTAATAGATTATTAAAACCTTTTCAAGGCATTTGGGCATGTTTGTAGTCTTTTCCAGCCTTGGTTTACTTGGAAGGGGAGAGAGGTTGGGTGGTGGCACCTTTGAAGGTGAGGACTGTGCAGTTTTTGAATCTTTTAGTTAGCTTGCACCTACCCTCCACTGCCACCTTGGTTGACCAGGTCCATTCGTAGGTCTTGTTTTACAAGTGGATGACATTAGTCACCTCCCAACCACCCAACCTGCAGACTGTAATGACCATCACATTTCTACCTTGCGTGAGGGAGATGGGAGTCGGTGGAGGCCTATTTTTCTTCACCTGGATCTCTTTTTGATTCTCTTATTCAATGCGTATGGGCACAGTAATGGTTTGACATGATGGAACTAGAGCAGCTAAGGCTATAATTTTAGGCATTCTGCCCTTAATGTTCTCCACTCTTTGAAGGCCTTGCTGGATAAAAATCAGCATTTGATGAGGGAATCCTGTAGGTTTCGATGCTTCTATTACTTTGTGTTCTTTATGTGCTGTGAAAGCGGACAGGAGTATTGCTTTGTTAGCACAAGTATAGAGGCATGGAGATTGGCATTTACAGGAGGGTTTCGGTTGCTAGATCAGTGGTGTGACTTTGTACAGAAAATCAATGACATAGTATCTCTGAGGATACATGGAGAGGACTGTTGGATTTCAGTCGATCTGTACTGAAAATATTGAAGGCTATGATATAGAAGCAAGTGCAGCCTCTACTCATTGTGAGTTTTCAATCATATGTATACGAAGTCGGGTCAAAATAACAATAGCAATGTGTTGCCTGGGATGAAGTATTCTGTTGGTAACAAGAGAAGGTCGTCTACTGGAACAGAGACAGAAATTCAAACTGTAAATTGTATCAGTGAGA
This sequence comes from Taxus wallichiana var. yunnanensis, assembly GCA_018340775.1. NCBI lineage: Eukaryota > Viridiplantae > Streptophyta > Pinopsida > Cupressales > Taxaceae > Taxus > Taxus wallichiana. The sequence goes on along the minus strand of CM031237.1, from coordinate 181,740,246 downwards.
AGCCTGAAGAGATCCCCGATCCACTACGTTCAAAGTGAGTGTGCTTGTGGAGCAGAGACATATACGGAATAGTGGTTCTGTGCTTAGTGGTCTCCATTAATTCTTTATGTATAATAATATCTTTTTGCAAGAGTCCCGACACCCTCGAATCAGCGCACAAGCTTACAGTCTATTCTTCTGTGGGTTTATTGGGTTAAAGAGAGGATTCGACCATGTATAACTCTCCCTTCAGGAGCGCGTGGGATCAAAACATGGGAAGGACGTTCGTTGTTCCAGTCGCAGGCTCTTCTTCTTCCTTTGTCGCTTCGTTTTCCCCGCGCTTTGTGATTATAGACACCCCATGGCATGTCACGGCTCCTCCTGGTCGAGTATGGAAAAAAAAAATGCGGCAGCAGGCATGTTGCCATATAGTAGAAGCCTTTGTGAGTGCTTCCAGCAAGCAGGTTGTCCAACTATGTTGTTATCTGTGCAATATCAAATGCATCCTCAAATTCGGGTTTCTCCTTCAAGATATTTTTATCAAAATCGACGATGTGACAAAGTGAGAGTATTACTAGGTGGATCCTCTGATATGTATGGTTCTACCCCTCCTCCTCAGAACGAGGACACCCCTTTCCACCCACGTAGCCCTTATGCCACCTCCAAGGTTGCAGCCCACTGGTACACTGTTAACTACAGGGAAGCCTATGGCCTCTTTTCCTGCAATGGGATCCTCTTCAATCACGAGTCTCCCAGGAGAGGTGAGAATTTCGTCACCAGAAAGATCACCAGGGCTGTGGGGTGGATCAAAACTGGGTTGCAGAGCAAGCTCTATTTGGGCAATCTCAAGGCCTCCAGGGATTGGGGCTCCTCTGGGGACTATGTGGAAGCAATGTGGCTCATGCTGCAGCAGGATGAACCCGATGACTACGTTGTTGCCACCGATGACAGCCACACTGTCGAGGAATTTCTGGAAGAAGCGTTTGGGTATGTGGGCTTGAATTGGAAGGATTATGTCAATATAGATCCCAGGTATTTTAGGCCAGCAGAGGTTGATAATCTTCGAGGGGATTCAACCAAGGCACGGAAGCTTCTTAAATGGGCTCCAAAAGTGGATTTTCCATTATGCTGGATGGATGTCCATGTTCCACTGTAACTTTCAGTTTTGTCACACTTTGGGAGGATGTTGGCAAGTATTTTAGACCACCCACCCTGGCCGTGAACTCCTACCTGTGCCAACGTGAAGATGGTCGATGTTTGGGCACCCAACGAGCTTGAAGAAAATGGAATTAGGCTTGGGTTGTTGTTGCTGGTCCGGGCGGTGTCCATGAAACCTATTGAATCTGGAGAAAAAGGCAAGATATTTCTACACTTTTCTACTGTTATTTTATTTAAAATTATTGCGAAATCGAACCACCTTTTCCTTGCATTGAATTGTCAGGTTGGATGTCACGATGGGAGATATCCCCTTTATGATTATTTCTTCTTGTTTTAGCTTTTATTGTTGTCAGTATGTTGGTCGAAAGGATGTGTGTTCCCTCTCCTCTGGGTGTTATGTTTCTCTTTCTTGAGTGATAGACCTTAAATCTGCTTTGTTTGTATATTAATTCTCCTCTGCGATTGAGTTGCAAGTTATTATGTGGATCAAACTAGTATTTTCGATATCATGGAAGTAAGTTTATGATAACTATGAAGCTCCTCCCTAGCACCCAAGTTTGTCTTTTGACTTTTTTGTTAGCTCCTTCAAGAAGTACCTTTGATAACCTTTTGGCATCGAGAAAGAAAGGTTGTAGGATTAGTGTGAGCAATGTGAGGGCTAGCCACTTAGAGTTTTGGTATTAAAACTTGTAGAATGAAAATGTTTGTGTGCAATGTGTTTTCCGTCTCAAATGTTTAGACTCTTATATTATCTTTCTTCTTGTTTCTAGGCTTTTAAGGCCATCCTCAAGAAGTACCTTGACCATCCCTATCAACTTGAACCATAACTAGCTTTTTGGATCAACTAAGCTTGAGGTTTCATTATGCGAATCCAAGATACCTCGTTGACACTATAATAGTTTGGTCTAATCCCCTCTCGAATTATTGTTGATGGTGCTCTTCTATTTTTTCCTAACTTGCATTATTTTCTCCTTTGTAATGTTAATGCTATTAATTAATATTGGTTGGCTTTTATGCACGTAATTACCGTAATAGTTTGTGATGGAAATTTCCTTAAATGTGATTAATCTTCGGGAAAAACTCAGCTTTCATTTGATAGTCTTATGGATTCATAGCGAAAGGTTTTGTTTTGATAATGTCACTTAGAAATTATGTTTGTATCTATGTGTGACGGTTGACTGTGTTACCAAGGGTTGCCTTAAAATATTGTTGTTTTGGGAAATAGGTAATTTATTTTAAATTAACCAAACATTAGAATTGTTGTGGAGGTTTGCAAATCTTTAGTGTTATAAAATTTGTTGATGACATTATTGTATACTCTTGTTTGACGGAACTCCCTTCTTCTCTCGCGTGTTTGCTACTAGCCTGTAAGACTTTGACCCTTCTTGGATGATTGGAAAATCTCTTGGAGTTAATGGTCAAAACTAGTATACTTTGCCTTCACTTCGAAACTTATGTTGTGTGTATACTCTATTTGATTTCCGGTTTGAAACTCAATTATACATGGCTTTTTGTGTTAATTTTTGAAACCCGTGGTTCCCCTTTCTTGGGCCGATCAACTCTTGTTCTTTTAGAAATATATTATTTTAGCCTATGCGTTTGGTACCTTTGATAAATTTCTAGATGGTTGGTCTTTATATCAAATCTCAATCTTGTAATTATTGTTTAATTACTTACTTGATGGGAATTCTGTTTTTGCTAGATTGTTTATTTTCTCCTTATAGGGCCAAGGGCCATTCTCATACGATTGCTATACTTTCGTTGCTTTTACTCCTAACTAAAGTACAAGGTCTTCTCCTTCCTTGATTGGCATGATGGAAACTTTATTATAACTTGATGTGTTGATAGTGTTTAGAGGTTTCACCCAATTATTGTAATAAAGTGCTTCCTTTTGTGGTATTGTTAGATAATAGTTATGGTGGTTTTGTGTAGCCTTATCTTGCTCAGTTCTTGTGAACCGACTCTTGTGGAAAAAAATTGTTGTAGATGGATTTTACGAGTAGATAAGGGATATACTTGTAGATTTTTACATCAACCTCGGTTGAGAAGTTCTTTTGCATGAATCCTTTTTATATTGTTCAACTATTGATAACATCTAGTGGAAAATTTAGAAGATGATCAATGTCTTAGTATATTATATCGTGGATTATGTCATCTTAACCTTAGAACCTTGAATTTTCTATCTATCTTGGAAAATATAAGGAAATTTGTTTACCGCTTGTTGAGTGACCTTATTGGATTATCGGTAATCTAAGAGTTGATGTAACCTTATTTCCTTTTCTTAAATGAATATTGTTAAAAATTTCCCCCTATGATTAAATGTTGAGTTAAATCCTTCTAAGACTTAGTAATTATGTGTTATAAGTAAAATAAAATGGGTTGTTTAATACTTATAGAAGTTAAACTAAAATTTATATTGCAAATAAATTAGTGTAGAGGTGACCAACTAGAGAACATGTAATTCCATAAGTGATCAAAGATGAAACTATCCTTTGCTTAAGTAACATTATATAACTTGATATCCCTAACTACACTAGTGAACACTATCCCTTTCATGGTGAAATTCTTAAACGAACTTAAAGGAAATCTATGGTTAGTTCTGGAAGATAATAAGATTTAATAAGCAGGAGAAAACAATTTAGAAACCACACAATCTATCTCTCAGCCATTGGAAGGTAAGTTGTTTTATTTTTATAAAACTCATTTAGTAAAGCCTAAGTGAAATCTTTAATAATTCTGGTTAAGTCCTCAAGTTTCAATTAAATATTGGTAATAACAAATGAGGTCTTGAAGATGATTTCAACTCAACCTTCTCCCTCTAACCTTTTTCCATGGTGCTTTGTCTTTCTTCTCTTAAGTGTGTTGAATGCAAACCCATGTTGTCATATGGGCATGAACAAGTTCTAGTATTGTAAGTGTAAATAGATGGCCTTGTGGGATTAAATTACCCCTTTCTCTAAATAAATGAATTAAGCAAATAAATGTCATAATAGAGAAGTTTTAAAGATGATTACTCGTGTAAAAAGAATAAACTTAGCTTGGTACGATGAATTGTATGAATCTTATCTTGATCCTCCTTGAAAAAACGTAAGCTAAGAATTGCAAGATGTCTTTTAAAATAAATAACCCTCAAGAATATCTCATTGTGGATGGCCCTAACTGTAAGTGTGTTCTATGGTTGGACTTCTATGTTGTCTTGTCAAAAGAAAAAGTGTATTATCCTTTTGGGTGTGAACGTTTCCATGCTGACCTTGGGTCATCCCCGTAAAGCGGTTCACGAGTTGGTTGTAACTTTGTGATGACATGTTGTGTCGTGTTGTGTGTGGAAGCTAGTAAAAAAAAATATCCTGTCTTTTCTTGTGTTGTTCGTGTGTGAGTTTTTTTGGGTCGTTATCCTTGGTATCGGAGCGTAGGTTCATGCTCTTGAACCTATGGGCCGGATTGGTGTTGTATGGTGATGTTACATGATGGTGATGGTGTTACATGATATTGTTTCATGGAGATGATGGTATTGCATTATGGTGGTAGTTATTGGAAGAGTAATGTGCTTTAAGCGTGATGTAATTGATGTTGTAATTGTGATATTGTGAATGCACATGATGTGTATGTCACTTTGTGCGTGTTTGTGATCATGTTGATATGTTGGGGATGGGAGTATTCTCTCTCCTTCTTGTGGATTCTATGAAGAGTTCACGTGTGAATTATTGTTTGTGATGTGTGAAAAGAATTATAATGTGGATGATGTAGTGTTGGAGCATTGTGACATATTGTGATATGTAGGTGTATCAATGTGTTGTATGACTAGATTGATGTTAAAAGAAATAAGTTATATCATGATGTTTTATCATGTTTTGAAGAAATGTGTGTACCACCTTGTTATGTAGCAATGGATGTTATGTTGTGATGTACTATGTTCATCGTATGTATGATTTGTGCAAATATGTAATGCTTCATGTTGTGATTTAGGGTCATACGGTGAGTGTATGAACCCTATCATATGGTGATTGCACTTTGGGTGTAGAATGTGGTAAAGTGGTGTGTTACACCCGGTGAATGTATGATTGTGATCTACCTTGTATATGTACCACCTTTGTGTTAGTGATGTAGTTACTTGTTATGTTGTGAACCTTACGCTAACCGACCCTGAGGGAAATCGGTAGAAGTGTATGTTGAGAGTGAGGAATGGTGTACCATGGGTCAATAACTTGAGCCAAAACTCGGTTTAGTAGATAACATGTGATTCTTTCCTCTCTCCCTATGTGGTTGTATGTACGCAACCTAAGTGCAACTATGACTATGTTTAGCCTTGTCGAAGTGGTGGCGGGATGATTCAGATAGAGGTGATGACAGTTGTATTATTGATATGTATTTTACGTGAGGGCTCGATGTTACGAAAAGCTTTAGCAACTCGTTGAGTACCCCTTTGGTGGCTAGATAATGCCACACAGTTATCGTAATGTGACATTATTATAAGTTGATTTTATTCGTAAATTGAGCTTTTTACTTTATTTTGTAAGGACCAGCAACTTTTCTTGATTGCCATGCTTTACAATTTTGGGCATTTCCTTGGTTTTGGCACTAACATGTGGATTTTGATACTAACTATGGCTATTTGGCCATTTATTTTGCTTGGTTTTGGATCTTCTTTTAAAATTTTAAGATTTTACCGCCTTGCCCAAGGCTTGTACTTTGCCACTTGGCACTTAGATTGGATTGTTATGCTGGTTCTATTGTCATGATGTGTGGAATAGGGTCATGGGATGCACCATGAAATGGTTGGACCTATGGACCCGCTTTGTTGTATGGGGGTACGCCCCAAGGAGTTACAGATAACTAGCGGGTTGTTGAACCATGCGTTATTATGTCACTTGGGTTAGGAGTGTTCAAACTCTATGTGTCTTAGGCCATAGGGTCAACCGGCCTCCTTGAGGGAGGCATAAGAGTTGAGGGAGGCATAAGAGTTTGAGGGAGGCATAAGAGACTTGAGGGAGGTATAAGAGACTTGAGGGAGGCATAAGAGTTCGAGGAGGCATAAGAGACTTGAGGGAGGTATAAGAGACTTGAGAGAGGCATAAGAGTTTGAGGGAGGCATAAGAGACTTGAGGTTTGAGGCATAAGAGTTTGAGGGAGGCATAAGAGTTTGAGGAGGCTTATGATATTTGTCTGTATGGTTGATGTTTCAGGATATATGTTGAGTTATTGTGATGTTTTGGTAGTGGTATTTTGATGTATGTGTTACTCATGTCAGATGGATATGTGTTGTGATGTTGTGGTTATGTCATTGATTCCCTTGTGGACACTATGTACCTGTAGCATTTGTTTGGTGTTATGTGAATTTTTTCATCGATGCAAATTGAGGAAATGTCTGGTGGATTGTAGTACTCTTTTGTTTGAGTATTTTGTATGTCAGTCATTGATGTGTGACGTACTATGTTATGTGGACTATGCCTATTCTATTGCGTATTTGAGTAACCTTTTGTGGTGTAATACAATCTTGAAGTATATACTTGTGTGCTTGTGAATTTGTAGGGTCTTGAACTGACAGGTGTTGTGTTAGCAGTTCATGTTGGGCACCCACAATAAGGAATAAACCAAAACTCTTCAATGATGAAATTTAAAAAAATTAGACTAAAAATAATGCTAATGGAAAGGAACTAATGAAAAATAAATAAAAATAAGAGGGAACTGCCAATCTTCACAGAAACTTGAAAGTTAAAATTTCTACCAAATATTCCCAAGGCCACCCCACGGCCGTGCTTTTGCGTCTGAAATCTTAAACTTAGAGCGTACCTTCGCCCTTATCAGTTCCTTGTTGCCTACCATTTCTTTTTCTCTGTGTTATGTTGCATCGAGGACGATGCTTTCTTAAGGGGAGGAGAATGTAATGCCCGTTGGGCATCGACTTCCGTTTCTGCCACCTTGCCCCCATTGCTTTTCGTTGAACGTTTATTTGAGCTCCCTTTTTATCGTCAGGTGACTTTGACCTTATCGTGGAGTTATTTTGGAATAGTTTCTTCCCTTCTTTCACTTTGTCTCGCCATCTCGTTCTGTCGTAAGTGCGCTTTTGTTTCCGAGGGTCATTTCTAACTTTCATCTAGTGAGCTTATCATGCTTTTGATCGGTGAAATGCGTAATGAATTTTGTTGTTAAAAGTTCTAATAGATTATTAAAACCTTTTCAAGGCATTCGGGCATGTTTGTAGTCTTTTCCAGCCTTGGTTTACTTGGAAGGGGAGAGAGGTTGGGTGGTGGCACCTTTGAAGGTGAGGACTGCGCATTTTTGAATCTTTTAATTTGCTTGCACCTACCCTCCACTGCCACCTTGGCCGACCAGGTCCATTCGCAGGTCTTGTTTTGCAAGTGGATGACATTAGTCACCTCCCAACCACCCAACCTGTAGACTGTAATGACCATCATGTTTCTACCTTGCGTGAGGGAGATGGGAGTTGGTGGAAGCCTATTTTTCTTCACCTGGATCTCCTTTTGATTCTCTTATTCAATACGTATGGGCACAGTAATGGTTTGACATGATGGAACTAGAGCAGCTAAGGCTATAATTAAGACATTCTGCCCTTAATGATCTCCACTCTTTGAAGGCCCTGCTGGATAAAAATCAGCATTTGATGAGGGAATCCTGTAGGTTTCAATGCTTCTATTACTTTGTGTTCTTTATGTGCTGTGAAAGCGGACAGGAGTATTGTTGTTAGCACAAGTATAGAGGCATGGAGATTGGCATTTATACGAGGGTTTCGGTTGCTAGATCAGTGGTGTGACTTTGTACAGAAAATCAACGACATAGTATCTCTGAGGATACATGGAGAGGACTGCTGGATTTCAGTCGATCTGTACCTGAAAATCTTGAAGGCTATGATATAGAAGCAGGTGCCTGGCCTCTACTCATTGACGAGTTTGTCAATCATATGTACAGGAAGTCGGGTCAAAATAACAATAGCAATGTGTTGCACAGGATGAAGTATTCATTGTAGTAAAGAGAAGGTCGTCTACTAGAACAGAGACATAAATTCAAACTATAAATTATATCAGTAAGAAGCCTGAAGAGATCCCCGATCCACTACGTTCAAAGTGAGTGTGCTTGTGGAAGGGACATATATGGAATGGTGGTTCTGTGCTTAGTGGTCTCCATTAATTCTTTATGTATAATAATATCTTTTTGCAAGAGTCCCGACACCCTCGAATCAGCGCACAAGCTTACAGTCTATTCTTCTATGGGTTTATTGGGTTAAAGAGAGGATTCGACCTGTTTAACTCTCCCTTTAGGAGCATGTGGGATCAAAACGTGGGAAGGATGTTCGCTGTTCTAGTCGCAGCTCTTCTTCTTCCTATGTCACTTCATTTTGCGGTATAGTAGAAGCCTTTGTGAGTGCTTCCATGAGGAGTTGTCCAACTATGTTGTTATCCATGTGTAGTATCAAATGCATCCTCAAATTCCTGTTTCTCCTTCAAGATATTTTTATCAAAATCGACTATGTGATAGTGAGAGTATTACCAGGCCGGATCCTCTGATATGTATGGTTCTACCCCTCCTCCTCAGAATGAGGACACCCCTTTCCACCCCCGCAGCCCTTATGCCACCTCCAAGGTTGCAGCCAACTGGTAAACTGTTAACTACAGGGAAGCCTATGGCCTCTTTGCCTGCAATGGGATCCTCTTCAATCATGAGTCTCCTAGGAGAGGTGAGAATTTCGTCACCAGAAAGATCACTGGGTAGTGTGGGGCGATCATCAAAATCCAGGTTGTGCAAGCTCTATTTGGGCAATCTAAAGCCCTCCAGGGATTGGGGCTCCTCTGGGGACTATGTAGAAGCAATTTGGCTCATGCTGCAGCAGGATGAACCCAATGACTATGTTGTTGCCACCGATGACAGCCACACTGTCGAGGAATTTTTGGAACAAGCGTTTGGGTATGTGGGCTTGAATTGGAAGGATTACGTTGATATAGATCCCAGGTTTTTTAGGCCAGTAGAGGTTGATAATCTTTAAGGGGATTCAACCAAGGCATGGAAGCTTCTTAAATGTGCTCCAAAAGTGGATTTTCCATTATCTTTGGATGGATGTCCATGTTCCGCTGTAACTTTCCCTTTTGTCACACGTTGGGAGGATGTTGGCAAGTGTTTTAGACCACCCACCCTGGCCATGAACTCCTACCTCTGCTAACGTGAAGATGGTCGATGTTTGGGCGCCCAACGAGCTTAAAGAAAATGGAATTAGGCTTGGGTTGTTGTTCTTTGGAGGAGGCGGTGGTCCATGAAACCTATTGAATATGGATAAAAAGGAAAGATATTTCTACACTTTTCTCTTTGTTATTTTATTTTAAATTATTGTGAAATCGAACCACCTTTTCCTTGCATTGAATTGTCGGTTGATGTCATGATGGGAGATATCCCCTTTACTGCTTATTTCTTCTTGTTTTATCTTTTATCGTTGTAAGTATGTTGGTCAAAAGTATGCATGTGCCCTCTCCTCTGGGTGTTATGTTTCTCTTACTTGAGTGATAGACCTTCGTCTGCTTTGCTTATGTATTAATTCTCCTTTGCGATTGAGTTGCAAGTTATTATGTTGATCAAACTAGTATTTTCGATATCATGGAAGTAAGTTTACGATAACTATGAAGCTCCTCCCTAGGACCCAAGTTTGTCTTTTGACGTTTTTTGTTAGCTCCTTCGCAAGTCCCTTTGATAACCTTTTGGCATCGAGAGAGAAAGGTTGTAGGATTAGTGTGAGGAATGCGTGGGCTAGCCACTTAGAGTTTTGGTATTAAAACTTGTAGAATGAAAAGGTTTGTGTGTAATATGTCTTCCGTCTCACGTGTTTAGACTCTTATATTATCTTTCATCTTGTTTCTAGGCTTCTAATTCCATCCTCAAGAAGTACCTTGACCATCCCTATCAACTTGAACCATAACTAGCTTTTCGGATCAACTAAGCTTGAGGTTTCATTGTGTGAATCCAGTACCTCGTTGACACTAGAATAGTTTGGTCTAATCCCCCTCTCAGAATTATTGTTGATGGCGCTCTTCTATTTTTCCTAACTTGCATTATTTTCTCCTTTGTAATGTTAATGCTATTAATTAATATTGGTTGGTTTTTATGCACGTAATTACCGTAATAGTTTGTGATGGAAATTTACTTAAATGTGATTAATCTTTGGGAAAAACTCAGCTTTCATTTGATAGTCTTATGGATTCATAGTGAAAGGTTTTGTTTTGGTAATGTCACTTAGAAATTATGTTTGTATCTTTGCGTGACAGGTTGACTATGTTACCAAGGGTTGCTTTAAAATATTGTTGTTTTGGGAAATAGGTAATTTATTTTAAATTAACCAAACACTAGAATTGTTGTGGAGGTTTGCAAATCTTTAGTGTTATAAAATTTTTTGATGACATTATTGTATACTCTTGTTTAATGGAACTCCCTCTTCTCTCTCGCGTGTTTCTTTCTAGCTTTGTAAGACATTGGCCCTTCTTGAATGATTGGAAAATCTTTGTAGTTAATGGTCAAAACTAGTATACTTTTCCTTCACTTCAAACTTATGTTGTGTGTATACTCTATTTGATTTTGCGGTTTGAAACTTAATTATACATGGCTTTTTGTGTTAATTTTTGAAACCCATGGTTCCCCTTTCTTGAGCCGATCAACTCTTGTTATTTTAGAAATATATTATTTTAGCCTATGCATTTGGTACCTTTGATAAATTTCTAGATGGTTGGTCTTTATATCAAATCTCAATCTTGTAATTATTGTTTAATTACTTACTTGATGGGAATTCTGTTTTTGCTAGATTGTTTATTTTCTCCTTATAGGGCGGGCCATTCTCATATGATTGCTATACTTTCGTTTCTTTTACTCCTAACTGAAGTACAAGGTCTTCTCCTTCCTTGATTGGCATGATGGAAACTTTATTATAACTTGATGTGTTGATAGTGTTTAGAGGTTTGACCCAATTATTGTAATAAAGTGCTTCCTTTTGTGGTATTGTTAGATAATAGTTATGGTGGTTTTGTAGCCTTATCTTGCTCAATTCTCGCAAACCGATTCTTGTGGAAAAATTTGTTGCAGATGGATTTTGCGAGTAGATGAGGATAGACTTGTATATTTTTACATCAACCTCAGTTGAGAAGTTCTTTTGCATGAATCCTTTTTATATTGTTCAACTATTGATAACATCTAGTGGAAAATTTAGAAGATGATCAATGTCTTAGTATATTGTATCGTGGATTATGTCGTCTTAACCTTGGAACCTTGAATTTTCTGCTATCTTGGAAAATATAAGGAAATTTGTTTACCACTTGTTGAGTGACCTTATTGGATTATCGGTATTCTAAGAGTTGATGTAACCTTATTTCGTTTTCGTAAATGAATATTGTTAAAACTTTTCCCCCTATGATTAAATGTTGAGTTAAATCTTTCTAAGACTTAGTAATTGTGTGTTATAAGTAAAATAAAATGGGTTGTTTAATACTTATAGAAGTTAAACTAAAATTTATATTGCAAATAAATTAGTGTAGAGGTGACCAACTTGAGAGCATGTAATTCCATAAGTGATCAAAGATGAAACTATCCTTTGTTAAGTAACATTATATAACTTGATATCCCTAGCTACACTAGTGAACACTATCCCTTTCATGGTGAAATTCTTAAACGAACTTAAAGGAAATCTATGGTTAGTTCTGGAAGATAATAAGATTTAATAAGCAGGAGAAAACAATTTAGAAACCACGCAATCTATCTCTCAGCCATTGGAAGGTAAGTTGTTTTATTTTTATAAAACTCATTTAGTAAAGCCTAAGTGAAATCTTTAATAATTCTGGTTAAGTCCTCAAGTTTCAATTAAATCTTGGTAATAACAAATGAGGTCTTGAAGATGATTTCAACTCAACCTTCTCCCTCTAACCTTTTTCCATGGTGCTTTGTCTTTCTTCTCTTAAGTGTTGAACGCAAACCCATGTTGTCATATGGGCATGAACAAGTTCTAGTAGCGTAAGTGTAAATAGATGGCCTTGTGGGATTAAATTACCCCTTTCTCTAAATAAACAAATTAAGCAAATAAATGTCATAATAGAGAAGTTTTAAAGATGATTACTCAGTGTAAAAAGAATAAACTTAGCTTGGTACGATGAATTGTATGAATCTTATCTTGATCCTCCTTGAAGAAAACATAAGCTAATAATTGCAAGATGTCTTTTTAAATAAATAACCCTCAAGAATATCTCATTGTGGATGGCCCTAAATGTAAGTGTGTTCTGTGGTTGGACTTCTATGTTGTCTTGTCAAAAAAAAAAAGTGTATTATCCTTTTGGGCGTGAACGTTTCCATGCTGACCTTGTGGTCATCCCCGTAACAAGTGGTTCCTACGAGTTGGTTGTAACTTTGTGGCGACATGTTGTGTCGTGTTGTGTGTGGAAGCTAGTCAAAAAAATTATCCTATCTTTTCTTGTGTTGTTCGTGTGTGAGTTTTTTTGGGTCATTACAAAAAGTGTATCAATATCAACAAAAAAAATCCCCAGTGTATTCCATATGCATCATATAAGAATCAAATGAATAAAATTCAATATCTTTGATATCTACTAACATGCTATATCAAAAACTATAATATATCCATAAGTGCATATGACAATATTGAAAAATAATAATCAAAAGGTGTCAAAGGAAAGTGGGCACTACATTATCATTCTACGCATTCTCAACAAGCATTTCAAAGAAAAACAACAATATTCAACACAACATATATACACAAACATATAACAATAACATAATATAAATAAAGGTGAAGCTCCTACCTTTTCATGGTAGAGCTTGTTCCAAGTATGAAGTTCCAAATCCCTCCAAGGATTAAGCAAGCATCTACAAGCTCCAAAAAAATTCCACAAGTATCAACAAGCTGCAAAAATCCACAAATTCCTTCAAAATCCCCTACTCTCTAAAATGCAAGAGACTAAAAAAAATCCAACCCCAAGACAAGCAAAAAGGATTCCATAAATAGAGAAAAGAGAGGGAGGGATGATGTGGCTCCAAGTAGGATGCCACCTCATTTTCCTTCCACTCCACATCACTTGGTCAACCTCATATTCCAATGCACCATTAATGAGTGGTTGGAGGAATGACAAACACCTTACACACTCCATCTAAGCCCACTCCACCAAAGGAAAAAAAAAAAAAGTTTGAAAGAAAGTGCAATTAATATTTTACCTTTTCATCCCCCAAAACACCTAAAAGACCCTAAATTTGATCTCCCAACCCATAGTTATGGTTGGCATGGGCTTTAAGAGGTTGTTGTCCCACAAGCTTCCAAATTTTGCCTCCAAGGCCAAATTCGAGTTTCCCATGTGGGGTAGAGTGTGCTACACTCAAAACTCAAACACACATCACTCAACACAAAAATCTAAAGTGAATCAAGCCTAATAAATGAACTCTCTTTTGGTCACATCTTTTAATTGGTTTAAACCAAACTCAAACTAACTTAATTAAGACACTACAACCCAAGACTAGAAAGGGGGTGAATACAATTCCAAGAATCTAAATAATAAAACAAGTAAAATTTCACTTACTAAGAGAAAACACATACTAATCATAATAGAAAGGGAAAATTTAAAACAAACAACACATGACCCCTAGGTCACAATTTTTCCCTTAACCCAATAATTCTAACACACACACAATTACTTGTTGCCATGGTGACCTTAGTTGGATTCTTCTCTAATTCCGATGTGGTTAGTCTCTAGTCCTCCAATGTTGTTGTGACCCCAAAACACCTAAAAGACCCTAAATTTGATCTCCCAACCCATAGTTAGGGTTGGCATGGGCTTTAAGAGGTGTGGGACAAGTTTGACTTGTCCCACAAGCTTCCAAATTTGGCCTCTAAGGCCAAATTCGAGTTTCCCATGTGGGGTAGAGTGTGCTACACTCAAAACTCAAACACACATCACTCAAGACAAAAATATAAAGTGAATCAAGCCTAATAAATGAACTCTCTTTTGGTCACATCTTTTAATTGGTTTAAACCAAACTCAAACTAACATAATTAAGACACTACAATGCAAGACTAGAAAGGGGTGAATACAATTCCAAGAATCTAAATAATAAAACAAGTAAAATTTCACTTACTAAGAGAAAACACATACTAATCATAATAGAAAGTGAAAATTTAAAACAAACAAGACTTGACCCCTAGGTCACAATTTTTCCCCTAACCCAATAATTCTAACACACACACAATTACTTGTTGCCATGGTGACCTTAGTTGGATTCTTCTCTAATTCCGATGTGGTTAGTCTCCACTCCCCCAATGTTGTTGTGAATATAATATACCTGCAAAACAGATGATACCTCCTTCGGCCTCGTGGCCGCATTAAAACATTCATGCCAAAATATGTGATATAAATCTAAAATCAAATATATATTAGTTAATATCATCTATGCAAATACGATATAACTTACAATTTCTAGCACATTTCTATTCCACATTTCATTCATGTCAAAATGATCATCACATTAATCCAATTATCAAGATCTACTCAGTATGACTTAAACATATCACATGTCAGGATTACAGATAAATAACCATGTCAAAAGTGTATCAATATCAACAACAAAAGTCTCCAGTAGTCCATATGCATCATATAAGAGTCAAATGAATAACAGTTCAGTATCTCTGATATCTACTAACATGTTATATCAAAAACTATAATATATCCATAAGTGCATATGACAATATTGAAAAATAATAATCAAAAGGTGTTGAAGGGAAGTGGGCACTACAATTTAAAGGTTAAACAATTTAGTATATAAATTGAGCATACTTGCTAACTCTTTGTGTGCTTGAGCAGGCCCAAGGTAGGTAAAAATACTTTAATAAATTAATTTTTTTTGAATTATTGGATGTGGGGAAGTCAATTATATTTAAAAATTAAAGTAAATAAATTGTTTAAACAAGTAAAAAATATTTAATAATTTAATTTTCTCATTTATATATATTGAGTGGAGGAGTCGATTTTGTGCCCGTGAAATATAAGGGCCCTCACTTTTAAATAATTACATAAGAATAGGGTCTCACTTTTAAATAAATACATAAGAATATGGCTTTTAAATGAGATTATATATATTATAATTTTAATTTATAATATATATTACAATTTATAGTATATTGTCATTTATATTATATATGTTTTCTAATTTCATAATATTAATTAAACAAAATTAATACTAATAATTCATAGTTAAAATAATAAAATATAATATATATTAAAATGTATATTATTTATTATAAGTGGATACACTCTAAAAAAAATTACATAAGATATTAAAGACATAAGAATACAGGTCTTGTTTTTAAATAATTACATAAGAATATGGCGTTTAAATTAGATTATATATATTATAATTTATAGTATATATTATCATTTATGTTATATATGTTTCTAATTTGATAATATTAATTTATCAAAATTAATACTAATAAGTAATGAGTAAAATAGTAAATTATAATATATATTAAAATATATTATATATTATAATTAGATACACTCTAATTTTTTTACATAAGATATTAAAGATATAAGAATAGGGGTCTCGCTTTTAAATAATTACATAAGAATATGGCTTTTAATATAGATTATATATATTATAACTTTAATTAATAATATATATTAAAATTTATAGTATATATTATCATTTATATTATATATGTTTTCTAATTTCATAATATTAATTAAACAAAATTAAAACTAATAATTAACAATTAAAATAATAAAATATAATATATATTAAAATTTATATTATATATTATAAGTGGATACACTCTAAAAAAATTACTTAAGATATTAAAGGAATTTTATATAATACTACATATCAAATCTAATTCACGCCCTCACTTTTATAAAATTACATAATAATAGGGTCTTGCTTTTAAATAATTACATAAGAATATGGTCTCGATTTTAAATTATATTATATATATTAAAATTTATAGTATATATACAAGTACCTTATATTAAGTAAATATATTAAATATTGCATAAGAAAAATTAATTACCAGGAATACATATAAATTAAATCAAAAAGAAATGGGTTAAAATAATTAAACAGAAAACTATATAGGGGAAATCTAAAATATTATATAGGGAAAAACTAAAATATTATATTTATAGCGACCTCATTTTTAGAAAAATATTATAATATACTATAATATAATAAATTATACAATAGAATATCACTTTCAAATAATTAGATTAAAAAATTATATATAGAAAAACATAAAATATTATATTTATAGGCAAAATATAAGTTTTAAATAAATAATATAATATAATAATATATATATATATATATATATATATATAATATAATAATATATATATATAATATCGCTTTTAAATAATTAACAAAAATTATATAGGAAAATCCAAAAATAGTTAAAATAGTATATTTATAGGCCCTCACTTCTAAAAAATTATATAATAGATATTATTATTTTAATTTATAATATACATTAAAATTTATACTATATATTCTCATTTATATTATATATGATCATGAAGATGGTGATCATAATGATGATGATAGTGGTCAAGAAACTTAAATCAATCATGAAAATGTCGGAAAAGACTAAGATTATGATGAAATGACAACCACGTCGAAGATGGTGATGATCATTATGATAAGGATGAAGTGAATAGTCACAATGACCACGTTAATATGGGAATAACCACAATCATAAGGATGACATTTATGATGTCTATTACTATTACTATAAATATAATAATAATATAGTTTTAATAATAAGAATTTTTTATTTTTATAAATCATAATACTATCAATTTTAGTAGTGATATATTATATTGATGAAAATGATGATGACAACGATGCTAACGAAATGATGGTGGTGGTGATAGTGATAATGCGGTGATAATAATGACAAGGATTATGATGATGGCAATAAAGATGAGAATGATGATGATGATAATGATTATATCGATCGTAAATAATGATGACAATGACTATTATAATGATAAAAAAATAACACCGAAGATGACGACGATTGTGGCGATGACGACAAGGAAAATGATGATAGTGGTAATAATAATGATGGGGAATGATTATATCGATCGTAAAAATTATGACAATGACTACGATGATGATGAAAACAAAAACAACACCAAAGACGATGACGATTATGACAATGAAGACGAGGAAAATGATGATGGTGGAAATGATAGTGGTGATAATAATGATGGGGATGATGATGATGACAACAAAAATGACAATGGTGATGAAAATGAATAAAAACACTAAAGATGAAGACGATTGTGAAAATGACAACGATTAAGATGAAGATAATGATGATATTACTAATAATACTAATAATATTATAATAATAATGTTTTATTAACAATAATGACAATGATTATGGGGAGGAAATTCAACATCATTTTATCGCGTGCTCCAAACACCCGAAAACTAATGCCAAGATACAATGGATGTCAATGTTAGAGATAATGAAGATAATAATTGTGTGTAAGAGGAGACAACATTACAAAAAACATGAGCAATGAGAAGAAGAACAATGTAGAATAATCATTTACAGGAGGCATCAACAAACAAACCTAGAAGAAGAAGAATGCAAAACTTGTATATTGAAATAGAACAAAATATATTTGATCCCAATGGAATGGTTTGGAGAGATTTGAAAACCATCCAAATAATTTATCAACATGGTCTTGATAACCTTGCTTCGCTAATCATGTGTTATATTAGTGAAGAATGCTACCTGGAATAAAAGTTTCTCGAACACCAAGGACCCGTGTGTACTAGATGCCAACAAGTGAAAGGTTATCAATAATTTCAAACATCAAACAATATGGATCCAGGCCACAACCACCTAAAATTAAAAATTAACTCAAGTTGAGGAAATGTTGATAGCCCGTGTCAACCCAATCTTATAAGTGACACAAGCAATAGGAGGTCAATATAAATATAAAGGTCACATGATATGTTTTTCTCAAGAAGTAAAAAAATTACTAATCTTTTTCCGTATAGACTAAAAGATTTACCAATGATTATTGTTTTGAGGAGAGATCGACGTGGAACAAATTACAACTTTATCGATCAATAGAAAGCAAGTTCACAATGCATTGAAATATAATATAGAACATGATAAGTTCTATTCAGATGTTCAGATCGATGAAAATGCTATGAATGAACTTCCACCTCATTCTGATGAAAATGTATTTGAGGAGTTGAACTCAGTCCATATGGAGTTTGATTCTGACATGCAAACGAAGTTGTATTTGTAGGTCCGACCATAGAGACAGATGAAGGAAATATAATTATTCATACAACATCAATGGTTTCTAAACCACGCAATGCCCCAAGGGAGATGGAATTAATCCA
This sequence comes from Taxus wallichiana var. yunnanensis, assembly GCA_018340775.1. Lineage (NCBI taxonomy): Eukaryota > Viridiplantae > Streptophyta > Pinopsida > Cupressales > Taxaceae > Taxus > Taxus wallichiana. Next base: position 181,721,706 of record CM031237.1, on the reverse strand, counting down.
TACATGGGTGAATAATCCTCATACTGAGACTCGGAACACTAATTGATTGGCCGTGGATAGGAGCATCTCCTATCAATGAGTATGTCACACTAGGATTACTTGATATGGAATTCCCTACTTTTTTCGTGATGGAAAATGTTACTAGCTAGAATCGCGGTTAAGACGAGGACGCGTCTCCATGAATTTGTAAAACATTTATTTTGATATAGGGATCACCAATTTGGCCGACATCCTTGATTGAGGTATTACATTATGAACATGATCATGAGACATCGTGCAAAAAAACTCATCTGCAGGTGTTTGTTAAGAAAACATCCAAGATATGCTAATCCTCATTAATGAGTTACGTGAGCACATGAACATTGTTCTCAATTCTAATGCTGATTGTTTGATGTGGTTCGAACATCTTTGAGGTGTACGAGGTCTTATTGGGAGAAATTTCATGGTGAATTGTGCAGACATGTTTCATCAAATCAAATCGATCACCAACCATATTTTTACATTGATCAAACCTATATGTATTTACCTTATCTACATGCATTAATACTTGGAATACTACTTTGGATAATCCACGGGAAGCACAAAATTGGTTAAGGAAAAGTGTCATCAAATATCCACATATAATGGCACAATATATGCACTTGCCACATACACTTTTTCGAAAGGAGATATTACAAAAATGACCCGTGCATACTTAAATAATTTAATTTATTAAATTCTCGAGTGTGGGAAAGTAAATAATTTAATTTGTTAAATTCTCGGGTGAGGTAAAAACACTTTAGTAAATAAATTTTTAATTTAATTCTTGGGAAGTTACATAAATTAAATTAAACAAGGAAGTTAAATTCTCCTGGTGTGTGGAAGTAAATAATTTAAAGGTTAAAAATAATTTAATAAATTAATTTTTTAAATTATCGGGTGTGCGGAAGTGAATTATATTTAAAAATTAAAGTAAATAAATTGTTTAAACAAGTAATAAACATTTAATAGTTTAATTTGCTCATTTATATATATTGAGTGGAGTCGATTTTGTGCCCATGAAATATAAGCACCCTCACTTTTAAATAATTACATAAGAATATGGGTCTCACTTTTAAATAATTACATAAGAATATGAATTTTTAATTAGATTATATATATTATGTAATGCCCCAACCTACTTGTCTCGGTTAGCATTATCTCCGGACTGCGTGGAGGATGGAGACATTAAATTTCGACGTGATGGAAACCTTGCTGGTGGCCGCACCCACCGATTTTCCTGATTTGCAAATCTTTTGTTTTCTTGTTTGACCTGCTTGCTTATCCTCTCGGACCGCGTGAGATCTCCTTGGATTACTGCATGTGGAGTGGTTGAGAAGGCATCGAAATCTTGTCTGTCAAGTTCCTTTTCTCACGTTTTCTCCTAGACGCCTCCTTCTTCCTGCCCTGAACCACGAATGCTTGTTTGCGCTCCATCAGATGTTGCAACAGATGAATTTCTACAGTGTGTTCTGGACAGTGGATTCTCAAAATCGTGCTGTGCAGGTAGTCTCTGTGGAGCATTGAACTAAAATCCTCCTAGGAAAGTGCCGTGAGAAGATTTGGTGGTATGCAGCAGCTACAGGGTTGAGAGGTAAACGTACCTCAGAAAACCAGCAGCCTCCAGAGAGAGTATGTGTGACTGCTTCCACAGGGCGATCCCAAGGAGCCATGGGTGTTGATCCTGATGTTATGTTTTCATGCGACCACACAGTCGTGATCAGTTGTAGCAAAATCTTGCAGCTGTAGTAGAAGAACGAGATAAAGTTTTTGTTGAGCTGTCTTGCCCTTTCATTTTGGAAAGTCGCTTCCATCCAGGTGATGTATTTTAACATGGAAGAAGCTCGATCAAATCTTGAGGCAAACTTTGCAGGTGAGGCTGAGATTGCGTTCGCTACTATTCTAGTTCTGACCGGAAGTTTTCCAGCGCCTAGCCCATGGGTTTGTTATGGTGGTTATAGATGAAGCTACAAGCTAGGGAAGTAGGCGTGTTACCTCCACGTTCATTGGGTGCTGTATGGTGTGTTCTTGTTGGGGGATCCACAGCAACGCCTGCAACAGTAATTAGCTAGGCAGCAGACATGTTGCAGTAGTAGAAGCCTGTTTGAGCGCTCCAACAAGCAGGTGGCCCAACTTTGTTGTTATCTGTCCAGCATCGATTACACCCTCAAAGTCGGGATTCTCCTTCAAGATATTTTGTATCAAAATCGATTAAGTGACAGCAGGAGTGAGGCAGGCTCTCATGGCGAGGGGTGAAAGGAGAGAGAGGGTGCAGGAAGGAGATCGATGAAGGATAGAGGAATTAAAAAGAAACTTGGATGTAGTTGGTTTAAAGGCAATAAAATGGTGCATGCTTTTGTGTAAGGGACAGATCACACCCACGGGCACAGGAGATCTATGCAATGTTGGAGAAAATGTCTTGGGAGATGAAGGTAGCAGGATATTTCTCAGATCCAGAGCTTGCATTGAGTTGTATATCCAAAAAAAAAAAAAAAAACCGATTCGTGACAGTGGGAGTATTACCAGAAGACCTGATGAAATTTATTGTTAAGTTTCTCTATTGTTTTCTTGTTGTCTTACGACGTAACCCATGGAAGAGAACCTCATAGAGGCTGACCTGTTTCATATCAGATTATTCATGAAGCACGTTTTACCTTGCAATTTTATGAGCTATTTCAACGAGTCATTGATTTGGCAGGCATAAAGGTTTCTGTTGGAATTATCACACCTTACAAGCTACAGCTGCAATGTTTACACCGAGAGTTTGATGCTGTCCCCAAATCTGATGAAGGAAAAGGTTTTGTATCAATACGGTAGATGCCTTTCAGAGCCAGGAGTGATGTAATCATTATGTCTTGTGTCCGAGCTTCAAACCATGGTCGGTGTGTAGCCTTCTAGCGCAAGTGCTCTCGGATTGGGTGGTAAGCAGTTCGACTCTCACCCCCAAAGCAGCTGCACTTAAGCAATCTAGTGTTTGGACAGCCACCTATTGCATTCTTCTAGTCGTGCCTTCAAAAGGGAATCCTGGTGTGGTATATTGCAAGAAAAGACTAGTGAAGCAGAGGATAAAGCGGAAGGCGTGTGGCTGTAGCAGTCCTGCTAGATGTTCATGACTTGTGGATGCGTTAAAATAGGCAAGATAGACTAACCATATACATAATGTGCTAGTATCTAATAACCTCTTGAAATGAAACCTTTTCTTTCTAGAAACTAGTTTAAATATGTGATTTTGTGGATTTGTGTTCAATATATGGTCAATAGTTTGTTACTTCTGGATTTACCTCTGTTGGTTGTTCCTGTTGACGTGGTCCAACCCTTTTATTTATAAAACAAACAAAGGTTCTCAGTGTATGCTTTGATTGATCATATGAAAAATATATATATGTATATATAATTTTAAAGTTACTTCCTTCTGCAAAAATGTCGTTGTTTCTTTTGTGAACCTGGGTATGTAATCGCCCCTAGAACGTTGCAGCGTTGACTAGTATTGGTTTCCTGTTATGTTGTTGCCCTAGAGGAAAACATACAGTTAAATTATTATTATTATTTTTATGATAAGCATGATTATGCACTTTGTGTGTTGTGCAAATTATTAGGGCTTTTGGAAATTAGAAGTTCAATATATATGCTTGTTAAGAAGGAAGTTTTGGGCCGAAAATATGTCCTGGGTTGATAGAAGGGCATAAATTATTGATAGAACCCCATTTTGATTCTACTCTTTCTATGAGTAAAATTTGATAAAATTAATGACCTTTATGGTGTTAAGATATGGTATGTTGATGATTCCTTGTGTGATCGATTTAATCACGTATGGACATAATGCCTTGATGGAGTAAGGTAATATCTTTCACGGTTCGTGAAAGTTAAGGTTTTCATCAACTGCTTAAGTAACATGAAGTTCCTTAATTTAGTCAAAATTGTTTTGTACTTCCTTCTTGATGAGTGACCTTTCATTGCAAATTTAGAATGATTGTGATGGAAGATCGTGAATACATTTTGTTGTCAAAAAGGGAAAAGAAGCTATGGAATAGTTTGTTTATGTGTCGAATGTAATAATTGTAATAACATCGTTATAGAAGTTCATTATTGGAGGATATCTATCTTCAATGGTATATTATGTGTTTAATCTCTGCATAGGTTACCATAAACTTAGTGATGAGATGTAAATTAAGGAGATTTGAGAGACCTTTTCCTTGTATACATCGTTTATGATATTAGGAAGTGAGTTGATGTCGGAAAATTTCAACCAAGTCTAGATTCATGGCTATGTTCCTCTAAAACGGGAGGATTATAAATCTAAGGTATTATGAAAATTGCAAGGATGTGTTTAGAATGCTAGATTACCTACTCAACTTGGGTATTAATGAGGCTTGTCACTATTCCGGCCCTGGTTATGTTCAGTAGGTAAGCTGTTAGGCAATACCTATTCCGGACATTCTTACCGTCCTTTCCACTCATCCTTATTAGCTATGAAGTCACTTATTACCTAAGATATAATGGTTGTGGGTTGAATATAAGTTTTTCATCCTTTAAACCTTTTTGATTACATGATGGAACTTTGTTTTACCCTCGTTGTTCTTTTCTAGCCTATTAGGCCTATGGCCCTACGGAACGATTCCAAAACTTTATTCTTTTGGCAGCTAAGATCGGGTCTGGTTTTTATCTTTTGTCTTCACCTTGAGAATGTGGATTGATGGGTTACATTTTAGATTTCAATCACGTAATCTACGGGATTATATGATTGAAATCCTAATACTCTCAACTCTTGTGTCTAATCATTTAAATTTCATAGTCTTGTGTATTTGGTTGTCAAACTTTTGTAGCTTTAGAGGTATTTTCATAACTAAAACTTATGGTTTTCTTCTTAGTTGATATGTTGAAAGTTACATCTTGTTTCAAAAGGTTGTTAGAGGTTAGAACTTTGATCCATTTCCTGAAATAGAATGTTTCCTTTCATGGTATTGTTAGCTAGTAGCTTATTGTTGCTATGTATAGTCTTATCTTGCTCAGTTCTCGCGAACTGACTCAGGTTATTAATTGTTGCAGATGGCTTACGTGGTTAGATGATGGAAAGACTTGTAGATTATTGCATCAATCTTGGTTATAATGTTCCTTTGTACGAATGTGTATTATGTTATAAAATTTGGAAAGGGCCTTTGGACATTTTAGAAGAAGGGTCAGTGCCTAGTAAATGTATTGTAGAGTATTGTTGTTGTAACTGTTGAAACTTTGGCTTGTTTGGTTATCATGTGAAAGATGAAATTTGATTACCGCTTGGTTATGGGATATTCTAGTGAATTTTAACCCTTAGTATAGTAGTGGGGAATGTCCCATGTTATTACTCTCTTTCTCCCTAGTCATGATTCAATAGAGATGGTATGTTCCTTTGATTTGTGCATCATGTTGGAATGAATTGATATAACCTTGTTTTGTTTCCGCAAACGAGTACTGTTAAAATTTTCTCTTGAGTTAAAATGTTGAGTTGTAAATCCTCCTAAGGCTTAGTAGCAATGAGTTTGTAAGCACTATAAAGTGAGTTGGATAATCCTGATAAAAGTTAAACTAAAAATTTATATATAGGAATATATTATGTAGACGTGATCAACTTGATAACCTTTGAGACCTGGAACAATCAAGAGGAAACTATATTTTGTAACGAAATATGATAACTTATTATTATTATTTTTATTCGAGCCAAGCTAATAAACATTATCCTTTTATGGTGAAATCTTAAATGACCTCATGGTGAAAGCAATGGTTAGATTTTAGAAGATGATAGGATTTAATAGGTGGGAGAGAAATTGATCATGTAAACCTTAAATCTCTCTCTCTATCATTTGAAATGTTCTCCTTTGTAAAATTTAATGAAGTAAAGTCTAGATGGAACATTTAACCAATCTTGATAAACCCTTAACCTCAATAAAAGACGGATAGTAAACCATGTGACCCTGAAGCTAAATTCTGTTGTCCTATTCTGTTAACCCTTGCCTTGATTCATGGTGATATATTCTTAAGCAAGGTCAAAATTTAATCCTTAAACAAGAAGGCTATTGCTATGAACCCTAAGCGGTACTTTTCACTCAATCGGAGCTTATGCCTTCACCTATGCAATAGAGTTGTGGAACATGTGTTAGTGGCTTGAGTAAGATTAATTAACCTTGTAAGAAATGGAAAATGTTCTAAAATCAAATGAATAAGAAAGATTTGGACATCAAATTGATGATCCTAGTTTAGAAAGCTTGGCCTTAAGTTATTCAAATCAAAAGTTGAAAAGAAAGAAGTTCTCCTTGTGAAAAGAATTGTGTGAATCATTACATGAAATTTTATAAGAACATGAGTTAAGAATTAAGAGACACTTTAGTAGACAAGAAAATTTAACAAGAAATTCCTCATGGGATGCCCTAGCTGTGACTGAGTCATGTGGATTGGACTTCCATGTTGTCTTGTCAAAAGAAGAGTACATTGTCCTTGATAGGTGTGAACGTTTCCGTGCTGACCTTGTGGTCTCCCCGTAACAAGTGGTTCCTAGTGTTGGTTGTAACCTTGTGACGACATGTTGTGTCGTGTTGAGTCAAGAAAGTCAAAAAAAAAAAAAAGTTATCCTGTATTTCACCGTGTTGTTCGTGTGTGTGATTTGTGGGTCGTTACATATTAAAATTTTAATTTATAATATATATTAAAATTTATAGTATATATTGTCATTTATATTATATATGTTTTCTAATTTCATAATATTAATTAAACAAAATTAATACTAATAATTAATAATTAAAATAATAAAATATAATATATATTATAATATATATATATTATAAGTGGATACACTCTAAAAAAAAATGACATAAGATATTACGGACACAAGAATAGGGGTCTTGTTTTTAAATAATTACATAAGAATATGTAAAAAACAATTTAGTAATTTAATTTGTTAATTTAAAAACTATATAGTGAAAAATTTAAAATATTATACTTACAAGGGCCCTCACTTTTAAATAATTACATAAGAATATGGCTTTTAAATTAGATTATATGTAACGCCGCAAAAGATGACACTCACGACAACGATGACGTGCCACAAACATTCAACCCGAAAATGCAAAAAAAAATAAAATTTAAAAGGGATCCTGGCCATCGCAAGGACTATTCTATTATTACCGACGTGGTGGGTCCTCAAGCCACCACGTGGCTTGCCACCACAATTTTGATTCTGCTCGATTTTCCTATTGAGAATCGACAAGTGGAAAATATGTTGCAGAGTGCATGTGTATTGATTTTAGCTCGTCGAGCTACTGAGTCGGTCACGTTGTTTAAACTATGTTCCAAGCCACATATTTACATTGCTTGGGTTAATCTCCCATTTACCTTGGTAGAATTTTCCATGTTAGGATCAATATTATTTCCAACTTGGCTAGATAACAAACAACTCGGCAAGCCTAGCACTTTGGGTCTCGGGCTTATTCTATTACAATGTAGATTGAATTATCCAAGTAACAACCCACCTTACTCAGCCAGATTTATATGCCACAATGGAATGAACCAAATTTATATTATTTAGGTTAATTAAACTAACCGACATGACCGCAAAATCAAGGCACAACCGTTTATTAGTGGATCCACACAGCTAGCCACATATATGTGGCTGGAAAGGGAGGAAACGCGTGACCGAGGCCACATTAAAAAGTAAGCGGCCAAGATACAAGCTATTTACCGAGTTACACTTGCATTGCATGGAACAAATTCATAGGTGAATTGACTGTTTAGCTTGGCGAGGTAACGGATGAGATACTCATGCTACATCGGCAAAAAAAAACATATACATGTGGCCTAAGCCACTACGTGGGGACATATTAAAAGTTTAGGTTGGAAAAACGTGTTTGGGGTTGGGTGGCTCAACCAACACCAGCCAAAACATTTAAGACTCCTCTCCTTGCATGCAAGAGACGCCAACTCCTGCTGGGCCGCATCAAACAATTATTCACTTAGATTTTGCAAATCGTATTCATCACACAGTCGGCCTGCTACTTTGGGTTCTGTCCTGGCCGCAAGAATTCATTGTGGTGGTTGTAGATGAAGTTACAGATGCGAGTGGAGGAGAAGCTCATAGAGGTGAATCTGTTTCATATCATAATATACCTAAAGTACAGTTGCTTGTAAAATGGTGTGAAGAACTGTAAACGCCTGTACAGATGCAACGATATAGCTATTGGTTTATGATTTCTATACTTTTAAATGTCTTTCTTTAGTAGGGTCCTCAGCAGCGGCCAGCATAGTATGGCAGCAGCCTCTTTTTGAAGTGCCTAAGACAAGCAGGTTGTCAACTACGTTGTTATCATGTTCAGAATCGAATGCACCCTCAAAATTCGAGAGTTCTCCTTCATGATATTTTTATCAAAATTGATTAAGGGACAGTGGGAGAATCACGAGGGGACCTGAAGGAGGCTAATACGGCATTTCTCTAAGGAGACCCTGCCTGTACATTCATCCTATCAGCCTACTCGTGCCAAGTAATCTCTTGTTCAGGCACTACTTAGTATTTACAACATGCTTGATCACTACATTTTCATGTGTTAGTTCGGATCTGCCATTATAAAACCCATTCGCCTGATCTATTTATTTTAGATCGAATACACCGTGAAGCCTTTGGTATGCATTATTCTATTTTAGGTTCTGTCGAAACATTTCAAACTGTTATATTTTATCAAAATCGGTTAAGGAGCAGTGAGAGTATTACCAGAAGACCTGGTGGAAATCTATTGCAGATCTTCTATTTAGATCCTGTCGCATTTACGGTAGCTCGTGGAAGGAGTCTCATAGAGGTGGATCTGTTTCAAATCGGATTACTCATGGAGCACAGTTTGCTTTGCAATTATGTGGACATACGTAGGATTCTATTTATTTTATTTCTTGGTTGCAGTTTATACTAATATACTATGTAATATAAAAGGAATATTAATAGAACGTTAGTATTAATATGATTTAATAATAGTATACCCATTACTTTTAATATTACTCAAATATGAATAATATTTACAATATTAGTTTCCTTATTAAACATTAAGAAAATATTGAGTAATGATCTTAATGAGTTTATAGTCTTGATAATAAAATTTCTTTCTACACAATTTAATAAATATTGCACGGGATTTCAAAAGGTCTGATTTCATTTCCCATAATACTTTGCAAATGGATTTTCAATCATTTCTTAAATGAGGAAGAACATAATTGAGCTAGAACTTAAATGATTTCATTGGCATATTGAGGGCAAATAAAAAAAACTTAAATCTTTCCATCAACAATACAAGAAGAGAAAATACATTAATATTCCACTTTTCCAATACACCTCTTACTAAAGAAGATCAAAACAACATTCTTTCAAAATCTTGTTACAACACTTTCCACTTAATGTAGGATCATTTTACAATAATGGAAGCTAAAAATACAAAGCAATATTACATTTTTCTTCCACTCAAAGGTGGGTAAAATACAAGGTGGTTTCACATTGTCATCAACAAGGTTCCAATGCTCCAAATATCAACAAGGTGGCTCCTCCATAGTTTGCTTGATTCACAAAAAAATAAGGGGAGAGGCAACACTCTCCTCCCAACCAAGATACCCAATGGAGAAGAGAAGCCATCCTCTCCATTAGCCCCCGAGCCCCAACCACATCACAATGGGAGAAAATCCAACTCATGGCAACTACTAGCTTCCACATAACTAAACATAACATTTCACATTCATTCCATAATCCTTCAAAACAAGATCTACAACACAACAAGGGGGAAAACAATCACAACAACAAGTAACAAGGCTTATCAAGAAATCCATAAGAGTAAGACCTATGGGAGGCCACTTATGCCTCCTAATGGGAATGGGTGCCACCTAAAAGCCTCCAATGCAAAACATAATACCCCTAACCAATCTTATGCCTCCCTCAAGTGCCCCTTATCCCTCCATTCACTCTTATGCCTCCCTCAACTCTTATGGCTCCCTCAACGTAAAACAAGAAGAAAATGCAAGCATTTCTCTTACTAGGTGGGCACCCAACCCAAACTCCCTCCTCAAGAAAATGATCTCTTATGCCTCCCTCAATTAAACTCCCCATAGTCTCCTCTCACTCCCAACTTAGGCATTCTACCCATTCCCAACAAGCATCACAAACAACAATATTCAACACAACATATCTACACTCATTCATATAACCAAAAGAAGAAAACATAATACAAGCAAAGGTGAAGCTCCTACCTTTCCATGGTGGAGCTTGTTCCAAGTATGAAGTCTCAAATCTCTCCAAAGATCAACAAGCATCCACAAGCTCCAACAAACTTCCCACAAGTATCAACAAGCTCCAAAATCCACAACTCCTTCAAAATCCTCTCTTCTCCAAAATACAAAAGACTAAAAATGAAACTTCCAACCCCCAAAACAAACAAGAGGATCAAATAAATAGAGAAAAGAGAGGGAGGGATGATGTGGCTCCAAGTAGGATGCCACCTCCTTTTCCCTCTACTCCACATCATTTGGTCAACTTCATATTCCAATGCACCATTAATAAGTGGTTGAAAGAAAGGCAAGCACCTTACACACTCCAACTAAGCCCACTCCCTCAAAGGACAAAATTAAATTTTGAAAGGAAGTGCAATTAATATTTTACCCTTTTATACCCCCAAAACACCTAAAAGACCCTAAATTTGGCCTTCCAACCCATAAGTAGGGTTGGCATGGGGTTTTAAGAGGTGTGGGACAAGTTTGACTTGTCCCACAAGCTTTGAAATTTGGCCTCCAAGGCCAAATTCGAGTTTCCCATGTGGGGTAGAGTGTGCTACACTCAAACTCAAACACACATCAATCCACACAAAGTCCCAAGTAAATCAAATCCTAATAAATGAACTCTCTTAGGTCACATCTTTTAATTAGTTTAGGACAATTTCAAATTAACTTAATTAACCCACTACAACCCATGGCTAACAAAGGGGTAAACTCCAATCCAAAGAATATGAATAATAACACAAGTAAAATTTCACTTACTAAGAGCAACACATACTAACATAAAAAAAAGGAAAACTTAAAAAAAAACATCACATGATCCCTAGGTCACAATTTTCCCTTTACCAGATAATTCTAACACACACACAATTACTTGTTGCCATGGTGACCTTAGCTGGATTCTTCTCAAATTCCGATGTGGTTGGTCTCCACTCCCCAATATTGTTGTGAATATAATATACCTGCAGAACAAAAAATACCTCCTTCGGCCTATTGGCCGCATTAAAACATTCATGCCAAATATACAATATAATCTAAAATAAACGACACATGATTTACTATCATCTATGCAAGTACGATATCACTTACACTTTCTAGCACATTTCTATTCCACATTTCATTTATGTCAAAACGATCATCACATTAGTCAAATTATCAAGTTCTACTCAATATGATTAAATATACCACATGTCATAATTAAGATAATAACCCTGTCAAAAGTATACAAATATCGTCATCAATGTCCACCAGTAAACCATATGCATCATATAAAGATCAAATCAGTAGCAGTCCAATGTCTATGATATCTACTAGCATGCTAAATCAAGAAGCCATAATAAATCCATAGTGAAGTAATCAGTCTCGAAAACAACAAAACAAAATGGTGCCGAAGGGAAGTGGGCATTACATTATATATATTATAATTTTAATTTATAATATATATTAAAATTTATAGTATATATTATCATTTATATTATATATGTTTTCTAATTTCATAATATTAATTAAACAAAATTAATACTAATAATTAGTAATTAAAAAATAAAATATAATATATATTAAAATTTATATTATATGTTATAAGTGGATACACTCTAAAAAATTACATAAGATATTAAAGGAATTTTATATAATATTACATATCAAATCTAATTCATCCTCACTTTTATAAAATTACATAAGAATTGGGGTCTTGCTTTTTAATAATTACATAAGAATATGGTCTCGATTTTAAATTATATTATATATATTATAATTATAATTTATAATATATATTAAAATTCATAGTATATATACAAGTACCGTATATTAAGTAAATATAATAAATATTGCATAAGAAATATTAATACCGGTAATACATATAAATTAAATAAAAAAGAAATGGGTTAAAATAATTAAATAGGAAAAGCTGTATAGTGGAAAATCGAAAATATTATATAGGGAAAAACTAAAATATTATATTTATAGGGACCTCACTTTTAAATAAATAATATAATATACTATAATATAATAAATTATATAATAGAATATCACTTTCAAATAATTACATTAAAAAATTATATATAGAAAAACCTAAAATATTATATCTATAGACGGCCTCAATTTTTAAAAAACAATATAATATAATCATGTCTAATATAATATCGCTTTTAAATAATTAACAAAAGGTATATAAGGAAAAACCAAAAATAGTTAAAATAGTATATTTATAGGCCCTCACTTCTAAATAATTATATAATAGATATTATTATTTTAATTTACAATATACATTAAAATTTATACTATATATTCTCATTTATATTATATATGATCATGAAGATGGTGATCATAATGATGATGATAGTGGTCAAGAAACTTATATCGATCATGAAAATGTTGAAAAAGACTAATATTATGATGAAACGACAACCACGTCAAAGATTGTGATGATCATTATGACAAGGATGAGGTGAACAATGACACTTACGACCATAGTTAAGATGGGGATAACCACAATGATAAGGATGAAATTTATGATGTCTATTACTATTAATATAATAATAATATAGTGTTAATAATAAGAGTTTTTATTTCTATAAATCATAATAATAATATCAATTTTAGTAGTAAGATTAGTATTGATAATAATGATGATGATGACGATGATGACAATGATGGTAATGACAATGATGGTGGTGATAGTGATAGCGGTGATAATAATGACAATGATGATGATGATGATGACAATAAAGATGAGAATGATGATGACAATGATTATATCGATCGTGAAAATGATGATAATGACTATGATAATGATAAAAAAACAACACCGGAGACAATGACGATTGTGACGATGATTATAAGGACAATGATGATGGTGGAAATGATAGTGGTAATAATAATGATGGGGAATGATTATATCCATCGTAAAAATGATGAAAATGACTATGATAATGATGAAAACAAAAACAAAAATGAATATGATGACGATTGTGATTGTGATGACAACGAGGACAATGATGATGGTGGAAATGATAGTGGTGATAATAATGATGGGGATGATGATGATGACAACAAAAATGACAATGGTGATGAAAATGATTATATTGATCGTGTAAATGTTGACTGATTATGAGGGCAATGAAAATGAAAAAAACACTAAAGACGATGAGGATAACGATGATATTACTAATAATATTAATAATATTATAATAACAATGTTTTATTAACAATAATGACAATGATTATGGGGGATGAAATTCAACATCATTGTATCGCATGCTCCAAACACCGAAAACTTGTGCCAAGATACGGTGGATGTCAATGTTAGAGATAATGAAGATAATAATTGTGTGCAAGAGGAGACAACATTACAAAAAGATGAGTAATGAGAAGAATAAGAATGCGAATAATCATTTACAGGACACATCAACAAACAAACCTAGAAGAAGAAGAATGCAAAACTTATATATTGAGATAGAAAAAAATATTTGATCCCAATGGAATGGCTGGGAGAGATTTGAATACCATCCAAATAATTTATCCCAATGGAATGGTTGGTCTTGATAACCTTGCTTCACTAATCATGTGTTATATTAGTCAAGAATGATACCTTGGGATAAAAGTTTCTCGAACACCTAAAGGACCCGTGTGTAATAGATGCCAACAGGAGAAAGGTCATCATTGACTTTAAACATCAAACAATATGGATCCCGAGCCACAACCACAAGAAATTGCAAAATTAACTCAAGTTGAGGAAATGTTGATAGCTCGTGTCAACCTAATTGTGTAAGTGACACATGCAAAAGGAGGTCAATATAAATATAAAGGTCACATGATAAGTTTTCCTCAAGAAGTAAAATAAATTACTATTCTTTTACCATATAGATTGAAAGATTTTCCGATGATTATTGTTTAGAGGAGAGATCGGCATGGAACAAATTACAACTTTACAATCAATAGAGAGCAAGTTAACAATGCGTTGAAATATAAAATAGAACATGATAAGTTCTATTCAGATGTTCAGATCGATAAAAATGATATGAATGAAATTCCACCTCATTCTGATGAAAATGTATTTGAGGAGTTGAATTGAGTGCATATGGAGTTTTATTCTGACACCAACGCAGTTGTATTTCTAGCTCGACCATAGAGACAGACAAAGGAAATATAATTATTCATACAACATCAATGGTTTCTAAACCACCCAATGCCCCAAGGAAGATGGAATTAATCCATACATGGGTGAATAACCCTCACATAGACTCTGGAACATTAATTGATTGGCCGGGATAGGATCATCTCCTATCAATGAGTATGTGACAATAGGATTACTTGATATGGGATTCCCTAATTTTTTTCGTGATGGAAAATGTTACAAGCTAGAACTGCGATTAAGACGAGGACGTCTCCATGAATTTGTAAAACATTTATTTTGATATAGGTATCACCAATTTGGACAACATCCCTGATTGATGTATAACATGATGAACATGATCTTGATTGTAATGCCCCGTTCGGCGGTTACCCTAGTTCTTGTCGCAATGACCCTCTTGTGGAGCGTCAAACAGCTGTGTGTAATTCTGATGTCTTGGCTCCATGGTCGGTCTTTGCTTCGTGTTCGCCTTCGAACGTTAACATCTAGTTTATCCCCTTGGTTGCTTAGGCCTGTTCACATGTTGTTTTAATCATTGTAAGTAATATTCTCCTTTTACTTTTCTCTATTCATTCTACACGTCTAAATTTGTAGAACATGAGAAATCGTTTCTCTTTTCACTTTTTGGTTGTTACCTATGACAGCTATTCCTTGTGATATGCTTATTTAATAGAGAATGAATAGCCAAATGTTATGGAAGACTTCTACAAACTTAGGTTTTGCTAAAGGATTTTTCTCTGAGCTAGGGTGCATTTGTTCTAAGCCAACATTTTATTAGTATAATGGTCAAAGCGTTTAACAAAAGAAGCGGTGACAAGGATTCTGGGCAAAAGCTATTTATTATTTGTCCCTTACTTGAGAACGTATATTCATAAGTTTCAAACAGAATATACAAAAGTATCATTATCAGTGGGCTTGGAGTAAATATATTGAGGCCCATTTGTTTTATATCCCATTCTTATAACCTTTTATCCACTGTAATAATGTCACATACTTTAACCTCTCCAAGTTATATAACACAAAGTTAATTTATTATTCTTATTTTTTCCTTCATTGATATCGATGATTGACCAAGACTATTGAAAGATGAAATCATGGTTCTGAATCTTTTTTTTTGTTGAGCTCTCAGAGGTTCATTCCTATGTGTGTACTGAAAAATCCTCAAATGATTTCCTTGTAAAGATCGAAGTGGTTATTGACCTTTGGTCAAATATTTTAATTACAAACTACAGAAGGACTTTTTGGCAGTTTATTGTGGTTAGAGTGGGTATCGATGGAAAAGCAAGGATGGACCAAGTAGCTGGCAACTGAGTATAGGAGAAGCTTCAACCAATGCAAATTTGTTGGGATCTTAAAAGCAAATTCAACCAACATTGAAGCTGTCACCGGGATGCTCTCAAATGAATTGCATTGTGTTAGAGCACAATAAAGAGTGGTGGCGACAGCCTATCTTTAAATATAAATTTAGGGCTACTCATGGGTGTGGAACGAGTAAATCTAGGGGTGTTTGTGTAGAGCCGTAAAAAAAATGACGACAACGAGCCAAGAACTTGCTTCCACGAACATTTAACCCTAAACAATACGACTATATTTTTTTTTTTTTTTCATGAGATTCAAGATTTAAGAGAACAAGTTTATAATTGATATATATTTAAATCAGGTCACTTGCTATGGTGTCAAGGATAGGATGCTGGAAATAGAGTCTAGTTAGGTCGCAAAGAGCCTCCCCAACATTAAGAGCCGGTGTCGGTGTAATAGTTGTTCTTGTGTCATGATCGTAACTCTACAAATGAACATTAAGGAGGGCGGGTGATTAGGTACTGTCTTTATCTAATAATTTTTAATTTAGTATAAAAGGATTGAATTTAAATTTCAAGATTAAAAATGAAATGTATATCTATCAAAAATTACATTAAATAAAAACTATATACTTAAACATAAATTTGGAATTTGAACAAAAAGGAACAAGAGTGTTATGGTGGGAAAGCATTTAAATTTTAGTTTGAAAACATGTTTGAGGTGGGTGGCTTTGATGGCCACCTGCCATAGCATTAAACCCCCCCCCTCTCCTTGCGTGCAAGCTTCTCCCAACCGGCCGCATATCACCAAATCCTCCACCTAGATTTTGCAAATCTTCTGCCCCCGTTTGGTCTGCCCACCATTTATCTTGACCCTGGCCATGCAATAAAAGAAATGGCTATAGATGAAGCTACAGCAGGTGAGTGCAGGTGGGTTGATAGTCTTATTCGGCCCTGGACGTGAGGACTGAGGATGGTGGTGAGAGGTGAAGCTACAGCCAGAGGGACAGACGTGTTGACCCATTTGTTTGGCCCTGGCCGCATGAACAGGGAATGGTGGTATAGAAGGAGCTACGAGCGCGTGAGAAAGGCGAGTTACCTCCACTTTCATTAGGTGATGCAAGGTGTGTGCTTCGTGGGGATCCACAGTCGCACCTGCACAGTGGGACAGTCTAGCAGTGAGGGCACTTAAAACAAGCAGGCCGTCCAAACAAGTTGTTATCCGCTCCGTATCGAATGTATCCTCAAACTCGGGATTCCCTTCAAGATATTTTGTCCAAATCAATTAAGGGACGGATAGAGTGTTACGAGGAGACCTGGAGCAATATATTACAATGATTTTCTATTGATAACATACTCATTTTATGGTGTAGCCCATGGAGAGAATCTCACAGAGTGGATCTATTTCATATCGAAATATTCATGAAGCACAATTTGTTTTTGCAATTATATGAGCATCTCTGCGTGTATTTTATTATAGTCTTAATACACGATGATTATACGAGATGTGTATCATCATCTAAATTATTTTATATTACATGTATGTAGGATTTTTATATGTATTCTAGCATAGATTCTTTGGCATTGGTAAGAACATTTCAAGACCTTGGGAAGCGCCGTAAACACTTGTACATACGTAGGTTCCTTTTCATAAATAATTAATAAAATTGTTTGGGCTGCTGTTCGATTATTATACTTTGTTAATATAAAGAAATATTAATGATATATTGTTATAAATAGGATTTAATAATAGTAAATACATTAGTTGTAATATTACTTAAATATGAATAGTATTTAAAATATTAGTTTCCTTATTACTTGAAATGTGGGTGATGAACTAAATAAGCTTAGAACTTTCACATTAAAATCTCTTTCTACGTATTTTAATAGGGCATTTGTATGGGATCTCAAGTATATTTGATTTCCTTTCCTTACTAATTTGCCAATAATTTTACAATGAATTCTTAAATGAAAATAAACATAATGGAGCTAGGACATAAATTACTTCGTTAACATAATGAAAACTATCTAAAAACTTAAGTCATTCCATTAACAATACAAGAATAGAAATACACTAATATTCCAATTTTTCAATACATCTTTTTAAGTAACAAAGTGAAATTCAATACATATATATTTTTTTGTAAATTTCCTAACATTCCACAAAAGAGTCCAACAATGTTTCCATTAAGTTTTAAAGCAAGATCTCTACTATCATGTCAACAAGATCAACATACTCCTATGAGGTTCCAAGCCAGTTAAAGGAGAATAAATAGATTGTCTTTCTTTCATCTTTTAATTCCATCCACATTACAACCTTACTAATGAAGTTCAAAACAACTTTCCTTCAACATCTTGTTACAACATTTTCTACTTAATGTGGGAACAAAATTTACAATGATGGAAGCTAAAATACAAAGCAATATTACATTTTTCCTCCACTCAAGGTGGGTAAAAATACATGGTGGTTTCACATTGTCATCAACAAGGTTCCAATGCTCCAAATATCAACAAGGTGTCTCCTCCATAGTTTTCTTGATTCACAACAAAATAAGGGGAGAGGCAACACTTTGCTCCCAACCAAGATACCCAATGGAGAAGAGAAGCCATCCACTCCATTAGCCCCGAGCCCCAAAGACATCACAATGGGAGAAAATCCAACTCATGGCAACTACTAGCTTCCACATAACTAAACATAACATTTCACATTCATTCCATAATCCTTCAAAACAAGATCTACAACACAACAAGAGGGAAAACAATCACAACAACAAGTCACAAGGCTTACCAAGAAAGCCATAAGAGTAAGACCTATGGGGAGGCCACTTATGCCTCCCAATGGGAATGGGTGCCACCTAAAAGCCTCCAATGCAAAACACAATACCCCTAACAACTCTTATGCCTCCCTCAAGTACCCCTTATCCCTCAATCCACTCTTATGCCTCCCTCAACTCTTATGGCTCCTCAAAGTAAAAACAAGAAGAAATGAAAGCATTTATCTTACTACGTGGGCACCCAACCCAAACTCCCTCCTCAAGAAAATGATCTCTTATGCCTCCCTCAAATAAACTTTCCATAGTCTCCTCCCACTCCCAACTTAGGCATTCTACCCATTCCCAACAAGAATTTCAAACAACAACATTCAACACAACATAAAAATACATTCATATAACAAAAAGGAACATAATGCAAACAAAGGTGAAGCTCCTACCTTTCCATGGTAGAGCTTGCTCCAAGTATGAAGTCTCAATCCCTCCAAATATCAAACAAATCATCCACAAGCTCCAACAAAATTCTCACAAGTATCCACAAGCTCCAAAATCCTCAAACTCCTTCAAAATCCTCTCCTCTCCAAAATACAAAGGACTAAAAATGAAAACTCCAACCCCCAAAACAAACAAGAGGATCAAATAAATAGAGAAAAGAGAGGGGGGGTGATGTGGCTCCAAGTAGGATGCCACCTCCTTTTCCCTCCACTCCACATCATTTGGTCAACATCAAAATCCAAAGCACCATTATTAAGTGGTTGAAAGAAAGGCAAGCACTTTACACACTCCAACTAAGCCCACTCCCTCAAAGGACAAAATTAAATTTTGAAAGAAAGGGCAATTAATATTTTACCCTTTTTATCCCCCAAAACACCTAAAAGACCCTAAATTTGGCCTTCCAAACCATAGGTAGGGTTGGAATAGGGTTTTAAGAGGTGTGGGACAAGTTTGACTTGTCCCACAAGCTTTGAAATTTGGCCTCTAAGGCCAAATTCGAGTTTCCCATGTGGGGTAGAGTGTGCTACACTCAAAACTCAAACACACATCAATCCACACAAAATTTGAAGTAAATCAAATCCTAATAAATGAACTCTCTTTGGTCACATCTTTTAATTAGTTTAGGACAATTTCAAATTAACTTAATTAACCCACTACAACCCATGGCTAACAAAGGAGTAAACTCCAATCCAAAGAATATGAATAATAACACAAGTAAAATTTCACTTACTAAGAGCAACACATAATAACATAATAAAAAGGAAATTAAAACAAAACAACACATGACCCCTAGGTCACAATTTTCCCTTAACCGAGATAATTCTAACACACACACAATTACTTGTTACCATGGTGACCTTAGCTAGATTCTTCTCAAATTCCGATGTGGTTGGTCTCCACAAGCCAATATTGTTGTGAATATAATATACCTGCAGAACAGAAAATACCTCCTTCGGCCTGTTGGCTGCATTAAAACATTCATGCCAAATATATAATATAATCTAAAATAAATGACACATGATTTACTATCATCTATGCAAGTACGATATCACTTACACTTTTTAGCACATTTCTATTCCACATTTCATTTATGTCAAAACGATCATCACATTAGTCAAATTATCAAGTTCTACTCAATATGATTAAATATATCACATGTCAAAATTAAGATAAATAACCCTGTCAAAAGTATACAAATATCGTCATCAAATGTCCACCAGTAAACCATATGCATCATATAAAGATCAAATCAATAACAGTCAAATGTCTATGATATCTACTAGCATGCTAAATCAAGATGCCATAATAAATCCATAGTGAAGTAATCGGTCTCAAAGCAACAAAACAAAATGAGGTTGAAGGGAAGTGGGCACTACATCCCCCTCCCCTTAGACTCGACTTCCTCCTGGAAGTCACTAGAAAAGGTGTGGAAACTATCCTTGTAACAAAGTAGCATCCTCCCAAGTAGCTGCAGTCTCATCATACCTATCCCATTGGACCCAAACCTGATCAATCTCTCTCGCAAAGGCCCAGGGTCCTGCACTCTATAATGCATACGGGCTCCACCATCACCCGCCCGATCCCGCACCTAGAATGCGGTCTAATCTAGCACGTGAGAAGGATCAGAAATATATCTCCTAAGCACGAAATGTGAAACACATCATGGACGCGAGATAAGCTAGGTGGAAATGCTAGACGATAGGCCAAGGGACCGAGGTGCTCCAAGATCTCAAAGGGACCCACAAACCTAGGAGAAAGCTTAGAACCTTTTCCATAATGGATAGGGCTCTTATGTGGTCTCGACACAAGAAACACCTTCGTACCTACCTCAAAACTTGATCTGTCCTATCTTTGAGCATACTTTTTTGTCTATCCCGCACCTCCTGTAATCTCTTTATGATCAAGGTAACTCTGCTGCTCCATGTCGTGTAATAATGCTGGCCCAAGAAACCCCGTCCTCAATCCTATCCCAACTAAGAGGTGTCCCGCATTCCCTACCATATAATGCCCGAAAAGTAGCCATGCCTATAGAACTCTGGAAACTATTATTATAGGTAAACTCCACCAAATACAGATACTCCTCCCATCTCGATCGATGATCCATCACGTACATCCTGAGCATATCCTCCAAAATCTGATTAACCCTCTCTGCATCTCCGATCTATCTCACGGTGATAAGTCAGTCTTGAAATTAATCCTCGTCCTGAGAACATACTGCATGGTGGTCCATAAATGGGAAGTGTACAAGGGGTCGTGGTCGCAAATGATCTTCCGTGGAATCCCATGTAATCTGAAAATCTCATCAAGATATACTCGTGCCACAGCACTGGCTGTATAGGTGGTCTTCACTGGAGAAAAATGAGCTACTTTCGTCAATTTATCCACCGTGACCATGATGGCATCGTGGTGGTATCTTGACGTAGGTAACCCAATGATGAAGTCCATGGAAATGGTGTCCCACTTCCACTCTGGTATGGCGTGAGGATAGAGAAGGCCAGCTAGATGCTTGATGCTCAGCCTTCACCCTTTGGCACTCTAAATAGCGGGATACAAACGAGGCCACGTCTCTCTGAAGTCCTCTCCAAAAATACAACTGTCTCAAGGTGGCGTGCATCTTCTTCACCCCCGGGATGGCCTGAATAAGGTGCACGATGAGCCTCTATCAAAATGTCATGTCTTAAGCCTCCATCTATAGGAACATATATCCGGCCTCTATGTTTGAGAAGACCATCTTCCTCTAATGAAAATCCATCAAATCTCCCCTCAAGGGGTCTCTGAGACTCAATCTCTGCTTTGGCTGCAAGGTAGAAACTATCATGAGGAAGCTGCTACAAGATCCTACTCTGCAAATCATGTGCCACCGAGGTGGCCATAGCCACATGTCTCCGCCTACTCAAGGCATCTGTAACCACATTCTCCTTCCCTTTCACATGCTCTATCTCCATGTCATACTCACAGTGTAATTCCATCCAACGCCGCTGACGAGCGTTGAGATTGGGCTGCATGAAGAGGTGGCGAAGACTCAAGTGATCAGTCCTGAGTGTAAATCTCCGGCCAAGAAGAAAATGTCTCCACCGCACTAAGGCATGTACTACTACTGCAAGCTCAAGGTCATGGGTCGGATAATTGAGCTCATAATCTTTGAGTTTGTGAGACTCAAAGGAAACTACTCTACCCTCCTGCATTAACACACCTCCAAGTCCTGCCAAAGAAGCATTTGTGCAAACGTAGAACTCACCCTGAGGATCTGGCACTACAAGAATAGGTGCTGTCATGAGGCATTCCTTCAGTGTACTGAAATCCTGCTCACATCTATCTAACCATAAAAACTTCTTCCCTTTCCGCTCAAGAGAAGTGATAGGGTGCGCAATCCGAGAAAAGTCCTGAACAAACCTCATGTAGTAACCTGCTAGACCCATGAAAATACGCACCTCAGTCACACTAGTGGGTGCTGGCCAATCCATGATGGCTCGAATCTTGGAAGGATCAACTGTGATACCTTCCCCAGAAATGATGTGGCCCAAATACTACACCTCAGGCTAAAAGAACACACACTTCTCCAAGTTCCCGTAAAGGCACTGTTCGCGAAGACACTGAAGAACCTGGCGAAGGTTCTCCTCGTGCTCCTCACGTGTGCGTGAGTAAACTAGAATGTCGTCAAGAAATATGAGCATGAAGTGATCAAGGAGGTCCTGAATACCCCATTCATCAAACTCATAAATACCGTGGGGGCATTCGTCAAACCGAAAGGTACCACTGTGAACTCGTAGTGGCCATATCTCGTACGGAATGTTGTCTTGTGAATATCTGTCTCCGCAATCCTAAGCTGATGGTACCCTGACTTAAGATCTATCTTAGAGAAAACTGTAGCCCCCTTCATCTGATCAAATAAATCATCAATGCATGGAAGGGGGTAACGATTCTTGATCGTTACTTTATTCAGCTGATGGTAGTCAATACACAACCGAAGAGATCCATCCTTCTTCTTTACGAAGATCACTGGTGCACCCCAAGGGGATACACTAGGACGGATTAGGCCTTTCTCTAGAAGGTCCTCAAGCTGCAACTTGAGCTCACATAACTCAGGAGTAGTCATCCAATAGGGTGCTCGTGAGATAGGCTCTGCGCCCGGAACTAGATCTATATGGAAATCTATCTCACGTGGGGGAGGTAATCCCGGTAGCTCCCCTGGGAACACATCAACAAACTCTGATAAGATGGGATGGTCATCGAGGGAAGGTCCTCTCGACTCATCCTCTGATCTGTCACTGACCGTAATAGAAAACAACTGACAACCCCGTCGCGCACACCGCTTAAGCTGCATAGCGGAGATGGTGCGAATGGATACGGCCCTCCTAACTCCCGATATTACGACTCTACTTCAAGATCATCTACGCAAGCAATAGTCTTATGGTAACAATCCACTCTAGCTCTGTGAGTGGACAACCAATCCATGCCTAAAATGATGCCATAAGATCCTAATGGAAGGATCCGAAGATCAGAAGTAGTGGTGAAGGGTCCCAAATCCACTACACACTCCTTGACTAAGGAGTCTATAGAAATTTTGGCTCCAGAAGCCATCTTAATGTCCCAACTATGACCCTACCTAACTACCACCAACCTGCAACGCTCTACTAAGGATGGTGCAATAAAAGAATCAGAAGAACCAGAATCAAATAATATAGAGGTGGAAATACCACCAATAATAGATGTCATCTCAATCACAAGGTACTCGATGCTCATCTGGCGGTTCTCGACCATTACGTAGATCCGATGACTCGTGCCATATCTCCAACAAAGTAGGCTCGAGCTCTGCATCTTACCCTTGTTGCTAGGGTTTTGTTGGAACTCTCTCCAATGATGTCCCACAACACCACAACCATAACATCTGCTGGTCCCCTCCGGTGGGAAGCAATCTGCAATGGTACTCTAGATGTCTGAGATATAGATCCTGACGATCCGGCTATGGACTGCTGAGGTCTCTCCTAATGAGCTCCTGCTGACTAAGCTCTCGGTGCACCCTATGTCCTGATGGGACCCCTAGGAGGAGGACCCATACTATGTCCTCTCTGCACATCAAATCTCTGAGGAGGTCGGTAAGGTGGGTGGGTCTCTGCTGCTGCTGCTGTGGTGGCCTGAATGAAGCTTACCCTGAACTCTGTCCACCTCGTGGAGGAGGAACTGACCCCTTCGACCTACCATCCTACATCTGCTGGATACGGCTCCGAACTCTGTCTCTAGCCTGCTGTGTCTTTCCCCGTGTCTCCTCTGCAATATAGGCCTTCTCCACGGCCTCTGCTAATGTCTGTGGGCAGTGAATGCGCATTGCACCACCTAAATCCAAGTTCAGGCCCCGATGAACCTATGAATCCATACCTACTCATCCTGCATATAGTCGACGTACTGGAGTAGGTCCAGAAATCGACTCTCATACTCAGCTACTGTCATCGATGCCTGACGGAGGTCATGAAACTCGTCTATCCACTGCTGAATAAATCTCCTGGGTAAATACCTACTCCTGAAACACTCCTCAAACAGCTCCCAGGTAATCATCTCTGAGTCAACATGGAGCTTCTGCTCCTCAGTCCTCCACCAGACTCCTGCTCCATCCTTCAGAAGATGGATTACAACACGAGCTTTCGTGTTGCTAGTACAAGGGCAGAGCTTGAAGCATCCGCTCAAGCTCACCAACCAGGCCTCTGCCTGGAAATCCCCCGTATCACCCGAATAGTGAGATGGTCGTAGCTTCAGAATCTCCCTAATATGGTCTGCAGCTGACATATGACGAACCCTAGTTCTCTCTCGTATGCTCCTCCCTCTGTCTAGGGCTCCGAGACCTGTCCCTATATCCTGAGATCCTATCCCCATGTCCTCTCTGTGGTGATTCTGTCCTAGCCGACTCCGCACACGTGTTCTCTACCCTGCTCCTCGCTATGTCAAGGAGATTCTGGGAAACTACTAATGGCTCCAAACTATGTCTGCAAGTCGTCCTCTCAAGGGCTCTCCGCGTATGGCGGCATTAACATCCTGGAGTTTCGTAAGATCCGAGGTAGAATGGCTACTACGGCCTGCTCTGGCAGTTCTATATCTAGGTCTATATGAAGAGACCCCTCATCCAATCTGTGCCTCTAGCACAGATCAAGGTGAGAGTTAGTTCATTGTTGTAGGTCTTGTGTCGAGTTTTCTAAATTTGTTGTTTCTTATAATTGTCAACAAAGTGGTTTTATATATTAAAAGAAGTCAACTTTGCACTAGGTTAAATGTTCACGTTTCATGTTTTCTCGCATGTGCCCAAGGGTCCAAGCTTGAACCCTCGGCTCGATACCAAAATGTAGCACCGCAAAAACAACGACGACGAGAGCCAAGAACTTCCTTCCATGAACATTTAACCCTAAACAATACGACTATAATTTATTATTTTTTTTTTTTTGAGATTCAAAATTTAAGAGAACAAGTTTATAATTGATATATATTTAAATCAGGTCACTTTCTATGGTGTCAAGGAAAAGATGCTAGAAATAGAGTCTAGTTAGGTCAGCAAAGAGCCTCCCAACATTAAGAACCGGTGTCGGTGTAATAGTTATTCTCGTGTCATGATCGTAACTCTACAAACAAACATTAAGGAGGGCGGGTGATTAGGTACTTGTCTTTATCTAATAATTTTTAATTTAGTATAAAAGGATTGAATTTAAATTTCAAGATTAAAAATGAAATGTATATTTATCAAAAATTACATTAAATAAAAACTATATACTTAAACATAAATTTGGAATTTGAACAAAAAGGAACAAGAGTGTTATGGTGGGAAAGCATTTAAATTTTAGTTTGAAAACATGTTTGAGGTGGGTGGTTTTGATGGCCACCTGCCATAGCATTAAACCCCCTCTCCTTGCGTGCAAGCTTCTCCCAACCGCCGCATATCACCAAATCCTCCACCTAGATTTTGCAAATCTTACGCTCCCATTTGTCTCGTCGCCCACCATTTATCTTGACCTGGCCATGCAATAAAAGAAATGGCTATAGATGAAGCTACGGCAGTGAGTGCGGGAAGGTTTATAGTCTTATTCAACCCTGGACATGAGGACCAAGGATGGTGGTGAGAGGTGAAGCTACGGCTAGAGGGACGAGGCGTGTTGACCCGTTTGTTCGGCCCCGACCGCATGAACAGGGGAATGGTGGTATAGAAGGAGCTACGGGCACGTGTGAAAGGTGAGTTACCTCCACTTTCATTAGGTGCTGCAAGGTGTGTGCTTGGCAAGGATCCACATCGCGTCTGCACAGTGGGACATCGGCGGTGAGAGGGCGCTTAAAACAAGCGGGCCGTCCAAACAAGTTGTTATCATTCCGTATCAAATGTATCCTCAAACTCGGGATTCCCTTCAAGATATTTTGTCCAAATCAATTAAGGGATGAATAGAGTGTTACGAGGAGACCTGGAGCAATATATTACAATGATTTTATATTGAGAACATACTCATTTTACGGTGTAGCCCGTGGGAGAGAATCTCACAGAGGTGGATCTGTTTCATATTAGAATATTAATGAAGCACAATTTGTTTTCGCAATTATATGAGCATCTCTGCATGTATTTTATTACAATCTTAATACACGATGATTATACGATGTGTATCATCATCTAAATTATTTTATATTACATGTATGTAGGATTTTTATATGTATTCTAGCACAGATTGTTTGGCATTGGTAAGAACATTTCAAGACCTTGGGAAGCACCGTAAACACTTGTACATACGTAGGTTCCCTTTCATAAATAATTAATAAAATTGTTTGGCTTCATTCGAGATTATTATACTTTGTTAATATAAAGAAATATTAACGATATATTGTTATAAATAGGATTTAATAATAGTAAATACATTAGTTGTAATATTACTTAAATATGAATAGTATTTAAAATATTAGTTTCCTTATTACTTGAAATGTGGGTGATGAACTAAATAAGCTTAGAACTTTCACATTAAAATCTCTTTCTACGTATTTTAATAGGGCATTTGTATGGGATCTCAAGTATATTTGATTTCCTTTCCCTTACTAATTTGCCAATAATTTTACAATGAATTCTTAAATGAAGATAAATATAATGGACCTAGGACATAAATTACTTTGTTAACATAATGAAAACTATCTAAAAACTTAAGTCATTCAATTAATAATACAAGAATAGAAATACACTAGTATTCCAATTTTTCAATACATCTTTTTAAGTAACAAAGTGAAATTCAATACATATATTTTTTTGTAAATTTCCTAACATTCCACGAACGATTCCAACAATGTTTCCATTAAGTTTTAAAGCAAGATATACTATCATGTCAACAAGATCAACATACTCATGTGAGATTCCAAGCCGAGTTAAAGGAGAATAAATAGATTGTCTTTCTTTCATCTTTTAATTCCATCCACATTACAACCTTACTAATGAAGTTCAAAACAAATTTCCTTCAACATCTTGTTACAACATTTTCTACTTAATGTGGGAACAAAATTTACAATGATGGAAGCTAAAATACAAAGCAATATTACATTTTTCCTCCACTCAAGGTGGGTAAAAATAAATGGTGGTTTCAAATTTTCATCAACAAGGTGGCTCCTCCATAGTTTGCTTGATTCACAACAAAATAAGGGGAGAGGCAACGCTCTCCTCCCAACTAAGATACCCAATGGAGAAGAGAAGCCATCCACTCCATTAGCCCCCGAGCCCCAACCACATCACAATGGGAGAAAATCCAACTCATGGCAACTACTAGCTTCCACATAACTAAACATAACATTTCACATTCATTCCATAATCCTTCAAAAAAAGTTCTACAACACAAGAAGAGGGAAAACAATCACAACAACAAGTCACAAGGCTTACCTAGAAAGCCATAAGAGTAAGACCTATGGGAGGCCACTTATTCCTCCCAATGGGAATGGGTGCCACCTAAAATCCTCCAATGCAAAACACAATACCCCTAACAACTCTTATGCCTCCCTCAAGTACCCCTTATCCCTCCATCCACTCTTATGCCTCCCTCAACTCTTATTGCTCTCTCAAAGTAAAAACAAGAAGTAATGCAAGCATTTCTCTTACAAGGTGGGCACCCAACCCAAACTCCCTCCTCAAGAAAATGATCTCTTATGCCTCCCTCAAATAAACTTTCCATAGTTTCCTCCCACTCCCAACTTAGGCATTCTACCCATTGCCAACAAGCATTTCAAACAACAACATTCAACACAACATAAAAATACATTCATATAACAAAAAGAACATAATGCAAACAAAGGTGAAGCTCCTACCTTTCCAATGTAGAGCTTGCTCCAAGTATGAAGTCTCAATCCCTCCAAAGATCAAACAAATCATCCACAAGCTCCAACAAAATTCTCACAAGTATCCACAAGCTCCAAAATCCTCAAACTCCTTCAAAATCCTTTCCTCTCCAAAATACAAAGGACTAAAATGAAAACTCCAACCCCAAAATAAACAAGAGGATCAAATAAATAGAGAAAAAAGAGGGAGGGGTGATGTGGCTCCAAGTAGGATGCCTCCTCCTTTTCCCTCCACTCCACATCATTTGGTCAACATCAAAATCCAAAGCACCATTAATAAGTGGTTGAAAGAAAGGCAACACCTTACACACTCCAACTAAGCCCACTCCCTCAAAGGACAAAATTAAATTTTGAAAGAAAG
Organism: Taxus wallichiana var. yunnanensis; assembly: GCA_018340775.1. Lineage (NCBI taxonomy): Eukaryota > Viridiplantae > Streptophyta > Pinopsida > Cupressales > Taxaceae > Taxus > Taxus wallichiana. The sequence continues at coordinate 181,693,035 of CM031237.1, read as the reverse complement.
GACAATTAATATTTTACCCTTTTTATCCCCCCAAAACACCTAAAAGACCCTAAATTTGGCCTTCCAACCCATAGGTAGGGTTGGCATGGGGTTTTAAGAGGTGTGGGACAAGTTTGACTTGTCCCACAAGCTTTGAAATTTGGCCTCTAAGGCCAAATTCGAGTTTCCCATGTGGGGTAGAGTGTGCTACACTCAAAACTCAAACACACATCAATCCACACAAAATCCCAAGTAAATCAAATCCTAATAAATGAACTCTCTTTGGTCACATCTTTTAATTAGTTTAGAACAATTTCAAATTAACTTAATTAACCCACTACAACCCATGGCTAACAAAGGGGTAAACTCCAATCCAAAGAATCTGAATAATAACACAAGTAAAATTTCACTTACTAAGAGTAACACATACTAACATAATAAAAAGGGAAATTAAAACAAAACAACACATGACCCCTAGGTCACAATTTTCCCTTAACCAGATAATTCTAACACACACACAATTACTTGTTGCCATGGTGACCTTAGCTGGATTCTTCTCAAATTCCGATGTGGTTGGTCTCCACTCCCCAATATTGTTGTGAATATAATATACCTGCAGAACAGAAAATACCTCCTTCAGCCTGTTGGCCGCATTAAAACATTCATGCCAAATATACAATATAATCTAAAATAAACGACACATTATTTACTATCGTCTATGCAATTACGATATCACTTACACTTTTTAGCACATTTCTATTCCAAATTTCTTTTATGTTAAAATGATCATCACATTAGTCAAATTATCAAGTTCTACTCAATATGATTAAATATATCACATGTCATAATTAAGATAAATAACCTGTCAAAAAAGTATACAAATATCGTCATCAAATGTCCACTAGTAATCCATATGCATCATATAAAGATCAAATCAATAACAGTCCAATTTCTATGATATCTACTAGCATGCTAAATCAAGAAGCCATGATAAATCCATAGTGAAGTAATCAGTCTCGAAAGAAACAAAACAAATGAGGTCAAAGGGAAGTGGGCACTACAGTTTGTAGATAGGAGCTTAGTCTCTCTCATATTTGGTTGGAAGGATAGACTTTGAATAAGTGAATGCTGATTGTGTTTGTGAATAGGATTTAGTCTCCTCCCAACCACCTACCCTACAGACCATAATGGCCATTATGTTTCTACCTTGCGTGAGGGAGATGGGAGTCAGTGGAGTCCTATTTTTCTTCACCTGGATCTCTTTTTGATTCTTTTATTCAATGCGTATGGGCGCAGTCTGGTTGACATGATGGCTAGATGGAGCTTCAAGCTAGTGAAGTAGGCGTGTTACCTCCACTTTCATTGAGTGCTACGAGGTGTGTGCTTGTCGGGATCCACAAAGGCGACCCACACTTGTGAATTAGCCAGCGGCGAAGGAAAGATAGCGGTCTATTTTGTTCAAATTACAGCTTTGTTCTATTCTGTGGGTTTATTGGGTTAAAGAGAGGATTCGACCTGTTTAACTCTCCCTTCAGGAGTACGTGGGATCAAAATGTGGGAAGGAAGTTCGTTGTTCGATCGCGAGTTCTTCTTCTCCCTCAGTCAAGCCGTTTTCCCGTGCTTTGTGAATGCAGGTCACCCCACGGCATGTCACGGCTCCTCCTCATCGGATGGACGTTACCGTTGCAGTTGAGTATGGAAGAAATGTGGTGATAGGCATGTTGCAGTATAGTAGAAGCCTTTGTGAGTGCTTCCAAAGCGCGTGTTGTCCAACTATGTTGTTATCTGCTTTTGTATCGAATGCATCCTCGTATTCGGTTTCTCCTTCAAGATATTTTTATCAAAATCAACTTTGTGACAGGTGAGAGTGTTACCAGGGGACCAGATTTTCTGAGTACAGGCTTGGGGATTTCTCCAAGTGGATGCAGAACCGCGTGAAGGATGCCGGCAGCTGGCAGAATATCAGGTCGTGTGTTCGAGACGCAGGGGTGTGTAAGAGGCTGAGGCGCAAAGACTGTTGTTTATAGCTTTGCGGGGTTCTTTCATTGAGTCCTATTCAGGAAAGTTGTTGCAAACCACCAACCTCTTGTGGATATAGTTACATAAATGCAACATTTTGGAGTGGGACATAGTCATACACAGACCCTGACTGTGTAAAATGGAGCTCTCCGCCTAGGCTAAGCATAGATGACAATGGAGCTTGAGTGCCCAGCCTATAAAAGGGGAGATTCGACCTGAGGATTGTTGTTGCTGGTCCAGGCGGTGTCCATGAAACCTATTGAATCTGGAGAAAAAGGCAAGATATTTCTACACTTTTCTACTATTATTTTATTTAAAATTATTGCGAAATCGAACCACTTTTTCCTTGCATTGATTTGTCAGTTGGATGTCGTGATGGGAGATTTCCCTTTCTGCTTGTTTCTTCTTGTTTTAGCTTTTATCGTTGTCAGTATGTTGGTCGAAAGGATGCGTGTGCCCTCTCCTCTGGGTGTTATGTTTCTCTTGCTCGAGTGATAGACCTTCATCTGTTTGTTTATGTATTAATTCTTCTCTGCGATCGAGTTGCAAGTTATTATGTTGATCAAACTAGTATTTTCGATATCATGGAAGTAAGTTTATGATAACTATGAAGCTCCTCCCTAGCACCCAAGTTTGTCTTTTGACGTTTTTGTTAACTCCTTCATAAGTCCCTTTGATAACCTTTTGGCATCGAGAAAGAAAGGTTGAAGGATTAGTGTGATCAATGCTTGGGCTAGCCAGCTTAGAGTTTCGGTATTAAAACTTTTAGAATGAAAATGTTTGTGTGTAATGTGTTTTCCATCTCGCGTGTTTAGACTCTTATATTATCTTTCATCTTGTTTCTAGGCTTTTAAGGCCATCCTCAAGAAGTACCTTGACCATCCCTATCAACTTGAACCATAACTAGCTTTTCGGATCAACTAAGCTTGAGGTTTCATTGTGCAAATCCAGTACCTTGTTGACACTAGAATAGTTTTGGTCTAATCCCCCTCTCGGAATTATTGTTGATGGCGCTCTTCTATTTTTTCCTAACTTGCATTATTTCTCCTTTGTAATGTTAACGCTATTAATTAATATTGGTCGGTTTTTATGCATGTAATTACCTTAATATTTTGTGATGGAAATTTCCTTAAATGTGATTAATCTTCGGAAAAACTCATCTTTCATTTGATAGTCTTATGGATTCATAGCGGAAGGTTTTGTTTTGATAATGTCACTTAGAAATTATGTTTGTATCTTTGTGTGACGGTTGACTATGTTACCAAGGGTTGCCTTAAAATATGGTTGTTTTGGGAAATAGGTAATTTATTTTAAATTAACCAAACACTAGAATTGTTGTGGAGGTTGGAAAATCTTTAGTGTTATAAAATTTGTTGATGACATTATTGTATACTCTTGTTTGACGGAACTCCCTCTTTTCTCGTGTGTTTACTACTAGCTTGTAAGACATTCGCCCTTCTTGAATGATTGGAAAATCTTTGTAGTTAATGGTCCAAACTAGTATACTTTGCCTTCTCTTCGAAACTTATGTTGGGTGTATACTCTATTTGATTTCCGGTTTGAAACTCAATTATACATGACTTTTTGTGTTAATTTTTGAAACCCGTGGTTCCCCTTTCTTGGGCCGATCAACTCTTGTTCTTTTAGAAATATATTATTTTAGCCTATGCGTTTGGTACCTTTGATAAATTTCTAGATGGTTGGTCTATATATCAAATCTCAATCTTGTAATTATTATTTAATTACTTACTTGATGGGAATTCTGTTTTTGCTAGATTGTTTATTTTCTCCTTATAGGGCCAAGGGCCATTCTCATACGATTGCTATACTTTCGTTGCTTTTACTCCTAACTGAAGTACAAGGTCTTCTCCTTCTTTGATTGGCATGATAGAGACTTTATTATAACTTGATGTGTTGATAGTGTTTAGAGGTTTGACCCAATTCTTGTAGTAAAGTGCTTCCTTTTGTGGTATTGTTAGATAATAGTTATGGTGGTTTTGTGTAGCCTTATCTTGCTCAGTTCTCGCGAACTGACTCTTGTGGAAAAATTTGTTGCAGATGGATTTTGCGAGTAGATGAGGGATAGACTTGTAGATTTTTACATCAACCTCAGTTGAGAAGTTCTTTTGCATGAATCCTTTTTATATTGTTCAACTATTGATAACATCTAGTGGAAATTTGAGAAGAGGATCAATGTCTTAGTATTTTGTATCATGGATTATGTTGTCTTAACTTTGGAACCTTGAATTGTCTTTCTATCTTGGAAAATATAAGAAAATTTGTTTACCACTTGTTGAGTGACCTTAATGGATTATCGGTATTCTAAGAGTTGATGTAACCTTATTTCATTTTCGTAAATGAATATTGTTAAACTTTACCCCTACGATTAAATGTTGAGTTAAATCTTTCTAAGACTTAGTAATAGATTGTTATAAGTAAAATAAAATGGGTTATTTAATACTTATAGAAGTTAAACTAAAATTTATATTGCAAATGAATTAGTGTAGAGGTGACCAACTTGAGAGCATGTAATTCCATAAGTGATCAAGATGAAACTATCCTTTGTTAAGTAACATTACATAACTTGATATGCCTAGCTACACTAATGAACACTATCCCTTTCATGGAGAAATTCTTAAACAAACTTAAGAGAAATCTATGGTTAGTTTTGGAAGATAATAATATTTAATAAGCAGGAGATCACACTTTAAAAACCACGCAATTTATCTCTTAGCCATTGGATGGAAAATTGTTTTATTTTTATAAAACTCATTTAGTAAAGCCTAAGTAAAATCTTTAATAATTCTGGTTAAGTTTTCAAGTTTCAATTAAATCTTGGTAATAACAAATGAGGTCTTGAAGATGATTTCAACTCAACCTTCTCCCTCTAACCTTTTTCCAAGGTGCTTTGTCTTTCTTCTCTTAAGTGTGTTGAACGCAAACCCATGTTGTCATATGGGCATGAACAAGTTCTAGTAGCGTAAGTGTAAATAGATGGCCTTGTGGGATTAAATTACCCCTTTCTCTAAATAAATGAATTAAGCAAATAAATGTCATAATAGAGAAGTTTTAAAGATGATTACTCAGTGTAAAAAGAATAAACTTAGCTTGGTAAGATGAATTGTATGAATCATATCTTGAGCCTCCTTGAAAACGTAAGCTAAGAATTGCAAGATGTATTTTTAAAATAAATAACCCTCAAGAATATCTCATTGTGGTTGGCCCTAATTGTAAGTGTGTTCTGTGGTTGGACTTCTATGTTGTCATGTAAAAAAAGAAAAAAGTGTATTATCCTTTTGGGTGTGAACGTTTCCGTGCTGACCTTGTGGTCATCCCCGTAACAAGTGGTTCCCAGAGTTGGTTGTAACTTTGTGACGACATGTTGTGTCATGTTATGTGTGGAAGCAAGTCAAAAAAATTATCCTGTCTTTTACTGTGTTGTTCGTGTGTGAATTTTTTTGGTTCGTTCTGATGAGACATCGTGCAAAAACTCATCTGCGGTGTTTGTTAAGAAAAACCTCCAAGATATGCTAATCACCATTAATGAGTTACGTGAGCACATGAAAAATGTTCTCAATTCTAATCTGGTTGATTGTTTGATGTGGTTTGGAACATCTTTGAGGGTACAAGGTCTTAGTGGGAAAATTTCATGGTGAATTGTGGACATGTTGCATAAAATCAGATCACCTACCCTATTTTTCACATTGAGCAAAACCTATATGTATTTACCTTATCTACATGCATTAATACTTGGAATGCTGGCTGGATAATCCATGGGAAGCACAAAATTGGCAAAGGAAAAGTTTCATCAATTATCCACATATAATGGCACATTATATGCACTTATGACATATACTTTTCCAATAGGAGATATAACAAAAAGGACACGTGCGTACTTAAATAATTTAATTTATTAAATACTCTCATGTGGGGAAGTAAATAATTTAATTTGTTAAATTCTCGGGTGAGGTAAAAAAATTTAGTAATTTAATTTTTTAATTTAATTCTTATGGAAGTTACATAAATAAAATTAAACAAGGAAGTTAAATTCTCCGAATATGTGTGGGAAGTAAATAATTTAAAGGTTAAACAATTTAAAGGTAGAAAATAATTTAATAAATTAAGGGCCCTCACTTTTAAATAATTACATAAGAATATGGCTTTTAAATTAGATTATATATATTATAATTTTAGTGTATAATATATATTAAAATTTATAGTATATATTGTCATTTATATTATATATGTTTTCTAATTTCATAATTTTAATTAAACAAAATTAATACTAATAATTCATAATTAAAATAATAAAATATAATATATATTAAAATGTATATTATATATTATAAGTGGATACACTCTAAACAAAATTACATAAAATATGAAAGACATAAGAATACGGGTCTTGTTTTTAAATAATTACATAAGAATATGTTAAAAACACTTTAGTAATTTAATTTGTTAATTTGAAAAACTATATAGTGAAAAATTTAAAATATTATACTTATAAGGGCCCTCACTCTTAAATAATTACATAATAAAATGGATTTTAAATTAGATTATATATATTATAATTTATAGTATACATTATCATTTATGTTATATATATTTTCTAATTTCATAATATTAGTTTATCAAATTAATACTAATAAGTAATGATTAAAATAATAAAATATAATATATATTAAAATATATTATATATTATAATTGGATACACTCTAAATTTTTTTACATAAGATATCAAAGATATAAGAATAGGGGTCTCGCTTTTAAATAATTACATAAGAATATGTAAAAAACTCTTTAGTAATTGAATTTGTAAATTTAATAACTATATAGTGAAAAATTTAAAATAGTATACTTATAAGGGCCCTCACTTTTAAATAATTACATAAGAATATGGCTTTTAAATTTGATTATATATATTATAATTTTAATTTATAATATATATTAAATTTTATAGTATATATTATCATTTATATTATATATGTTTTCTAATTTCATAATATTAATTAAACAAATTTAATATGATAATTAATAATTAAAATAATAAAATATAATATATATTAAAATTTATATTATATATTATAAGTGGATACACTCTAAAAAAAATTACATAAGATATTAAAGGTATTTTATATAATATTACATATCAAATCTAATTCACGCCCTCACTTTTATAAAATCACATAATAATAGGGGTCTTGCTTTTAAATAATTACATAAGAATATGGTCTCGATTTTAAATTATATTATATATATTACAATTATAATTTATAATATATATTAAAATTTATAACATATATACAGTACCTTATATTAAGTAAATATATTAAATATTGCATAAGAAAAATTAATTACTAGTAATACATATAAATTAAATAGAAAAAGAAATGGGTTGAAATAATTAAACAGAAAACTATATAGGGAAAATCTAAAATATTATATTTATAATGACCTCACTTTTAGAAAAATAATATAATATACTATAATATGATAAATTATATAATAGAATATCACTTTCAAACAATTACATTAAAAAATTAGATATAGAAAAACTTAAAATATTATATTTATAGATGGCCTCGATTTTAAATAAATAATATAATATAATAATATATATAATATAATATCACTTTTAAATAATTAACAAAAATCATATAGGGAAAAACCAAAAATAGTTAAACTAGTATATTTATAGGTCCTCACTTCTAAAAATATATATAATTACGCCAAAGTCGTTCCCCCTATGGTAAAGGACCTCTGGACGTTTTTACAGCGATGTTAAATTTGATGGTTTGACGGCCGTCTAGACGATTTTACATTTTCCTACTATTTTAAACCATTTTTTGATCCCTGCATACCCTACTCACCTTAATAAAAATAACAATTTTTTACCCATTCCACGCCTAAAATGGCACTTAGTAGGGAGTCCGCGATGTACGCTATCACAGAAGAGTCTCCAATCATCAACGGATCAGAAAGTGGCGATCGCAGGCGGGAAATAATTCCAGACGGCAGGGTTCAAATTGAGGAAATGAGGTCATTTGCAGCATTAGATAAGCCCCCTGTGAATACGAGCGAGGAGGAAAGGATCAAGTGGTTCACGAAATTTTGCATAGGTTCGAAATTTTGCAATCAGATTCAGTGTCCGCTCAGTTTAAGGGGAGGGTAAATTCTTTCTTCAACAACTACACAATGCGAAGGATTATAATAAATTTGTTTCTATAGTTAAAGTAATTATCGTATAATTATACGTGGAACAGGGAATGACAAATAGACACCCATGTGGCCGGCCACATGGACAAGTGCCACGAACACATGAAGAAGTCCTATGGAAAAGTTCCTATAAAATATACAGTTGTCCACGCCATTTAATGAAACATGTTTAATGAGGTAAACTTCAAGTTTTCAATTGTTGAAAAGTTTGTTAAAAGGACATGGTCTGCACTCCATTATTGTCTTTCGTCAAAAACTATTAATTTTATCAACAAAATTAAAATTTCTTATTTTCATTTTAACTATTTTAATACATATTTATGTATTTTAATATAATTTATAGAATTATATATAAAAATGACAAATATGTGAGGGTTATTTAAAATATTTACAATTATTTTACATTTTTATTATGAAAAACATGTAAAGAGTCATTCGTACGATTTATTTTGTATGGTAGAATTTGGAAACACAAAATGTGTCGATAAAATTCCGTCACCATATAAGTATTTGGTCACAAGGCACGACTCACCCATACCGATGTCATTTTCATTTACAAATTCATACATGTACGATGCATGTCTATTTTGGAGTCTAGATATAAGTGGTCCACCTGGTTGAAGGAAATCACACGACGGTCATAAAAGGCCATGGACATGAATTTAGCATAATAAATCTCAATCTAAAGATCAGTATTTTTGTTTGTGAGTGTCTGTTATAGTGGCTATGGCGAGCGAGGATGAGTTGGTGGTCACATGGAGGCTTAATGAATCCTTGGTGTCTGGAGAGGTGGATGCAAAATACAAGTTTGTGAAGGTGAAGATGTGTTTTGTGGCGGTGAGTCAGGTGGGATCCATAAAAGAAGACTGATGCGATTGGTGTGGTCGGTGGAGTCAGCTCAACGACCATAGACAATGTATGTGGTAGATGGTTGAATATTCTGATGGTCGTCTGTAAATATGACAGTCTTACTTGCACGTCAAACAATTATTTGTTTTAACAATGCCATCCCATCATCCATGACAGTCTATTTTTAATAAGCTGAGAATCCAGAGAGTATGACTTAGATGTTTAAAATTTGAATTTTATTTTTTATATAAAATTGTATGTAAATTATTAAAATATATATATATATATATATATATATATATATATATATATATATATATATATATATATATATACACACACACACACACAGTGTTAAAAATAATACTGTTAATTTTTGAAAGATAATATTAAAATATTATCATTGCCTAAAAATATTTGACAAGTCTAAGAGGTTATAGAATTTAACCCCTACTCATTACAAATATGAGAAAGAAGTTTGGTCATGTTGTGTGTAGATAAAGAGAAGAGGCCATATCATAACAACGAAGAGAGTTCATATATAAATTTCTAGACTTTATGGTGAATACTTAAGGTATTTAATTGTCGACAATTTAATTAAAATCCCTTGTGAGATTTTAATCTTATTAAATCTAAGGATATTTGAAGATAATAGAACTTCTACACAAAGCTAAGTACATTCTTAATTTTTGTTACACTAAATGCATGTTCTTGATTAACTTATATATGCATTGAATTTAACAAGCTTTGGAACTACTCGATAGTCATATTTCTTTTAGTGCTCCATAGTCATGTCCTTCATTGTTTCATGTCTTGGATTTTTTCATGGGCATAATTTTTCTATGTTACCTCAATGTGGGGACACATTTAAAGTAAGTACAATATAAGATTGTAAAAAAGGGTGCACAAGATCCATCGAAAATATACCTTTATTCTTAGAGTGCTTACAATTAAAAAAATTCATACTTGAACATCATGAGTATCATCACTATTTTAGATGCATTGAACATACGAGATGTCACAATGTTGCTTGGTAATTATCTATTGATCGAAAACGAAAAGCTGATAATATGTGTACTCATGGGGTGTCTACTTTCGGGAATGACACATTTTGGATTTGGAGGTGGCTAGAGATATATCTCTTCCTTGGTCTTCCGATATTGCCTTTGAGCTTTACTTTTTTCATAGGTTAAAATCCATCTTCAACAAGGTGAACTATACTTTTGAAAATGATATATTCAAGGAATTGGATAAACAACCATCTATTAGAACATGGTACATCGTATCAAAGTTTAACATATTGGATTTTATTTTATTTATCGTCTTGTTTTTAAGCTACACCATTATGGCATGAAAAATCATTCATGAGAATTTGGCTCTAAGGATTAAGGTGGCTCTCTCAACAAAAGGAGGAGAAGAAAAATCATGGAAAGGGTGTGAAGAGAAAGTGTTTAAGTCATGGATGGTGGCTCGTGCTTGTCATTCAGAGCACGTCATAGTGAGGTCTCTTTAGAGTTCAACAACATGGATGGTGGTGATACCTCGCATTGCATTTTCCTTAGTCAAACTCGATTCTAGTGATATAAGAGTATTTTGATGTATACTAATGGCCCAGATAATTTAAGATGGACCGCATTCTTGATTCAAAGTGCTTTCGACTTCGTAGGGTGGCATGTTATACGCTGGAGATGGATCACAACCATTGTGTACCTTCCAAGATGGAAGAATGTGAAAAAATTATTTGTTTTGAAGGATTTCTAAAGGAGGTACATCATGGTGTTCAAATATGGCTTGTAAAGAAATATTGCTCTCTAAAATGAAAAAATGTTTATTGTTTCCTTCCCTTCCAAAGTCTTATTATGTTCTCAAATATGTTTGCAAAGAATATCAAAGATGTCTATGAAAAGTTTTCTCAAAATTTTGTAGAATTTTGTGTTGTTCTTCAGCAAAGTTTGTTGGTTTATAAAAGTTTTGGTGTCTTCTCAAGGTCTCTAAGCTGAATTACTACAATGCTAATCGAAATGCCTCATATGATTACACAAAATTCATCAAATACCATGAAGTTTTGGAGTCTGTATACATTCTTGGAGAAAGTACAAGAATTCTATGGGTAGCTTATTATGTCCAAGACAAATCTTTCCATATTAACAACATATTTTTTTATTTCTCTTCAGTTCATTTGTCGTTTTTCATGTATAGGTCTTTTTCATGGTCACCATTTTTTTCTATGTTGGCTCTCTATTCGGCCACATTTAGAGTAAGTACAATACATCATATCTTATATTTAAGAAATCAAATAATCTCTTTTAAACCTAGAAATTACATGCACACTTTCATGGTTTTATTAGTAAACACATAATCCTATGCTGAAAAGTAATGTGACAAGAATGTACACCTCCTATTTCTTCAACCACCATACCCAACCAACACCTATTGGATTTTCCCCATTTTCTATTTTGGCCCCTTCAAGTGCAAAGTGTCTCATGAGACGTGTAATTGAAATCCCCTTACATTTAAACAAGAGATGAAATCACAAAAAACTATTGACATTAGTAGTATCAATCAACCATTCCTTGCATTCTGAGATTCCTTTTGACATTTTGAATAAAAGGTACGTAGTTGTAGGAAAGAAGACTTTCCCATTGGTTCCTCACAAAATTCTCCCCATCCATGTGCTTCTCCCTCAAATCCCTACTTCATCTCTCCTCTTCCTCTCTTGTTATTTCACTCCTTTCACTTTTACTTCTTCAATACATCCCCTTCGGCGTTTCCATCACACATTTCACGTGCGATTGCTAGTAGATATTATTATTATAATTTATAATATACATTATAATTTATACTATATATTCTCATTTATATTATATATGATCATGAAGATGGTGATCATAATGATGATGATAGTGGTCAAGAAACTTAAATCAATCATGAAAATGTCGAAAAGACAAAGATTATGATGAAATGACAACCACGTCAAAGAATGTGACAATCAATATGATAAGGATGAGGTGAATAGTGACAATGACCACAGTTAAGATGGGGACAACCACAATGATAAGGATGACATTTATGATGTCTATTACTATTACTATTAATATAATAATAATATAGTGTTAATAATAAGAGTTTTTATTTTTATAAATCATAATAATATCAATTTTCGTAGTAATATTAATATTGATTATAATGATGATGACAGAGATTGTAACACACCAAAAATACCAACACAAGGACAACACAGTGAAATACAGGATAATTTTTTTTTGACTTGCTTGACACATAACATGGCGCAACATGCCGTCACCAAGGATACAACTAACACTGTGAAAAACTTGATACAAGGATAGCCATAAAGGTAGCATGGAAACGTTCACACCTATCAAGGACAATTTACTTTTCCTTTTTACAAGACAACATGGAAAACCAACCACATGACACACTAGCATTTAGGGGCATCCCACGAGGAAATTCTTGTTAAATTTTCTTGTTTACTAAAGTGTCTCTTAATTCTTAACTTACGTTCTTATAAAATTTCATGTAATGATTCACACAATTCGTTTCACAAGGGAGAACTTCTTTCTTTTCAACTATTGACTGAATAGCTTAAGGCCAAGCTTTCTAACTAGGATCATTAATTTTATGTCCAAATCTTTCTTATTCATTTGATTTTAGAACATTTTCCATTTCTTACAAGGTTAATTAATCTTACTCAAGCTTTTAACACATGTTCCACAACACTATTGGACGGTGAAGGCATAATCTCGATTGAGTGAAAAGTACCGCTTAGGGTTCATAACAATAGCCTTCTTGTTTAAGGATTAAATATTGACCTTGCTTAAGAAATATCACCATGAATTAAGGCATGGGTTAACAGAACAGGACAACAGAATTTAGCTTCAGGGTCACATGGTTTACTATCCATCTTTTTATTGAGGTTAAGGGTTTATCAAGATTGGTTAAATGTTCCATCTAGACTTTACTTAATTAAGTTTGACAAAGGAAAACATTCCAAATGATAGAGAGAGATTTAAGGTTTAATTAATCGATTTCCCTCCTACTTATTAAATCCTATCATCTCCTAAAATCTAACCATTGCTTTCACCATGAGGTCATTTAAGATTTCACCATAAAAGGATAATGTTTATTAGCTTGGCTCGAAAAATAAAATAATAAGTTGTCATATTTCGTTACAAAAGATAGTTTCCTCTTGATTGTTCCAGTCCCAAAGGTTATCAAGTAGATCACATATACATAATATATTCATATATATAAATTTTAAGTTTAACTTTTATCAGGATTATCCAGCTCACTTTATAGTGCTTACAAACTCATTGCTACTAAGCCTTAGGAGGATTTACAACTCAACATTTTAACTCAAGAGCAAAGTTTAACGAGACTCGTTTGCGAAACAAAACAAGGTTATATCAATTCATTCCAACATGATGCACAAATCAAAGGGACATACCATCTCTATTGAACCATGACTAGGGAGAAAGAGAGTAATAACATGGGACATGCCCCACTATTATACTAAGGGTTAAAGTTCACTATAATATCCCATAACCAAGCGGTAATCAAATTTCATCTTTCACATGATAACAAAACAAGCCAAAGTTTCAACAGTTACAACAACAATACTCTACAATACATTTACTAGGCACTGACCCTTCTTCTAAAATGTCCAAAGGCCCTTTCCAAATTTTATAACATAATACACATTCGTACAAAGGAACATCATAACCAAGATTGATGCAATAATCTACAAGTCTTTCCATCATCTAACCACGTAAGCCATCTGCAACAATTAATAACTTTGAGTCGGTTCGCGAACCGAGCAAGATAAGACTATACATAGCAACAATAAGCTACTAGCTAACAATACCATGAAAGGAAACATTCTATTTTAGGAAATAGATCAAAGTTCTAACCTCTAACAACCTTTTGAAACAAGATGTAATTTTCAACATATCAACTAAGAAGAAAACCATAAGTTTTAGTTATGAAAATACCTCTAAAACTACAAAAGTTTGACAACCAAATACGCAAGACTATGAAATTTAAATGATTAGACACAAGAGTTGAGAGTATTAGGATTTCAATCATGTAATCCCGTAGATTACGTGATTGAAATCTAAAGTGTAACCCATCAATCCACATTCTCAAGGTGAAGTCAAAAGATAAAAACTAGACCCGATCTTAGCTGCCAAAAAGAATATAGTTTTGGAATCGTTCCGTAGGGCCATAGGCCTAATAGGCTAGAAACGAACAACGAGGGTAATAACAAAGTTCCATCATGTAATCAAAAAGGTTTAAAGGGTGAAAATCTTATATTCAACCCACAACCATTATATCTTAGGTAATAAGTGACTTCATAGCTAAAAGGATGAGTGGAAAATGACGATAAGAATGTCCGGAATAGGCATTGTCTAACAGCCTACCTACTGAACATAACCAGGGCCGGAATAGTGAAAAGCCTCATTAATACCCAAGTTGAGTAGGCAATCTAGTACTCTAAACACATCCTTGCAATTTTCATAATACCTTAGATTTATAACCCTCCCGTTCTAGAGGAACATAGCCATGAATCTAGACTTGGTTGAAATTTTCTGACGTCAACTCACTTCCTAATATCATAAATGATGTATACAAAGGAAAAGGTCTCTCAACTCTCCTTAATTTACATCTCATCACTAAGTTTATGGTAACCTATGCAGAGATTAAACACATAATATACCATTGAAGATAGATATCCTCCAATAACGAACTTCTATAACGATGTAATTACAATTATTACGCTCGACACATAAACAAACTATTCCCAAGCTTCTTTTCCCTTTTTGACAACAAAATATATTCACGACCTTCCATCACAATCATTCTAAATTTGCAATGAAAGGTCACTCATCAAGAAGGAAGTACAAAACAAGTTTGACTAAATTAAGGAACTTCATGTTACCTTAAGCAGTTGATGAAAACCTTACTTTCACGAACCGTGAAAGATATTACCTTACTCCATCAAGGCATTATGTCTATACATGATTAAATCGATCACACAAGGAATCATCAACATACCATATCTTAACACCATAAAGGTCATTAATTTTATCAAATCTTACTCATAGAAAGAGTAGAATCAAAATGGGGTTCTATCAATAATTTATGCCCTTCTATCAACCCAAGACATATTTTCAGCCCAAAACATCCTTCTTAACAAGCATATATATTGAACTTCTAATTTCCAAAATCCCTAATAATTTGCACAATACACAAAGTGCATAATCACGCTTATCATAAAAATAATAATAATAATTTAACTGTTTGTTTTCCTCTAGGGCAACAACATAACAGGAAACCAATACTAGTCAATGCTACAACGTTCTAGGGCGATTACATACCCGAGTTCACAAAAGAAACAACGACATTTTGCGAAGGAAGTAACTTTCAATTTATATATATATATATATATATATATATATATATTTTCATACGATCAATCAAAGCATACACTGAGAACCTTTGTTTGTTTTATATATATAGATGGGTTGATCACGTCAACAAGAACAACCAACAGAGGCAAATCCAGAAGTAACAAACTGTTAACCATATACTGAATGCAAATCCACAAAATCACGGATTTAAACCAATTTCTAGAAAGAAAAAGTTTCATTTCAAGAGGTTTATTAGATACTAGCATATTATGTATATGGTTAGTCTATCTTGCCTGTTTTAACGCATCCACTAGTTGTGAACATCTAGCAGGGACTGCTACAGCCACACGCCTTCCGCTTTATCCTCTGCTTCACTGGTCTTTTCTTGCAATATACCACACCAGGATTCCCTTTTGAAGGCACGACTAGAAGAATGCAATAGGTGGCTGTCCAAACACTAGATTGCTTCAATGCAGCTGCTTTGGGGGTGAGAGTCGAACTGCTTACCACTCAGTCAGAGAGCACTTGCGCTAGAAAGCTAAACACCGACCATGGTTTGAAGCTCGGACACAAGACATAATGATTACATCACTCCTGGTTCTGAAAGGCATCTACCGTATTGATACACAATCCTTTTCCTTCATCAGATTTGGGGACAGCATCAAACTCTCGGTGCAAACATTGCAGCTGTAGCTTGTAAGGTGTGATAATTCCAACAGCACCCTTTATGCCTGCCAACATAGTGACTCATTGAAGATGCTCATATAATTGCAAAGCAAATTGTGTTTCATGAATATTCTGATATGAACCAGCTCGGCCTCTATGAGGTTCTCTCCCATGAGTTTCATCGTACAACAAGTAAGATCTCAATAGAGAATCTTTGTAAATAAATTTCATCAGGTCTGCTGGTAACACCCTCACTGTCACATAATTGATTTTGAAGAAACAAAACTCAGTACATGATCTAGATCTGAAAATATCCTGCTACCTTCATCTCCCAAGACATTTTCTCCAACATTGCATAGATCTCCTGTGCCCGTGGGTGTGATCTGTCACCTTGAAGGAGAATCCCGAATTCGAGGGTGTAGTCGATGCTGAACAGATAACAACAAAGTTGGACCACCTACTTGTTGGAGCGCTCAAACAGATTCTACTATACTGCAACATGCCTGCTGCCTAGCTAATTACTGTTGCAGGCAGTTGTTGTGGATCCCCAACAAGAACACACCATACAACACCCAATGAAAGTGGAGGTAACACGCCTATCAGATCGGCCAGCAACAGCAACCCCAGGTCGGATTCCATTTCCCTCGAGATTGTTGGGCGCTAAAACTTTCATTAAATTCCTCGTTGGGCACAAGCAGGCAGAATGCAGTGGAGACAGGAGGCTCTTCACCGACTAATCATACTAGCAAAGGAGTCGGATGCTTTTACCTAAAAACACAGTCTAACTCTCCCACCAAACCCACGCGTCCAGCAAAGCAGAAGTTTCCAGGTCTAAAAATCGACCCCTAAGCAAAATAATTCACAAGGACAGCTCACGCGGCCAGAGAGTCAAGGAAGGCATGATGCACAGCAAAAAAAAATTTACCAGGAACTTTCAAATTCCACCCTTTATTTCAACAAAACTTCAATGGAGCAGGTCTGAAACGATTTCAACCCATGCGGCCCCCAAGACTGGCACAAGTCAGACCAAAAGCATGAAAATATGTATTCATTAAGAACATTAATGAATGGTAGCAGGCCACCAAACACCATACCTTTGCCAACACCAAACAAGGATCTTTTTGCAGCAAGGAAACAAGCCAACGTCCAATTAGCAATTAGTTTCATTTAATGACAGCCACGTGACCAGGTCAGGACATAGCTAGAGTTACAAGGGCGGGGTAGGTGGTAGTTGAAAGGATTAAGTTGAGTATTGAAAGTATTCGTACCCCAAAAAGAAAAAATTGTGCCCCACACACGCAACCTCCCTACCCAAGCAAACGATGGACACCAAAGAAGACGGGAAACCAACACTTACCCCAACCAATTTGGTTAACAACAAGGACATACACACTGACATGGCAGAGAGAGAAGAAACACAATCATCTCATGCAAGTAGGACTAATCATCCTAGGGAAGAAGATAAGGGCTTGACGTTCGACAGAGACCACAGAACAATGACCAACCAAGTATCACAAAAGGAGACGCTCTTCTTTACGTGAACTGGGGCTCGGTTTGTGAAGCAACCAACCAAACAATAAAATTGTTTATCGATAATTAATCATAACGTTGATAACAATCGACAATGAGATACTGAAGCTATCACCGATCGAGAATTAAAATAATAATATTATTAATATTTTCAATACTCTTATTATTACAACTTAATAAAAATTATTAATCATATTAAGAAGGGTCAACATACAAGCTTGATAATTTGAGCACACAGTTTTTTTTTTTTTTTTTTGTTATAGGGGAAAACGTAACGGGCGTTGCAGGGCCAGCAAGCGGCAATAACGACACGAAACCAGCAAACACGACGAAGAGGGAGAAGGTTGAATATTCCCTACCATAAAGGTGAAACCCACCAATGATCGATGGGGGCACAACTACGTTCCACGCTTAGCACACGATCGCCAAAGTATGAACAGGCGTAATGACAAAGGCGGCATTACAGCGATGGTAACGTCAATGATGGTTGTGATAGTGATAGTGGTGATAATAATGACAAGGATGGTGATGATGACAATAAAGATGAGAAATATGATGACAATGATTATATCGATCATAAATAATGATGACAATGACTATGATAACAATAAAAAAAGACAACACCGGAGATGATGATGATTGTGACAATGATGACAAGGACAATGATGATGGTGGAAATCATAGTGGTAATAATAATGATAGGGAATGATTATATCGATCGTAAAAAATGATGACAATGACTATGATAATGATGAAAACAAAAACAACACCGAAGACGACAACGATTGTGAAGATGACGACGAGGACAATGATGATGGTGGAAATGATAGTGGTGATAATAATGATGGCGATGATGATGATGACAACAAAAATGACAATGGTGATAAAAATGATTATATCGATCATGAAAATGATGACTGATGATGAGGGAAATGAAAATGAATAGAAAACACTAAAGACGAAGAGGATTGTGAAAATGACGATGATTAAGATGATGATAATGATGATATTACTAATAATATTAATAAAATTATAATAATAATGTTTTATTAACAATAATGACAATGATTATGGGGGAGGAAATTCAACATCATTGGATCGCATGCTCCAAACACCTGAAAACTTGGGCCAAGATACAATGGATGTCAATGTTAGAGATAATGTAGATAATAATGGTGTGCAAGAGGAGACAACATTACAAAAACATGAGCAATGAGAAGAAGAATAATGTAGAATAATCATTTACAGGAGGCATCAACAAACAAACCTAGAAGAAGAAGAATGCAAAACTTGCATATTGAGATAGAACAAAATATATTTGATCCAAATGGAATGGTTGGGAGAGATTTGAATGCAATCCAAATAATTTATCAACGTGGTCTTGATAACCTTGCTTCACCGATCATGTGTTATATTAGTCAACAACGCTACCTTGGAATAAAAGTTTCTCGAACACTTGAAGGACCTATGTGTACTAGATGCCAACAAGAGAAAGGTCATCATTGATTTTAAACATCAAACAATATGGATCCCGTGCCACAACCACCAGAAATTACAAAATTAACTCAAATTTAGGAAATGTTTATAGCCCGTGTCAACCCCATCCTGTAAGTGAAAAATGCGACAGGAGGTCAATATAAATATAAAGGTCACACAATATGTTTTCCTCAAGAACTAAAAGAAATTACTAATCTTTTTCCGTATAGATTGAAAGATTTACCAATGATTATTGTTTGGAGGAGAGATCTGCGTGGAACAAATTAAAACTTCTACATCGATAGAGAGCAAGTTCACAATGCATTGAAATATAAAATAGAACATGATAAGTTCTATTCAGATGTTCAGATTGATGAAAATGCTATGAATGAACTTCCACCTCATTATGATGAAAATTTATTTGAGGAATTGAACTCGGTGCATATGGAGTTTTATTCTCGATGCAAACAAAGTTGTATTTCTAGGTCCGACCATAGAGACAGATGAAGGAAATTTAATTATTCATACAACATTAATGGTTTCTAAACCACCCAATGCCCCAAGGGAGATGGAATTATTCCATACGTGGGTGAATAACCCTCATGCAGACCACTGGAACACTGATTGATTGGCTAGGGATATGATCATCTCCCTTGAATGAGTATGTGACAATAGGATTACTTGATATGGCATTCCCTACTTTTATTCATGGTGGAAAATGTTACTAGCTAGAACCGTGGTTAAGACGAGGACGTCTCCATGAATTTGTAAAACATTTATTTCTATATAGGGATTATTAATTTGGCCGACATCCCCGATTTAGGTATTACATGATGAACATGATCATGAGACATTGTGCACAAAACTCATCTGCAGTGTTTGTTAAGAAAAACCTCCAAGATATGTCAATCACCATTAATGAGTTACATGAGAATATGCAAAATGTTCCCGATTCTAATCTGGTTTATCATTTGATGTGGTTCGGAACATGTTTGAGGGGTACGAGGTCTTATTAGGAAAAATGTCATGGTGAATTGATAGACATGTTGCATCAAATCAGATCACCTACCATATTTTTCACATTGAGCGCAATTGATATGTATTTACCTGATCTACAAGCATTAATACTTAAAATGCTTCCGGATAATCCATGGGAAGCATAGAATTGGTGAAGGAAGAATGTCATCGAATATCCACATATAGTGGTACATTATATGCACTGTAACATACACTTTTCCGAAAGGAGATATTACAAAAAGGAATGATAGTTAAAGATTATTGGTCTAGATATGAATGGCAACATAGAGGCTCACCGGATGTGCATGGATTCATATGGTTAGATGGTGTGCGAATATGGACAACTTTGATTGGAATGATGATTTTCAACATGGAAATTCTGAAAAATACTTCCATTCTATTGTCTATGCATGGAATCCTCGGGAGGATCCACACCAGTGAAACATACGAGTAATTTATCGATTCTCATCGAGTTTGTGATTTATATAGAATTTTACGTTCTCAAAATATATTGCGTAGTCTCATGTTCTATGTTACGGGTCTACAAAAATTTAATGCAGCATCCATGTCTTTGAAATCCTCCTTTCGACATGCCATAACAACTTTGCGCGTCTATTACTATCATATGGCGGTTTATCGGTAACATGAAGAAGTTGCCCCAAATCTCTTACCAAAACCATAGAAACACCACCAAAACTCATGTCTTCTCTTTCGGGAATGCTTTTATGAAGTCGAGTCCGGGTTACTAATAAAATACTTTGATTCTCATACTCATTTTCTTAAGAGATATGGTTCCTTCCTTAAATGCATTTATGATGTTCTTTGTAAGATATTTGATTTTATTCATGCACGAATAAAATTATGCCTTATTTTCCATACTTTATTTTTGGTATTATTTTACGTATAATGCAACTCAGTGATTTCTTTACTAGCATACTTATATTATATAAATATATGTAATATATGTCGAGAGGTATATATTACATATATTTATATATTATATAAATATATAGGTGCCTTGTGCACTTCACCTCTCGGCATATTTTACATTTATTGTTTTGATTTATGTTCTATATGTATATAAAATATGTTAAGAGGTGAAGTTCACAAGGCACCTATATATTTATATAATAGATAAATATATGTAATATATACCTCTCAAAGATATATTACATATATTTATATGATATAGGTATGCTAGTTGTACATTTATTTAATTGGTGGTAGTCAATGTATAACTACATCTACGTGCCATCCAACTTTTTTCTTTAGCATTTTTCTTTATCATAAGCTTTTTTAAATGTTGGTATTTTAGCATGATTTTACCCCTCTTAAAATCTAAGGAAAAGTAAGGCGGGGTATAAAATATGCTAAGAGGTGAAGTTCACAAGGCACCTATATATTTATATAATAGATAAATATATGTAATATATACCTCTCAAAGATATATATTACATATATTTATATAATATAGGTATGCTAGTTGTACATTTATTTAATTGGTGGTAATCAATGTATAACTACATCTACGTGCCATCCAACCTTTTTCTTCAGCATTTTTCTTTATCATAAGCTTTTTTAAATGTTGGTATCTTAGCATGATTTTACCCTCTTTCTAAAATCTAAGGAAAAGTAAGGCAGGTTTTAAAGTACTCGATTGCAACACACTGCATATTACATTCTTCCTCAATAAACATTACTTATCCCACATAAATATTTGTTCACTTTTGACTTTTTTGAGCACTTTACTTCGTTGTCTTTTAACATTTTGTAAACAAAATAACTAGATTGTACTTTCGAAAAAGTTAATAAAAATATAATACTATTATTTATTTCGAAAACGAAATTGATCATTGTTGTGAATAAATATGCGTGTACGTAGCAACTTTTGAGACGCGCAATTCTTCTCTCACTTTCTATTCATGTTGAAGAATACTGTTTTCCAAATATCAACAGCAGCAGAATCTGGTTAATCCCGTATATAAAATGAATTCGAAAGAAAGAGCCACAACGGCAAATTGATTCATATGGATTTTTAGAATCTTTCATGGCTGTATTATCAAAAGGACTAATAAACTGAATTGGTAGCCACATTAGCAATCATAGGCTTTGATATTCGTTATCTTTTCAATGCTTTTACTTTTCATAATTATTGGTATCTTTTGAGGCCGATAAAAGGGGGATCTTTTTGATCGATTCTGATAAGAACAAAATAATTATCTTCAGATTCTTATTCCTCTTTTGCACACCATGAATCCATTGTGTGGTGTGTATAGAAATGAGTTACTAATTATTCATTGCTTTCTCCTATGCATGATTCAAACACAATCTCTATTTATAAGACACCCATCAAGCTTGCCAAATTATAATCCCCAATACAAACAGCTTCCCCTTCCTTGGATTTTCATTGCAAAGCTGCAAAGCATAACAGTCAGCTGAGTTTGTCTTTTTTAATCATCCCATTATTGTCTGTCAAGGAATTATACGGAGTTGGTTTTGACTCATTCTTGCTGATTTTCTATTTCTTTATCATTTTCACTTGATTATGTTTATTAGTTTCTCTGAGACTTCCCTTATAACTCTAGTTCAATTGTGAGTTGCAGCCTCTATTTTTTCTTTCTGATATTAGTTCAAGGTGGTCTTTGATTTGTTTTTTCTTGAATATAGAGTATTTGATTTAGTAATATGGCAAGTCAAGGTTCTTCATCCGGAAAAAATGTTGCATCATCCTGGACAACCAGACAAAATAAATTGTTTGAGAACGCTATAGCTATCTATGACAAAGACACTCCTCAACGTTGGCATAATGTGGCCTGTATGGTCGGTGATAAATCTTCAGAGGAAGTGAAAAGGCACTATGAAATTCTAATAGATGACCTCAAATGCATTGAGGCGGGTCAAGTGCCTTTTCCCAACTACAAATCTTCAGGCTCTAACAATGGTGGGGGATCTCAAGGGAGAAATCCTGGCAAGTGGGGAGACAAGGACAGCAGGTATGTCTCAACACTTAATTTCTAGCAAAAAGGTTTTCGTTTTTACGACTTAATTCGAGGTATTAATTGATAATAACGTTTTATATAAAATCGAGCTGCTTAAAATTTGTTTTAATTGCCGCGGTTTTTCCATATATAGAGTTTCTAAAGAGTGATACTGGTCAATTTTATCTATTCCTGCGCTGAGAATATTAATCTTCGGCAGGCAATTTATTCGCATGAGGTTAGAGTAATGCTTTTAGTATTTAATTGTGCATGGAGGAAGCAAGAGTTCAAGTCAAGAAAAGAACCAAAAAGAATTTGAAGTTCGGAAGGAGAAAACAAAAGTGGGCTACCATTAGCAAGAATATGGATAATATGCAAATCACCTTAAAAATAAATATAGTGTTGTATATGGTTATTCTCTCGAATTGGTAAAGAGTATCAAATCTTCCTGTTTTTAAAATATCTGTAAAATATGTTCCAAACTATACCCTGTATTCCATACGTCGCAACTAATATCTATGGTTGCTTTATTTGATGTAAGCTTTATATTTCAATATATAAAAATGTGTTATATATCTTGTAAAACATATATCTTAAACATCATAATTACAAGGTTTGGATTGCATAATTATATGTAAAATGTGTTATATATCTCTATAAAATATATATATCTTAAAATGACCAGGTTTGGATTGTGTTTTAGCTCGACAACCATGAGTTAGAATCGACAATCAAGATCGAAATAGTATAGATCGAACACATTAGGATAGAAACTATCATGGCAACTATGGTTAACAAATCAACGCCAAATAGGAAAAATTACATTGATCGACAAATAAGATCCATCATCGAATTCAATGCGAACTCCAATGGAACCTAGCTCGGCGCATGACAAACAAATCAATGACCCGGATCAATCAAGTACCATAATCAACGGTAAAAAAACCAATCATCAAATTCCACATAGACTCCTAAGTCAATCCTAACCTAATCATTGTTTTACGAAACTACCAACGTTTGAATATATCATGTAAAACCTAACTTGTCATAGTCAATCATTCACACCGACAAAGAAATGGTTGAATCATTATAGGTGGGGAGGGAGTCCCATTTGATTTATCATTGCATAACCATGCAAAAAGTGGTGTATAATATTATTGCCACAAAATAATAAAAAGTAGTTTACAAAAAAATAAAGCATATGCCAAAGACCAAATGATTAATATTTGATGGCCCTAATTTTAATAAATGTCAATGATTAATCAAAAGGGCCCAAAAACTATAGAGGGTCATGTAATTCAAAGAGGGATAATTATTACTATGACATGTATGCTTATACCCAAGTCAACAATGACTAGAAATTACCTTAAAATTGGCAAAGATACCTTAAACCTTGGTAAGGACACCCTACGAAAGTATCAAACAAATATCATATGCCATGGCATGTTATTGAGAAGTGGTCCCCACAAATGAATAGAATGCACACACAAGTGTCACATCATGCTCAAGAAGACAAAGAATATGCAATTGCATTAGAGGAGACTTAAACAACAAGAAGTTGACTAATATTAGCCAAAAATATTCACCTAAGTATCTTAATTGCATTAAAAATATAACAGTCAACTGTAATTTGACTAGAGTGTATTTGTGTACCTAAGGCTATTAATTCCTCATTGTAATCAGCATGTCTATTTTTATTCCTTTATTTATTCGTGATAAAGGGGTAAAATTAGCATGCATGGGCGAGTACAGACTGTAGTCTATTTTTAGGAGGGGTTGGGTGAAGTATTTTGCTATATATTGTGTGCACTTGCAAGGCACAAAGGGGGAATTTTTGGACAAAGGAGTGCTTTGAAGCATATTTTTGCTAGTTTTCCTTGAAATTAGGACTAATTATTGTCTTTCTAATTATTTGTAGTGGTGTGTATCTTTACATTAATTCTTGTGAATGTCAATTCCCTTCTTAATCATCTTACCTTGCTTTGTAAATTTTCTACTTTTTTTCAATCCTAGTGTGCATGTTAGCTTTTTGTTGTAGTGATGTATTCCTCAACACACAAGTTTTCTTCCTTAGGATCAAATTGAAACCCATTGGTTCGTGCATCTACAATTTATTTTTAAATTTTATTGTGTGTACTTAGTAAAAGCCCTCAATCAATTTTGTGTATCACCCAGTTTAAATTCAAGTACAACAATTTGTTACCCTTAGAACCCCCAAAATTTAGTTTAGGATACATCAATAAGGAACCGACCTTGATACCGAGACTCACCTTGATAATAGGTATACCCACAGGACTGATGTGTTTCCTTTGTATTTATAGAAGTGAGATATAGAGAAAGCTTAGAACCCTTGCTTTCATCTCTCAACAAGGATGCCTTTGCTTGAGATATAACATGTTCATATGGAGTTATCTGAGAAATGATTGGTTGTCTACACACAGAGCTAGAGTCGATTGTTACAGCAAGGGTATATGTTATGCGAGACGATTTTGGAGTGGAGTCAATTATAGTTGGAGTTAGGAGACCCATATCTATTCCTACTATATCTGCTATGTAGTTGAAGCAATGTATGCGATGGAGTTTTCACTTATACGCCATCACTTTGTAGTGGACCGATCACGAGAATGAGACTCATGATCCGTCACTTGATGATATCCCCATTTTGTAGGATTTTTCATATGTTTTTCATAGTGAGTTTTTAGGGTTACCTCCCCACATGATATATATTTTCATAATATTTGGTTCTTAGAGAGGAGCCTATCTCATGCACACCATATAGGATGACCACACCCGAGTTATGTGAGCTCAATTTATAGTTGGAGGGCCTTCTTGAGAAAGACCTAATCCATCCTAGTTTATCTCCTTGGGGTGCACCAATGATCTTTATAAATAATAAGGATGGATGTTTACATTTGTGTGTGGGCTACAGACAACTGAATAAATTAGCAATCATGAATCGTTACCCACTTCCTCGCATTGATTGGATGATGGGGGCCACTACATTTTCTAAGATAAATCTTATGTTAGGATACCATCATCTAAGGATTGCAGAGACAAATATCCATAAGATAAATTTCTACGTGAGATATGACCACTATGATTTCACGGTGGTACCATTTGGTTTGACAAACTCCCTACATAATTCATGAGTTTGATGAACAGGGTTTTCATGATGTTTTTGGATCACTTTTTACTCATGTTTCTTCATGAAATTTTGATTTAATAATGCACGTATGAGGAGCACGAGGAGTACCCTTTCAAGTTTCTACAATGCCTTCAAGAGCGTAGAGCTATACGTGAACCCGGAGAAGTGCACAGTTTTCCAGATTAGAGGTTAGGTACTTAGGTCACATTATTTTTGGTGAAGGTATCGCAGCCGATCCTTCCAAGATTAAAGATATTATGGATTGACCTGTTCCAACTAATGTGACCAAGGTGTGCAGTTTCATGGGGTTATAAGGTTACTATAGGAGATTTTTTTAGGACATCTCTCTTGTTGTATACCCCATCACTTCCCTTCAGTGGAAAGGGAAGAAGTTTTTTTGATCAGATAGATGTGAGTAGGCCTTAATTACACTTAAGGAATTCCTTACGAAAGCACGATTCTTGCAGGTGCCAAATCCTCGAGAGGATTTCTTTTTTCTACGAGATGCTTCTTTGGAAGGATTGGGAGGTTTTTTGCGGGATGACAGTGTAGTAGCCTATGAGTCTCAAAAACTCAAGGATTATGCACTCAATTATCTCGACTCACGAGCTTGAGATTATGTAAGTTGTGCATGCTTTAGTGCATTAGTGTAGTTTCCTTCTTTTCATGAGGTTCAATCCCAAGAATAACCATTTTAGTTTCTCTCACCTCTTCATGTAGCCCAATCTCAACACATGTCAACAATATTACATGGAGTTGTTATGTGAGTACAACATGGAGATAGAGCATGTGAAGGGGAAGGATAATGTGATTACAAACACTTTGAGTCAATGGAGATATTTATTTATGGCTACTTCTTTGTGTACAGACTTGTGGAGACAAATTTTTTTGAAAAATTCCACATGACAACATCTACCTTGTAGCTAAAATAGAGATTGATTATCGAAACCCCTTGAGGGGAAGTTTGATGGTTTTAAATTAGATTCAAATGGAATTCTCACACACAGAGGCTAGATCTATGTACCTAGGGATAGAGGTTTAAGACATGATATTTTTGCAGAGGCTCATCATGGACCTTATTCGACCCATCTAGGGGTAATGAATATGAATGTGTCGTATTATAAATTAATCAAAACACCCTTTGATTTGCATAAGTGTGTGTTCATGAGCTCAAGGTGTGACTAGGAAACATTGGTACTATCTCCAAGTTGTGGGACATGGTACTTGAGATAGACCTCAAGAGAAATTTGGTTCTTCTCCTAAACTACCTGCCACAATCTACTATAATGCATGCAAAACTACTTTATCCTAATATAAATTTCCAAGGGACTAGGGAGAGAGGCTACATGAAAATAAAATGTACACTAAAGTGGTGATACACCAGAAAATAAGGTTATGTGAACAATTTCAAATTTGTGAAAATGGAAACAAAATGCATATCGAGAGAGGGTGATGCCGCTTCTCCATTGTAATGCCCACTTCCCTATGACACTCAGTTGATTATCATTTTGAGTTATGCAGACTTTGGATATGGACATGACTTATACTTATGTTGATTAGCATGATGTTTTGTGACTAGATGCATTTGGATTA
Source organism: Taxus wallichiana var. yunnanensis (assembly GCA_018340775.1). Lineage (NCBI taxonomy): Eukaryota > Viridiplantae > Streptophyta > Pinopsida > Cupressales > Taxaceae > Taxus > Taxus wallichiana. Next base: position 181,665,136 of record CM031237.1, on the reverse strand, counting down.
TGACTGGATTTTGTTTTCAAGTATGACCTACACCGACTCATGGACGAGACTATTGATCGATACCGATATTATTTTTATATCCGGATATATTGCATGTGTTCTAACATTGGATTTCTTCACCATGATGAGTAGAATGTAGTTGTTGAATTTACATTACTATAATTTTGGATAGTGATGAAATGCATAATTAAGTTGTGATTTAGACCTAGAAATAATGATTGATTAAATTACGTATAGATGTTAATAAATTTCATGCATATGGTTATTTTGGATATTTTGACATGGCCGCAAGGCTGAAGGAGGTATTTTACATTTTGTAGGAAACACAACATGATCACAACCATGAGGGGGATTGGGAACCAAACACAACAGGATGTTGGGTGGTTACAACATTTGGTCGTCAAGGCAACTAGTAAATTGTATTGTGTTACCTTTGTTCTTTTTTATGTGTTGAGAAAATTTCCATGAGGGGGAAATTTTCTAATGTGACCAAGGGGGGGTAAGAATTTTAATTAGTTGTTTTAACTTACTTAAGTAGGTGATTTTATTTGTGATATCTTTTTAAAATTTCCTTTGCTAAGTATGTTTAGATTAATGTAATATCTTGTTTTAATTTTTAAGTTTTGGAGGGAAGTCAAGTGGGTGTAATTAATTTTGATGGTTGGCTCCTTGAGCCTTGTGTTTCCTCATGTATTGAATGCTTGTTTTGAGTGTTGACCACTCCAAATCCCTTGAAACTCGAATTTGAGATTTAGGGCAATTTTGGGAGACTTGTGGGACAAGTTGAACTTGTCCCACACTTCCCAAAACCCCTTACCAACCATATCTATGGGTTGGGAAGCCAAAAAGGGGATTATTTATTGTTTTGGGAAGAGAAATATGACTTTGGAGTGCACTTTTCTTCCTTTTGCATTTATTTGTGCCTTAGGACACATGGGAAGGGATGGATGTGGATAAGAGATGTCATTCAACCCAACCACCCATTTATGGTGTTTTGGGATTTGAGTTGACTAAAGGGAGGTGGTCTTGAGGATGTGTGATGTGGCATCCAACTAGGAGCCACATCACCCTCACTCTTCCTTTTGTCTATTTATGGAAACTTCCTCTCTTGTTGAGGGGGTTGGAGTTTTTTTGAAAGTTCTTTTGTTATTTTGGGAGAGGAAAGAATTGGGAAAAAAAAAAAAAAAAAAAGAGCTTGGACTTGCATGCTTGGATTTTTTGAGGAGCTTGGACAAAGCTTCTTGGTTTAGGCTTCTCCAATGGAGAGGTAGGAAAACTTCTCTCTTTGTGCTTTCTTTTGTTGTTGCTTTTGTGCTTAAAATTGTAGAAAATGCATGTTTGTTTTTGTGTATTGTGGAAAAATGGATAGAATGCTTATTGTGTAGTATAGGAGAGGTCTATGGGAATACTCATGAGGGAGGCATAAGAGTAGATTAGGATATTGTGGAGGGAGTTTGAGAGGGATGCCCATCTTGGGTAAGAATGTTTACATTCTTACCTTGTCTTTGAGGGAGCCATAAGAGGAGGGAGGCATAAGAGTATGGGAGGAAAAAGGGGTACTTGAGGGAGGCATAAGAGTCATAGGGGATTGAGTTTTATTGTGGAGGGTTTTGATGGGCATCTCATCTCAATTGGGAGGCATAAGGAAAACATTCCCATAGTTCCTTCTCTTGTTGGCTTGGATGCAAGCCTTGTTGTGAAATGTTTGGTGTTATTTGTGTGTCTCTTTGTTCTTCTATTTTAGCTTGAATGTTGTGAAGAAATTGTATTGTGGAAGCAAGTATTGTTGCCTTGAGTTGGAGACCACCCTTTCATTGTGTTGTGTTTGGGGCTCGGGGGTCAATGGAGGAGATTGCTTCTCTTCTCCATTGAGTTTTGGTTGGGAGGAGAGTGTTGCCTCTCCCCCTATTTTGGTTGTGATTGAACTACTTGGAACTTGGAGCATGGATGAAGAGCACCTTGGAGCTTGTGGAGACTCTTTCCATTTACCTTATATACTTTATTTTGTTGTAAATTTGTAAGAGAAAGAGAGTTGTATCATCTTGTTTTCATTCAAAAATAAAGGACATTGTAATCCATATTGTATCAAAAGTTACATGGTTGAATGCAAATTTTACTTGTAAGATGTTTACATTATTGAGAAAATTGTAAGGAAATAAAGAAATGACATGTACAAAAAGCTTGTGAAAATCTTGTGATTATACTATTGGGGAAGTTTGTTGTAGATTCCATCTTGTGAAATGCTAGTTTTATTTCATTGTATTAATCAAATGATATGTGTTACAAAAGCTAGCTTCCTTTTGTTGATAGATAGAAATTTGAACACCATTACTTTCAATTTGGACAATAAATAGTTAAAATACTAAATTATAGTAAATATTTCTCATTTTTAGAACTCATTACAAACTATATGCAACCTTGTTGGTGAAATGAAACTTTCTTGTTTCTACCTTACATACAATAATTATCAATTTGTGAGGAAAAGAGGACTAAAACAAGTTTATAACTTGTCAATATTTCCTTCTATATTTATTATTATTATTATTATTTTAAAAATAAATATAGTATTTAATATTCTCAATAATTAAAATATTTTAATAATGATAAGATAAGTATTATTAAAATATATAAATTTTAATAAACTGCAAATTTCTTTTATTTATTTTTTTAAAAAAAAACATTGTGTCATTCCCACACACACACACACACACAGATATATATATATATATATATATGTATATATTATAAATATATTTATGTATATTCAAATTTAAAAAAAAACATATTTATGTATATTCAAATTTTAAAAAAATAGGCCGTAGGCCATACGTTTGTTTTGGGTCATCAGAGCCACGGCCTACAAATCTTAAATTGTGCGATGGTTGGGGGAGGCGTCGGCCCCACCCCCAACCCATATAATATATGGGGTGGGGGTGGGGTTGGCGCCCCCCCCCATTTTTACTACCCCCTCTGGCTTGTACGCGCCCCATTTTTTTTTTTCCCTGCGATGTATATACGGCAAACATAGCAAAAAAAAAAACTAAACAAAAATAAACGCGGCCATTGTTGCACATGTGCTAATATGCCCCTATACACACACACACACACACACACACACACACACACACACACACACACACACACACACACACATATATACCCATTAAATCCATGCGCGCCTAGGTTGGGAAGATAAAAAAAAACAAATCGGATCGAAGAATGAGATCCTTACAAAAAAAAAAACTCCTCCATTAAAGATCTGATCCGAAATTTGTTGAGTTAAGCTCCCATGGCTGTAATGGCCTCCATAGATTGGCCTTCTCCTCTTTGTCTCCCTTAACCTGCAAGCAAAGAGCAAAAGAAATGAGGGTTTTGGGTGTAGAAAAGAAATTAAACAAAAAGAGATAAATTATAAAGCAATCCATAAGGATTTCTAGGGTTTCCTTGCCCAACCTAGATCTAAGGGTGGGGAGATAATAGATCCAATGGTGGAGGATATATCCTACACCACTTAAGTGATGGGCTTCTTTTGGTGGGAATTAAAAGATAAATAGAAATAAAAGGGGAGAGAATTTTAGCAAAAGTTGTGCACACTTGACCCTCTAGGCAAGTAATTAACTATTGTATTGTATGACCTTGGACTACAAGACTTTAGGTCTTTGCATTATTAAATTTTAATATTTAATTAAGGGTCCTTAAATAATTTAATCTAACCGGGATTAATGGAGTCTTGTGGAAAGGCTAATGAAGTCTCTTAAATAAAACTTTAGAACCTTGTTGGGGAAAGTAACGAAGATGTAATTGAATTTGAATTTTGAGGTGATTTTAATAGATCGATAATCTTCTCCGACGCCTCGCAACTGTCCTCTTGTAACCTGAACCTAAAAAAAAAAAAATAAATTATTTCATAATTTTCTCTCTCTAAACCTGTTTTGTTTTGGCCTCATGCGAGTAGTTTCTACCGGTCGTCACATCCATAGTCTAATAACAACATTCACAACACATTTCCATGCATAAAAAATAATAATAGGTTGCTAGAAGATTATAGAGTAGAAACAAATAATTGTAATAACATTAGAGAGGGAAAGAGAATGTAACAAACTCAACAAGGGAAGATACATCCACAAACTTGAATCTATTGGTTCAATAATATGTGCAGTCCAAACTATTACAAAAGAAAGGCCTAGATCACCATGTAAGGGGTCCACTACAAGTTCCTGCAGCATATGTGCTTCACAAAACTAAAATAATAAAGTTTTTCTACTCAAAATTTATCCCCCTCCTATAATGAGCCTAGTATTCAAATTAATAAAGTTTACAAAGAGAGAGAGAGAGGGGATGTAAATCCCAAAATCCACTTTTCAACAAATTGCAGGTCATAATAAATGAGTGTGGTTCATAATTTCTAGCCTACAAAATAAATCTCAAGGTGTCCCATAACTTGTAGAAAAGAAGGAATGATATCCCACACTCATTAAATGCATCTCCAACAACTTTCAAAATTCATGTTCGAACCTTGGACATTTTCCTAAAATTATCAAATAAAATTCATCAATCTCTATATTTCTTGATTATTGTGCATCGGGCTCAAAATCATGATTCCAACAAGACCAATTTCATGAAAATTTGTTGACAATTGAAAATGTTATGGTCTTTTGAGTGTGAGTACTTATTTTGGGTTTGCCTGGGATTTCTTGCATTTTACGGGACTGAGCGATTAATTTATTGGATCTAGATATGTTTATTTTATTTTCACTTACATACTCTTTCTAAAAATAATAAGTACAATTTTTGGTCTAGAGGATGTTGAGAGCTTTTGAAAGTTCCAATTTTGTCAAAATTAGAGCTCCGGGTCAAAATTTATGCTTGTTTGAAGTTCGGGGTAGGGGGTTCCACGAGGACTCTCATAATCCTCAATGCATTAGATTTTTACTCGTTTTTAATTTGATATACGGGTATTTTATTTTTTCAAAAATATTACACCTCTAGAAAAAAGGGCCGCTGGGTTGCTGTGGGACATGATTTATCCATGATGCAATGTGTGCAAAATTTGGCATCCTTGGGGAACTCACGTCCCCATGTTACTTAAGACGTGTGGGCCTCCTTTCTGTGTCACCGGAATCAAGAACTTTTTTCCTTGTGTGTCCACTAGTGACTAGGCCAGGGGGCCGTTAACCCCACAATAGCTGTATGGCATTTCCTATTTTAACTTTAGCAATTTTGGGTTTGCGGGAACTCGTGTCCCCACGGTACATGGACAAACATGGGCCCCGAACTTTATTTTTCCTAAAATTTGCCTCATTCCTTTGTAAATAAGGAAAATCAACATTTCAGGGAACTTGTGTCCTGATGGAACCTATGTCATGTAGGCTACCTGGAACTAATTATCCAGAATAATATCCTTAGTAAATAAGGAAAATCGACATTTTGGGGAACTTGTGTCTTGATAGAACTTGTGTTGCTTGGGATGTGAACTTCCACTTTTTCTAAATTTCATAGTTTCCTTGGCATTTTAGACCCATGTCAAGGATGAGGAGCCCTAGTTCTATCTGCAGTCATTACACCCATAGCCTCCAGACCCATAATACATTAAAAATAGGCCCTTTTCCCCATTTTTAGCAAATTTTCACCAACTCCTTAGATTTTTATTGAATAAGGAGGTTAAGGAAAATAAAATGGGTGCCTTTAGAATCCAAATTTTTTTTTCACCATTTCTTCCTCTTGAAGTCTACAGAAATTGTGCAAGTTATCGAAATCACCTTGGCATAAATTTTGGATAACAACTATTTGAGACAATTGTACCATTGAAGAGGAATACAAAGAGATGTAACTCTTTTTTTGTCTTATTGTTTAGAGTGTGGGTGCGTAGAGGCTAAGCATCACCATCTAGCTAGACTTCTCCCGTATGCTATACTATAGTGGAAATGGGACAATTTCCATGGATTTTAGAGTAGGGCTACCAACATCGAGATACCACCAGGATGCCATCATGGTCACGGGGAAGATTGACGAAAATGGCTCATTTTTCTCTAGTGAAGACAACCTATACAACTACTGCAATTACACGAGTGAACTTTGATGAGATTGCAACATTGGACGAGATTCTGTGGAAGATTATTTGTGACCATAATCCTTTATACACCTTTGATTTTTAGACAACCATGCAACATGCCCTTGAGACAAGTACAAACTTCATTACATCATATAACCCAAAGAAAGATAGATAGACAAAGCGGGAGAATTTTATTTTACAAGACATGCTTTGAATGTAAATCATGGACCATCAAAGGGAGGTTGGATGAGTATTTATACTTTGTGGAGTTTTCTTATAATAATAGGATTCGAGTTTTATTGGTATGGTTCCCTTTCAAGAATTGTTTTGTAGAGAGTGCGGGACACCACACGGTTGGGAGAGGTTTGACGATATATTATCTCTTGGAAAAGCTTTGTTATACAAAATGCAACATCATATTGTTTTGATCTGAGACGAGACACTTCAGAGGCACAACATATACATAAGAAATATGCATAATATAGGAGCGTTGATCGGAGCTATGAGGTTTACACGAAGGTGTTTCTTCGTGTCAGATCGCATTAGATCACTATCCACTATGGAAAAGGATCTAAGTTAGCTCCTAGATTCCAGGGTCCATTTAATATCTTGGAGTGGATTGGTCCCTTATATAATCATATAGCCTTGTCACCCAACTGCTCGCATCCATGATGTATCGCACGTTTCTATTCTTAGCAGATACATTCCATATCTTTCTCATGTATTTGATTGGACCACATTGCAGGTGCAATGGTATGGCAAGGTGACTATGGAGCTCTTGTGCATCATAGAGTGTAGGAACTTAGGCCTTTGAGGCCACGAGATTTACTGGTATGAGTCTAGTGGTATAGGTATGATGAGACTGCAGCCACATGGGAGGATACTACTTTATTATAGGTGTAGTTTCTACACCTAAATCAATGAATTCTAGGAGGAAGTCGAGTCTAAGGGTAGGGGGATGTATTTACCACTCCTCTTCGACACTATTTTCATTATGATGATATTAGTCTTGGATTGATATTTAGACATTTTGTTTATTATAGCTTAATTAGTTGATGATAGACTATGCGAGATATTTGGACTATTGACATGTTCGATTTATATTTTGATTATGACGTACTAGATGAAAATGGTGGAAAAATATATGTGTTGATTTGCAATGTTCTTATTTTTATACTAATATGTCATATTCTTGATGCATAGCCTATGTTGGATATTTTGAGTAGAATTATGATTTTATGGTCATTAAAATCGAATTAAATTGTAATGACCCAAAAAGTCACACAACGACAACACAGGAAAAAGACAAGATAAATTTTTTTTGACTTGCTTTGACTCAACACGACACAACATGTCGTCACAAGGTTACAACCAACACTAGGAACCACTTGTTACGGGGAGACCACAAGGTCGGCACGGAAACGTTCACACCTATCAAGGACAATACATACATTATATATATATATATATATATATATATATATATTTCTTCTTCTTTTGACAAGACAACAAGGAAGTCCAACCACATGACACACTTACATTTAGGGCATCCCATGAGGAAATTCTTGTTAAATTTTCTTGTTTACTAAAATGTCTCTTAATTATTACCTTACGTTCTTATAAAATTTCATGTAATGATTCACATAATTATTTTCACAAGGGAGAACTTCTTTCTTTTCAACTATTGACTAAATAGCTTAAGGCCAGGATTTCTAAACTAGGATCATCAGTTTTATGTCCAAAGATTTTTATTCATTTGATTTTAGAACATTTTCCATTTCTTACAAGGTTAATTAATCTTATTCAAGCCACTAACACATGTTCCACACCTCTGTTGCACAGGTGAAGGCATAAGTTCCGATTGAGGGAAGTACCGCTTAGGGTTCATAACAATAACCTTCTTGTTTAAGGATCAAATTTTGACCTTGCTTAAGAAATATCACCATGAATTAAGGCATGGGTTAACAGAACAGGACAACAGAATTTAGCTTCAGGGTCACATGGTTTACTATCCGTCTTTTATTGAGGTTAAGGGTTTATCAAGATTGGTTAAATGTTCCATCTAGACTTTACTTAATTAAGTTTGACAAAGGAAAACATTCCAAACGATAGAGAGAGATTTAAGGTTTAATTAATCGATTTCCCTCCTACTTATTAAATCCTATCATCTTCTAAAATCTAACCATTGCTTTCACCATGAGGTCATTTAAGATTTCACCATAAAAGGATAATGTTTATTAGCTTGGCTCGAATAAAAATAATAATAAGTAATCATATTTCGTTACAAAAGATAGTTTCCTCTTGATTGTTCCAGGTCTCAAAGGTTATCAAGTAGATCACATCTACATTAATATGTTCATATACATAAATTTTGGTTTAAATTTTATCAAACTATCCAAACTCACTTCATAGTAGCTTACAAACTCATTGCTACTAAGCCTTAGGAGGATTTACAACTCAACATTTTAACTCAAGAGAAAAGTTTAACAGTACTCGTTTGCGGAAACAAAACAAGGTTATATCAATTCATTCCAACATGATGCACAAATCAAAGGGACATACCATCTCTATTGAACCATGACTAGGGAGCAAGAGAGTAATAACATGGGACATGCCCCGCTACTATTCTAAGGATTAAAATTCACTAGAATATCCCATAACCAAGCGGTAATCAAATTTCATCTTTCACATGATAACCAAAGAAGCCAAGGTTTCAACAGATTACAACAACAATACTCTAGAATACATTTACTAGGCACCACGACCCTTCTTCTAGAATGTCCAAAGGCCCTTTCCAAATTTTATAACATAATACACATTCGTACAAAGGAACATCATAACCAAGATTGATGCAATAATCTACAAGTCTTTCCATCATCTAACCATGTAAGCCATCTGCAACAATTACTAACCTGAGTCAGTTCGCGAGAACTGAGCAAGATAAGACTATACATAGCAACAATAAGCTACTAGCTAACAATACCATGAAAGGAAACATTCTATTTCAGGAAATGGATCAAAGTTCTAACCTCTAACAACCTTTTGAAACAAGATATAATTTTCAACATATCAACTAAGAAGAAATCCATAAGTTTTAGTTATGAAGAATACCTCGAAAACTACAAAAGTTTGACAACCAAATACGCAAGACTATGAAATTTAAATGATTAGACACAAGAGTTGAGAGTATTAGGATTTCAATCATGTAATCCCGTAGATTACGTGATTGAAATCTAAAGTGTAACCCATCAATCCACATTCTCAAGGAGAAGTCAAAAGATAAAAACCAGACCCGATCTTAGCTGCCAAAAAGAATATAGTTTTGGAATCGTTCCATAGGGCCATAGGCCTAATAGGCTAGAAATGAACAACGAGGGTAATAAAAAAGTTCCAGCATGTAATCAAAAAAGGTTTAAAGGATGAAAATATTATATTCAACCCACAACCATTATATCTTAGGTAGTAAGTGACTTCATAGCTAATAAGGATGAGTGGAAATGACGATAAGAATGTCCAGAATAGGCATTGTCTAACAGACCTACCTTCCGACATAACCAGGGCTGGAATAGTGACAAGCCTCATTAATACCCAAGTTGAGTAGGAAATCTAGCATTCTAAACACCTCGTTGCAATTTTCATAATACTTTAGATTTATAACCCTCCCGTTCTAGAGGAACATAGCCATGAATCTAGACTTGGTTGAAATTTTCCGACGTCAACTCACTTTCTAAAATCATAAACGATGTATACAAAGAAAAAGGTCTCTCAACTCTCCTTAATTTACATCTCATCACTAAGTTTATGGTAACCTATGCAGTGATTAAACACATAATATAGCATTGAAGATAGATATCCTCCAATAATGAACTTCTATAACGATGTAATTACAATTATTACATTCGACACATAAAAAAACTATTCCATAGCTTCTTTTCCCTTTTTTGACAACAAAACATATTCACGACCTTCCATCACAATCATTCTAAATTTGTAATGAAAGGTCACTCATCAAGAAGGAAGTACAAAATAAGTTTGACTAAATTAAGGAACTTCATGTTACCTTAAGCGATTGATGAAAACCTTAACTTTCACAAACCGTGAAAGATATTACCTTACTCCATCAAGGCATTATGTCCATACATAATTAAATCGATCACACAAGGAATCATCAACATACCATATCTTAACACCATAAAGGTCATTAATTTTATCAAATTTTACTCATAGAAAGAGTAGAATCAAATGGGGTTCTATCAATAATTTATGCCCTTCTATCAACCCAGACATATTTTCGGCTCAAAACCTCCTTCTTAACAAGCATATATATTGAACTTCTAATTCCGAAATTCCCTAATAATTTGCACAATACACGAAGTGCATAATCACGCTTATCATAAAAAAATAATAATTTAACTATATATTTTCCTCCAAAGTCAATAACATAATAGGAGCCAAATACTATTCAAAGCTGCAACATTCTAGGGGCGATTACATACCCAGGTTCACAAAAGAAACAGTGACATTTTTATAGAAGGAGGTAACTTTAAAATTTTATATATATATTTCATATGATCAATCGAAGCATACACTGAGAACCTTTGTTTGTTTTATAAATAAATGGGTTTGATCACGTCAACAAGAACAACCAACAGAGGCAAATCTAGAAGTAACAAACTGTTAACCATATATTGAACACAAATCCACAAAATCACAGATTTAAACCAATTTCTAGAAAGAAAAAGTTTCATTTCAAGAGGTTTATTAGATACTAGCATATTATGTATATGGTTAGTCTATCTTGCCTGTTTTAACGCATCCACCAGTCGTGAACATCCAGCAAGGACTGCTACAGCCACACGCCTTCCGCTTTATCCTCTGCTTCACTGGTCCTTTCTTGCAATATACCACACCAGGATTCCCTTTTGAAGGCATGACTAGAAGAATGCAATAGGTGGCTGTCCAAACACTAGATTGCTTCAATGTAGATGCTTTGGGGGGAGAGTCAAACTACTTACCACTCAGTCCGAGAGCACTTGCGCTAGAAAGCTAAGCACCGACCATGGTTTGAAGCTCGGACACAAGACATAATGATTACATCACTCCACAGCTCTGAAAGGCATCTACCGTATTGAAACACGATCCTTTTCCTTCATCGTTTGGGGACAATAAAGAAATACAGAGCATTTCTAATCAAATAATGGTATCCCAACTTGACATGCAGAGATTGAGTGTAAGAAATCGAGGTAATCTTCTCCGGACTCTAACAGAGAATGTTTGAATCCTGCATTGGGACCAGAGCTCTCCCAAGACATTTTCTCCAACATTGCATAGATCTCCTGACAAGTTCATACTTGCAAAGCAAATTGTGCTTCATGAATACACTGAAATGGAACGGATCCGCCTCAATGAGATCCTCTTCCACGGGTTGCATCATGAAACAAACAGAAAGGTTTCCATAGAAAATCTTTGCAATAAATCTCATCAGGTCTGCTGGTAACACCCTCACTGTCACAAAGTCGATTTAGATAAAAATATCTTGCAGGAGAATCCGAATTTGAGGATGCGAGAGATACGTAACAAAAAAACAAAAAGTTGGACAACTGCTTGCTGGAGGTGCTTTAAAAAGGCTTCTTCCTTATCACATGCCTACGGTCAGGTCTGAACACTATGGCAGGGCTCTGCTGTGGATCCCCGACAAGAACACACCTCACAGCGCCCCAGGAAGAGGAGGTAATACGCTACTTCACCAGCTTGCGGCTTCATCTATAACCACCATATCTAACCCATGGCTAGGTGCTGGAAAACTTCCGGTTAGTATTAGAAAGCAGATGAGTGAACGCAATCTCAGCCTCACTTGCAAAACTTGCCTCAAGATTTGATCGAGCTTCTTCCATGTTAGTTTCACCACCTGGACAGAAGTGACTTCCAAAAAGAAAAGGCAAGATAGCTCAACTAAAGCTTTACCTCGTTCTTCTACTACAGCTGCAAGATTTTGCAACCACCGATCACGAATGTGGTCACATGCAACTGCAACATCGGGATCAACACCAACTATTCTTTGGGCTCGCCTGTGTAGCATTGGGTCACACTTAACTCTCTCTGGAGGCCACTGTTTTTTTGAGATAAGTTTACCTCTCGACCCTGTAGCTGCTGCATACAGCCAAATCTTCCTCACGGCCCTCCCAGGAGAAATTCAGTTCTACGCTCCACGGATGCTGCCTGTACAACACGATTTTGAGACCCACACCCACCCTTGCAGCGTCAGGGAGACAGACCTTCATTTCACCATTACTGAATCACTATCCAGAACACGCTGTAGCAATTCATCTGTTTCAGCATTTGATGGAGTGCAAAACAAGCATCCGTGGTTGGACAGACACGACAGGAGACCACGTGAACAGCAGGTGAAGTCAACGTTTTAATGAATGAGCAAGTGCGGCACCAAAGTCTCTTGCGTGAGCAGGTAAAAAAGGAAAACAAAAAGATTTGCAAGACAGGGAAAAAAATGGGTGCGGCCACCAGCAAGGATTCTGTCACATCATACATTAATAGCTCCACCCTCCACGCCAAGAAGGAGATGAAGCTGACCGAGGCAAGGTAGGTTTGGGGGCATTACATAAATTATATGAAAATAGATTATTATGACGATTATTTAGTTCTATATGTATATTATTCTCGATGTTGTTGATATGGCCACAAGGCTAGAGAGGTATTTCTATTTGTGTTGTAGGAACATTTTATCACATACATCTAAAGGGCATATGGGACCAACCATGGAAAGATGTCGAGTGTTGTGCAACATGACTAAAATTTGACAACTTGTGTATAATGTTATGTTGTGTTGTTGCATACTTTTTTCGAGAGGTTACCATGGCGGGTAACATCATTTATGTAGCCATGAATGTAATGTGTTTCTTTTCTTTTAATTTTTTGGTTAATTTTTTGTGCATGTATTTAATTATTTGGGTAAATATTGTTACTTTATTAACACTTTCTAATGTATCTTTATTAACTAGTTTAGCTTAAATTTGAATTAAAAGGGAAGCTATGCCATGTGGGTAATAAATTGGGTGGATAGTCCTTGTTTGTTGAATGAGGTAAATGTAATTAAATCTATTTATGTGGTGTTTACTCAACCATGCATCCAAAATTAGAATTTATCCTTGTTGACCACTTTTAGAGACTTTAGGGACAAGTTAACCTTGTCCCTCACATCTCAAACTCTACTTCTAACCCTACTTATGAAGTATGGGACATATTTTGACTATTTTAATGTTTTTTTATAGTGTAAAAGGGTGAATAATTACACTTGTTACTTACAATGTTTAATTTTTTTCCTTCTTAAGCATGGTGTGAAAGTTGGAATGTCATGTAGGCATGTCATAAGTATTACATGCACATTTAATTAATTTGGGATTGGGGTTTGACTTGTCTATTGGATTAGAGGGATGATGAAGTGGCATCCTACATGGAGCCACATCATCATCCTCACATCCCTTTTCTATTTATTAGATGGTTTTGATGGATTTTGAGTTACTTGCGTTATTTCCTTCTCTTGCACTTTTGAAAATTGGTCTTGGCTTTCATACTTGGAGTTTTACTTTTGGAGTTGCATCTTGGATTGAGCTTGGGTGAAGGATTAAAAATCATGTTGAGAAAAGGAATTGGAAACATTATGGAGAGGTAGGATCTCCTCTTCTTTTTTTGGTATTAATGTATTTTGATGTATAAATTATGTTGGTTTGAGTATTGTACGAGTGTTATGGATATGTTGATTGTAAATGGGTAGCCTTCCTTAAGTTGGGTGTGGGAGATGGATTTATGGGACAATTAGGGATGGAAAAGGGAGATGTGTGGCATGCATTTTGGATGGATATATTTTACATACTTGCAAGTGTAGAAATAAGAATTTGATCATATTTTGAGTTGTGCACATGGAGGCTTTTGGGTGGAACTCCTACTTCACCTGGGAGGAAAAAGGAGGTGGTGCCAATATTCCATTGCTCCTTATTTGATTTTTATACTCAATCCTTTGTGTTTGTTTGAGAAGTTTTTATTTTCTTGAATGGATTGTTTGAGTTTGCTATTTAATTGTGTATTTTTGGAATGTTTGTTGTGTAAGCCTCTTGTAAAAGTTATCATATGTTTCATAATACCCTATATTGTTCTTTGGTTGTGGCTCGGGGGCCAATAAGGGGATGGATTATCCTCTTATTGGATTATAGGTTGGGCGGAGAGCGTCACCTATACCCATTTATTTGTATGGTGGTTCAAATTTTGAAGAGTTGAAGGATGCAAGTTGAAAGCTATGAATTTGGGATATGAATTAGAAATAATACTTCTATTTGGACCTTGTTAGAAGAATTTTCCATGTTGCAAAATTTATTATTATTCCCACTTACAAATCGTATATTGTAATTGTAGTGCACACATTTTCTAGCTTGATTATCTCGCTAACTATATACTCATTTTGATGATTTAACATGGATCATGGTACATTTGGATATTATGTTATGATATTTGATCATTCATGGACATTTATGATGTTTTGGGTATGTATAACCAATTTAGCCTTGATTAGTATGTTAGTTCATTTCATTAGATGTTTTGGATACTAAAATGTTATGACGTTATTGATCTTATTGGATATATTATGAACACATTGTTTTGTCGCGCATCTTGATGTTATGGATTATTTGGTTTATTGATGAGATCATATGATAGCATGGATATATTTCATTATATGTTACTAGAATGACTAACACATGATGGATTTATGTAGAATTGTGTATGTTACTCCATTACTATTCCTTGTTGATGAAGTGTTACCATAGTTAGCATGTTTATATTTTGATTGGTTTACGAGTAGTCAATTTATAATTTTATTAGACATGTTCGTTTAATGTTTGTAATGAGTGTGCAGATTATAGGGTATGTGAGAATATGGGTTTCAAGATGGCTACTCGAGTGTGCACAAGTGGCCCACATGGCTGAGTCTTAGGCATGTTATTTGTATGAAGCCTTAGTGTTTGCATGTATTGTTTGGGCACCATGAGTGACCCTTAGATAATAATGTTATATATTTTGTAAAATATAATTGTGCTTAGGTTTTTATTATTGTTAGGAAATAGGTTGAGTGACCTAATGATCCCCAAATAGTATTTATGATGTGTTTTTTTAGTATTTTATTAATTAATGAAGACTTCGGTAACATAACAACCCTTGATAACATCCGACTTCGAGCCACTATTGTTCAAGGGTATAGTCCCTTTCATAAAAAATATTTGCCTATAATAAAAAAAAACATAATAACCCTTGATTGGGGCCCACATCCTCATCAAATGTGTCCAAAATTCCAAACCCGAAATTGGGTTATTTTTCACATTTTAGAGACAACTTTTTGGTTTCGGGGTTTTCTTATCATGAAAATGAGTCCTTGGATCCTACCTATTAGGTAGGGAGCTTAATTTAAGGGCCAAATGGGATTTTTCCTCCCATTTAAACCATCTCTTGTCACCATTCATGTAATAATGGTTGGGGGTTGTGTATTTTGAAACGTTGCGTGTGTTTGTTTTACTTTATTTCGGGTAATTTTTGGGAGTAATGTTAAAATGAGGCTTTATATTTTCTTCCTTTTGATTTCAGAATCTTTGTTTGGGGGAAGAGAGAGGTGACACATGTCACCCCTCATTTGTGAGGAAAATTACTTAGTTCTCTTCAAATAATCCTTCACATGGGAGAAAGGGGACTTTTGCTTTTCATTTGTGCTTGGAATGCTTTTGAGTTGGAGCACTTGCTTTAGAAGAGGATTTAGAGAAGCTTAGAGATTGGAAAGATTTTTTGAGGTAAGATATTTGATCATTCTTTGTTACTTTGGATGTTAATATTTAGTTGCATCTTGTTGTAAATATGGTTTTGTTTTATATGTGGTACATGTTTGCTTGGTTGTTTCTTTTATTTTTTCTCCATCCATCTTATGGCTTGATGGATTTAAGAGTTTTGTCTACGGGAAGAGGGAGGGATTTTCACTCTTTAACCTCATGGATTGATGGGTAAGCCATGTTGGTTTCTTTTATCTCCTCATATGGTTTCATCCCCTTCCTCATCCTTTGAGAGGAAATCAAATGGGTTTGAAAATCCTCCCAATAACGAATTTAGGCGAATGGGAGGAATAATAAGTAGGGGTGATTATTATGGAGGGATATGAAGGATTTTTAATATTTTGTAAGTGTGCATCCTATGGTTGGACCACACTCTATGGGACTTTTGGATGTCCCATCCACTCTTCCCCTTGTTGATAATGAATTTGGTGTTATCCTCTTTATTTTTGGTTGTCAATTATTTGTGCTTTTATGGTGCATGAATTTGGTCTTGTATGTGATGTGCTTAATATTATCCCTCCATTTTCTTGTGAACATTTGTGGTAAGCTAGGACTCTCTTCCATGAGCTTGTGGGAGGCTAGAATTTCTTCCATCCTTCGTAAAAACATGTAATGATGCTTATAGGTTGGGTGGTGAATGAAGCCTTTCTCTTTGTAGTGACCACTTCCCTTCAACACTTTTGATATTGATCCTGATATTACCGACTATATTATGGACATTATTATAGTTTTGATTAAGTATAGTGTTAGATGTCAGATCATAGATTATTTTTGACTCTAATTCATATATGATGCATGTTGATTACTATATATGATGCGCGAATTAGCAGGAACTTGACAAGGTCATAACTTGAGCTCTGGGTGTCTGTTTGAGTCCGTTTTTTTTTTAAACCACGTGTTTCAATGAGATGAATTCCCTAAATCTGCCATCTTGAGGCCAAAAATTAGGATTTAAGTTACTGATTCGGTTTTTACTATTTTTGAGCATTAGTTAATTTTAGTCTATTAATTGCATTATGAGTTAGAAAGTCGGAAATTCCTATAATTTTGGGATGTAGAAGATGTGTGGAAATTTCTGTTCCCGTAGGAATAAGCATGCGAACTTACTAAGAATAGTAGGTTCTAGTAAACTACTAAAAATAGTAATTTCCGCCACCTAGAGTAGATTTAGTCAGAGTTAGCTAGATTTTACTTGGCAACTCGAGTTGGGAGTTGATTTCCTATTTAGAAAACATTGTAATTCATTATTTGATAAGAAAGAATGAGATATATTTTCTTTTGGAGTTCATATTAATTGCACTATATCTGGTTTGTTCTTAATTTGGCTACATTATTTTGGTTTTTCCTTATATAGCTTTTGTTAATTATTTAAAAGCGATATTATATTATATATATTATTATATTATATTATTTATTTAAAACTCGAGTCCTTCTATAGATATAATATTTCACATTTTTCTATATATAATTTTTTAATGTAATTATTTGAAAGTGATATTTTATTATATAATTTATCATATTATAGTATATTATATTATTTTTTTAAAAGTGAGGTCCGTATAAATATAATATTTTAGTTTTTCCCTATATAATATTTTAGACTTTCCACTATATAGTTTACCTATTTAATTATTTTAACCCATTTCTTTTTCTATTTAATTAATATGTACTACAGGTAATTAATTTTTCTTATGCAATATTTATTATATTTACTTAATATAAGATCTTGTATATATAGTATAAATTTTAATATATATTATAAATTATAATTATAATATATATAATATAATTTAAAATCGAGACCATATTCTTATGTAATTATTTAAAAGCAAGACCCCAATTCTTATGTAATTTTAGAAAAGTGAGGGCATGAATTAGATTTGATATGTAATATTATATAAAATTCCTTTAATATCTTATGTAATTTTTTTAGAGTGTATCCACTTATAATATATAATATAAATTTTAATATATATTATATTTTATTAATGATTAGTATTAATTTTGTTTAATTAATATTATGAAATTAGAAAAAATATATAATATAAATGATAATATATACTATAAATTATAATATATATTATAAATTAAAATTATAATATATATAATCTAATTTAAAAGCCATATTCTTATGTAATTATTTAAAAGTGAGGGCCCTTATAAGTATAATATTTTAAATTTTTCACTATATAGTTTTTAAATTAACAAATTAAATTACTAAAGTGTGTTTTACATATTATTATGCAATTATTTAAAAACAAGACCCTATTCTTATGTTTGTAATATCTTATGTAATTTTTTTGGAGTGTATCCACTTATAATATATAATATACATTTTAATATATATTGCATTTTATTATTTTAATTATTAATTATTAGTATTAATTTTGTTTAATTAATATTGTGAAATTAGAAAACATATATAAAATAAATGACAATATATACTATAAATTTTAATATATATTATAAATTAAAATTATAATATATATAATCTAATTTAAAAGTCATATTCTTATGTAATTAGTTAAAAGTGAGGGCCCTTATATTTCATGGGCACAAAATCGAGACTACACTCAATATATATAAATGATCAAATTAAACTATTAAATGTTTTTACTTGTTTAAACAACTTATTTACTTTAATTTTTAAATATAATTCACTTCTCGACACCCGATAATTTAAAAAATTAATTTATTAAAGTATTTTTTTACCTTTAATTTGTTTAACCTTTAAATTATTTACTTCCCCACACCGAGAATTTAACTTCCCTGTCTAATTTAATTTATGTAACTTCCCAAGAATTTAACAAATTACATTATTTACTTTCCCACACTCGAGAATTTAATAAATTAAATTATTTAAGTACGCATGG
The DNA here is from genome assembly GCA_018340775.1 of Taxus wallichiana var. yunnanensis. Lineage (NCBI taxonomy): Eukaryota > Viridiplantae > Streptophyta > Pinopsida > Cupressales > Taxaceae > Taxus > Taxus wallichiana. The sequence continues at coordinate 181,646,330 of CM031237.1, read as the reverse complement.
GTCCTTTTTGTAATATCTCCTTTCGGAAAAGTGTATGTTGCAAGTGCATATAATGTGCCATTATATGTGGATACTTGATGAAACTTTTCCTTCACCAATTTTGTGCTTCCCATGGATTATCCAAAGCATTCCAAGTCTTAATGAGTGTAGATAAGGTAAATACATATAGGTTTCATCGAATGTTAAAAATATGGTTGGTGATCGATTTGATGCAACATGTCTTTCAATTCACCATGAAATTTTTCCCAATAAGACCTCATACCCCTCAAAGATGTTCTGAAACACATCAAACAATCAACCAAATTAGAATTGAGAACAATTTGCATGTGCTCACGTAACTCACTAATGGTGATTAGCATATATTGGAGGTTTTTCTTAACAAACATTGTAGATGAGTTTTTTGCACGATGTCTCATGATCATGTTCATCATGTAATACCTCAATCGGGGATGTCGGCCAAATTGGTGATCCCTATATCAAAATAAATGTTTTACAAATTCATGGAGACATCCTCGTCTTAACCGCTGTTCTAGCTAGTAACATTTTCCATCAAGATAAAAAGTAGGGAATGCCATATCAAGTAATCCTATTGTCACATACTCATTTATAGGAGATGATCCTATCCTTGGCCAATCGATTAGAATTACAGAGTCTCCATGAGGATTATTCACCCATGTATGGATTAATTCCATTTCCTTGGGGCATTGGGTGGTTTAGAAACCATTGATGTTGTATGAATAATTATATTTTCTTCATTTGTCTCTATGGTCGACCTAGAAATAGAACTTCGTTTGCGTCGAATAAAACTCCATATGCACCGAGTTCAACTCCTCAAATAATTTTTTTTTAGAATGAGGTGGAAGTTCATTCATAGAATTTTCATCGATCTCCGAACATCTGAATAGAGCTTATCATTTTCTATTTTATATTTCAACGCATTGTAAACTTTCTCCCTATTGAATGTAAAGTTGTAATTTGTTCCACACCGATCTCTCCTCCAAATAATAATTATCAGAAAATCTTTCAATCTATATGGAAAAATATTAGTAATTTCCTTAACTTATTGAGGAAAAATTATCTTGTGACCTTTATATTTATATTGACCTTCTGTCGCATGTGTCACTTACAGGATTGGGTTGACACGGGCTATCAACATTTCCTCAACTTGAGTTAATTTTGGAATTTCTTGTGGTTGTGGCCTGGGATCCATATTGTTTGATGTTAAAAATCAATGATGACCTTTCTCTTGTTGGCATCTAGTACACACGGGTCCTTCAGGTGTTCGAGAAACTTTTATTCCAAGGTAGCATTCTTGACTAATATAACACATGATCAAGGAAGCAAGGTTATCAAGACCACGTTGATAAATTATTTGGATGGTATTCAAATCTCTCCCAACCATTCCATTGGGATCAAATATATTTTGTTCTATCTTAATATGCAAGTTTTGCATTCTTCTTCTTCTAGGTTTGTTTGTTGATGCCTCCTGTAAATGATTATTCTACATTCTTCTTCTTCTTGCTTGCTCGTGTTTTTGTAATGTTGTCTCCTCTTGCACACAATTATTATCTTCATTATCTCTAACATTTACATCCATTGTATCTTGGCGTAGAAGTTTTCGGTGTTTGGAGCATATGATACAATAATGTTGAATTTCCTCCCCCATAATCATTGTCGTTATTGTTAATAAAATGTTATTATTATAATATTAGTAATATCGTCGTATCGTCATCATCTTTAGTGGTTTTTTTTATTTTCATTGCCCTCATAATCAGTCATCATTTTCATCACCATTGTCATTTTCATTGTCATCATCATCATCCCCATCATTATTATCACCACTATCATTTCCACCATCATCATTGACCTTCGTCATCATCATCACAATCGTCATCGTCTTCGGTGTTGTTTTTCTTTTCATCATTATCATAGTCATTGTCATCATTTTTATGATTGATATAATCATTCCCCATCATTATTATTACCACTATAATTTCCACCATCATCATTGTGCTTTTCGTCATCGTCACAATCGACATCAACTTCGGTGTTGTTTTTTTCATTATTCACCTCAACCTTGTCATAATGATCATCACCATCTTTGACGTGGTTGTCATTTCATCATAATCTTAGTCTTTTTCAAAATTCTCATAATTGATTTAAGTTTCTTGACCACTATCATCATCATGATCATATGTAATATAAATGAGAATATATAGTATAAATTTTAATGTACATTATAAATTAAAATAATAATATCTATTATATAATTTTTTTAGAAGTGAAGGCCTATAAATATACTATTTTAACTATTTTTGGTTTTTCCTTATATAATTTTTGTTAATTATTTAAAAGTGATATTATATTATTTATTTAAAATTGAGGCCGTTATAACTATAATATTTTACGTTTTTCTATATATAATTATTTGATGTAATTATTTGAAAGTGATATTCTATTATATAATTTATTATATTATAGTATATTATATTTTTAGTATAATATTTTAGTTTTTCCTATATAATGTTTTAGATTTTCCCCTATATAGTTTTCCTATTTAATTATTTTAATCCATTTCTTTTTCTATTTAATTTATATGTATTACCGGTAATTAATTTTTCTTATGCAATATTCATTATATTTACTTAATATAAGGTACTTGTATATATACTATAAATTTTAATATATAAATGTGAGGGCGTGAATTAGATTTGATATATAATATTATATAAAATCCCTTTAATATCTTATGTAATTTTTTAAAGTGTATCCACTTATAATATATATATATATATTTTATTGTTTTGATTATTAATTATTAGTATTAATTTTGTTTAATTAATATTATGAAATTAGAAAACATATATAATATAAATTTTAGTATATACTATAAATTATAATATATATATATAATTTTTTATAAAAAAAGCCATATTCTTATGTAATTATTTAAAAGCGAGACCCCTATTCTTATATCTTTAATATGTTATGTAATTTTTTTAGAGTGTATCCAATTATAATATATAATAAATTTTAATATATATTATATTTTATTATTTTAATTATTAATTATTAGTATTAATTTTGTTTAATTAATATTATGAAATTCGAAAACATATACAATATAAATGACAATATATACTATAAATTTTAATATATATTATAAATTAAAATTATAATATATATAATCTAATTTAAAAGCCATATTCTTATGTAATTTTTTAAAAGTGAGACCCTATTCTTATGTAATTATTTAAAAGTGAGGGCCCTTATATTTCACGGGCACAAAATTAGACTCCTCCACTCAATATATATAAATGAGAAAATTAAAATATTAAATATTTTTTACTTGTTTAAACAATTTATTTCCTTTAATTTTAAAATATAATTCACTTTCCCACACCTGATAATTTAAAAAATTAATTTACTAAAGTATTTTTTACCTTTAAATTATTTACTTCCCCACAACGAGAATTTAACTTCCCTGTTTAATTTAATTTGTGTAACTTCCCCAAGAATTAAATTAAAAAATTAAACTACTAAAGTATTTTTTACCTCACCCAAGAATTTAACAAATTACATTATTTACTTCCCCACACTCGACAATTTAATAAATTAAATTATTTAAATACGCATGTGTCCTTTTTATAATATCTCCTTTCGAAAAGTGTATGTCGTAGGTGCATATAATGTGCCATTATATGTGGATATTTGATGAGACTTTTCCTTCACCAATTTTGTGCTTCCCATGGATTATCCAAAGAGCATTCCGGTATTAATGCATGTAAATAAGGTAAATACATATAGGTTTCGCTCAATGTGAAAAATATAGTTGGTGATCTGATTTGATGCAACATGTCTCACAATTCACTATGAATTTTTTCCCCATAAGACCTCATACCCCTCAAAGATGTTCCAAATGCATCAAATGATCAACTAGATTAGAATCGAGAACATTTTGCATATGCTCATGTAACTCATTAATGGTGATATCCATATCTTGGAGGTTTTTCTTAACAAATTCTCTAGATGAGTTTTGTACACGATGTCTCATGATCATGTTCATTATATAATACCTCAATTGCGGATGTCAGCCAAATTGGTCCCTATATCAAAATAAATGTTTTAAAAATTCATGGAGATGTCCTCATCTTAACCACAGATTCTAGCTAGTAACATTTTCCCTCACGAAAAAATGTAGGGAATGCCATATCAAGTAATCGTATTGTCACATACTCATTGATAGGAGATGATCCTATCCCCGCCAATGAATTAGTGTTCCAGTGTCTGCGTGAGGGTTATGCACCCATGTATGGATTAATTCCATCTCCTTTGGGGCATTGGGTGGTTTAGAAACCATTGATGTTGTATGAATAATTATAGTTTCTTCATCTATCTCTATGGTCGGACCTAGATATACAACTTCGTTTGTGTCGAAATAAAACTCCATATGCACCGAGTTCAACTCCTCAAATAAATTTTCATCGAATGAGGTGGAAGTTCATTCATAGAATTTTCATTGATCTGAACATCCGAATAGAACTTATCATGTTATATTTTGTATTTTAACGCATTGTGAACTTGGTCCCTATTGATGTAAAGTTGTAATTTGTTCCACGTCGATCTCTCCTCCAAACAATAATCATCAACAAATCTTTCAATCTATATGAAAAAATATTAGTGATTTATTTTACTTCTTCAGAAAACTTATCGTGTGAACTTTATATTTATATTTACTTCTGTCACATGTGTCACTCATAGGATTGGGTTGACACGGTGCTATCAACATTTCCTCAACTTGAGTTAATTTTGCAAATTCTTGTGGTTATGGCCTAGGATCCATATTTTTGATGTTGAAAATCAATGATGAACTTTCTCTTGTTGGCATCTAGTATGCACCATTCCTTTAGGTGTTTGAGAAAATTTTATTCCAAGGTAGAATTCTTGACTAATATAACACATGATCGGTGAACCAAGGTTATCAAGACCACGTCGATAAATCATTTGGATGGTATTCAAAACTCTCCCAACCATTCCACTTTGGGATCAAATATATTTTATTCTATCTCAATATGTAATTTTGGCATTCTTCTTCTTTTAGGTTTGTTTATTAATGCCTTCGTAAATGATTATTCTCGCATTCTTATTCTTCTCGTTGCTCATGTTTGTTGTAATGTTTTCTCCTCTTGCACACCATTATTATCTACATTATCTCTAACATCGACATCCATTGTATCTTGGCCCAAGTTTTTCGAGTTTGCGGCACGTGATCTAATGATGTTGAATTTCCTCCCACATAATCATCTTCATTATTGTTAATAAAACATTATTATTATAATTTTACTAATATTATTAGTAATATCATCATTATCGTCATCTTAATTGTCGTCATTTTGACAATCATCATCATCTTTAGCGTTTTTTTAATTTTCACCGCCATCATAATCAGTCCTCATTTTCACCATTTTCATCTTCGTTGTCATCATCATCATCCCCATCATTATTATCACTACTATCATTTCACCATCATCATTTTCCTCATCGTCATCATCACAACCGTCATCATCTTCGGTGTTGTTTTTATTTTCATATTCATCATAGTCATTGTCATCATTTTTACGATCAATATTATCATTCCCAATCATTATTATCACCACTATCATTTTAACCATCATCATTATCCTTTTCGCCGTCAAATCGTCACAATCGTCATCGTCTTTGGTGTTGTTTTTGTTTTCATCGTTATCATAGTCATTGTCATCATTTTTTATGATTGATATAATCATTGTCATCATCATTCTCATCTTTATTGTCATCATCATCATCCTCGTCATTATTATCACCACTATCACTACCACCACCATCATTGTCATCGCCATCATCATCGTCATTGTCATCGTCATCATTATCATCAATATTAATCTTACTACTAAAATTGATATTATTATTATGATTTATAAAAATAAAAAAACTCTTATTATTAACACTATATTATTATTATTAAATTAATAGTAATAGTAATAGACATCATAAATGTCATCCTTATCATTGTGGTTATCCCCATCTTAACTGTGGTCATTGTCATTTTTCACCTCATCCTTGTCATAATGATCATCATTGTCTTCGACATGGTTGTCATTTCATCATAATCTTAGTATTTTTCAGCATTTTCATGATTAATTTAAGTTTCTTTACCACTATCATCATCATTATGATCACCATCTTCATGATCTTGTATAATATAAATGATAATATATAAAATAAATTTTAATGTATATTATGAATTAAAATAATAATATCTATTATATAATGTGTAACTTCTTTTGAGAACTTGTAGAAACCCACTAGGAATATTTTATGATACTTTTAATTAGTGGAAAAATATTGAAATATTGTTGTGATCCATGTTGGTTAATTGTTTCCTAGTTCTTAACAAATTAATATGTTGAACATCCCTTGTTTCCTTAAAATTAAAAATGTGATGTGTTGAATTACCTCTCTCTCCCATAACATGTAATAGTGATATGTTTACCATTCCTTGTCATTAAATTATGTTTTAATTGACTCACCCAAACATCATAAAGCTGTAATTGAGGAGATTTGGCCTTGAAGCTTAACAAATAAACTAGAACAGAAAAGAAAATGGTCCTTGCTTTAACCTTGGTAGATTAATAGGAGGAATAAAAATAATGTAGAAGAATAGAAAAAGGAAAAAAATTGTCCAACTACCTCCCTAGGAGTAGAATAAATATTTTTTTATCTACCTATACTGAGAATGGTGAGATATCATGGCCACCTTAGTGGTTATCCTTATAACGCAAACATGTGATATCGAATAAAAAAGGAATATTTTATTTAATAAAAATCGTAAAGGAATGTGCTAGGAAAAATGATACTATAACTTTTGAATTAATTAGTTGTGTTATAAAATAAGTAAGATTTATGTGTATTGAGTGCAATGTAAAGTTGAACTGTAGTTTTGTCACCACTACCGAAATTGTGAAATACTTGGTGGATAGTAATGTATCCTAGTTGCTTAGTTCTTCTTGTTTGTATATGTATGTGCCTTTCTTGTTGGAGTTTTGGGTAATCATACCCTTATCATCCCGTAGCTCGATGAATGTGAGTTGTGGTCCTTTTTATTGAGACTTATCATTTGTTTGAGAAGTAACCTTATTGTGTGGTGTCTTGCCCTTGAGACCTAAGTTATTGTAATTTTAAGGAAACATCATTAAGGATATAAAATAACTTTGGGAAGTCTTCTTTTCTACATATTTTCTTGGGTCACCTTATTGTTGTTGCCCCTTTTCCATTAGGATGGAAAGTGCAAGATGATGTTATTCACCTTTGATACGATGCACCCTTGGATTGTAATTGCACCTTGTGTTACTTGTTCTTCTCCTAGCAACCTTGAGTGGTCCTTGGTGTTTCTTATGCTCTCTTTATGGTTATTCCTTAGCTTGAGTAGGAAATAAGATAAATAAATCCCATTCTGCTATAATGTAAGGTACTTGTATTGATATGTTAGTTGTTAGGGGAGATATAAATATATATATTGTTAAACGGTTGACTTATTTAGATTTGGTTGGTATAGAGTGTTCGATTCTTAATTTTTTTGTAAAAATTAGACTATAGGAAAACTTGTGGCCTTGACTTGCTTTTATTACCATGACAAGTTAATTATACCTTCTCAAGTTATAGAAGTGCTTTCTTGGAATACTTACTTGATTTTAAATGTTTTGTTGATTTAGGTGTCCTTGTTGATTCACATCATCTATAACGCCGTGAAAATGACAACATTCTAAAACTTGCTTCCACAAACATATAACCCGAAAAAAATATGACTAATTTTTTTTTTTGTTTCATCTTCATCAAAGTTAAGGTTTGGATTGTTATTACGAAATTACTCTTCAGAAAATCTCTATTCCAATCTTTGAAAATAACAATTGTTATTTTCAAGTGGTTGAATGGACCAACTACTTTTGTCACGGAGTTCGATGGGAATGGTCATAGGTGTTGAATCAACCGACAGCCATAACACGACCAAGTTATCATTTGCAAACACATGATGCAGGTTCAAAACATGACCATTGAATAATAATATCTTAGACTTTTTAACTGAGGATTATCATGAAATGTGAAATTAGCGAATTCTGTGAAATGTGAAATTTCCGTATGTAATTCATCTTAGTTGAATTCTGCAACTAATGTATCGAATAGGTCTAATGCAAAAAGGAAAACGTGGTTTTGAAGTATTTGTACGGGGAGGTTGAATTTTTTTTTTTTTTTCACACGCGTGTAAGGAAAATAAAAAAACTCTTACCAAGACTTTCATCAAATGAAAACTATCCATACAACTGAGAACTGAATTTATAAAGGCAGGACTCAGGAGGATAGATTCTCTTGATTTTATTATTATTTTCTGTTATTATTATTTTTTTTTTCCTTGGTTGGTTGGAGGTGGGTGGCTTTAATAGCCACCTGCCATTTCATTAAAGCTCCATCCCCTTGCGTGCTGGAGTCTTCTTGCTGAGCCGCGCATCTCCCATTTATTTCACCTTAGATTTGCAAATCTTTTACCTTTTGTGGTCGGCCTGCTAGTTTACTCCGCCCTGGCCACGTAGGTTTGATGTGGTGGTTAAAGATGAAGCTACAAAGTGTAGCAGACGTGTTACCTCCACTTTCATTGGGTGCTGCGAGGTGTGTTCTTGTCGGGATCCACAACCATGGCATACATAGAAAAATAGCCAGGAAGCAGGAAAGTCGCGGTAGGAGAAGCTTTTGGGCGCTTCCAACAAGCAGGTTGTCCAACCATGTTGTTAACTACTCAGTATCGAATGCATCCTCAAATTTAGGATTCACCTTCAAGATATTTTATCAAAATCGATTAAGGGACAGTGAGAGTGTTACCAGGAGACCTGATGAAATTTATTACAGAGATTCTTGGAAAAGGTCATGACAAGGCATGTCAGCTAGAAACTGCACTGTTTACATCTGATCAGATTGTAGAACCAGGTTCTTTTAGTATGTACACCTCAAGACAAGGGGAGTAGCGGTCGATCTGTTTTATGCTTAGCTTAACTGATGCTAGAGTTTTTCTACTTTCCTAATTACAAGTTTTCTGAATTAGTCTTTACCCCTGATTATCTGCAAAAGGGTACTCCACGTCCAGAGATATGCCACATCATAGGATAAAGTCAAAAATCTTGTAATCAAGAAGGCGTGACAAATATTGTTTCATAGAAGTTGTCTGCTGCAAGACAGCTATGCTGCCGCAGATGAGAAGAATACTGTAAAACATCTCCATGGGAACATTGCCTTGGTAGATGAGGATGTCGCTGGCATAACACCTTATAGATTTGCATACATATGTTCATTGCTACATTGACAGATCATTTGATCATGGGAGTGTGTATTAAACCTTCCAAGACTCGGTCCTAATCCTTTTTGGTCCTATAATCAACTAAAAAAAAACCAAAATGATTTAACTCGTGGAAGAAAATCTCATAGAGGTGGATCTGTTTCAAATCAGAATATTCATGAAGCACGATTTGTTTTGCAATTATTTGAAATGGGAAGTGCATTAATTACTTATACATACGTAGGTTTAATTGCATATATAAATTAATATTATTTCCTTGAACATTTTATATTAGTATACTTTGTTAATATAAAAGAAATATTAATAGTATATTAATATTAATATAATTTAATAATAATAAATCCATTAATTTTAATATTACTTTAATATGAATAATATTTAAAATATTAGTATCCTTATTAAGCATTAAGGAAATATGGGTAATGAACTTAGTAAGTTTAGAGCTTTTGCATTAAAAATTCTTTCTACACAATTTAATAGGCATTGTACGGGATTTCAAATAGGTTTGATTTCATTTCCCTTAATAATTTGCAAATGGATTTACAATAAATTCTTAAATGAGGAAAAACATACTAGAGCTAGAACTTAAATTACTTCATTGGCATATTGAAAACTATTTAAAACTTAAGTCTTTCCATCAACAATACAAGAAGAGAAGGTGCACTAATATTCCAACTTTTCCAATACATCTCTTTTAAGTAACAAAATGAAATTTAATATATATATATATATATATATATATATATATATATATATTGTAAATTTCCCAACATTCCACAAGAGGGTTTCAACAATATTTCCATTAAGTTTTAGAATAAGAACTACTAACATTTCAACAAGATCAACACACTCATAAGAGGTTCCAAGCCAAGTTAAAGGAGAATAAATTTTCTTTCCTTCAACTTTCAATTCCATCCACATTACAACCTTAATAATGAAAATCAATACACTCTCCTTCAAAATCTTAATACAACATTTTCCACTTAATGTGGGAACATTTTACAATAATGGAAGCTAAAATACAAAGCAATATTACACTTTCCTCCACTCAAGGTGGGTAAAAATACAAGGTAGTTTCACATTGTCATCAACAAGGTAGCTCCTCCAATAGTTTGCTTGATTCACAACAAAATAAGGGGAGAGGAAACACTCTCCTCCCAACCATGATACCTAATGGAGAAGAGAAGCCATCCTCTCCATTGGCCCCTGAGCCCCAACCACATTACAATGGGAGAAAATCCAACTCATGGCAACTACTAGCTTCCACATAACTTAACATAAAAATTTCAAAATCATTCCATAATCCTTCAAAACAAAATCAACAACTCAACAAGAGGGAAACCATCAAAACAACAAAGTCACAAGGCTTATCAAGAAAGCCATAAGAGTAAGACCTATGAGGAGGCCACTTATGCCTCCCAATGGGAATGGGTGCGAACTAAAAGCCTCCAATGCAAAACTATAGTGCCCACTTCCCTTCGACCTCATTTTGTTTTGTTGCTTTCGAGACTGATTACTTCACTATGGATTTACGATGGCTTCTTGATTTAGTAGGCTAGTAGATATCATAGACATTGACCGTATTGATTTGATCTTTATATGATGGATATGGTTTACTTGGTGGACATTTGATGATGATATTTGTATACTTTTGACAGGTTTATTTATCTTAATTATGACATGTGATACATTTAATCATATTGAGTAGAACTTGATAATTTGACTAATGTGATGATTGTTTTGACATAAATGAAATGTGGAATAGAAATGTGCTAGAAAGTGTAAGTGATATCGTACTTAGATGATAATAAATCATGTGTCGTTCATTTTAGATTATATTGTATATTTGGCATGAATGTTTTAATGTGGCCAACAGTCAAGGAGGTATTTTCTGCTCTACAGGTATATTATATTCACAACAATATTGGGAGTGGAGACCAACCACATCGGAATTCGAGAAGAATCCAGCTAAGGTCACCATGGCAACAAGTAATTATGTGTGTGTTAGAATTATCTGGTTAAGGGAAAATTGTGACCTAGGGTCATGTGTTGTTTTGTTTTAATTTTCCTTTTTATTATGTTAGTATGTGTTGCTCTTAGTAAGTGAAATTTTACTCATGTTATTATTCATATTCTTTGGATTGGAGTTTACCCCTTTGTTAGCCATGGGTTGTAGTGGCTTAATTAAGTTAATTTGAGATTGTCCTAAACTAATTAAAAGATGTGACCAAAGAGAGTTCATTTATTAGGATTTGATTTACTTGGGATTTTGTGTGGATTGATGTGTGTTTGAGTTTTGAGTGTAGCACTCTACCCCACATGGGAAACTCGAATTTGGCCTTGGAGGCCAAATTTCAAAGCTTGTGGAACAAGTCAAACTTGTCCCACACCTCTTAAAACCCCATGCCAACCCTACCTATGGGTTGGAAGGCCAAATTTAGGGTCTTTTAGGTGTTTTGGGGGGATAAAAGGGTAAAATATTAATTACAATTTCTTTCAAAATTTAATTTTTTCCTTTAGGGGAGTGGGCTTAGTTGGAGTGTGTAAGGTGCTTTCCTTTCTTTCAACCACTTATTAATGGTGCATTGGAATATGAGGTTGACCAAATGATGTGGAGTGGAGGGAAAAGGAGGTGGCATCCTACTTGGAGCCACATCATCCCTCCCTCTCTTTTCTCTATTTATTTGATCCTCTTGTTTATTTTGGGGGTTGGAAGTTTCATTTTTAGTCTTTTGTATTTTGGAGAGGAGAGGATTTGGAAAGAGTTTGTGGATTTTTGGAGCTTGTTGATACTTGTGGGAACTTTGTTGGAGCTTGTGGATCCTTGCTTGATCTTTGGAGGGATTTGAGACTTCATACTTGGAACAAGCTCTACCATGGAAAGGTAGGAGATTCACCGTTGTTTAAGCATTATGTTTCCTTTTTGTTATGTGAATGTATATTTATGTTGTGTTGAATGTTGTTGTTTGAAATGCTTGTTGGGAATGGGTAGAATGCCTAAGTTGGGAGTGGGAGGAGACTATGGGGAGTTTATTTGAGGGAGGCATAAGAGATCATTTTCTTGAGGAGGGAGTTTGGGTTGGGTGCCCACCTTGTAAGAGAAATGCTTGTATTTTCTTCTTGTTTTTACTTTGAGGGAGCCATAAGAGTTGAGGGAGGCATAAGAGTGGATGGAGGGATAAGGGGTACTTGAGGGAGGCATAAGAGTTGTTTGGGGTATTGTGTTTTTCATTGGAGGCTTTTAGGTGGCACCCATTCCCATTGGGAGGCATAAGTGGCCTCCCCATAGGTCTTACTCTTATGGCTTTCTTGATAAGCCTTGTGAATTTGTTGTTTTGATGGTTTCCCTCTTGTTGAGTTGTTGATTCTTTTGTTTTTGAAGGATTATGGAATGCATGTGAAATGTTATGTTTAGTTATGTGGAAGCTAGTAGTTGCCATGATTTGGATTTTCTCCCATTGTGATGTGGTTGGGGCTCGGGGGCCAATAGAGAGGATGGCTTCTCTTCTCCATTGGGTATCTTGGTTGGGAGGAGAGTGTTGTATCTCCCCTTATTTTGTTGTGAATCAAGAAAACTAGTGGAGGAGCTATCTTGTTGATGTTTGAAGCATTGGAGCCTTGTTGATGACAATGTGAAACCACCTTGTGTTTTTACCCACCTTGAGTGGAGGAAAAATGTAATATTGCTTTGTATTTTAGCTTCCATCATTGTAAAATGATCCCACATTAAGTGGAAAATGTTGTAACAATTTTTTGAAGGAAATTTGTTTTGAACTTCATTAGTAAGGTTGTAATGTGGATGGAATTAAAAGTTGCAAGAAAAACAATCCATTTATTCTCCTTTAGCTTGGCTTGGAATCTCTTATAAATGTGTTGATCTTGTTGAAATGTTGGTAGTTATTGTTTAAAACTTAATGGGAATATTGTTGAGAACCTCTTGAGGAACGTTGGGAAATTTACAAAAAAAAGTATGTGTATTGAATTTCATTTTGTTACTTAAAAGATGTATTGAAAAGTTGGAATATTAGTGTATATCCATTCTTGTATTGTTGATGGAATGACTTAAGTTTTAAATGATTCCCAATATGCCAATAAAATAAAATAAAAGTTTAAGCTCTAGTTCTATTATGTTTTTCTTCATTTATGAAGCCATTGTAAAACTATTTGCAAATTGTAGAAGGAAACTAATATTTTAAATATTACTCATATTAAAGTAATACAAAAATTAATGAATTTAGTATTATCAAGTTATATTAATATTAATATACTATCAATATTTCTTTTAAATTAACAAAAGCAGCTAGAATAAATTATTGTCAAGTAGATAATATTAGTTTTATATATAAAAAGCAAAAACCTATGGCATGGCCGTAATAGGCCTGTAATCAACCCTACGCGTTAGATGTTCATGCAACGGCAAAGTGAACTATGCTGTTTTACACATAAAATCATACATTCATATCATATAAAACAATTAAAATAATGATACGACACTGTACAACCATCAGGTAATATGTCTATCCAAATTTTTCCTGAAACATTTTCACCATTTTGCAAGCAGACCGTAACAAAGAGATCACGTGGTAATGCTCATGTAATTGCAAAACAAATTATGCTTCATGAATATTCTGATATGAAATAGACCCACCTCTATGAGACTCTCTTCCACGAGCGACTCAGAAAATGGGTAACACTCTCACTGTCCCTCAATTGATTTTGATAAAAATATCATAAAGGAGAACTCCGAATTTTGAGGGTGCATTCGATACTGAATAGATAACAACATAGTTGGACAACCTTCTTATTTTAGTGCTCAGAAAAAAAAAAGAGGGGACTTTGTTTGTTGTTGTTTCTTGGCCGACTCACATGGCGTGGCCGTGTCACGAGACCCCGCCATGGATGCACCTCGCAAAGCACCCAAGGATAGTGGAGGTAACACATTTTCCTTGCTCTTTGAAGCCGTCTATAACCTCCCTTTCAGCATGCACACCTGTGGACGATTAAATCTGATCTCTCACCGCTACACTAGCCTATAGCTTCACCTTTAACCTCTATATAATTTTTCCACGCGGCTCAGAGACGTATCAAAACCACCACCAATCGTATAGAGTGTTAGACTTGCTTAACACTAGTGAAATAAATGAAAAAAAATATGCGGCCAGTTGTGTAGCCTGCACGCAAGACAGTGAGTAGATATTTTATGGCAGGTGGCTATTAAAGCCACCCACCCCCAACCATGTCTTCCCACCCTTTTTTTTTTGAATGTTTCTCCACGTGAAAACCTTTTGTATGGCCGCTTACCTTTTAAACGTATCCTTGGCCACGTGGATGTGGCATGTCGTTGGTCTCACTATGGCTCCATTTTTCAATGGGCTCGACATAAGTGAGATTAAGCCTGGCGATCATACTTACTCATGGCGGAAAGTGTTTACCTACGCACACCATGGTATGACTTTGTTTGTATCCCTTATGTTCTTCACAACTTAAACGTTTCTGTATGGGCGCTATGATCCAAATATAGATATTTAACATGATACCTTTAAAATAAGAACCCAACCATCTAATTAACCTTGTTTTCCCTTGGAGCTCGTCATTGGTTATGAGATCCATCTATGTACTTATATTAAAATTTGCCTGCTGTAGTAATAGTTGAGTCGGTTATCGTTGACTTGCCAAGTTGCACATTGGCTTAACCTTGAACCTTGGAAAATATAAACATGGGCATTTGAAGTGTGGCAATGGCATATATTTGAATAGCTCGCTTGGAGTGGATCGGCCAGTATATAACTTTGATTGGTGATATATATATAAACTAAACTCACCGAGCCATGTGAAAACAACTCAAAACATGGTTTCGTTTAAATTACAAAGTGAATTATGATTAAGTTAATAAAATGCCTTTTGGTTTATAAACATATAAACCTGGTGGTATATATATATATATATATATATATTTTGAGATTTTAAATATATATATATAGTATTTATGTAATCAAACTGAAGATTAAATATAATACCTCAAATGTAAAATATAAAACTTTTGATGTCCGTCAAGGGCAGGTACAAATACCTTATCAAAAAAATAAAATTTAGTCATAATTTCAGTTATGTGCATAGCAGAGAAGCAAGTCCTAGAGCATCGTCATTTTCACGGCGTTACAAAAACTCAATACCCCTAACAAATCTTATGCCTCCCTCAAGTACCCCTTATCCCTCCATCCACTCTTATGCCTCCCTCAACTCTTATGGCTCCCCCAAAGTAAGAACAAGAAGAAAATGCAAGCATTTCTCATACTAGGTGGGCACCCAACCCAAACTCCCTCCTCAAGAAAATGATCTCTTATGCCTCCCTCAAATAAACTCCCCATAGTCTCCTCCCACTCCCAACTTAGGCATTCTACCCATTCCCAACAAGCATTTCAAAAAAACAAAAACATTCAACACAACATATATACACATACATATAACAAAAAAACATAATACAAACAAAGGTGAAGCTCCTACCTTTCCATGGTAGAGCTTGTTCCAAGTATGAAGTCTCGATCCTCCAAAGATCAAGCAAGCATCCACAAGCTCCAACAAAAATTCCCACAAGTATCAACAAGCTCTAAAAATCCACAAACTCCTTCAAAATCCTCTCCTCTAAAATACAAGAGACTAACAATGAAACCTCCAATCCCCAAAACAAACAAAACGATCAAATAAATAGAGAAAAGAGAGGGAGGGATGATGTGGATCCAAGTAGGATGCCATCTCCTTTTCCATCCACTCCACATCACTTGGTCAACCTCATATTCCAATGCACCATTAATAAGTGGTTGAAAGAAAGGCAAGCACCTTACACACTCGATCTAAGCCCACTCCCCCAAAGGACAAAAGTAAATTTTGAAAGAAAGTGCAATTAATATTTTACCCTTTTTATCCCCCCCAAAACACCTAAAAGACCCTAAATTTGGCCTTCCAACCCATAGGTAGGGTTGGCATGAGGTTTTAAGAGGTGTGGGACAAGTTTGACTTGTCCCACAAGCTTCCAAATTTGGCCTCTAAGGCCAAATTCGAGTTTCCCATGTGGGGTAGCGTGTGCTACACTCAAAGCTCAAACACACATCATTCCACACAAAATCCAAAGTAAATCAAGCCTAATAAATGAACTCTCTTTTGGTCATATCTTTTAATTAGTTTAGGACAAATTCAAATTAACTTAATTAAGACACTACAACCCATGGCTAATAAAGGGGTAACCACCAATCCAAAAATCTAAATAATAAACCAAGTAAAAATTCACTACTAAAAGAAAACACATACTAACATAATAAAAGGGAAAAATTAAAACAAAACACATGACCCCTAGGTCACAAGTTTTCCCTTAACCAAATAATTCTAACACACACACAATTACATGTTGCCATGGTGACCTTAGTTGGATTCTTCTCAAATTCCGATGTGGTTGGTCTCCACTCCCCAATATTGTTGTGAATATAATATACCTGCAGAACCGAGAATACCTCCTTCGGCCTGTTTGCCGCATTAAAACATTCATGCCAAATATACAATATAATCTAAAATAAACGACACATGATTTACTATCATCTATGCAAATACGATGTCACTTACACTTTCTAGCACATTTCTATTCCACATTTCATTTATGTCAAAATGATCATCACGTTAATCCAATTATCAAGTTCTACTCAATATGATTAAATATAGCACATGTCATAATTTAAAGATAAATAACCATGTCAAAAGTATACAATTATCATCATCAAATGTCCACCAGTAGACCATATGCATCATAAAAGATCAAATCAATAACAGTCCAGTGTCTATGATATCTACTAGCATGCTAAATCAAGAAGCCATAATAAATCCATAAGTGAAGTAACCAGTCTCGAAAACAACAAAACAAAAATGGTGTCGAAGGGAAGTGGGCACTACATCATCTTGTGTGATCCCCAAATTGTGGGACCTTGAGTAGAATTTTTCCTCATGTAAATTTGTTTATATTTGATTATTTCTAGCCTTGTCTAGAAATGAACCTTGAAATCGTGGCTTAAACGTGTAAAAACCTTAACTTTTATTAATGTAGTATGTTGTATTCCTTGGGAAAGTATGTGGTCATTCTATAACTCATGGAATTCTCCTTATTATTCCTCTACTTGGTGGTTACTCTTAAGACTCTTTTGAAATCTTCATGTTATATTGTTATGTGTTCTATCTTGGTTGATAACATAAATTTACTCTCTAGATTTATGTGCTCATAGATTGGCATGTAGAAAGTTTAGAACTCATCCCTTACAATCTCCCTTCTTCTTGCTGAATTGCATTGGACAAAACTTAGGTTACTGTAGAACCACACTTATTTGAAGTAAGAAATCCCATAATGGAGTGATCCTTTTCGATTGCATTTTTTCTATCTCTCTTTCCAGTGACTTCTAAGAAAGTTTATTCTAAGGGGAGGGGGATGTAGTGCCCACTTTCCTTCGACACTTTTGATATTGATCATGATACTCCCGACTATATTATGGATATTATTATAGTTTTGATTTAGTATGGTTTTAGATGTCGATCATGGATTATTGTTTACTCTATTCATATATGATGTATGATGATTGTTAGAGACTTTTATATAGATGTTGACATGTTTTTGGACATGGTTATATATATATATATATATATATATATATATATATGGATGTTGTTATAATATGTGATATTTGGATATATTGAGTAGACCGAGAAAATTGAATTTAAAATTGATGATTATATAGTTGTTGATGAAATTGTGAATGATATTGTTGATTGTTTGGATGTTGTGATTCAAATATATATTGATGATTATGAAATTATATTATATTCATTTGGAGTTCTAATATGGGCATGAGGGCGAAGGGGTATTTGTATTCTGCAGGTTAAAAATATCACAACAAACATCATCGGATTTGGAGACCAACCGCATTATAATTCTAGATTAATTCAACTAGGTCACAATTGTAACTAGTTTTGTTTTTGTGTGTGTGTTTGTTAGTATTAGGGATTCCCATGGGGGATCACCTTTAAATGTGACCAAGGGATTTTATGTATTTATTTTAGTTTTGGTCCCTTTTGTTTAATTTTTGCATGTGTTATATGTGGTGCACATACCCTTTCATTATTTATTTGAAGGTGTGTAAATATTGTGAGTAATCATGTTGTTAAGTTAGTTATTTAAAACATGTCATAAAAATGTTATTAATAGAGTTGTTGACAATGTTTTAAAGTGTTGTAAGAATGTGTAAGTAATGTGTAAGTGACCTTATAAGTGATGTATAAGTTAACTTTTGAGTGTGAAACACTCCTTCTTGAAATTTGAATTTGTCTTTGGAGGATGTTTTGGAGGCTTGCGGGACAAGTTAATCTTGCCCATACCTCTTAAATCTACATACCAACCTTTCCTATGGTTGGAGGGTTAAATTTAAACCTTTTTTATGTATTTTTACAAGTCAAGTTGAATGTTGTGATTGCACTTTTCTTACATAATTTAATTTCAGTCCTTATGGGGTATGGACTTGTTTAAGTGTGTAAGTATATCTGTCATATTATTCACTCACCTATTTATTATGCATTGGCGAATGAAATTGAATTTTTTGTTGGAGTTGAGGATCTTTGAAGTGGCATTCTACATGGATCCACCTCACCCTCTTCCCTTCCCTCTTCTATAAAATTCAAATTTCTTGCCTTGTTTTGGGGTTGCTTCACTTTTGGAGGATTCATTTTGGGTGAATTTTTCTTGTTGTTTTGGGAACTCTTGCTTGGAGAACTTTTTGGAAGATTGTTGCATGCTTGTTATTGGTTGTTTTGGATTGCTTTCATTGGGATAAAGCTTGCTAGTTTGGAACATGGAACAACTCCATCATGGAGAGGTAGGAGCTTGGCTCTTGAAATGCTATTCTTGTACATATGTAAATGTTCTTGTGTGAATGTTTTGGTATATATTGTTGTCTGTTTGGGTAAATGGCCTAGGAATGGTGTAGGAGAAGACTATGGGGTTATTTTGTGGGTGGCAAAAGTGTGTTTTAGGGAGGTATAAGGGTGGAGGGATTTGGAAATTGGGTTCCACCTTACAAATAAATTACTTGCATTTATTTACAAGTTATGGGGTGCAATAAGAGCTTGGGGAGACATAAGAAAATGTGAGGAATAAGGGGTACTTTGGGGAGGCATAAGGGCATGACAAGGTTTTGAAATGTTATTCATATATATATAGTGGTGGGTTGTTCTCGGTGGTGATACCCAATTTTACCATTTGGGAGGCATAAGCAGCATCCCCATAGTTTCTTTCTCCTTTGGCTTGAATGATGAAGCCTCGAGTGTTGTTTGTTTTTTTTTCTTGTGGTGGCGAATTACGCTTTGTTTTGGAATATGTTTTGAATGTGAAATTTACATGTGTGTTTGTGGAAACCTCTGTTGTTGTCATGATTTGAATCACATCTTCCATTGCTTTGTGGTTGGGGCTTGGGTCCATGAAGAAGGATGGATTATCCTTGTCATTGGATGTCTTGGTTGGGTGGAGAGAATTTCCTTTCCCCTACTCTTGTTGTGATCGGGATTGGAAGAATGATAAATCTACATGTTCTGCTACTAGAGTAAAGGAAAATGAAATAAAATAGTTGATAGTCCCTTGTTGAGATAAATCTTGTTGTAACCTTCCCACTTGAAGTGGATGAACTTGTATATGTTTTGTAATGGAAATATGTTGTATTTAATATGAAATTTATAAGATTGAAATGTGAAAGAGATATACTCTGTTTATGTTATTTTGAAAGAAATAATTGTATTTTGTATGATGAATTTGAAGAATGAAAGCAAAGAATTTGTAAGTTGTATTTTGCGAACCAATAAAGGATTGTATTACCTTTCTCAAATTACATTGTGGTATTGAATCTTATCATTTAAATGTATTTGAAATCATGTGTTTGAAAGGAAGAAATGCGTGTGAGGAAAACACAAAGCTCTTTCTTTTTAAATGTGTAAAATTAGAAATTAGAATTGCAATTTAGTTTTGAGTAGTTTGATTTGAATCAACTAAATGTATTATATTGGAATTGGAATGTATCCTAATACTTGGAAGAAGAAAATGGAAAATAGATCCTTTCGAATAAGATCTTTGTTAGACATTTTCAAACTAGAAAATAATTATCAGAAAATGTATAGAATGACCCTGTAGACTAGGAAAGACATTCGAAACATTAATACAAGCTAAGAAATATCAAAATGATCCCACACAAACTATAATACTTAAGAAATTTTCATAGAACCTTTCAAAATTGGGCTCAAACAATTTCTCAGTCATTTTTCTGTTAAATTTGGGAAATTTGAATTGATCTTAAATCAAAAATTTAACGCTTGAAATATATTCTACAATCTTCCAAGTAAAATCCTCCATGCCCGTTTGGCAAATGGAAAAAGAATTAATGAAAAATTTCAACAAAATTGATAAGTTAAAAATACCGATTCGGTTTCTAAGTGACAGAGAAAGACATTTTCTCAAAATTTACCCTTTAAACTTTATCGAATCAAATTCTAAAGGTTCATTGTGAAAATAGGATGTTTAGAAATTTCTAGAAAGTCCTCATTTTCCTAAAAATTAGCTCTCTATTGAAATTTATGGCCATCTGAATTTTTCTTCCTTGGCATAAAATTTTGGGAAAAATTCCTTAATGGACCAAGACCCGAATTTTTCCCTTAGAGCTTGGGAATTTTTTGGGAAAATTTTCCCCACCTCCCCACCAACCCGGATCCAATCGGAGGCTACCACGTGGAACCATGAGGTGTTAGATGAGGGGTAGATCCTTTCTTTTACTTGGCGCTTTCGTAAAAATTTCCCTGCCATCCCAAAACAAATCGGTGTGATGCCACATGGCATCATGAGGCATCGGCGGAGGAATGGGTCCTTCTTGTCTTTTGTGTCCTGGAATGTTTTTTGGAAAAATTTCAAGTTTTCCCCATTGTTCCGCCGGCCCTCGGCCATTCGCAGGGCTGCCACATGGCATCACAAGGTGACGACAGAGGCGTAGGTCTCTATACCCTCTTAACTCTTTGAAGAATTAAATCAATTTACTCCTTACCACCCGACTTTCCCCGCTTTGGCTTAGGTGATACCACATGTCCCCTACGGACCCACGGACATGCGGGTGCAAAGTCGATTTTTGCCCCACGCGGAAATGATCTAAAATTCTCCCCGTGGTCCACCAATCTACCCTTTGGGTGAATTTTCTCTCGTGGGCCTACAGGCCCACTCTTGGGGGAAAATTTTCTCCCCAAGACCTTCCGGCCCATAACTTGAAAAATATGAGGAGTTAGGAGGACTTCTTTAGATCAATAAAAAGGAGAGGAAATTTCAAATCCAATGGAAATGATTTAGGAAAATTTTGAATGCATTAAGTATGATAAAAATCAGGTTGGAATGTTGAGCCATTAAAGAGTACGTATGGTGAGTAATTTCCTCTTAACCATTAAAACTTCTAACCATAAATTTTGGACCTTATCACCTCTAATAATTATTAATAAAAGAAAATTATATTCTAGTAGATTATAAATGTTCGGAACTTGTTAGTGAAAACTCATTATCTTGTAACATGGTTGTAGATTCTTTTAATAAAAAAATTATTCCATAATTTTCCTAACTAATCCTAGATTGTTCTTTGGTCTCAATTGGGTTTTCTTAACCGAATTACACAGTCCCACACATAGGAATCCCTAACAACAATCAAACACACACACATGAACAATACGAGTTTCCATGGTGAACTTGTTGAATTCATATAGAATTTTAATGTGGTTGGTCTCCAATCCCCAAATGTTTGTTGTGATATTTTAACCTGCAAAACACAATACCTCATTCGGCCTTGTGGCCACATCAAAACATCCAAAAAAATATAAATATACTTCCAAAATCATCAATATATAGATTAATCAAAACAACATCAAGGAAACCAACAATATCATTTACAATTTTATCAACAACTATACGATCATCAAATATCATCCTCAATATATAAAATGTATATTAATGTAGCCAAATTAAGAACAAACAAGATATACTTCAATTAATATGAATTCACAAAGAAAAGAGATCTCCTTCTTTGTTATCAAATAATGAATTACAATGTTTCCTAAATAGGAAAACAACTCCCAACTCGAGTTGCCAAGTAAACTCTAGCTAACTCTGACTAAATCTACTCTAGGTGGCAGAAATTACTATTTTTAGAAGTTTACTGAACCCTGCTATTCTTAGTAAGTTCGCATGCTTTTGCTTGGGGGCACGAAATTGCCATACATCTTCTACATCCCTAAATTAGAGGAATTTCCAACTTTCTAACTCATAATGCAATTAATAGACAAAAATTAACTAATGCTCAAAAATAGGAAAAAACCAAACTATAACTTAAATCATAATTTTCGGCCTCAAGATGGCGGATTTAGGGCCTGAAAACGTGTTGAAAACTTTCTCCAACCAATAGGGAAGGTTTCTACCGCATTCTTCTCATCGAAACACGTGGTTTCAAAAAAACAGACTCAAACCGACACCCGGAGCTCAAGTTATGACCTTGTCAAGTTCCTGCTAATTCTCAGCACATCACAAAACTAGTTAAAATAGTATATTTAAACGTCCTCACTTCTAAAAAATTATATAATAGATATTATTATTTTAATCTATAATATACATTAAAATTTATAATATATATTCTCATTTATATTATATATGATCATGAAGATGGTGATCATAATGATGATGATAGTGGTCGAAAATTAAAATCAATCATGAAACTTTCAAAATGACTAAGATTATGATGAAATGACAACTGCGTCGAAGATGGTGATGATCATTATGACAAGGGTGAGGTGAACAATGACTATGACCACGAGCTTAAGATGGGGATAACCACAATGATAAGGATGACATTTATGATGTCTTTTACTATTACTATTAATATAATAATAATATAGTGTTAATAATAAGAGTTTTTTATTTTTATAAATCATAATAATAATATCAATTTTAGTAGTAAGATTAATATTGATGATAATGATGATGATGACAATGAAGACAACGATGGTAACAACAATGATGGTAGTGATAGTGATAGCGGTGATAATAATGACAATGATGATGATGATGAAAATAAAGATGAGAATGATGATGACTGATTATATCGATTGTAAAAAATGATGACAATGACTATGATAATGATTAAAAAAAACACCAAAGACAATGACGATTGTGAGGATGACGATAAGGACAATGATGATGGTGGAAATGATAGTGGTAATAATAATGATGGGGAATGATTATATCGATCGTAAAAAATGATGAAAATGACTACGATAATGATGAAAACAAAAACAAAACTGAAGACGATGACGACAAGGAGAATGATGATAGTGGAAATGATAGTGGTGATAATAATGATGGGGATGATGATGATGACAACGAAAATGACAATGGTGATGAAAATGATTATATCGATTGTGAAAATGATGACTAATTATGAGGGCAATGAAAATGAAAAAAACACTAAAGATGATGACAATTGTGAAAATGATAATTGATTAAGATGACGATAACGATGATATTACTAATAATATTAATAATATTATAATAATAATGTTTTATTAACAATAATGACAATGATTATGGGGGAGGAAATTCAACATCATTGTATTACATGCTCCAAACACATGAAAAATTGTGCCAAGATATAATGGATGTCAATGTTAGAGATAATGAAGATAATAATTGTGTGCAAGAGGAGACAACATTATAAAAAGGATGAGCAATGAGAAGAAGAAGAATTCAGAATAATCATTTACAGGAGGCATCAAAGAAACAAACCTAGAAGAAGAAGAATGCAAAACTTGTATATTGAGATATTACAAAATATATTTGATCCCAATGGAATGGTTCGGAGAGATTTGAATACCATCTAAATAATTTATCCGAATGGAATGGTTGGCCTTGATAACCTTGCTTCACTGATCATTTGTTATATTAGTCAACAATGATACCTTGGAATAAAAGATTCTCAAACACCTAAGGACCCATGCGTACTAGATGCCAACAAGAGAAAGGTCATCATTGATTTTAAACATAAAACAATATGGATCCCAGGCCACAACAACCTGAAATTGAAAAATTAACTCAAGTTGAGGAAATGTTTATAGCCTGTGTCAACCCAATCGTGTAAGTGACACATGCAAAAGGAGGTCAATATAAATATAAAGGTCACATGATAAGTTTTCCTCAAGAAGTAAAAGAAATTACTAATATTCTACTATATAGATTGAAATATTTGCTAATGATTATTGTTTGGAGGAGAGATCGGCGTGGAACAAATTACAAATTTACATTCAATAGAGAGCAAGTTCACAATGCGTTGAAATATAAAATAGAACATTATAAGTTCTATTCATATGTTCGAGATTAATGAAAATGCTCAATGAACTTCCACCTCATTCTGATGAAAATGTATTTGAGGAGTTGAATTCAAGACATATGGAATTTTTTTCGATGTAAACAAAGTTGTATTTCTAGGTCCAACCATGAGACAGATAAAGGAAATATAATTATTCATACAACATCAATGGTTTCTAAACAACCCAATGCCCCAAGGGAGATGGAATTAATCCATACATGGGTGAATAACCATCACACATACCCTAGAATACTAATTGATTGTCCAGGATAGGATCATCTCCTATTAATGAGTATGTGACAATAGGATTGCTTGATATGGGATTCCCTAATTTTTTTCGTGATGGAAATTGTTACTAGCTGAAACCGTGGTTAAGACGAGGACATCTCCATGAATTTGTAAAACATTTGGTTTGATATAGGAATTACTAATTTGGCCAACATCCCTGATTGAGGTATAACATGATGAACAAGATCATGAGACATCGTGCACAAAACTCGTCGTGGCCAGTGTTTGTTAAGAAAAACTTCCAAGATATGCTAATCACCATTAATGAGTTACATGAGCACATGGAAAATGTTCTCAATTCTAATCTGGTTGATTGTTTGATGCGGTTCGAACATCTTTGAGGGGTATGACATCTTATTGGGAAAAAGTTTGTGGTGAATTGAGGACATGTTGCATCAAATCATATCACCTACCTTATTTTTCACATTGAGCAAAACCCGTATGTATTTACCTTATCTACATGCATTAATACTTGGAATGCTAATGGATAATCCACGGCAAAGCACAAAATTGGCAAAGGAAAAGTGTCATCAAATATCCACATATAATGGCACATTATATGCACCTTTGACATACACATTTCTAAAAGGAGATATTACAAAACGGACCCGTGCGTACTTAAATAATTTAAGATATTAAACTCTCTCATGTGGGGAAGTAAATAATTTAATTTGTTAAATTCTTGGGTGTGTAATGCCCACTTCCCTACGACACTTAGTTGATTTTCTTTTGAGTTATGCAGACTTTGGATATGGACATGACTTATACTTATGTTGATTAGCAGGATGTTTTGCGACTAGATGCATTTAGATTATGACTGGATTTTGTTTTCAGTATGACCTACACTGACTCATGGACAGACTATTGGATACCGATATTATTTTTATATGGATGTATTGCATGTGTTCTAACATTGGATTTCTTCGCCATGATGAGTAGAATGTAGTTGTTAAATTTACATTACTATAATTTTGGATAATGATGAAATGCATAGTTAAGTTGTGATTTAGACCTAGAAATAATGATAGTTTGAATTACGTATAGATGTTGATAAATTTCATGCTTATGATTATTTCGGATATTTTGACATGGCCGCAAGGCCGAAGGAGGTATTTTGCATTTTGCAGGAAACACAACTTGATCACAACCATGAGGGGGATTGGGGACCAAACACAACAGAATGTCGGGTGGTTACAACATTTGGTCGTCAAGGCAACTAGTAAATTGTGTTGTGTTACCTTTATTCTTGTATGTGTTAAGAGAATTTTCATGAGGGGGAAATGTTCTAATGTGACCATGGGGTTAAGAGTTTTATTTAATTGTTTTTATTTACTTTAGTAGGTGATTTCATTGGTGATGTCTTTTCTTTTATTACTTTTGCTAAGTATGTTTAGATTAGTTTAATATCTTGTTTTAATTTTTAAGTTGGGAGGGAAGTCAAGTGGGGGTAATAAATTTTGATGGTTGGCTCCTTGAGCCTTGTGTTTCCTCATGTATTGAATGTTTGGTTTTGAGTGTTGACCACTCCAAATCCTTTGAATCTCGAATTTGAGATTGAGGGCAATTTTGGGGGACTTGTGGGACAAGTTAAACTTGTCCCACACTTCTCAAATCCCCTTACCAACCATATCTATGGGTTGGGAATCCAAAAAGGGGATTATTTATTGTTTTGGGAAGGGAAATGTGACTTTGGAGTGCTCTTTTCTTCATTTTACATTTATTGTGCCTTAAGGCACATGGGAAAAGGGTTGGATTGTGGAAGAGAGTTGTCATTCAACCCAACCACCCATTTATGGTGTTTTGGGATTTGAGTTGACCTTGAGAGGTGGTTTGAGGATGTGTGATGTGGCATCCTACATGGAGCCACATCACCCTCACCCTTTCCTTTAGTCTATTTATTGAAACTTCCTCTCTTGTTGAGGGGGTTGGAGTTTTGTTTTTGTTTGGTGGAAGAGTTCTCTTTTGTTATTTTGGGAGAAAAAAAAAAAAAAAAAGTGCTTGGACTTGCATGCTTGGATTGATTTGGGAAGGAGCTTGGACAAGTTTCTTGGTTTAGGATTCTCCAATGGAGAGGTAGGAAACCCTCTCCTTTGTTTTGCTTTCATATTATTGTTGCTTCTAAGCTAAAATTGTGAAAAATGCATGTTTACTTTGGTGTATTGTGAAAATGGATAGCATGCTTATTGTGTAGTATAGGAGAGGTCTATGGGAATACTCATGAGGGAGGCAAAAGAGTAGATTAGGATATTGTGGAGGGAGTTTGAGAGGGATGCCCATCTTGGGTAAGAATGTTTACATTCTACCTTGTCTTTGAGGGAGCCATAAGAGGAGGGAGGCATAAGAGTATGGGAGGAAAAAGGGGTACTTGAGGGAGGCATAAGAGTCATAGGGGCTTGTGTTATAATGTGGAGGGTTTTGGATGGGCATCTCATCTCATTTGGGAGGCATAAGGAAAACATTCCCATAGTTCCTTCTCTTGTTGGCTTGGATGCAAGCCTTGTTGTGTAATGTTTGATGTTATTGTGTGTCTCCTTGTTCTTCTATTTTAGCTTGAATGTTGTGAAGAACTTGTATTGTGGAAGCATGTATTGTTGCCTTGAGTTGGAGACCACCCCTTCATTGTGTTGTGTTTGGGGCTCGGGGGTCAATGGAGGAGATTGCTTCTCTTCTCCATTGAGATTTGGTTGGGAGGAGAGTGTTGCCTCTCCCCCTATCTTGGTTGTGATTGGAAATGCTTGGAATTGGAGCATGAGTGAAGAACACTTTGGAGCACTTGAATCTTGTTGTTGACAATGCTAAAACATCATGTAATTACCCACCTTGAGTGGAGAAAGAGATGTAATATTGCCTTGTTTTCTCTAACTTCCATTATTGCAAAATTATTTCCACATGAAATAGAAAGTGTTGTAATAAAATATTGAAGGAAAGTTGTATTGAAATGTTAGTTTTCTTACTCTAAAAATTCATTGGAAATGTTGTTAAATTCTTGTGGAATGTTGGAAAGAAATTACAAAAGAATATGTATGTTAGATCTCATTTTGTTGTTTATAAGAAGATGTATTGAAAAGTGGAATGTTAGTGTAATTCCCTTTCTTGTATTATTGGAGAAAGAACTTAAGTTTTTAAATAGCCTTCAAATATAACCATGAAATCATCTGGGCTCTAGCTCCATTATGTTTCTGCATTTAAGATACCATTGTAAATATATTTGCAAAATTGTAAAAGGAGATCAAAATACACTGTATGAAGTGTGAATTAATCGCATATCCCAACTTGTGAACTTGCTATGTCTCATCCTTGTACATTTTGGGGCGTGGGCTATATTAAAACTTTGGCCTTAATCATCTTTTATTCTTATTATTTTCCTTTCCAAAAAGAGATACTTTTGTTTGCACTAATTAACCATTAATGAGATAATATTTACGACTCTTTTGAGCTGCACAAAAGTTTTCACATAATTATATGAGTCGACGTGCCACAACTAATAGGTACAGAAACACCGATTAGAAGGTAGCACAGGTCAATACAATTACATTTTCTCGTCGTTTCCCAAGAGTAGTTAGGTACCCATTTTTGCAACCGAATGAATAAGAGAATTCAGTCGCATACTTTAATACATTTGAAAGAGGTTTGTAACGGATAAGACAAGAGAAGTTAGATCTGAAAGTTTAGGTCATAAAAATACAAAACATAAAGAATAATTATGGGCACCTACCGCTAATGCTATCATTTTTGGTGGTGACCACTGACCATTATTGACGACCCCTACAAGTCACTCCATTTTGGGTGAAATATGCAAAGTTCCATATTTCATTACTTCTATATCCTGAGCTTTTTTTTCAACTTCATGGACTTTTATCAAGCAAACATGCGGCTATATGAGTACATCTATCCCTATGTTATTCGAGGCAGCGTGACGCTTACAAAGAGATTTCTTCGAAATGTACAACTATATTATGAAATTAACTCATTATCTGTTTATCTCGAACATCTTGCAACGTGTATTTTCAAAACCAGTAGAGTTCATTTTGGGAAAAGTCCAAGAGATGTCGAACAATTATCAAAGGCCTGCTCCGTTGCTATCGGTAGTGTTGTATGTTCGATGTTTACAAAGACAGAACCTATGATGAAGGGTGCAATCGATTTTGAGCAAATAACAACGTAACTGGACAGCCTGCTCGCTGTTGAGCACTCCACGCCCCGCCCACACCATGCAGCACCCAATGAAAGCGGAGGAATTCGCCCTAACCATTTACAGTCTCCCTTTTGCTGTCCACGCGGCCGAGCTGTAAAATCTTGATCAGGGCGACTTTGTTCTATCACTGTCCCAATTAAACTTGCAACTTCGCACTGTCTCCTCCTCTATCGAACTGTTAAACGTCTCGTGCAGGCAGAATCCCGTGTTTGAGGATGCATTCGATACTGTACTGATAACAACATAGTTGGACGCCCTGCCTACTGGTGCGCCACCTCTTCTGGACTGTACACGCACCCAAGATCTTTTTTATTTCACCTCCTTGCACCATGCGCGGCCATGGGCGAATGAAAGAAGGAAAAGAAACGCCTGCTGCTTCCACTCTGCCGTTCTTCACGCGGATGGGGCCGTTGAATGAAGTAACACGCCTATCTTGGTAGCTGTAGCTACGTCCTTAACCTCCTCGCCTTCCTTCACACGGCTCAGGTCAAATCCCAATGGCAGACCGACCTGGTAGATTTGATTTGCAAAAATCCTTGAGAGTAAATGCTTATGCGGCCGGTTGAATGGATGCACGCCAGACAGGGAGTTGTTGTTTATGACAGCTGGTGGTTGAGGACCACCGCCCCAAATCCAAAAGATTTAAACATGGCTTAAAACGTTTTTTTTTTTCCCTCCTTATTTGACTCTTATGCATTTAATTTTTTTTTATAAAATTTCCAAACGTATGCCAAGGATATATTCTTGTTTAAGTGATCTTCTAAATCTTCATGAGTGCGAGTTGTTGGTTAGTGGGTGAGTGGAGTTATTTTGGAATAAAGCAAGAAAAGTGTTAACATGGGGGTCAACACCCTTTTTACCAATGTCCGTTTTTATATATATAAGCAAGTGTCAATGGATAATGGCTAAGAATTATTAGAAGACATCAAATAAGGTAAAATTGTGAATAATGCTCAAGAAGGGTTTCAATTGTCACAAATGTTTCAAATTTACTTTCAAGTAGTATTATTGAGACACATTCTAGTTATCATTAAATATTCCTTTTTATCTTCGGACTTTATTATTGGTTATATGTTTTTATATTGTTCACCTTGCAAGCCAGTGTAGAGTCCTTTAAGTGCAAATCTCGAAAATACACTTATTTACGATGTCGGTTGAATGGACTCTTATTCCTTTATTTTTTTTTAAATTTATAGGAACGTAGGTTCATTTGAGAATAAACTTGATAATATATCTATATATATACCACTTAATTAAAAGTATCTAATCCCTTTTAAGGGATATCTAAGAATCTATCTTGAAAGATTTCTAAGCGTCAACGAAATAACGATATTTGTGTTATCCTGATGTTATATCTCTGCAAATATATATATTAAAATATATCAAAAAAAAAAATCAATAAAATTATAATGCATATAATACCCTGGTCACCCTCATCCTATTATACATTGGCTCATAAAGTGAAAACGGGGTCAGCAGTCAACTACCCCTATGCAGTCTTGTATCCCCATTCTTGAAACTCGAAATTCATCTGCTAAGGATAGAGGCGAATACAACGAATATTGAAGTGAATCTCGAGTAGATGGAAATGCGACAATCATGTAGTTTTAGTCTTGCGAGCGGAATGCAAAGTAATAGACTGAAGCTTGTCTATTCCCAAGGTCAAGCAGGTCTCAAAACTTGCAGATAAAATAAATCAAGCAAGAGCCTTTACCCTTTTTAAAAAAAAAAAAAATTGCATTTTCGGGTCGCTTGGTGATTGCGTCATCGTTGTTGCATCGTCGTCGTCATCGTTGACGTGAGTGTGGCGTCGCCTTTTCTCAGGCGACGGGGTGAGGTAAACAACACTTTAGTAATTTAATTTTTAATTTAATTATTGGGAAGTTAAATAAATTAAATTAAACAAGGAAGTTAAATTCTCCGATGTGGCGAAGTAAATAATTAAAAGGTTAAACAATTTAAAGATAAAAATACTTTAATAAATTAATTTTTTAAATTATTGCATTTGGGGAAGTGAATTATATTTAAAAATTAAAGTAAATAAATTGTTTAAACAAGTAAAAATATTTAATAATTTAATTTTCACATTTATATATATTGAGTGGAGGAGTCATATTTTGTGCCCGTGAAATATAAGGGCCCTCACTTTTAAATAATTACATAAGAATATGGCTTTTAAATTTAGAATTATATATATATATATAATTTTAATTTATAATGTATATTAAAATTTATAGTATATATTGTCATCTATATTATATATGTTATCTAATTTCATAATATTAATTAAACAAAATTTATACTAATAATTAATAACTAAAATAATAAAATATAATATATATTAAAATGTATATTATATATTATGAGTGGATACACTCTAAAAAAATTACATAAGATATTAAAGACATAAGAATACGGGTCTTGTTTTTAAATAATTACATAAGAATATGTTAAAAACACTTTAGTAATTTAATTTGTTAATTTAAAAACTATATACTGAAAAATTTATAATATTATACTTATAAGGGCCCTTACTTTTAAATAATCACATAAGAATAGGGTTCTCACTTTTAAATAATTACATAAGAATATGGCTTTAAATTAGACTATATATATTATAATTTTAATTTATAATATTTATTATAATTTATAGTATATATTATCATTTATGTTATATATGTTTTCTAATTTCATAGTATTAATTTATCAAAATAAATACTAATAAGTAATGATTAAAATAATAAAATATAATATATAGTAAAATATATTATATATTATAATTGGATACATTCTAAAAACTTTTTACATAAGATATTAAAGATATAAGAATAGGGGTCTCGCTTTTAAATAATTACATAAGAATATGTAAAAACACTTTAGTAATTGAATTTGTAAATTTAATAACTATATAGTGAAAAATTTAAAATATTATACTTATAAGGGCCCTGACTTTTAAATAATTAGATAAGAATATGGCTTTTAAATTAGATTATATATATTATAATTTTAATTTATAATATATACTAAAATTTATAGTTAATATTATCATTTATATTATATATGTTTTCTAATTTCATAATATTAATTAAAAAAATTAATACTAATAATTAATAATTAAAATAATAAAATATAATATATATTAAAATTTATATTATATTTTACAAGTGGATAGACTCTAAAAAATTACATAAGATATTAAAGGAATTTTATATAATATTACATATCAAATC
Organism: Taxus wallichiana var. yunnanensis; assembly: GCA_018340775.1. Classification (NCBI taxonomy): domain Eukaryota; kingdom Viridiplantae; phylum Streptophyta; class Pinopsida; order Cupressales; family Taxaceae; genus Taxus; species Taxus wallichiana. The sequence goes on along the minus strand of CM031237.1, from coordinate 181,613,780 downwards.
TAATTCACGCCCTCACTTTTATAAAATTACATAATAATAGGGAAATACATAAGAATATGGTATCGATTTTAAAATATATTATAATTATAATTTATAATATATAATAATATTTATAGTATATATAAAAGTACCTTATATTAAGTAAATATACTAAATATTGCATAAAAAAATTAATTACCATAATACATATAAAATTAAATAGAAAAAGAAATGGGTTAAAATAATTAAATAGGAAAACTATATAGGGAAAAACTAAAATATTATATTTATATCGACCTCACTTTTAGAAAAATAATATAATATACTATAATATAATAAATTATATAATAAAATATCACTTTCAAATAATTACATTAAAAATTAGATATAGAAAAACTTAAAATATTATATTTATAGAAAATTTCGCTTTTAAAAAAATATAATATAATAATATATATAATATAACATCGCTTTTAAATAATTAACAAAAATATTTAAGGTAAAACCTAAAATAGTTAAAATAGTGTATTTATAGGCCCTCACTTCTAAAAAATTATATAATAGATATTATTATTATTATAATTTATAATATACATTAAAATTTATACTATATATTCTCATTTATATTATATATGATCATGAAGATGGTGATCATAATGATGATGATAGTGGTCAAGAAACTTAAATCAATCATTAAAATGTCGAAAAAGACTAAGATTATGATGAAATGACAACCACGTCGAAGATGGTGATGATCATTATGATAAGGATGAGGTGAATAATGTGACAATGACCACAAATAAGATGGGGATTACCACAATGATAAGTATGACATTTATGATGTCTATTACTATTACTATTAATATAATAATAATATAGTGTTAATAGTAAGAGTTTTTATTTTTATAAATCATAATAATATCAATTTTAGTAGTAATATTAATATTGATTATAATGATGATAGCGACATGACGATAGTAACAACAATGATGGTGGTGATAGTGATAGCGGTGATAATAATGAAAAGGATTATGATGATAACAATAAAGATGATAATGATGATGACAATGATTATATCGATCGTAAATAATGATGACAATGACAATGATAACGATAAAAAAAAACAACACCGAAGATGATGACGATTGTGACGATGATGAAAAGGACAATGATGATGGTGGAAATGATATTGGTAATAATAATGATGGGGAATGATTATATCGATCGTAAAAAATGATGACAATGACTATGATAACGATGAAAACAAAAACAACACCAAAGACGATGACGACAAGGACAATGATGATGGTGGAAATGATAGTTGTGATAATAATGATGGGCATGATTATGATGACAACAAAAATGAAAATGGTGATGAAAATGATTATATTGATCGTGAAAATGATGACTAATTATGAGGGCCATGAAAATGAAAAAAACACTAAAGACGAAGATGCTTTTTAAAATGATGACGATTAAGATGACGATAATGACAATATTACTAATAATATTAATAATATTATAATAATAATTTTTATTAACAATAATGACAATGATTATGGGGAGGAAATTAAACATCATTGTATTGCATGCTCCAAACACCTGAAAACCTTTGCCAAGATACAATGGATGTTAATGTTAGAGATAATGAAGATAATAATTGTGTGCAAGAGGAGATAACATTACAAAAAAACGAGCAATGAGAAGAAGAATAATGTAGAATAATGATTTACGGGAGGCATCAACAAACAAACCTAAAAGAAGAAGAATGCAAAACTTGTATATTGAGAGAGAATAAAATATATTTGATCCAAATGGAATGGTTGGGAGAGATTTGAATACCATCCAAATGATTTTTCAACGTGGTCTTGATAACCTTGCTTCACCGATCATGTGTTATATTAGTCAAGAATGCTACCTTGGAATAAAAGTTTCTCGAACACCTAAAGGACCAGTGTGTACTAGATGCCAACAAGAGAAAGTTCATGATCGATTTTAAACATCAAAAAATATGGATCCCAGTCCACAACCATGAGAAATTACAAAATTAACTCAAGTTGAGGAAATATTGATAGCCCATGTCAACCCAATCCTATAAGTGACACATGCGAAAAGGAGGTCAATATAAATATAAAGGTCACATGATATGTTTTCCTCAAGAAGTAAAAGAAATTACTAATCTTTTACGTATAGATTGAAAGATTTACGAAGGATTATTGTTTTGAGGAAATATCGGCGTGGAACAAATTACAACTTTACAATCAATAGAGCACAAGTTCACAATGCATTGAAATATAAAATAGAACATGATAACTTCTATTCAAATGTTCGGATCGATGAAAATTCTATGAATGAACTTCCACCTCATTCCGATGAAAATGTATTTGAGAATTTGAACTCGGTGCATATGGAGTTTGATTCTCGATGCAAATGAAGTTGTATTTCTAGGTCCGACCATATAGATAGATGAAGGAAATATAATTATTCATACAACATCAATGGTTTCTAAAACACCCAATGCCCCAAGGAGATGGAATTAATCCATACATGGGTGAATAATCCTAATGCAGAGCCTAGAACACTAATTGATTGGCCAAGGATAGGATCATCTCCTACTAATGAGTAGTGACAATAGGATTTCTTGATATGGCATTCCCTTCTTTTTTCGTGATGGAAAATGTTACTAGCTAGAACCGAAGTTAAAACGAGGACGTCTCCATGAATTTGTAAAACATTTATTTTGATATAGGGATCACCAATTTGGTTGACATCCCCGATTGAGGTATTACATGATGAACATGATCGTGAGACATCATGCACAAAACTCATTTGTAGTGCTAGTTAAGAAAAACCTCCAAGATATGTTAATCACCATGAATGAGTTACGTGCGCACATGCAAATTGTTCTCAATTCTAATCTGGTTGATTGTTTGATGTAGTTTAGAACATCTTTGAGGTTTACGAGGTCTTATTGGGAGAAATTTCATGGTGAATTGACAAACATGTTGCATTAAATCGATCACCAACCATATTTTTAACATTGATGAAACCTATATGTATTTACCTTATCTACATGCATTAATACCTGAATGCTACCGAATAATCCATGGGAAGCAAAAAATTGGAAGGAAAAGTGTCATCAAATATCCACGTATCTTGGCACATTATATGCACTTACGACATACACTTTTCCGAAAGGAGATATTACAAAAGGACTCGTGTGTACTTAAATTTTAATTTATTATAATAAATTTTATTTATTAAATTCTTGGGTGAGGTAAAAACACTTTATAAATTAAAATTTTAATTTAATTCTTGGGAAGTTACATAAATTAAATTAAATAGGGAAGTTAAATTCTCCAAAGGTGTGGGGAAGTAAATAATTTAAAGGTTAAACAACTTAAAGGCAAAAACTAGTTTAATAAATTAATGTTTTAAATTATCGGGTGTGGGGAAGTGAATTATATTTAAAAATTAAAGTAAATAAATTGTTTAAACAAGTAAAAACAATTTAATAGTTTAATTTGCTCATTTATATATATTGAGTGGAGTCGATTTTGTGCCCATGAAATATAAGGGCCCTCACTTTTAAATAATTACATAAGAATAGGGGTCTCACTTTTAAATAATTACATAAGAATATGACTTTTAAATTAGATTATATATATTATAATTATAATTTATAATATATATTAAAATTTATAGTATATATTGTCATTTATATTATATATGTTTTCTAATTTCATAATATTAATTGAACAAAATTAATACTAATAATTAATAACTAAAATAATAAAATATAATATATATTAAAATGTATATTATATATTACAAGTGGATACACTCAAAAAAAATTACATAAGATATTACGAGACATAAGAATAGGGGTCTTGTTTTAAAAACACTTTAAATAAATTTAAAAACATAAATGAATAAAATATTATACTTATAAGGCTTTTAAAATTTAGAATATATTAGATTATATATATTATAATTATAATTTATTATATATATTAAAATTTATAGTATATATTATCATTTATACTATACATGTTTTCTAATTTCGTAATATTAATTAAACAAAATTAATACTAATAATTAATAATTAAGACAATAAAATATAATATATATTAAAATTTATATTATATATTATTAGTGGATACACTCTAAAAAATTACATAAGATATTAAAGGAATTTTATGTAATATTACATATCAAATCTAATTAATGCGCTCACTTTTATAAAATTACATAAGAATTGGGGTCTTGCTTTTAAATAATTACATAAGAATATGGTCTCGATTTTAAACTATATTATATATATTATAATTATAATTTATAATATATATTAAAATTTATAGTATATATACAAGTACCTTATATTAAGTAAATATAATAAATATTGCATAAGAAAAATTAATTAGCGGTAATAGATATAAAATAAATAGAAAAAGAAATGGGTGAAAATAATTAAATAGGAAAACTATATAGGGGAAAATCTAAAATATTATATAGGGAAGAACTAAAATATTATATTTATACGGACCTCACTTTTAAAAAAAAATATAATATACTATAATATAATAAATTATATAATAAAATATCCATTTCAAATAATTACATTAAAAAATTATATATAGAAAAACATGAAATACTATATCTATAAGACAAATTATTTTTAAATAAACAATAAAATATAATAATATATATAATATAATAACGGTTTTAAATAATTAACAAAAGGTATATAAGGAAAAACCAAAAATAGTTAAAATAGTATATTTATAGGCCCTCACTTCTAAAAAATATATAATAGATATTATTATTTTAATTTATAATATACATTAAAGTTGACACTATATATTCTCATTTATATTATATATGATCATGAAGATGGTGATCATAATGATGATGATAGTGGTCAAGAAACTTAAATCAATCATGAAAATGTCGAAAAAGACTAAGATTATGATGAAATGACAACCACGTCGAAGATGGTGATGATCATTATGACAAGGATGAGGTGAACAATGACAATGACCACAGTTAAGATGGGGATAACCACGATGATAAGGATGACATTTATGATGTCTATTACTATTACTATTAATATAATAATAATATAGTGTTAATAATAAGAGTTTTTATTTTTATAAATCATAATAATAATATCAATTTTAGTAGTAAGATTAATATTGATGATAATGATGATGATGACGATGACGACAATGATGGTAACGACAATGATGGTGGTGGTAGTGATAGTGGTGATAATAATGACGAGGATGATGATGATGACAATAAAGATGAGAATTATGAAGACAATGACTATGACAATGATCGTAAAAATGATGACAATGACTATGATAACAATAAAAAAAAAACAACACCGAAGACGATGACGATTGTGATGATGACGATAAGGAAAATGATGATGGTGGAAATGATAGTGGTAATAATAATGATGGAGAATGATTATATGAATTGTAAAAAATGATGAAAATGACTATGATAATGATGAAAACAAAAACAAAACTGAAGAAGATGATGATTATGATGATGATGACGAGGACAATGATGATGGTGGAAATGATAGTGGTGATAATAATGATGGGGATAATGATGATGACAAACGAAAATGACAATGGTGATGAAAATGATTATATCGATCATGAAAATGACGATGATTATGAGGGCAATGAAAATGAAAAAAACACTAAAGACAATGATGATTGTGAAAACGATGACAATTAAGATGATGATAACGATGATATTACTAATAATATTAATAAAATTATAATAATATTATTTTGTTAACAATAATGACAATGATTATGGTGGAGGAAATTCAATATCATTATATCGCATGCTCCAAACACCAAAAATTGTGCCAAGATACAATGGATATCAATGTTAGAGATAATGAAGATAATAATTGTGTGCAAGAGGAGACAACATTACATAAAAGATGAGAAATGAGAAGAAGAAGAATGCGAATAATCATTTACGGGGAGGCATCAACAAACAAACCTAGAAGAAGAAGAAAGCAAAACTTGTATATTGAGATAGAGCAAAATATATTTGATCCCAATGGAATGGTTGGGAGATTTTTGAATACCATCAAAATGATTTAACCCAATGGAATGGTGGTCTTGATAACCTTGCTTCACCAATCATGTGTTATATTAGTCAAGATTGCTAGCTTGGGTTAAAAGTTTCTCGAACACTTGAAAGACCTGCTGTTCGTACTAGATGCCAACAAGAGAAATGTCACCATTGATTTTGAACATCAAACAATATGGATCTTGTGCCACAACCACAAGATATTGCAAAATTAACTCAAGTTGAGGACATGTTGATAGCTCGTGTCAACCCAATATTGTAAGTGACAAATGCGACGAGGAGGTCAATATAAATATAAAGGTCACACGATAAGTTTTCCTCAAGAAGTAAAAGAAATTACTAATCTTTTGCCATATAGATTGAAATATTTTCCAATGATTATTGTTTGGAGGAGAGATCAGCGTGGAACAAATTACAACTTTACAATCAATAGAGAGCAAGTTCACAATGCATTGAAATATAAAATAGAACATTATAAGTTCTATTCAAATGTTCGGATCGATGAAAATACTATGAATGAACTTCCACCTCATTTTGATGAAAATTTATTTGAGAGTTGAACTCGGTGCATAGGAGTTTGATTCGACGCAAATGAAGTTGTATTTCTAGGTCCGACCATAGAGACGGATGAAGGAAATATAAATATTCATACAACATCAATGGTTTCTAAACCACTCAATGCCCCAAGGTAGATGGAATTAATCCATACATGGGTGAATAACCCTCATGCGAGACCACTCGGAACACTAATTGATTGGCCGGGGATAGGATCATCTCCTATCAATAAGTATGTGACCATAGGATTACTTGATATGGCATTCCCTACTTTTTTTCGTGATGGAAAATTTTACTAGCTAGAACTGCGGTTAAGACGAGGATGTCTCCATGAATTTGTAAAACATTTATTTTGATATAGGGATCACCAATTTGGATGACATCCCCAATTGAGGTATGACATGATGAACATGATCATGAGACATTATGCACAAAACTCGTCTATAGTGTTTGTTAAGAAAAACCTCCAAGATATGCTAATCACCATTAATGAGTTACGTGAGAACATGGAAAATGTTCTCAATTCTAATCTGCTTGACTATTTGATGCAGTTTGGAACGTCTTTGAGGGGTACGAGATCTTATTGGGAAAAATTTCATGGTGAATTGATAGACATGTTGCATCAAATCAGATCACCTACCATATTTTTCACATTGAGCAAAACCTATATGTATTTACCTTATCTACCTATATTAATACTTGGAATGCTACCAGATAATCCACGGAAGCACAAAATTGGTGAAGGAAAAGTGTCATCAAATATCCACATATAATGGCACATTATATGCACCTATGACATACACTTTTCCAAAAGGAGATAGTACAAAAGGACTCATGCGTACTTAAATAATTTATTTTATTAAATTCTCTCATGTGGGGAAGTAAATAATTTAATTTGTTAAATTCTCGGGTGAGGTAAAAAACACATTAGTAATTTAATTTTTTAATTTAATTCTTGGGGAAGTTACATAAATAAAATTAAACAAGGAAGTTAAATTCTCCTAGGTGTGGGAAGTAAATAATTTAAAGGTAAAAAATACTTTAATAAATTAATTTTTTAAATTATTGGGTGTGGGGAAGTGAATTATTTTTAAAAATTAAAGTAAATAAATTGTTTAAACAAGTAAAAACTTTTAATAATTTAATTTGCTCTTTTATATATATTGAGTGGAGGAGTTTGATTTTGTGCCCGTGAAATATAATGGCCCTCACTTTTAAATAATTACATAAGAATATGGCTTTTAAATTAGATTATATATATTATAATTTTAATTTATAATATATAATAAAATTTATAGTATATATTGTCATTTATATTATATATGTTTTATAATTTCATAATATTAATTAAACAAAATTAATACTAATAATTAATAATTAAAATAATAAAATATAATATATATTAAAATGTATATTATATATTATAAGTGGATACACTCTAAAAAAATTACGAGAAGATATTAAAGACATAAGAATACGGGTCTTGTTTTTAAATAATTACATAAGAATATCTTAAAAACACTTTAGTAATCTAATTTGTTAATTTAAAAACTATATAGTGAAAAATTTAAAATATTATACTTATAAGGGCCCTCACTTTTAAATAATTGCATAAGAATAGGGTCTCACTTTTAAATAGTTACATAAGAATATGGCTTTTAAATTAGATTATATATATTATAATTTTAATTTATAATATATATTATAATTTATAGTATATAGTATCATTTATGTTATATATGTTTTCTAATTTCATAATATTAATTTATAAAAATTGATACTAATAAGTAAGGATTAAAATAATAAAATATAATATATATGTAATGTCTGCCCGCTGGGCATCGGCTTCTTCTTTTTGCTGACTGCCCTCCACTGCCACCTTGGCCTCCTCCCAACCACCCAACCTGCCAACTTTTATGTCTGTCCTTGCGTGAGGAGTGAGCGAGTCCCGTTTTTCTTTGCCGTGATCTCTTTTTGATCCTCTATTCAATGCGTATGGGTCTGACATGATGGTTAGATGAAGCTACAAGCTAGTGTAGCAGGCTGTCCAACTACGTTGTTATCTGTTCAGTATCAATACATCCTCAATTCGAGATTCTCCTTCATGATATGGTTATCAAAATCGACTGTGACAGTGAGAGAGTTACCAGGAGATCTGGAGAAGATTATTGCTGATATTCTCTATTGACTTCTTGATTGTTCTACGATGTAACTCATGGAAGAGAATCTCATTGGCGTGGATCTGTTTCATTTCAGTGTATCCATGAAGCACGATTTGCTTTGCTATTATACGAGCTTCCTCAACGAGTCACTAAGTTGGCAGGCATAAAGGTCTCTCGCTGCTCCTCTTGGCTTCCGATTGTTTAAGGTTTTTGATCCTTCCCAGTCATAGTTTTTGAGCTCGAAGGAGAAGCCCACTCTTGGAGGTGCGCGGATTAAGACCCGCAAATGGAATATTGCAGCTCCTTTGGACCCTGCAGCATTTGCGGATGCAGTGGTGGATACACAGCTGATTGCGCACGATAAGGAGGTGTATGATATTGCCTGGGGAGGAGTAGGAGTTTTCGCTTCTATTTCTGCTGATGGGTCTGTGAGAGTGTTTGATTTGAGGGACAAGGAGCATTCTGCTATCATATTTAAAGTTCGCAACCCGATACTCCATTGCTTCGATTAGCATGGAACAAGCAGGATCCAAGGTCTATGGCCACTATTTTGATGGATAGCTGTAAGGTGGTTGTCTTGGATATCAGGTATCCAACTGTGCCTTTTACAGAGCTTCAAAGGCATCAAGCTAGTGCGAATGCCCTTGCGTGGGCTCCTCACAGCCCCTGCCAGTTTTGCACCGCTGGAGATGATGCGCAGGCACTCATATGGGAGCTGTCAGGTGCGAGTCAACCCCTGGTAGAGGGTGGAGGCCCTGATCCGATACAATATTACACAGCCTGGTACTATAAAGCCTGAAGATTCTGAATTTGAACCATAATGACCTTTCTGGAACAATTCCTGCCCGTTTCTTTCAACAATGCTCCACCGCTCTCAGAGTCATTTTCCCTGGCTTACAATACACTGTAAGGTACTGTTCCCGACACCGTAAGTTCATGCATCAGTTTAACGGCTTTGAACTTGTCTGGCAATTATTTGTCTGGCTCTCTGCCTCCAAAGATATGGTCTTTGACAAATCTGAGATCACTCGACCTGTCTCACAATGCCTTCATTGGGATTGTTCCTGAGGGCGTTGGGGGTCTCACCAGTCTTAGAGAGATACATCTCAGTTCCAATAATTTTCTGGTCCAATACCATCTGATTTAGGAGACTCCGCCCTTTTAAAAAATGTGGCACTAGCACGAGCTCACAGAGCACTTTGGGTTAAGGGCAAAGTAGCTACATTGAAGCAATCTAGTGACTGGTCAGCCTTAATTGAGGATGCTAAGTCTAGGGAATAACAATACAGCAAAAGTAGAAGTTGGATCAATAGTTGCAATATTTGGTCTTGGTACAGTCGGACTCGTGGTTGCAGAGGGTGCTAAAACAGTGGGTGCTTCACGTGTTATTGGCATTGACATTGATTCTAAGAAATTTGAAAACTACTAAGGATTTTGGAGTCACAGAGTTTGTTAATCCTAAAGATCATGATAAACCCATTCAGCAGGTGCTTGTTGATAGGACCGATGGAGGTGTTGACTACAGCTTTGAGTGTATTGGAAATGTTAGTATAATGCGAGCTGCTCTAGAGTGCTGTCATAAGGGTTGGGGGACGTCTGTTATTGTTGGTGTTGCAGCCTCTGGACAGGAGATTTCTACCCGACCTTTTCAGTGGTTACGTGCCATGTATCGAAAGGAAATGCCTTTAGGTGGCTTCAAAATTCACTCTCAAGTACCATGGCTTGTTGAAAAATACATGAATAAGGAGATCAAGTTGACGAGTGCATTACACACAATTTGACACTAGACCAAATCAATGATGCATTTCATCTGATGCATGGTGGGATTTGCTTGCAAGTTGTACTAAAGATGAATGCCACTTGAAAAATCTTTAATTGCATTGAATTCTATGTCAATAGGTGAATCCATAGGTGCTATATATTTATTATATATTTGACGTAAGGAAAATATGACTTGGGAATGTTGTTGTTTTGGAATGGGTTGTTGAGGAGGCATAGGAAGTTGAAATAAATTTGAGTAACTTGGGTAAATCCATCTCCTCCACCTTGTGTAGATCACTTATGTTTGCGAGTTGGTTGTTGAATCCCACAAGAAGTAGAAGCTCAAGGAAAGCAATAGTTGAGCACATGTGCATGGAGTCACTTCGAATACAACAATGCTTGTGAACTGTTTGACAAAAATCCTCTTCGATTGCATGGTCTCGTGGATCGTGAATGTGGACCGCTTAGAACTAGTGCACCCGGATTCCAGTACCTACAGTTCTTATGCTGACCCATGCGGAGTCTATACGACCTGTTGAAGCTGGAGAAACAGGCAAGATATTTCTACACTTTTCTACTGTTATTTTATTTAAAATTATCATGAAATCGAACCACTTTTCCTTACATTGATTTGTCAGTTGGATGTCATGATGGGAGATTTCCCCTTTCTGCTAGTTTCTTCTTGTTTTAGCTTTTATCATTGACAGTATGTGGGTCGAAAGGATGCGTGTGCCCTCTCCTTTGAATGTTATATTACTCGAATGATAGAACTTCGTCTGTTTGTTTATGTATTTATTCTTCTCTGCGATTGAGTTGTAAGTTATTATGTTGATCAAGCTAGTATTTTCGATATCATGGAAGTAAGTTTACAATAACTATGAAACCCCCCTTCCTAGCACCCAAGTTTGTCCTTGACGTTTTTGTTAGCTCCTTCGAAAATCCCTTTGATAACCTTTTTGCATCGAGAAAGAAAGGTTGTAGGATTGTGTGAGCAATGCGTGGGCTAGCCAGCGTAGAGTTTTGGTATTAAAACTGGTAGAATGAAAAGGTTTGTGTGCAACGTGTTTTTCCGTCTCGCGTGTTTAGACTCTTATACTATCTTTCATCTTGTTTCTAGGCTTTTAAGGCCATCCTCAAGAAGTACCTTGACCATCCCTATCAACTTGAACCATTACTAGCTTTTCGAATCAACTAAGCTGGAGGGTTCATTGTGCGAATCCAGTACCTCGTTGACACTAGAATAGTTGGTCTAATTCCCCTCTCAGAATTATTGCTGGTGGCGCTCTTCTATTTTTCCTAACTTGCATTATTTTCTCCCTTGTAATGTTAATGCTATTATTTAATATTGGTCATTTTTTTTATGCACGTAATTACCATAATAGTTTGTGATGGAAATTTCGTTAAATGTGATTAACCTTCGGGAAAAACTCAGCTTTCATTTGATAATCTTATGGATTCATAACGGAAGGTTTTGTTTTGATAATGTCACTTAGAAGTTATGTTTGTATCTTTGTGTGACGGTTGACTGTGTTACCAGGGGTTGCCTTAAGATATGGTTGTTTCGGGAAATGGATAATTTATTTTAAATTAATCAAACATTAGAATTGTTGTGGAAGTTTGCAAACCTTTAGTGTTATAAAATTGTTGATGACATTATTGTATACTCTTGTTGGACGAAACCCCCTCCTCCTCTCGCGTGTTTGCTACTAGCCTGTGAGACTTTGACCCTTCCTGGATGATTGGTAGATCTCTTTGTAATTAATGGTCAAAACTAGTATACTATGCCTTCGCTTCGAAACTTATGTTGTGTGTATACTCTAATTGATTTCTAGTTCGAAACTCATTTATACATGAATTTTTGTGTTAAAATTTTGGAACCCGTGTTTCCCCTTTCTTGGGCCGACCAACTTTTGTATTTTTAGAAATATATTATTTCAGCCTATGCGTTGGTATCCTTGATAAAATTATAGATGGTTGGCATATTTATATCAAATCTCAATCTTGTAATTATTGTTTAATTACTTACTTGATGGGAATTTTGTTTCTGCTAGATTGTTTGTTTTCTCCTTATAGGGCCAAGGGCCATTCTCATATGATTGTTACTCTCGTTGCATTTGCTCCTGACTGAAGTACAAGGTCTTCTCCTTCTTTGATTGACATGTTATAGACCTTATTATAACTTGATGTGCTCGTAGTGTTTAGAGGTTTGACCCAAATTCTTGTAATAAAGTGCTTCTTTTCATGATATTGTTAGATAATAGTTATGGTGGTTTTGTGTAGCCTTATCTTGCTCAGTTCTCGTGAACTGACTCTTGTAGAAAATTTTCTGCAGATGGATTTTGCGTGTAGATGAGGGATAGATTTGTAGACTTTTGCCATCAGCCTCAGTTGAGAAGTTCCTTTGCTCGAAACCTTTTTTATGTTGTTCAACTATTGTTAACGTCCAGTGGAAAGTTTAAAAGAGGATTATTGTCTTAGTATAATGTATTGTGGACATGTCATCTGAACTTTGGAAACCTTGCATTGTGTGCCCATCATTGAAATTTTAAGAAAATTTGGTTATTGTTGTTGAGTGACATTGTTGGAGTATCAGTAATTTAAGAATTGATGTAATCTTGTTTTGTTCATGTAAATGAGTGTTGCTACAACCTCGCCTTGAGAATAAATTTTGAGTTAAACCTTGACATGACTTAGTAATAAGGTGTCATAAGTAAACTAACATGGGATTTTTTTAATACTCCGGGAAGTTAAATTAAAAGTTCTATTCAAATAAAGTAATGTAAGGGTCACCAAATTGAGAGCAAGAAATTCTTTAAGTAAACTAGGGCAGGACTATCATTGCAAGTAAACTTTATATCATGATAACCCTAGCTCCTCTAGGGAACATTATTCCTTTTACGGTGAAATTTGTAAAATGACCCTAAGGTGAAATGAACTGTTAGTGGTTTGAAGATGATAAGATTTAATAAGCCAGAGAAAACAAACTGAAGACCTCACCATCTTTCTCACCGCCTTTTGGAAAGTAAATTTTTACTCCTTGTTAATACTTTTAGTGAAGCCTAAGTAAAAGCGTTAATAATTACGTATAAAACCCCAAACTCCAATTAAACCTTGGTAATAGCTAATGACGTCTTAAAGAGGAATTTAACTCGACCTTATCTCCTTAACTCTTTCCCAGGATACTTTGTAAGTCATCTTGATTTTGTTGAACACGAATTCTTGTTGTAGCAAGGTAATGAGCAATTTTTAGTAATGTAAGTATGGACAGATAGCCTTGTGGAATTAAATTAGTCCCTTATTAAATAATGGAACTAAACAACTAATTGTCGTAAAGTGAAGACTTTTAGTGAACTTCTCTACAGTGTATAAGAAATTAACTCTGTTGGTAAGATGAATTTGTGCGAATCATATATTGAATCTTTCTGAAAACATAAGTCATGAGTTAAAGGGTGTTATATCAAAATAAGTAACCTTCAATCATTCTTACTGTGGCTTGCCCTATTTGTTAGAGTGTTCTGTCGTTGGACTTCTATGTTGTCTTGTCAAAAACAAAGAAAGGTGTATTATCCTTGGGGTGTGAACGTTTCCGTGCTGACCTTGTGGTCCTCCCCGTAACAAGTGGTTCCTAGTGTTGGTTGTAACCTTGTGACGACATGTTGTGTCGTGTTATGTGTCAAGCAAGTCAAAAAAAAAAAAAAGTTATCCTGTATTTCACTGTGTTGTTTGTGTCATGATTTTGGGTCGTTACACTTGGTATCAGAGCGTAGGTTCATGCTCTTGAACCTATGGGCCGGATTGGTGTTATATCATGATGTTACATGGTGGTGGTGGTGTTACATGATGATGTTGCATGATGATGATGATGTTGCATGATGGTGGTAGATATTGGAAGAGTAATGTTCTTTAAACGTGATGTGATTATTGTCGTAATTGTGATATTGTGAACGCATGTGATGTGTATGTAACTTAGTGCATTTTTGTCATCATGTTGACGTGTTGGGGATGGGAGTATTCTCTCTCCTTCTTGTGGATTCTATGAAGCATTCACGTGTGAATTATTGTTTGTGATGTGTGAAAAGAATTGTAATGTGGATGACATAGTGTTGGAGCATTGTGACATATTGTGGTATGTAGGTGTATCAATGTGTTGTATGACTAGATTGATGTTAAAAGAAATGAGTTGGATCATGATGTTTTTATCTTGTTTTGATGAAATGTGTGTACCACCTTGTTATGTAGCAATGGATGTTATGTTGAGATGTACTATGTTCATCGTATGTATGACTGTGAAAATATGTAATGCTTCATGTTGTGATTTGGGGTCATACGGTGAGAGTATGAACCCTATCGTATGGTGATTGCACTTTGGGTGTAGAATGTGGTAAAGTGATGTATTACGCCCTGTGGATGTATGATTGTGATCTACCCTGTATACATACCATACGTGAGACGTTATGGTAGCTATGTGTGTACCACCATGGTGTTAGTGATGTTGTTACATGTTATGTTGTGAACCTTACGCTAACCGACCCTGAGGGAAATCGGTAGAAGTGTATGTTGAGAGTGAGGAATGGTGTACCATGGGTCAATAACTCGAGCCGAAACTCGGTTTAGTAGATAACATGTGATTCTTTCCTCTCTCCCTATGTGGTTGCATGTATGCAACCTAAGTGCAAATATGACTATGTTTAGCCTTGTCGAAGAGGTGGCGGGATGATTCAGATGGAGGTGATGACAGTTGTATTATTGATATGCATTTTATGAGCTGAGGCTCGATGTCCGAGTGCTAGCAACTCGTTGAGTACCCCTTTGGTGGCTAGATAAAGCCACACGAGTTATCATAATGTGACATTATTATAAGTTGATTTTATTCGTAAATTGAGCTTTTACTTTATTTTGTAAGGACCAAAGAACTTTTCTTGATTGCCATGCTTTACAATTTTGGGCATTTCGTTGGTTTGTGGCACTAACATGGGGATTTTGATACTAACTATGGCTATTTGGCCATTTATTTCACTTGATTTGGGGTCTTCTTTTAAATTTGGAATTTTTACCTCCTTGCCCAAGGCTTGTACTTTGCCACTGGCACTTTTATTGGATTGTTATGCTGGTTCTATTGTCGTGATGTGTGGAATAGGGTCATTGGTTGCACCATGAAATGGTTGGACCTATGGACCCGCTTCGTTGTATAGGGGTACGCCCCAAGGAGTACAAATAACTAGCGGGTTGTTGAACCACGCGTTATTATGTCACTTGGGTTAGGAGTGTTCGAACTCTATGTGTCTTGGACCATAGGGTCAACCGACCTAGGGAGGCATAAGAGTTAAGAGGGAGGGAGGCATAAGAGTTTGAGGGAGGCATAAGAGACTTGAGGGAGGCATAAGAGTTTGAGGGAGGCATATGATAATTGTGTGTATGGTTGATGTTCTGGGATATATGTTGAGTAATTGTGATGTTTGGTAGTGGTCTTTTGTTGTATGTGTTACTCATGTCAGATGGATATGTGTTGTGATGTTGTGAATATGTCATTGTTTCCCTTGTGGGCACTATGTACCTATAGCATGGTTTGGTGTTATGTGTGTTTTTTTCATTGATGCAAATTGAGGAAATGTCTAGTGGATTGTAGTACTCTTTTGGTTGAGTATTTTGTATGCAAGTCATTGATGTGTGTCGAGTACTATGCTATGTGGACTGTGCCTATTCCATTCCGTATTTGAGTAACCCTTTTTGTGGTGTAATACAGACATGAAGAATATAGTTGTGTGCTTGTGAATCTGTAGTGTCTTGTGAACCGATAGGGTGTTGTGTTAGCAGTTCATGTCGGGCACCCACAATAAGGAATAAATCAAAACTCTTCAATGATGAAATTTTAAAAGAAATTAAACTAAAAATAATGCTAACGGAAAGAGACTAATGAAATAACAAACAAGAGGGAACTGCCAATCTTCACAGAACATTGAAAGTTAAAATTTCTACCAAATGTTCCTAAGGCTACCCTGTGGCCGTACTTTAATCAACTAAAATTTTAAACCATAAAGTGTACTTTCTCCTGTACCTATTCTTGGTTGCGAACCATTTCTTTTCTGTTGTGTTATGTCGCATCGAGGACGATGCTTTCTTAAGGGGAGGAGAATGTAATGCCCCGCTGGGCATCGGCTTCTTTTTTTTGCCTGCCCTCCACTGCCACCTTGGCCTCCTCCCAACCACCCAACCTGCCAACTTTTATGTCTGTCCTTGCGGGAGGAGTGGGCGGAGTCCTGTTTTTCTTTGCCGTGATCTCTTTTTGATCCTCTATTCAATGCGTATGGGTCTGACATGATGGTTAGATGAAGCTACAAGCTAGTGTAGCAGGATGTCCAACTACGTTGTTATCTGTTTCATTTCAAAGTGTATCCATGAAGCATGATTTGCTTTGCTATTATACGAGCTTCCTCAACAGTCACTAAGTTGGGAGGCATAAAGGTCTCTCGTTGCTCCTCTTGGCTTCCGATTGTTTAAGGTTTTTGATCCTTCCTAGTCGTAGTTTTTGAGCTCGAAGGAGAAGCCCACTCTTGGAGGTGCGCGGATTAAGACCCGCAAATGGAATATTGCAGCTCCTTTGGACCCTGCAGCATTTGCGGATGCAGTGGTGGATACACAGCTGATTGCGCACGATAAGGAGGTGTATGATATTGCCTGGGGAGGAGTAGGAGTTTTCGCTTCTATTTCTGCTGATGGGTCTATGAGAGTGTTTGATTTGAGGGACAAGGAGCATTCTGCTATCATATATGAAAGTTCGCAACCTGATACTCCATTGCTTCGATTAGCATGGAACAAGCAGGATCCAAGGTTTATGGCCACTATTTTGATGGATAGCTGTAAGGTGGTTGTCTTGGATATCAGGTATCCAACTGTGCCTTTTGCAGAGCTTCAAAGGCATCAAGCTAGTGTGAATGCCCTTGCGTGGGCTCCTCACAGCCCCTGCCAGTTTTGCACCGGAGATGATGCGCAGGCACTCATATGGGAGCTGTCAGGTGCGAGTCAGCCCCTGGTAGAGGGTGGAGGCCCTGATCCGATACAAGCTTACACAGCCTGGTACTATAAAGCCTGAAGATTCTGAATTTGAACCACAATGCCCTTTCTGGCACAATTCCTACCCGTTTCTTTCAACAATGCTCCTCCGCTCTCAGAGTCGTTTCCCTGGCTTACAATACACTGCAAGGTACTGTTCCCGACACCGTAAGTTCATGCATCAGTTTAACGGCTTTGAACTTGTCTGGCAATTATTTGTCTGGCTCTCTGCCTCCAAAGATATGGTCTTTGACAAATCTGAGATCACTCGACCTGTCTCACAATGCCTTCGTTGGGATTGTTCCTGAGGGCGTTGGGGGTCTCACCAGTCTCAGAGAGATACATCTCAGTTCCAATAATTTTCCGGTCCAATACCATCTGATTTAGGAGACTCCACCCTTTTAAAAAATGTGGCACTAGCACGAGCTCGCAGAGCACTTTGGGTTAAGGGCAAAGCAGCTGCATTGAAGCAATCTAGTGACTGGTCAGCCTTAATTGAGGATGCTAAGTCTAGGGAATAACAATACAGCAAAAGTAGAAGCTGGATCAATAGTTGCAATATTTGGTCTTGGTACAGTCGGACTCGTGGTTGCAGAGGGTGCTAAAACAGTGGGTGCTTCACGTGTTATTGGCATTGACATTGATTCTAAGAAATTTGAAAACTGCTAAGGATTTTGGAGTCACAGAGTTTGTTAATCCTAAAGATCATGATAAACCCATTCAGCAGGTGCTTGTTGATATGACCGATGGAGGTGTTGACTACAACTTTGAGTGTATTGGAAATGTTAGTATAATGCAAGCTGGTCTAGAATGTCTTCATAAGGGTTGGGGACGTTTGTTATTGTTGGTGTTGCAGCCTGGGATAGGATATTTCTACCCGACCTTTTCAACTGGTTACAGGCCATGTATGGAAAGGAACTACTTTTAGGTGGCTTCAAAAGTCACTCTCAAGTACCATGGCTTGTTGAAAAATACATGAATAAGGAGATCAAGTTGACGAGTGCATTACACACAATTTGACACTAGACGAAATCAATGATGCATTTCATCTAATGCATGGTGGGATTTGCTTGCGAGTTGTACCTGAAGATGAATGCCACTTCAGGAAATCTTTAATTGCATTGAATTCTATGTCAATAGGTGAAGCCATAGGTGCTACATATTTATTATATATTTGAGGTAAGGAAAATATGACTTGGGAATGTTGTTGTTTTGGAATGGGTTGTTGAGGAGGCATAGGAAGTTGAAACAAATTTGAGTAACTTGGGTAAATCCATCTCCTCCAGCCTTGTGTAGATCACTTGTGTTTGTGGTAGCACGTATAGGGTATGTGAGTTGGTTGTCGAATCCCACAAGAAGTAGAAGCTCAAGGAAAGCAATAGTTGAGCACATGTGCATGGAGTCACTTCAAATACAGCAATGCTCGTGAACTTGTTTGACAAAAATCCTCTTCGATTGCATGGTCTCGCGAGATCGTGAATGTGGACCGCTTAGAATCTGGGCACGCAGATTCCAAGACCTTGTCACGCTATATGAGAGAAACAGCAAGATATTTCTACACTTTTCTATTATTTTATTCAAAATTATCGTGAAATCGAACCTTCCATTGATTTGTCGATTGATGTCATGATGGGAGATTTCCCTTTCGCTACTTCTTGTTTTAGCTTTTATCATCGATGATGTATGTGGGTCGTAAGGATGCGCTTGCCTCTCTCCTTTAAATGTTATATTACTCAACTTCATCTTTTGTTTATGTATTTATTCTTCTACGATTGAGTTGTAAGTTATTATGTTGATCAAACTAGTATTTTCGATATCATGGAAGTAAGTTTACAATAACTATGAAACCCCCTTCCTAGTCTATATCCCTTTGATAACCTTTTTTGCATCGACTTGTGTGAGCAATGCGTGAAGGTTTTGGTATTAAACAGAATGAAAAGATATTTCTACACTTTTCTATCTTTCATTTTATTCAAAATACCTACCATCCCTAAATCGAACCATCTTTTCCTTTTCGACATTGAGGGTTTGTCGGTGAATCCAAGATGTCACTGAATAGGGTCTAGATTTCCCTTTATTGCTAGTTTCTTCTTGTTTTAGCTTTTATCATCATTGCATATGTGGAGGAAATTTCATTAAGGATGCGCTTGCCTCAGCTTCTCATTTGATAAATGTTATATTACTTTGTTTGAATGATAGAACTTCATCTATTTGTTTATGTATTTATTCTTCTCTACGATTGAGTTGTAAGTTATTATGTTGATCAAACTAGTATTTTCGATATCATGGAAGTGTTTACAATAACTATGAAACCCCCTTCCTAGCACCCAAGTTTGTCCTTGACGTTTTTGTTAGCTCCTTCGAAAATCCCTTTGATAACCTTCGGAAAAAACTATGGATTCATAATCTTATGGATTTTTGCATCGAGAAAAATGGATAATTTATTTTAAATTAAAGGTTGCAAACCTTAAGTGTTAGATGATTGTGTGAGCACCTCTCCTCCTCTCGCGTGGACTTTGCCCTTCCCGGATGATTGGTAGATCTATTTGTAATTAATGGTCAAAACTAGTATACTATGCCTTCAGTTTTATGTTGGTATTGATTTCCGGTTCGAAACTCATTTATACATGACTTTTGTGTTAAAATTTTGGAACCCGTGTTTCTCCCTTTCTTGTAGAAATGATTATTTCAGCCTAGGTTTATCCTTGATAATGTGGTTGGCATTTTATATCAAATCTCAATCTTGTAATTATTTAGACTTACTTATACTATCTTTCATCTTGTTTTCTCCTTAGGCTTTTCTCATATGATTGTTACTCTCGGCCATCCTCAAGAAAGTCTTCTCCTTGACCATCCCTTATTATAACATGTGCTTGAGTGTTTAGAGGTTTGACATTACTAAAGCTTTTTTCATGAATCAGATAATAGTTATGGTGGTTTTGTGTAGCCTTATCTTGCTCGGTTCTCATGAACCCACTCTTGTTTTGCAGATGGATGTGTAGATGAGGGATAGATTTGTAGACTTTTTCCATCAGCCTCGGTTGAGAAGTTCCTTCGCTTCAAACCTTTTTTATGTTGTTCAACTATTGTTAATGTCCAAAGGAAAGTTTAAAAGAGGATTATTGTCTTAGTATATAGTGGACATGTCATCCGAATTCCCCCTCTTGAAATTTTAAGAAAATTTGGTTATTGTTGTGGACGCTCTTGGAGTATCATAATTTTGATGTAATCTTGTTTTGTTCATGTAAATTATTTGCTCCCTTGTAATGTTAAACCTTGACATGACTATTAATTAATATTAACATGTCATTTTTTTACATGCACGTTAAATTACCATAATAGTTTGTGATGGAAAAATTTCATTAAATAATGTGATTAACCTTCAAGAAAAACTTAGCTTTCATATCATGATAACCCTTTGATAATTATTCCTTTATGGAAATTTGTAAAATGACCCTATGGTGAAATGAACTGTTTTGGTTTTGATAATTTAATAAGTCACTTTCTCACCGCCTTTTGGAAAGTAAATGTTTACTCCTTGTATACTTTTAGTGTGTAAAAGCGTTAATAATTACATATAAAACCCCAAACTCCAATTAAACCTTGGTAATAGCTAATGATGTCTTAAAGAGGAATTTAACTCGCCTTATCTCCTATGGTCTTTCCGGAACTTTGTAAGTCATCTTGATTTTGGATAATTTATTTTAAAGGTAATGAGCAATTTTTACAATATAAGAATGGACAGATAGCCTTGTGGAATTAAATTAGTCCCTTATTAAAATGAGTTAAAGGGTGTTATATCAAAATAAGTAACCTTCAATCATTCTTACCGTGGCTTGCCCTATTTGTTAGAGTGTTCAGCATCGATTGGACTTCTATGTTGTCTTGTCAAAAACAAAGAAAGGTGTATTATCCTTGGGGTGTGAACGTTTCCGTGCTGACCTTGTGGTCCTCCCTCGTAACAAGTGGTTCCTAGTGTTGGTCAGTAACCTTGTGACGACATGATGTGTCGTGTTATGGGTCAAACAAGTCAAAAAAAAAAGTTATCCCGTATTTCACCGTGTTGTTTGTGTCGTGATTTTGGGTGAATTACAATATATTAAAATATATTATATATTATAATTGGATACACTCTAAAACATATTTACATAAGATATCAAAGATATAAAAATAGAGGTCTCACTTTTAAATAATTACATAAGAATATGTAAAAAACACTTTAGTAATTCAATTTGTAAATTTAATAACTATATAGTGAAAAATTTAAAATATTATACTTATAAGGGCCCTCACTTTTAAATAATTACATAAGCATATGGCTTTTAAATTAGATTATATATATTATAGTTTTAATTTATAATATATAGTAAAATTTATAGATATAGTATCATTTATATTATATATGTTTTCTAATTTCATTATATTAATTAAACAAAATTTAAAATAATATATTATTAAAAAATTATAATATACATTAAAATTTATACTATATATTCTCATTTATATTATATATGATAATGAAGATGATGATCATAATGATATATGATATAATATCGGTCAAAATTATATAAGAAACTTAAATCAATCATGAAAATGTCAAAAAGAGTAAGATTATGATGAAAAATTTACAATATATTCCACATCAAAGATTGTGATGATCATTATGATAAGGATGAAGTGAATAGTGACAATGACCACGCTTAAGATGGGGATAACCACAATGATAAGGATGAAATTTATGATGTCTATTACTATTACTATTAATATAATAATAAGATAGTGTTAATAATAAGAGTTTTTTTATTTTTATAAATCATAATAATATCAGGTTTAGTAGTAATAGTAATATTGATGATAATGATGATGACAAATGATGGTAACGACAATGATGGTGGTGATAGTGATAAGCGGTGATAATAATGAAATGGATGATGATGATGATGATAATAAATATGAGAATGATGATGACAATGATTATATCGATCATAAATAATGATGACAAGACTATGATAACGATAAAAAAGAACATCGAAGATGATGACGATTGTGATGATGACGAAAATGACAATGATGATGGTGGAAATTATAGTTGTAATAATAATGATGGAGAATGATTATATTGATCGTAAAAAATGATGACAATGACTATGATAATGATGAAAAAAACAACACCGAAGGCGATAACGATTGTGGCGATGGCGATGAGGATAATGATGATGGAGGAAATGATAGTGGTGATAATAATTACGGGGATGATGATGATGAAATCAAAAATGACAATGGTGATGAAAATGATTATATCGATTGTGAAAATGATGACTGATTATGAGGGCAATGAAAATGAAAAAAAAAAACACTAAAGACAAAGATGATTGTGAAAATGGCGATGATTAAGATGACGATAATGAAGATATTACTAATAATATTAATAATATTATAATAATAATGTCTTATTAACAATAATGAAAATGATTATGCGGAGGAAATTCAACATCATTGTATCGCATGCTCAAAACACCGAAAACTTTTTGCAAGATACAATGGTTGTCAATATTAGAGATAATTAAGATAATAATTGTGTGCGAGAGGAGACAACATTACAAAACCACGAGCAACGAGAAGAAGAACAATGTAGAATAATCATTTACGGGAGGCACAACAAACAAACCTAGAAGAAGAAGAATGTAAAACTTGTATATTGAGATAGAAAAATATATATTTGATCCCAATGGAATGGTTGGGAGAGATTTGAATACCATCAAAATAATTTATCAATGTGGTCTTGATAACCTTACTTCAACGATCATGTGTTATATTAGTTAAGAATTCTACCTTGGAATAAAAGTTTCTCGAACACCTGAAGGACCCGTGTGTACTAGATTCCAACAAGAGAAAGGTCATCATTGATTTTAAACATCAAACAATATGGATCCCGAGCCACAACCACAAGATATTGCAAAATTAACTCAAGTTGAGGACATGTTGATAACCCGTGTCAATCCAATCCTATAAGTGACAAATGCGACAGGAGGTCAATATAAATATAAAGGTCACATGATAAGTTTTCCCCAAGAAGTAAAAGAAATTACTAATATTTTTCCATATAGATTGAAATATTTACCAATGATTATTTTTGGAGGAGAGATCGGTGTGGAACAAATTACAACTTTACAATCAATAGAGAGCAAGTTCACAATGCATTAAAATATAAAATAGAACATGATAAGTTCTATTCAGATGTTCATATCGATGAAAATGCTATGAATGAACTTCCACCTCATTTTGATGAAAATTTATTTGAGGAGTTGAACTCAATGCATATAGAGTTTGATTATGATGCAAACGAAGTTATATTTCTAGGTCCGACCATAGAGACAAATGAAGGAAATATAATTATTCATACAACATCAATGGTTTCTAAACCACCCAATGCCCCAAGAGAGATGAAATTAATCCACACATGGATGAATAACCTTCACACAAACCTTGGAACACTAATTGATTGGCCATGGATAGGATCATCTCCTAATAATGAGTATGTGACAATAGGATTATTTGATATGGCATTCGCTACTTTTTTCGTAATGGAAAATGTTACTAGCTAGAACCGCAGTTAAGACGAGGATGTCTCCATGAATTTGTAAAACATTTATTTCGATTGCGGGGATCACCAATTTGGCCGACATCCCCAATTGAAGTATGACATGATGAACATTATCATGAGACATCGTGCACAAAACTCATCTATAGTGTTTGTTAAGAAAAACCTCCAAGATATGCTAATCAGCATTAATGAGTTATGTGAGCACTTGGTAAATGTTCTCAATTCTAATCTGTTGATTGTTTGATGCGGTTCGAGAACATCTTCGAGGGTACAAGATCTTATTGGGAAAATTTTCATGGTGAATTGACACATATTGCATTAAATCGATCACCTACCATATTTTTCACATTGAGCAAAACCTATATGTATTTACCTTTTCTACATGAATTAATACTTGGAATGCTTTCGGATAATCCACGGAAGCACAAAATTGTCGAAGGAAAAGTGTCATCAAATATCCACATATAATGGCACATTATATGCACCTACGACATACACTTTTCCAAAAGGAGATATTACAAAAGGACTCATGTGCATACTTAAATAATTTAATTTATTAAATTCTCTTGTGTGGGGAAGCAAATAATTTAATTTGTTAAATTCTCGGGTGAGGTAAAAAACACTTTAGTAATTTAATTTTTTAATTTAATTCTTGGGAAAGTTACATAAATTAAATTAAACATGGAAGTGAAATTCTTCATTGTGGGGAAGTAAATAATTTAAAGGTAAAAATACTTTAATAAATTAATTTTTTAAATTATTGGGTGTGGGGAAGTGAATTATATTTAAAAATTAAAGTAAATAAATTGTTTAAACAAGTAAAAACATTTAATAATTTAATTTGCTCATTTATATATATTGAGTGGAGGAGTCGATTTTGTGCCCATGAAATATAAGGGCCCTCACTTTTAAATAATTACATAAGAATATGGATTTTAAATTAGATTATATATATTATAATTTTAATTTATATATATATATATATATATATATATATATATATATATATGTTTTCTAATTTCATAATATTAATTAAACAAAATTAATAATTAAAATAATAAAATATAATATATATTAAAATGTATATTATATATTATAAGTGGATACACTCTAAATAAAATTACATAAGATATTAAAGCCATAAGAATACGGGTCTTGTTTTTAAATAATTACATAAGAATATGTTAAAAACACTTTAGTAATTTAATTTGTTAATTTAAAAACTATTTAGTGAAAAATTTAAAATATTATACTTATAAGGGCCCTCACTTTTAAATAATTACACAAGAATAGGGGTCTCATTTTAAATAATTACATAAGAATATGGCTTTTAAATTAGATTATGTATATTATAATTTTAATTTATATATATATATTAAATATTATAGTATATATTGTCATTTATATTATATATGTTTTCTAATTTCATAATATTAATTAAAAAAATTTATACTAATAATTAATAATTAAAATAATAAAATATAATATATATTAAAATGTATATTATGTAATGCCCTGCGCTCGACATCGACTTTCGTGATTACGTCCTTGTCTTTTTGCATGAGATTGGAAGGAGGAGGTCGTTGTGGCTAGTCTTGTGCAGTTAATGCGTTCCACCCAACTGAATGAAGAAAACATTTATCTTACTCTTCTCCTAGCCTATGCGCCATTATTTTTTTTCCCTTGCCTAGCTTTGCAGTCAACTAGGTTGTAGCTGGCAGTTGGTGGTATTTTATGTTTTCTGTCCTTGCGTGAGGAGTCGGTGGAGTCCCGTTTTTCTTCACCATGATCTTTTTTTTATTCTTTCTTCAATGCGTATAGGTGGAGTGTTGGGCACATTTTTCTTGGACTGCGTGTGGAGTGGTTGAGAGGCGCGTGATGTATTGGCCAGCAAAATCTTTCTGTCATGGCGTCTTCTTCCTAGTTCCTTCCTGCGCGCGTGGGTTTAGATGGAGCTTCAGGCTGGGGGAGCAGGCGTGTTACCTCCACATTCTTTGAGTGCTGCGAGGTGTGTTCTGGTCAAGGATCCATAGCAGCGACCCGCAATAGTGATTATCCAGGCGGCAGGCATGTTGCAGAATGGCAGAAGCCTTTGTGAGCGCTCCCAGCATGCAGGTTGTCCAACTATGTTGTTTTCTATTCTGTATCCGATGCATCCTCTGATTCAAGATTCTCCTTCAAGATATTTTATCAAAATCGACTATGTGACAGTGAGAGTGTTACCAGGAGAGCCGAAAGCTCAGAAACTTGAGGCTCAAAGATGCAGTTGAGCGAGAGCGAAGGAATCGAAGGCAATACCTTCGTGGTTACAGGAGGCGCAGGGTTTGTTGGAAACCGTGCTATGCCTGGAGTTAATGCGATGCGGAGCCGACGAGGTTCGATCACTCGACCTCTGCAAGGACTCTCCCTGGATCACCACACTCCGTCGTAACGGCGTCGTTTGCATCGCAGGTGTTTTAAGCCGAAATGAGGACGTCGAGAAAGCTCTGCGAGGGGCAGACTGTGTTTTCCACCTTGCTTCGTATGGCATGTCGGGTAAAGAAATGCTTCAAGCGGGTCAGATTGATGAAGTAAATATAAATGGGACTTGCCTTGTATTGGATGCCTGCGTTAAGTATGGTGTGAGGAGACTTATATATACAAGCACATATAATGTGGTATATGGAGGAAAGGAGATTGTTAATGGCAATGAAGCACTGCGATATTTTTCACTGGAGGATCATGTTGACCCCTATGGGCGTAGTAAAGCTTTGGCTGAATAGTTAGTCCTCAAAAGTAATGGTGGATCGTTGAAGTATGTTTACCAGCAACATCAATACAATTGTTTGGGGATTCAGTTGTCTTTCTTTGCAATTGACAATAATATGAAAATAATTATTAGTAAAGTCAATAACGAAATATTTCGAGGCATTTATGCAGCCCAAGTGACATTATGTACAACATATCTCCTCTATTACAAGTTGAAGTATGTTCATCTATTCTACCAACCTAAGATTGGGTGTCGGGGGTGCCAGAAAAAGAGATGGAAAGAAACTTTATACATGTGCTATTAGACCGGCAGCAATTTACGGGCCTGGTGAGGAGCGGCATCTCCCAAGAATATTCCGCTTAGCACAGATGGGCCTCCTAACATTCACAATAGGGGAGCCTAGGGTGAAAAATGATTGGGTTTATGCTGATAACCTGATACTTGCTCTGTTGCTCGCAAGTATGGGACTTTTAGATGATATTCCAGGAAGGAAAGGAACTCTAGTTGCTTCTGGCCCTTGGAAGGAGGGAAGTATGTTTGGGTGCTGTTCTATTTTTCCCTCTGCTCAGTTTTGTTCCTGTTTCCTACAACGAACCCTCTTCCCTTCATTATCTTCTCCTCTGTGACTTGAGCAATGGAAGAGGCAGGATGGGCGTCATGTAACGCCGCGCCACAAACATTCGACCCAAAAATGCGACAAATTTTTTTTTGCAAAATATTTTACTTCGAGTTGTTTCCACACGGCTCGATGAGTTTAGCTTATACGTGTACCACCAATCAAGGTTATAAAATTCAAACCACTCCTAGCGAGCTGGTCAAATAAATTCGGTGAGCTTTATTGGAGACCAAGCTACTCCACACAACTCGGCGAGTTATTAATTACATTGGGCGAGTTTGCATTATGTGGGCGAGCTAAAAATTCTACATTGGTTGAGCTCATGGCGAGCTCGGTTGGGCGAGTTCTTTATTTCCTCGGTGAACTCAATGGCATTAACGGGTTCAAATATGGAGGAACGAGCCGCTTTTGGGCTATATTATTATTCCACATGGTGATTACATTGGGTGAGCTAGTGACAAGCTTGTTACATAACTCGGCGGGCTACTTTTTATTGGCTCGGGCTACATCGAGTCAACATTGGTGAGCTCATTATTTGCATTGGATGAGTTTACTCTATTACCTTTCCGGCCACATGTTCTACACCATTGCCCACATTTATCAGCCTCGGCGAACGATTAAGAGACAGCCACTACGTGGCAAAACAAGTTAGTGTGGCTCATGCCACTACGTGGAAAATCAGAATAAAAGTTTAGGTTGAAAAAAAAGAAACATGGTTGGAAAGTCACGGTTGAGGGGGTGGGTGGCTCCAGCCACCTGCCGAAACACAATAACTCCTTTTTTTTTTGGCGTGCAAACAACACAACCTAGTCGCCTCTAACTTTTAAACACATAGATCTTGTAAATCAATCTCTTCATGCAACTGACCGCCATTTTTTTAACTACCCCGGCGCGTGGATAAATGAGGTAGTTGAGGATGAAGCCAAAGACCAGGAAAGAGGCATGAAGACTTGTTTTAATCGGCCTGGCCGCGTGAATAGGGAAAGGAGGTCGTAGTCGAAGCTACAGGCGAGAAGGAATAGACTGGAGATTTGTTCTAACGGTTCCTGGCCACGCGTGCAGCAGAAAGGGAGGTTGCAGATGGTGGGGGCGAGTTACCTCCACTTTCACTGGGTGCTGCAAAGTGTGCGTTGGCCGGAATCCATGGCCGCGTGAAAATGCTAGCCCTTTTGGGTGCTTCCAATAAGCAGGTTACCCACTATGCTGTTATCTATTCAGTGTGAAAAGCATCCTCAAATTCGGTTTTCCCTTTCATGAAATTTTAAGCGGGTCGAACAAGAGACAGTGAGAGTCTTACGTGGGAGCTAGAAGAACTTTATTACCAAGATATTCTACTGAGATCTATCTATCTTCCCTACAACTCGTGGGAGAGAATCTCGTAGAGGCGAGATCTGTTCAAAATCAGAATATCAATGAAGTAATCTGCTCTGTGGATTGGTACGATCGCCTCACTATAGAGGTGGATCTATTTCATATCAGACTGTTCATGGAGACGATTTGTTTTACAAAAGAAGACGGACAAAGAGGATGTTACCCGGGGACCTGATGAAATTTATTACATTGATTCTCTATTGAAAAACTTACCAGATATTGTATACAGGACGAGGAAAATGAAAGGATCTCATAAAGGTGGGTCTGTTTTTTATCAGAATGTTTAAGGAAAAAAAAACAATGTGCTTTTCCCTATAGAAATAATAAATAAATAAAGAACAGTTCATTCGTAGATTATGTTTATTTTATTTCTTGGTTGCAGTTATCCTAATATACTATGTAATATACAAGGAAATATTAATAGCACGTTAGTATTAATATGATTTAATAATAGTATACCCATTACTTTTAATATTGTTCAAATATGAATACTATTTACAATATCGATTCCTTATTAAACCTTAAGAGAGTATTGGATAATACATTTAATGAATTTATAGTCTTGCATTACAATTTCCTTCTACACAATTTAATAGATATAGCATGGGTTTTCAAAGAGATTCGATTTCATTTTCTTTGTTAATTTGCAATGGATTTTACAATAAATTCATGAATGAATAAAAACATAAAGGGGACTAGAGCTTGAAATGCTTCTTTGGCATCTTAAAAGCCATTTAAAAATTAAGTCCTTCCATCAACTACACAAGAAGAGATAATGCACTATTTTTCCAATCTTTCCAACACATCACTTTCAAGTATCCAAACAAAATTTTAATATATTTTCTTTTGTAATTTCTTTCCAACATTCCACAAAAGAATTCAACAACATTTCCAATAAATTTTAGAGTAAGAAATACTATCATTTCAATGCAACTTTCCTTCAAAATCTTGTTACAACACTTTCTACTTCATGTGGAAACAAATTTACAATAATGGAAGCTAAAGAAAACAAAGCAATATTACATTTTTCCTCCACTCAAGGTGGGTAATTACATGGTGGTTTTACATTGTCAACAACAAGGTTCCAATGCTCCAAATATCAACAAGGTGGCTCCTCCATAGTGCTTGATTCACAACAAAATAAGGGGAGAGGCAACGCTCTCCTCCCAACCAAAATACCCAATGGAGAAGAGAAGCCATCCTCTCCATTGGCCCCCGAGCCCCAACCACATCACAATGGGAGAGAATCCAACTCATGGCAACTACAAGCTTCCACATAACTAAACATAATATTTCACATGCATTTCATAATCCTTCAAAACAAGAAGATCAACAATCACAACAAGAGGGAAAACAATCACAACAACAAGTCACAAGGCTTACCAAGAAAGCCACAAGAGTAAGACATATGGGGAGGCCACTTATGCCTCCCAATGGGTATGGGTGCCACCTAAAAGCCTCCAATGCAAACACAATACCCCTAACAACTCTTATGCCTCCCTCAAGTACCCCTTATCCCTCCATTCACTCTTATGCCTCCCTCAACTCTTATGGCTCCCTCAAAGTAAAACAAGAAGAAAATGCAAGCATTTCTCTTACAAGGTGGGCACCCAACCCAAACTCCCTCCTCAAGAACATGATCTCTTATGCCTCCCTCAATTAAGCTCCCCATAGTCTCCTCTCACTCCCAACTTAGGCATTCTACCCATTCCCAACAAGCATTCCAAACAACAACATTCAACACAACATAAAAATACATTCATATGACAAAATAAACATAATGCAACAAAGGGGAAGCTCCTACCTTTCCATGGTAGAGCTTGCTCCAAATATGAAGTCTCAAATACCTCCAAGGATCAAGCAAGCATCCACAAGCTCCAACAAAGTTCTCACAAGTATCCCCAAGCTCCAAAATTCACAAGCTCCTTCCAAATCCTCTCCTCTCCAAAATACAAAAAGACTAAAACATGAAAACTTCCAACCCCAAAACAAACAAGAGGATCAAATAAATAGAGAGAATAGAGGAGGGATGATGTGGCTCCAAGTAGGATGCCACCTCCTTTTCCCTCCACTCCACATCATTTGGTCAACATCAAATTCCAATGCACCATTAATAAGTGGTTGATAGAAAGGCAAGCAACTAGCACACCAACTAAGCCTACTCCCCCAAAGGACAAAATTAAATTTGAAAGGAAGTGCAATTAATATTTTTACTCTTTTATCCCCCAAAACACCTAAAAGACCCTAACTTTGGCCTTCCAACTCATAGGTAGGGTTGGCATGGGGTTTTAAGAGGTGTGGGACAAGATTTGACTTGTCCCACAAGCTTTGAAATTTGGCCTCAAAGGCCAAATTCGAGTTTCCCATGTGGGGTAGAGTGTGCTACACTCAAACTCAAACACACATCAATCCACACAAAATCCAAAGTAAATCAAGGTTAATAAATGAACTCTCTTAGGTCACATCTTTTAATTAGTTTAGGAGAATTTTCAATTTAACTAATTAACCCACTACAACCCATGGCTAACAAAGGGGTAAACTCAGATCCAAGAAATATGAATAATAACATAAGTAAAAATTTCACTTACTAAGAGCAACACATACTAACATAGTAAAAATGGAAAAAATTAAACAAAACAACACATGATCCCTAGGTCACAATTTTCCCTTTTACCAGATAATTCTAACACACACACAATTACTTGTTGCCATGGTGACCTTAGCTGGATTCTTCTCGAATTCCGATGTGGTTGGTCTCCACTCCCCAATTTTGTTGTGAATATAATATACCTGCAGAACAGAAAATACCTCCTTCGGCCTGTTGGCCGCATTAAAACATTCATGCCAAATATACAATATAATCTAAAATAATCAACACCTGATTTACTATCATCTATGCAAGTACGATATCACTTAACACTTTCTAGCACATTCTTATTCCATATTTCATTTATATCAAAATGATCATCACATTAGTCAAATTATCAAGTTCTACTCAATATGATTAAATATATCCTGTCATCCGATTAAGATGAATATCCTGTCAAAAGTATACAAATATTGTCATCAAATGTCCACCAAGAAACCATATGCATCATATAAAGATCAAAACAATAACAGTCCAATGTCTGTGATATCTACTAACATGCTAAGTCAAGAAGCCATAATAAATCCATAGTGAAGTAATCAATCTCGAGAACAACAAAACAAAACAAGGTTGAAGGGAAGTGGGTAGTACATGTCCAGAGGTCTGAATGGAAGAGGCGGGAGGCGATGTTGAATCTAGAGAAAAAGGAAAGATATTTCTACACCTTTCTACTATTATTTTTATTTAAAATTATTGTGAAATCGAACCACTTTTTCCTTGCATTGATTTGTCAGTTGGATGTCATGATGGGAGATTTCCCCTTTCTTCTTGTTTCTCCTTGTTTTAGCTTTTATCGTTGTCAGTATGTTGGTCGAAAGGATGCGTGTGCCCTCTCCTCTGGGTGTTATGTTTCTCTTGCTCGAGTGATAGACCTTCATCTGCTTGTTTATGTATTATTCTTCTCTGCGATCGAGTTGCATGTTATTATGTTGATCAAACTAGTATTTTCGATAACATGGAAGTAAGTTTACGATAACTATGAAGCCCCTCCCTAGCACCCAAGTTTGTCTTTGACACTTTTTGTTAGCTCCTTCGCAAGTCCCTTTGATAACCTTTTGGCATCGAGAAAGAAAGGTTGTAGGATTAGTGTGAGCAATGCGTGGGCTAGCCAGCTTAGAGTTTCGGTATTAAAACTTTTAGAA
Organism: Taxus wallichiana var. yunnanensis; assembly: GCA_018340775.1. Lineage (NCBI taxonomy): Eukaryota > Viridiplantae > Streptophyta > Pinopsida > Cupressales > Taxaceae > Taxus > Taxus wallichiana. Next base: position 181,581,021 of record CM031237.1, on the reverse strand, counting down.
TGAAAAGGTTTGTGTCCAATGTGTTTTCCATCTCGCGTGTTTAGACTCTTATATTATATTTCATCTTGTTTCTAGGCTTTTAAGGCCATCCTCAAGAAGTATCTTGACCATCCTTATCAACTTGAACCATAACTAGCTTTTCGGATCAACTAAGCTCGAGGTTTCATTGTGCGAATCCAGTACCTCGTTGACACTAGAATAGTTTTGGTCTAATTCCCCTCTCAGAATTGTTGTTGATGGCGCTCTTCTATTTTTCCTAACTTTCATTATTTCTCCTTGGCAATTTTAACACTATTAATTAGTGTTGGTCGGTTTCTATGCACGTAATTACCTTAATATTTTGTGATGAAAATTTCCTTAAATGTGACTAATCCTCGGGAAAAAACTCATCTTTCATTTGATAGTCTTATGGATTCATAGCGGAAGGTTTTGTTTGGTTAATGTCACTTAGAAATTATGTTTGTATCTTTTGTGTGACAGGTTGACGTGTGTTACCAAGGGTTTCCTTAAAATATGGTTGTTTTGGGAAATGGGTAATTTATTTTAAATTAACCAAACATTAGTATTCTTGTGGAGGTTTGCAAATCTTTAGTGTTATAAATTTGTTGATGACATTATTGTATACTCTGGTGTGACCGAACTCCCTTCTTCTCTTGCGTGTTTCTTTATTGCTTTGTAAGACTTTGACCCTTCTTGGATGATTGGAAAATCTTTGTAGTTAATGGTCAAAACTTATGTTGTGTGTATACTCTAATTTATTTCTGGTTTGAAACTCAAGTATACATGGCTTTTTGTGTTAATTTCTGAAACCCGTGGTTCCCCTTTTCTTGGGCCGATCAACTCTTGTTCTTTTAGAAATACATTATTTTAGCCTATGCGTTTGGTACCTGTGATAAAATTCTGGATGGTTGGTACTTTATATCAAATCGCACTCTTGTGATTGTTATTTAATTATTTACTTGGTGGGAATCCTACTTTGTTAGATTGGTTATTTCTCCTTATAGGGCCAAGGGCCTTTCTCTTTCGGTTGTTATATTTTCGTTGTCTTTACTCCTAACGGAAGTACATGGTCTTCTTCCTTGTTTGGCATGGTGGAAACTTATTATAACTTGAAGTGTTGATAGTGTTTAGAGGTTTGACCCAAATTCTTGTAATAAAGTGCTTCTTTTCATGGTATTGATAGATAACAGTTATGGTGGGTTTGTGTAGCCTTATCTTGCTCAGTTCTCGTGAACTGACTCTTGTAGAAAATTTGTTGCAGATGGATTTTGCATGTAGATGAGGGATAGACTTGTAGACTTTTGTCATCAACCTCAGTTGAGAAGTTCCTTTGCTCGAAACTTTTTTTTATGTTGTTCAACTATTGTTAACGTCCAGTGGAAAGTTTAGAAGAGGATTAATGTCTTAGTATAATGTATTGTGGACTTTGTCATCTGAACTTTGGAAACCTTGTATTGTTTGACCATCTTTGAAATTATAAGAAAATTTGGTTATTGTTGTTGAGTGACTTTGTTGGAGTATCAGTATTTTAAGAATTGATGTAATCTTGTTTTGTTCTTGTAAATGAGTGTTGCTACAACTTTGCCTTGAGAATAAATTTTGAGTTAAACCTTGCTATGACTTAGTAATAAAGTGTCATAAGTAAACTAACATAGGATTGTTTAATACTTCTGGAAGTTAAATTAAAAGTTGTATTCAAATAAAGTAACGTAGGGGTCACCAACTTGAGAGCAAGAAATTATTTAAGTAATCAAGGGCAAGACTATCATTGCAGGTAAAATTTATAATATGATAACCCTAGCTCCTCTAGTGAACATTATTCCTTTTATGGTGAAATTTGTAATATGACCCTAAGGTGTAATGAACTATTAGTTGTTTGAAGATGATAAGATTTAATAAGCCGGAGAAAAAAAATTTGGAGACCTCACCATCTTTTTCACCGCCATTTGGAAAGTAAATTTTTACTCCTTATTAATACTTTTAGCGAAGCCTAAGTAAAGTTGTTGATAATTCTCACGTTTAAGAGCCCTAGCTTCAATTAAATACGGCAATAACTAATGAGGTCCTAAAGACGTTTCATCTCGACCTTCTCCCTCTAACCCTTTTCAAGGCACCTTGTATCTCTTCTCTTAAGTGTGTTGAACTTAAAACCATGTTGTCTTGTGGGCAAGAACGAATCTTAGTAGCGTTAGTGGTGAGCAGATGGCCTTGTGGAATTTAAATACTCCTTTTTCTTGATAAACGAATTAAGCAAATAAATGTCATAATAGAGAAGATTTAAAGATAATTACTCAGTGTCAAAGGAATAAACTTGGCTTGACAAGTTGAATTATACGAATCATATCTTGAGCCTCCTTGAAAACGTAAGCTAAGAATTGCAAGATGTCCTTTTAAAATAAATAACCCTCAAGAATATCTCATTGTGGTTGGCCCTAACTGTAAGTGTGTTTTGTGGTTGGACTTCTATGTTGTCATGTCTATAAGAAAAGTAAATTGTCCTTGAAAGGTGTGAACGTTTTCGTGCTGCCTTTATGGCCATCCTTGTATCAAGTTGTTCATAGTGTTAGTTGTATCCTTGGTGATGACATGTTGCGTCATCTTATGTGTCAAGCAAGTCAAAAAAATTTATCCTGTGTTGTCTTGTGTGTGAGAATTATGGGTGTTACATATTATATATTATAAGTGGATACACTTTAAAAAAAACTACATACGATATTAAAGACATAAGAATACGGGTCTTGTTTTTAAATAATTACATAAGAATATGTTAAAAACACTTTAGTAATTTAATTTGTTAATTCAAAAACTGTATAGTGAAAAATTTAAAATATTATACTTATAAGGAACCTCACTTTTAAATAATTACATAAGAATAGGGTCTCACTTTTAAATAATTACATAAGAATATGACTTTTAAATTAGATTATATATATTATAATTATAATTATAATTTATAATATATATTATAATTTATAGTATATATTATCATTTATGTTATATATGTTTTCTAATTTCATAATATTAATTTATCAAAATTAATACTAATAAGTAATGATTAAAATAATAAAATATAATATATATTAAAATATATTATATATTATAATTGGATACACTCTAAAAAACATTTACATAAGATATTAAAGATATAAGAATAGGGGTCTCTCTTTTAAATAATTACATAAGAATATGTAAAAACACTTTAGTAATTGAATTTGTAAGTTTAATAACTATTTAGTGAAAATTTTAAAATATTATACTTATAAGGGCCCTCACGTTTAAATAATTACATAAGCATATGAATTTTAAATTGGATTATATATATATTATAATTTTAATTTATAATATATGCTAAAATTTATAGTATATAGTATCATTTATATTATATATGTTTTCTAATTTCATAATATTAATTAAACAAAATTAATGCTAAAAATTAATAATTAAAATAATAAAATATAATATATATTAAAATTTATATTATATATTATAAGTGGATAGACTATAAAAAAATTACATAAGATATTAAAGGAATTTTATATAATATTACATATCAAATCTAATTCACACCCTCACTTTTATAAAATTACATATTAATAGGGGTGTTGCTTTTAAATAATTACATAAGAATATGGTCTCAATTTTAAATTATATTATATATATTATAATTATAATTTATAATATACGTTGAAATTTATAGTATATATAAAATTACCTTATATTAAGTAAATATAATAAATATTGCATAAGAAAAATTAATTACCAATGTAATACATATAAATTAAATAGAAAAAGAAATGGGTTAAAATAATTAAATAGGAAAACTATATAGGGGAAAATCTAAAATATTATATTTATAATGACCTCACTTTTAGAAAAATAATATAATATACTATAATATAATAAATTATATAATAGAATATCACTTTCAAATAATTACATTAAAAAATTATATATAGAAAAACCTAAAATATTATATTTATAGGGGGCCTCAGTTTTAAATAAATAATATAATATAATATCACTTTTAAATAATTAACAAAAATTATATAAGGAAAAACCAAAAATAGTTAAAATAGTATATTTATAGGCCCTCACTTCTAAAAAATTATATAATAGATATTATTATTTTAATTTATAATATACATTAAAATTTATACTATATATTCTCATTTATATTATATATGATAATGAAGATGATGATCATAATGATGATGATAGGGTCAAGAAACTTAAATCAATCATGAAAATGTCAAAAAAGAGTAAGATTATGATGAAATGACAACCACATCAAAGATTGTGATGATCATTATGATAAGGATGAAGTGAATAGTGACAATGACCACGGTTAAGATGGGGATAACCACAATGATAAGGATGAAATTTATGATGTCTATTACTATTACTATTAATATAATAATAAGATAGTGTTAATAATAAGAGTTTTTTTATTTTTATAAATCATAATAATATCGTTTTAGTAGTAATAGTAATATTGATGATAATGATGATGACAAATGATGGTAACGACAATGATGGTGGTGATAGTGATAGTGGTAATAATAATGAAAAGGATGATGATGATGACAATAAAGATGAGAATGATGATGAAAATGATTATATCGATCATAAAAAATGATGACAATGACTATGATAACGATAAAAAAACAACACCAAAGATGATGACGATTGACGATGACGCGACAAGGACAATGATGATGGTGGAAATGATAGTGGTAATAATAATGATGGGAATGATTATATCGATTGTAAAAAATGATGACAATGACTATGATAATGATGAAAACAAAAACAACACCAAAGACGATGACGACGAGGACAATGATGATGGTGGAAATGATAGTGGTGATAATAATGATGGGGATGATGATGATGATGACAACGAAGATGACAATGGTGATGAAAATGATTATATCGATCATGAAAATGATGACAATGATTATGATGGCAATGAAAATGAAAAAAACACTAAAGATGATGATGATTGTGAAAATGAAAACGATTAAGATGATGATAATGACGATATTACTAATAATATTAATAATATTATAATAATAATGTTTTATTAACAATAATGACATTGATTATGGGGAGGAAATTCAACATCATTATATTGCATGCTCCAAACACATAAAAATTGTGCCAAGATACAATTGATGTCAATGTTAGAGATAATGAAGATAATAATTATGTGCATGAGGAGACAACATAACAAAAACACGAGCAACGAGAAGAAGAACAATGTAGAATAATCATTTACAGGAGGCATCAACAAACAAACCTAGAAGAAGAAGAATGTAAAACTTGTATATTGAGATAGAAAAAAATATATTTGATCCCAATGGAATTGTTGGGAGAGATTTGAATACCATCCAAATAATTTATCAATGTGGTCTTGATAACCTTACTTCACCGATCATGTGTTATACTTAGTCAAGAATGCTACCTTGGAATAAAAGTTTCTCGAACACCTAAAGGACCCGTGTGTACTAGATGCCAAAAGAGAAAGGTCATCATTGATTTTAAACATCAAAATATATGGATCCCAAGCCATAACCACTAGAAATTGCAAAATTAACTCAAGTTGAGGACATGTTAATAGCCCATGTCAACCCAATCTTGTAAGTGACAAATGCGACAGGAGGTCAATATAAATATAAAGGTCACACGATAAGTTTTCCTCAAGAAGTAAAATAAATTACTAATCTTTTTCCATATAGATTGAAAGATTTACCAATGATTATTGTTTGGAGGAGATATCGGCATGGAACAAATTACAACTTTACAGTCAATAGAGAGCAAGTTCACAATGCATTGAAATATAAAATAGAACATGATAAGTTCTATTCAAATGCTCAGATTGATAAAAATGCTATGAATGAACTTCCACCTCATTATGTTGAAAATGTATTTGAGGAGTTGAACTTAGTGCATACGGAGTTTAATTCTGACGCAAATGAAGTTGTATTTCTAGGTTCGACCATAGAGAAAGATGAAGGAAATATAATTATTCATACAACATCAATGGTTTCTAAACCACCCAATGCCCCAAGGGAGATGGAATTAATCCATACATGGGTGAATAACCCTCACTCAGACGCTAGAACACTAATTGATTAGCCAGGATAGGATCATCTCCTATCAATGAGTATGTGACAATAGGATTGCTTGATATGGCATTCCCTACTTTTTTTCGTGATGGAAAATGTTACTTAGCTGAGAAGTGGTTAAGACGAGGAGCTCTCCATGAATTTGTAAAACATTTATTTCGATATAGGGATCACTAATTTGGGCGACATCCCGATTTAGGTATTACATGATGAACATGATCATGATACAATGTGCACAAAACTCTTCTGCAGTGTTTGTTAAGAAAAACCTCCAAGATATGCTAATGCGCCAGAATTAGTAGGAACTTGATAAGGTCATAACTTGAGCTCTGGGTGTCCGTTTAGGTCTTTTTTTTTTCTCAAACAACGTGTTTCGATGAGACAAATGCAGCGGAAACCTACCCTACCAGTTGGGGTATGTTTTGACATGGTATCGGGCCCTAAATCCGCCATCTTGAGGTCGAAAATTAGGATTTAAGTTATAGTTCGGTTTTTTCCTATTTTTGAGCATTAGTTAATTTTAGTCTATTAATTGCATTATGAGTTATAAAGTTGGGAATTCCTCTAATTTAGGGATGTAGAAGATGCGTGGCAATTTTTTTGCATGTAGGAATAAGCATGCGAACTTACTAAGAATAGCAGGTTCTAGTAAACTGCTAAAAATAGTAATTTCCGCCACCTAGAGTAGATTTAGTCAGAGTTAGCTAGAGTTTACTTGGCAACTTGAGTTGGGAGTTGTTTTCCTATTTAGGAAACATTGTAATTCATTATTTGATAACAAAGAAGGAGATCTATTTTCTTTTGGAGTTCATATTATTTGCAGTATATCTGGTTTGTTCTTAATTTGGCTACATTATATGCTAATCACCATTAATGAGTTATATGAGAACATGCAAAATGTTCCCATTCTAATCTAGTTTATCATTTGATGTGGTTCGGAACATCTTTGAGGGGTACAAGGTCTTATTAGGAAAAATTTCATGGTGAATTGACATGACATGTTGCATCAAATCAGATCACCTACATATTTTTCACAATGAGCACAACTAATATGTATTTACTTGATCTACAAGCACTAATACATGGAATACTTTTGCCGATAATCCATGGGAAGCACAAAATTGGTGAAGGAAAAATGTCATCGAATATCCACATATAGTGGCACATTATAGCACACTGCAACATACACTTTTCCGAAACGAGATATTACAAAAAGGAATGATAGTTAAAGATTATTGGTCTAGATATGAATGGCAACATAGAGGTTCACCGGATGTGCATGGATTCATATGGTTAGATGGTGTGCCGAATATGGACAACCTTGATTGGAATGATGATTTTCAACATGGAAATTCTGAAAAATACTTCCATTCTATTGTCATGCATGGGATCCTTGGGAGGACCCGCACTGATGAAACATATAGGTAATTTATCGATTCTCATCGAGTTTGTGATTTATATATAATTTTTACGTTCTCAAAATATATTGTGTAGTCTTATGTTCTATGTTATAGATCTACCAAAATTTTACGCAGCATCCATGTCTTTGAAATCCTCCTTTCGACATGCCATAACAACTTTGTGCATCTATTACTATCATATGGTAGTTTATCGGTAACATGAGGAAGTTGCCCCAAATCTCTTACCAAAACCATAGAAACACCACCAAAACTCATGTCTTCTCTTTCAGGGAATGCTTTTACGAAGTCGGGACTCCAGGTTACTAATAAAATACTCATTCTCATACTCATTCTCTTAAGAGATATGGTTCCTTCTTTAAATGCATTTATGATGTTCCTTGTAAGATATTTGATTTTATTCATGCACGAACAAAATTTTGCCTTATTTTCCATACTTTATTTTTGGTATTTTTTTTGTATAATGCAACTCCAGTGGTTGCTACTAGCATACTTATATTATATAAATATATGTAATATATGCCGAGAGGTATATATTACATATATTTATATGTTATATAAATATATAGGTGCCTTGTGAACTTCACCTCTCGGCGTATTTTACATTTATTGTTTTGAACTTCACCTCTCAAGCATATATTACATATATTTATGTAATATAGGTATGCTAGTTGTACATTTATTTAATTGGTGGTAATCAATGTATAACTACATCTACGTGCCATCCAACCTTTTTCTTTAACATTTTTCTTTCTCATAAGCTTTTTTAAATGTTGGTATCTTAGCATGATTTTACCCCTCTTAAAATCTAAGGAAAAGTAAGGCAGGTTTTAAAGTACTCGATTGCAACACACTGCATATTACATTCTTCCTCGATAAACATTACTTATCCCACATAAATATTTGTTCACTTTTGACTTTTTTGAGCACTTTACTTCGTTGTCTTTTGACATTTTGTAAACAAAATAACTAGATTGTACTTTCGAAAAAGTTAATAAAAATATAATACTATTATTTATTTCGAAAACGAAATTGATCATTGTTGTGAATAAATATGCGTGTACGTAGCAACTTTTGAGACACGCAATTCTTCTCTCACTTTCTATTCATGTTGAAGAATACTGTTTTCCAAATATCAACAGCAGCAGAATCTGGTTAATCCCGTATATAAAATGAATTCGAAATGTAGAAGAGCCACAACGGCAAATTGATTCATAAGGATTTTCAGAATCTTTCATGGCTGTATTATCAAAAGGACTAATAAACTGAATTGGTAGCCACATTAGCAATCATAGGCTTTGATATTCGTTATCTTTTCAATGCTTTTACTTTTCATAATTATTGGTATCTTTTGAGGCCGATAAAAAGGGGGATCTTTTTGATCGATTCTGATAAGAACAAAATAATTATCTTCAGATTCTTATTCCTCTTTTGCACACCATGAATCCATTGTGTGGTGTGTATAGAAATGAGTTACTAATTATTCATTGCTTTCTCCTATGCATGATTCAAACTCAATCTCTATTTATAAGACAACCATCAAGCTTGCCAAATTATAATCCCCAATACAAACAGCTTCCCCTTCCTCGGATTTTCATTGCAAAGCTGCAAAGCATAACAGTCGGCTGAGTTTGTCTTTTTAATCATCCCATTATTGTCTGTCAAGGAATTATAGGGAGTTGGTTTTGACTCATTCTTGCTGGTTTTCTATTTGTTTATCATTTTCACTTGATTATGTTTATTAGTTTCTCTGTTTGAAGACTTCCCTTATAACTCTAGTTCAATTGTGAGTTGCAGCCTCTATTTTTTCTTTTTGATATTAGTTCAAGGTGGTCTTTGATTTATTTTTGCTTGAATATAGAGTATTTGATTTAGTAATATGGCAAGTCAAGGTTCTTCATCCGGAAAAAATGTTGCATCATCCTGGACAACCAGACAAAATAAATTGTTTGAGAACGCTATAGCTATCTATGACAAAGACACTCCTCAACGTTGGCAAAATGTGGCCTGTATGGTCGGTGATAAATCTTCAGAAGAAGTGAAAAGGCACTATGAAATTCTAATAGATGACCTCAATTGCATTGAGGCGGGTCAAGTGCCTTTTCCCAACTACAAATCTTCAGTCTCTAACAATGGGGAGGGCTCTCAAGGGAGAAATCCTGGCAAGTGGGGAGACAAGGACAGCAGGTATGTCTCAACACTTAATTTCTAGAAAAAGGTTTTTCGTTTTTACGACTTAATTCGAGGTATTAATTGATAATAACGTTTTATATAAAATCGAGCTGCTTAAAATTTGTTTTAATTGCCGCGGTTTTTCCATATATAGAGTTTCTAAAGAGTGATACTGGTCAATTTTATCTATTCTTGCTTTGACAATATTAATCTTCGGCAGGCAATTTATTCGCATGAGGCTAGAGTAATGCTTTTAGTATTTAATTGTGCATGGAGGAAGCAAGAGTTCAAGTCAAGAAAAGAACCAACAAAGAATTTGAAGTTCGGAAGGAGAAAACAAAAATGGGCTACCATTAGCAAGAATATGGATACTATGCAAATCACCTTAAAAATAAATATAGTGTTGTATATGGTTATTCTCTCGAGTTGGTAAAGAGTATCAAATCTTCCTGTTTTTAAAATATCTGTAAAATATGTTCCAAACTATACCCTGTATTCCATACGTCGCAACTAATATCTATGGTTGCTTTATTTGATGTAAGCTTTATATTTCAATATATAAAAATGTGTTATATATCTTGTAAAACATATATCTTAAACATCATAATTACAAGGTTTGGATTGCATAATTATATGTAAAATGTTTATATATCTCTATAAAATATATATATCTTAAAATGACCAGGTTTGGATTGTGTTTTAGCTCGACAACCATGAGTTAGAATCGACAATCAAGATCGAAATAGTACAAATCAAACACATTAGGATAGAAACCATCATGGTAACTAGGGTTAACAAATCAATGCCGAGGCAAAATTTCATTGATCGACAAATAAGATCCATCATCGAATTAAATCCAACTCCAATGGAACCTAGCTCAAAGACGACAAACAAATCAATGACCCGCATCAATCAAGTACCATAATCAATAAGAAAAAACCAATCATCAAATTCCACACAGACTTCTAAGTTAATCCAAACCTAATCATTGTTCGCAAAAACTACCAACGTTTCAATATATCATGTAAAACCTAACTTGTCATAGTCAATCATTCACACCGACAAGGCAATGGTTCAATCATTATGGGGGGTCCCATTTGATTTATCATTGCAATAACCATGCAAAAAGTGGTTGTATAATATTATTGCCACAAAAAAATAAAAAGTAGTTTGCAAAGAAAATAAAGCATATGCCAAAGACCAAATGATTAATATATGATGGCCCTAATTTTACTAAATGTCAATGATTAATCAAAAGGGCCCAAAAGCGTAGAGTGTCATGTAATTCAAAGAGGGATAATGATTACTATGACATGTATGCATATACCCAAGTCAAAAATTACTAGAAATTACCTTAAACCTTGGTAAGGACACCTTATTATTGTGCATCAAGCTAAAAATCATGATTCCAACAAGACCAATTTTGTGAAAATTTGTTGACAATTACAAATGTTATGGTCTTCTAAGTGTGAGTACTTATTTTGGGTTTGCACAGGATTTCTTGCATTTTACGGACTAAGCGATTAATTTATTAGATCTAGAAATGTTTATTTTATTTTCACCTACATAACCTTACTAAATATAATAAGTACAATTTTTTGGTGTAGAGGATGTTGAGAGCTTTTTGAAAGTTCCAATTTTGTCAAAATTGAGCTCCAGGAGTCAAAATTTATGCTCGTTTGAAGTTCGGGGTTGGGGGTTCCATGAGGACTCTCATAATCCTCAATGCATTAGATTTTTACTCATTTTTAATTTGATATACGGGTATTGCATGTTTTCATAAATATTGCACCTCCGGAAAAAAGGGCCGCTTGGGTTGCGAGACTTGATTTATCCACGATGCACTCTGTGTAGAAATTTAGCATCCTTGGGGAACTCACGTCCACATGGTACTTAGACCGTGTGGGCCTCCTTTCTCTGTGTCACTGGAATCAAGAAATTTTGTCCTTGTGTGTCCACTAGTGACTAGGTCAGGTGGGCCGTTAACCCCCACAATAGCCGTATGGCATTTCCTATTTGAACTTAAGCAATTTTGGGTTTGGGGAACTCGTGTCCCCACGGTACATCGACCACATGGGCCCCGAACTTTCTTTTTATCTAAAATCTGCCTCATTCCTTTGTAAATAAGGAAAATCAACATTTCGGGGAACTTGTGTCTGATGGAACCTATGTTATCTAGGCTTCCTGAACTGATTTATCCACAATAATTTGCTTAGTAAATAAGGAAAATCGACATTTTGGGAACTTGAAGTCTATATAAATTGTGCAAGTTATCAAAATCACCTTGGCATAAATTTTGGATAACAACTATTTGAGACAATTGTACCATTGAAGAGGAATACAAAGAGATATATCTCTTTTTTTGTCTTATTATTTAGAGTGTGAGTGCGTAAAGGCTAAGCATCACCATCTAGCTAGACTTCTCTACCTGCGCATGCTATACTATAGTGGAAATGAGACAATTTCCATGGATTTCATAGTAGGGCTACCAACATCGAGATACCACCAGGATGCCATCATGGTCACGGGGAAGATTGACGAAAATGGCTCATTTTTCTCCGGTGAAGACCACCTATACAACTCCGCAGCTTACACGAGTGTACTTTGATGAGATTGTAATAGTGGAAAAAACTTTGTGGAAGATTATTTGTGACCGCAATCCCTTATACACCTCTGATTTTGGACAACCATGCAAAGCATGCCCTTGGGACAAGTACCAACTTAAGTACATCATATAACCCAAAGAAAGATAGATAGACAAAGTGAGAGAATTTTATTTTATAGGACTTTCTTTGAATGTAATTCATGGACCATCGGTGGAGGTTGGATGAGCATTTATACTTTGTGGAGTTTTCTTATAATAATAGGATTTAGAGTTTTATTGGTATGGTTCCCTTTCAGAACTATTTTGTAGAGAGTGCGGGACACCACACGGTTGGGAGAGGTTTGAGGATAGATTATCTCTTGGGCAAGATTTATTATAGAAAATGTAACATCATATTGTTTCGATCGAGACGAGATAATTCAGAGGCACAACATAGATATAAGAAATATGCATAACAGAGAGGAGCATTGACAGAGGAGGTTTACACGAAGGTGTTTCTTTATGTCAAATCGCATAAGATCACTATCCACTATGGAAAAGGATCTACGTACCTCCTAGATTCGTGGGTCCATTTAAGATCTTGGAGCAGATTGGTCCCTTATATTATCATGTAGCCTTGTCACCCAACCTATTTCACATCCATGATGTATCTCACATTTCTTTTCTTAGCAGATACATTCCATATCTCTCTCATGTATTTGATTGGACCACATTGCAGAGTGCAAGGGTATGGAAAGGTGACTATGGAGCTCATGTGCATCATAGAGTGCAGGAACTTAGGCCTTTGAGGCCACGAGATTTACCAGGTATGAGTCTAGTGGTATAGGTATGATGAGACTGCAGCCACATGGGAGGATACTACTTTATTATAGGTGCAATTTCTACACCTAAATCAATGAATTATAGGAGGAATTCGAGTCTAAGGGTAGGGGATGTATTTCCCACTCCTCTTCGACACTATTTTCATTATGATGATATTAGTCTTGGATTGATATTTAGACATTTTCTTTATTATAGCTTAATTAGTCGATGATAGACTATGCATATATTTGGACTATTGACATGTTCGATTTATATTTTGATTATGATGTACTAGATGAAAATGGTGGAAAAATATATATGTTGATTTGCAATGTTCTTATTTTTATACTAATATGTCATATTCTTGATGCATATCATGTGTTGGATATTTTGAGTAGAATTATGATTTTATGGCTGTTAAAATCGAATTAAATTATATGAAGATAGATTATTATGACGATTATTTAGTTCTATATGTATATTATTCTCAAATTTGTTGATATGGCCACAAGGCTAGAGAGGTATTTCTATTTGTGTTGTAGGAACATTTTATCACATACATCTAAAGGGCATACGGGACCAACCATGGAAAGATTTTGAGTGTTATGCAACATGACTAAAATTTGACAACTTTTAATTGCATACTTTTTTTTTGGAGGTTACCATGGGGGTAACATCGTTTATGTAGCCATGGGTGTAATGTGTTTCCTTTCTTTTAATATTTTTGTTAATTTTTTGTGCATGTATTTAATTATTTGGCTAAATATTGTTACTTTATTAACACTTGCTAATGTATCTTTATTAACTAGTTTAGCTTAAATTTGAATTAAAAGGAAGCTATGCCATGTGGGAAATAACTTGGGTGGATGATCCTTGTTTGTTGAATGAGGTAAGTGCAATTAAATCTATTTAGGTGGTGTTTACTCCACCATGCATCCAAAATAAGAATTTATCCTTGTTGGCCACTTTTAGAGACTTTAGGGACAAGTTAACCTTGTCCCTCACATCTCAAACTCTACTTCTAACCCTACTTATGAAGTATGGGACATATTTTGACCATTTTAATTTTTTTACTGTAAAAAGGGTAAATAATTACAGTTGTTACTTACAATGTTTAAGTTTTCCCTTCTTAAGCATGGTGTGAAAGTTGGAATGTCATGTGGGCATGTCATAAGTATTACATGTGCATTTAATTAATTTGGGATTGGAGTTTGACTTGTCTATTGGATTAGAGGGATGATGAAGTGGCATCCTACATGGACCCACATCATCATCCTCACATCCCTTTTCTATTTATTTGATGATTTTGATGGATTTTGAGTTACTTGCGTTATTTCCTTCTCTTGCACTTTTGAAAATTGGTCTTGGATTTCATTCTTGGATTTTTGCTTTTGGATTTGCATCTTGGATTGAGCTTGGGTGAATGATTAAAAATCATGTTGAGAAAAGGAATTGGAAACATTATGGAGAGGTAGGATCTCCTCTTGTTTTTGGTATTAATGTATTTTGATGTAGAAATTGTGTTGGTTTGAGTATTATACGAGTGTTATGGATATGTTGATTGTAAATGGGTAGCCTTGCCTTAAGTTGGGTGTGGGAGATGGATTTATGGGACAATTAGGGATGGAAAAGGGAGATGTGTGGCATGCATTTTGGATGGAGTGTGACTTTGATTTCCACCTATGGAGAGTGAAAAGGATTAGATGGATATATTTTACATACTTGCAAGTGTAGAAATAAGAATTTGATCATATTTTGAGTTTTGCACATGGAGGCTTTTGGGTGGAACTCCTACTTCACCTGGGAGAAAAAAGGAGGTGGTGTCAATATTCCATTGTCCCTTATTTGATTTTTATACTCAATCCTTTGTGTTTGTTTGGGAAGTTTTTATTTTCTTGAATGGATTATTTGAGTTTGCTATTTGATCGTGTATTTTTGGAATTTTTTTGTGGAAGCCTCTTGTAAAATTTATCATATGTTTCATAATACCCAATATTGTTCTTTGGTTGTGGCTTGGGACCAAAAATAAGATGGATTATCCTCTTATTGGATTATAGTTTCGGTGGAGAGTGTCGCCTATACCCATTTATTCGTATGGTGATTCAAATTTTGAAGAGTCAAAGGATGCAAGTTGAAAGCTATGAATTTGTGAGATGAATTAGAAATAAGACTTCTATTTGGACCTTGTTGGAAGAATTTTTCATGTTGTAAAATTTATTATCATTCCCACTTACATTTGTATATTGTAATTGTAGTGCACACATTTTCTAGCTTCGATTATCTCGCTAACTCTATACTCATTTTGATGATTTGACATGGATTATGGCACATTTGGATATTATGTTATGATATTTGATCATTCATGGACATGTATGATGTTTTGGGTACATAGCACCAATTTAGCCTTGATTAGTATGTTAGTTCATTTCAGTAGATGTTTTGGATACTAACATGTTATGACGTTATTGATCTTATTGGATATATGATGGACACATGGTTTTGTCGCACATCTTGATGTTATGGATTATTTGGTTAATTGATGTGATCATATGATAGCATGGATATATTTCATTATATGTTACTAGAATGACTAACACATGATGGATTTATGTAGAATTGTGTACGTTACTCCATTATTATTCCTTGTTGATGAAGTGTTGCCATAGTTAGCATGTTTATATTTTGATTGGTTTATAGAGTAGTCAATTTATAATTTTATTAGACATGTTCTTTTAATGTTTGTAATTAGTGTGCAGATTATAGGGTACGTGAGAACATGGGTTTTAGGATGGCTACTCTAGTGTGCACAAGTGGCCCACATGGCTGAGTCTTAGCCATGTTATTTGTATGAATCCTTAGTGTTTGCATGTATTGTTTGGGCACCATGAGTGACCCTTAGATAATAATGTTATATATTTTGTAAAATTTAATTGTGCTTAGGTTTTTAATTATTGTTAGGAAATAGGTTGAGTGACCTAATGATCCCCAATTGTATTTATGATGTGTTTTTCTTAGTTTTTATTAATTAATAAAGACTTGGGTAACATAATAACCCTTGATTGGGGCCCATATCCTCATCAAATGTGTCAAAAAATTCCAAACCCGAAATTGGGTTATTTCTCACTTTTAGAGACACCTTTTCGTTTTGGGGTTTTCCTATCATGAAAATGAGTCCTTGGATCCTACCTATTAGGTAGGGAGCTCCATTTAAGGGCTAAATGGGAGTTTTCCTCCCATTTGAACCATCTCTTGTCACCATTCATGTAATAATGGTTAGGGGTTGTGTATTTTGAAACGTTGCGTGTGTTTGTTTTACTTTATTTCTGGCTAATTTTTGGGAGTAATGTTAAAATGAGGCTTTATATTTTCTTCCTTTTGATTTTGGAATCTTTGTTTGGAAGGAAGAGAGAGGTGACACATGTCACCCCTCATTTGTGAGGAAAATTACTTAGTTTTCTTCAAATAATCCTTCACGTGGGAGAAAGGGGACTTTTGCTTGTCATTTGTGCTTGGAATGCTTTGTGAGTTAGAGCACTTGCTTTGGAAGAATATTTAGAGAAGCTTAGAGATTGGAAATATTTTTGAGGTAAGATATTTCATCCTTCTTTGTTATTTTGGATGTTAAAATTTAGTTGCATCTTGTTGTAAATATGGTTTTGTTTTATATGTGGTGCATGTTTGCTTGGTTGTTTCTTTTATTTTTCTCCATCCATCTTATGGTTTGATGGATTTAAGAGTTTTGTGTACGGGAAGAGGGAGGGATTTTCACTCTTTAACGTCATGGCTTGATGGGTAAGCCATGTTGGTTTCTTTTATCTCCTCATATGGTTTGAAGTAGGAAAATCGACTCATATGGTTTCAACCCCTTCCTCATCCTTCGGAGGAAACCAAATGGGTTTGAAAATCCTCCCAATGAGGAATTTAGGTGAATGGGAGGAATAATAGGTGATTATTATGGAGGGATATGAAGGATTTTTAATATTTTGTAAGCGTGCATCATATGGTTGGACCAAACTCTATGGCACTTTTGGATGTCCCATCCACTCTTCCCTTGTTGACAATGAATTTGGTGTTATCCTCTTTATTTTTGGTTGTCAATTATTTGTGCTTTTATGGTGCATGAATTTGGTCTTGTATGTGATGTGCTTATTATTATCACTCCATTTTCTTGTGAACATTTGTGGTAAGCTAGGAAAATCTTCCATGGGATTTTGGGAGGCTATAATTTCTTCCATCCTTCGTAAATTCATGTAATGATTCTTATAGGTTGGTTGATGAATGAAGACTTTCTCTTTGTAGTGACCACTTCCTTCTACGCGTTTTGATATTAATCCTGATATTGCCGACTATATTATGGACATTATTATAATTTTGATTTGGTATAGTGTTACATGTCGATCATAGATTATTGTTGACTCGATTCATATATGATGCATGTTGATTTCTATATACATTTTATATATTGAGGATGATATACTATCTGACATGGTTATATTTATGGATGTTGTTTGGACATGTGATATTTAGATATACTGAGTAGACCTAGAAAGTGGAATTAATTTGATGATCATATAGTTGTTGATAAAATTGTAAATGATATTGTTGGTTTCCTTGATGTTGTTGTGATTAATCTATATATTGATGATTTTGAAAGTATATTTATATTTATTTGGATGTTTTGATCGGCCATGAGGTCAAGGAGGTATTTTGTTTTACAGATTAAAATATCACAACAAACATCGGGGATTGGAGACTAACCACATTAGAATTCTATATGAATTCAACAAGTTCACCATGACAACTTTTATTGTTCGTGTGTGTGTGTTCTATTGTTGTTAGGGATTCTCATGTGTGGGACTCTAACTTCCATTAAAAAAACCCACTTGAGACCCAAGAACAATCTAGGATTAGTTACAAAAATTATGGAATAATTTTTTTATTAAAAGAATCTACAACCATGTTACAAGATAACAGATTATCACTAAAAATTTCTAGAACAATTCTAATCTACTAGAATATACTTTTATTTTATTAATAATTATTAGAGGTGATAAGGTTCAAAATTTATGGTTAGAAGTTTTAATGGTTCAGAGGGAAATTACTCACCATACCTACTCTTTAACAGCTCAACATTCCAACCTGATTTTTCTCATACTTAATGCATTAAAAATTCTCCTAAATCATTTCCATTGGATTTGAAATTTACTCTCCTTTCCATTGATCTAAAGAAGTCCTCGTAACACCTCATATTTTTCAAGTTATGAGAGAAAAAAATTCACCCAAAGGGTGGATTGTTCACCCAAGGGCGGAGAATTTTAGATCATTTCCTGCATGGGGCAAAAATTGACTTTGTGCTCGCACGCTCGCGGGTGCAGTAGGGGACACGTGGTATCACCTAAGCCAACATGGGGAAAGTGGGGTGGTAAGGAGTAAATTGACTTAATGCTCCAAAGAGCTAAGAGGGTACAGAGACCTGCGCGCTCCACCATCACCTTACGATACACGTGGCAGCACTGAATGGTGAGGGCCGGTGGAACAATGGGGAAAACTTGGAAAATTTTCCAAAAAAATTTTGAGACACAAAAGACAAGAAGGGACCCGTTCCTCCGCCGATGCCTCATGATTCCATGTGGCATCACCTGATTGGTTTTGGGCTGGTAGGGGAAATTTAAAAAATTTTCCCAAAATTTTATGAAAGGGCTAAGTAAAAGAAAGGATCCGCCCCTCAGCTGACACCTCATGGTGCCACGTGGCAGCCTCTGATTGGATCCGGGTTGGCGGAGAGGTGGGGAAAATTTTCCCAAAAATTTCCCAAGCTCTAAGGGAAAAATTCGGGCCACAGCCCGCTAAGGATTTTTTTCCAAAATTTTACGCCAAGGAAGAAAAACATCGAGGGCTATAACTTTTGATAGAGAGCTCATTTTTTGGAAAATGAGGACTTTCTAAAAGCTCTAAATTCCTCTTTTCACAATAAGCTTTGGAATTTGATTCTAATAAATTTTAAAGGGTAATTTTTGAGAAAATGTCTTTTTGTCAATTAGAAAGTGAATCGGGATTTTTAACTTATCAATTTTGTTCAAAATTTTCATTAATTATTTTTCCATTTGCCAAACAAGGGCATGGAGGATTTTACTTGGAAGATTTTAGAATATATTTCAATGGTTAAATTTTTTAATTGAAGGTCAATTCAAATTTCCCAAATTTAATAGCAAAAATGACTCGAGAAATTGTTGGAGCCCTATTTTGAAAGGTTCTATGAAAATTTCTTAAGTATTATAGTTTATGTGGGATCATTTTTATATTTCTTAGCTTGTATTAATGTTTGAATGTCTTTCCTAGTCTACAAGGTCATTCTCATACATTTTCTCGATAATTATTTTCTAGTTTGAAAATGTCTAACGAGATCTTATTCGAAAGGATCTATTTTCCATTTTATTCTTCCAAGTATTAGGATACAATCCAATTCTAATCTAATACATTTATTTGATTGAAATCAAACTACTCAAAACTAAATGTAATTCTAATTTCTAATTTTACATTTAAAAAGAAAGAGCTCATGTGTTTTCCTCACACGCATTTCTTCCTTTCAAACACAGATTTAAAATACATTTAAATCATTAGATTCAATACCACAATGGAATTTGAGAAAGGTAATACAATCCTTTATTGGTTCCCAAAAGACAACTTACACTTATTTCTTTCATTCTTAAAATTCATCATATAGAATACAATTATTTCTTTCAAAATAACATAACTAGAGTATATATTTTTCACATTTCAATCTTACAAATTTCGTATTCAAGACAAAATATTTCCATTACAAAACATATAAAAGTTCATCCACTTCAAGTGGGAAGGTTACATCCAAATTTATCTCAAAAAGGGACTGGCGACTATTTTATTTCATTTTTCTTTGCTTAAATAGCAACATGTAGATTTATCATTCTTCCAATTCTGATCACAACAGGGTAGTAGGGAAAGGAAATGCTCTCCACCCAACCAAGACATCAAAACAACAGTTTCCACAAACACACATGTAAATTTTACATTCAAAACATATTACAAAACAAAACCGTGAGTTCACCACCACAGAACGGAACTTTTGTCCCAACACTCGTTCCCAAAGTGCAAAGAGAAAGAAACTGCATGCTCTGTTGCCTCCCAAGATCATCGGCCAAATCCCACATGAGAAAAACCCCCATTTTATATATATATATAATATATTTTTATCCCAAGTGTCCCAAAACTTTCAAAACCTTTATGTCGAGTTGTTCCTCACATTTCTTATGTATCCTGAAACACTCAAAATTCCCACTCGATAAGAGTAAAAATTTCAAAATTTTGATGTCTCAAATGTCCCAAAATTAAAAAATGTGTTTTGAGCTTTCCAATTTTGTCCCAACTCCCAAGTGTGCACTCGCCTCGTGCTTGAGCTCCTTGTCCCCAATCGAAAAATGCAAAAGTTTTGTTTTCCCAAAACTTTCAGTGAAGAACCCAAAACCCGAACCGCGTACTCGCAACTTTTGTCTCAAATGTCCCAAAGTCCAAGCGGGCCCCTTTTTCCAAATGTTGTTTCCATTTTCGAAAAATTTGGCGAATCACCCGAACCGCGTACTCCGCGCATTTTCGTCCCAATCGTTCCAAAAAGCATTTGTGCATCCTCTCCCTGTTTCACCCGAATCGGCCGAGCCGCGTGTTTCGCGCATTCGCGTCTCACATGTCCCAAGCGTACCAAGTGTCATTCACACTTAGTTTTTCCCGCTCACTCCGAGTATGATGCTATTCAAATTGGTGGTTGTGTATTCAATGCGCATTAAATTCATTCCTCTCTCCAAACGGCTATATAACGAGCATTTCCCCTTTGCATTTTTCGCATTGCTTCCATGCTATCTTTGCTCGAACCCTTGCAATTTGAAAACCTGCGCAAATATCCCCTCCCTTTGCAAATTCCTTCCCGAGTCTAGGTTGCAGCTCCGAGACTATCAATATGAAGATCAAGTTTCAGGGACAGGAGCAAATTTCTCCGCTTGAGTCTGCTGTATTGTTAGCAATATTGGGGACAATGGCTCGTCATCTCGACTTCGGCGATTTTTGGGCAAGAATGGCGGATCTGAAACCCTACACCAATAGCAAAAATGATTCATGATAGCGGTTTGGCTTTTGCGGTGGTTTCCCAATCTCGATGTACGGTGTCGCGTCTTTGTGCTTTCATGCGGAGCTCACTTGACCCGCTTGAGTAAATTGACAAATGTACATGGGAACTCATTGCCAGCTGGCCTTGCCGCCATTGGCGCTGCTCTGAGGATTCCGGAGTTGGACAATGCTATAGTCATCTCCCGGGATCAAGCACAGACCCTATTCGATCAAGACAGTGACAAATATAAGGCGCGAGTGGCGAAGTCTTGGTTGAAGAACCCTAAGAAAGGTGCTTCTCGCCTAACCAAAACCCTCTTACGAGCAGATTTCAATGAGGAATTGTCAGACTTCATAATCCTGCTGGCTCGGGTTATGGGTTTGCCCTCCACCAATGAGTTTCATTTCTGGATGTGCCCGCTCATCAGCATGGTGTGCGAGGAACACAAAACATCAACTGGGCCAGAGATCATCAGTATGAATTTGGCGGAGCAGCTATCCAACGTTCAACAAACAAAGAAGTTCTATATGACTTCATACCTGATGTATACCCTAGCAACATCAAGGCAGTGGTTTGGTTTCTCCTATAGATGCACACAAAGATGATCCGAGTGTATGCCTATTGCCCATGATTCACCACAGAGACCAGCAATCGGAATTTGGAAGGGTCATGATGCTTTCACCATGTATGCGTGGTCGATTGCTCGAAGGTGATCTTCTTTAGAAGGTTTTCGAGATGAAGCCATGAACACGATATCGCGATATGGAGCCTATTTCATCCAATTCGGGAAATTTTCCTATATCGAAGCTTCTTTGGCTATGAAAGCACTCCTCTACGGCTTCCCATGTTACTGCATGATAAAATGGCCTTGATAGAAATATGCGAGCAACTAGACAAGTTGCCTGAGAACTTGCGAGAGACAAGAAGATTTCTGGCTTGCACTTTCCCATCTCTCTGAGGAAACTACACATGCAAAATAGCTCTGGATGCTCGAACATAGAAAGAGCCTGGTCCCTATCCTTTGTTCATTTCTTGAAGCCAAGAACTGCTTTGACTTGAAGAAGTTTATTGAAACAGAACATCAAGATAATCTACCATCATAGGGCGGATCTGAGAAGACTACTCTTTGGGCTGGCCGTGCGAGATGATTTTGAAGCCGGGGAGAAGGCATTGTGGCGGGTTCTCCTGCAGATTGATTCAAGAACTCGGTGCATGCCAAGTTCTGAAGGTCTCGGGATGACAATTCTGACCTATACTCGTATGAGTATGAAAATGTGATTAAGCACACCCCTCTGGAGGACCTTGATTGGAGCGGGAAAGAGAGGGATGATCGGTGAGATTCTTGCTCCGAGTCTTAGTCGGGACTAAGGTGCAGTTCGATAAGAAGATCCGAGAATTCAAGAGGCACTCGGGAGAATCCTCCTCCAAGGATGATTCGACACCAATAAGAGAGGCATCGGTTCCAGTGCAGAAACACTAATGCAAACCCTCTGCCTCATCAACACAGGACCTCTGAATCTACTCCCTCTTCATCTACCCGGGTATATAAGAAGAAACTCAAAGAGGTAAAGAAGGAGCTGCAGAGAATGACCCTCCAGAAAGCGGGAGAGTTGCCTATAGGGCCGAGAGAACATCATTGTTCTCGGTGAAAGTGAAGAAAGTGAGATGCCAACTCCTGCAAATGTTCACGAAGATCCAGGCGAGATAAGGACAAGGAGGTCGAGAGCCTTTGAACTTCCGGTGCTGCTTGATTCTTCTACCGCTATTGCCTCCAGTGCTCTACTCACATCTCAGCTTGAGTCAACAGCTGCGCAGACCCTGAGTGTCATGAGCTCCCTGTCTCTTGGTCCCCTTGCTTCTCCTGCAGATTCTTCTTCCTCTTTTGCTTGGTCTGACCTTTGGTTGACAAAAGGAAGAAAAATCCTCCTCTCAAAGCTTGGGACCAAATTTCGATGCTGTTGCAGCCTTGTTGGGCACCACTCCTTCTCGTGCCAAGAAAGCCAGAACCACTTCCAGAATAGTGTCTGATGCCCAAGGTCAACAATTCTTGGAGATTGCTAAGCCTACAGTAGACAAATCAGAATCAGACTTGCTGGCATCTGACTTGGAGCTTTCAAGAATCCCTATGGGAGAGTCTACTCTGAAGGTGAAATTCACAACCTCCGAAACTTGATCCACAAGAGTCATTGGAAGGGTAGAGAAAGGGCAACAAACTATTGAACAGTTGGAAGAACAAGCCCAGATTCTCACAGGTTTCATCAAGTCTCTTTTATCTAAGGATAAAGTCTTGGACCCTACCCCATTGACTACTCTTCCACCTCCTGTAATTCTAAGCCAAGATGAAGTGCAAAGTATCAAAGATATGCACAAGTATTACATCTGTGGCGAGCTATTGAAGCCATGGTGGATGACATGCTTGTTGCTGGATTAAACTTCATCGATGAAGCTTTCAAACTCCACGAAAAGGTGAGTAATGTGCAACTGAAGCTCTCCTCCACTATCAATACCATGGATAAAGAACTAAAAATCTGGAGTAGTTGTATAGTAGACCTTCGCCTTATGGGACAGACAGGATGAGAACATCTTCTTGGCGAATAAGATTTTCGATGATCTAAGGACAATCTATCAAAATCCACGGGTCTACGGCGTGGAGTGGAAGATCGAGTTTTGGAGGAAGCTTTGGGAGAAATGAAGAACAGTGGCGAAGGAGAAGCTTTCAAGACAACTTTTTCTTCTTTGCTTTCAGGATATACATTGTCATCTTGGGATGAAAACTCTGGTGTTTCCTGTCCTTGCAAAAAATCAAAGCTCGATTGAGCTTTTGTCAAAGATAATCTATTCAGAAAGCTCCATCTCTAAGGAAAAGATGAAGGAAATTTGTTCTCTTGATACTGCCATTGAAGAAGCAAATAAAGATTATCATACTCACGTCGAGTTTGATAAAGAGATGGAGAAGTGTCTGGGATTTTGGACTCAGTCTGCAGCCAACACGTCAGTTCCACGTGGCAGAGACATAGCTGAGGCATTGAAGAAATTCAGGCAGCGGATTCTGAAGA
Source organism: Taxus wallichiana var. yunnanensis (assembly GCA_018340775.1). NCBI lineage: Eukaryota > Viridiplantae > Streptophyta > Pinopsida > Cupressales > Taxaceae > Taxus > Taxus wallichiana. The sequence goes on along the minus strand of CM031237.1, from coordinate 181,556,707 downwards.
CAGTGGGTCCCTCCCAGTAGCTGGCCACCTGTCTCCTTCTCCTTTCTTTTCTCTTCTTCCCATTCTTTTCGTATTCTTTGTAATTAGTTAAGGTATTGCAATTGGCGATCCTTAACTATTCTTTAATTAAAAGAAACGGTTACGAAGAGTAACTGACTTGTAAGCTATATAATGGCCTTTCCACGCCATTTTGCAGGGAGGAAGAACTTGGATATTTGCTGAAAGTGTAAATAGATCTTAAAGAAATCAATACAAAAGGGCTTTCCATTCTTTGTCTATCTAATTCTTGTTATCTCTGTGTTTTCCTTTAATATTGTGAAGATCATTTTGTTCCTAACTCGTTAGTCTCTCTGATTGCATACTGTTCAGTTTTGCAAATACAGTGATCTTGTATAACCAAGAAGGAACTTTGTGTCCTTGATTAATAAATCTGAAGAAGGTTATTTATGGAACTTTGTGTCTTTAAATTTAATCTCATTCAGCCAACGCAAATGATCTTGTCTTAAATTCTTTGAAGCTTCGCATACATGAAGAATTATTCTGCTATCTATAATTCTGAATGTTGCTTTATTACTGCTCATCTTCTTATTCCCTTTCCTCGATCCTTGTGTAATTGATGATCCTTGTGGAAAACACTTTCGTAATATCCAAGTTTGACCATAAAACAATGTTCTGTACATTTGTAAATAAGTTCGTTTCTGAATAAGGGAACCTCTCCCATTAAAGAGGAGGGACTTCTTGTCCCCTGACTGTTGCTCTTCTAAAAAGTCCTATTTGACGACCAACAGTTTTTGGCGACTCCGCTGGGGAAAATCGCATTCCAGTACTGCAATTTTTCGATCATCCTTTGATCTGGCGACTCCGCGTTTCACTCGAGGGAGAAGGGCCCTTGGTATCGAAGATTCTCAGTTTCAGCTTTTGGAGCAACAGGGTTTTCCTTTCCCTTCAAATAGAAGAACTCGTTCGACGAGCACTCCACCTGTTCAAGATAGAAGTCCTACGGGTGGTATTCCTTCAGAACCTGCTAGTCCCAATCTACGAGCTTTGATCCTAGCTGGTGTTACAGTTCCCCTCCAAGCCGTATTTCCAAGAATGGCGGCACAATTGCCATGGGGTCAACGTGTCGGGCCCCTGGCCCTTACTCAGCCTTTGCATGAGTTACCTAGAGGTAACCGAAAGAACTTCCCCAAATTTAAAGGAGATGGCAAAGTACACCCTGATGAACACATTGCAGCCTTCATAGTTGCATGTGGAGTCTTGGGAGTTGAACATGAAGACGTCTCGGTAAAAATTTATTCGTTGAGGCGTTACGAGATAATCTTTGCTTGATTGGTTCTATCACCTTAGGCTGGTGCCATCACCCGGGAATACAATGAGAACTTCGGTTCGAAAGCCGTTTCAAGCCGGCAGAAGATGTGCATGCCCTGCTTGCCCAAATTTCTCAGATAAAGAAAGATCCATCAGAACCCATGAGAGAATTTGTGGCTCGATTCAACAGACTGATCAACAAAATTCCTGTAAATACTCGACCGGTTGATCAAATTCAAAAATGTTTCTTTCTAAATGCTCAAACGCCCAAAGTCAGTTATGCTCTAAGAAGGGCTAATCTCGGAACGTTAGTTCTGGATCAAGAACTGGCTGTTAGTGTCGAGGATGACTTGATCATGTCAGGGAAGTTGAGAAGAGATCCTCCCAAATCTAAATCTGCTGCTTCTTCCTCTTCCACCTCTGGACCCAATACTGATCCATTAGTCCAGAAACTTGCAAATGATCTAGTAGCTATAAAGAAACAATTGGCTCAGCATGCCCCGTATGCAGATGTTCCAAGAAGAAATTTTCAGCCCAGAAATCGTTTGCCTGCTCCTCACACAAGACTAGCACTTGAAGGACCTCCTGTTAAAGTTCCTGTGAATGCAACCTGTGAAGTTGAAGAGCCAGATGATGATGTGGACGATGAAGCTCGTGAGGAGTTCCTGGAGGAATTTGATGATGAGGCGGAAGAACTTGAGGGATCTCGGGTTAATTTCTTTACCACCGAAGGCACTGATGATGGAGATGACTATGATGAAGTGGTAGCAGATATGAACAGTGAATCATTTGCTGTCATGACTCGAGAACAGACAAGGCAGAAGGAGAAAGTAACACAGCCCATGAAGAAATCTAAGGAGCAGCCGGCAACTATTCCTGTAATTGCCAAAAGAGGATCTCCTATCCCTACCTCATCTGCACCAAAGGTAAGTCCTGTCAATCCTGCTACCAAAATTGCTTCTTCTTTTTCTCCTAAAGTTGATAAGCCTAGAATTCCAAATGATGATGGTCCATCCACCTCTGGATCCTTTGATATTGTTGATCACCTAAAAAGGACCAAGGTCCAAATCTCAGAAGCTGAGTACTACCAAACTCATCCCAAGGCTTTTGCCAAGATGATCCAATTTGTTAATTCCCATTCCAAGACCACCTCTAAAGGCCTTTTGCCCACTCCTCCTTCTGCACCACAGCCTAGTCTGGTAGCTGCTGTCACCTCGCCTGGTGACAAAATCAAGCCTTTTTATGTAACACTTCTTATAGCTGGCCATAGGCTCGATGCTGTCATAGATTCCGAGCCTCGAGATAACGTGATGCCTGCTAAAGTAGCTCATGCTTTAGGCTTGACCCTCACTCGTACTTATGGATCTTGCTACTCCATGGAAAGTAAGGAAGTGCCTTTGGTTGGAAGGATTAAAGATGCACAAGTGGCTTTTGCTGCTTTACCTGAAAAGAAAGTCTTGGCTACCATCCTAGTAGCAGACATTCCTCCTTCTTATGGAATGTTGCTAAGTAGGAACTTCTGTAAAGATGTGGGTGGAGAGATTCAAATGGATTGGTCACATGCACTCATACCTGTCAATGGACACATGAAGAAGCTGCTGCCTGAGAAACAATCTGAGTATATTGTGCAGAAAATGGATGATCCTAAGGCACAAATACTCTATGAGGATATAGGTCATGGTAATTACATGATTCTGTCCCAGATGAAATCCACCCTCAAAGTATCACCCAAAGATCCCAATGGTGTTTGGATTTTAGAATTTGATGGAAGTTGTTCCTCGGCTGGTTCTGGAGCTGGTGTCCTGCTAGTGTCACCTGAAGGCTGCCTACACCCTTTTTCATTTAAGTTGCAGTTCGAAAACACTAACAATACAGCAGAGTATGAGGCTCTCATTCTTGGACTGCAAGTGGCCAAAGAACGAGGTGTAAAAAATCTTCTGGCTCGTGGTGATGCAGAGCTGATTGTGAAGCAAGTCAGAAGCCTTTTTCAGGTAAAAAATGGGAGGCTGAAGCATTACGGAATCAGGTTTGGGATTCAATTGAATTCCTTGATGCTTTCTCCATTGAAGCAATACCTAGAGAAAAGAACAGCAGGGCTGATTCACTGGCTGTCTCAGGATCACTACTGATTCCCCATCCTGAATTCTCTCAGGATAAGTTCACTATTGAAATGGTCCACCGGCCTAGTGTACCTGACAATACCAATAACTGGCAAGTTTTCAACGATGACCAGCATTTGCTTTCCTTCCTGGAACTCAAGGGTAATTTGAACAACTGTATTTTGAGGGAAGTGACAACTTTGCCTCGTGAGAGTGTGTCCTCTGACCATCCTGTCACCCAAGGAGAAGAAACAGATCAGGAAGGGTGCATTAAACTCAAAGGAAACAAGATTCCCAAAGGTTTGGTGAGTTTGGAGGAGTTGTTTGATAAACATGACAGATATGTGAAATCTAAAGCTTCTACTGGACCTCAGCAATCAGCTGAGTATGATAAGATTGATATAGGGAGTTCTACTGACCCCAAGCTAGTAAATATTGGAAAATGTTGCACAACCGACGAGAGGAGAAAAGCAATTGATCTTCTAAGGAGGTATAAGGATGTTCTTGCTTATTCTTATGAAGATCTAAAAGCCTTCAAGCCAAAAGATATGCAGCATTCTATTCCTCTCAAACCAGGAATTAAGCCTTTCAAGCAGAAGCAGAGGCAGTACAATCCAAAAATAGCTGACACCATCTTTCAGGAGATCCAGAAGTTGTTGAAGGCTAAAATTATTTTTCCCATTCACCATTCGACATGGATCGCAAATATAGTGCCTGTTAGGAAGAAAAATGGTGAGATCCGCATCTGTGTTGATTTCAGGAACCTGAATCAGGCTTCTCTGAAAGATAACTACCCTTTGCCTATGATGGATCAAATATTGCAAGCAGTAACAGGATCTGAAATGTTATCTATGCTTGATGGATTCTCGGGATACAATCAGGTAGAGGTTGATACTGCAGATCAACACAAGACAGCCTTCACCACTCCTTGGGGTACCTTTGCCTACAAGAGAATGCCTTTTGGGCTGATTAATGCTGGTGCCACTTTCCAGAGAGCTATGGATCTGGCTTTTGGAAGCTTGAAAGGGAAATGTATTGTCATATACCTTGATGACCTGACAGTGTTTTCAAAGACAAGAGCGGATCACTTCGACCACCTGGAAACAGTTCTGCTGAGATGCCGAGAGCATGGGATTTCTTTAAATCCTAAAAAATCTATCTTCTGTGTTACAGAAGGAAAACTATTAGGGCACATCGTCTCCAAGGATGGTATTAAGATTGATCCTGAATGAGTTCAAGCCATCCAGCAAATTCCTCTCCCAACCAGTAAAAAAGGCGTGCATTCCTTCTTCGGTAAGATCAATTTTTAAGAAGATTCATCCCTGATTTTGCTGAATTAACTTTGAATATTTCTCAGATGATGAAAGGGAAGCAAACATTTGGTTGGTCTTCTGAAGGAAAGGAATCCTTTGAGGGTATCAAGAAAGCTATTGCTAAAACTCCAGTTTTGGCCTGTCCTGATTTCAGCAAAGATTTCATCATCTATTGCTATCTTCTGAGATAATACCACAGCTCTTTGTCTTAACCCAAGACTACGATAAACATGAGCTACCAATTGCCTTCATGAGCTATATCCTGAAGAATCATGAGCTAAAATACACCATGATGGAGAAGCATGCTTTTGCAGTAGTCAAGGCTGTCAAGCAGTTCCGTTTCTATATCCTCAACTCTCACTCTATGGTGCTGGTTCCAGATACAACTGTTAAGTCAATTCTTACACAAGAATTTGGGTCCAAGAGAGGAAACTGGGTGGCTAAAGTCCAGGAGTATGACATTGATATCAAACCGACCAAGCTGGTTCGTGGAAAAGGTCTTTGTGAGCTCATTGCTGAAGGAGCCAAACATGAGTTGCTGGAGGAGAAAGCTGACATTCCTACTGTTCTATTCCTTAGTTCAGTCGATGAATGGTATTCTGACATCACCCATTTTCTCACCTATGGGGAATGCCCCTCTCATTTAACTACCAGGAAAAGAGAGACATTAAATTGAGATCAGCGCAATATGTACTGTGGGAAAATGCCTTGTTCAAGCGTGGTTTAGATGGGAGATTTCTGAAGTGTGTGGACAAGGAACAACAGAGAAAGTTGCTCTCAGCTTTTCATGATCAGACATGTGGAGGGCACTATTCATCAACAGTCACAGCTCACAAGATACTCCGGGGAGGATATTACTGGCCTTCCTTGTTCAGAGATGCATCCAAGTGGGTGGATAAATGCGAGGCTTGTCAGACCTTTGTGGGAAGACCTAAATTGGCCTCTTTGCCTCTCAAGCCAGTTGTGATTGAGGAACCATTTCAACAGTGGGGTCTGGACTTCATTGGTGCACTCAACCCTGTTTCTAGTGCTGGTCACACTCATGTGCTAACCGCCACTGACTACTTCACCAAATGGGTGGAAGCTATTCCAGTCAAGAGCACTACTTCTGAAGTGGTATGCAACTTCATCAAAGAGAACATCTTGGTAAGGTATGGTGTACCTAACAAGATTGTAACAGAATAATGCTTCGAACTTCTCCTCAACTGAGATAATGGATTTCTGCTACGGGTATGGCATCTCTCTGGCTCATTCTTCAGATTATTATCCCCAGGGAAATGGACAAGCAGAATCCACCAACAAAAATCTGGTGACTATCATAAGGAAGTTGGTCAATGAGTCTCAGCGAAACTGGCATAAGAAGCTTTATGATGCTCTTTGGGCAGACAGGATCACACCTAAAAGAGCCATTGGAATGTCTCCTTTTCAAGTGGTGTATGGAGTAGAAGCTCAATTGCCAGTGACAGTGGAACTGCCAGCCTTGCACCTGATGAAGGCCATTGAGGATACTAGTTTCAGTGATGCTCTGGATAAAAGAATCATGTACCTGCACAAACTGAACGAGGACAGATTGGAGGTTGCTGATAGGATATCTGCTCACCAGCAGAAGGTAAAGGTTCTATTTGACAAGAAAGCTAGGTTCGAGAGTTCCAGTTGGAGATACCATCTTTGTTATGGGACAAAAGACATGAACCTCGTGGCAGCCATGGAAAATTTGATTCCCTGTGGCTCGGACCTTTCAAGATAAGACACTTTGCTGGTAAGAACTCTTTCTATCTTGATTACATGGATGGTTCTCCCCTCCCACTTCCTTATAGTGGGTAGTATTTGAAGTTGTTCAAGTCATAGGTGACTAGGGAGTCCCTTTGTATATTCTGTACAGTGTTTTTGCTTTTCTACTTTTGGTGTGTTTTCCTTCTGTTGTTGTGTGTGTTGCCCTCTGTATTGGTTTGTTTTTGACTCCTTTGCCCAATGGATAAGGCACTGGTATGCTTCACCGAGTTTGTCTAAGTTCTTGCCTTGTCTCATTCCGAGAATTTATACCAAGTCATCCCCAGAAGGAGCCAGCTGTTGTCCACTCAAAATTCCCCGCTCTGATAAGAGTAAAAATTTCAAAATTTTGAGTTTAAGTGTTTTTCTCTGAAGTGCCTAAGTCGTGAAATTGAAAAAATCTATGTTTTGGGTCATTTTGTGTGATTTTCGGGCCTGTCGGAACTTTTTGTCCCAACTGTCCCAAGTACGAAAGTGCACTCTGTTCCCCGATCGGCCGAAATCCCCGAAGCTGTCCCATTTTCGGGCCCGTCGGAAAATTTTGTCCCAAGTGTCCCAAAACTTATTGTGCGAGTTGTTCCAATTTCGGCCGAAACACCCGAACCGCGTACTACGCACTTTCATGTCTCAAATGTCCCAAAGTTAAAAAGTGCGAGCTTTCCAATTTTCGGCCGAAACTCCCGTGTCGCGTACTTCAGAGCTCCTTGTCCCAAATCGAAAAATGCAAGTTGTTTCAATTTCACCCGAACCGGCCAAACCGCGTACTCCGGACTTTTTGTCCCGAATGTCCCAGTCAAGCGGGCCCCTGTTCCATTTTCGGCCGAATCACCGAACCGCGTACTCCAATTTTTAATCCCAATCGTTCCAAAAAGCATTTGTGCATCCTCTCCCTGTTTCACCCGAATCGGCCGAGCCGCGTGTTTCGCGCATTCGCGTCTCACATGTCCCAAGCGTACCAAGTGTCATTCACACTTAGTTTTTCCCGCTCACTCCGAGTATGATGCTATTCAAATTGGTGGTTGTGTATTGATGCGCATTAAATTCATTCCTCTCTCAATGCGGCTATATAACGAGCATTTCCCCTTTGCATTTTTCAGCATTGCTTCCATGCTTATCTTTGCTCGAACCCTTGCAATTTGAAAACCTGCGCAAATATCCCCTCCCTTTGCAAATTCCTTCCCGAGTCTAGGTTGCAGCTCCGAGACTATCAATATGAAGATCAAGTTTCAGGGACAGGAGCAAATTTCTCCGCTTGAGTCTGCATTAGCAATATTGGGGACAATGAAGCTCGTCATCTCGACTTCGGTGATTTTGGGCAAGAATGGCGGATCTGAGCCTACACCAATAGCACAAACGATTCATGATAGCGGTTTGGCTTTTGCGGTGGTTTCCCAATCTCGATGCGGTGTCGCGTCTTTGTGCTTTCATGCGGAGCTCACTTCGACCCCGCTTCGAGCGAATTGACAAATGTACATGGGGAACTCATTGCCAAGCTAGACGCTGCCGCCATTGGCGCTGCTCTGAGGATTCCGGAGTTGGACAATGCTATAGTCGTCTCCCGGGATCAAGCACAGACCCTATTCGATCAAGACAGTGACAAATATAAGGCGCGAGTGGCGAAGTCTTGGTTGAAGAACCCTAAGAAAGGTGCTTCTCGCCTAACCAAAACCCTCTTCCGAGCAGATTTCAATGAGGAATTGTCAGACTTCATAATCCTGCTGGCTCGGGTTATGGGTTTGCCCTCCACCAATGAGTTTCATTTCTGGATGTGCCCGCTCATCAGCATGGTGTGCGAGGGAACACAAAACATCAACTGGGCAGAGATCATCAGTATGAATTTGGCGGAGCAGCTATCCAACGTTCAGCAAACAAAGAAGTTCTATATGACTTCATACCTGATGTATACCCTAGCAGCATCAAGGCAGTGGTTTGGTTTCTCCTATATAGATGCACACAAAGATGATCCAGTGTATGCCTATTGCCCGTAGTTCACCCTGGAGACCAGCAATCGGAATTTCAGAAGGGTCAATGATGCTTTCACCATGTACGTGGTCAGATTGCTCGAAGGTGATACTGCTAGAAGGTTTTCAGATGAAGCCATGAACCTGATATCGCAGTATGGAGCCTATTTCATCCAATTCAGGAAATTTTCCTATATCAGGCTTGCTGGCTATGAAAGCACTCCTCTACGGCTTCCCATGTTCTGCAATGATAAAATGGCCTTGATAGAAATATGCAAGCAACTAGACAAGTTGCACAGAACTTGCAGAGACAAGAAGATTTCTGGCTTGCACTTTCCCATCTCTCTGGAAACTACACATGCAAAACAGCTCTGGATGCTCGGAACATAGAAAGAGCCTGGTCCCTATCCTTTGTTCATTTCTTCAAGCCAGAACCTGCTTTGACTTGAAGAAGTTTATTGAAACAGAGAACATCAAGATAATCTACCATCATAGGGCGGAATCTGAGAAGACTACTTTGGGCTGGTTTGTGCGAGATGATTTTGAAGCCGGGAGAAGGCATTGTGGCGGTTCTCCTGCATTGATTCAAGAACTCGAGTGCATGCCCAAGTTCTGAAGGTCTCCAGGATGACAATTCTGACCTATACTCGTATGAGTATGAAAATGTGATTAAGCACACCCCTCTGGAGGACCTTGGATTGGAACAGGAAAGAGAGGGATGATCTGGCTGAGATTCTTGCTCCAGTCTTAGTCAGGACTAAGGTCTGGTTCAGTAAGAAGATCCGAGAATTCAAGAGGCACTCAGGAGAATCCTCCTCCAGGATGATTCGACACCAATAAGAGAGGCATCGGTTCAGTGCAAAACACTAATGCAAACCCCTCTGCCCTCATCAACACAGGACCTACTAAATCTACTCCCTCTTCATCTACCCGGGTATATAAGAAGAAACTCAAAGAGGTAAAGAAGGAGCTGCAGAGAATGACCCTCCAGAAAGCGAGGCGAGTTGCCTATAGGGCCGAGAGAACATCATTGTTCTCGGTGAAAGTGAAGAAAGTGAGATGCCAACTCTTGCAAATGTTCTGAAGATCCGCGAGATAAGGACAAGGAGGTCGAGCCTTGAACTTCCAGTGCTTCTTGATTCTTCTACCGCTATTTGCCTCCGGTGCTCTACTCACATCTCGGCAGTCAGCAGTGCCTTGAGACCACACAGTGTCATGAGCTCCTGTCTCTTGGTCCCCTTGCTTCTCTGCTATGAGATTCTTCTTCCTCTTTTGCTTGGGTGCAACCTTTGGTTGACAAAAGGAAGAAAAAATCCTCCTCACAAAGCTCGGGACCAAATTTCGATGCTGTTGCAGCCTTGTTGGGCACCACTCCTTCTCGTGCCAAGAAAGCCAGAACCACTTCCAGAATAGTGTCTGATGCCCAAGGTCAGCAATTCTTGGAGATTGCTAAGCCTACAGTAGACAAATCAGAATCAGACTTGCTGGCATCTGACTTGGAGCTTTCAAGAATCCCTATGGGAGAGTCTACTCCTGAAGGTGAAATTCACAACCTCCAGGAAACAGTCACAAGAGTCATTGGAAGGGTAGAGAAAGGGCAGCAAACTATTGAACAGTTGGAAGAACAAGCCCAGATTCTCACAGGTTTCATCAAGTCTCTTTTATCTAAGGATAAAGTCTTGGACCCTACCCCATTGACTACTCTTCCACCTCCTGTAATTCTAAGCCAAGATGAAGTGCAAAGTATCAAAGATATGCACAAGTATTACATGTCTATGGCGAGCTATTGAAGCCATGGTGGATGACATGCTTGTTGCTGGATTAAACTTCATCGATGAAGCTTTCAAACTCCACGAAAAGGTGAGTAATGTGCAACTGAAGCTCTCCTCCACTATCAATACCATGGATAAAGAACTAAAAATCTGGAGCAGTTGTATAGTAGACCTTCGCCTTATGGGACAGACAGATGAGAACATCTTACTGGCGAATAAGATTTTCGATGATGCTAAGGACAATCTATCAAAATCCTGGGTCTACAGCGTGGAGTGGAAGATCAGAGTTTTGGAGGAAGCTTTGGGAGAAATGAAGAACAGCTGGCAGAAGGGAGAAGCTTTCAAGACACTGGCTGTTGCTGCTTTCAAGGATATACATTGTCATCTTGGGATGAAAACTCAGGTGTTTTCCTGTCCTTGCAAAAATCAAAGCTCGGTTCGAGCTTTTGTCAAAGATAATCTATTCAAGGAAAGCTCCATCTCTAAGGAAAAGATGAAGGAAATTTGTTCTCTTGATATCTGCCATTGAAGAAGCAAATAAAGATTATCATACTCACGTCGAGTTTGATAAAGAGATGGAGAAGTGTGCTGGATTTTGGACTCAGTCTGCAGCCAACACGTCAGTTCCACGTGGCAGAGACATAGCTGAGGCATTGAAGAAATTCAGCCAGCGGATTCTGAAGATAGTGGGTCCCTCCCAATGTGGCCCACTGTCTCCTTCTCCTTTCTTTTCTCTTCTTCCCATTCTTTTCGTATTCTTTGTAATTAGTTAAGGTATTGCAATTGGCGATCCTTAACTATTCTTTAATTAAAAGAAACGGTTACGAAGAGTAACTGACTTGTAAGCTATATAATGGCCTTTCCACGCCATTTTGCAAAAGGAGGAAGAACTTGGATATTTGCTGAAAGTGTAAATAGATCTTAAAGAAATCAATACAAAAGGGCTTTCCATTCTTTGTCTATCTAATTCTTGTTATCTCTGTGTTTTCCTTTAATATTGTGAAGATCATTTTGTTCCTAATTCGTTAGTCTCTCTGATTGCATACTGTTCAGTTTTGCAAATACAGTGATCTTGTATAACCAAGAAGGAACTTTGTGTCCTTGATTAATAAATCTGAAGAAGGTTATTTATGGAACTTTGTGTCTTTAAATTTAATCTCATTCAAATTCCAAGCTGCAAATGATCTTGTCTTAAATTCTTTGAAGCTTCTTCATTCCCTTTCCTCGATCACATGAAGAATTATTACTGCTATCTATAATTACGAATGTTGCTTCCATGCTCATCTTCTTATTCCCTTTCCTCGGTACTTGTGTCATCTTCTTATTCCCTTTCCTCGAAATCCTTGTGTAATTGATGATCCTTGTGGAAAACACTTTTGATGAATATCCAAGTTTGACCATAAAACAATAATTATGTAAGAAAAGTGCAATTACAACATTCAACTTGACTTGTAAAAATGCATAAAAAGGTTTAAATTTAAACCTCGAACCATAGGAAAGGTTGGTATGTAAATTTAAGAGGTATGGGACAAGATTAACTTGTCTTGCAAGCCTCCAAAACATCCTCCAAGGAAAATTCGAATTGCCAAGAAGGTGGAGTCTTTCACACTCAAAAGTTAACTTATACATCACTTACAAGGTCACTTACACATTACTTACACATTACTTACACATTCTTACAACTCTTTAAAACATGGCCAAAAACTCTATTAATAACATTCTTATGACATGTTTTAATTAACTAACTTAACAACATGATTACTCACAATATTTACACATCTTCAAATAAATAATGAAAGGGTATGTGCACCACATTTAACACATGCAAAAATTAAACAAAAGGGACCAAAAATAAAATAAATACATAAAATCCCTTGGTCACATTCAAAAGTGATCCCCAGAGGGAATCCCTAATACTAACAAACACACACAAACAAAACTAGGTGCAATGGTGACCTAGTTGAATTCATCTAGAATTCTAATATGGTTGGTCTCCAATCCCCCAATGTTTGTTGTGATATTTTTAACCTGCACAATACAAATACCCCTTCAGCCTCATGCCCATATTAGAAACTTCAAATGAATATAATATAATTTCAAAATCATCAATACATATTTGAATCACAACATCCAGGACAATCAACAATATCATTTACAATATCATCAACAACTATATAATCATCAATTTTAAATTCAATTTTCTTGGTCTACTCATTATATCCAAATATCACATGTTCTAACAACATCCATAAATATATATATAACTATGTCCAAAACATGTGAACATCTATATAAAATGTCTCTAACAATCATCATATATCATATATGAATCGAGTTGACAATAATCCATGATCTAACATCTAACACAATACTAAATCAAAACTATAATAATGTCCATAATATAGTCAATAATATCATGATCAATGTCAAAAGTGTCGAAGGGAAGTGGGCACTACATCCCCTCCTTAGAATTGACTTCCTTCTAGAAGTCACTGGAAAGAGAGATAGAAAAAAATGCAATAGAAAAAGGATCACTCCATTATGGGATTTCTTACTTCAAATAAGTGTGGGTCTACGAACCTAAGTTTTGTCCAATGCAATTCAGAAGAAGAAGGAGATTGTAAGGGATGAGTTCTAAACTTTCGCATGCCAGTTATATGAGCACATAAATCTAGAGACTAAATTTATGCTATCAACCAAGATACAACACTTAACAATATAACACGAAGAGTTCCAAAGAGTATTAAGAGTAACCTCCAAGTAGAGGAATAATAAGGATAATTCCATGAATTTTAGAATGAATACATAGTTTCCCAAGGAATACAACATACTACATTAATAAAAGTTAAGGTTTATACACGTTTAAGCTTTATTTCAAGGTTCATTGTCTGACAACGCTAGCAATAATCAACTATGAAAAAATTTACATGAGGAAAAATTCTACTCAAGGTCCCACAATTTGAGGATCACACAGATGATGTGAATCAACAGGGACACCTAAATCAGCGAAACATTTAAAATCAAGTAACTATTCTAGGAAAGCACTTCTATAACTCGAGAAGGTATAATTAACTTTTCATGGTAATAAAACAAAAGTCAAGGCCATAGGTTTTCCTATAGTCTAATTTTTACAAATTTTTTAAGAATCGAACACACTATACCAACCAAATCTAAATAATTCAACCGTTTAACAAAAAGAATCTAAATAATTCAATATATTAACAAATATATATATATATATATATATATATATATATATATATATATATATCTCCCTAACAAATAACACGGGGTCCAATTACAATCCAAGGGTGCATCGTATCAAAGGTGAATAACATCATCTTGCACTTTCCATCCTAATGGAAAAGGAGCAACAACAATAAGGTGACCCAAGACAATATGAAGAAAAGAAGACTTCCCAAAGTTAGTTTATATCCTTAACATATGTTGCCTTAAAATTACAATAACTTAAGTCTCCAAGGAGAAGACACCACACAAGAAGGTTGCTTCTCAAACAACGAGATAAGTCTCAATACAAAAGGACCACAACTCACATTCGTCAAGATACGGGATGATAAGGTATGATTACCCAAAACTCCAACAAGAAAGGCACATACATATATGAACAAGAAGAACTAAGCAACTAGGACACATTACTATCCACTAGGTATTTCATAATTTCGGTAGGCGACGGAACTACGAGTTCAACTATACATTGCACTCAATACACATAAATCTTACTTATTTTATAACTCAACTAATTAATTCAAAAGTTATAGTTTCATTTTTCTTAGCACATTCCTTTACGATTTTTCTTAATTAAAATATTCCTTTTTTATTCTGATATCACATGTTTGCATTATAAGGATCACCACTAAGGTGGCCATGATATCTTGCCATTCTATATAGGCAGACAAAAAAAATATTTATTCTACTCCTAGGGGAGGTAGATGGACAAATTTTTTCCTTTTTCTGTTCTTCTACATGGTTTTTATTCCTTCTATTAATCTACCAAGGTTAAAGCAAGGACCATTTTCTCTTTCTATGTTCTAGTTTATTTGTTAAGCTTCAAGGCCAAATCTCCTCAATTACAGTTTTATGATGTTTGGGTGAGTCAATTTTTCAATTAAAAAATAATTTAATGAGAAGGAATGGTAAACATATCACTATTATTGTTATGGGAGAGAGAGGTAATTCAACACATCACATTTTTAATTCTAAGGAAACAAGGGACGTTCAACATATTAATTTGGTAAGAACTAGGAAACAATTAACCAACATGGATCACAACAATATTTTGAGATTTTTCCACTAATTAAAAGTATAATAAAATATTCCTAGTGGGTTTCTATAAGTTCTCAAAAGAATTTACGAGGAAGACCCATTAAGGAAGCATAATTACTTTTCTTGATCTACTAGGGTTTAACATTGTTTGTTGTTTCGGTGAAAATATTTTAATCACTTGATAAGACAAAGAAAGTTTTCAAATCTACACCCATATTACCATAGGATACCATTTACCAAGATATAAAATGACAAGGAAATTTTTAGCTATAAGAACACCACATACTCATTAGAAGCGTCAAATATAAGCGAGAAAATCAACCATCTTATTCAACATGGCTTTAGAGCCAAGAGTTAGAGTCTCACAAGAGAATCACATTATAAAATACCACCGAGATTAAATTATCGAGATCTAATTATACTATCATCACCAACGTCATGTTATAAAAGAGTCAAATCATCCCTAAGTGTCTCCACATAATCCAAAATTAATAGATCATAGAGTATTATTCATAGTAACAAAAAAAAGTTAAGGAAAGGGTAGACTTATTTATAGGTCAAGAGGGAAAAAATCCACACTTAATTTACACAAAATAATCGAATGGGATTAAATCTAACCATAATTACCAAGATGCATACAATTCTCAAGTCACTACTTAATATAATGAAAGGAGGAACTATTGATAAAACTAGCATGCCATCGAAGAGAAGCCACTACCAAACAAATACGTTTCCACTAACATCCACAGCTAGCCAAAAGCAAACCGATCCCAAAATAATTCATCAACCCACAATTAAACACCTCTACTCCGACGAGGTCCAAGCTCTTATCGGATTGTAAGAGAATCACCACCACCACTAACAAAGCTGCCAAATAGAACACACAACACTACGAACTCTCTTCCCAACAAGGTCAAGTAATTAAAAGATCACTCTAAGATCCTAGATACACTCAAGGTTCCATGCATCTAAAACCAAGGAATAACTTTAATCACCTAAGAGGACATTCAAGACCCCTAGGGTGTACCCCATCCAAATTTTTTTATGAATACAAGTAGCATAGAACTAGCTCATCATCATGCAAGAAGAAATCCATGTGACGTTTAGCTAAGAAGCCAACAACATAACGAGCTCCAAGTAACCAATCAAACTAAATTCCACAAAATATCACCAATTGAGGAAAGTGGCTAAGTAGCCGTATTGCAAATTCTAAAAAAATCTCACAAAAATATAAATAACTAGAAGAGCCTTAGAGCTTCTCAATCCAATCATAAAATAAGATGCTAGTCCTTGATAAAATGACACAAGTTTATGAATGTAAAATACAAAATGTTAAAACCACATTCACTTCACAGCCCTTCATGGTCTCCAATAGGGGTAATTTCCTAACTATTGATGGAAGGAAGCTCTAGGTATCTTCTAATTAACTCTTCCCGACCCCAGGACACAACCACTATTGTCCAACGACAAGATTCACACCATATAATTTATCATTCCAAAAACTCCAAGAAGGAAGGGTCTCAACAAAGGGCTTAACACATCATACAATTAAATCAATTTTTAAGACTTGTAAAAACACATTTTCAAAGGAAACCAAATTTCCACCGCACTTTAGAAGTTCACAAAAATCAATGTAATTTGACATTCCTAGTTACCCATGTTTAGAAAAAATGTGAATGAGCAAGTACAACAATTCACACAATTTATTATTTTATTATTATTTTAATTTTGGTAGTTCAAATGAACAAAGTAATGTAATATTTGTTCATACGCATTTATTTTTCAATTTTCAAACAAGTTTGTTTTCTTACATTCAAAAGTGTGATAGGTTTACGAGTTCATGTCTCAAGTTTTATAGTGTGCCCAAGAGTCAAAACTTTGAACCCACGGCTCTGATACCAAGTGTAACTCCCGCTAAAAAAACCCACTTGAGACCCAAGAACAACCTAGGATTAGTTAGGAAAATTATGGAATAAATTTTTTAATTAAAAGAATCTACAACCATGTTACAAGACAACAATTATCACTAATAGGTTCTAGAACAATTCTAATCTACTAGAATATAATTTTATTTTATTAATAATTATTAGAGGTCATAAGGTCCAAAATTTAGGGTTAGAAGTTTCAATGGTTCGGAGGCGCTTACTCACCATACCCACTCTTTAACGGGCTCAATGTTCCAACCTGATTTTTCTCATACTTAACACATTAGAAATTTTCCTAAATCATTCGATTGGATAGGAAATTTCCTCACCTTTGCATTGATATAAATAAGTCCTCGTAAATCTTCATATTTTTCAAGTTATAGGCGTGGGCCTTAGGGTGAAATTTTTCCTCTAAGAGCGGGCTGCGGGCCCAAGAAAGAAAATTCACCCAAAGGGTGGGTTGGTCGGCCGCGGGAGGCTGTTGGATCATTTCCCATGCGGGGTGAAAAAAATGAATTTTTACCCATGCACCCGTGGTTCTATAGGGGACACATGGCATCACCTAAGCCAATATAGGGAAAGTGGTGTGGCGGGAGTAAATTGACTTAATGCCCTGAAGGGCTAAGAAGGTACAGTGACCCGCGCCTCCACCGACACCTTGCGATGCCACATGGCAGCCCCTAATTGGCCGTGGGTCGATGGAATAGTGGGAAAAAATTGGAAAATTTTGCAAAGAAATTCTAAGACACAAAAGACAAGAAGGGACCCATTCCACACCGATGCCTTGTGACGTGACGTGGCATCACCGATTGATTGTGGGTTTAGTAGGAAAGTTTGCAAAAATTTCCAAAATTTTCTCGAAAGTGCTATGTAAAAGAAAGGATCCACCCTCTGCTGATAGCTCATGGTGCCACGTGGCATCCTCTGTTTGGCTATGGGTTCGTGGGGAAAATTTTGAAAATTTTCACAAAAATTTTCCCAAGCTCTAAGGGAAAAATTCGGGCCGCGGGCCCGCCAAGGTAATGTTTCCCAAAATTTTACGCCAAGGAAGAAAAACTTCAGATGGCCATAAATTTTGATAGCAGACTCATTTTTGGGAAAATGAGGAATTTATGGAAAGCTCTCGATGTCCCCTTTTCACATAAACCTTAGGAATTTGATTTTGATAAATTTTAAATGGTCACTTTTGAGAAAACATCTTTCTGTCACTTAGAAACTAAACTGGTATTTTTAACTTATCAAATTTGTTCAAATTTGTCATTAATTCTTTTTCCTCTTGCTAAACGGACATGGACCATTTTACTTGGAAGATTTTAGAATAGATTTCAAGGGTTAAATTGTTTGATTGAAGATCAATTCGAATTTCCCCAATTGAACAGAAAAAAGGATTGAGAATTTTTTTGAGCCCGATTTTAAAAGGTTCTATGAAAATTTATTAAGTATTATAGATTGTGTGGAATCGTTTTGATATTTCTTATCTTGTATTAATGTTTCAAATGTTTTCCTAGTCTACAAGGTCATTCTCGTACATTTTTTTATAATTATTGCCTAGTTTGAAAGTGTCTAACATAGATCTAATTTAAAAGGATCTATTTTCCATTTTCTTCTTCCAAGTCTTAGGATACGTTCCAATTCCAATCTAATACATTTAGTTGATCCAAATAAAACTACTTTAAAAAAATGCAATTCTGATTTCTAATTTTAGACATTTCAAATGACAGAGCTTTCTGTTTTCCTCACACAAATTTCTTTCTTTCAAACAAAAATTTTAAATACATTTAAATGATCAGATTCACTACCACAATGTAATTTGAGAAAGGTAATAAAATCATTTATTAGTTCCCAAAAGACAACTTACAACTTTTTTCTTTCATTCTTCAAATTCATCACACGAATACAATTATTCCTTTCAAAATAACATAAACGGAGTATATCTCTTTCACATTTCAATCTTACAAATTTCGTATTCAATACAACATATTTCCATTACAAAACATATACAAGTTCATCCACTTCAAGTGGGAAGGTTATAATAAGATTTATCTCAACAAGGGATTGTCAACTATTTTATTTCATTTTCCTTTACTCCAGAAAAACAACATGTAGATTTATCATTCTTCTAATTCTTATCACAACAAGAGTAGGGGAAAGGCAATTTTATCCACCCAATAAAGACATCCAATGAAAAGGAGAATTCATCCCTATTCATTGGCCCCGAGACCCAACCACAAAGCAATGGAAGATGTGATTCAAGTCATGGCAACAATGGGCTTCCAAAAACACACATGCAAATTTCACATTCAAAACACAGTCCAAAATAAAATTTCAGTTTTCCACCATAGAACAAAAGAAGAAACAACACTCAGGCTTCATCATGAAAGTCAAAGGAGCAAGAAACTATGGGGGATGCTTCTTATGCCTCCTAAAGGGGAAAATTATTTATCACCACCTAAGAACAACCCATCAATATATATATATATATGAATAACATTTCAAAACCCTGTCATGCCCTTATGCCTCCCCCAAGTACCCCTTATTCCTCACATTTTATTATGTCTCCCCAACCTCTTATGGCACCCCATAACGAGTAAAGAAATGCAAGCAATTTCTTTGTAAGGTGGAACCCAAATCCCAACTCCCTCCACCCTTATACCTCCCTAAAACACACTTGTGCCTCCCACAAAATAACCCCATAGTATTCTCCTACACCATTCCTAGGCTATCTACGCAACAACTGACAATATATACCAAAAATTCACACAAGAATATTTACATATATACAAGAAGAGCATTTCAAGATCCAAGATCCTACCTCTCCATGATGGAGTTGTTTCAAGTTCCATAACAACAAGCTTTATCCCAATGCAAGCAATCCAAAACAGCCAAGCACAAGCATGCCACAATCTTCTAAAAACTTCTCCAAGAAAGAGTTCCCAAAACAAAAAGAAAAATTCACCAAAAATGAAGTCTCCAAAAGCTAAGAAACCCTCAAACAAGACAAGAAATTTGAACTTTATAGAAGAGGGAAGGGAAGAGCATGAGGTGGATCCATGTAGGACTCCACTTCACACATCCTCAACTCTAACACAAAAGTCAATTTCAATCTCCAATGCATAATAAATAGGTGGGTGAATAATATTGCATATATACTTACACACTCAAACAAGTCCATACCCCACATGGACTGAAATTAAATTCTGTAAGAAAAGTGTAATTATTACATTCAACTTGACTTGTAAAAATGCATAAAAAGGTCTAAATTTAACCCTCCAACCATAGACAAGGTTGGTATGTAAATTTAAGAGGTATGGGACAAGTTTAACTTGTCCCACAAGCCTCCACAAATAGCCTCCAAGGAAAAATTTGAATTTCCAAGAAGGTGGAGTGTTTCACACTCAAAATTTAACTTACACATCACTTAAAAAGTCACTTACACATTACTTACAGATTACTTTCACATTCTTACAACACTTTTAAACATGGCCAACAAATCTATTAATTACATTCTTATGACATGTTTTAACTAAATAAATTAACAACATGATTACTCATAATATTTACACACCTTCAAATAAATAATGAAAGGGTAAGTGCACCACATAAAACACATGCAAAAATTCAAAAAATGGACCAAATAATAAAATAAATACATAAAATACTTTTGTCACATTTAAAGGTTATCCCCCATGGGAATCCCTAATACTAACAAACACACAAAAAAAAAAAACTAGGTACAATGGTCACTGGTTGAATTTAAGTAGAATTTAAATGCGGTTGGTCTCCAATCCCCGATGTTTATTGCGATATTTTTAACTCCGCACAATACAAATACACCTTTAGGCTTGTGGCCATATCGAACATCAAAATGAATATAATATAATTTCAAAATCATCAATATATATATATGAATCATAACAACATCCATACAATCAACAATATCACTTACAATTTCATCAACAACTATATAATCATGAATTTTAAATTCTATTTTCTCATCTACTCAATATATCCAAATATCACATGTCCTAACAACATAGATAAATAAATATATATATATATATATATGTGTGTGTGTGTGTGTGTGTGTATATATAACCATATCCAATAGCATGTCAAAATCTATATAAAATGTTTCTAACAATAATCATGGATCATATATGAATCATAGTCAATAATAATCCATGATCGACATCTAACACCAAACTAAATCAAAACTATAATAATGTCCATAATATAGTCAAAAGATCATTATCAATATCAAAAGTGTCGAAGGGAAGTGGGTAGTATAGTGATCACTTTTAAATGTGACCACGGGTTATGTGTAATTATTTATTTTGTTCCTTTATTGAGTATGTATGTGTTTTATAAGTGATGTGTTCCCCTTTTATGTAAATATTTTTTCTAAAGTAATATGAGTAATCATATTAGTAAAAATTAATTAATCAAATTGGGACATAAGAAAGTAATTATTGGAGTCGTTGGCTCTTGTATTAAATGTTGTGAGATAAGTGTAAGTAATATGTAAGTGAGGTGTAAGAGATATGTAAGTAAATTTTGGAGTATGAAACACTCGAACTTCTTTTGAAATTCGATTTTTTCCTAAGAGGCTGATTTTGACGCTGGTGGGACAAGTTAAACTTGTCCCATACCTCTCAAATTTACATACCAACCTTACCTATGGTTGGAGAGTTTAAATCTAGCCTTCATTATGTTATTTTGTAAGTTGATTTGTATGCTTTTATTGCACTTTCTTACATGATTTCAATTTAAGTCGCTATGGGGTATGGGCTTGATTTGAGTGTGTAAGTAATATTGTCATTTATTCACCTACTTATTTATTGTACTTTGGAGATTGAAGTTGACTTATGAGTTAGAGTTGAGGATGTGTGATGTGGCATCCCACTTGGATCTACATGATCCTCTTATCTTCCCTCTCTATATATTCGAACTCCTTAGCTTGTTTTGGGGTTATTGGGACTTACATTGCTTCATTTTGTGTGACTTCCTTTAGTTTTAAGAGTTTTTGCTTTTGGAGGAGATGGGAGATGGTTGCATAATTGTTTATTGTGGATCTCTTGGATTATTTTTCATTGAAGATCTTGTTGTTTTAAACTTGGAAAAAACTCCATCATGGAGAGGTAAGAGCTTAGCTCTTGGAAATGCTCTCCTTTCCTTTTTATGCATATGTGAATGGTTGAATGTTTGAATGTGTTGTTTTATTTGTTGGATGGTTTGGTAGATGGCCTAGGAATGGTGGAGGAGAAGACTATGGGGTATTTTTGGGGGTGGCATAAGGATTTTTGTGTGAAGGGAGCTTGGGATGGGTGTTCCACCTTCAAAAGAAATAGCTTGCATTTATTACTTGTGATAGGGGGCCATAAGGGGAGGAGGCACAAGAAAATGTGGGGGGGCATAAGGGGTACTTGAGGGAGGCATAAGAGTATGTAGGGATTTTGAAATGAATTTTTGGTGGGTTTTAAGGTGGACACCCATTTCCCATTGGGAGGTATAAGTAGCTTTCCCCATAGATCTTGCTCCTTTGGCTTGCATGATGAAGCCCGAGTATTGTTTGTTGTTTTGTTTTGGACTTTGTTTTGAATGAGAAATCTACTTTTGTGTTACGAATCCTATTTTTATGTTGGTGCCAAAATTAATTCTCCTTCAAAATCTGAGTAGCATCACTAGTTTGAAAGGAAACTTAGAGACACATTAGATCATGATGAGTTGTTTTGTAGCTAGGATGGGATCTAACTGGCCCTTTTACACTCAAATGTGGAGAAATGGATAACACCCTACGGAGGATTTGATTAATCCTCACTATTTTAGGTTGTGCCCTTGAACCAAGGTAAGAGAACATTTTTGTAGCTTTTGTTTATGAAGGAGATGGAGATGTCCTTCCTAATGAAGTTGTTAAGGATACCTTGAAGAGAATATGATCAATGCAAAAAAATCTAACTCTCACGAGTTATCACTCAAGATAGTGGAGATATTCTCTAGGCAAGGTTTAGGCTATTAAAGACATTCCAAATCCTTATTGTTCATGCATTTTTGATAGTAAAATTTTTGCATTTATATACACTCATCACAAGCAAGGGTAGAATGGGTGTGATTAATTATTTTGAACACATTTTTGTAGGAGGTGAAGAAGGATAAAGTTTATTATATCAAAGGTTTGAGGAACCTTACAAAGTAAAGGTTAAACCAAAAATGCCAGAGAACAACTATAATGTTTCTTTAACTAGAATATGTGCTTCAATGGAGGCCTAGATTAGCACTCTTTCACACAATATTTGATATTCTATCATGAAGGCTCGAGTTAAAAAATCCAAAAAAGAATCAAGTTTTGAGTCAAATCATGCCTAAGGTACACCTAGAGGCTTACAGATAATCTCTATCAACAGATGAAAGAAAAGTGATTTTAAATCATTTATTCCAATCCCAAATGAAATATCTTCTGAGAAATGAAATTGTAGATACCACTAAACTACCACAAAGATTGAGCCCTATGTGATTGAATCAAATTTAATACAAGATTGAAACAAAAACAAGAAAAACTACTCACATACAGTCATAAATAAAACAAACACATTTTTCTCAACATGACACAGAATAACTCAAATTTTATTGAATATATCAGAATGGGAAAGTTTCTAGAATAGTCTCGAGATCTTGTCAATGGTGTACACTTGCAACCACCTTGACATGATCAAATTTAGTACAAAAGAGATATCAAGCTTCTCAAATGGATTCTCAAAATGATGGGCTCTGCAAGCATTTTCTATTAGAAAATTCAGTCCCAACCCCTCACACTCCAGCCCTTTGCAAAAAAATATTCATGCCATTTATAGAATTCACAACAGGGGACCACTTTTCCCTTGAAAATCCAGGACCTTCGATCTTCTACCATTGCTTACCATGGTCACGATCGGGATTCTTGGAATTAGATCTACACAAAATTACCGTGCTCTAGGGGGTAGATTTCATCGAATACCTTCCACAATCAACTCCTTTCTCTCGTAGATCTTTCTTTCTTCAATTTTCCAACCACTTTCGCCCCTAATCACAAATATGGCTCCTTGAGTGCTCAGAAGAAGAATTTTTTTTTTAATCGGGCACAATAGTTAGACCATTTTAATAGCGAAAGACGTCTTACAAATCTTCCCACCAATCTTAGATATCAACATTAACTCCCCCCTTTGCTTGGCGTGTAGGAAATACCAAGAAATCATGAAAACTTGCACTTCCAAGTGTGTTTTAAAAATCGTGTAAAATCATATTTAGACTCTCAACTCTTGTTGATCTTTAATTTTAATTTACGCCTTCCACATAGAATATTCAAACTTTAAAACACACTAGGGGGATTCATTTTACTTTCTACAACTTTTGAAAAATGGAAAAAATTCTATTTTCCTCTTCACCTCTGTCCTCGGGAAATGAGCCTAACATGTGTCCTAAGGTGGGCCCTAGAGGAACCGTGGCCAAATTCTACAATTTGATCCTTATTTTGGAAAAGGAATATTTTCCAAGTTTTCCCATGCAACTCCACCCTTTCGTCATTGACCGGGAAGAATATTGACTATTTCCCTCATCGAGCTTACGAGCCGAGTTTGATGTTTTAACTCCTTTTCTCCCAAAAGAATTTTTTTTCAAATTCCCCTAAGATTCCGCACCTCGGTGTTGACTAAAGAAAGCTTTGACCCTTCCTTTATCAGCCTTGAAGGCCATTTTGAGATTTTAATCCTTAAGAGGAAAAAAATCCAATTTACCTTCGATGGTTTGCCTCCCCGCCCCTTTGACTTTTCAAATGTCCACGTGTCACCATGGCACACCTTGAGATGGTCCCAAAAATTTGATACATTGAATGAGTGTGGGGTCGCCACGTGTCTTGTTTTGGAAAAGTTTTTGTGAATGCTTTAAGCTTAGCGGAAGTCGTCACGTGTCATGCTTCGAGGTAGTCTCCTTTAACCATTTTGAAAAGTCTTAAGGAAAATGCAAAGTGAGCAGAGGCCTCCACATGTCATCCTGGGGCTTCTTTAAAATGAAACTCAAGGTCCGGTCCCCGAAGATGCGTAATTCCTCCATGTGTCTCCATGGCACTATTTCAAAATGGTCCCCGAAATGGAAATCCTGAATGAGCATGAGCTCGCCACGTGTCCTATTCTACCAAATGATACCAATTGCATAAAAATCTGTCTAAGTCTAGAAAAATTAGTGCAAATATCCACATGTCCTCCAGGTGTTACTCCAAGGCCAAACCAAAAGTAGACCCTCAAACGAACGCCGTTCTTATACATGGCCAAATTTTGAGTTGAGTCCTTTCATGAAATTTTTGAAGTACCCGGTTGATCCGAGTCCATCTAAAAGGTTACACATCCTCTGTCGATGCAAGGATGCAAATTTGACTAGGAGAAACACCCGTCAAATCAATATAATATAAAAAAATAGTCATTCGAGCACTGAAAATGAAAATGTCTCCAAGGACAGATAATTTAGAAATGTTGCAGGCTCAAATGTGTTCCTCGAAAAAGCATCCATTCATTTCTCTTTAATTATTTAGGGTAGAAGTGAAAAGGAAGACAAATCCCAACCATGGAGAACAAAAGGATGGGAGAAACATGAGTTATAGACCCTTTTCTAGATGAACAAAGAAATAAGGAGCAAACCATGGACCCATAAATGAGCTAAGACCTAGGTACATATTAAAAATGGCAAAAATATTAACCAGGGACAACACGGGAAAAATAAAGTGATAAAGGCCATAAATCAATAGATTTTCAAAGGAAAACTAGGGCGAGACTATTTTGAGCACCAACACCAGCTCCAACTTGGGGATGAGCACTCCTTGTGAGTGCCACAAGAACAAAGGTAGATCGAGTGCCACTAATAACCATTGGCCAAAGGAGTCATCTTGTAGAGAAGAAAAACAGAGCCATCTCTCAAAAATGAATAGAGAAACCTACAAAAATAGGTCACCTAGGACCAGAGTGAGCGAAAACAAAAATAAAAGAAACAAACAACAAACTATACACTTTGTCGAGATGATGTTCACCCCGACTGGGGAATCAATCCAAGAAAAATTTCAAGCATCTGCTATCATGGATATGACCATGCCAAGAGGTTTTGATATGTTTTCATCAACTGGAAATATACCTCTTTTTCTTCTCTATTCATTTTGTAAACCATCCATTTTCTTTGAATCTCCTCCATTGTGTTTGAGTCAAATTCTTTAACATTTTTCAAGGCTGAATTGTAGACCAAATTCCTAGAAAAACATCATACTTAGGATCTTTGTTTTCAACACTTTCATACTCCTTGAAATTCACAAAAATCACAAAGTTGTTAGGATCAACATCTGCTTGCAAAACTTCATAAGATTTAATGCTTGGGTCTTCAATCAACTACAACATCTTCTTCTCTCCATATAATTTGACAAGGCTACCCTCAATTGGAATGGTAGCTGTTGATGTCGAATCACAGCACCCACGAATGTCTCGCAACTCGATGGGCTAAGAATCTCGGTGTGATTACATAACATGGAGCTTTTCCCAATTGTGGGACCTTGCGAAAATGGAAAAGCTCTCCGAATGAAGGCCGCTCCTATTCCTCTGTTGGATGCACCAATAAAATGCGAGGGTTTACCCAAAAACTTAAATCTAACTACCAAGGAGACAGGGAGAGAAAATGCATAAAAATAAACCTAAGCTAAGGAGGTGATGCACCGAGGAATGAAGAACACCTGTCTTGCCAAATAAACACAGACCATTAAAATGCAATGCAAGATCATGCACAGATAGCTAGATCCATAGTGAAAGATCAAGGGGATGCAAATGAATACAGAGAGGTTTGAGAATCATCCACAGACATGCATTAATTTTCTCCAAAGATTGATACAACACACTGCAAAATTCCAAATAAACAAGGTTGCATTACAGTTTCAAATGGGAGGTTTTAACTCCACAAGTTCACCTGCCAAAGAGAAGAAGGGAGGGGCAAAACAAGAATGTCCAACCCTTAGAAAGAAGCCCCTCCTTACAATTTATAGGAAGAATGAGAGAGAAAAGAGAGAGGAATTTGAAATCTGCCCCAACCACCTCCAGAATGCACTTAACTCATCTCATTATGGTGGTAGGTGAGAACCTAGCAAACCCAAAAGTGGCAAACTGTATTTTTCATTTTTAAGAATTTGTTCTCACCTAATTAAAGATATCCAGTCGTAGTTGGATAGAGGACCTCGTAATCTTTCCAAAAAGTCCAACCTTGCATGAATCCGAGCTCCCAGTCAAAAGTTATGGCCATTTGAATATCTGTGCCAGGGTCTGCTTCCTGTCAGTGCTCAAAATGTTGCGCCTCCTGAAGGTGCGCCATAGGTGCATCCATGTGTGTGTCGACATCCTCTTCTGTGCGCCAAGGGCGCATCCTTTACCCTATCGACACTCATTGTCGTGTGCCACTTCTGTGTGCCTTGGGCGCACCATTTCCTCTGTCGACACTCATTGTCGTGCGCCATTCATGCGCGCTTGGGCGCATACATTTCAATGTCGAAACTCATTTCGTGTGCCACTTCGTGCACCAAGGGCGATAAATTTCAGGTATTTGAGCTTCTTTGATTTCTCCATTCTTCTGCTTGTCTATATCTACCCGGGGAAAAGATATATACAACAATTTGGTGACTCAATGGGATCACCTGCCTGCTAGGTAGCAGATCAGTGGCCTTTTAGCAATCCATTGGGCATGGAGTCATAAGCAATAAACTCGAAACCAACTTTGATATATGATCCCGAACCCGATACCACAACTTCTTCTCGTGACAAAGATTCAATTGTAGAAATCAACTCGAGAGCAACAAAACTGTGCCGGCTTGAAGCGGTTAGGGAAACGAAAACCTAACTACCACAACACAATGTGCATATGCACTTAGAGGAATTTAAATCTAGGCTAATATTTACAAGGGTGAACCTTTTCCTTTTAGTAGCAATTTTTAAGATAGATTCTCGTAACCGAATCGGGAGTTCTCCTCCATCCAAAGTAGACAATTGGAAGGCATTGCTATTCTTACATCCTGTGACCATGTAGGGGCCACTCCAAATGGCATCAAACTTGGAATGCCTTCCGTGCTTCGCCCGATCTGCATCCCATTTCAGAACTAGGTCTCCTTCCCTGAAGGTCCTTGCTCTTGCTTTTTATCAAACCATCTTTTCACCAAGGCCCGATCTTTCTCAATTGTTTGAACTGCATGTTCTTTGATTTCTTCCAATTCCATCAACTCTGCATACCTAGCCTCCATTGGTTCAAACTCATCCAACTCCAATTGCTTCATGAACTCCAATGTAGGCGATTCTAATGATATAGGCACATCGCCTCTTTTCCATAAACCAACTTGTAAGGGGAATTACACATGTAGACCTCTTTGGCGTTATCCTGTCACCCATAATGCTGATTTTAGCTTGGCATGCCATGTCCTTTGGTTTTCATCTAGAGTCCTTATGATGATTCTTAACAAATTCTTGTTCATGGAGTCTACTTTGTCCATCACCTATGGGTAATAATTTGAAGAGGTGCTCAAATAGATTCCATTCTTGAAAGCCCATTCTATAATCTTGGAACCTATAAATGCCAATGCATTGTCTCGATATGATAGTGGTGACACACCAAACTGGTCACTATTCCTTCATAAAAGTCTAGTATGTTAGACTCATTTGCTTCTTTGAGTGCTACTTTGCTCGGTCCACTTGGTGAAATAGTCATTCTTTCGTGAGAATCCACTTGTGGCCTTGGCTTGAGTTTGGATTGATGACCCCGACGAAGTCCAATCCCCATTACATAAATGGTTGGTCGACTGAATTGGGTGCATGGAAGCGCTGCTAGTCTTTCTTTGCCTGTGAAGAGTGCACATTTCTTGCACTTTCTTATCCATGTATAGCAGTCACTGAAGACTGTCGGCCAATAATACCCTGCCTTCATTATCTTGAGAGCTGTTACTCGTGGAGCGAAATGTCCTCCAGAATCTCCATCGTGAAAATCTCGTAACACCCTCTCAATTTGACCTGTCCCAATGCACCTCAATAGAACTCCATTGATGTCTTTCTTAAACAAAACACCACCAACAAGCACATATGGAATGGCTTGTAATCTGAAGTATCTCCTCTTTGCTTTTCTCATTTCTGGAGGGCATAGGCCTATCTGTAGGAAGTGTATCACATTCTGAGTCCAACAGGGAGTGGGCACATCATCATTTTCTTGTTCTTGGTTATCCTGTAGTACCAAGGTAGTCTCTTTTTCATCACCTGCTTCAACTTGTTGACTCAAGGCTAGCTACTCACATAGTCCCTTCCCACGTACTAGTTTGGTGACCTTGATCTCGATGTCATATTCCATGACACGAGTTATCCATCCTGCACGTTTCTCATTCAGATCCTTGTTTAGAAGGAAGTCCTTGACTCCCGCATGAGAGACCAATAATTGGATCTTGTTGTTTGAGACTAGGTGCTTGAATTTCTTTAAGCTTCTGATTACTGCAAGGACATGCTTTTCAATGAAAGAGTACCTAGTTTCGTATTCCTCCAAGCCTTGACTGAAGAAAGCAACTGGTTGTTCTAATCCTCCTTTGTTTTGTTGTACCAGGATTGCAGAAATCGTGTCCCCACCACCAAAGGCATATAACACGAAGTCCTTGGAGAAATCTGGATTGACGAGAGTCGGAGCTTGGGATATAGCTTCTTTTATTGCCTCAAAACTTGCCTTGCCTTCAGATGTCCACTTAAATGCCATGCTCTTCTTTAACATCAGCGTTATTGGCTTCACAAGAGCAGCAAAATTTGGAACAAATCTGCGGACAAAATTGATCCTTCCCAAGAAACTTTGAATATCCTTCTTGTGACTTGGCAATGGCAATGCTTGAATTGCTTCAACTCTTTCTGGGTCGATCGTCAATCCCTCCTTTGAAACAATATGGCCTAGAAGTTTTCCCTCGTGAGCCAAAAATATGCATTTTTTGGGATTCAATGATACCCCAAATCTTCTACACCTCTGAAATACTTGCCTCAAATGACAGAGGTGATCCGCTGCATTTTTTGAGAATACAGTGATGTCGTCAAGATATATCAAAACTATTTTATTAATCAACCCCTTAAATTCCATATCCATTGCCCTTTGGAAAGTGGCCCCACATTTGATAGCCCAAATGGCATCTTCTTGTAGGCATAGGTCCCCCATTTGGTGGTGAAAGCCATCTTGAATTGGTCACCTTCTTTCACCATCACCGATTATACCCGAGTAGCCATCTAGGAGAGAGAATCTCTCTCGAACCGGATACTACTTGCAATATTTGTTCCATTGAAGGAAGTGGGTAATGATCTTTGAGAGATGCCTGTTGAGGTCTCGGAAATCTACACACAACCTGATTTCTCCGCTCTTCTTCTGACCGGAACCAAGTTTGCAACCCTTGAGTGCTTGATCGGGAATATAATGCTTGCCTCTATCGGCTTATTTAGCTCTTTCTTCATTAGAGGCTCCATGTGAGGGTTGGTCGGTCTTACGCACCTAACCGGCTTAGCATCTGGATCCAATTCTATGGAATGTTGTGCCAAATTTGGATCAAATCCTCTTAAGTCTTCATAACTCCAAGCGAAGACATCTGGAAATTCTTGGCAAAGTTGACGAAATCTGATTTCTCTTGTTCAAGGCCACTTTGCCAATTTGAAGTGTTTTTCCTTCCCCAACCGGAATTGGCTGAATCTTCTCTCTTGACTGATGTTTGCCTTTTCCTTACGGCGGTCGTTAGGGTTGAAGATAGACTCCAATGTTACTAAACCCTTAGGAAGCTTGTTTGTCCACAGCTGCACTACCTGATCCCCATACTGCTGCTCTAATCTGTCCCGGATTCCTAGCTGAGAATTCAGCCTCTTCTTGTAAGAAATTGATGATCGTTGATCGTTCTCAAACACTGCGCCACTTGTGTTATTATCTGGAGGCTCGCGGCCTCACAATCACATGGATATGTGGCTGTGTTTTTCCCCTTCTGATGTTGTCAACCACATCAAACGTTGCTCCAACTGCTGCGAGCCTATCTGCGACTTCATTTTTCTTCCTGGGTATGGACACAATGTTGAAAGCTTCGAAATCCTCAATGAGGTCCCATACCCTATTCTTGTAGCTCCTCAGCAAGTCGTTCTTTGTAGCATGTTGTCCCCTAACTTGGTTGACAATCAACTCACTATCTCCAAACACCTGCAAGTTCTTTATGCCCCTTTTCCTGGCCCAATGAATTCCATGAATCAATGCTTCGTATTCAGCCGTGTTGTTCGAACAGGAAAACTGGAAACGAAAAGCTGAAAAATATTTGATGTCTTGTGGTGAAATCAACATTGCACCACCTCCAGCACCTTGTCTGCTTCTCGAACCATCAAAAATAATTTCCAAACTTTGTTTTCATCCTTTTGTTCAGGCTGAATGATGTCGGGAATGGGTGAATTTTCTTCATGTATACAATACACGCCCAATTCAGATTCTTCAATTTCCTTGTATGGGTCAAATTCATGACTCTTGTTTGCCCATTCATCCAAAGTTAAATCAGGAATTCCCTCGACCTTAGTACCTATTTCTAGATCACTTGAACACTCCTCCTGATAAAAAACCGAGCAATTTGCATTGATAGGATTTGGTACATGAGGCTCAATATGGAAATGGGCAATTGGTTCTGACCTGATTGTTGCTTTGGCTCCATACCTTGTCCTAAAAATCATGTGCGACCAATCTGTGGATAAATATCTCGCCGATTTTTGCAGTGAAGTCTCTTGATAGACACAACGCAAAGAGTGGCGGAAGGTCAATCACAGACACATCTTGCAAAACTGTAACATTAGGACAGGAATGTAGAGTTAGGCTTAACCCCTTGATGACTCCAACAGTTCCTACTGCCGTTCCATCTAGTTGTACTACTCCTTTCAGCACTGGCTCATATTTCAAACCCAGCTGATCCGCTATTTGCTTCGGCATCACTGAACTACTTGCCCCAGAATCAATCATGCAATTGTGTACTAATTTATCCCCGATGATTAATGAAATATAGAATGGAGGGGGTTTCAAAACTTTACCTTGTTGTCCTCCATGATTCCCTTCAGGCTGAGCAGCATTCGTGAGGACCTTCTCTTGCATATGGGCCTGTTGGTTCGAAGTTGACCAATTCTTCATGGCAGCTTGTAGAAGATCTCTTTGTCCTAGGATGGATAAAGATTCCCACATTGATATATTCACGTTCGTCTTCTTCATTTGATCAATGATGTTGAAAGGGGATGAATTGTCCTTTTGATGTCCCTTACTTGGTGCAAACTTTTCTGGAGCTTGAGCATGTGCGTGTGTTGCTACAACAGGTACCTTGGGTTGATTTTGCACATTTGGAGTTGCGTTTGGTCTACTGACCCCTTGTTGTGTAAGAGTGGGTTGAGAAACAACTGGATTACACGGTTGTCCCTCTCCTATATTTCTCTTCTTTGACCGTGTGTTGGCAGCCACGCCTTGAAAAGGCTGTTGGTTAACTCCACAGAAGTCTTCCGTTTTCCAATTTGCCAATGTGGTTTCTGTTGGAGGTCCTTCTTGCTGCGTTTGTTCTTGAGCAACACCAATGGTTTGCACCATCAAGGCCTGATTCAGTGCACCATTGAAACATGCTGACTGATTGTGAGGTAGATTGCAAGGGTAACACCAGTCGTACTCCTGTGCCATGTTATTTTGTGTTGGAACCAAGGCTCTTGAGGACGTCGTTGCATTTGGATCATACGGTCGAAATGGCCTGGCAGCTTGAGGCTGTCCTTGGTTCTGGTTTTGATTTGCAGCCTGAGGTGGTGGTCTATTTTGTTGGTATGGGGGCCTAGCTTGGTACTGTGCTTGAGGCTGATACGGTCTAGCACTTTGAGCTTGCTGTCTTTTGATAGTCACAAGCTCATTTCCAAGGTTCTGCAATTGTTTCATGACCTCCTGCAATTCCTTTGAAGTATTTGAAGAAGTCGACGCCTCATTATTGCTTTGATTTCTAGGAGTTGGAATGGGATTCAACTCTGGTGCTTGACTGGTTGTAGGATTTCCCATGTCTGGATAGAGAGGCATTGGTGGCCTTGGTGCAAGCTTTCGGCTTGGATCAAACAGCTTCTCTTCTCGATCATTGTGTCATAGGACCCTGGCAGCGTTGTCCCTCCCATTGATTGGATCATCATGGCTATGTCTGAATTTATAGCCTTTAAGAAATAAAGGAATGCTCCTTCGGCAGTTGGTCTAACAGCTATTGGGATCCTGTCCCATGTCCGTTGGAATCTGAAGTTGAAATCTGCCATTTGTTCGTTAGGAGCCCTTTTGATTGTTGTCAGCTGTTCCAATAAAGATAAATTGTCCGCCCTCTCCCCGAATTGGCTGCAAAGAGCAGAACAAAGTTGGTTCCAATTCGTAATAGAGCCTGCTGTAAGGCTCCTAAACCATTGTAAGGCCTTGCCTTTGAAAGATGAAGCCAACAGCTTGACTGCAACATCCATTTCATTTATTTCGTGGATTGCACATGCATTAGCAATATCCTGGATGTGATCAATAGGAGTAGTATGATTTTCTCCTGTAAAATAGGGTATATTCTTTAGTGCTGCAACTGGAATTTGATTCTGAGCATTTAGGGCAAGTGGACTACTGCCTGTGAAATTGACAAAGGGATTCGGTGGTAGATGTGCCATTATGATTGGCCTAAGAACCCTGGTCGATGCGAGAAAAGGCCTACCAGGTGGAGGTGTAGACAAAGTCCTGTTAGGTGGAGATGGTGATCTTTGTGGTCTTCTTCCTCTCCTTCCTCCTCCTGGTGATAGTTGCAATTGGACAAATAGCCCCTCTTCTCGAGTATTAGACCTGGTTTGAATTCTTCTCATATGCCTGGGCAACTTTTGCTACTACACCGCTGAATTCTACCCCTTCGGAGTCGCCAGATGTGTTAGAAAGTGAGCCTCAAAAGGCTAGATCCTGCCAAGTTACACACCAAACCTGACAATATTTAAAAATGGAAAATTGAAAGACCTGTATTTTTGATATTTTAGAGTTTGGAACTTGATTCTGGAATGACAGTCCTGAAAACCCAAAAATGCCAGACTTCCGAAAACACAAAATCCGAAAATCAAAAAACCATGAAATTTTGAAAGTCAAAATATCAAAAATATAAGAATACCCTTTTGAATATTATCCCCCGATCTATCAACTGGTGAAATTTTGACTTGTTTCGAGCGAGTTAAGTCCTTAAAAATCGATTTTAAAGTTCAGCCTGGAAGGTGGAAAAAACTGAAATGTAAAACCTATAATTTTTTAAGTCCGAATTTCTTGAAAGTTCCTTCGAAACTGTGGAATGACCTCTTGGTCCCACCGGCGTGCCAAAACTATTGATGTCGAATCACAAGCACCCCCAATGTCTCGCAACTCGATGGGATGAGACTCTCAGTGTGATTGCATAACATGGAGCTTTTCCCAAGTGTGGGACCTTGCGAAAATGGAAAAGCTCTCCGGATGAAGGCCGGCTCCTATTCCTCTGTTGAGATGCACCAATAAAATGTAGAGGTTTACCCAAAAACCTAAATATAACTACCAAGGAGACAGGGAGAGAAAAATGCATAAAAATAAACCTAAGCTAAGGAGGTGATGCACCGAGGAATGAAGAACACCTGTCTTGCCAAATAAACACAGACCATTAAAATGCAATGCAAGATCATGCACAGATAGCCAGATCCACAGTGAAAGATCAAGGGGATGCAAATGAATACAGAGAGGGTTGAGAATCATCCACAGACATGCATTAATTTGCTCCAAAGATTGATACAACACACTGCAAAATGCCAAATAAACAAGGTTGCATTACAGTTTCAAATGGGAGGTTTTAACTCCACAAGTTCACCTGCCAAAGAGAAGAAGGGAGGGAAAAACAAGAATGTCCAACCCTTAGAAAGAAGCCCCTCCTTACAATTTATAGGAAGAATGAGAGAGAAAAGAGAGAGGAATTTGAAATCTGCCCCAACCACCTCCAGAATGCACTTAACTCATCTCATTATGGTGGTAGGTGAGAACCTAGCAACCCCAAAAGTGGCTAACTGTATTTTTCATTTTAAAGAATTTTTTCTCACCTAATTAAAGATATCTAGTCGTAGTTGGATAGAGGACCTCGTAAGCTTTCCAAAAAGTCCAACCTTGCATGAATCTCGAGCTCCTACCAAAAGTTATGGCCATTTGAATATCTGTGCTGTGGTCCGCTCTGCGGCTGCTCAAAATGTTGCGCCTCCCGAAGGTGCGCCATAGGTGCATCCATGTGTGTGTCGACATCCTCTTTTTGTGCGCCAAGGGCGCATCCTTTACCCTATCGACACTCATTGTCATGTGCCATACTTGCGCCTTGGGCGCACCATTTCCTCTGTCGACACTCATTGTCGTGCGCCACTTCTGTGCGCCTTGGGCGCATACATTTCATTGTCGACACTCATTTCTGTGCGCCACTTCCATGCGCCAAGGGTGATAAATGTCGTGGGATTTGAGCTTCTTTAATCTCTCTATTCTTCTCGCTTGTCTATATCTACCCTGGGAAAAGATATATACAATAGTAGCATAAGAAATGTCCATTTGGACACTCCCACCAACACTTACTTGCAGCCCATTTTCTTGATAGTAGCATGCCCCACTTGGTTGGGTAGTCAATGATAACTACATCAAGTTTTAAATTTATGCCTAGATAGGCTGCAATTTGTACCACCAGGCCCTTCACACATCCCACCACTAGTACCTCCTTAGAATCCATAGTGGTGCACTTACCATATGCCATTGTCACTCGATATTCAGCTCATTCATAACTTCTAAAGGCATGACATTGCACGATTCCCCTAAGTCAAACATGTAATTATGTAGCAATCTATCCTTAATGATCAAAGTGGTGGAGAATGAATCCACATTCATCTAAGATTACACAAAGGATGTCCCCAAATTGACCTCAATTGGTTCATCTAGCTCTTCTAATGCTAGTGGTGCTTCTGGTTCTTCAATGATTGGAGGAGTCTCCACAATGTTTATGTTTCTACCTAGGGTAGTCTTCTCTTCTTTCAACCCCAAGTATTCAAATGCTCTCTTTTTGTGCTCAGGGATCCTAAGCAACTCAAAAATTGGAACAGAGACTTTGATTTGAGTCAACACTTAGGAAATATCATAAGGGACAAACTTTGGCAAGGCAATATTAGGAGGAGGGTTGGCATACTCATTAGATGGTACAATATTTTTGATAGATTGGGCATGGGGAGGGGTATGATTTTTGTTTGGATCTGTCCTCTTTCCTAGGAGCCTCTTTACGAATGTTTAAAAGTAAGGGAGCTTTTGGCTTGGCTTGAGTCCTCCCCTTTGTGACAGCCTTACTTCTTGTATTATATTCCTTCTCTTGAGAAACCACAACATTCATCAAGAACTATCTATCTTCCTCGAGCGGATGCCTCCATCATACTTCTTTATCATTAAAGCCCTTAAATATTCAAAGTTGTTATTGGGCAATTCAAAATATTGTACACTATCTACTTCTAAAGTATAAGAGGGAGGAAGAATACGTACTCTATGAATGCAATCCCAAGAAGTGGATGTAGTCCCAACACTTATCACCTCATTTGAAGTTGCCCCTTATTGTGAGCTCATGGAAAAACCCATCATGAAGACATCGTTATCATTATCATCATTAGCTTGTTTTTCTTCCCGCTGATCTTGCTCACATGGAGCATGGGGCATGAAACATCTGTCACATGAATCAATGACATTTCTCTCCTCCACAACAACTCGACAAAGCAAAAGGATTAGGTACCATTTTTTCTCCCTAGCTCTGGACTGCCTATTTCTAAATCCAATAGGTCCCTTGCCTCTATCAATAGATCTTTGGTGATTTTTGAAACTATCTTGGCCTTGCTACTTGTGTTGACCTTGTGAGCTCTTCCCAATTCCTTTCTCAGCCCGGGCTAGTTTGTAGGAAATTTCTTTGATAGCCCCTACCAAAGTCTTCACAACTTCTTCCAAATCAGCAGATTCTTTCTTCTCGAGGTTGTTCTCGGGATAATCAGCTTTACACTGTCTCTTTTTGGAGGCTTTCCAATTTCCTTGATATTGTTTTCAATTTACAAGGCCATAGTGAAGGTATGTCTCAAATTAGTAGGGTTTTTGTCCCTTAAGTAGTAAGCAACCATTTTATTGAATGCATCTGAATATTTGATTAAACACGATTAATCACATGACCTTATCCTAACGAGACAATCTTCTAAAGGTCTTGTTAAACCTTGTGTTGAAATCATATACTCGACTCATTAGGATTCTTTTTGATGTTTTCAAATTCTATCAAAAGAAACATAGGGTCATTTCTATCACCTTATTGCAACTTAAATGCATTACTCATCTCAATCTAAGAATCAATAGAGTTATCCGGCAAAGCTTTGTACCAGCTTGCTTCCATCCTCTTCCGAGTATGGATAAAAACTTCATATACAAATCCTCATGTTCAATCTCAAAGTCTTTCATCTATTGATAAAAAGCTTTAAATGTTGATCACCAGCTATAGCATTGTTTCCTTGGAACTTTGGCGATCTGTTCCTTACTTCTTGAGGAACTCCATTTGGATAACCAGCCATCCCTACCAAATTTATACGTCCAAAGTTAGTTGCAAAAATTGAGTTCGGGTGGCGGCAAGGCCATGTTGTTTTGAGGAGGTGACCACGGAGGTGTGACAATTTGATAAGGGGCTGAAGGTCTTTGAAACACGGGGTATAAATTTCAAACCGGATATCCCTAGAGGCCTAGTTTCTTGGAATACCTATCAACTTCTAAAAAGACAGGGAAAAATGAGAAGAAAACCTTTCAAAATCAAATGAAGGCCCTTCTCCAGTTGGAGAAATTAATTCCACAAAGAGGCTATCTGATTCAAAAGCACTTGAATTGTAGTCTTCAATAATAGGTCGGTCAATTTCATCAATGGAGATCCCCTTTCTTGTCTATTGACTTCCCATAGCTCAAGGATTTTATTCCTTATGACTTTTCTTTTCATAGCTATGGAGATAATTTCCTAGTAGGGTCCCTAGCAAATAAATATCTTCTTCTTTCCATCTTTTCAAATATTAGTAACAAATCTCACTTGACGAGGTTAAGACAACGGTACTCATCAAGAATCAAATTAAAAGGGAGTCGCTACTAAGGACTTCCACCTTAGCTATGTAAATGCACTAAATATGATATGTCAAATGTCCTGTCACTACAAGGAATTGGAAATGGAAAGTATTAACTTTTCTTTACCCAAATCTATTAACAAAATCTAATGCACTAGTTGTAGAAACTGAAAGAATTATACTAGAAACTTGGAGTATATAAGAAGTGTTTTACCATGGTCTCAATATGAACTGCAATCACTATGTCCTCGAAAATGGTGCCACAAGCGTGGTTGATGGGATAAATAGATATGAACTAGATGTGAATCAACAAATAGTCTTAGCAACTCAAATTACTCCCTAACAATGGTACCACTCGGTGTTGGTACAAAAATTGATTCTCCTTCAAAGTATGAGTAGCATCACTAGTTTGAAAAGAAAATTAGAGAGAGATTAGATCATGATGAGTCATTTTGTTTCTGGGGATGAGATCTAATTAGCCATTTGTCACTCAAATGTGGAGAAATGGATAGCACCCTCAGGAGGATTTGATCTATCCTCACTATTTTAGGTTGTTCCTTTCAACCAAGGTAAGAGAACCCTTTTGTATCCTATTGTTTATGGAGGAGATGGAGATATCCTTCCTAATGAAGTTGTTAAGGAGAACTTAAAGATAGTATGATCAATGCAAAAAAATATAACTCTCACGAGTTGTCACTCAAGATAGTGGAGATATTCTCTAGGCAAGGTTCAGGCTATTAAAGACATTCAAAATCCTTATTGTTCCTACATGTTTTGGTAGTAAAAATTATGCATTTGTATACACACATGACAAATAGGGGTAGTATGGGTGTGATTAATTATTTTGAAGGAATTTTGGTAGGAGGTGAAGTAGGATAAAGTTGATTATACTAAATCTTTGAGGAACCTTACAAAATGGAAGGTTAAACAAATAAAATGCCACAAAACAGTTAAAATGTTTCTTTACCTAGAGTATGTGCTTTAATGGAGGCCCATATTAACACTCTTTCACACAATATTTGAGATTTTATCATGAAGGCTCAAGTTAGATAATCCAACAAAACATCAATTTCGACTCAAATCACACATAAGGTACACCTAAAGGCTTACGGATAATCTCTGTCAACAGATGAAAGAAAAGTGATTTTAATTCATTTATTCCAATCCCAAATGAAATCTCTTCTAAGAAATGAAATTGCAGATGTCACTCAACTATCAAAAGGATTGAGGCCGGTGTTATTGAATCGATTTAATACAAGATTGCAATAGAAACAAGAAAAACTACCGGCATACATTAAGAAATAAAACAAACACATTTTTATCAAGATGACACAAAATAACTCAAATTTGATTAAATCTATTAGCATGGGAAATTTTTGAGAACAATCTCAAAGCTTGTCAATGGCTGTACACTTGCAACCACCTTGACATGATCAGATTTAATACAAAAGAGATATACAAGATTCTCAATCAACTTATCAAAATGATGGGCTCTATCAATCTTTTTCTATTAGAAAATTCAGTCCCGACCCCTCAAACTCCAACCCTTTACACGAAAAATTCATGCCATTTATAACATTTACAATAAGGACCTCATTTCCTCCAAACTCTAGACCTTGAGTGCTACCAGGTTCTACCATGATCACCATCATGATTCTCGAATCAGATCTGCATAAATTCACCAGTGCTCGAGGGGTAGATTTCATCGAATACCTCCCACATTCAACTCCTTCCTCTAGTAGATCACTCTTTCTTCAATTTACAAACCACTTATGCCCCTAATCTATCAAATCAGGCTCCTTGCATGCTCCGTAGAAGAAAAATGGAAAATACAATTGGGCACGATAGTGGACCATTTTAATGGTTAAAGACATCTTATAGATCTTCCCACCAAACTAAAATATCAACATTAACTCCCCTCCTCTGCTTGGCGTGTAGAAATACCAAGAAATCATGAAAACTCACAATTCCAAGTGTGTTTAAGAAAAATGGGGAAATCAAATTTAAACTCTCACCGCCATAGATCTTTACTTTGAATTTGGGCCATCCACGTGGAAGATTTAAATTTAAAACAGACTCCGGAGCTTCCTTTGACTTTTTACAACCTTTGAAAAAATGGAAAAAAAATCCATTTTACTCTACACCTCTCCTCAAGAAATGAGCCTAACACATGTCCTAAGGTGGGCCCCAGGTTGAACCATGGCCAAATTATTCCATTTGTTTCTCCTTTTGGAAAAAGGAAAGTTTTCCAAGTTTTCCCCGCAACTCCTTCCTTCTGCCATTGACTGGGGAAAAATGTTGACTATTTCCCTCATTGGGCTTATGGGCCATCTTGATGTTTTAACTCCTTTTCTCCCAAAATTAAAATTTTCAAAATTCCACCCGAGAATCCGCACCTTTGGCATTGACTAGAGCAAGCTTTGACCCTTCCTTTATCGGGATTGCGGGCCATTTTGAGATTTTAATCCTTAAGAGGCAATAAATCCAATTTACCTCCAATGGTCCACCTCCCCACTCCTTGGACTTTTAAAAATTCCATGTGTCCTTATGGTGAACCTTGAGATGGTCCCAAAAAATTGATACCTTGAATGAGCGCAGGCTCGCCATGTGTCATGTTCCGGAAAAGTTTGCCTGAATGCTTAAAGCTCAGCAGAAGGTGCCACGTGTCCTACTCCGAGGCAGTCTCCTATGGCTATTTTTAAAAGTCTAAGAAAAATTAAAAGTGAGTGGAGGACTCCATGTGTCATTGTGGTGCTTCTTTAAAATGAAACCGAAGGGCTAGTCCCCAAAATTACGCAATTCCTCCATGTGTTTCCATGGCGCTATCTCAAAATAGTCCCCAAAGTGGAAATCCTGGATGATCGTAAGCTCGCCATGTGTCTTGTTCCACCAAACTATACCAACTACATAAAAATATATCTAAGTCTGGTCAAAGTATCGAAAACCTCTGCATGTCCTCTCGGTGCTACTCAAAGGCCAAACCAAAAAGTAGATCCTTAAATGAGTGACGCTCCTATACATGGAAAAATTTTGAGTTGAGGATTTCCATGAAATTTTTGAAGTACCCAGGTTGAGACATGTCTAAATAAAAGGTGCCATGTCCCTTGTTGATGAAAGGATGCAAATTTTATCAAGAGAAACACCCATCAAACCATAAAATACAGAAAATAATCATTCGATCCTAAAATGAAAATTTCTCCAAGGACAGAGAATTTAGAAATGTTACAAGGCTCAAATGTTTTAATTAGAGATGCATCCTTTCATTTCTTTTTTATTATTTAGGGTAGAAGCAACAAGGAAGACAAATCATGACTGCAAGAATAGAAGGCATGGGAGAAACCAGAGTTACATACCCTTTTCTAGAGGAATAAAGAAACAAGGAGAAAACCATGGACCCATAAATGATCTAAGACCCAGTGAACATATTAAAAAAGGCAACAAATATTAACCAGCACAACACGGGAAAAATAAAGTGACAAAGTGGGCTGCAAATCGATATATTTTCAAAGGGAAACTGGGTGAGACTATTTTGAGCACCAATAGTTTCTATGTGTTGAAAATCATTTCTAATTGTAATATGTTTAGGGTTCAAGGAAAATGAAGATGGTGGCTTCCCCTTGTCATTGGATTTCTGGGTTAGGTGGAGAGTGTTTCCTTTCCCCCTATTCTTTTTTGATCAAATTGAAATAAAGAAAATGGAGGAACTTCATGTTGTTGTTATGGAAATTGATGAAGAAGACATATTTCTGACAGTCCCTTGTGAAACTTCTTTTGTAACCTTTCCCAATTTGAAGTGGCTGATCTTGTATATTATTGTGTTTGAAATACTACTCTGTCTTAGCTATGACATTTGTAATTGATTATGGAATAATATATCTTATGTTCGATTCGTGAACAGAAAGGAAAGATATGCATTTGGTATGTTGTATTTTCAAAATAAATTAAAAATAAGTTGTAAGAGATTCCTTTGAATTAATAGAAGTGTTTTTTCTTGTTCGGATGATCCTATTTCCATTGGAAATATGTGTTTAATATACATAGGAAACCTCTGTTTGTAAAAGTTAAAAGGAAACACATATGAAGAAATATTGCCTTTATCTGTCTCATTTGAAATGTTTAATTTTGAAAAAAATAGAAGTTACATTCTTGTGTCTATCATTTGATTGAAGGAAAGAAAAATATTTAAAACTATAATGGAATAAATTCAATGTTTTTATTGCATGGCAAAAGAGATTTAATCTCTCATTATTGAAATGTACAAACTTCATTTTTACTTCACCGTATGCTTTGCAAATTCTTTTTATCAAATGTCCTAAACAACCCCGAAATATATAAGAGATTTAGATGAAATATTTAATTAGAATTAATGAGATAAAATTGATCCCCAAACTAAACAAAAACACTCAAGAATTTTTAAAGAACCGTTCAAATCGAGTAAAGGTGAAATTGTAGGCTTTCTATTATGTAAACATTGGTAATTTTTGAAATGCAAATCAATTGAATAGATCAACCTTTATTTTCTTCCCCACAATCTTCCAAGTGAAATCCTCCATGCTTGTTTGGCATGTTGAGAAAGAATTAATGGAAAATTTGAACAAAATTGATAAGTAAACAAAAATACCAATTCACCTTCTAAGTGATAGAGAAACATTTTCTCAAAATTGACCCTTAAAAATTTATCCAATTAATTTTTTAATGTTTTTGTGCAAAGAGGACGTTGAGATCTTTCTAGAAAGTCCTTGTTTTCAAAAAATTGAGTTCCTAATCAAACTTTACGACCTTATGAAGTTTGTCCTTCATTTGGCTTCAAAATAATCTAACTATCAAATTTAAATGATTAAAATATTCTTGGGAGGACCCATGTGCTAAAACTTTCCTTTTTCACTTTTTTTCCCAAAAGGCACAAAGTTGTGAAGTTTCCCACCACTTCGCTAACCCGCAAGGCTTCATTTTTTCTAAAAATATCTAAGTTCAAAAATAAAATTAGGAAAAAATTTCCCCACTGCCCCACCTTTACCTTTTGAAAAGTACTTATGTGGGCATGCGGGCTTACGCAACCCTTAACATAGC
The DNA here is from genome assembly GCA_018340775.1 of Taxus wallichiana var. yunnanensis. Taxonomy (NCBI): domain Eukaryota; kingdom Viridiplantae; phylum Streptophyta; class Pinopsida; order Cupressales; family Taxaceae; genus Taxus; species Taxus wallichiana. The sequence goes on along the minus strand of CM031237.1, from coordinate 181,514,023 downwards.
TCTAAATTTTTTTGCAAAATTTCCTAACTTTCCCTACTGCCCTGCTAGCCCGCAGCCAATCGAGTACTTGCCACATGGCTTCGTGAGGCGTCGATAGAGGAACGGATCCTTTTAAACCTTAGTGCTTTAGAATTTTTTTGGAAAAAATTGTCAACTTCTCCCCATAGGCCCGCCACTCTGCAGCTAATGAGTGACTAACATGTGGATTCCTTAGGCATTGGTGGAAGAGTGGAATGATTTTAACGCTTAAGTCGTTCTTCTTCAAAAGTGATTTTTTTCTAAGTTCTCCATTGCCCCGCCACACCACAGACCTTTTGTAAACTTGATCATCGGTAGAGGAGCAGGTAAACTTGATCCTTTTTCCCTATTAAGATAAAAATAAAAAATTCCTCTTGGTCTTCTCGCAACCCGTCTTCCCGACCTAGTTAAAATTTTGGCATGTGTCCCTTAGCGGATTCGGGAAAACTTTCCTTCCTTGGGTGCGGGTGTCATTGGCAATTTTTTTCCCAAAGGGGTAAAGCACTATGTTTTCTCTCCCAGTGCCCGCCGGCTTGAAATATTCCAAGCAAAATTTCTTCCCAGCACTCCGAAGGCCTCGCCTTTGGGAAAATTTTCTTGCCAAGTCTCATCGGCCCATAACTTGAGAAATATAGGGAGTTAGGAGGAGTTCTTTATATCACTAGAAAGGGGAAGAAATTTCCTATCCAATGGGAATGTTTCAATAATATTTAATTGCGTTAATCATTGGAAAAATTAAATTGAATCCTTACCCGAGTTAAGGGAGTGGGTAAATAAGAATTCACTCGATAATTTTAAATATGTATCCTTTCCCACCGTAATTAAACCTTTCTCTAGTCTTGATCTCGTGGAAAATAAATACCTCGGTTTTTAATTATTTTGGTCCCTTAACCCTAAAATTTTAATAAGGGAATATTTTTCTAAAATGTCAATGTAATCGTGATTAAATTAATCCCTAAGGAGATTTGAACTAAGTGTGGATTTATTACACATATTTCTTTATAATGTGGAATTAGTAATTTTATAATGGGAAAATTTATTAGTTGAATTTAATTGTCCTTGAGACTTTGGTTGTTAACACTTTAAAAAATAAATTATTCCATAATTTTCTAACTAAACCTAGGTTGTTAATGGGTCTCAAGTGGAATATTTTAATGGGTGTTACACTCTTTGTGCTAAAGACTATGTGGAGTACAAGATTTACAACTTAAATCTGTAAGATAGATGGAGCATTCTTGGTGATCTATTCATCTTTTTTTCCCCAATTTTGGGAGAGTCCTACTTCTAAATATCATGTGGATATTACTATATCAAGTTGTCTTACTTCTTTGTAAGTCTCCCATGTTGGGATATGGTTGTAGTTTTAAAAATAAGCTTTGCATTAGTTTGTGTACCCTCCTTTAATCATGAAAATGGAGAGATTTTCAAGTTGTTGTAGACTCCTTCCCTTGCACTTTTTCCATCTTTGTAATCCTTTTACAATGGGATTTTTGGTTATGCTTTTATCTTTTGAAAGGAATATTGTAAAATCTTTGATTATGGGTTTGGGAAGGATTGTTATCCATTTGTATTTTATGATAAACTTTGAAAGAAATTGTTGCTTCTCATTTTTTTGTCTAGGATTGTTTCTCCTACGAGTTATGAAAATGAATAAATAAAAATTATGAGTTACAATAAACTTGTGAACCTATACTTATTTGATCAACTTCTTGTGTGAATAAAGATAATGTATTTTTGTTCCTTTTTATTTCAAGGATCTAAACAAATGATGTCCTTAAATTTTATAATTTTAGAGAACCAGAGAAAAGAGATTTTTGTGCTTTGCATTTCATTACTAATTTATCCAAGAACAAAAGGTGTAAAGTTAATATGGAAAATAAGTTTAATAATAGTGAGAGGCTATTTTGGAATTTTTGATAAGATAATTTTCATCTTCTCATAGGTGATAAAAATATTTTTATAAAATTTTATATTTCGTCTTTACACATTTAAACTATATTAGAACCAAAAAAGGATATGCATTATTCCCAAAACATAAGTGATTGAGGGAATTAATTTGACATATTACCAAATATATATAATCTATAGATATTTTGGATAGATATATGTCTCAAATAATAAATTATATGGATATTATATCTTCAAAACTATCATATCTACAAATGTTTTTTTTCTATGTATTTAATAGATCAATAAATGTTACAATGAGAAAATAGATTTACATCAAATAAAACCACAAATTAGGATAAGAACTGTTTAAAACCCCATGAAGAACACAATGAGAAACTAACCTATACAACGCCTTAGATGTGTTTTCTTCTAAACTAAAATAAACTATGGGCTTAGGGTTAGGACAGCCTCACCGACCCCCAACCCACTACCCATAAATCTACAACCTCATCCTTGGACACCTCCACAAATAAATTTGCAACAAATCTTGATGGTGCTTCCTCTCTTGGCAACCCATGTAAAAAAAAAGAATATCAAATCCTTGGAATTTTCCCATGGTATTATGGAAGCTCTACATAAAATAATATTTTTATAACTTCTATCAATGGCCACCCAAATTGAAAGGCTATCCAACAAAAACACAATTTGCAACGTGTAAAAAAATTTAAAACTCTAACCAATTTATTTTCCAAGAAAGTATAACATGAATAAATAAAAACTATATGAATCAATATTATTCAATGCAACCATGAAATAAAGCAAGTAATCCATCCTAAAATATCTGATTTTATTTTGGGAGAGATTGAGAAGAGAAATAATAATAGTAAATATTCTTATGCTCCACTCCATGGAAATACCTGAAATGAAAATAAGAAGTTGGTGAGGAAGTGGGAATGTTAAATAAAAATATAGATAAAAAATAAAGTTAGGGATTTTAGATTCATGGTGGAGATGAAACAAATCTAATGGTTCAAATAAATTCTTTTGAAATGAAAAATTATTTATCCCTTTCCTCTAAGTGGGATCACCTTTTTAGTTTCTTTTCTTTTAAAATTTGGCATATTGGAATTTCATGCTTTAAAATATTTTTGTTTCTTTCCTTCTCCATTTTTTATGTGGAGGGATTAATTATGTTAAAATATAATAAAACTAGTATCTTTTATATAATAAAATTAATGTATTTTAGTGAAAGATTAATATTTTATGTTAGATTTTATTAAGTAATTTTTTAGCATGAAAATATAAAAATAATTTCGGTGGAAATAACGGTATGTAATAATACTTGATTATTTTTATGTATCTTAAGTCAAGTTTTAGTAGTTGGCATATCCGTGGTATTTTTGAAATGGTTCGAGTATATTGGTTGTTTGTAAATTGACACAACTAAATGAAATCAAAATATGATCTCGTATCACATACTCATGGATAGTGTGGTGACGTAGAGATAATAATTTATCTCAAACTTTGTTTTGCAAAATTTGAATACGATTCTCAATGTTCGTAGATAATACTTGGACAACCCTCATAATGTGTATTCAAAAAGGAACTATTTTTTAATAACCACAGTTTATGAATTTAAATATACAATGGTGGTTGAACTACCCAATTGGTGGCAAGGACCATGGTGAATCTTCCTAGTCTTTTTCGATGAAAGAATCAAATACAAGAATTAATAAGGAATTTAAGTAAGTTACAACACGTAAACTCCTAACTCAAAAAAATAATGCAAATTATATTCCTATTTTTGTTGCTAACTTGGTCCCTAGTGGAATATTTTTGGGGCATTATCAGTAACTTTTGTATGTTTGAAAGAAAGTCTTGTATATTTCATTTATTACATGTTTTAGCGATTTAGTGGAATATAGAAAGAAATATTGTTGGAAAGGACTAATTTTATTGTAAGAAAAGGGATATGAATTTCTTGTATTAAAAAAAATGTTTTTTTAATATTGGTAAATAGTTTTTGAAAGGGACTATACCCTTGTGTACAAAAGGAGGCCTAAAAGCCGAATAAGAGAGAGGAGCAGAGAAGTTTATCAAAGCACAAAAGTTACATGAAAGAACACCGAAGCCTGAAGAAACAAGAAACAAACGAGACTTAACAAAGAAAAACAACTATAACAAAACAAAGAAAGCCTGAAGAAGCGGTGTAAACAGACTACTTCTTGGCCGCTTGATCAATATTCATCTTTACTTTTTCCAAGCATGGTACATACCAGCGTGGTCATATGAGCAAATGTGGTATTAAAAAATAATGTTATTGAACTTGTAATTATCATATTTGCATTTCATGAAATGAAGATATGACATCAATATAACAACTAATGAATTGTAAACACCTTAATTAAATTTAATGTTGCCTTAGAAACTAGCGTAAGTAGAAAATAATTTGAAAAATGTTTGGATTTAAGGTTCTATTTTTGGGAAACAGAACCACCACCTTATTTAGAGCAGCGGTTTTAGAACCGCTTCCCGCAGAAGAGCGGAGATCAATGAACCACTCACTTAGCAAGGCAACGGTCATAGGACCACCGACCTTCCTAGAGAAGTGGTTTCTTCAATTTTTAAGGATTAATAAAAATGAATGCTTTGTAAAAATCCTGATTGAATTTAATTAAAATCTAAGCTTAAAAGATTTAAAATTAAATTACCAACTAGTAAATGATCAAACTCAAATTTTTAAGCATATAAATCCTCTTATAGGCATCCAAATGTGTAAAATTTCATATATTTAATGAAATGGGGTTTTCTCCATTTTTGCACTCAAAGAATGTATATATTAAATATTAAAACCAGATTCATGTGGAATCTATATAATAAGAAAATGAGGAACCTTATAATAGCAAAACCCTTGATTAAACTAAACTATGAAGAGAAGAATAGAGGAATATTTCTTCATTTGCAACTAGAACAAAGGAGATTTATCCATGGTTTCACTTCTTTTCATAGCTTCTCCTTTTTCTCCTCTTCCAAATCAGAAAAACAAGAATGAAAAAATGAAGATGAAATTGGGAAAATAGAAATAAAAATAAACCTATTAGGATATTTAGGGCAACCAAAATCCAACGGATAGGATAGATTTGATCTAATTATTCAGATTAAACCCTATATTACTTAAGTGGGAGGTGAAATTTAAATAAAAAGGTGCATGGGTAATGCAAAGAATGGGGCCACTTAGTGGGTAGACAAAATAATTAATTTTTTTCTTAGAAAATAAAGTAATCTTGGTGCATTGTAATTAAGTAAGCTAATGGAACTTGTAGATCTTTTAAACCATAAATTTTTTAGGAAGTAAATTATTAGTATAATTCTAACTTCCGCAAGGTTGTGTAGAAACCTTAATTGGGAAATTTATTAATTGTGGATAATGTCTAACCTTGCAAACCCTTTTTGAACAATGAAAAAGAATTAATTTACCATAATTTTGACTATTAAATTATTAGTCTCTATTTTTATTTGAGAGTAGAATTTTGTGGGCATTACGAGTTTATCTACATCACCAATTGCGAAAGGAAGAAACAAAATGCAAAATAGGATTAACATGATTTTAGGGAAAGAATACAATGTTTCAAAGTTATCAAGCACAATTGTGGTTCAAGTTTCCAGAAATAGCCATACCATCTTTAGAGTTCTCATGTTTTGTAATAACAAGGTAGTATTTTTTTGAAACAAACAATAAGGAGGGAGAAAAGAAAAATGACACATTTTTATTCAAAGTTATAATAGTTTTAATATTTGAAGAACAAACTCTAAAAATAGGATGTTTTCAAAGTTCAAACATAGTCACACTTGCAACATTGATTGAGGATAAAGATACAACAACTAAGGAAAACAAATTTCATGTAAGATATCATAGTCTATTATAATGTTCAAAGGGTACATTTTTAATTATTAACTTTTTCTAAAGAAGATAAAGATTACAATACTTGTCATTTTAGGTTAGGAATTTTTTTTTCCAAATACTCATGTCAAAGTGTTCTCTAATTCATATTTGCTAAGATATTACGCATAGGTTCAAAAGTAATGCAATTGAAAATGCAAAACTAGAGCTACAAAAAAACCCAACTTTCAAGAAATGCCTCTAAGCAATAGTTGTAGTTTTACATTGTGCATATTTCGCTTTAGGTATACATTCCATAGTGTATATATTAAAGATACTACTAAGCCATGGAAGAATGAGAGTTTACAAGAAAGCATTTTCCATCATTACAAGAAATTTTAGATCTTAGAATAAAAAAATTGGAGAAGAACATTTATAATATGCGAATGTAAAACTAAAGCTACCGATTTTAAATCTTTTTGTCTTCCAAAACCCAAATAAAATATAAATGATCAAAGAAGAATTGAAAATCATCTTTAAAAGGTACTGATTCTATACAAACTATTTGCTAGTCACATTTTACAATGAATAAAAAGCTTCTAAAATTAACAATGATCACATGTAGAGGGTCATCCATAATTTTCGAGCAATACATAGGTTTTGGAAGTATACTTTCATCACACTTTATGATGTACAAATTAGAAATCAAGATACAACTTGAAATTTTATCTAAGTATTTAAAAAAATTCCATTATTTTCAAAGATAAAAAGGATGAAAGTAATCAAAACAAAGTTAACATTTTAGTCAAAGCACGCTAGCCAAAATCATTAGAATTAGTTAAGGTAGTTATGATCTAACTCACCAAGCTTAAGATGAATACGATAGATTTGGGTAAGGAAGGCTCAAACTGAGCTATTAATACACATGTACCGAAGCTAAGAATGGCAAGTTGGGTCCCTAACAATGGAGCTAAGTAACAAATACACTAATCCATAAAAATAGTGCAATGAATGGGAGATCTATGGTGAGGTTCCTTTCTAACTTACTAAGCTCAAAATCTAGCTAGGGAAAATGTTAAACCACATCAAGCTCCCTCCATAAGTTCAATCAAGATAAAAACCATATCAGAGCCTATTATCTCTCGAAAGTGCAACCTGTAGAGAGATGGTTGCAGGTGTTCTAAGATTGCAAATTTTATCTCTCTTTCATAGATACAATGGAAACACCTCAGGTCTGTGGGTATACCTATTTTGAGGTGAGTCTCCGGTATCAAGGCCGGTTCCTTATTGATGTATCCTAGACTAATTTTTCTGAGGTTAAGGGTAAAAGATGACTATAAAATGATTAAAACTGAGGTGATACACCAAATTTATATAAGGGATTTTGACTGAGTATATGCAAAACTAATATATGAAAGGATTCTTGATGCACGAACCAATATTTTTCTACAGAATGTTAAGGGAAAAACACTTTGAGGTATTGAGGGAAAGTATCACAACAATACTACTAAGCTAAACATGCACATTAATATCATGCGGAAATTACTTGAATTTGCAACGGGTAAGATGATTAACTAGGGAATTTGCATTCACAAGATTAATGAAAACATACACAAGACTGCAAATAATTGGAAAGGCAGAAAATACTTCACATTGAGAGGGAAAAACTGGCAAAATAATTTCTTCAGCACTCCTATATCTAAAAGTCCTCCTTTGTGCTTTGCCAAAGCACAAAATAAATAGAAAATTTGATTTTCCCCTTTCCTAACAATACATTAAGTCTTGTACTCACCCATGCATCCTATTTTTATCCTTTATTTAGTAATAAATAAAATAATAAAATAAAGTAAACTAGTACAAAGAGGCATTAATAGCCTTTGGTTACATCTCATCAAACTAAAGTTGACTATTCTATTTTTAGAAAAGCAAGGTGAATAATTTGCTAATAATAAATCTTGCTTGATGAGCAAGTATCCTTCCTTGTGCATGTGAATTTTTCTTCTTGCTGATCTGTCCTTTTGCTAAAGGCATGCAATATACTCTTGTGCAAGAAAATGAATATTTTTGATCTCCAATACTTAGCAAAATATTCACCTCACTATGGGGACCACCTCCAAGCTTAGGCTCTGATGTTGACATTCCTTTGGCTTCTAGTGGTCACATGGGTGACATACTGTAAATCATCTCCAACTCTTTCAATAGTGGGGACCACCTTGGTTGTGAGCTCTTGTCTTCATTGGGTTTGGCCACTCTTGTGGACTTAGCAAATTATGAGGTCTAGCTACCTTTGATTAATATACATGCCATACTATAGTCTCTACCACCCTTTGATTATCACATGCCTTGTATATTGGTCAGATTTTGTAAATTTGAATAACACATGATTATGGTTTTATAACCCTTACCTTTTGGGTGATCATTAGTGAACATGATTCAGTCGACACTTTATATTATTTGAAGTTGGACTATAGTTGATCCTTTTGTTTTTCAAAGGCAATGATTTTGTTTTAATCATGGGGTTGGCCCCCTTTAAATGATGACTCACCCCTTCAAAAGTTGGTCAGTGACATGGCTAACTCAGGTAGAGTTTGTTGTAACCCTGGTGGTTTGCATTGAAAATTCGTCATGATCTCGGGATGTTGATCTCTATACTATTTGATTACAAACTATCAATCTGGAACCTGTTGTTAGGGTTTTAAACTCATATTTAATACAGCTAGTGAAAACTGACCATGATGGTTTGCTTTGATATTAGAGATTGATTCCTGAGCATTGATATTGTGTCCTTTTGATTCATGGCAGTTGATCTTTGATTGCGATTGAGTTTGAACTTAACCCCACTCTCAAGCTCAATGGTAAAGGTCATTTGACCTCAATGATCATTCCATTATGGTATTTTTGGGTATGAGGGTGAAGCCCTAGCAAAATTTATCTGGGAAGCTATTGCTGATATTTTAAGCGTGATTCGAGTTCCATTTTTGGTCTTTCAAACACTGAAGAATTTGCATTTGCTTATTTTTGCTTTGTCTATGATCTTCTCTTGAGATTTCTGTTGAAATTTCTAAGTGGGATGGTAAATGGCTATATGTTTGAAATTTGGTTTCTTGTGGCCTTTTGAATCACTGTACTTTACTATTGTGGGTACTTTTGAAACCCAACCCCTCTGCACAAATGGTTCTCTGAGCTTGATTGGATCTACATCTTTCTTGTTCTTCTTTGTTTGAGCTCTCTAAGCAAGGTGGTTTGTGGATGTTTTCCACCATGGTGAGAAATTGATATTTCGAGCACGGAAACTATGTCATCCTTTAGCCTCTGCATTTCCGAGAGATACGAAGGTTTGTTGTTTTTTGAGGACTTGACAGCTCCATGTTAATTGGTAAGTTCTGTTATTACTCTAATTCCTCGTTACCCGTTAATGGGTCTTCATCCATTGGCCAGGATCTGTGCATATTGTAATGTGATTCAAGATATTATTTCTATCTCATAGCTCAGCCTTAAATCACATTTTTTGTCCTTAGTTGGAAGGATGTTTGAGTCTTTATCATTATTGTTTTGTTTTTTTAGTTTTGCCTAATAAAACTCTAGCCTATCATGAGTATTTGGTTTTTTTTGCAATAACTAGCTAAAAAATGGGTTTCATATTTTCTGTTTGAGGAGTACCCTTCTATTCTGAATGTGCTTCTATATTTGTGAGCTTTAAATAACAAATATATACCTTTTAAAGGTTTGGTTACTTTGTTCACTAACTCGGTCTGTATTTTCCTAAAAGTTGCACCCATTTAACCAATCTGGGTTTGAGAATGTAAACTATTATATTCTTTTGGGGCTCGAGCTGTGTGTTTTCTTCAAAATCTCATCAATATGTTCATTGAAACCCTTCTTGATGAGCACCATCTTTGCATATGGGATATAGCTTACTTTGATCCTTACTTTGTCAAATTGGATTATGCTTTGATCTAAATCTGTACCTATGTTGTAGAATTTTGCCTCTTTTGTTCACTGGGTTGTACTTCAATCTATAGCATAGCATGATGTGCATTTATCTTTAGGCTGTAAGTGGTCTTGTTTCCGTGTAAAGACTAACCATTTGAATATGAATTCTTCTCACTGAGTTCATAGTGTTACAGTTGTATGCTTTCTAAGAGACATTCTATTCCTTGAAATTAGTTAGCCTGACTTTGATAAAGTCTGTAACTAAAATGGCTTGCCTAAAACTCTGCATTATTTTATATATCTCTCTCTTCAATTCACCTTTTGGATTGATCTCTTGTAACTTGTAGTTGCATTTGTACTCTTTGATTTTGAAGTTGATTCTCAGAATCGAATACTAAACTGGTTGCGTTGTAAATTGTAACTTTTTACTAGACAAACTTCCTCATTTTCAGTTCTTAAATGGCTTTGAAATTTTGATTATGTGAATCGAAAAACTGTAGAAGTTAATCATTTACTTTTATTTGAGAACCTAGAAAGGACATATTATTTCTAGAAATTTTTGTTCACAAATTTCTGCATGTTGAACATTGAAGTTTTGTTGAAATGGTGTAGTTCCATTTCTTCGCTGCTTTAATACTAGTATTTGAGCTTCATTACAAGTTTAGTATGTATGCTGAAAAATTTAAAATATCCATTTTACATGGTGAAGCCCTGTCAAAATTTTCTCATATTTCCTAATCCAATTTGTTTCAGCTATGATTTTATCTCATTTAAATTAATTTCAACTTCTTGAAATATAATTATTCTTCTTTAGTTGCAATCCAAAACACATACTTCTATTTGTCAGTCTCTCTTTTGTACTGTAACTTCTTCTATTTGTATGATAATTACTGAAACTTGAGTTGTATTCTTCCTTCATTCCAGCATGTACTTAATGACTTAACTGCTTTATGCCATAGGATAGAATTCATTGAACTCTACAATATTTGTTGAAAGACTTTATTTATTTCTTCTTGGTTACAACCTATACCTGCACACTTAAGAAAACAATTAGAAAATATTTAGGCATTTTTGGCCTCTCTTATGTCCATGGTTTTTTTCATTTCTTCTCTTTATTTCCTTCTAATTGAGAAAATCATGTATAATGTTTTATCTTCAAGAAATCTATATCTCCTATTATCGAGAGATCCATGTGCATGAATTAGGACAACATACGAATATGGATTGTACCCTGAGCTTATAACTGATAGTTTCATCTTTTCTATTTTTAGGTGTAGTGATCTCGGTGATGAAGATGAAGAGGGAACAAAGATGAAGACGAGGATGCATAAACTGATTGGAAAACCTCAAGGCAATGATGGGTTCACTCATATCTCTTTATTTTCTCTTTTATTCATGTGTACCTCTTATTTCCGTAGCTATACTTTATTCTCTAGTTACATCACATGGCTTGTGTGGGAACATTTGAAATTCCTTATGAATAAAACATTGAATTTTGAAATTGAGTTGTGTATTTCTTTCTACATTTGTGATTTCTGATATAGATTTTATGATGAACTAAACAACCCAATACTATAATTGAATATCTTAATCATGAAGGAAAGAACATTAAAGAATACCTGTCACATTCCAAAGTAATAAAATCTGATTTCTATAGTCTATAGTCTTGATTGATGTTTCAAAACCTAACACTTAATCTATTCTAAAATTCGGTGTCTTCATCAAGACAACACAACTGTCATTTGTGGCCTTGTGTTATTTTTTTTGAAGATAACATGAAATTGCGAGGCTATGTGATCTATTATGTTTTTAATAGCACATATAGCTGCAGATTTCATGTAATTATTAATTAATTCAAGAGTAACAATATTATTTGAAAGAAAATCCCTAGCATAGGTATTCTTTCACCAATGTTATCCATCGTAAATAAGTTTTCGAGTTGTCCATTTTTTCACAAGTGCAAAAATTGTCAACTTTTCTAGCAATCCCGAGAGGAAAGATTCCTAATAGCTTGTAAACCAGTTCCTTACTCTTGTCCATTGGGCATGGATTGTAAAGCATGTAACCAAAATCTTTCTTCTTGAAGGTCCAACCCTTCCAAAATGACCTAAAACTAGTAAAGGATCCGGCAAGGTAAACCAAATCACATGCACAAGTGCACTTATTGTATTGAAAAACATTGCAATGTGCAGGAACTACACTTATTGAAGGGAAATCCTACTCTAAATGAGACAATTAGGGATTTTCAATAATAGTGTTTGAGAAACATACCATTCATAGGAATGGGAAGTTCCTCTCCATTCAGCCTCGAGAGCTGAAAAACATTGTGTTATTTACAACCCGAAATCATGTAAGGAACACTCTTAATTGTTTCAAACTTCATGTGTCTTCCTGGATTTGCACAATAAACATCCCACTTTAACACAATATATCCTTTATTGAAGATTCTAAATTTAGATTTGTAATCAAAATTCTTCTTCATCTATTTCGATTCTTCTCCATGTTTAAATGAGCATGATCTCTTAGCTCTTGTAACTCCATTAATTCTACATAACGAACTCCGTAATGGTCCATTCTAAAGCAGCTCCATTTTATGCAACAAATCTAATGTGAGTAAATCAACTAAAATAGGCATTCTTACTTCTTTCCGTAAATAAGCTTGTATGGTGAATTCCCAATTGATCTTTTAGAAGTCACTCTATCAGCCCAAAGTTCAAATTCAACATTAGAGTCCAAGCTCTCTAGTTATCTTTGAGTTTTCTTCTAATGATCATTAAAATATTTTTATTGGTACTTTTAGCTAACCCATTACCTTATAGGTAATAGTTGGATGAAGAACTTGGATAAATTCCATGATTAACATACCAATTTGTTACCTTTACACGATAAATGCTAAATCATTTTCTGATATGATAGTTGCTATTGACAATTTTTGCACTTGTGCAAAAATGGGAAACTCAAAACATTTTTACGATGGATAGCTTTGGTGAAGTATACCTAAGCTAAGGGAATTATATCAAATTATCTTGTTATTGCTAATTAGCGAAAAATATTAAGTGAAATCTACGGTTATGTGTACTATTACAAAATGTAACAACTCACATAGTCCTGTAATTTCATGAATATTCTCAACAAAAGAACACAAGCCCCGAAGGACATCTGTGTTATCTTGATGAAGACACCGGATTACAGAGTATGTAAGGTGTATAGTTTTGGATTAATGAGATATAGTGGCATTTTTCAAGTAATCAGATTCATGGTTATTATCTATGTGCCTATTAGATTTATTTCTCTGTATTCATTAAAGTTGTCATGATTAATGAGTTTGAATTTATCTATGCTGCCATAAAAGATTACAATTGACTCCTTTCCTGCTAATTCCATCAATAAAATATTTACAAACAAATAGTGACAATAATGTCCAAATGGAGATAGCAGAAAGGAGTCAAAACAAAGAATGGAAGCTAAGATAATCACACAACGATACAAAGAGACACATTTCATTCAATGATTATCCACTGGAGCTACAATATTCACCTAAAGTTATCCCTTATTTTAATTAGTTTTATTGAGATATTGAGTTGCCTACATCATTGTACAATTAAAGGAAAACTGAATGCGAAAGAGATAATAAACTCATTATTTCAATTTAATGTTTTATTTATAAGAGATCATAATCTTTCTCACACAAGTCTGTGGGATATGAATAAGTGACTCATCATATACATGGAAATAAGAATCTGCATGTGCTAAAGAACAAGAGTAGAGGAGTAAAAATGAACCCATCATTGCCTTTTGTCTTACGTCTCCACTCCTCGGTTTTCATCTCCCTATAAACTCTTCCATCTTCCGCTTCCATCTCCATTTCTTAACACCTGCAAGACAAGAGAAGTATCTGTCAAAATTGAGCTCAGGGGTACAATTTTATTCCAATACTCATGTTCTAAAAGAAAATAATATTCTAATTCAATGCATCTAATGGTACTTGAAAGAAAGAAGTACAGAAACACATGGCATAGGAAAAGAAAGAAATACATATGAACTGGCAGCAAGGAAGAGGCAGAGTCCATAAAGTGAATCTGAAAAGAGAAGATCAAAGAAGCTAAGGATTGATTTAGAAAGGCAGAATCTGAAGCAGCTTGTGAGAGAAACAAATTTGAAGAATGAAACATGCAAAAATTTGGAAAACAATTGCAGAACAAGGAGAGAAGAAAAAATAAACCACATGGATACAAGAGAGGCCAAAAGCCTATTTATTTCTAACTCATTTCTGAATTTTGCAGGAATAGGTTGCAGCATTAATTGAAAATTAGTTAATTGTTTAAGAAAGAAGCATCAAAATAAGTCAAAAAGAGGTATTTTTGCAAATCAGGATAAAAAATCTAGAAAAGGAAAAAGAAAACAGGATTTTTGGAAAAAAATTTTCCAGAGATTCCCCTTGTAAAATTGACTTTTGATTTGAAATAGAATTGAAATGCATGCTTTTGAGCTACTACATTGCTTTCTAAGCTATCTGAGCTTCAAAAGAAATAAAAAAAGTCAAGAAAAGAACATGTTTCATCACTTCTAAGTTGATAACATGATCAAATGAAACACACAGACATTCTATATTTTCATCATGCTACAACTATCAAAGGTTCCTTTTAATTTCCAAATTCAAACATGAATTAAAGGACAACTACCTTATAGCTTTTCGAAGTTGCAATGAATCAAGTAAAGCTACCATGGACAACTCATTCACGTAATCGACAAGCAAGAGAGATGTTTACATGTTTTCGAAAAAACTCAAATCATAAGAATCGGAGAAAGAAGGATTCTGCAAATTTTTGCCGAGTTTCCCCTTGGAAAATGGACTTTTCCAGAAAAATAGAATTGAGAAATAATGAAAAAATGAGATAGAATTGCTACTATGACTTCTGGAAAGTGAAGTGCCATTACATAAAAGGAAAATAATTATCTTCTTCATTTTCCAAAAAAGAGGTATTTATTTCATTATATAGAAAGTATGCAATCATGTTTGCAACCAAGAAACAACATACAACTGCCAAAGATTCATTATCCTGAATGTAAATGTCAAACTACAGAATATCAAAGATAGCATTCATCTTCCAACCAAAGGAGTAAACTACAAAGCTCAGCAGATGTTCAAACAAAGCATGCCTTCTAGAAACAAGATCAACAAGTCAAGTATGCAAGCACAAGTTTATAAAATTAGTTTGAATTACATCTACAAAGAGGAAATGAATCACAGAAGAAATAGACTACTAGTGCTAGGTTTTCATTTCAAGATATAGTTCATAAAACAACAACAACATGTCAAAGAAGCTTGAACTCATATAGGTCTAGAAAGGAAGCATGTCAAGATGCCAAACTACATCTACAAAAAAATTTTTTTACAAAGAAATGAAGTATTTTGCCTCTACAAAATGCAAAGAAGTAAATGACAAATTACAAATTGCATCTATAGGAAGAAGGAATGATATAGGTCTGAAATCAAATGGAGAACTCATTTTCAAGTTACAAATGCTTAAATGAAGTTTCCCAATATGCCCAGAAATGGAAGTGATTTACAAAATCTGAGTCACCAGAAGTAAAAGCTTTCTTGAATCATTACATCAGAAAGAGAAATGAGTCACAAAAGAAGATACAACTTTACTGATGTGAATCCAGTTTTCAAGAGGTTGAAATACCTCCAAAACCAAACATAAACAAATTTGCAAATAAAACCAAGAGTTTCAAAATAGCTTACTTCTCATTCTATAATTCACACTTTGATTTATTACATCATTACCATTCTCCTTTTATTTCAAGACTACTCTAAAACCCTAAAATTCCAAAACCCTAAAATGCCAAAAACCCTAAAATGCAAAACAACTCGGATTGACCCCAAAATTTTCTTGCAAAATATGCATTCATAAATTAGGGCTCACGTGAAATTTGGACTTATTCTGACAAGCACAACAAAATTTATTAAAGTTCTAAGACCTAATCAAAAGTGGAAAAAACATTGAGCCAATTTTAGGCCACTAGATGACGGAATCCGAGCCCGAAAACGTGCCAAAATGAGCACAAACTTGTGAGCAAAGTTTACCCCAGCATAGTACTAATGTATATCTACCACCCTGTAAAATTTCAGGACGATCCAACGGTCGGATCAAAAGTTATGGCCTCTGCAAGTTATGCTCCCGCATCATTCTCCCTTGGTTGAAAAGAATTCAGCTCCTGCGAATTCTGTTGATGGAACTCATCTAATTTTGCACTATCAATTTTCCTCAACTCCCACTTAGGAATCCAAGTGTTTTCTTCTTGCTGCAAACCTTCCCACTGTACCAAATATCTGTTGTAGCTCCCATGTCTAGTAGTGATTGTCTTTTGGTCCAAGACACGCATTACCCTCTCCTTTTTCTCCTTCAGCATCTGTTGCTTCCAGTTTATTTCTTCCTCCTCTGCAACATTTTCATCATGACCTGGAAACTTATATAAATCAGAAACATTAAAAACTGGTGAGATAACAAAGTTTTCAGGTAGCTCCACCTTGTAGGCATTATCACTCATTTTCTTCAGAATCCTACATGGCCCAATCTTCTTATACTTGAGTTTATTATATGTACCCTTTGGAAACCTCTCTTTCTAAGATGAACCATCACCATATCTCCTTCTTCAAATACACTTACTCTCCTACTGGCATCTACAGCTATTTTATATTGTGCATTACTCACTTTCAGCTTTTCCCTCACTTCATCTTGTAGCTGTAGAATGTGTTCTACAAATGCTTCTGCATCATCACTAGTTTCATCTTCACCTGGTAGAACAATTAGATCAAGGACCCCCTTCAGATTCCTAGCATATACAATCTAGAAAGGAGACCTCCCTGTTGACCTATTTATTGAGCTATTATATGCAAACTCACTTGAGGTAAAGCTAAGTCCCATTGTTTTGGCTTTTCTCCAACTATACAACGTAGGAGATTTCCCAAGCTTCATTCACTACTTGATCTCGCCCATCATCTGGGGTGACATGCACTCTTGAACTTTAGTTTTGTCCCCAATTTCTTCCACGAGTCCTCCAAAAGTGACTCAAAAACTTCGTGTCCCGATCTGAAGTGATCGTTTTTGGAATTCCATGCAATCTAACCACTTCTAAAAAAAAAAAATTTGCAACTCTGGAAGCATCATTAGTTTTTTTACAAGAAATAAAATGTGCCATCTTAGAGAATCTATCAACCACAACAAAGATAAAATCATTCCCTCACTATGTGTTAGGAAGTCCTAACACAAAATCCATACTCAGATCAACCCATGGCCTTGTAGGGATAGGCAATGGCATATACAACCTAGTATTTTGTGCATGACCCTTAGCCATTTGACACACTCTACATCTTGCTACAACCCTACTGATGTCCCTCTTTACCTTTGGCCAATAATACTTTTCTACAACAAGAGAAATTGTCTTACTTATACCAAACCTGTCTGTCCACCAACCCTCCACTATGCAATTCTCTTATAATATTTTCTCTCATTGAACCAGCAGGGATGCACAATTGTTTCCCCCTAAACAAATAACCATCCTATATCAAATAATGAAAAGAATCACTACCTACCGTTGGCTCCTTAAGCTTTCGACAACATCACCAAAATCGGGATCACATTCATACAATTCCTTGATCGCCTCAAACCCTAGGACTTTATTTTCCATTGTTGTCAAAAGGGCTACACACCTACTCAAGGCATCAACAACTTGATTCTTCTTACCAGACTTATGCTTTAAAACAAAAGTATATTCTTGCAAAAATGAAACCCATTTTGCATGCCTACTATTTAGTTTCTTCTGTGTGTTTACATACCTCAAGGCTTCATGGTCAGTGAAGAGTACAAATTCCTTTGCTACTAAGTAATGTCTCCAGTTCCTTAATGCCTGAACAATAGCGTAAAATTCCACATCATAAGTAGAATATTTCCTCCTGACTTCATTTAGCTTTTAACTGAAGAATGCCACTAGTTGTCCTTCTTGACTCAACACAACTCCAATCCCAACATGTGAGGCATCACAGTCAACCTCAAAGACCTTGCTAGAATCTGGCAATACCAAAACAGTACTTCGATACTTTCTTCTTCAACAATTCAAAACTATCTGTTGCTGCCTTGGTCCATACAAACTCCCTCCCTTTTGTACACTCTGTTATGGGTGCAAAAATGCTACTAAAATTCCTTATGAACTTCCTATAAAAAGTTGCCAATCCATGAAAACTACGAACCTCTGTCACATTCCTTGGAATAGGCCATTCCAGAATTGCCTTTACTTTTTCCTCATCCATCCTCACTCCATCCCCTAATATGACAAATCCCAAAAAAACAAGACTCTTCTGAAGGAATCTACACTTCTTTAAGTTTGCATATAGACTCTCTTTACGTAACAAGTCTAGCACCAATTTCAGATGTAACAAGTGTTCTTCCACTGTCTTACTGAATATCAAAATATCATCAAAATAGACAACAACAAACTTACCATTGTATTCTCGGAGTACTTTGTTCATCAACCTCATGAATGTACTAGGTGCATTAGATAGCCCAAATGGCATCACCATCCACTCGTATAATCCATCTTTTGTTTTAAAAGCAATTTTCCATTCATCCCCTTCACGGATTTGGATCTGGTAGTAATTACTCTATAGGTCAATCTTGCTAAAATATCGGGCTCCCACTAGCACATCCATCATATCATCCAATCACGGAATTGGGAACCGATACTTAATTGTGATCTTGTTTATGGCTCTCTGTCTACACACATTCTCTAGTCTCCATCTTTTTTGGGAGTCAATAATGCTGGAGTTGCACATGGACTCATGCTTTCTCTCACTAACCCTTTCTGTATTAGATCTGTCACTTGTCTGTTCAACTCTTCACTCTGTGTTGGACTCATCCGATAGGCTTCTTGGTTTAGAAGGGCCGATCCTGGGATCAAATCAATATGGTGTTGAATATCTCACTTTGGAGGTAACCCATCTGGTAGCTCATCTGGTATGACATCTTTGTATTCTTTTAGTATCTTTTATGCTGCAATAGGTATATTAAAGCCTTCTTTCTCCAGCTTCTTTGACATTAGTGCATAACAACATCTAGCTTCTTCCATTTCTGTAACAAACTCTTTTGTAGCCAATAAGCCCTCACTCTTCTCTTCTTCCTTGAAGGGTAATAAGACCACCTTTACACCATCCTTCCAAAAGGTATATGTATTTTTCCCTCCATCATGTGTAACCTTTCTATCATATTGCCAAGGCCTACCCAGTAATATATGACATGCATCCATTGGGATAACATCACACCACACCTCATCCTTGTAGGTATTCCCAATTGAAAACTTTATAAGGCATCTTTTATCTATGGTTACTTCATTTCCTTTCTTGAACCATGATATATGATAGGGATATGGGTGCTTGTCACAGCTCAGATTCAGTTTATCAACCATTACAGTTGAAACCATATTTTCACAACTACCACCATCAATAATAATTTTACATACCTTTCCTCCAGAGGTGCATCTTGTTTGAAATATATTTTTTCGAAGCCACGAATCAGCTCCAGCAACATCACGTTCTTTCTCCTTCCTTGGGACAATCATCATCCTCCTTATCATGAGGGTTTCACCCAAGTCTGCAGCAACCTCCATTTCTTCTTCCTCTTCACCTCAACCAGATTTACTCATGGTTTTTCTCCTTTCCATCTATCTTGTGTAGGATAGTGCGGACACTCAAAAGCTCAGGCCCCTCTTCACCACATCTGTAACATGTATATTGCCTTTGGGGGCTATTCCAGCCCCATCCTCCATTATAACCTCTTCCCTCTCGAAACCCCCTACCTCTTTGGTAGTTACCATGGCTTTGACCAGAATCTTCATGCCCTTCTATATTAGAGGATTCACCTTTTGTAGATTCAAATCTACCCCTCCCCTCATTGGAGATGATGATGGACCTCTCTTCACACCTCTTCTAAAATTACTCCTCTTGTTATTTTCCTCTACCTTTAATGTAAGTTGATAAGCATCATCTAGGCTATGGATCTAGAGCATACTCAACTCATCTTGTATGGTGTAACTCAACCCATTTATGTACCATGTAGCCTTTTGTTCTTCAGACTCTCCCTGTTCCACCCTAATTGATAACTTGTAAAATTCATTAGTATACTCCTCAATGTTGAGATCCTTCTGCCTTAGGTTTTGGAACCTTCAAAAGAGTGTCTAAGCATAATCTATAAGAAGAAACTTTTCTTTCAACTTCTTTACCATTTTATTCCAGTTTTGGATCTTTCCTTTCCATTCCTTTGTCTTTCATTTTGTAGGTGATCCCACCAGATCAATGCATGTCCGGCTAACTTAGTGCATGCAAACTTAACCTTCTTCTCCTCTGAAAGGGTTTTCCACTCAAAGAATTTTTCCATGCGATTTAACCAATCAATCAACTCCTCTGGTCGTAACCCTCCACCATAATCAGGAACATTAATCTTGATGTCTTCATTCTTTCCCTCTAAAGCCTTTATCAATCTCTCCTCAAATGGTCTCTCATTCAAGGTTTCTTCGTCTCTGTCATTTTCTTCTTCATCTCCTCCTTCATTCATTAATGGAGGCTCTTCTTCAATATCACTATCTGGGTTTGCATCCCCATTTGCATGTCTCCTTCTAAGGCGGGTAACTTCCCTCGTGAGCTTAGCAACTTGTCTCTATAGCTCCTGCATATGCCTATTCATCTGGGCATAACCTCCCCTCCCGCATCTAGCCATGGTTATATAAAACAGAGGTAAAAACTACACATAAAAATGTAATATGTTACCTTAACTATTTCCACAAGATCAAAATCCTGCTCTGATACCAATTGATGTGAATCCAGCTGCAAGAGGTTGAAATACCTCCAAAAACACACATAAACAGCTTTGCAAATAAAACCAGGAGTTTCAAAATAGCTTACTTCTCATTCTGGAATTCACACTGATCTATTACATCATTACCATTCTCCTTTTATTTCAAGACTACTCTAAAACCCTAAAATGTAAAACAACTCAGATTGACCCCAAAATTTTTGTGCCAAATATGCATTCATAAATTAGGGCTCACGTGAAATTTGGACTTATTCTGACAAGCACAACAAAAGTTATTAAAGTTCTAAGACCTAGTCAAAAGCGGAAAAAACATTCGGAGCCAATTTTAGGCCACTAGATGACGGAATCTGAGCCTGAAAACGTGCCAAAATGAGCACAACCTTGCACGTAAGTTGACCCCAGCATAGTACTAATGTATATCTACCACCCTGTAAAATTTCAGGATGATCCAACGGTCGAATCAAAAGTTATGGCCTCTGCAAGTTATGCTCCCACATCATTTACGGATAGCAAGAACCCGAATATACAAACTTTGCATCTACAAAATGAAGGAAGGGTTCATAAACTGCATTTTTTCATATATCACAGGAAGTTAAATGAAACATAGCTCATGTTTCAAATGGAGAAACGAAAATAGTTAATACTTTTAAAGGACTGAGCTGAGTTTACAAACAGCTTTGTCAATAAATGCACAGAAAGAAGCTTTAACAGATTTCGAATGACGAGTTTGAGCTCGAAGGCTCAATTCGGAATTAGGAAAGACTGAACCCACAAAGTAATCTCATGTTACGTAATATTTTAACTAATATTTGCAATGGATTCAGGGTTACAAGAACGAAAACTAGAGCCTCGAAAAGTAAAGAGGAAAAGCAGTGTTAGAACTCACTGTTACCCAAGAACGAAATGATCAGACAAGCAAAACATGGTGGAAGTTTCCTTCTATAGGTTCGTATCGAGCTCATTAGCTACCAAAAGTAAATAACCAAAAATAAAACAAAGATTCATCACTCTGAAGAAGATATAGAGCTGAATAATAGATGATAATGATCTTTAGATCATATAATTGGGGAAAACCTAGCTAAGAATTAAAAAAACAAAAGAAATACCTCCGAATCTTCAAAAACATAGAAAGCGCCGAGCACCAATGGTGAAGGCCAAGGAACAAGTTTACATGCTTGAAGATGTTGAAATCTCCAGAATTCATCAAAATCACAGAGCGAGCAAAAAATTTGTCGGGGCTTTGCTCGTAGAGTAAAAAAACCAAATGAAGTGACCAAATGCAAGCTCGGAGTGTATAACCTTTCATTGAACTAGGGTTCCAAACCCTAACCCATGGTTAGAGATCAACAACTTGCTGAAAGCCAAGTGCTAAAATGAACAGTGATCGGTCTCCATCGGTTCCCAAGTGATAAGGCCCAATTATACGCTACCGACCATAATAAATTCCTAGGTCAAACCCTAATCAGGGTTAGAAGATCTACGGTGACCGAGAAATGAAGGCGAAGATCAAGGGCCAGCAAATCTCCAAAAAACAAAGTAAATCTAAGCCCAAGGTCAAGTTTCCACTGCCTATGACCAAGAAGGGTCGAGTCATCATGGAGAGGGGCCAACCCACATGGACAACCCAATTAATCATTGTAGGGAACTTTACAAAGTCTCGAACTATAGTCCATGCCTAAAAAATCAAACAAATCATTATATGCCAAAAGTCCTAAAAAGGGTAAAATTTTTATTATGTGTCAAGGCCCAAAGGTGGTAGATCAACTAATGCATGGTGGGATAGCCAAGGGTGGTCCCCTTTGATATTATATACATGCTTATGCCTAAATCTAGAATGTGGCAGCATTCTAAACCAAAGGTGGTCCCCACACGGGGTTTTCAAACAAATTTGCATATGCCACTTTTGTGACTATCCAGATCAGTGAAGGAAATCAAAAAACATGCATAACTTGGAGGTGGTCCCAACTTCACTTTATGGCTAAGATTGCATCATTTTGCCTATACACAAAAGATGATTTTTGCATGCCTTCACAACATGATAGAATAGAGAAGATGACAAACTTGCATGTGTAAAGAGAGAAGACTTCTCTAGCAAGTAAATTCTAAAATTAGCAATTGTTCACCTTTCTTTCTTATAAATAGAATAGTCAATTTCAGTTTGAATATATTGTATCTAAGGTTGATAATGCCTATTTTGATCTCATTCTTTAGTTTGTATTATTTTATTCCTTTATTTATTATTAAATAAAGGGTAAAATTAGGATGCGTAAGGCGAGTACAACTTTTAAGTGGTTTTTAGGAAGGGGGTGAACTTTTGCTATATATTGTGTGCTCTTGAAAAGCACGAGAGGGGATTTTTTCGAGATTTTCCCGAGAAGAACTTTTGATATGAGTACTGAAGCAATTTACGCGCTTTTACCCTATGAGTGTTGAATTACTCTTACATTTCCAAGTTATTCATTAGTATTGTGTATGCCAATATTAATATTGTGAATCAATATTCCCTAATTAGTCGCTTTACCCCGCTCCGGATCTACTATTTTATGCTAAATTTCATTGTGCATGTTAGCTTACTAGTACTGGTATGATTTTCCCTTAGTACAAATTAAGTGTTTTTTGCCCTTACATTCTGCAGAAAGTACAAATTGGTTTGTGCACACAAAGAATTCTTCACAAGTCGGTTGTGTATTCCACTCAAATCAATTTCTTTATTCAAATGAGCAAATTTTTTCAGAGATTTTTCCCATAAGAACTTTTGATATGAGTACTTGAAGCAATTTCTACCGCTTTACCCTTTGAGTGTTGAATTACTCTTACCTTTCCAAGTTATTCTACGATCTTGTGTATGCCGAGTATTAATCTTGTGAATCAATATTCCCTGATTAGTAAGTTTACCCTATTACAGATCTACTATTTTCTGCTAAATTTCATTGTGCGTGTTAGCTTACTAAATCTTGTTGTGATTTTCCCTCAGTAAAAATTAAGTATTTTTGCCCTTACATTCTACAGAAAGTATAAATTGGTTCGTGCACACAAATAATTCTTCACAAGTCAGTTATGTATTCCACTCAAGTCAAGTTCTTTATTCAAATTTGGTGTATCACCTTAGTAATTATTTCATTTTCAGTCACCTCCTAACCATAAAATTCTGAGAAAGTACTCTAGTGAACACCAATAAGGAACCGGCCTTTTAACCCCAGAGGTTCACCTCAAAATAGGTATACCCATAGACCTAAGGTGTCCCCATTGTATCTATGAGAGAGAGATATTTTGCAGACTTAGAACACCTACTGCCATCTCTCTGTCAGGTGCACTTTTGAGAGATAACAATTTTTTGAATGCCCGGTTGAACCATGAATCGATCTGCATGCAAATTTCATATTCTAGAGCAGATTTACAGCAGATAAAAGTTACTTTCGGGAGAAAAGCTACAGAAAATTAATTCTAAAGATTCTATGATCTTTTGGCGACTCTGTAAAGTTGATTTTAGACTAGTATTGCAGCATGTTCCATGCCTAAAGTGACTACAAGATCATCGGTAAGAGGTATTCCTCCTGAGTTTTTTTCTTTACCTTTGAAATATGTTAGAAGAAGAATGGTTGGTAATACTTTGCCTTATAACAGACCTAGTTTTGAAAACCCTCCTGATATTCCTTCACCACGAATAAATTTTTCAATCAATATCCCGGTTTTTCCAATGGCTATTCAACCACCCAGAAATTTTATAGCCTTTACTAATGGTAGCCCATTAGTTATTACAGTGTATCATGACATTCCTAATGCTACTCTGAAATTTTTTCCATCATTTACCGTGAAAATCAAGTTACACCAATCAACACATAAAAGATGTTGTAGCCATATGTGCAGTCCACAATATTACTCATGAAGACGTAGCTTTAAGACTTTTAGCTACATCTTTTAAAGGACAAGCCTTGTAATGGTATAGGAACCTAGAGATTGGAAGCATAAGAACTTGGGATGAATTAGGAGAGAAATTACTGGAACAGTTCCAAGACAATTCATATCATTTGTCCCTGATAAAACAACTATATACTATCAAGAGAGCCCCTCATGAATATTTATCTAGTTTCAAAATTCATTTTGCTAGAACTTGGGAAAGAATCCCAACAAGTGTTAAGCCTCAAGCTGATCACACTTTCCTTTATTACCTCAGAGCATTGAATAGTGATATTGCAACTATGATTCAATCCATGGGAGCTTTTACTCTTCCAGGGCCTATGACACTGCTATAAAAGCTAAAAACAACCTTATTCAGGATGGAAAATTAGCACCAAGGCCTACAATGCCATTTTTGGTAGATTTAGCTCCTATCCCATAGCCTATTACAATCGTAGAGCCTACTATTGTAGCCCCATCCCCAGATATGTTTAAAGCCTTGCAAACCATGGGAAATAAGCTGACATCAATTGAAAATAAGATTACATTGCCTAATAGGCCATCTTAAGCTCCTTATCAACAAAACCAGTGAGAATAGGTAGCCTTAGCAACAAAATTAAAATTATTGGCAACCTTATCAGCAAAGGTAGTTTGATTCTAATGTTCCTAGTGCATTTAACACTTTGGTTCTAGTTAATATGGCTACAAAAGAGTGGTTCCAACCTTCTAATCAACCTCATCAAACTACAAATGGCACAAATACATTTTTGAACTGAACCTTGTTGTGCAACCTCAAAATGAAGCATTGTTCATACCTCAAATTGAGGGTGAGCAGAAAGAAAGTCATGTTCAGAAAACAATTTGAAGAGAATTTGGTCACCAGTAATGAGCAAGATTTCATTGTTGTTACCACTAGGGCTCAAGAGAAAGCTACTGACAATAAAACACAACAAAACAAACCTATACTACCCACTATTACTAATATAT
The DNA here is from genome assembly GCA_018340775.1 of Taxus wallichiana var. yunnanensis. Lineage (NCBI taxonomy): Eukaryota > Viridiplantae > Streptophyta > Pinopsida > Cupressales > Taxaceae > Taxus > Taxus wallichiana. The sequence goes on along the minus strand of CM031237.1, from coordinate 181,488,550 downwards.
CAACATCTACAGCCTCGAAACTAGCTAACAGTCTTGTTGTCCCTCAGAAAACAACAAGTGTTGCAGCTGGTAAAGAGCAACAAAAACAACTTCAACCTAATCCAAGAAGATTGTTTATCCCTCAGATATCCAATTTTGCCGAAGCAGAATTAGTTTTTTCTAAAGCTTATGCTAAAACAGAGTCTATCTCTAAGATTGTTGCTTCTTTTAATATTGTTGATGTGATGAAGAAGCACAATGTTAACATATCGATGTGGGTTGCCTTAAGCATTCTAGGAAAACAGGATTTACTCTCTCATGAATTAGCTAAACTACAAATTTCTTCAAAAACAACAGTAAAGGAAGTCCAAAATACATATATGGTCCTTAGAACACTTGATCAAGATCGCATAAAGGATGTTAGATGGATGGTTCAAAAGGTCTTGAATGCTCAAGACATAAAAAATCCACCACCTTTTTATCTATCCCTGATTATTGGAGAAAATTTAGTTCATAACTGCATGGTGGACAGCGGTGCCAATAGTACAGTCATGCCTAAGTCAATTGCTGAAAAATTAGGCCTGCAGTATGAACCTATAGAAAGGAGTGTTTTACATCTTGATGGGACTACAACCAATAGAGTTGGAGTAATCAAAAATTTTGAGGTAACTTTACATGCTTTCCCAAATGTTTCCATTTTACAAGATGTTAGTGTTGTGGATTCACCTCCATATTTTGCTTTGTGCCTATCTAGAGACTTTATAGTAAAAATAGGAGGCTACCTCTCTTCTAATTGGTCTTTCTCATTTTTCACTACATGTTATGGCACTAAGGTTACTATAAATTCTGAGCCATTGGCTAGATTTCATATTGAGCCTCATTCACCAAATGCAATAGTGAATTATTCACTTTAGATCAATTTGATTTTGATGATGTAGCTTAGATTTCATCACTAGAAGGTGTTTCTAACATGTTCATGGATGAGAAAATAGTTGAAGAACATGCTCATGATCCTTTTAAAGAGGTTGAAGAAAATATTTACAGTGTATATTGCATGCATGAAGAAAATCCCGCAATCCCTTGCTTTGTCCAAAATAGAAAATTCAATAGAAGGCATTTGGAAGCTTCATTTTGATGGAACTAATAATAAGAAGAGCGGAGCAGGTCGATGCTCACTTCCCCATCAAACGAAAGGTATTTTACAGCTCTAAGTCTTCAATTTTCATGCACTTGTAATGTAGCTCAATCGAAGCGTTATATCATGGCTTACTTTGGGCCAGAAAAAGAGGAATCAACACGTTACAAGTCTTTGGAGATTTTGAGTTAGTAATAAATCAAGTAAAAAACTTCAATGTATGTAAGAATCCATTAATGAAGTCTTACAGGCATAGAGTTTCAGACTCAATGGAATATTTTCATGCCATTAATATTCAGTCTATTCCTAGAGCTGAAAATAAACATGCTGATAGACTAGCAGCAGTTGGTGCTAGTTTTGAAGTGCTGAAACAAATAGAAAAAAAAAAAGTTAAGCCTCATGTTAAGTTGATTGTCAAACCTTCTATACCTGATAATGAATCTAATTGGCGGTGTTTGAGAGTGATAATCAAATCTGCAGGTTTTTGTAGCAAGAAGCTGAATTTTCTACAATAAATCAAGATAAATTACAACATCTATATGGTGACCAAATTGTTCAATTAAAGACAAACAAGTTTCCTCGAGGAATTGTAACATTGGAAGACATCTTCAGCACTAATGACCAGTTAAGGAAGGATAAAGCAAAGATGTCTACTCATGTTGATAATTACGAAGAGGTTTCAGTTGATGAAGGAAAGAACTTATTTCTTGGAAAGGTATGTTCCTTATCCGAAAAACAATCTTTTATTAAGCTTTGCCTTGAATTTAAATATGTTTTAACTTGGAGATACCAAGACTTGAAAGGGTTTGACCCAGATCTAGCACAACATACGATTAAATTACAACCAATTTCTAAACCAGGTTAGGCGAAACAAAGGCCTATAAATCCCAAAATAGAACCTCTTATGAGAAAACAATTATCAAAATTGATTGAATCAGAATTATTTTCCTGGTTAAGCATTCAAGTTGGGTAGCAAATATTTTTCTAGTTAGGAAAAAGAATGGAGAAATCAAATTATGTGTGGATTTTAGAGATCTTAACAAAGCATCATTAAAAGATCATTATCCACTACCGAACATGGATCAGATTTTGAGAATAGTTTCAGGATCAGATAGACTATCCCTTCTAGATGGTTATAGTGGATATAATTAGATTTTAGTCCGAGGAGAAGATAGATTTAAAACAACTCTTACCACCAAGTGGGATACTTACGCTTATAAAAGAATGCATTTTGGTCTTTCAAATGCCGGTGCAACATTTCAACATGTAATCGAAATGGATTTTCGTAGCCTACTAAATAAATGCATACTTGTTTATTTAGATTATGTCATGATATTCTCAAAAATTCTAATGAACATATAATGCATTTGAGATAGATTTTTCAGATCTGTAGGCAATTTAGAATATCTTTGAACCCCAAAAAGTATATCTTTTCAGTACATGAAGGTAAGCTACTCGGCCATATTGTTTCCAAACAGGGTTTAGCAATTGATTCTTTAAGAATTGAAGACATATCATAGTTATCATTGCCTCATCACAAGATGGCATTACAAAGCTTTCTGGGAAAAATCAACTTTGTCAGAAGATTTGTCCCAGATTTTGTAGCATTGGTTAATCCATTGATAGCCATGCTAAGGAAAGAGAAAACATTCTCTTGGACCAGTGAAGGGAGAGAAGGTTTTGAGGCTATTAAAACAGCTATTTCTCAGTCTCCTACTCTTGTAAATCCAAATTTTGACAAAGATTTTACAATGTATGCACTTGCAGGAGGTAAAACAATCTCAACTATTCTAACTCAGGTCAATGACGAGAATAACGAACAACCAATTGCTTTCTTTGGATAGAGGTTACACGATTACGAAGCAAGGTACACATTCCTTGAAAAACAAGTACTTTCCATAGTCATAGGAATAAATAATTTTAAGTAGGTGCTTTCAAACAATAGAATTTGTGTTCTTGTTTCTCATCCAAATTTGAAATCTTTCTTGTTGAACAAAGAGTTGAATGAGAAAAGAGTAGGCTGGATAACGAAGGTTATGGAATATGATGTTGACATTCGAGTTTCCAAGATAGTTCAAGGTAAAGGTTTATGTGAGCATCTAATTACTGATATGGAGAAACAACGGGATGCAAAACCTGAAGTTTGAACACCATGCTGAAACCATGTATAAGCAATCAAACGTTATGTTGCAACCGAAAAATTAGTAACTCGAACCTTCTCAAGAAATTCAAGAATCAAGATGGATGACTGATTCGGTTGACTATTTACAACATGGCACTTATCTCGAAAGGTATGGATAAGAATAAACGAATATATTTTAGATTACGGGCTATTTCTTATCTCTTTGTTGATGGTGTATTGTTTAGAAGAGATATAAATGGAATCTTGCTATGATGTATCGATTATGACAAGATTTAGAAGATATTATCAGAATTCCATGAAGGACCTGCAGGATGTCACTTCTCAGCACGTACTACAACTTTGAAGATCATGAAAGCATGTTACTATTGGCCTAGAATATTAAAGGACTATTTCAAATGGATCGGAAAGTGCAAGAAATGTGCTTTCTTTGTCGAAAAAGAATGTTTAGCTTCGCTTCCTTTACAACCTATTTCAGTTGATCAACCCTTTATGCAGTGGGGTCTTGACTTTATTGGGATGATTAACCTACCTTATTCACAAGGACAAAAATGGATTCTAACTACTACAGATTACTTTACATGATGGAATGAAGCACTAGCCTTGAAGAATGCTAATGAAGCTTCAATACTAGCTTTCTATGAAGGTATAGTCTACAAATTTGGTGTTCCAGAAACTATCATATCAGATAATGCTTTAGCATTTCTCAGTGCTAAATTAATAGATTGGGTTGTTAGCCTTGGAATATAGTTGAGCTCTTCATCTAATTATTACCCACAAGGCAATGGCTTAGCTAAAAGCACTAACAAGAATCATAAGGATCATCGGAAGAACACTCAAGAATAATCAAAGAGCTTGGCATATAATGTTAAATTCAACACTTTGGGCTGATTGCATGACCCCTAAGAGATTAGTTGAAACTCACTTTGTACAAACTTGTGCATGGAAAAGAAGTTAGAATGCCAATTTCGGTTGAGTTACCTACATTGTATTTCTTGCATCAAATGGAATTACTTGAGAATGAACCATTGCAGGTCCATTATGTAGAATTGATGGAATTACAAGAGCTAAGAGATCAAGCTCATTTGAATATGAAGAAAAATCAAAAACAGATGATGAAGGATTTTGACAAGAAGGCCAAATTAAGAATCTTCATGAAAGAGATATTGTGTTGAAATGGGATGTTGATCGTGCTAAGCCGGAAGACACTCAAAGTTTGATACACTCTAGAGTGGTCCTTACATGACATCAGCTTACAAAGAACACAATACTTTTTAGCTTTCTAGGCTGAATGGAAAGGAACTCCCCATTCTATGAATGGCATGTTTCTCAAACACTGTTATTGAAAATCTTACAGTGCTTGGTTAGAGTAGGATTTCCTTTTCAATAAGTCCAGTTCTGCACATTGCATCATTCTTTGTTTTTAATAAGTACATTCATGCACATGGTCTGGTTTGCTAGATCTTTTCCCGACTTTAGTTTTTTGAAAGGGTTGGACCTTTCGGAAAAGGTAGATTTTGTTATAGATTTGGACTCCATACGTTATGGAAAAATGTAAGGCAATAGTCTACAAGCTAGGAGGCATCTTTCCCCTTGAGATCACCATAAATGTTGGCAATTTTACACTTGTGTAAAAATGGGCAACTCAAACTTTGTTATGATGGATAGTTTTGGTGAAGTATAGCTAAGCTAAGGGAATTATATCAGATTATCTTGTTATTGCTGATTTGTGAAAAAGATTAAGTGAAATCTGTGGCTATGTGTGATGTTACAAAACATAAAAACTCACATAATCTGCGATTTCATGAATATCCTTGGCAAAAGAACACAATCCCAGAAGGACATCTGTGTTATCTTGATGAAGACACCGGATTATAGAGTATGTAAGGTGTATAGTTTTGGAACAACAGACATAGTGGCAGTTTTCAAGTAATCAGATTCATGGTTATTATTTGTGTGCCTATCAAATTTATTGCTTTGTATTCATTAAAGTTGTCATGATTAATGAGTTTACATTTATCTATGCTGCCATAAAATATTACAATTGAATCCGTTCCTGCTACTTCCATCAAGAAAATATTGACAAACAAATAGTGACAATAATGTCCAAATGGAGATAGCAGAAAGGAGTCAAAACAAAGAATGGAAGCTAAGATAATCACACAGCATACAAAGAGACACATTTCATTCAATGATTATCCACTGGAGTTACAGGTATTCACTTCAAGTTATCCCTTATGTTAATTCATTTTATTGAGATATTGAGTTGCCTACATCATTCTACAATCAAAGGAAAAACTGAATGCAGAAAGACATAATGAACTCATTATTTCAATTTAATGCTTTATTCATAAGAGATCATAAGCTTTCCCACACAAGTGTGTGATATGACTAAGTGACTCATCATATACATGGAAATGAGAATATTGCATGTGCTAAAGAACAAGAGTAGAGGAGCAAAAAGGAACCCATCATTACCTTTTCTATCTTTTGTCCCCACTCCTCAGCCTTTCCATCTCCATCTCAACTCTTCCATCTTCTACTTCCATCTCCATTTCTTAACACCTGCAAGACAAGAGAAGTATCTATCAAAATTGAGCTCACGGTACAATGTTATTCTATTACTCATGTTTTAAAAGCAAATACATATTATGAATTCAATGCATATAATGATGCTTGAAAGAAAGAAGTACATGAAACACATGGCACAGGAAAAGAAAGAAATACGAGATGAGTGGCAGCAAGGAAGAGACAAAGTCCATAAACCGAATCGAAAAGAGAAGATCAAAGAAGCTAAGGATTGATTTAGAAAGGCGAGAATCTGAAGGCGACTTGTGAGAGAAATAGATTTGAATAATGACACATGTAGAAAGTTGGAAAACTTCTGCAAAACAAGGAGAGAATAAGAAATAAACCACATGGATACAAGAGAGGCCAAAAATCCTATTTATTTCTAACTCATTTCTGAATTTTACAGAACAGGTTGCGCATTGATTGAAAATTAGTTTACTATTTAAGAAAGAAGCATCAAAATAAGTCAAAAAGAGGTATTTGCAAATCGGGATCAAAAAATCTAGAAAAGGAAAAAGAAAACAGGGACTTTTGGAAATTTTTGCTAGAGATTCCCCTTGTAAAATTGACCTTTGATTTAAAACAGAATTGAAATGCATGTTTTTAGCTACTACAATGCTTTCTAAGCTATCCGAGCTTTAAAATAAATAAAAACAGTCAAGAAAAGTATATGTTTCATCACTTATATGTTGATATCATGACCAAATGAAACACAAAGACATTTCGAATTTTCATCATGCTTCAACTATCAAAGGTTCCTTTTAATTTCCAAATTCAAGCGTGAATTAAAGGACAAATACCTAACAACTTTTCAGAAGTTGCAATGAATCAAGTAAAGCTAGCATGGATAGCTCATTCAAGTAATCAGACAAGCAAGAGAGATATATACATGTTTTCAAAAATTCAAATCATAAGAATTTGGAGAGAGAAGGATTTTGGAAAATTTTACTAGAGTTTCCCCTTGCAAAATGGACTTTTCCAGAAAAATAGAATTGAGAAATAATGAAAAAATGAGATAGAATTGCTACTATGACTTCTGGAAAGTGAAGTGCCAGTACAAAAAGGGAAACTAATTATCTTCTTCATTTTCGAGAATAGAGGTATTTATTTCATTATATAGAAAGTATGCAATCATGTTTGCAACTAGGAAACATCCTACAAATTCCAAAGATTCATTATCCCGAATGCAAATGTCAAACTACAAAATAAGCATTCATCTTCCAACCGAAGGAGTAAACTACAAATCTCAGCAAATGTTCAAACAAAGCATGCCTTCCAAAGAAAACAAGTCAAGTATGCAAGCACAAAGTTTATAAAAGTAGTTTGAATTACATTTGTAAAGAGGAAATGAACAGAAGAAATAAACTACTAGTGCTAGGTTTTCATTTCTAGATATAGTTCATAAAACAAGAAAAACAAGTCAAAGAAGCTTGAACTCATATAGGTCCGAGAAAGGAAGCATGTTAAGACACCAAACTACATCTACAAATTTTTTTACAAAGAAACAAAGTATTTTTTTCCTCTATAGAATGCAAAGAAGTAAACGAAAAATTACAAACTCCATCTATAGAAAGAAGGAGCGATAGAGGTCTGCAACGAATCAAATGGAGAACTCATTTTCAAGTTCAAATGCTTAACTGAAGTTTCCCAATCTTCCCGAGAAATGGAAGTGATTTACAAAATCCAAGTCACTGAATTTAAAGCCTTCTTTCATTACATCGAGAAGAGAAATGAGTCACAAAAGAAGATACAACTTTACGGATTGCAAGTACCCAGAATATACAAACTTTGCATCTACAGAATGAAGGGTTCATAAACTACAAGTATGCATCTATCACAGGAAGTTAGATGAAATAGACCTTTTTAAATGGAGAAATAGAAAAAGTTAATACTTTCAAAGGACGGAACTGAGTTTACAAGCAGTTCATCAATAAATTCATAGAAATAAGCTTTAAAAAATTTCGAATAATGAGTCCAAGCTCGAAGGCTCACTTCAGAAGTAGAAAATACTGAAACCACAAAGTACTCTCATGTTATGCAATATTTTAACTAATATTTGCAATGGATTCAGGGTTACAAGAATGAAAATTCGAGCCTCGAAAAGAAAAAAGGAAAAATAGTGTTGGAACTCACCATTTCCCGAGAACGAAATGATTAGATAAGCAAAAAATGGTGGTAATTTCCTTCTACAGGCTCGTATCGAGCTCATTAGCTACCAAAAGCAGAGAACCGAAACAAAACAAATATTCATTACTCCACAAGAAGATACAGAGATGAATAATAGACGATAATAATCTTTAGATCATATAAGCTGGAGGAAAACTAAGCTATGAATCCAAAAAACAAAAGAAATACCTCCAAAGTATTTAAAAAACGTAGAGACAATCGAGCACCAATGGTTTTAAGGCCAAGGAACAAGTTTATAGGCTCAAGATGTTGAAATCTCCAAGCATTCATCAAAATAATAGAGCAAGAAAAGAATTTGTCAAGGCTTCACTCGCAGAGTAAAAAAAACCAAATGAAGTGACCAAATGCAAGCTTGGAGTGTATAACCTTTCAACGAAATAGGGTTCCAAAATCCTAACCCGTGGTTAGAGATCAACGAATCGTTGAATGCCAAGTGCCAAAATGAGCGATGATCGGTCTCCATAGTTTCCCAAGCGATAAGGCCCAATTAAAGGCCACGAGACCATAATAAATTCCCGGGACGGAACCCTAATTAGGGTTACAAGATCTCTGTGACCAAGAAACCAAGGTGAAGATTGAGGGCCAGCAAAGCTCCCAAAAACCAAGTAAATCAAAGCCCAAGGTCAAGTTTCCACCGCCTACAACCAAGAATGGTCGAGTCATCATGGAGAGGGGCCAGCCTACATGGACCAACCAATTAATCATTGCAGGGGAATTTACAAATTCTAAACTGTAGTCCATGCCCGAAAAATCAAACAAATCATTATAAGCCAAAAGTCCCGAAAAGGAAAAATTTGTATTATGTGCGAAGGCCCAAAGGTGGCAAATCAACTAATGCACGGTGGGCTAGCCAAGGGTGGTCCCCTTTGATATTATATACATGCTTATGCCTAAATCTATAATGTGGCAACATTACAGACCAAAGGTAGTCCCCACATGAGGTTTTCAAACAAATTTGCAAATGTCACTTTTGTGACTATCCAAATCGATGAAGGAAATCGAAAAACATGTATATCTTGGAGGTAGTCCCGAATTCACTTTATTTTTACAAATATGGCTAAGGTTGCATCCTTTTGTCTATACACAGAGATGAGTTTTGCATGCCTTCACAACATGACAGAAGAGAAGATGACAAACTTGCATGTGCAAAGAGAGAAGACTTACCTAGCAAGTAAATTTTAAAATTAGAAAGCTGTTCACCTTTCTTTCTTAAAACTAAAATAGTCAACTTCAGTTTGTCTATATTGCATCTAACACTGATAATGCCTATTTTTATCACATGCTTTAGTTTGTATTATTTTATTCCTTTATTTAATAATAAATAAAGGGTAAAAATAGGATGCGTAGGCGAACAATTTGTTAAGCTAGTTTTAGAAATGGCGTGAACTTTTTTATATATTATGCGCTCTTGCAAAGCATAGAGAGGGGATTTTTTCATGGATTTTTCCGGAAGAACTTTTGATATGAGTACTGAAGAAATTTCTGCTAGTTTTACCCTCTGAGTGTTGAATTACTCTTGCCTTTCCAAGTTATTCTGCAGTCTTGTGTATGCCAATATTAATCTTGTGAATCAATATTCCTGATTAGTCACTTTACCTGCTACAGATCTACTATTTTCTACTAAATTTCATTGTGCATGTTAGCTTACTAGTACTATTGTGATTTTCCCTTAGTACAAATTAAGTGTTTTTCACTCTTACATTACTCAGTAAAAGTACAAATTTGTTCGTGCACACAAAGAATTCTTCACAAGTCAGTTGTGTATTCCACTCAAGTCAAGTTCTTTATTCAAATGAGGGAATTTTTTCAGAAATTTTTCCCGGAAAGAAATTTTGATATGAGTCTTGAAGCAATTTCTACCAAATTTACCCTCCGAGTGTTGAATTACTCTTACCTTTCGAATTTATTCTACGAGTCTTGTGTATGCTAGTATTAATCTTGTGAATCAATATTCCTTAATTAGTCACTTTACCCTACTTTGTAGATCTCTTTGTTTTCTACAAATTTCATTGTGCATGTTAGCTTACTAAGTACTATTGTGATTTTCCTCGGTAAAAATTAAGTGTTTTTTCCCCTTACATTCTGTAGAAAGTACAAATTGGTTCATGCACACAAAGAATTATTCACAAGTCGGTTGTGTATTCCACTCAAGTCAAGTTCTTTATTCAAATTTTCTATATCACCTTAGTAATTATTTCATTTTCGGTAACCTCCTAACCCTAAAACTCCCGAGAAAGTAGTCTAGTGAACACCAATAAGGAACCATGCTTTTAACTCGGAGGTTCACCTCAAAATAGCTATACCCACAGGACTGAGGTGTCCCCATTGTATCTATGAGAGAGAAAGATTTTTGTAGACTTAGAACACCTGCTGCCATCTCTCTTCCGGGTGCACTTTTGATAGATAATAGTTGCTTTAGAACACCAAATCCATAAACTATAACTTCATTAAAGGATAGTATCAAAAATTTATAAGCATCTTTCAAGGCTATTGCTTCATCCGGTGCGTAAAGTAATATTTAATAGTCAAAATCCACTTGTGTCCTTGTGATGAAGGAAGGTTTATCATGCCAATAAAAACAAGACCTGCTTTGTAAAAGGTTGCTCAACTAAAATAGGCTATAAGGGAAGCGAAGCTAAACGTTATTTTCCAATAAAGAAAGCACATTTGTTACACTTTCTGATCCATTAAAAATAGTACTTGAATATGCTTTGGGCCAATTGTAACCAAGTTTCATAATTTTCAAGGTTTTGGTACGTGTTGAGAAATGACCTCCTGCAGGTCCTTCATGGAATTCTTATAATAATTGCTGAATTTTATCATAGTCAACACATCCCAACAAGATTTCACTTATATCCCTTTTGAATAATACACCATCAATGGAAACATAGAGTACATCTTGTAATCTGAAATACCCTCATTTATTCTTGTGCATACCTTCTCGATAAATGCCATGTTGTAGATAGTTAACTAAATCGGTAATCCATCTTGATTAAGGACTTCTTGAGCAAGTTCGGGGTGCTGATTTTCTCGGCTGATCCATAATGTCGATTGTTGATACTTAATTTCAGTATGATGTTCTAAATCTTTAGGTTTTGTAGTTTGCTATTTTCCCATATCAACAATTAGGTGCTCACATAAATCTTTTCCTTGAACCGTCTTAAGAACGGATATCCACATCATATTCCATAACTTTCATTATCGCCCGATCTTTTCTCATTCAATTATTTATTTAACAAGAAAGCTTTCACACTTGGATGAGAAACAAGAACGTGAATTTTATTGTTTGAAAGCTTCTACTTGAAATTGTTTTTCTCTGACTACTAAAAGTACTTATTTTTCAATAAATGTGTACCTTGTTTTGTAACCATGCAAGCTCTATTTTCATCATTAACCTAAGTTAATATAGCTGAGATTATTTCAGCTCCTGTAATTGCATACATTATAAATTATTTATAAAAATTTGGATTTCCAAGAGTAGGAGCCTAAGAGATGGCTGTTTTGATTGCTTCAAATTCTTCTCTCCCTTTGCTGGTCCAAGAGAAAGTTTTCCATTTCTTTAACATAGTTGTTAATGGTTTAACCAATGCTACAAAATCTGGAACAAATCTTTTGACAAAGTTGATTTTTCCAAGAAAAATCTGCAATGCCTTCTTATGATGAGGCAATGATAGTTGGGATATGGCTTTGATTAAGAAAGGATCAATTACTAATCCTTACTTAGAAATAATATGACCAAGTAATTTACCTTGATGTACTAAAAATATAGAATTTTTGGGATAAAAAGATATTCCAAACTACCTGCATAACTAAAAAGTCTACCTTAGATGCATTAGATGTTCATCAGAATATTTTGAAAATATAGTAACATCATCTAAATAAACAAGGATGCATTTATTTAACAAGCTGCAAAAAGCCATGTCCATTGCATGTTGAAATGTTGCACCAACATTTGAAAGGCCAAAAGGCATTCATTTGTAAGCATAAGTACTCCACTTGGTGGTAAAAACTATTTTATACATATCTTCTTCTCAAACTAGAATTTGATTGTATCTACTTGTAACCATTTAGAAGGGATAGTCTACCCAACAGAAACTATTCTAAAAATCTGATCCATATTTGGAAGTGGGTAATGATCTTTTAATGAAGATTTATTAAGATCTCTGAAATCCACACATAATCTGATTTCTCCATTCTTCTTCCTAACAGGAACAAGATTTCATACCCAACTTGAATTCTTAACTGGAAATATAATACCTGATTCAATCAACTTAGATCATTCTTTCCTCATTAGAGGCTCTATTTTAGGATCCATAGGCCTCTGTTTTTTCCGACTAGTTTTGAATTTGGTTGTAATATGATAGTATGTTGTGCTAAATTGGGATCAAATCCTTTCAAGTCTTGGTATCTTCAAGCGAAAAAATCTTAAAATTCTTTGCAAAGATCAATAAATGAATTCTTTTCAGCTAAGTAACATACCTTTCCAGGAACAAAATTTTCCCTTCATCAACTGAGATCTCCTCATAGTTATCAACATGTGTTGATATCTTAGTTTTGTCTTTTCTTAACTGATCATCAGTGTTGAAGATGTCTTCTAATGTGAAAATACCTCAAGGAAGCTTATTTGTCTTTAGTTGAACAATTTGGTCACCATATAAGTGATGTAATTTATCCTGATTTATTGCAGAAAATTCAGCTTCTTGCTACAAAAATTTACAAATTTGATCATCATTTTCAAAAACCTGCCAGTTCAAATCATTATCAGGTATTGAAGGCCTAACAATTAGCTTAATATAAGGATGATTTTTTTGTTCTCTATCTATTCTAGCACTTTAAAATTAGCATGAACTGCTGCAAGTCGATCCGCATACTTATTTTCTATTCCAGAGAAGCAGTTGAATATTAATAGTTGCAAAATATTCCATTAAGTATGAAACTCTGTCTCTAAGACTTCATTAATGGATTCTTATAAACATTAACATTTCTTACTTGATTGATAACGATCTCAAAATCACCAAAAGTCTACAAAGTGTCTTTGATACCTCTCTTTCTAGCCCAAAGTAAGCCATGAGTTAATGCTTCGTATTTAGCTACATTAAAAGTGCATGAAAATTGGAGACTCAAAGATGAGAAATAACTTTCATATGTTGGCGAAGTGAGCATAAAACTTGCTCCCTATCCTTTCTTGTTCTTAGCTTCATCAAAATGAAGCTTCAAAATCCCATCTACTAAATTTTTTGTTTTGGAAAGCAAGGGAAGTGGTGTGTTTTCTTCATGTGAAAAATACACACTAAATACATGTTATTCAACCTCTTTGAAAGGATCATGAGCATGTTCTTCATGTGTCCTTTCATCCATAAATAGATTAGAAATGCCATCTAATACTGAAACATGAGCTATATTATCAAAATTAGACTAGTCTAAAGCTGAATAATTAGCTACTGCATTAGAAGCATGAGGCTCAATGTGAAATCTAGCCAACGGTTCTGAATTGATAGTAACCTTGGTCCCATAATGAGTAGTGAAAAATAAGAAAGACCAATCTAAAGAGAGATAACCTCCTATCTTTGCTATGAAATCTCTAGATAAGCATAATGCAAAGTAAGGAGGTAAATCTACAACAGTGACATCTTGTAGAATAGAAACATTTGGGAAAGCATGTAATGTTACCTCTAAATTCCTAATTACACCAATTGTATTAGTTGCAGTTCCATCAAGCTTTGTAAGACACTCTTTTCTATAGGCTCATACTATAGACCCAATTTTTCTGCAATTACTTTTGGCATAACTGTGCTACTTGCACCGTTGTCCACCATACATTTATGAATAAGATGTTCTCCAATAATCAATGATAGATAAAACGGTGGTGGATTCTTGATGTCATGAGAATTTAAGACTTTCTAAACCATCCATTTAACTTCTTTGATGTGGTCTTGTTCCATTGTTCCAAGGACCATGTTTTCCTTCTGGACTTCCTTTTCTATTGCTTTAAAATAAATCTACAACTTAGGTAGTTCATGAGAAAGTAAATCTTGTTGTCCTGGAATACTTAGAGCATCCCACATTGAGATGTTAACATTATGCTTTTTCATTACATCAACAATGTTAAAAGAAGTAATAATTTTAGAAACAAATTCTACTGTTTTAGCATAGGATTTAGTGAAAATTGATTTTGCTTCAGTTGCTTTTGATATCTAAGGTATAAATAACCTTCTTGGATCAGGTTTTAGTTGTTTTCACTATTCTTTACAAGCTAGAACACCTATTGTTTTTTAAAAACAGATGCACTATTATCTAGTTTTGGGATTATTCTTGTTGTTTTATCGGTGATTATACATAGAACATGCCTATTATATTGTTTTTTACTCTCTACAACCTTTTCCTGAGCCCTAGTAGTAACTATAATGAAATCATCTTCACCGAAATAGACTATATTTTGTTTTGCGTTCCTTCGAACCTAGGTATCTTACTATCCACCCTCCATTTAAGGCATGAACAATGTCTCAGATTGAGGTTATGCGACAAGAATTATATTCAAAAAATCATTTGGGCAACTTGAAGTTGAATGGGTTTGATTACAAGGTTAACACCACTCTTATGTAGCCATATTAACTGGAACTAAAGTTTTAGATGAACTAGGAGCCTTTGGGTCAAATTGCCTTTGCTAATAAGGTTGTCTATAATTTTGATTTTGTTGGTAAGGATGCCTATTTTGCTGATTTAGCTGATTTTACTAGTAAGGAGCCTGATAAGGTCTACTAGGTAATGCAAGCCTATTCTTAATTGAAGTCAACTTATTCCCCATAGTCTGGAAAGCTTTAAATACGTCATCTGATGGGGAAAAAACAAAAGGTTCTATAATTGTGATAAGATGAGGAATAGGTGCTAAAACTTCCAAAAAAGAAATTGAAGGCCTTGGTGTTAATTTTCCAACTTGAATAAGAGTATTTTCATCTTAGATTGCGATATTATAGGCTACTTGGAGTGTCTCTCCTCCCATAGACTGAATCATAGTTGGAATATCACTATTAAATTCCCTAAGATAAGAAAGAAAAGCATGATCAGCTTGAGGCTTAACGCTTGTTGGAATTCTTTCAAAGTTCTAGCAAAATGGATGTTGAAACTAGACATAAATGCGTTGGGAAATCTTTTAATTGTAGACAACTATTTTATAAGAAATAAATAATCTGAATTATCTTGAAATTGTTTCAGAAATTTATCACCTAAGCCATCCTAAGTTCTTATGCATCCAATCCTTAGATTTCTATACCATTGCAAGGCTTGTCCTTTAAGAGATGCAGCTAAAAGTATCAAAGCTACATCCTCATGAGTAATATTATGAACAGCACATAAGGCTGCGACATCTTTAATGTGCTTTGTAGGTGTAACTATTGTTCACCAGTGAATGATGGCAAACTTTTCATGTCAGCATTATGGATGTCATGGTAAACTAGGATTACTAATGTGCTGCCATTAGTAAAGGTCACAAAATTCCTTGGTGGTTGAATAGCCATTTGAAAAACTAGGATTTGAACAAAAATATTGACACATGGTGAAGGAATATTAGGAGGAGGGTTATCAAAACTAGGCCTATTATAAGGTAAAGTATTACCAACTCTTCTCCTTCTTGCAGAATTCAAAGGTAAAGAAACAAACTCAGGAGGAATTCCTCTTACCGATGATCTTGTAGTCACTTTAGGCATGGAACATGCTATAATAGTAGTCTGAAATCATCCCTGTGGAGTTGTCAAATAGATCTTTAAGTATTTAAAATATATTGTTGTATCTTGTGTTCCAAAAGTATCTTTTATCGATGTAAAATATGTTGTAGATATGCTGAAAATATTTGTAACTTTCATGTAGATCTGATTCGTGTCCCACCAGGCATGTCAAAAAGTATTATCTCTCGAAACCCTATAGAGAGATGGCTACAGTGTTGTAAGCTTCCAAATTTTATATCTCTCTTTTGTAGATATAATAAAAACACCTCAGTGTCTGTGGGTATACCTATTTGAGGTGAGTCTCTGGTATCAAGGTCGATTCCTTATTGTTGTATCCTAGACTGATTTTTCTGAGGTTAAGGGTAAAATATGACTATAAAATGATTAAAACTGAGGTGATACACTAAATTTATATAAGGGATTTTGACTAAGTATATGCACAACTAATATATGAAAGGATTCTTGATGCACGAACCAATAGTTTTTTGTAGAATGTTAAGGGAAAAACACTTTGAGGTATTGAGGGAAAGTATCACAACAATACTACTAAGCTAAACATGCACATTAATATCATGTGGAAATTACTAAATTTGCAATGGGGTAAGATGATTAACCAGGGAATTTGCATTCACAAGATTAATGAAAGCATACACAATATTGTAAATAATTGGAAAGGCAGAAAATACTTCACATTGAGAGGGAAAAATTGGCAAAATAATTGCTTCAGCACTCCTGTATCTAAAAAGTCCTCCTTTGTGCTTTTCCAAAACACACAATATATAGAAAATTTGATTTTCCCCCTTCCTAAAAATAGACTAAGTATTGTACTTGCCCCTGCATCCTATTATTATCCTTTATATAATAATAAGTAAAGGAATAAAATAAAGCAAACTAGTACAAAGAGGCATTAATAGTCTTTGGTTACATCTCATTCAAAATGAAGTTGAATGTTCTTTTTTTAGAAAAGAAAGATGAATAATTTTGTAATATTAAATCTTGCTTGATGAGCAAGTATCCTTCCTTTAGCATGTGAATTTGTCTTCATGATGATCTGTCCTTTTGTTTAAGGCATGCAATATACTCCTGTGAAAGAAAATGAATATTTTTTTATCTCCAATACTTAGAAAAATATTCACCTTCTTGTGGGGAAAACCTCCAAGCTTCAGCTTTGATTTTGAAATTCCTTTGGCTTCTAGTGGTCACATGGGTGACATACTGTAAATCATCTCCAACTATTTCAATAGTGGGGACCACCTTGGTTGTGAGCTCTTGTCTTCGTTGGGTTTGGCCACTCTTGTGGACTTAGAAAATTATGAGGTCTGCCACCTTTGATTAATATACATGCCATACTATAGTCTCTACCACCCTTTGATTATCACATGCCTTGTATATTGGTCGGCTTTTGCAAATTTGAATAACACATGATTATGGTTTTATAACCCTTACCTTTTGGGTGATCATTGGTGAACATGATTTAGTCGGCACTTTATATTATTTGAAGTTGGACTATAGTTGATCCTTTTGTTTTTCAAAGGAAATGATTGTTTTTAAATCATGGGGTTGGCCCCCTTTACACGATGACTCACCCCTGCAAACGTTGGTCCATGACATGGCTAATTCAGGTAGATTTTGTTGTAACCATAGTGGTTAGTAATGAAAATTAGTCTTGATCTTGGGTCATCAATCTTGTTATCACCGAATCACAGCACCCCTAGAGATATACTTGAGCTCACGGTGTGATTGGATAACATGGGTACTATCTCCAAGTTGTGGGACTTGCTACTTGAGATAGACCTCCAGAGAAAGCTGGTTCTTGCTCCTAAACTACACCTTACAATCTACTCTAATGCAGGATAAGCTAACTGTTCTAATCTAAATTTCCAAGGGACCAGGGAAAGAGAATACATAAAATGAAAGCCTACACTAAAGCGGTGATACACCAGAAAAGGAGGATGTGAGAGTAGTCTCCAAATGTGTGAAATACTGAAGTCAAAGTGCACACTAGAAGAGGTGATGACAGGTTCTCCATAATCTAGCAAAATGCATTCACAACAGTATTCCAAGCACACACAATGATAATGAATTCCTACAAGAACATAATAATAGACACAATATTCTTGTGGAAAGATAAAAGGGCAAGAAGAATGCAAGAAAACACAGCAGGGGAAGATACATCCACAAACTTGTATTTTATTGCTTCTGGTATGCACTGATTCGAGTCTATTACAAGATAAGGGCACTGGATCACCATGCAAGGAGTCCACTACAAGGGCCTACAACACATTGGCTTCACAAAGAAATTTTGGCGAGAGCTTTGCTACCCAAAAACTCTCTCTTTTACAATGAGCCCGACACTCCATTTATAGAGAAAATGAGAAGGAGAAGAGAAGGAAAGTGGAAATCCCGAAATCTATCCTTCAATCACCTGTAAGAGGCATTAAATTAAGTGGAATGATTAGACATTACTTGAAAAAGGCTCCCCATACTGTCCCATGTGCTGCGCAGAGAGAAGAAGGATGACCATGCCCCTTAAATGCACTCCCGACTACCAATAAAACATTGTTACGAACCCGGCCACGTTTCCTTAAAAATCTCAATCAATTTCTGATCAAATCCAGAGTTTCTTGATTTCTTTGCATTGGGCTTAGAACCATGATTCCAACGGTACCAATTTTGTGCGATTTCGTTGAGAAATGTAATAGTTATGGCCTTCTGAGTGCGGGCAGCTATTTTGGGTCTGCCAGGCGTTTTCTGTCATTTGACGGGAATGAGCACTAACTGACTAGAGCCGAATATATTTCTCTTATTTAAATATATCGTTCCGAAAGTCCAATTTTGTGAAAATTGGAGCTCGAGTCAAAATTTATGGGCATTTGAATTTTCACGGGCCAAACGTTTGACTTTTCTTCTCTGCCTTGGTAGCTTCGGCTTTTCACGTCCCACGCGTTCCTCATCCCAAATGTCCCGGTCTTTGCGGGACAAATTCTTCCAAACCGCCTGAAATGGGCTTCCATGTCCCTTTTCTACCGGTGACACATGGCGTGATCTGATTGGCCTTCGGCTCCTTCGGTTATCCGCATCCCGCGCATCCCTTTGTCCCATTTGGCACGATCTTGAAGTTCCTGTTTCGGCCCGAACGGCCGGTTCGCATACTCGTGGCCCGGATGTCCCATTTGCTTTCGGACCATTCGAGAAAATTTTCTTGATTCTCCCGGTTCGGCTGGTTCACATCCTTTTGTCTCGCGCGTCCCCGATGAAAGTTCTCATTTCGCCGATCCGTGCGGTTCAGCGTATTTTTGTCCCGCGCGTCCCGGATACCTGTTTCAATAGTTAGTCAATTTTTTCAAATTTTCGGCTAGTTCAAATTTCCGTGTCCCATGCGTCCCTTTGTCTGAATGTCCCAAATGTTGCGCGGGCCGCTGGTGGCTTTGTCGGCCGGTTCGCGTCCCGATGTCCCGTCTGTCCCGACTATTGCGAGGACCGGACTTAGCCATTTTCATGATTTTTTCGGCCCGAGCTTATTTTTTGCAATTTTTTCACATTTCCTCGAACTTGCTCTCTTCTTCTTGGACGGGGAGTTAGAAAAATATGAGGGGACCCTAGAAATATGACTTTTCACTGGACTCAATATAATTGCTTGGGACAAAAGAATTTGATGCATGTTATCAAATTTACCTTGAGGGTGAATTTTGGATAACAATTTTGGCGACTCAGCGGGGTCATCTGCCTGCCAGATGAAGAACGACCAGCTACTTGTAGCAATCCATTGGGCATGGAGTCTGTTTGATAACCTCTCAGCTGATCTGAAATTTGAAAACCTGTGTCCTTGAGCCATTGAAACATTCGTTGAGCTGGTCTTCTCATGGCTGCAAATTCTTTTCCAGGAGCTTGATGAACTGCAAACATGCACATACTAGAAGCAATAGGACATGTGCACAAGCACTTAGGGAAATAAAAACTACTCTAACAGCAGTACAATGTGCATAAGCACTTAGAGGAATGGAAATTCTAAATTAATATTTACAAGGGTGAAAATCTATCTTTCTAGTAGCAACGTTTGAGATAGATCCCATTGACCGGGATCTGTAATTCTTCACTATCCAACTTAGCGATCGGAAAGAATTTCTACCTTTGCATTCGATGATCATGTATGGGCCACTCCGATGGCATCAAAATTGGAGTGCTTTCTGGTTTTGCATGATCGCATCCCACATTAGTACCAAATCTCCAGTTTGTAATATCCTGGCCTTAGTTTTCTTGTCAAAACTCTTTTTGACCAATGCTTTATCCTTTTCTATGGTCTGCATTGCGTGCTCTCTTGTCTCTTCTAATTCCATCAGCTCTGCATACCTGATTTCCATAGGTTCAAACTCAGCCAGCTCCAACTGTTTCATGAGTTCCAGTGCTGGCAACTCAAGTGATATAGGTAGAACTACTTCTTTCCCGTACACAAGCTTGTATGGAGAGCTTCCTGTAGATCTCTTGGGTGTGATCCTATCAGCCCATAGAGCTGATTTGAGCTTTGCATGCCAAGTTCTTTGATTTTCATCTAGAGTCCTTCTGATGATTCTTAGTAGGTTCTTGTTCGTAGACTCGGCTTGGCCATTACCTTGAGGGTAATAGTTCGATGAAGTGCTGAGATACACACAATTCTTGACAGCCCATTCAGTGATCTTTGTGCCAAGGAATGCCAATGCATTATCTGATATGATAGTGGCAGGGGCACCAAACCTTGTGACTATCCCTTCATAGAAATCTAAGATATTAGATTCATTTGCCTCCTTGAGTGCCACTTTGCTTGTCCACTTGGTGAAATAATGCATTCTTTGTAAGTATCCACTTGTGGCCACGACTTGAATTGGGATTGATAACCCCAATGATGTCCAGTCCCATTACATGAATGGCTGATTTATTGAAATTGGACGAAGGGGCAGTGCTGCTAACCTTTCTTTCCCCATGAAGAATGCACATTTCCTACATTTCTTGACCCATGAATAGCAATCGTTGAACACAGTAGGCCAATAGTAACCAGCTTTCATGATTTTGAGAGCTGTCACTCGCGGAGCAAAGTGGCCTCCTGCTTCCCCGTCATGGAACTCGTGTAGGATCTTCTCAACTTGACCTGTTCCAATGCATCTTAATAGAACTCCATTGATGTCCTTTTTAAACAAAACTCCATCAACAAGCACATATGGAATGGCTTGTAATCTGAAGTATCTCCTCTTTGCTTTGCTCACTTCTAGAGGGCATAAGCCTGTTTGGAGGTAATGCACCAAGTCTTGAGTCCAACATGGGACGGGTGCATCATCAGCTAGTTGGTCTTGATCGTTCTGTAGTAGCAAGACAACATCCTCTTCACTTTTTGACTCGTCTGGTTGTTTGGAAGCGAGCCGCTCACACAAGCCTTCACCAAGAACCAGCTTTCTCGGAGGTCTATCTCAAGTAGCAAGTCCCAAAACTTGGAGATAGTACCCATGTTATCCAATCACACCGTGAGCTCAAGTATATCTCCATGGGTCTTTGTGATTCGGTGATAACAAATCTCTATACTATTTGATTACAAACCGTCGATCACGTAACCTATGGTTAGGGTTTTAAACTCGCATTTAATATGGCCGGTGAAAACTAAACATGATGGTTTGCTTCGATATTATAAATTGATTCCTAAGCATTTATCTTGTGTCCTTTCGATTTTGGTCATCTATCTTTGACGGTGATTCAATTCAAACTTAACCTAACTCTCGAGCTAGGTGGTAAAGGTCATTCAACCTCAATGATCACTCCATTCTAGTCTTTTTGGGTCTATGGGTGAAGCCCTGGTAAAAATTTCTCTAGAAATCTATTATTTATATTTTAAGTGCGATTTAGTTCCCTTTTTTGGTCTTTTGAACACCAAAACATTTGCATTTGGTTTTTTTCTTTGTCTATGATCTTCTCTTGAGCTTTATAAGTGGGATGGTAAATGGTTGTATGTTCAAGCTTCAATTTCTTATGACCTTTTGAATCACTGTAATTTTCCATTACAGGTACTTTTGAAACTGACCCTTGTGCATAAATGGTTCTCTCGAGCTCGATTGTATCTACATATTTCTTATTCTTCTTTGTTTGAGCTCTCCAAGCAAGGTGGTTTGTGTATGTTTTCCGTAATCATAATAAATTGATATTTCAACCATGGAAACCATGTCATCCTTTAGCCTCTACATTTCCAGATATATGAAGCTTCGTCATTTTTTGAGGACTTGAAATCTCCATGTTAATTTGTAAGTTATGTTATTACTCTGATTCCTCACTACCCATTAATGGGTCTTCATCCATTGGCCAGGATCTATGCATTTTATAATGTGATTCAAGATATTATTTCTATCTTGTAGCTCAGCCTTAAATCACGTTCTATGTCCTTAGTTGGAAGGAAATTTGAGTCTCTATTGTTATCATTTTTTTTTCAAGGTTCACCTGATAAAAGTCTAGCTTGTTGTGAGTATTTGGTTTTGTTTGCAATAACTAGCTGAAAAATGGGTTTCGTATTTTCTTTTTGAGGAGTTCCCTTTGATTATGAATGTGCTTCTATATTTTTGAGCTTCAAATAAAATAGTTGTACCTTTTAAATGTTTTGTTACTTTGTTTACTATCTTGGTCTGTATTTTCTGAAAGTTACACCCATTTTACCAATTTGGGTTTGATAACGTAAATTGTTATATTCTTTTGGGGCTCGAGCTATGTGTTTTCATAAAAATATCATCAATATGTTCATTAAAACCCTTTTTAATGAGCTCTATGTTTACATATGGGATATATCTTACTTTCATCCTTACTTTGTCAAATTGGATTATGCTTTGATCTGAATATGTACCTATGTTGTAGAATTTTTCCTCTCTTGTTCGCTAGGTTCTATGTCAATTTTTGTAGTAGCATAGCATGATGTGGATTTATATTTAGGTGTAAGTGGTCTTGTTTCCGTGTAAAGACTAACCATTTGAATATGAATTATTCCCACTGAGTTCATAGTGTTGCAATTGTATGCTTTCTAAGAGACATTATGTTCCATGAAAGTAGTTACCCTGACTTTTATAAAGTCTGTAACTAAAATGGCTTTCCTGAAACTCTACATTCTTTTATATATCTCTCTCTTCAGTTCACCTTTTGGATTGATCTCTTGTAACTTGTAGTTACATTTGCACTCTTTGATTTTGAAGTTTAATATGTAATCGAATACCGAGTTGGTTATGTAGTGAATTGTAACTTTTTATTGGACATCCTTCCTCATTTTTAGTTGTAAAATGGTTTTGAAATTTTGATTCTGAAAATCAAAACTATAGAAGTTAATCATTTACTTTTATTTGAGAACCTGGAAAGGACATATTATTTCTAGAAATTTCTATTCATAAATTCCTGCATACTTAACATTGAAGTTTTTTTGAAATGTTGAAGTTCCATTTATTCTTTTCTTCAATATTGTATTTGAGCTTTATTATAGCTTTAGTATGTATGCTGAAAAATTTAAAATATCCATTTTACATGGCAAAGCCCTGTCAAAATTTTCTTAGATTTCCTTATCCATTCTTTTTCAAATTGTAATTTTATCGCATTTCGATTAAGTTTAGCTTCTTGAAATCTAATTCTTATTCTTTAGTTCTGAATACAAAACATGTACTTGTATTTTTTATTCTCTCTTTTCACGTAACTTCTTCTATTTGTATGACAATTACTGAAACTTGAGTTGTATTCTTCCTTCATTCCAGCATGTACTTAATGACTTAACTGCTTTATGCCATAGGATAGAAGTCATTGAACTCTACAATCTTTGTTGAAAGAATTTATTTATTTCTTCTTGGCTGCAACTTGTACCTACACACTTAAGAAAATAGTTAGAAAATATTTAGGATTTTTTTCCTCTCTTATGTCCATGGTTTTTTTTTCTTCTTCTCTTTATTTCCTTCTAAGTGAGTGAATCATGTATATTTTTTGATCTTGAAGTAATATATATCTCCTATTATCGAGAGATCCATGTGCATGAATTAGGAAAACATAGGAATATGGATTGTACCATGAGCTCATAACGATAGTTTCCCTTTCGGTTTTTAGGTGTAGTACTCTAAGCGATGAAGATGAAGAGGAAAAAGATGAAGATGAGGATCATAAATGAAGCGAAAGCCTCAAGGCATTGATGGGTTCACTCATACTCATTTATTTCCTCTTTCATGCATGTGTAACTCTAATTTCGTTAGTTGTTCTTTACTTTCCAGTTACATCCCACGACTTGTGTGGGAACATTTAAAATTCCTTATGAATAAAATGTTGAATTATTAAAATGAGTTGTGTATTTATTTCTGCAATTCTGATTTCTGATATGGATTTTGTGATGAACTAAACAACCCAATAATATAATTGAATATCTTAATCATGAAGGAAACAAAATTTAAAAATACGTGTAACATCTAGTAATGAACTCTGATTTCTATAGTTTGCAGTCTTGATTTTTGTTTCAAAACCTAACACTTTATCTATTCTACAA
Organism: Taxus wallichiana var. yunnanensis; assembly: GCA_018340775.1. NCBI lineage: Eukaryota > Viridiplantae > Streptophyta > Pinopsida > Cupressales > Taxaceae > Taxus > Taxus wallichiana. The sequence goes on along the minus strand of CM031237.1, from coordinate 181,464,305 downwards.
TTCAATGTCTTTATCAAGACAACACAACTGTTTCTTGAGCCTTGTGTTCTTTTGCTGAAGATAGCATGAAATTGTAGGCTATGTGATTTGTTATGTTTTGTAACAGCACACATAGCTATAGATTTCATGTAATCATTAATTAATTCAATAGTAAATATTGTCTAAAAGAAAATCCCCTAGCTTAGGTATACTTCACCAATGTTATCCATTGTAACGAAGTTTTTGAGTTGCCCATTTTTGCACAAGTGCAAAAATCGTAAAAAGATCCCATCTCGAGTGCAACGAGATATGATAGATCCCACACATCCAAGTTGGATGACTTCTACAATGAGCTAGTAAGAGGATACTTGAGGTGCCAAGTTCATAAAATAGTACCAAGTTGATTAAAGAAACATTGAGTTGGGTTTTTAGGCTCAACAAGAAGAGATAAGAGTATCCAAGTTTTCTCGAGGTAACTTAGAGCCCTATCAAACCCTTTAACACCCAAATATGGGCTAGGAAATGAAACAAAACAATCAACACGTCCTCTAAGGATGGATTATTACCAAATTGAGTGTAGGCCATGATTAGATAGTATATTAAAACCCTCAAAATGAGCTACTTGCAAAAAATCAAGCAAAAAATAAGCATGAGGAATAAGAAACAAAACCTAGCTCACAAGTGGAAAATGAGATAGCCCTAAAATGAACCATTCAAGCTATAAATACAGCAAAATTCAGTGTGAGATCTCCAAAAGGAACATGAGATGGGTATAAAAATACTAAATATACAATCACGAGTTGAGCATGGCTCAACTGAAAACTAAAAAACATAAGCATTCAAAATGGTAAGATGTTTCTAGGGAAACCTAAGGAAAAGACAAGATCGAGCGAATTAAGGTTCATAAACCTAGATTTGGAAACTTAGATTCTTGTCAAGCCAAAACAATAACAATACCGGTTGGATAATAAATTAGGCCCACTACAAATACATATGAGTCATGAGTGGAAAACTTCAAAAAAGAGTTAAATTTGAGGGCCGAGTCAACAAATAAAAAGTGTAGCAATTGCATAAAGCTCATCCCACTTAAGGCACAACTTAGCGAGCATAAAAAATAAATGGTGAGCTAACACAAAACACAAAATCAACCTATAGTGTGGTATGATCAAAGCACGAATTGGGTAATAACATAGGTTCATGCACAATACAACTGATCCAATGTAAATATCATATCGAGCAAAAAAATAAAATCATGGGATTTAAATGAGATGAACGATGAAATGAAAATTCATAGCCACAAATTCGAACCACAAAATAACTCTGAAAAATAGCAAAAATTGCAATCAAATAAAAATTGGTCAGACTTTCATCAAGAAGCCCCCAAAACCACAAGTGTCAAATGAACAATTATTTAGTGTTTCAACGATAATGACTTTGGTTGGCATTTTTCAATCCATGGTAAGGGTTGTTCTGGTTAGCATTAAATTATTTACTATCCCTTTACTTTTCCCATGTAGTATGGTTTTACAATATTTCTATTGTTGTATTAATCCATAACTATTTACATGTTGGGGGAAGACAAGGGATCACGTAATTTACTTTCATAAGTCAAATAAAACCATGATCTAAGTGCATGTCTTAGCTAAGTCAATAGTGGTGCAATAATTACACCCTTTTTGCATGTAAAGGTAATAATCATGCCATGAGCGTAAATAAAAAATAAAACCATATAATTACCTTACATATGCATTTACCTTGTTGTAAAATGGTATGAATTACCTCAATGATTACTAATTTTGGACTCGTGACCTTAATTCTATCCAAATAGATATGTTCCATACCTTGTCTTTTGAAAAAAAACGTGTTTGACTTAGTCAAAAACAATTTGATGATGTCTTTGAAGGATGAACCATGCAAGCTTATTTTAGCCCTTAGGATGATGTACATATTAATTGAATTAATTCTAGCTTTTTTATTAAAAAATTCATGAAAGGTTCTAATTTTGCATGTAAAGGCTATGTAATGCCCGTTTAGACACAACAAAACTCGGACACATGACTAAAAATTTTCAGCAATTTTTTTTTAATAAATTACTTTACTACTTAACAATAAAGGTGTTACTTGAACTCTTTGGGATGCTTAGATAGTTTGTTTCAAAATGTGTACTAACCATAGGATTTCAAGTTATGAATCAGAAACATAATTTTTCTCCAAACTAGATATTAGGCTATACTTAGTCCAAGTGGGTCACCAAATCGACCATGGTCATCAAGGAATAATAAACCTTGCGGTAGTTTATTTGATTGTGGGGAAAACTTAATTTATTACAAGCATAATACCGGGTCCGAAGCACACACACACAGACATATATATATATATATATATATATATAGACACACACACATTCATTTCATCGAGATATAAGTTAAATTCCAAAATGGGATAGGTTTAAAATAACATTGAGAAAATAAATCTTTTCCCCAAGTCTTTTTTCTTGCAAATAAATTTAAAAACCATTAACTTGATCATATATGAGGGCATATAATTAAAAATGATGAATAATTATTTAAGGTCCTAAATCTAACAAACCAAAGTAACAAAATAAAATAATATTTATATCACATCCAAAAAAAAATTATATAATTTTTGCACTTGTGTAAAATGGGAAACTCAAAACATAATCGTTATGATGAAAGGCATTGGTGAAGTATACCTAAGCTAAGGAAGATTTGATATTATTGGTTAATGTTGAATTAGTTAATGATTAAGTGAAATATGCAACTATGTGTGTTGTTACAAAACCTAACAGATCACATAGTCTACAATTTCATAATATCTTCGAAAAAGAACACAATGACCCAAAAGGACAAGCTGTGTTGTCTTGATGAAGACACTGAGTTACAGAATAGGTGAACTATTGAGTTTTGGTACAACAGACATAAATGCAGATTACATAAATCAGAGTTCATTTTTGAATGTTATGGGTTATCATTAATGTTCTTTCCTTCATGATTAGGACATTCGAGTTAAATGACTGAGTTGTTTACTTCATTTTACAATCCATACAGAAAGCTGAAATGTAGAAATAAATATACAACTCATTTACAAAATTCAATGTTTTATTCATGAGGAAATTTTAAATGTTCCCACACAAGTCGTGGGATGTAACTAGAAAGTAAAGTACAACTACTAAAATAAGAGGTACACATGCATGAAAAAGAAAGTAAAGAGTATGAGTGAACCCATCATTACCTTGGGGTTTTCTTCGTTGTTCGGAGTAGCTCGATCCTAGCTTGTATTCCTACTTTGTCTCCACTGTAGAAGTCACTATATCTGAAAAGAATAAAATGCAATATCAGTTACGAGCTCAGGGATCAATTCATATTCCTTACTATCCTAGTTCATGCATATGAATCTCTTCAAAATAGGAGATATAATTTACTTGAAGAACATATTGCATACATGCTCTACTCATTCAGAAAGAAGAAAGAGAAAATAAAAGAAGAAACATGGACACAAGAGAGGCCAAAAATCCTAAGTATTTTCTAACTATTTTCTTAAGTGTGCAGGTACATGTTACAACCAAGAAGAAATAGACAAGTCATAAGTACAGGCTGAAAGAAGAATTAATGTAACTCAAACTCAATATTTTCTTCAAATGGAACAAGTTACAGTATAGAAAAGAGACTGAAATAGAAGTACATGTTTTAGTTTGTAACTTAAAAGGAAGAATCAGATTTCAAGAAGCTGAAGTTGATTAGAAAGAAAGGGTTATTGCTGAAACAGAATGAAAAAGAAGATTCTGGGAAAATTTTGACAGGGCTTCGCCATGTAAAATGGACATTTACAACTTTTCATCATGTTTCTTTCAACTACTACATGCTTTAAAATAATTATTTAAATCAAGTAAGTGATACAAAAATCAGTAAAGCATGCCATGATCAAGATAAATAGTTATGATGTCTCATTTTTATTTACCAAATCAGCTTCAACATGAAGTGTTATGTTCTTTATTCTAAATCATTAAATTTAATTACTATAGTTGGAAATGGATGGAAGAGAGAATTCTAGGAAAACATTTCCAGGGGCTTACCATGAAAAAAATCAACATTTCAGATTTTCCAACATGCCAGAAATGTTACTATAAAGGAAATAAAACATCTATGTAAAAGAAACAAGTTACAAAGATCTTAACAAGCATCTGAATCAAGGCTTATGCCTAAAATAGTATCACAATGCACATTTTACAAGTTATCATCTACATGTAGCAAAATATCTTTGGGAATGAAGTCTTGTGTTTTGAAAATAGAGAAATTTCAATTTATTAAAGGTAAGAATATAAGACAAGAAAATTTCATTCGGATAGTCTTCTTAAGCTCTAGTGTAAACTAGGTAGTAAACCCCTACAAGCTCTGAGGTTATAGTTGTTGAGAAGATATAAGCTACAACAAAAGGTGGATGTATGAAAGTAATACGAGTATTCACTTGATAATATCACATAAAGGAAAATGGCAGTTAGGCTATAGACAAGAAAGTGAGAGCTCGAGAACCCACTAAAATGGTGAGCTATTTTACAATAAAACGAGCTTCAAGGCATTAAAATGGTAAACCCAGAATTGTGTAATTTCTCCTCGATTGAGGAAGATTCAAATGAAAACAACAATGAAGTAAGCAAATCTTGATGCAAAACCTTACTAAGAATAGACAAAGTATAAATCTCTTAGTACCGAGGGGTTTTTTCAGTCGTAAGATGTATGAATCAGGGTTAGATAAAAAACCCAAAATCTCAAGATATAAAGATGGAATCCGAATGCAGAATAAAAGCCTCCATTAAAGAAACAATATCAGGGTCTCAAGCTAGCAAACTACAAAATGACAACCATTTCTAAAGCAATAGTAGTGATGACCACTTTGAAGACCAATTCGCAGAGATCAAGAACAACATTGATCTGAGCTTTAGGATTTCAACAATGGCAGCCAATAAATCCAAAACAAAGATGACGGTTTACAATAACAGATCGAGTCTCAATAGCTCAAACAAAAATAATCAAACAAGAGAGTAAAGGAAATAAAATTTATTACTTCCATGATATCAGTTTATCACCATTCAATAGAGAAACAATACAAAAGTTCAAACTATGAATTGGAAACAAACGCATGCCCTAGTCGTAAATGACAAACCCATTAATGGGTATTATTAGATTTAGGTGTTCCGATCACTTACATGTAATTAAAGAAAAACAACTCCACATATACAAGTCAAGATCACAGAACAAGTCAAGATGCATGGTCACCTTCCAATAGGTGTCGAGGGTTTTTCCTCTCCAAAGAATGAAGTCTCCGTGAGTTCCTCAAGCAAATCACAGACAAAGGAAAATGATCAAATTTCATTTATACAAAGTACATGAAGTTACCAAGTTTAGAAAATAACACAAATATCAATTCATGATCATAAACCAAGAGAAAGAGTCATAGAAAAATATACTACTCAGGAGTTTAAGCTTCAAATAATTGTCGCGGCTATGTCTAAGTTTTAGTACAAAACCCATTAATGGGATCTTATATCGAGGAAAATGATTGTAAAAGTTTGAAGGATCATATCCATGGCATCAAATATAGAAAATGAGCTCTAAGCTCTCACCACCATGATGGTCATCCAACAAAGTGACACAAAAGTCAAATGAAATAGAGCTGAATTTTAAAAATCAACAAAGGCACAACTTGAGGATCTGAGAACAATGGTGTTGAAGGAAAATTTTACCAAGGCTTTGCCTACATAATAAAAAATAAAATGAAATGTGCATTAGGGTCAAGTTCTCCTTTATCATGCAAACTTGGGAGGCGAGTTCAACCTAACTCAAAAATGGTCAATAATCAACTGCCATAGATCGAAAGGAAAAATATCAAAGGCCATAGATCAAGATCAAAAATCAAACCAAGTAACCACGGTTAGTTTTCACCGAACACCTTTATTGCAAGATTAGAAACCCTAACTACAAGATAGAAATCGATGGTTTGAGATAAAATAGGATGGAAGATCAATTCTCGGGAATTGATCTCCAAGATCAATAAAGACCACCATGGTTATGATGAAAGTGCCACATTAAATTTCTAGGTCACAAACCGTAAGCAAGGGTAAAAAATCCAACCGCTATGAAAATTAGAGTTAAGAGATCCATGGTGGATAAGAAAAAAGTACCAGATCAAAAGGCTAAGATAATTTCAACAAATACCAAAGCAAACTTGACCTAAGTTAACCATGCCACTAAAAAAAATGCTAAGGGGTGAGTCATCATGCAAGGGGGTGAGCCTCACATTTTAAACAAAATCATTTCACATTGAATTTTATAATTCTAAACCATAGTCCAACACCCAATAATGTAGAACTAACCATATATGCCAAATAATCATTAATCAAAAGGTAAAACTATAACCTTAGTCACTTCAAATATGCAAAGGCTAACAAGAAAATTAGAAAGCAATATTAATCAAGGTGGCCGAGTATATCATGGTGACCTTTTAAAAGGTGTCCTTGTATTATTTCAAAGAATAATATTTTTCTAAGTTAACCAAGGGGGCCAAACCGAGCAACTTAGAGGTGGTCCCCAATTCAAGGAGCTAAAGTTGATTTGCAGAGTGTCACTAATGTGACCACTTAGAGAGAGATGTCAATATCAAAACATATGCACATGGACAATGGTCCCCACATTGGTTTTTATTTTGCAATTATTATAAATATTTAAATTATTTACTCACAGGAGGATAGAAAGAGAAGAAGACATAGTTGCATGTTCAAAGGAGAAAGACTTGCATATCAAGCAAACTTATTAGTAGCAAATTATTTACCCTTGGTTTCTTAAAAATAGAATAGTCAAATTTAGTTTGATTGTATTGTAATCAAGGCTAATATTGCCTATTTGTAATTGCATGCTCTATTTTTTTCCTTTACCCATTGTTAAATAAAGGATAAAAATAGGATGCATTGAAAAGAGTACAAGCCTTAGGCTATTTTTCTGAAGAGGGTGAATTTTTATTTTGCTATATATTTGGTGCCTTTGCAAAGCACAAATGAGGAATTTTGCGATATAGGAGTACTAGAGAAACTTTTGCAAGTTTTTCCTTACGAGTGTGAAGTATTTCTGCCTTCCCAATTATTTACAATCTTGTGTATGTTTCTATTAGTCTTGTGAATGCAAATTCCTTGATTAATCATCTTACCCTGTTGCAAAATTCAATAGTTTCTGCATGATATTAATGTGCATGTTCCACTTAGTAGTATTGTTGTGATAATCTCCCTCAATACCTTTAAGTGTTTTGCCTTTAATATTCTACGAAGAACTATTGGTTCGTGCATCAAGAATCATTTCACATATCATCTTAGATTAAATTATCTTACAATCATCTTTTCCCTTAAACCATAGAAATCAGTTTAGGATACATCAATAAGGACCCAGCCTTGATACAAGAGACTCACCTCAAAATAGGTATACCCAAATATTTGAGGTGTTTCCATTATATCTACGAAAGAGATAGATCAAATTTTGCAAGCTTAGAAAACCTGCAACCATCTCTCTACAGGGTGCACTTTCGAGAGATAACAGTTTTTGGCACGCGCGGTGGGACTATGAATCAGATATATGTGTAAGTTATGATAGATCCATAGAAAACTTATAGCAGTTATAAAGTTACTCTCGGGAGCAAGATGCAGAAATTTGATCTAAAGATTTTAAGATATTTTGGCAACTCCGTAAATATGATTTCAGACCAGTATTATAGCATGTTCCATGCCTAAAGTGACTACAAGATCATCGGTAAGAGGAATTCCTCCTGAGTTTGTTTCTTTACCTTTGAATTTTGCTAGAAGGAGAAGAGTTGGTAATACTTTACCTTATAATAGACCTGGTTTTGAAATCCCTACTAATGATATTCCTTCACCATGTATCAATTTCTCTATTAACATCACAGTTTATCAAATTGCTATTTAGCACCCAAGGAATTTTGTGACCTTTACTAATGGCAACCGATTAGTAATCCCAATTTACCATGACATTCCTAATGCTACCATAAAAAATTTCCCATCATTGACGGGTGAAAATCAAATTACACCTACTAAACATATTAAAGATGTTGTAGCCATATGTGTAGTCCATAATATCACTCATGAAGACGTAGCTTTAATACTTTTAGCTGCATCTTTTAAAGGGCAGGCCTTGCAATGGTATAGAAACCTAGAAATTGCGAGCATAAGAACTTGGGAGGACTTAGGTGGAAAATTGCTGAAATAGTTCTAGGATAATTCGGATCATTTGTCCCTCATTGAACAACTCGTATACTATTAAGAGAGCACCTCATTAGTACATGTCCAATGTCAATATTTGTTTTATTAGGACTTGGGATAGAATCCTAGCAAGTGTTAGGCCTTAAGTTGACCATGCATACCTTTATTATCTCGAGCTTTGAATAGTGACGTTTTCACTATGATTCAATATATGGGAGGTAATACTCTTTTGGATGCTTATGATATTGCTATAAAAGCTGAAAACAACCTTATTGAAGCTGGAAAATTGGCACCAAAACCTTCAATGCATTGTTTGGCAGATTTAGCTCCTATTTCACAACCTATTACAATTGTCAAACTTGTTGTTTCAACCCCATCTTTAGATGTGTTTAAAGGTTTACAAACTATGGGAAATAATCTTACTTCAATTAAAAACAAAATTGCATTACCTAGTAGACCCTATCAGGCTCCTTATCAGCAAAATCAATAGAATCAACAAAAACATGCACCTTTTCAATGTAATCAAAATTATAGGTAGCCTTACCAAGAAAGGAAATTTGACCCAAAGGTTCCTAGTTCATCTAATTCTTTATTCCTAGTTAATATGGCTATAGAAGAGTGGTTTCAACCTTGCAATCAACCTCATTTAGTTGCAAGTTGCCCAAATGCTTCTCTAAATCTGAATTTGGATACGTAACCTCAATCAAACATTGTTCATGCCTGAAATGGAAGATGAGGAGGAAGAAACTCATGTTTAGAAAGCACATGAACATAATTTACTCATTTTTAATGAGGAGGATTTCATTAGGTCACTACTAGGGCTAAAGGAAAAGCTGTTGAAAGACAAAAAAACAAAATAGAACCTGTTTCGCCACATCGTCATCGATAAGAAAGTATCTACGGTCCGAAAATCAGAAAACAACCTTGTTGTTCCTCAAAAATAGTAATTGTGCCAATTAATAAAGGCCATCAAATACACTACATCCTGACCTAAGAAAACTATTTATACCTCGGATATCGAAGGCACCGATGCAGAATCGCTTTTGCTAAGGCCTACTCTAAGACAAATTGAATCTGTCTCTAGAACGCTTTCTTATTTTAACATTGTTGATGTAATGAAAAAGCATAACGTTAACATCTCAATGTGGGATTCTCTAAGTATTCTTGGACAACAAGATTTTCTTTCTCATGAACTCGCTAAGCTAAAAAAATTCAAATACAACAGAAAAGGAAGTTCGAAGGTAGAGATGGTCCTTGGAACGTTTGAACAAGACCATAGTAAAGAAGTAAAATAGATGGTTCAAAAGTTTTGAATCCTCATGACATTAATAAGCCACTACCATTTTATTTATCACTAATTATTGGAGAACATCTAGTTTATAATTACATGGAGGACAAGTGGCATAAGTAGCACAATTATGCCAAAAATAATTGTAAAAAAATTTGGTCTACAGTATGATCCTAGAGAAAGGAGTGTCTTACAACTTAATGGAACTAAAACTAATATATTTTGTGTAATCAGAAATTTAGAGGTGATGTTACATGATTTCCTAAATGTTTCTATTATACAAGATGTTATTGTTATGGATTTGCCTCCATACTTTGCTTTATGCTTATCTAGAGACTTCACAACAAAAATAGGAGGTTATCTCTCTTCAGATTGGTCCTTATTTTTCACTACTCATTACGACACCAAAGTTACTATCAATTCAGAGCCATTGGCTAGATTTCACATTGAGCCTCACTCTCCAAATGTAGTGGCTAATTATTCATCCTTAGATCAGTCTGACTTTGATGAAGTAGCTCAAGTGTCAGCATTAGATGGTGTTTCTAACATGTTTATGGATGAAAAGACAGTGGAATAACATGCTCATGATCCTTTTAAGTTAAAAACACCTGTTTGATGTGTATTATATGCACAAAGAAAATACACCCCTTCCTTGCTATCTAAAACTGAAGTTTCCGTAGAAGGAATTTCTAAGCTTCATTTCATGTAGCTAAGAACAAGAAAGGATAGGGAATAGGTTTGATGCTCACTTCCCCAATGAATGAAAGGTATTTCTCAGCTTAGAGTCTCTAATTTTCATACACTTGCAATGTAGTTGAATACGAAGCTTTAATTCATGGCTTTCTTTGGGCGAAAGAGAGGTATCGAAGATGCTACATGTTTTGGTGATTCTGAGTTTGTTATCAATCAAGTAAGAAATTTCAATGTCTGTAAGAATCCATTAATGAAGTCTTTCCAACATAGAGTTTTAGACTTAATGGAAGATTTTGATGTTATTAACATTTAGTCTATTCCTAGAGATGAAAACAAGCATGCGAGATAGACTTGATATAGTTGGGGCTAGTTTTGAAGTGCTTTGGAACAAATTTAAAATAGAAAAATACAACGTCATATAAAGCTAATTGTTAGGCCCTCAATACCGATAATGATTAAAATTGGCAAGTTTTTGAAAGTGATGATCAAATCTACGGGTTTTGTGTAGCAAGAAGTTGAGTTTTCTGCAGTAAATCAAGATAAATTACAGCACTTATATAGTGACTAGATTGTTCAATTGAAGAAAAATAAACCGCCTCGAGGTCCTGGGCACATTGGAAGACATCTTCATCACCGACGACCAGTTAAGAAATATCAAGACAAAGATGTCAACCCATGCCGATAATTACAAAGAGATCTCCATTGATGAAGGGAAAAAGAGCTATTTCTTGGAAAGGTATGTTCCTTAACTAAAAATAGTCATTTATTAATCTTTGCAAGGAATTTAAAGATGTTTTCGCTTAGAAATAACAAGACCTGAAAGGATTTGATCATAGTTTAGGATGGCCTACAATTGAGTAGTAACAAAATTCTAAACTCATTAGACGAACAGAGGCCTCAGTAAATCCCAAAATAGAGTTCCTAATGAGGAAAGAATTATCTAAGTTGATTGAATCAAGTATTATCTTTCTAGTTAAGAATTCAAGTTGGGTAGCCAATCTTGTTCCTGTTAGGAAGAAAAATGGTGAAATCAGACTATGTGTAGATTTTAGAGATCTTAATAAAGCTTCATTAAAAGATCATTACCCACTCCCGAGATATGGATCAGATTTTAAGAACTGCTTCTAGTGCGGATAGATTATTTGTCCTGATGGTTATAGTGGATACAATCAGATTTTAGTCTAGAAGGAGGATAGATATAAAATGGCTTTTACAACCAAGTGGGGTACTTATGCTAAGAAAACGATGCCTTTTGGTCTTTAAAATGTTGGTGCAACATTACAACATGTAATGGACATGGATTTCTAGATCTTGTTAAATAAATTCATTCTAGTTTATTTAGATGACATTACCATGTTCTCAAAAAATCCAGAAGAACACCTGATACATCTAAGGCATACCTTTTAGTTATGCAGACAATTTGGGATATCTTTGAATCCACTTAAGTCTATTTTTTCAGTACATCAAGGAAAATTACTTGGTCATATTGTTTCTAAGCAAGGATTAGCAATTGATCCTTTCATGATTGAAGCCATATCACATCTATCATTACCTCATCATAAGAAAAAATTACAAATTTTTCTCGGGAAAAATGAACTTTGTTAGAAGATTGGTTCTAGATTTTGCATCATAGGTTAAACCACTGATTGTTATGCTAAAGAAAGAGAAAATGTTCTCTTGGACCAGCAAATGGAGAGAATGATTTGAATCAATCGAAGCATCTATCTCTCAAGCTCCTACTCTTGTAAATCCAAATTTCAATAAGGATTTTACAATGAATTCCCTTGCAGGAGCTAAAACAATCTCAACTATATTAACTCAAGTCAATGAAGAAAATATTGAGAAGGCAATTGTTTTTTGGATAGACCTTGCATGATTATGAAACAAGGTACACATTCCTTGAAAAAAAGTACTCTTAGTAGTCGAGAGGAGTAAAGAATTTCAAGTATATGATTTCAAACAATAAAATCCATGTTCTTGTTTCTCACCCAAGCATGAAAGAATTTTTACTAAATAAAGAACTGAATGAGAAAAGAGCAAACTGGATAATGAAGGTCATGGAATATAATGTTGATATCAGGGTTGATAAGATAGTTCGAGGGAAAGGATTATGTGAGCATCTAATTGCTGATATGGAAAAACAACAAACAACAGAACTAGATTATTCAAAATAGCATGCTGAAATTATGTATCAACAATTAGAAATCATGGTTCAACCAGAAAATCAGCAGCCTAAGCTCACTAATGAAATTCAGAAATCAAGTTGGATGAATTATTTGGTTAACTATCTACAACATGGAACCTATTTAGAAGGTATGGACAAGAATAAATGAAGGTATTTCAGATTACAAGACGTACCTTCTATCTTGATTGATAATGTATTGTTCAAAAGAGATATAAATGGAATCTTCTTTGCGGTGTGTTGACTATGATAAAATTCATAAAATATTGTTAGAATTCCATGAAGGACCTACAGGAGGTCATTGTTCAGCACGTGGCCTAGCATGTTCAAATACTATTTTGAATGGATGAGAAAGTTTGAAAAATGTGCTTTCTTTGTTGGAAAAGAACGTTTAGCTTCACTGCCCTTACAATCTATCTCAGTTAATCAACCTTTTGTACAGTGGGGTCTTCATTTTATTGGCATGATAAACCCACCTTCATCACAAGGAAATAAGTGGATCTTAACTGCTATAGATTATTTTACATGATGGACTAAAGCAATAGCCTTGAAGGATGCTAATGAAGCTTCAATACTATCCTTTTATGAAGGTATAGTCTATAGATTTGGTGTTCTAGTAACTATCATATCAGATAATGCTTTAGCATTTCTTGGTGCAAAGATAACATATTGGGTTGTCAACCATGGAATTTACTTAAGTTCTTCATCAAATTATTATCTACAAGGTAATGACTTAGCTGAAAGTACTAATAAGAATATTTTAAGGATCATAAGAAGAACACTCAAAGATAATCAAAGAGCTTGGCATTTGATGTTGAATCCAACACTTTGGGATGATGGGTGACTCCTAAAATATCGCTAGTAATTCACCATACAAACTTGTGTAAGGAAAAGAAATAAGAATGCTTATTTAAGTTGAGTTACCCACATTACACTTCCAACATCAAATGGAGCTAATTTAGAATGAACCATTACAGTTCGTTATACAAAAATTAATCCAATTACAAGAGATAAGAGAAAAAGCCCATTTGAATATGGAAAAGAATCGAAACAAATGAATAATACTTTTAATGAAAATCCAAATTCACAATTTTCAATGAAGGAGATATTTTGTTAAAGTGGGATGTTGATCATGCAAAGCCGGGAAGACATATGAAGTTTGATATAATCTGGAGTGGCCCTTACATGATTTCATCTTGCAAAGAACTTAATTATTTTCAGCTTTCAAGATTAATGGAGAGGAAATTCCCATTCTTGTGAATGGTATGTTTCTCAAACAACGTTATTGAAAACCTTACAGTGATTGTTAGAGTAGGATTTCCCTTCGATAAGTGTAGTCCCTGCATATTGCATTGTTTTCAATTCAATAAGTGTATTCATGTAAGTGATTTGGTTTACCATATCGGTTCCCAATTTTAGTTCCCTTTTGGAAGGGTAAGACCTTTTAGAAAAGGAAAATTTTGGTTACATATTTGGACTCCATTCCTAATGGACATGAGCAAGGCACTTATCTATAAGCTAGCGGGTAGCTTTCCTGTATGATCGCTAGAAATGTTGATAATTTTTGCACTTGTGCAAAATGGGCAACTCGAAACTTCATCGTTGTGATGAAAGGCATTGGTGAAGTATACCTAAGCTAAGGAAGTTTTGATATTATTTGCTAATGTTGATTTAGTTAATGATTAAGTGAAATATTCAGCTATGTGTCTTTGTTACAAAACTTAACGAGATCACATAGTCTACAATTTCATGATATCTTCAGCAAAAGAATAGAAGGACCCCAAAGGACAGCTATGTTATCTTGATGAATACATCGAGTTAAAGAATAGGTGAATTGTTAAGTTTTGGGATAGTAGACCTAAGTGCGATTGCATAAATCGAGTTCATTTTTGAATATTATAGGTTCTCATTAATGTTCTTTCCTTCATGATTAGGACATTCAATTAAATGACTGATTTGTTTAGTTCATTTTACAATCCATATAGAAAGCTAAAATGCAGAAAGAAATATACAACTTAGTTACAAAATTCAATGTTTTATTCATGAGGAAATTTCAAATGTTCCCACACAAGATGTGGGATGTAACTAGAAAGTAAAGTACATATACTAAAATAAGAGGTGCACATGAATGAAAAAGAAAGTAAAGAGTATGAGTGAACCCTACATTTCCTTGGGGTTTTCTTCATTGTTCGGAGTAGCTCCATCCTATCTTGTATTCCTTCTTCATCTCCATTGTAGAAGTCACCAGTGTACTTGAAAAATCATAAAATTTAATATCGATTATAAGATCAAGGATCAATTCATTTCCTTACTATCCTAGTTCATGCATATGAATCTCTTGAAACAAGAGATATAATTTACTTGAATAAAAGATTGCATACATGCTCTACTCATTCAAAAAGAAGAAAAAGAAAATAAAAGAAGAAACATGGAAACAAGAGAGGCCAAAATACCTAAGTATTTTCTAACTATTTTCTTAAGTATGCAGGTATAGGTTGCAACCAAGAAGAAATAAACAAGTCATAAGTACATGCTGAAAGAAGAATTAATGTAACTCAAAATCAATATTTTCTTCAAATGGAACAAGCTATAGTGCAGAAAAGAGATTGGCAATAGAAGTACATGTTTCAATTTGCAATTTAAAAGAAAGAATAAGATTTCAAGAAGCTAAAGTTCATTAGAAAAAAAGGTTACTTGCTGAAACAAAATGAAAAGGATGATTCTGGGAAAATTTTGATAGGGCTTCACGATGTAAAATTGACATTTACAACTTTTCATTATGTTGCTTTCAACTACTTAATAATTTAAAAGAATTATTTAAATTAAGTAAGTCATACTGAAAAAAGCATTAAAGCATGTCATGATCAAGATAAACAATTATGATTTCTCGGTTTTAGAGGGCCTTGGCAATAGAGCATTAATCTAATCTAGCCATATCTTATCTCTCTGCCATGAGCGATTGTTTTTCAAAACCCAAAAAACCAAATTTTTATTTTAACCAGTTCCTTCCAACCTATAATGTTTCCCTATAGATCTACCTAGCGTGGGTTTCCTTATTTCCTAGTGAGACGTAGGATGGCTACTATGATATGTGATAGAGAAGGCCCTAAACTTCCTAAACCCCCATCCCCGTCTAGAGGATCTAGGGCCATATAGAGTTTCCAAATCAGCTTCAACATGAATTTTTTTGTTCTATATTCTCAATTAGAAAATACAACTACAATAGTTAGAAATGGATGGAAGAGAGAATTCGGAAAAAAATTTGAGGGCTTTGCCATAAAAATATCAATATTTCATATTTTCCTACATGCCTGAAATTTTACTATAAAGGAAATAAAACATCTATGTAAAAAACAAATTCTGAGATATCTTAACAAGCATATGAATCAAGGTTGATGCCTAAAATAGTATCACCATGCACATTTTACAAATTCTCATCTACAAGAAGAAAATGCACTGGGAATGAATCCTTGTGTTTTTACAATAGACAAATTATAATTTATTAAAGGTCAGAATAAAAGACAAGAAAATTTTAGTTCAGATAGTCATATTAAGCTCTAGCTACAAACTAAGCGGTAAACCCCTACAATCCATGAGGTTACAGTTGTTGAAAAGATACACAACATTTAGAATATAAGCTACAGCAAAAGGTGGATGTATCAAAGTAATAAGAGTATTCACTTGACAATATCACATAAAGGAAAATGATAGTTAGCCTATAGACAAGAAAGTGAGAGCTCGAGATCCCACTAATATGGCTGAGTAGTTTTGCAATAAAATGAGATTTAGGGCATTAAAATGGAAAAATTAGAATTGTGCAATTTCTCCTCGATTGAGGAAGTCTCAAATGGAAAAAACAATGAAGTACGAAAAGCCCAATGCGAACCTAACCTGAATAGACAAAGAATAAATATGTTCGTACCAAGAGGGTTTTTCAGTTGTAAGATCTACAAATCAGGGTTAGATAAAACACCCAAAAGCTCGAAAAAGCTCAAGATATCAGTGATGGAATCTAAAACACGTAATGAAATCCTCCAAGTAAAGCAATATCGTGGGTCTTGATCTATAAAACTATAAAATGATGACCATTTCAGAAGCAACAAAAATGATGGCCACTTTGAAGACCAACTCGCAGAGATCAATAAAAACACATATTCGAGCTTGATTTCAAAAATGGTGGCCAATAAACCCAAAACAAATACGATGGTTTACAATAATAGATCAAACTCTCATATAGCTCAAACAAAAATAATCAAACCAGAGAATAAAGGAAAGAAAAGTTTTTACTTCCATGATATCAATTTATTAGCATTCAACGAGTAAACAATACGAAGTTCAAACTACGAATCAGAAACAAATGCATGCCCTAGTTAAAAATGAAAAACCCATTAATGGGTATTAGTTGATCTAGTTGTTCGATCACTTATCTGAAATTGAAGGAAAAAAACTCCACATATACAAGCCAAGCTTAGAAAACCATCAAGAATGCATGGTCACATTCCAATAGGTGTTAAGGGTTTTTCCTCTCCAAGGAATGAAATCTCCATAAGTTCCTCAAGCAAATCACAGACCAAGGAAAATGATCAAATTTCATTGTTAAAGAATACATGAAGTTACCGGTTTTGAAAATAATAGCAATATCAATTCACAATCGTAAACCAATAGAAGAGTCATAGGAAAATATACTACCCGAGAGTTTAAGTTTCAAATGATTGTCACCAGATGTGTCTAAGTTTTAGTGTAAAACCCATTTACGGGCTCTCAGATCTGAGGAAAAGGAGAGTATAGGTTTGAAGGATCACATCCATGGCATCAAATACAGAAAATGAGCTCTAATCTCTCACCACCATGATGGGCATCCAACGAAGTGACACAAAAAGTCAAATGAAACAAAGATGAGTTTTAAAAATCAACAAAGGCATAGCTGGGAGGATCTAAATATAATGGTGTCAAATGAAAATTTTGATAGGGCTTCGCCTGCATAATGAAAAATCAAATGAAATGTGCATTAGGGTCAATTTCTCCTTTATCATGCAAACTCGGGAGGCAAGTTCAACCTAACTCAACCACGGTCAATAATCAACAATCGTAGATCGAAAGGACAAATATTGAAGGCCATAGATCAAGCTCAAAGATCAAAGTAAGTAACCACAGTCAGTTGTCACTGACCACCTTTATTGCACAGATTAGAAACCATAACTATGGGTTATAAATTAATGGTCTGAGATAAAAAAGGATAGAAGATCAATTCTCGTGAGATCGATCTCCAAGATCAATGCAAACCACCATGGTTATGATGACAGTGCCACATTAAATTTTCTATACAAAAACCCTAACCGAGGGTCAAAAATCAAACCACTATGCCAATCAGAGTTAAAAGATCCATGGTGGAGAAGAAACAAGTACTAGATCAAAAGGCTAAGAGAAGTTCAACAAAACCAAAGTAAACTCGACCTGAGTTAACCATGCCACCAAAAAAATTTCCAAGGGTGAGTCATCATGCAAGGAGGGCTAGCCTCATATTTTTAACAAAATCATTTTACATTGAATTTTATAAGTCTAAACCATAGTCCAACACCGAATGATGCAGAACCAACCATACATGCCAAATAATCATCACTCAAAAGGTAAAAGTATAACCTTAGTCACTTCAAATATGCAAAGGCCGATAAGAAAATTGCAATGCAATATTAATCAAGGTGGCCGAGTATATTGTGGTGCCCTTTAAAAAGGTTTCCTTGTATTATTTAAAACCATAATATTTTGCTAAGTCCACCAAGGTGGTCAAACCAAGAAAATAAGAGGTGGTCCCAGTTCGGGAGCTGAATTTGATTTGCAGAGTGTCACTAATGTGACCACTTAGAGAGAGATTTCAATATCATAGCATGTGCACATGGACAATGGTCCCCACATTGGATTTTAATTTTGTAAATATTACAAATATTTGAATTATTTACTCACAGGAAAGAATTGATTTGTTGCATGCTTCACAAGAGGACAAAACAAAGAAGAAGACAGAGTTGCATGTTCAAAGGAGAAAGACTTGCATAGTAAGAAAGCTTATTATTAGCAAATTATTTACCCTTGCTTTCATTAACAAAAAAGCTTAACTTCAGTTTGAATGTATTGTAATCAAGGCTAATAATGCCTATTTGTAATTACATGCTCTATTTTTATTCCTTTATCCATTGTCAAATAAAGGATAAAAATAGGATGCATGGGTGAGTACAATCCTTAAGCTATTTTTAGGAAGAGGGTGAATTTTTATTTTTCTATATATTTTGTGCCTTTCTGAAAGCACAAAGGAGGACTTACGGGATATAGGAGTACTTGAAGCAAATTTTAATAGTTTTTCCTTCTGAGTGTGAAGTATTTTCTACCTTCCCAATTATTTGCAGTCTTGTGTATGTTTCTATTAGTCTTGTGAATGTAAATTCCCTAATTAATCATCTTACCCTGTTGCAAAATTTAGTAGTTTCTTAATGATATTAATGTGCATGTTCAGCTTAGTAGTATTGTTGTGATAATCTCCTCAATACCTTCAAGTGTTTTCACCTTAATATTTTTAGAAAAAGCTGTTGGTTTATGCATCAAGAATAATTTCACATATCAATCGCGCATATACTCAAATCAATCCCTCATGCAAATTTTGTGTACCAGCTTAGTTTAAATTATATTACAGGTCATCTTTTACCCTTGACCCCGAAATCAGTTTAGGATACATCAATAAGGAACTGGTCTTGATACCGAGACTTACCTCAAAATATTTATACCCACAAACCCGAGGTGTTTCCATTGTATCTATGAAAGAGACAGATCAAATTTTGCAAGCTTAGAAAACTGCAGCCATCTCTCTACGGGGTGCACTTTCGAGAGATAGAAGGAATATTCAAGGAATTGTGAGATAAGAACTGCTATAAATAGTCTAAAGGTAACCTCCATTCATATTAAAAATAATTAAATCCATTCAAGGTCTCACTTATTATTTATTGATGACAGTACTCTCGCTAAATTGGGAATGCACCGTGGAGACCTAATTTGTCACTAGGATAGTGGATTTGAATGCGTTTTGTAAAGGAATTCATTAAAAAAATTTACACATAGATTAATTACTCAAATGGGTATCCCAAAAGGTTTTTATTTTGTTAAATCAGCTCATAAAAAAGTTATGGCAAGAAAACTAGTTTTATAGGGCTACAGGAAGGAATTTTGCTTGCAAGTGAACGAAAGAGACAAGGGAGTTACACTATATAGTGCCAAAGGCTAAACAAAATTAAAATAATTAAAAAGAAAAGTAGATAGAAATTTCATAATGGCTTTGGCAAGGGTGGCATTAATTAGTTTATTTGGCCAAATTGGGAGATTGAATTTTGAGTAATGCATTGGGTAGGATGGTGGCCACCTTTATTAGCATGCTATATGATGATTAACGTTGACTACATAGATTTTACATTACTTCACCCATATGACATTTTAGACCACTCACCTCCTTGCATAATAAAACGAACACATAATTTTAGATCTAGAGGTGCTAACCACGTGAAACCCTAGGTAACATTATAAATTTAGTTGTAATTGATTAGTTACATGACAAGTAGGAATATTGTGGGGGAGTAGGGCAGGCAACCGAACTACTTGTTTCTAGCATAGGCTTATCATAGTGATAATTTCAAAAATTCCCTTAAACAATTTGATTACATGGACCGTGTTGATTGCAGGGAATACACAAAAGTTGATCATCAAAAAGCATTGGGCCACATATGACTACCCCAACCTCCTCCTTGACTATGCTAAACAGATATCTCACCAATAGTTATCCTAAAATAAGTCCACGTATGGGTTAAAGCATACCTTCATAGAGATATTTCTATATTATGAATATCTACTCATTTTTCTATATACTGAATTGATTGATTTGGATCTCGTATTGATTCTCAAATGTGTTGAGTTACCTCCTCAAGCAAGGAAAATTATGCTACGTGTGATTGTATTGTTTGACATATATAAAGGAAGAAGAATAATAATATTGAGTAATATGAGGTGTTGTATTAGGGAATTTTGTCTAGTCAGATCTGTTTTTCTTCTTCTTTTTTGTTACTAACCTATGCTACATATAGTGTAACTTGATAGCATCGTCCTCCAACAAAAAATTCCCTTTCCTGCTTTACTCCACATAGGTCTCTATATTTTTATCTCTTCCACTCTTCCTCCACGTGACACCCTCTCTATTTATTTCCTCTATTTTCCTCAAACCACTAACATATTTTTTTCTCTTTTCAATCCAAAGAAATATATTAGAACAAGGCATGGATATTTATCACAACATAATAAAAAAGGGGTTTTTATTAGATGTTGTAATTACAAGTACTTTGGTTTGCATGGATGAAAAAATGTGGGAGTATGCATATTGCATGTGAACTACTTGACAGAGTGCCTAAAAGAAATGTGTTGATTGTTTGATGTGTTCATAATGGTGTTTATGATCAAACTTAAATGCCTTTCGAGAGATATCTCAGCTAGTTGACATCTCGAGGGATCTATAGGTATAATTTTAATAAGGGTATAGTTGTTGAAGAGCCTTAGAAAATTTTGAAGTAATTTTTATATCAGGCTTAATTCCCAATGCCAATAAGAATGTAGTCACATGGAGTGTTATAATCACTGGATTAACAAAAATGGGCATGTTATGAGGCTTGATAAAATTACAAGTAAAGGCTAGGAAGATTTCCAACCAAATGGGTTTCTTTTTTCCTAGCGTCTCATTGGCTATGTCTAAATAAAGCATTGGAGCAGATAAAAGGACCATTTGTATGCATTGGTGTTGGGTTTGGTTATATGGAGGAAATTATAAATTTTTATTATATCTCATCCCGTGACTCTAGTAACACTATGGCCAGTTGTTACTTTTGTGGAGATCATCATGCTTGGTCTTGTAGTTTGCACTTGGTGAATGTGGCAAGCTGATGTAGTCTCGTTGAATGTGGGGATTCCGAGTTTTGCATAGAAAGGTATGTGTTTCCCCATTTCTCTTGCACTAAATTTCTCTTCATCATTTAAAGTTTTTTTAAATAAAATGTCAAATGATAGAGAATATAATTCCAAAAATTGATAGAATCTTACCTTCACAAGAACCATTAAAACATAAATTAAAAAAATGATCTCGAAAGACATGTACATGGAGCGCCACACCCAAACATACCCCAGAAGCAAAACTCTTTGCATGACCCCTAGTGACATGGAACACCTTAGGAAACTTAACCAAGTCGTTTGAAATTATTTAACGCACTTGTAAGTCATATTCCTAAACCCTCTTAGCTTATCATTCACTTCTAGTGACATGGTCATTTTAATAAAACAAGATTGATTTTGGCTTATGGTTGTTGCTTATCCTGAATGAAACTTAAAACCACTTCCTCCTACCCCTAGACCACCTACAAGAGAATCATAAACCATCTAGATTTTAATGCAAAACGCCTTCATAGACTAGTTTTACAAGTGGGTTTTTCGGCCGACTGGTCATTGATTTATAAGAGTTGCAATCATAATTATGATAAGTGACCCTAAATTTCCCTTCTAACTTGAGCTCCACTCTTCATTATAAACTTCCATTAGAAAAAAAAATCTATGTATATGGGAGAGTATGCAGGTATCATCAAATTTTGTGTTCAAACATAAAAATAATTTTTTTAAGGCCCAATTTATGAGCACTTTAAATGTTTTGGCCAACTTGCACAAAAATTACAACTTTAGCTAAACACACCTTCTAAGGGATTTTTGACTCCTAAGTAACTATAGAACCTTGTAAATATCATTCCTGTTGACATTTTTTTCACTCATGCAAAATGGTGACTCAAAACTTTGTTTCAAATGGAAAGTATTGATGTAATGGACCTAACTAGGGGAAGTTATACAATTTTCATTGTCTTTTAAGTTTTAGTAATTGATTAACAACATGTACTATGTAGGTATGTGTTTTTTTAGAATGTAACACCTCACATATATTTCTATTTCATGTTTGTCTTTAAAGAAGGAAACACATAATCCATTAAGGACCAATAAAATTCCTTGATGAATGTGAGAATAAAAAATTAGGTGGGATATTAAACTCCAAAATAGAAAAAAAGTTATTATTTGCATGGTGAGAATTCATTATTAACTACGAGATACTTTCAATTTGATCATTTCCTATGATTAAGTGTTATTAAGTATATTATTGAGGTATTTGATTCATTGTACCATCATTACATATCATAAGAGATGAAATTAAAAGGAAGTAAACACCTCAATTATAAAACTAATATCATTTATTCAGTAAGGAAATTCAATGTTTCCCACACAAACTATGGGATATAACTTACAACTACTAAAATAAGAGATACATGTGTATAAAGATAACAACAAAGGAATGAAGAAGGAACCCATCATTGCCTTGAGGTTTCCTCTTGCTCTTCATTGTTCCAACTCTAGCTCTTGATCTTCATCTTCCTTGTATCACTCGATTGAAGAAATGTACCTGAAATAAAAATAGATAAACTGTAAAAATTTAAGCTCGGGAATCGATGTGCATACCTCTACTTCTAGTTTTAGGCAAATGGACCTCTTTAAATCAATAGGTATAAGATACATCAAGTAACTGATATAGAAATGAAAAGTACTATCTAGAAGAAGATCATGGCATTCTTAGATCTTGAGAGAAAGAAAAGAAAAAAAAATGTAACTATGGAATACAAGAGTGGTTGCAAGGAAATTATTTTATAACTATTTTCTTAACTATGCGAGATACATGTAGTAGAGGATAAAAGAAAATATTAACTATTATGAGTAAAGAACAGAGATAAATTCAAGATGAATTCATACAAGAAGAAATCATTACATAATACAATTTGAATAGTCAAACCCATCCAAAGATTTAATATGCATCAAAGAACAACATGGATTGAAGCTATCAACATAGTAGGGTCATGAATCTCAAATATCATGTTACATGTTGTAGTTAAAGTACAAATACCATCATACAAAATGGTGAATACATATTACAACTCTCTTCCAGGAAGTTGTTTCAGTTTCCATGACATGTACAAATTTAAAGATTTAAATCAAAGTCTCCGAGTGAAGGAGTACAACCATTACATTCACAGAAATACTTCAACAATCCTAGGTGTGGCCAATCATACGGAGAATACAAGAATGTTTATCGGAGAGAAGAAATGAGGTTCCACCATCTCGGTATGATTATATAATTGAAGTTATCAATCATGTTATACTATACACGGCTATACAAGTTTCATCATGTACAAGTACAAGTATCAATATCCCAAGTCTTGAAATAGATCAAGAAATGAAAGAAAAACTATTCAGTGTTTCAACATGGAACATTAAAATACCAGTTACCAAATTACAAAAACAAAGTCGAGTCGCAATGTTTCAAGCATGTGCTTCCATGACTGAAAGTGCAAAGGAAGCATGATTTGTATTTCTAATCATGGGTTGAAGTAATCAACACAACATGATATTGAAGCCCAAATATCCTATTACAAGTTTGTTGTCCCCAGAAAAATGCTTTTTCTTTTCCAAGTTAAGTTCAAAATTTTGAGCTCTCACCCTCCTAAAATATTTAAGCCAAGTTGAAAGTTCAAATAAATAGCAAAATACGTGCCCTACTGCTTTGTTTAAATCTATGTTTTGCTAGTTTTGAGAAATTCTCCATCTCCCGAGTCCTATGCACGTAATATCCTCTTTACAATCTCCTTTTTTATTGAAATTATTTGTTGTTTAAGGGCACTGGGTTTTCAAATAATTTTTTTCTTCCATGCCTCGGCTCATGAAGGAAATACAAAAATTAGACTCGAATGATGAAGTTCTCTTCCTCTGTATATTTTCCCATAGTTGGAAATGACAAGCATTTTCTTCCCCATCACATTTTGGCCCCATTATCCATGAGTACATTGACATACCTAATTAGAAGTGGGTCGGAAGAGAAATTTTTTTGAACCTCTTCGTAAAAAAAGGTGAAAAGTTAAAAAGTGACCCGCAACCCCGATTAGGCTATAAAGGGGAAAGTCAAAGTTGAAGCCCATAGGGAAAAAGTCAAAGGTGATGCCCACCATTGAAAAGTCAAAGTGGGAGAGTGGAATGATAGAGGAATTTGAGTTTTTGATCCTTTTTCCAAAAATAAATGTTAAAATGTTGAGAAAAGGGTCATGATCCCATTTCCAATTGGAGGATGCCACGTGTCAAGAGTTCGATCGGAGTAGTGGGTCAGCATAGAAATTTGTGTTTTTGAGCCTCTTTGTAAAAATGTGAAAATTTAAAAAGTGACCCACAACTCGATCAAGCTATAAAGGGAAAAAGTCCAAGTTGAAGCCCGCAGGAAAAAGTCAAAGGTGAAGCGTGTCATTGAAAAGTCAAAGCGGGAGAGTAGAATGACGGAGGAATTTGAGTTTTCGAGCCTTTTTCCAAAAAAGGGTTAAAATTTTAAGAAAAGGGCTGCAACCCCATTTCCATTGAAAATGTACAACGTGCCTAAGTTGAAAATTTGAAGGGGGTGCGGCCAATTTGTTCCAAATTGCCAAATCTTTAAAAAAAATTGCACAATGCAAAGGGCTTTTCCCGTACCCTCTCAATCTCTTCCTACCACATGGATTACCCAATTTCAAATATATAAGGAAAATTGAGTGATCTATATTTAAATTGGTAAATAAAATGTAACATTTGCATTGAAAGATCTAGTTTTTGACTCGCCATGAGCATTTTCTTTGCAATGGAGGAATTTTAAGAGGCACAAATGATTTGTAAAGTTTTAACTATTTTGGTAAAGGATATAATGGCTCCTTAGATCCATTCTAGGGGGTTGGTGACTTATTTAAAAAATACCATAGTGCTTTGTACACGGAAAAGATAGGAAACGCCATACTTCTTCTATTTTCCTTCTCCTTATATTTTCCTTTATTCTTAAAGCTCTGTAAAAATTCTGCTTTAGCTTGATAATAAAAGAAGGAATTTTTGCCTCTTTGACCGAGGGATTGTTTGGTACCTTGCAACCAATGAATTTCATTCGTTCTTGTAGCTTCTCCCGTGGATTTGATTTTCTTCTAACTATAAATGCATGTAAACAAAATTTCTAATTAATGTGTGTGAGCAACTGATATTCTACTCACAACATTAGTTTTCTCCTACCTCCATTTCCACTCACCTTCCCCATTCCAAGACAAAGTTTCTTCTCTAGTGAGACATTTCTACCTTTGCCACGGTCGGTGGAATGTCCCTGCTGGATCTCTAGTCAAAAGGCCACCATTGAAACCCATCTTTCTTGTATGCACCTATGGAAGCTGTACCATTCAAGTAGAGGTACTTAGTCTAATTCTTTCTAAAAAACCCACTTGAGACCCAAGAACAACCTAGGATTAGTAAAAAAATTATGGGATAATTTTATTTGTATAAAAGTTTACGCTACTGGGTTACGAAACAATGGTTTCCATAGGCAAGGTTTAGAGGCCAATTAAAAATCATAGCTCATAGTTTTTTCCCATTACAAAAATTATTAAATTTACTGAGAATTCAAAGCTTAGGGTTAGAATAATCATTAGGATTACGAGGGAAATTTCTCACTCTCCCACCCTCTGACAGGCTTGGGAGATTCAACCTAAGTTTTCCCAAAATTACTGAACTTTAAACCTTCTAAAAAAAATTAGGACTTTTAGATAGGAAATTTTCTCACCTCTCCAATTATCTAAAGAAGTATTCCTAACTCCCTATATTTCCAAAGTTATGGGTCGGTCAACCTTGGGAGGAAAATTTTCCCAAGGCGGGCCGGTGGGCCTAGGGGAGAAAATTTTCCGCAGGGGCAGGTCTGTGGGCCATGGGGAGAAATTTTTCCCAGAGGAGGATTCGGGTCAGCGGGACTAGGGAAGAAATCTCTTACCAAACACAGTCAATGGGGCTGCGAGAGAAGTTTTGGAAATTTTCCCGCTTGGGGTGAAAAGCCACCTTTGCATCTGCATGCCCACAAGTCCACAAGGGACACATGGCGCCTCCTAAACCAACGCGGAAAAGTGGGGCGGCGGGGATAAAATAATTTTATCACCTAGAAGGGAAAAAGGGTAAAATTCACATGCCCCTCCACCAACGCGATAATATGCTATGTGTCATTAAACCATTGGCTACGGCTTGGTGGGCCAGTGGGGATATTTGGGAAAATTTTCCCAAAGTTTTCTGAAGTGTCAAGGCTTAAAAAGATCCACTCCTCTGCCGATGCCTCGTGAAGCCACGTGGTAGCACGTAATTGGTCATGCGGGCAAGGTAGCACTATGGAGGAAACTTACAATTTTTCCAAATTTTATTGTGAAGGTGCTAAAGGATAAAATCCATCCGAGCATCCATCGGTGCCCAATGAAGCCACGTGTCAATCAAGGATTGGCTGCGGGGTGGTAGGGCCATGGAGCAAAAATTGCCAAAAATGTTTTTGGAGAAAAATAAGGCTTGCGGCTTAGCGGATCGGCGAGAAACTTCATGACTTTGCACTTTTTGGCAAAAAGCATAAAAAGAAAGTTTTAGCCAGTGGGTCCACCCAAGAATATTTTATTCATTTAAATTTGACAGTTAGATTTTTTTTAGCCAAATGAAGTAAAAACTTTAGAAGGCCATAATTTTTGATATGGAACTTGGTGTTTGGCAAACAAGGAATTTTTAGAAATCTCTCGATGTCCTATTTGCATATAAACCTTAATAATTTGATTTTGATAAAGTTTAAAGGGTAAATTTTTAGAAAAAGTCTTTTTGTCACTTAGAAGTGAACTAGTATTTTTAACTTATACATTTCGTTTAAATTTGTCATTAATTATTTTTCATCTTGCTAAACAGATGAAGGATTTTACTTGAATTTTTTTAGGATAGATTACAAGGTTAAAATTTTCTTGATTGGTTTACATTCAAAATTACAAATGTTTACACATCAAAAAACCGCAATTCCACCTTTACTTGATTTCAAAGGTTCTTTAAAAATTTCTTTGTGTTTTAGTTTAGTTTGGGGATCATTCTCGATCTCATTAATTCAAAATGAAAATTTCATTTGTCTCTTATAAATTCGTAGTGTTGTTTTGTATATTTGATAAAAATGAATTTGTGAAGTATACAAAGTGAAGTAGAAATCAGGTTTGTACACTTGAAGAACAGAGATTAAGCTACCTCTTTTGTCATGTTATAGAAAAATTGAATCTAATTTGTGCTAGTTTTAAATAGTTTTCTTTCCTTCAATCCAATGATAGAGGTAAGAATGCAACTTCTATATTTATTTATTTATTTTCTAAAGTTCAACATTTCAAATGAGACAGTGGTGCAATATTTCTTCATACGTGCTTCCTTTTCACTTTTACAACAGAGATATTTCCTCTCGTATATCAAACACATATTTCTAATGGAAATCATATCATATGAACAAGGAAAACACTTCTACTAATTCAAAGGAAACTCTTACAACTTCTATCCCATTTATTTTCAAAATACAACATACTAAATGCATATTTTTTTCTCTGTTCATGGAACCGAATACTAGATCTATCCTTCCAAAATGCATTCAAACTTTCATAGCTAAAATAGAGTAGTATTTCCAACACAATAATATACAAGATCTTCCACTTAAAGTGGGAAAGCATTACAATAAGAATAATCTCAACAAGGACTGTCAAACTTGTCTTTTTCCTCTGCTCCAAAGATAACAACGTGAAGATCCTCCATTTTCCAGCTTTAATCACAAAAAAAGTAGGGAGAAAGGAAATGCTCTCCACCCAACCGAGACATCTAATGAAAATGAGAAGACATCTTTCTTCATTTCCCCCCGAGCTCCAACCACAATGTAATAAGAAATGTGTTTCAACTCATGGCAACAATAGGCTTCCATAACACACATACAAATTTATATTTAAAACATAGTCTAGAACAAAACTGCAGTTTACAACCATAGATAAAAGACAACAAATAACACTCAGGATTCTGAATGCAAGACAAAGGAGAAATAAACTATGGGGATGTTTCTTATGCCTCCCAAGGGAAATGGGTATCACAACCTAAGAAAAAACCACCAAAATATATCATTTTGAAACCCCGACATGCCCTTATGCCTCCCCCAAGTACTCCTTACTCCTCCCATTTTCTTATGCCTCCCCAAACTCTTATGGCACCCCATAATGAGTAAAGAAATGCAAGCTATTTATTTTTCATGGTGGAACCCAAATCCCAAATCCCTCCACACTTATACCTCCCCATAACACTTATGTCTCCAAACAAGAATCCCCATACTTATCTCCTACACCTTTCCTAGGCCATGAACCCAACTAGCCAATGAATAAAACAACATATTCACACACTCAACCATTCACATAAGCATAAAAATATAAAATATCTTACCTTTCCATGATGGAGTTGTTCTATGTTCAAAACAACAAGCTTTAATCCAATGCAAGAAATCTAAAATATCCTCCAAGCACAAGCATTCAACAATCTTCAAACCCTTCCAGCAAGAGATCTCAAACAAAAAAATAATTCACCCAAAAAATAAGCATTCTAAGGTGAAGTAACCCAAAAACAACCATGGGAATTTGAATATATAGAAGAGGGAAGAGAAGAGGATGAGTTGGATGCATGTAAGATGCCACATCACACATCCTCAACTCCAACACCGAAGTCAACTTCATTTTTAAGGCATATTAAATACGTGGGTAAATAATATGAAAAATTAATTACACACTCCAAAACAATCCCACACTCCAAAGGACTAAAATTTAAACATGTAGGAAAAGTGCAATTAAAACTTACAACTTGATTTACAAAAATGCATAATGAAAGTCTAAATTCAACTCTCCAACCATAGGTATGGTTGGTAGATAAATTTAAGAGGTATGGGACAAGTTTAACTTTTCCCAAAAGCCTCCAAGGAAAAATTAGAATTTCTAAGAAGGTGGAGTGTTTCATACTCTAAAATCAACTTACAAATCACTTACACATCTCTTACAAGAATTAAACAAAGACCAAAAACTCTATTAAATACATCCTCATGACATAATTTAATTTAAATAATGAAAAGGGAAGACACATCACTTATAAAACACATACAACATCAACAAAAGACCAAATAAAGAAAAAAATAAAGTCCCTTGGTAACATTCAAAGGTGATCCCCGATGGGAATCCCTAAAAAATCTAACACACACAAACAAACAAAAGTTGCCATGGTGACCTTATTGAATTCATCTAGAATTCTAATGTGGCTAGTCTCCAATCCCCAGATGTTTGTTGTGATATTTTTAACTGTAAAATATTTATGCATCCTTCGGCCTCATGGCCGCATCAAAGCATCTAAAATGAATATAAATATAATTTGAAAACCATATATACATATGAATCACAAGATCATCAAGGAAAACAACAATATCATTTGCACTTTTATCAAAAACTATATGATCATAAAATTAATTCCACTTTCTAGGTATACTCAAAATATCCAAATATCACATGTTCAAACCACATCTATAATATAACCATGTCAAACAATATATCAACATCAATATATAAAATGTTTCCAATAATCATCATGCACCATATATGAATCAAATTCCACAATAAACCATGATCTAACATCTAGCATCATACTAAATCAAACTATAACAATGTCCATAATATAGTCAGCAGATATCGAATCAATATCACAAGTCAGTCGAAGGGAAGCAAGCACTACATTTAGATTCCCATAGCATTGGCTTGAAACCCACGAATTTGTCCACAAGACAAATTTTCTCACCAATAGTTTTTAACACCCACTATGGCATAGATTTTGGAGCATCTACACCTAAAAATTACCACAAGGTCATAAAATACAAAAAAAAATCTAGAAGAAAATTTTCTAGAGATTGAATAATCACACAAACTACATGGATGTAAATCATGGCTATTTTGGTAAATCCTCTTGTTGAGAGACCTTATCTACTCATTCACATCTAAGAAGACATTGCTTCTCATCTGAGAGAAGCTATTTGGCATATTAGAAAAAGTGTCAATCAATAATTCATTGCCATAATGATTACGGACCTAGAAAGAGGAACATGCTTGCCAAATTGGAAAAATAGTGACAAATTCTCGCAGCCAGAGAGAAGAGCATAAATTTTCAAGTTTGCTAATATAAGATACAACTGAAAAATGAGGAAAGGAGGACAAATTGATCCCACATTTGAAGAGCTTGAAACAGAGGCAAAAAATGAAGAGGAGATAAGGGCTCAACTTGAAGAAATAGAAAGAATCCAAATTGAAGAAGAAGAAAGAGCAGCATCGAAGCATCCTTAGAAATATTGGAGGCTAGAAATAGGAATATAATGGGTGAACATGAGCATGAACTATGCAGGCCTAATGTTCCATGGGAATAAATCTTTGGTCCACTTGCTCTTCCACAACCACTTCAAGAGCTAATGAGAGGCTCGAGAAAAACTTCCCGAAACTCATAAGGGATGCTTCTCACTACTTGAAGAACATGTAGCAGATTCATCAAAAATGTGGACTCGTTAAAATTTGAAAACGAAGATGTTTCAATCAGTTCTTTATGGAGTCACTCCAAGAAAAAAATGTTGAATGGTTCTACATGTTTCCCCCATATCTATCACATATTGGGAAGATATAAGAATAGCATTTGAACATAGGTTCAAGAGCACATAAGATTGTCAAGATCTGCTAGTTCAATTGGTTGAAATGAAGAAGGATACCTCTGAATCAATGAGATATTTTTTTACAAGGTATGATAGGTTGAAAAGGTTCTTCATCAGTGTTTTTCCATCAGAATTTGGTTTCTTCCTCATAAGAGCCTAACCAAGAACATTGAGGAAAGTTCAAGACTTTACAATTAAGACTGATGATGATCTAATTCTTTCTGGCAAAGTGAAAGGACCAAATGGGAAGCAAAAAGGTCAGAGTTCAAATTCAGTCACCATTGATCCAATGTTCCAAAAAATGGCAAATGACCTAGTTTCTTTGAAGAAGCAGCTATCACAAATCACAATGAGGAATGCTCCAAGGAGACCAAATCCTCCTGATAGACCAAGAATTGCTCCACCTCCTCATAGGCTTGCTCTTGAAGCACCACCAGTCAATGCCATCTATGACACTAGGGAATCAAAAGAAGGAACAAACATTGAGGAAACTAAAGAAGAAAGCATGGATGAATATGAAAAATATCTTGAAATTGAAGAGGTTGGCATGCACAATGGCCTAATTGAATACGTTGATGATGAGGAGGAAGGTGATGAAGAAGCTCCAAGTTTTTCATGTGCTGTTTTCACTCGTGCACAATCCAAGAATGGTGTTTCAGCCTCAACAATTTAACCGAGAGAGTAGGAAGAAAAAATAAGATATCACTTCAAAGCCTCAACTAAAAATATCGTTAGCAAGGATCACCATTACCACCTTCCATGGAATTAGCTAGAGAGTATTAAGATTCACCGGTCATCAAGGATCACACTATTGTGCCAAGTAAGTTATCTAATTCTTCTCCCAACTCAAAAGTTTCTCATAGAAATTCTCTTCTAAATGATGGTTCTGCAAGAACATCTAAATTTCAATCAAAGACTACACCCCATCTCCTTCCAAGCCAATTTCTACGTTTGAAATGGAGAACCCAACACCAATAGTAATGACACATATTCCATTTAAGTCCTCATTCACTTTGTTGGAACCTCTTTCTCATCATTATCCAAAATTCACCCCTCAAGGTAATTTTGATAACATGCATCAAATTCTTTTGTCCCAAGCAATTATATTGAGTCCAGGCGAAAAGTCATATTTCTAGGGTCCCCTCATATTTTTCTAACTCCCCTGTCCAAGAAGAAGAGAGCAAGTTCTGAGGAAATGTGAAAAATTGCAAAAAATAAGCTCGGGCCAGAAAAAATCATGAAAAATGGCTAAGTCTTGGTCCTTGCAATAGTCGGGATAGACGGGACATCTGGACGCGAACCGGCCGAAAGGCCGCCAGGTCCATGCAGCATTTGGGACATTCGGACAAAGGGACGCTTGCGGACACGGAAATCCGAACTGGCCGAAAAGTTGGAAAAATTGACTAACTATTAAACAGGCGATGCAACGGGGACGTGCGGGACAAAAGGACGCGAACCGGGTGAATCGGAAAAATGTGTCCCGAACGGTCTGAAAGCAAATGGGACATCTAGGCCGCGAGTACGCGAACCGGTTCGGTTAAACAGGAACTTCAAAGACATTGCCAAATGGGACAAAGGGACGCGGATAGCCGAAGGAGCCGAAGGCCAATCAGATCACGCCACGTGTCACCAGCAGAAAAGGCACATGGAATCCCATTTTGTGTGATTTGGAAGAATTTTTCCCGCTGCGAAAGACTAGGACATTTGGGACAGGTGGAACGCGTTGGGACATGGTAAAAAGGCCGGCGAAGAAGCGCAGAAAAGTCAAACGTTTGGCCCATGAAACTTCAAATGGCCATAACTTTTGACCCCAAGCTCTGATTTTCACAAATAAGAGAAATATATTCGCTCCAGTCACTTAGTGCACATTCCCAGTCAAATGACAGCGCTGGCACCCAAAATAGCTGCCCGCACTCAGAAGGCCATAACTTTTGCATTTCTCAACAAAATCGCACAAAATTGGTACCGTTGGAATCGTGGTTCCAAGCCCAATGCACAGTAATCAAGAAAATATGGATTTGATAAGAAATTTATTGAGATTTTTAAGGAAACGTCTCCGGGTTCAGAACAGTGTTTTATTTGGTAGGCGGGAGTGCATTTAAGGGCATCGTCATCCTTCTTTCTCTCGCTGCAGCACATGGGGACAGTATGGGGAGCCTTTTGCAAGTAATTTATAATCATTCCACTCAATTTAATGCCTCTTATAGGTGGTTGAATGACATATTTCGTGATTTCCACTTTCCCTTCTCTTCTCCTTCTAATTTTTTCTATAAATTAGAGTGTTGGGCTCATTGTAAAAGAGAGAGTTTTTGGGTAGCAAAGCTCTGCCAAAATTGCTTTGTGAAGCCAATGTGTTGCAGGCCCTTGTATTGGACTCCTTGCATGGTGATCCAGGCCCTTATCTTGTAATACACTGAACTGTGCATACCAGGAAGCAATAAAATACAAGTTTGTGGATGTATCTTCCCCTGCTGTGTTTTCTTGCATTCTTCTTGCCCTTTTATCTTTCCACAAGAATATTGTGTCTATTATTATGTTCTTGCAGGAATTCATTATCATTATGTGTGCTTGGAATACTGCTGTGAATGCATTTTGCTAGATTATGGAGAACTGTCATCACCTCTTCTAGTGTGCACTTTACCTTTGTATTTCACACATTTGGAGACTACTCTCACATCCTCCTTTTCTGTTGTATCACCGCTTTAGTGTAGGATTTCATTTTATGTATTCTCTTTCCCGGTCCCTTGGAAATTTAGATTCGAGCAGCTTAGCTTATCTGCATTAGAGTAGATTGTGGCGAGGTAGTTTAGGAGCAAGAACCAGCTTTTACTCGGAGGTCTATCTCAAGTAGAAAGTCCCACAACTTGGAGATAGTACCCATGTTATCCAATCACATTGTGAGCTCAAGTATATCTCCAGGGGTGCTGTGATTCGGTGATAACATCATCTACCATAACTTCATTTGAATTTGTAGAGCATGCAAGAAAACCAATATCCAACTCTCTGAAATTGAATACCTATGAACAAATCCTTCCCATTTGGCGTGATTCGTCAAGGCGATTTGGGTGGTAACTCTACATCCCCAATCTCTAATTCTAATGGCTTATTTCCCACAACATCCACACCATCTTCTCAAAACATGCTAGCCCTCGGTGCCTCCACCACCAATATAGTTGATCCTTTTTACATGTCACTTCTCATCAAAGGTTTCCGGCTAGGTAAGTGCACGAAGTTGGGGGGCCAAAAAGTAGACAAAAATCTGAAAAAAAAAAACATGCTCACACTTTAATTTGTTTGTCTTGGGAATCACCAAATCATAATGCGTATGTGTTACATAACGCGTACGCGTTATGCTTACTATAAAAAAAGGGCCCGATCCTATATCATTTTAGCTCCTCAAATGTGAGTTTTAGAGCTTAACCGTTCCCTCGCATTTTTCATTAAACTGGATCTCAACCTCAAAGGATGGTTTCGGATCATCTAGAAGATCTGAATTGATGATGGTGCCATGGAGAAGAGGTAAGCATAATTATTTTCTCAAAATTACATTGAAATTGGATAATTATAGATTAAAATTTGAATTGAATACATATTTTTATTATTACGGTTAGAGGTCGAGGAATCAACCACAACCAAAACCTTTTATTCATGTCATCCCTCCCGACACTCCTACGGTTTCTCAACATCCCTTGGGTAGTCAAGAATATTTAGCATCCCAAATAGTAGAAAATAAAATTAAAATAGAGGATTTAATCAAAACAATGAGGGATGCACAATCTATAAACCCCTACAACACCACTCTTGCAAACACATTGGAGGCATTACTTGTTCAAATTGACATGGAAATGGGGAAAATTGATCATTAGACAACTTACAGAGAGGGTTGTAGGATTTATTATTCCAAAAAAATTTCATATGTGGATGTAAAGAAAAAATAAATTTCTAAATAAGTCATATGTGCCTTATTCACGTTCCCCCACACTAATTTTCCTGTTCATTGACATGTAAATGATTTCCCATCCATTGGTACAATAATAATTTGATTAAAAATAAGTTTTGGGACCGATGGTGGATGGTGTTTGATTTTCCACCTTGCAATAACAAGGATGTGACATTATACTTTCTCGAGGAAACTCTATTGCGAGTTTATCCTCAACGAGATCCAAAATTATTTTGATTTCCAAGATTTCCAAGGCCGAGGAAAAGGATCTACAGGATCAACCAAGTGCACAATGTGCACCTATTCAGCAAGGTAGATTCCCCACACGAAGCCCCCTCACCTGACATTGTCCCTTAAGCGGTGAAGGAGATAGAAGAGATTGATACACTCCACGCGCTTGTGGGGATATCTATGACCCTTTTTCGACATACGAGGGAGATTTCTGAGCCAGATGCTCACAGAGGTACATAGAGTATTCCCTTAGGGAGTATTAGCATGAGGACGCATCTTTTCTCGTCATCTGTAGCATATTTTTAGGGGCCGAGGAGGACAAGTACTTTCATGTGTACTAATTTTGGTGCACTGGTGCTAGGGGTGAACACGATAATGTCACGATGTATGATGTCCTTTTGAGTGAGACACTTGGATTACATTCAACGGCATCACGTTCGTAGGTAAATTTGTTATGTTTTGTTATGTGTGTTACAAAATATTGGGGACCTGATTTACTTATATATTTTAAAAATTTTAAATAATTGTATTTGTACATGTACATGCATTGATATTACAACACGCGGGAGGCACAACTTCATCCCGACCATAGGCGGTGAGGACCATGCATACACATACATTCACAAAGGTAATTTAGAATGTTAATTATGTAAAATTTTCACATACATGTGTATATATTAGGTAAGTGTAGCAAGTTGGGGGACAATTAAGTGGACATCAAATCCTAAAATTTTACATCAAAAATAGCAAAACATCAAATTTAGTCTTCTCATGAGACTTGAACCATGCCGAAAAGTAAAAATATGTCATAAAAATGGTACCATCATGTAGGGAGATGTTACCTTTGTATAAATATTTATTTTAAACTGAATAGAATAGAATAAATATCATTTTATAATTTTTTTACTAATAGTAGGTGTTTAAGAAACTTTTTCCGTGAATGTTTATGTCTATGTTTAAGAATGCATATTTTGTTTCACTTTTCGAATGTGATAAAACTTATACCATCCCAACCGTGGTGAAATTATATACTGTTCAAAAACATTATTTGATTTCAATAGTTTTTGATGAAGTTATGGTGGGAAAATGGAAATTGATTTGTTTTCAGACCACTTTCATGGAAAAAATCATTAAAAATAAAATATTGCTCAAAAAATGCAAAATGAAATCTATTCCAAGATAGATAGTGGCATATAACTTCTAACCAAAGGAAAATATATATATCAATTTTTGGTCATCCAAATCACGAGATAAACAAACTATAATCTTATAGGCATTTAAAAAAAAAAAATACCAAGTCATTGAATTTTTGAGTGTTTAATATATTTAAACTTGTTGAATTTTTTAAAAAATTAGTAGTTTAGAAACTAGATTCGGATGCTACGATTCATACGCATATAATTTTTTCTAATTTTGAGTTTATGCATTGGTAATAATCCATAAAAGTTTATATTATGTTGTTATTTACAATATGACATCCACTTATGACCCCTTTTTTGTCCCTCACTTGCTTTACTTACCCACACACACACACACACACACACATATATATATATTTTGTCTATATATATAAAAATATTAGTTTTGAAGTCAAACATATGTATGTTCTTGTATGTCCATCTAACTCATGTGATATACATGTTTGTTAAATAGTTTGACTTCACTAGAAAACCCACTATCTCTATGACAAGTAGATAAAGGTGTTACCGCTATGATTTCATCTCGCAACAAATCTCTCGAGGTATTCAAACAACACGTAATTTTTGTAAAATTTCTCATGTAATTCATATTATGTTAAATTACATAATAGTAATGGCTCTCATTGTAGAATTATTAAATTATGTTAATAATTTCCTTCATTGTGTATATGCAGGAGTTACCTGTGATAGGTAGCAGCCCTATTCATTTGATTCATAGGCGTGGCGGGGTAAAAACAATAGTTCTATATTGATAAAATTAGTTAAAATATTTTCATTATGTAGATACATGTACTCAGCTCTATGTTCACTAGTTCTAATGTTATATTTTTTGATCTTATGTGTATGTAGGGAGCTTCAACCCCCTCCATTTTGAATTTGAGGTCATGGACTCCTCCATCGCATCATCTTCATACCCCCATTCATACTGCAGGAGCTCCCGATGACTCATCTGCGTGAGATGCAAATTCGGTGTGATCGAAAACTTGCCGTAAGTTTGTGTATTTATGTAAATACTTTCATTCTAGCATGGTCTTAAATACATGTTGAAAACATATATAAATTAAGTTTTGACAAAAAAACATTGTTTGCATTTAGAGGCTCATCTACAGGTGAGTACTCGGTGGAAGAGGACTCAAGAATGGGCTTCATGATTGAAATTCATCTCATGGATCTCCATCTTTGTCTAAGGGAGGGCCTTCTTCAAGAAAGGCCAAGAGAGGGATAGATTTTTATGAGTAGGAAATATATATGTCTTACATGACATTGTTTTTTTATGCCTATGTGCATGGCATTGTACGTATGCCTATATGGCACTTGAAATTGATGGTATATGACCTTTTCGGGCATTTTTGTATTTATTATGCACATTTAAATACTATTTGGAACTTGATAATTTTTATGAGACCTTACATTTCTGAGATTATTTTCACATGAATCTAATATGATGTGGACTTGACAATATTTAAGACATTATGGATTATTTTTTCATTTATTGGTGATGTACATGTACTAGAGTTTTCAATGTATAATATGCATCAAAATTTGGAAATCAATATTTATATAATGTATGTATATAAAGAGTTACCTAATCGACTAATTATTCATTCAATTTATCAATGTGTATACGTGTATTTACCTACTTACGTTTCTTCTTGCTCATGGTCTCTTTGTAATGGTTCCTATCCTATCATGCACTTACAACATTATTCTATGCTTCATAGTCTTCTCCTCTATTAAAACACCTGACAATCGTCACAATTTGATGCCTTTCATCTGTTGATATTTTAAGAATTTCTCTCCATATACATTACTCCAATGCTTGAGAATGTCTCCAGATGCAATGACATTCTCGATTCGGACACTCAATGAATCTTGATTGTCTAATCCTATCTAATTCATGTTATTACCTATAAATCTATAGGCATTTCAAGTTATTTTGAAATCACATCACACCCTTAACTAGGCTTGATGACTACCCCATCCTTTTTAAGGTGCTTTTGAAATCATCCATGGGATTATCATAACATAAATTATCAATGAATGGAGGGTCACTAAGTAGTAGGAAAGCTGACTCCCATCCAATACTAAACAAGAAAGATTTACTAGGAGATTAATAAATCCCATGTTTTATTAGACATACCCCTATCAAATTCATTCTTAAGCCAATCTAGTCATTTAAGGATCTTAAGGGACTGTGCCCAGATGAGGTATTCCAAAAGCACAGGGGAGCATAGGGAACCAAAAAAATTCTCCAATAACATTCACCAGTTACCCCAATTTCTTGTCATAGTTGGTTTGGTCCCACGAGCTTCTATTTGTCAACTACAATATCGACACCCCTACACCGACTCGACTACACTATTTCGTTCATTTACAAACAATTGCACATCAAGAGAACCAGATGGAGATGGATAAAACTATGAGATTAATTTGTAGATGGCCCCAAAATAGAGGTCTTGAATCGACGAGATGTCTCTAGGTGCCACAAATTCGAGAAATCACCCACAAAGATATGGCGTGTTTGGGCCTTGAGGATTTTAAGGGACTACGCCCGAATGGGGTAGCCTGAAAACATGGGGAGTGTAGGGAACTAAAATGAATCCTCAAATACCATTCACCAGGCCACCCCAACATGTGGGTTTAGTTGGTTTAGTCCCACGAGCTTCCGTTTATAAACTACAGCCTCTAACATATCTATAATGACTCAGATTACACTATTTCACACAGCGAGACAACCGGATGGAGATAGAGAAAACTACTAAAGGATTTCATAGAGGCCCCTGACATGGAGGTTTAGGATCTGACAAGACATCTCTAGGTTCCATGGAGTCTGATAAATCACACGTCGAAGATATGGCGTGTATGGTCCTCGGGGCTCTTAAGGGACTATGTCCTGACGGGGTAACACTGAAAGCACGGGAGCATAGGGAACCAAAATTAAGCCTCTAATAGCATTCACTAGGCCATCCTAACATTTTGGCATAGTTGGTTTAGTCCCATGAGCTTGTTTGCAAACTAAAGCCTCTAGTAGTCCTACACTCGACTCAAACTTCACTATTTCACGTGTTTACAAACAACATCACAATGAGAGAACCAGATGGATAAAGAGAAAATCACGAGAGGATTTCATAGAGTTCTTGACATGGATTTCTTGGATTTGAAGAGATGTCTCTAGGTGCTACTGAGTCTCGAAATGACCCATCGAAGATATGACATGTTTGGGCCTAAGGGCTCTTAAGGACTATGCCCAGATAGGGTATCCCGAAAGCACGGGAGCGTAGGGAACAAAAATAAGCCTTGACAAGTGTTCACCATACCACCCCAATGTGTTTTCCTAGTAGGTTTGGTCCCACAAGATTTTTTTTGCAAACTACACCCTCTAGCATCCTATACTTGACTTAAACTAC
This sequence comes from Taxus wallichiana var. yunnanensis, assembly GCA_018340775.1. NCBI lineage: Eukaryota > Viridiplantae > Streptophyta > Pinopsida > Cupressales > Taxaceae > Taxus > Taxus wallichiana. The sequence continues at coordinate 181,424,423 of CM031237.1, read as the reverse complement.
ACTATTTCGCGCATTCACAAACAATAGCACACCGAGAGAACCGGATGGAGATGGAGAAATTGTGAGACACTTTCGTAGAGGTTCACAAAATGGATGTCTCAGATATAAAAATACATCTCTAAGTTCCAGGGAGTCTGAGAAATCACCCATCAAAGATATGGTGTGTTTGGGCCTTAGGGCTCTTAAGGGACTACACCCGAGGACGGGGCATCTCGAAATCACGATGAGCATAGGAAACCAAAAAAAACCATCGAATAGAGTTTACTAGGCCACCCTAACATGTTTGAATAGTTGGTCTCATCCCAAAAGCTTTCATTTGCAAACTACAAATTCTAGCACCTAAAAGTGACTCGGACTACACTATTTCGTGCTTTTACTAACAATAAGACATCGAGAGAATCGGATGGAGATAGAAAACCGCTAGAGGATTTCCTAGAGGTCCTTGAAATGGAGGTCTCAAATCTAATGATATTTCTCTAGGTGCCATAGAGTCCGAGAAATCACCCGTCAAAGATATTGCGTGTTTGGGCCTCGGGGCTGTTAAGGGACTATGCCCGACAGGGTAACCTAAAAGCACGGGAGCGTAGGGAACCAAGACAAATGCTCCAATAGCATTCACGGGATACCTCGATGTGTTGGTGTAGTTGGTTTAGTCTTACCTAATTTTATTTTCAAACTACAGCATCTGGCAACCCAAAACTGACTCATAGTGCACTATTTTGTGCATTTGCAAACAATAGCACAACGAGAGAACCAGATGGAGACGGAGAAAACCACGAGAGGGTTTAGAGGCTTTAATTTGAGTCACCGTAGGGCTTCCAGAGGCTGTAGTTAGCAGATGGAAGCTCATGGGATTAGACCAACTATGCCAACATGTCAGGTTGTTCTCATGAACACTAGTGGAGGCTTTGTTGCGGTTCCTTACGCCCCATGCTTTTGGCCTACCCCGTCCCGGGCATAGTCCCTTAAGAGCCCCGAGCCCCAAACATGCCATATCTTCGACAGTTATTTCTTGGACTCCATGACACCTAGGGAAATATTTTTAGATACGATACATCCACGTTAGGGCCCTTTATGAAATCCTATTGCGGTTTTCCATCTCCATCCAGCTTCTCTCACGTGTTATTGTTTATAAACGTGTGAAATAGTGCGGTTTAGAGTCGGTGTCAGTCATGCGAGAGGCTATTGTTTACAAATGGAAGAATAGTGGACAAAACTAACTATGCCAACACATTAAGGTGGGCTGGTGAATATAAGTGGAGGCTTTTTGTTGGTTCCCTACGCTCCCCGTGCTTTCGGGCTACCTCATCCGGGTATAGTCCCTTAAGAGCCCTGAGGCCCAAACACGCCATATCTTCGACATGTGATTTCTCAGACTCCATGGCACCTAGAGATGTCTCATTAGATCTAAGGGATCCATGTTGGGTCCCTCTACGAAATCCTCACATGGTTGTCTCAATCTCCATCCAGGTTCTCTCGGTATCTTGTTGTTTGTAAACGCTTGAAAATAGTGCGGTTTGAATAAGTGTAGGGCTGCTAGAGGTTGTAGTTTGTAAATGGAAGCTCATGGAACCAAACCAACTACGCAAAATGTTGGGGTGTCTGGTGAACACTAGTGAAGGCTTATTTTTTATTTCCTACACTCCCCAGTGCTTTGCTACCCTTTGCATGTGCGGTCCCGTAAGAGGCTTGAGGCCCAAACATGCCATATCTTCGACAGGTGATTTCTTAGACTATGTGGCACCTAGAGACATCTTGTTAGATCTAAGACCTCTACATTGGGGCCCTATATGAAATCCTCTTGTGGTTTTCTCCATCTCCATCCAGTTCTCTGGATGTGCTAATGTTTGTAAACACGTGAAATAGTGCAATTTGAGTCAATGTAGGGCTGTCAGAGGTTGTAGTTTGCAAATGAAAGATCATGGGACCAAACCAACTATGCCAACATGTCTCAGTGTCCTAGTGAATGATATTTGAAGCTTCATTTTTGTTCCCTATTCTCGCTATGCTTTGGGATACCCCGTCTATGCATAGTCCCTAGAGAGGCCTCGAGCACAAACACGCCATATCTTTGACGGGTGATTTCTAAGACTCCATGGCACCTAGAGATGTCTTATAAAATTTGAGACCTCCACATCGGGGACTTCTACAAAATCCTCCTGTGGTTTTCTCCATCCCGATCTGGTTCTCTTGCTTTGCTATTGTTTGTAAACACGTGAAATAGTGTAGTTTCGAGTAACTATAGGGATGTCGAGGTTGTAGTTTGCAAACAAAGCTTGTGGGACCAATCCAAATATGCCAACATGTTGGATTGGTCTAGTGAACACTATTGGAGGCTTCATTTTGGTTCCCTACACTCCCCATGCTTTCAAGCTACCTCTTCCGGGCATAGTCCCTTAAGAGCCCTAAGGCCCAAGCATGCCAAATCTTCGATTTGGTGATTTCTAGGACTCAGTGGCACCTAAATACGTCTCGTTAGATTCGAGACCTCCACGTTGGGGACCTATTTGAAATAATCTCATGATTTTCTCCATCTCCATTCAAACTGAGTCAATGTAAGGTTGTTCATTACCAATCACCTAAATAATATAGGTGGTGAAATGAGAATTTTAATAAGATATTTTTACAATATAGGTGGTGAAATGAGAATTTTTGTTTATTTTTTATTTCTAATATTTAATTTATCTTAGCTTCACTTGGCTTCAAGAATAATAAATTCTCTATTGACATTACCAACCATGTTAAGGTGGAAGCTTTTTGGCACTATTAACCTACATAAACATGTAAGTAAGCAATTAAATGGAGTTTTAAATCATAGAAAATTTAAACAAAATCATTTAATTAAATATTCAAATTACATTCATGAAGAACATACATTTTCCAATTCAATCTAATGAATCACAATGATCAACTCTATTCTTGATGAGCAAGAACGCTTCATGATCTTATTAACGAACCTTCCATAGATTTTTGTTTGATGGTTGAACTTGGTATTTGATCAATTTAATATTTATTGCAAGGACCAAATGTGAATAGTGAAGTATCTTTCAATGTACTTCATAGTCTTAACACAACCAAATGTTTGATTTTTTGATAGGATATCATCGAAGCCAAGTTCCAATGACTATAAGCGATCCAAAGGTGGGATACTCAAGGTCTTCACTAGTTATGAATGTGGAAGTCAAAAAAATCCCCTATACACAATGAGATAAGAAGTAATTTGTTCCTTCTTCATTAAATTCTATCGCAATAATTGCAAAAACGTGCCCTATGTATCACAAAATAAAACTATTCATCAATTTATAAATACATTAAGAGTTGACCATTTAATAATTTAAAAATCTAAAACATGGCATGTACATATATGTATGTACCTTTTTCACTAAATCGAGACTTGGTCAAAGTCAAGTGATGTTGTCATTTGATCTCGAAGACCATTCAAGTTGTAATGCTTGTGGATCTTGATGTGTGTCGAGTGGAATTAGAGGTATACAAGTCCATTTATCGACCCACTACTGTAACTCACGTTCATTCAATGCAAAATCAATGCATGATATACAAAAACATGTCATGTACCTAGTATAAATAGTCCAAGCATTTGCATTTGAACTACGGAATGAGTGCATATCACTTGATCCTACAAGTGTCATATAATGATCAAATTTTCCGATGGTGTTGTTGTATCAACCAAAAAAGTATATGAACTGTTGATCTCTCTTGATATTCATGGCCCATATTTATATAACACACTAATAAACAATGTTTTTGTATCTATAAATTTAGCACCATCCTTGAACTTTAACTCTTCTCTTGTAAGTTCTCTTTTCACACATGCTCCTCCCCATCATGATCTCCTTTTCCATGCCCTACCTCGGTAAAAATATAGATATGTTGTACATTTGTTTCTTTGTGCATCTTACTTAGCCAATAAAACATCCGAACATTCTTGAATTGTGATGTGTAGTTTCGACCAAATGTAATGTGAATAAAAACTAATGTTCCTCTCTTTCAAGTTCACATAAAAATCCTAGAAACACCCTTGTACATATTCTGTAGAATGTATCCGATCATCGTTGATCTAGAAATAATGTTCGCTTAATAATTTTTTATCTTTCTCAGTGATTTCAGGAGTGTATGAATTTTATATGCATGAAAACAAAAACTTGCACTAAGCTATAATATTGAGACTCGAACCTCCATTTGTGGCTAAAATGTGTAATTCTCTATGAATTCAACTACTAAAATAATAGTACCAAGTGGGAATATGTCCTTTCTTAACTTGAATTGTTCATCCAACCATCGATCTCTATGTGTGTGCCTTACATACTCATAAAAAAATTTCTCTCGAATTAGACCATATATTCGAGATACGGTAATTATTTTCTAACAAGCTCACACCTCTTAGATTATTTTCCATATTTTAATTGATATGCCACTGATTTATATTTAATGAAGTCAACCAATTTTTTCCTATTAAATATGTACTCTCCTTGTGGATACACCTTTTTAGATTTGGAAAGCCACCGCATACATTGCACATTCCATCCAAACATGCTTTGTTATAAAAAAATTGTCTTATTGATTTTTCACAAAATATTGTCGAATAATTTTTTTGAAGATTTTTGTGGGACATTTTTTCCACACTCTTGCAACATGATGTCGATTATGAAAAACACTACATATATGAAAAAAACATCATAATACATTGAAAATTCAAGATGATGCCTCAATAACAAGTGGTATGTGAGTGATTGATTTTCACATAAAAGGGTTTGCTCATTTCAAAGAATCTTTGGCTAATGTTAATTTCTGGATTTTCATTTTTAAACTTAGAGAACAATTCTATTTGAGTCATATCTAAGAAATGTTTTGCACATGATTCATGATTACGAGAACCTATTATTCTTTTACTTTATCTCTTATATTCGTTGAAACCCTTGTCTTTTCATTCCAAAATTTAACAATTATTTCTTTTTGAATATCAGATGTATTCTTGTCTTTTTGTGGAAGTCTGCTAGAGAAATCCCAATAGTCAGTATTATTGACTAACTCAAGACGTTTGTGTCTCTCTATTTCTTTCATTAGTGTTTTTTTGTTTAGCTTCAAAGCACTGCTTGTTTTTCTAATCAAGCGTTTATTAATTATTTTATCACTTACTATACAATTAGTTAGTGCACATCGTGTAACATTACTATCTTTGGTTTGTCTTTTTCCAACTATAATTTTTTACGCTTTATGTATGTTTTCAACAATTGACGTATTTTGATCAACATCATTATATGTTCTTAACCCTGTGGTCTTCATTATAGGTCTTATCTTAATTAATTTCATAAATGAAATAAATAATTGACATCTTTGTGTGTCATTTACATTCTCAAAGTAATTATCCCAAATTTCACTAGCTTTTATTCTCACATTTCTTTCGGGCATTGATTTTATAATGTTTTCATCAATTTCAATTAATTAAATTAGTTTTCTTCACGAAATGGAAGGAGGTGTTCTTAGAGGTAAATATTCATTTACAAGGTTACTTTTTTCATTCGGTGTTTTCATACAAATTTTGGGGTTAACATTTGGATTCTCAAGTAAGGGTTCAACAATTGGATTCATATTAATTTATTCATCCATACCAACATTATAATTTAATTCAATATCATTATTCATTTCAAAATCATTATTATCTACATTTTCATTATGTATTTCATCCCAAATTTCTAATACATTAGCTACATTTGATATAGTAGATGTACTTTGCCCTGCTTGAAGTTTTTGCATTCTCTTCAATTTCTTTATTCTCTTCTCTTCCAATTGCTCGTGTCTTATTCTTAACTTTTCTCTTGTTCTTATCTCGAAATTTATCGCCCATGATTAGAAAAAATCAACTAGTGGGGTAGGGGAAAAAATGAAATACTAAAAAATAGTGCAAGAATGTAGAGAAAATTGTAGACAAAACAGAATGTTTGCAAAATTCCCATGAAATAGATGAAAGGGATGTTGGGGGACCACAATATATAAAACAAAGAAAAACACGTACGTGTTTTGAGTTTTTCTTTCGAGCCATGCCTCAAGGCTTAGGATCCGGTTTAGATCCCTAAGCCTGAGGCATGGACATGCACAAACACAACAAACAATGAGTTTTTACAAGAAAATGTAAAAATGACACTTCCTCTATGATAAATCAAAATAAAAAAATCAATCCATTTTAAAAAAATTATACCACGACGTAGAGTAGAGTCTATTCTTTCTAAAAATATATATTTTCAAATTTTATGACTAATACAAGGTTTCGATTCTATTTATTTTCTAACTATGCATTTTTATAGCTATTTTTTGAAGTGTAAATATGTCTATCTTTCATGGTGTATCTTTTTTTTTTGGTGATCGAAATTTAAAAAAATTATACTAGCCCAAACTAGGCATAATTCTATACATATTCAAAAAAAAATCTAATTTTCGATATTTTTAAGGTAGTTAGGGTGGGCACGGTCGGAGCTCCATTATTTTTAAAAAATAAAAATTTTGTAATAGAAAAATCATAAATAAAAAATATTCTTTAAAAAATATTTTAAAAAATGGAGCCCAAACTAGATGCTCCTAGCTATCTTTCTACCAAAGGGTTTTCAAAAATACTAAATGGTACTCAAAAAATGGTTGGGAGTACGAAAGTCACTCTATTATGTTTTTTAACAAAAGTAGGAGCATCTTTTGGTATTTTAGTTGTTTGTCCCACTTAAACTTATCCATTTTCAATAAAATTTTGTATCTTATAAACTAGACTAAAAATGTTATGATTCATATTTCTACAACATCTTCCAATTTTGAGTGTAAGTATTAAGAAAAACTCATACAAGTTGAATTTTTTTCAAAAATCATGTGTCCACTTAAGATCACCTTTTGGCCTCCCAACTTGGTGCACTTACCCAACCGAAAATTACATTATAGAATCTGGAGCCTCAAATAATGTGATGCCAAAGCAAAATTTATAAATACTCTTGGCCTCACTTTTACCCGGTAAATGGCACATGCTACTCAATGGAATCCAAAAAGTTCCATTGGTAGGAAGGATTAAGGATGCTCGGGTTGCACTAGCTGATTACCCTAACAAGAAGATACTCCCGACTACTTTGGTGGAAGACATCCCAGCATCTTTTGGTATGCTATTGAGTATAATTTGTTGTAGAGATCTAGGTGGAGAAATAAAAATGGATTGGTCATATACAAATATCCCAAAGGTGAAAGGATAAATGAAGAAGTTTTTTCCAGTTAGAAATATGAAGTTCACAAGTAAGGAAGTATGATGATCCAAGAGCTGATAATCCTTTTTCAAGATTATGATCTTGGAAATTACCTCCTTACATCACGAAGGAAGAGGACTTTCCACTTCTCATGGAGGAAGAAGAATACTGAATCTAGACAATGGAGTTTGATGGAAATCATTTTAGAGAAGGTTTAGGAGCAGGTGTAGTGTTATACTCTCCCTCCAATGAGGTACATCATTTTTCCTAGAAGCTGCGATTTGAAAGAAAAGATAGTACAATAGAGTATGAATCATTAATCTTAGGCATGAATACAATAAAGGACATGGGAATCAAGAATTTGAGATGCAAAGGTGATGTAGAGGTTGTGGTAAAGTAGGTCAGCCAGCATATCAAGTGAATAGTCCTAGACTCGGGCACAATAGAAACAAAGCTTGGGAATGCATTGAATCCTTTGATGCATTCTCCATTGAAGCTATCCCTAGGAGTAGAATGAAAATATGATTCTCTAGCAGTGTCAGCTTCCTTAGTGAATCCTCATCCTTATTTTGGTGAGGATAAAGTGACCATTGAGATGGTGTTTAGAACTAGCGTACTGCATAATGTAAATCACTAGCAGGTCTTCAATGATGATAATCGATCCTCATCCTTCTTATAAAAAAGGGATAAATTGAATAATCTTTTCTTTGAAGGAAGTGAAAACCCAAACCATGAATCATTCTCCAAAGAAGATAAGGAAGGAATTGAGTGAATTGATGAAGAGGAAGTAATAAAGCTGAAAGGAAACAAAACCCCCAAAGGCTTAGTTTCTTTGGAAGATCTCTTTGACAAGCATAACAAGTTCATCCAAGAGAAAGAAAAATAGTCTTCTCGGTGTCCATCTAATTTTGATCAAGAAAACATTGGCACTTCATAGAATCCAAGGATGGTTAACATCGGTAAATGTTGCTCACTAGAAGAGAAGAGATGGGTTTTGCTCTGCTTTGAAAAAGTACTCAAATGTCCTAGCCTATTTTTATTATGAACTCAAATCTTTTCAGCTAAAGGAAATGCATCACTCCATTCCTTTGAAGCAAGGATCTAAGCCCTTAAGGAAAAATCAAGTCCCTATAATCCAAATATTGCCAATGTTATCAAAGAATAGGTGAAAAAGATGCTCAATGCTACAATCATCTTCCCCATCCACCATTCAACATGGGTGGCTAACATTGTGCCGATGAAGGAAGAAGAATGGGAAATAAGGATTTGTGTAGACTTCCTAAATCTTAATCATGCGTCTCTCAAGGAAAACTTCCCTTTTCCAATCATGGATCATATTTTGCAAGCACTCACTAGATCTGAAATTCTCTCTTTGCTTGATGGATTCTAAAGGTACAACCAAATTAAGGTGTCGAAGAGAATCGCAACAAAACAGCCTTCACAACACCTTGGGGCACTTTTTCCTACAGTAAAATGCCTTTTGGCTTGATCAATGCTTGAGCCACTTTCCAGAGACCAATGGACTTGGCCTTCAAAGATTGAAAACATTACATTGTCATTTACCTTGATGACTTCCTAGGTTTTTGCAAAGAGGAGGGGAGATCATAGCTATCATTTAGAGCAAGTCCTTGCAAGGTGTAGGAGATATGTCATATCTCTAAATACAAACTAGTGCATTTTTGAGTCACGAGAAGGTAATTTATTGGAACACATTGTGAACAAACATGGAGCACACATTGATCCTAAGAGGATTAGAGAAATCCAAGCACTATTCTTACCAACCAACAAGAAGGGAGTTCATTCATTATTTGGAAAGGTAAAATTCCTCCTTCATTTTGTGCCTAATTTTTCTGAAATGACTAAGCATATAATTTCCATGGTGAAGCCTCAAGTAGGTTTCAAGTGGAATAAGGAAGGAAATGCAACATTTTAGGAGATCAAGAAATCCATTGCCAAATCTCCAACTCTTGTATCTCCAGATTTCAACAAGGAGTTCATCATGTATTGCTATGCATTAGAACATACACTCTCTATTTTCCTTGTTCAAAAAATTGGTGAAGGTTTGGAAGCACTCATTGCTTTCATGAGTTGTCCTTTGAAAAACCATGAGCTAAAGTACATCCAATTGGAGAAACATGTCTACACAGTGGTCAAAGATATTAAAAGTTTTAGATTCTACATTCTCAATTCCCATATAGTGGTGATGGTTCCTGGAAGTACAATCAAGATCATGTTAACTAAACAATATCATAGGGCTAAGAGAGGAAGTTGGATTGAAAAGACCCAAGAGTATGACTTGGAGATTAGACCCTCTAATATGATAGGAGGAAATGGTTTTCATGAGCTGATTTTTGAAGATGAAGCTCTCAAGGCTCAACGGGATAAAAATATGGTGTTTTTCAATCTATTCGGAGACAATCCACAGACGCTCTTTGTCACCACTACTAATGAGTGGTATGCTGACATTACTTACTATCTCACTTATGGAGAATTTCCTCCTCATCTTGATTAAAAACAAATAAGGACACTTAAGCTAAAGGAAGCCAAGTTTGTGATATGGAATCATGTAGTTTACAAGAGAGGCCTAGATGGTTAATTCCTCGGGTGTGTAGATAAGGAGCAACAATAAAAGTTGCTTAGGGAATATCATGGTCAAGTTTTTGGTGGAAATTTATCAGAAATGGTCACCACACATAGGATCCTCAAAGGGATATATTATTGGCCCTCTATCTTTACAAACACTAAGGATTGGGTTTCAAAATGCAAAGCATGCCAACAATTTGTTGGAAAGCCACAACTAGATGCATTGCCACTCAGGCCTGTGGTGATTGAAGAACCATTTTAGCAATGGGGGATAGATTTTATTGGTGGTCTAAATCCTCATTCTAGTACAGGGCATACTTATGTACTCACTACAATTGATTACTTCACTAAATGTGTGGAAGCCATCTTGACCAAACAAGCCAGCTCTGAAACAGTCTGCAAATTCATCAAGGAGAATATCATTGTTTGTTTTGGAATACCATAGAAAAGTTTTGTAGAGAATGCCACCTATTTGTCTTCCAAGGAGCTTACAGAGTTTTTTTATTGCTTTGGAATCTCCCTATCTCACTCTTCTAACTACTACCCATAGGGAAATGGGCAAGTTGAGTCAAGCAACAAGAACATTGTGACCATTGTTCACAAGTTGGTAGATGAGAATCAAAGGAAATGACACAAGAAGTTATATGATGAATTGTGAGCCGATAGGATCAATCCTAAGAAGGTAATATAGGTATGTCACCTTTCCAAATGTTTTATTTAGTTGAGGTAGATATTCCCCTCATAATTGAGATGTCACTCCCAAGTTACTTTGTAAGAAATAGAAGATGGTGAATACAAAGACTCCATTGGCAATAGGATCCTCTTCCTAGAGAAGATGGATGAAAGTAGATGCCAAGTGGTGGATAAAATTAAGGAGCATTAGTTGAAAGTGAAGAATTTTTTTGACAAGAAGAACAAAGCAAGGAATTTCGAAGTTGGAGATTTTGTCTGCTATATGGGACAAGAGAAAAGAACCAAAGGGCAGCAATGGAATGTTTGATTCAATGTGGTTGGGCCCATTCAAAATTCATGGATTTTGTGGTGAGAATTTTTTTCTCCTCTCATACTTGGATGGAATGCCATTGGAATTACCTTGAAGTGGGTAATACTTGAAATTGTATCATCAGTGAAAGTGGGTTGTCCCCTACCTTGTCATGATAGCTGATTTCGTATGTGTGTTTTTCCCTTTTTGTTTATATGGTTTTCATTTTTTTTTTTTTTGGTGTTTGTTGTGTGTGGTTTGGATTGTGTATTTCCTCCTTGTTCCATTATTTCTTAGAATTTTACATGAATCTACATGGGCGAATGGATAAGGCACTAGTCAATGTTTTATGGTTTAAAAATTGAGATTTTGGATCCTCATATCATGTCTTCGTCATGCTCAGTCCATGCCATGTCCCCAAGCTAGATCCAACTGTTGTCTCCCAAAAACCGCTCTTCATTTTCCAAGTTCGGTTTGAAATTTTGAGCTCTCTCCCTCCTAAAATATTCAAGCCAAGTTGAAAGTTTAAATAAATAGCAAAACTTGTGCCCTAGTGCTATTTAAATCTCTTTTTGCTAGTTTTGAGAAATTCTCCATCTCCCGGTCTATGCATGTAATATCCTCTTTACAATATCCTTTTTTATCAAAAAAATTTCTTGTTCAAGGGCACGGGTTGTCAAATAATTTTTTTCCCCCATGCCTCGGCTTGCGAATGAAATTCAAAAATTGGACTCAAAATGAAGAAGTTCTCTTCTTCTATTTATTTTTCTCACAATCGAGAATGAAGGGAATTTTCTTTCATGTCAAATTTTGGCCCCATCATCGATGGGTACGTGGACATATCTAATTGGAAGTGGATCGGTAGAGAAAATTGTGTTGTTGAGCCTCTTTGTAAAAAAGGAGAAAAGTTAAAAAGTGACACGGAGCCCTGATCAGGCTATAAAGGGAAAAAGTCAGAGGTGAATCCACGCCACTGAAAATTCAAAGCGGGAGAGTGGAATGGTGGAGGAATTCAATGTTTTAAGCGTTTTTCCCAAAAAAAAGGTTAAAATGTTGAGAAAAAATCCATGACCCCATTTCCAATTAGAGGATGCCACATGTCAAGAGTTCAATCAGTAGTAGGTCGGCAGAGAAATTTGTGTTTTTGAGCCTCTTTGTAAAAAAGGTAAAAATTTAAGAAGTGACGCGTAGCCCCAATCAGCCTATAAAGGGAAACAGTCAAAGTTGAAGCCCACAAGGGAAAAAGTCAAAGGTGAAGGCCACCGTTGAAAAGTCAAAGTAGGAGAGTGGAACAATAGAGGAGATTGAGTTTTTGAGATTTTTTCCAAAAAAGGGTTAAAATGTTGAGAAAAGGGCCATGAACCCATTTCTAATGCAAATGTGCCACGTGCCTAAGTTGAAAATTCAATCGGGGTGTGGACCAATTTGTTCTAAATTGCCAAATATCTAAAAATTTCACAAAATGCATAAGGATTTCCCTTGTACTCACTACAATATCTTCCTACCACGTGGAAAACCTAATATCAAATGTATAAGGGAAAATCAAATGGTCTGTATTTAAACTGGAAAATCAAATGTAACATTCGCGTTGCAAGATCTAGGTTTTGACTCGCCATGAGCGTTTACTTCATAATTTAGGAATTTGAAGAGGCACAAATGATTTGTAAAGTTGAAACCATTTTGGCAAAGGATATAATGGCTCTCGAGCCATTCCATGGGCTGTGATTGATTTCAAAAAGACCAGAGTGCTCTGTACTTGGAAAAGATAGGAAATGCCATAATTCTTCTATTTTCCCTTCTCCTTAGATTTTCCTTTTTCACAAATCTTTGTACAAATTATTCTTTATCTTTAATAATAAAAGAAGGAATTTTTTCCACTTTGAATGAGGATTGTTTGGTACCTTGTGACCAATGAATTTCATTCGATATTGTAGCTTCTCCTGTGGATCTATTTTTCTTCTAACTATAAATGCATGTAAATGAAATTTCTAATTAATGTGTGTGGGCATATGATATTATACTCACATCATCAGTTTCTCCTACCTCCATTTCCACTCCCCCTCCCCTTTCCACGACAATTTTTTTCTCTAGCGAGACATTGCTAGCTTTGCAACAGGCAGGTGGAGTGTCCCTACTAGGTCTCTGGTCAAAGGCCACCATTAAAACACATCTTTCATGCATGTACCTATGGAATATGTACCATTCAAGTAGAGGGCCTTTGATTCCCATAGTGTTCGCTTGAAACCCACCAATTTGTCCACAAGACAAATGTTCTTGCCAACAAGGTTATATTTAAAGTACAAATACCATCATTCAAAATGGAGAATACAAATTACAACTCTCTTCCAGGGAAGTTTTCTCACATTTGTCATGGCATGTAAAAATTGTAATATTAAAACCAAATTCACCGAGTGAAGGAGTCCAACCATTATAGTAAAATAAGTAACTAAAATATGCTAGGTGTGGCCAGTCATACATGATAATACAAGAATGTTTTTTGAGAGTAGAAATGAGGTTCCAACATCTCTGTATGATTAAAAAATTAGATATTTTGATCATGTTCTACCATACACAACTATAAAAGCTTCATCATGTGTAGGTTCAAGTATGAATATCCCAAGTCTTGAAATACATCAGAAATGAAATTACAACTATTCAAGTTTCAACATGGAACATTAAAATACCATATACCTACTTACGAGAAAACAAATTTAGAGTCACAATGTCTCAAGCATGATCTTCTCGTGACTGAAAGTGAAAAGGAAGCATGATTCCTATCTAAAATCATGGGTCATTTTAGAAAAAATTCAAGAGATCAAAAGAGTTGACAAAGAAAAGTAAATCAATTGCTCATGAATGAATTCCCAACACAATATGAGTTTTGTAGTAATGAAATACAATTTCATTTGAGCATGCTTCAGTTGCTTTTTCAACTGCTTTGTTTGAAATCCAAGGAAAGGAAAGGTATTCTTATGAGTGAAAAATTGAAATGAAGCATTTCATGTGAAAAAATTTAGATATGAATGACACAAAATGAAGCTACAAAACTCAAAAAGTTTCCATGATACACTAAATAATAACCAACAAGTATTTATTGAAAATCAAGATAGATCCATTCATTATTAAAGAACATAGAAATTGATTTCAATCTTTTAAAAGAAACCCGAATGTTGAGAAATATTTCATGCACAAAGAAAAATGAAAACCATAGAGCTTTAAAGATTTGACACAAATAACATTGTTGCATGATTGTAGAATAGAAAAGGGACCTCGAACATGGAGAGACATTTCGAGTTAAAAATATATATATACTTGTTTCCAAAGGAAAAATTCATATAAACACATTTGTATGTAGTCATTCAAAAAGAACATACTAAAATTGGATGCCACAGAAATTTATCATAGCTTCACTAGCTCAAGAGAGCTCAAAGGATAATGAAAAATGATCGAGGGTTTTCCTTTTTACCCTCTAACTCATCAACGAGTTTAATCCGATGTTTGAGATCAAAAGGCACATATCAAATGATTCGCATTCCAAACCCCAACCAAAATCATTCAAAGTTAAAAATCGATAGTTCAAATCATTCTAGTATAGGGATTAATGATAAAAATAAAGTCACCAAAGTCCAATGCAACCCCAGCCAAAATGAGTTAGTAAATCAATGGCTAGTAAAATGTTTATGAAATACAATGCAACAAAGCTCACCATAGTGCAGGAAATCGATGGTGAAGATCTCGAAAAAGGATGGAAATTGATTGATGATATTTGATCACCGAACTCAATGCATACTCCAAAGTATCTAATGACATGATCAAAATTAAACCTTAGTGCCAGCTTTGACAATGAAAGGGTCCAACTATCGGGACGAGAGGGGACCAACCCAAATAATGAAAAAAATCATTACTTTGACTTTATAAAGGTCTATTTTATGTATGATTTAATATTAAAAATACCTAATCATTATAAAATTATAATTGATAAGACTATAGTTGATGCAAGGTGATGATGGGTCAAGTAAAAATCCAATTTACTTTATCTTAAACAAATCAAAATTACCTTAGTTTCTCCAAAAGGGATAAAGTAAAGTACAGGTGGCATGACTAAGGTGACCAAATTAATGTATGCAAATGATCCTAGATTTAAACAAATATTCTATTCGATGGCCATTTCAAAGAAGGACCTTTTAAATAAAAGTGGTCCCAAAGTGGGATGAATAATTTTTGCTTTGAGTGTTGGAGATCAAAGGTATTATTTTTCTTCGACAGGTGTATTTTTGCATGTCATCACTAGAGGACATATTATAGATAAATAAAAATTTACCATTGTAGGTGGATGAATACACATGTGTCATGTCATCCACAAGTATAAAAAAATCATGCACTTGCATTAGAGGACACTTACACAACAAGAAAGAGATATTATTAGGTAAATTATTCACCCAAATTTATTATTTCAAAATTAATGCAATCAACTAAACTTTGACTAAGTGTATTTTTTTTGAACTAAGGCTATTAATGCGTCATTGTAAATTGAATATTTGTTTTTCTTATTTAGTCACGATCAATGCTAAAATTAACATGCATGAGAGAGTACAAAATGTAACCTATTTTTATGAGGGGTAGGGTGAATATTTTTGCTATATATTGTGTGCATTACCAAGGCACAAAGAGGAATTTTGGATGTAATAGTGTTGAACAATTTTTTTCTACTTTTTCCCTTGAATGAGAACATGTTATTGCCTTTCCAATTATTTACATGGTGTGTATCTTTCAATTAGCTATTTTGAATGTTGATTCCCTTATTTAATTATCTGAACTTGCTACAAATTTGGTGTTTTTGCATAGTCTTCGTGTGCATGTTATCTTGCTATGTTTTTGTTATTCATCCCTAAACACATAGGTCTTTTCCTTAGATTCAAGTTGAAAACCCATTGATTCGTGCATCTAGAATTTGTTCCCAATTTTATTGTGCATGTACTTAGTCAAATCCCACAATAATCTTGGTGTATCACCCATTTTAATTTAAGTTACAATAATATTTTTACCATTAAAACTCGAAAAACCCTAAAAAATTAGTTTAGGATACTATAGACACCAAAATTGGGTCACACTCCCTTGGTCCCTTCTCAAATAAATACCTTGAACACATTCACCTAACCATGGAACCTTCACCCCACTATAATATTAATTTAATTATTCAAATTAAATTAATTCATTATCCTCACAATATTTATTATTTAAGTACCTAATTGGGATAATACCCGATATCCACCTCACCTAGACACCTCATCCGGCCACCTCACCTTAAGACCTATTCTTAGTAAGTTGCCATAACTAACTAAGACCTACCCAAACCCTAAAAATCAATGCCTACATTCCCTCTAGCCATATTTCTGCATATCGAAGGAAGCTTCCATTCTAATCCATGGGGTAAAACAAAACGGGATCCCGAGAAAATCAAGGGGATCTACCTAGTTTAGTAAACATAGGAAGTCCCACCCTAACCGACGCCAAGCGGTTATAATTAACCGTTATCGGTTAAGCCGTAACCACCGTCGATTATCATTTAATCCCAAAACAACCTTATTTTGGGGTTGACACATTTTCTTGGAGATAATCATATCTTTTGATAACAAGTGACGAAACCAGAGCTACATGTAAGTAGAACCACTTTGTTAGTATACACATCGAGCATCCATAGCCAATACCGAAGTAATCACATAGCCACCTACCTTCACCGGAGCATCCAGAGAAGTGCCAAAACTACATTAAGTTCATTCTGTTTGATCACCCACCATTACCAACCAGGCATCAAGCTCATACAAACAGTAAGTTTTGTTATCAAACACTTATCCATTTACCATTTGGTAGACATTTTTCATCCATTACTAGTTTCTACTCTCATTTCCATCCCCCCATCATTTACCTCAATGTAAAATTGACCATATTTTTATCCACACCCTTACATTGCCTATACCTGGACCTTAATCATTCCTGTGCATACCTCAGATCCATACGAATCTTTCCATTTCCCTTCCATATTCATCTAACCTCATATCTATTATCCAACCAAATTTTATTGAGTTTCTTGTACCCGACTATCTTGACACACGGTTACCCACAACCACCTCACCGGTTAGCCTAAACGATACCAGTCATACTAGACCGATGTGGGTCTTTGTTCTTTTACAAGAAATCAATAGAAAAGCTCCTAAACTTCCACCAAATACCCAAAACCACCCAGAATGTCACCCTGACCAGTATCAGTACCCTGACCAAGACATTGACCTTTAGATTCAGTCATAGCTTAGCCTGTTGTGAACGAATTTTCTTATTGTAGGTGAATGAGATACCTAAATCATTTTAACTATAGTAGGATTTCATTTATTTCTCGCATTAATTTTCTTTAAAAATGGATTGACTGCCATCTAGGAAGTATCACACTTGTTGAATCTAGCACATGCTAGGAAGTCCACTACATATATTGTTTAACTTTTATTTTGTGGTCTTGTGTTCCATTTTAGGTAGTTCCTCCAAGCAAAATGGAAGTTGTCACGATCGGTTGTGGATTCGAAGTCAAACACACGCAATAACCTACAACCAAGTATTTCAACAAGTATTCCTGTTAACCCATTACCCTTATTTGTTTCATCAACATTTGAAGAAACACTCTAGATTTAGGTGAAACATTTTGGCACACTCGGTGGGACCCATTTGAGGTTCTTTGCATTCTTTCATTTCTAGGTTAAAACGTTGTATGTTTGTTTCTTTTCTAAAAATTTCTTACATTAAACTTTCTCCCCTGGAATCTTCTTCTCTTTTATTGTCTAAAAGTAATTGTATTTTGGTGCTTAAAATGAACATTTCTTCCCTTTCATTAGTATCACATTAGTGAAAGAGCATCCCTTCTCCTGTTCATCTATTTGTGGCATCAAATTCTACATTTTAATTTGGGTTTAAATATCATTACATTTCATTCTACTTTTTGCATTAGCTCACATTAATATAGGAAACCTATAGGCCGGAATTCATTCCCAGTTGATGGTTGAAAAATGAATCATTTAAAAGAACTTTCTTTATTTTTCGTTCTCGAGTCTTACCCAAACATAACAAATTAAAAATATATACACATTCTTAAAAACATCTCACCTGAGAAGAAGTTGTAGGTGATCACACAATCATGACATAGTGGGCACCCCGCTATTTATCTCTGTCTAATACCCCATCGAGAGGAGGGCCCGTCCCTACCATAACATACGTGAAACCTCTCCCTATAGATCTCCTTCTTTCTAGAAGCCATCCTCACCAAAAACTCTATTCTACAGCTTCATGAGTCTATCCTTAAAATAGCATAAGCTAAACAAACATAATAGAAAAGGCATGCTTAGGATTGTATTTTTCTTAGTGTTTTTGTTTGGCTTGCATTTTGAGGTGAGAGATCACATTCTTCATTTTTCTCATTTCTCCTTGCATGCTCCTCATCACAATTTGTGTAATCCATCTTCATCCGAGTGTTCTGGACAATATTCTCATCATCCTCAAGATTCTCGGTTTGATTTCACATTAATTTTAACTCACAACCACATTTTTGTTCATCACTATTTCAATTTCATAGTAATTGGTGTCGGTCCAGAAACCGTCGTCGGTTACCCTCTTACTATCATAATTTTTACCCAACCGACGCGTCGGTTCACTATTATTTTTATTAACCAACCTAAAAAGGACACCTATTTCCCTTTGTTAGTTGTGTAGAGTCTCTCTCACTCTTATCATATCCATTAACACAGTAAGTCTCATCGGTATTTGGCATACCCGAAAATTTGACCTTATACCTTAAATTTGACCAACTGTCCACTTTCCATAATGACCATGTGATTACCTATGATCGGCTTCGGTTTAACCTAACTAGCATCGGTTAGCTTCTGTCATTTTCCAGCTAACATTTTAACCCCAATTCACCTACCACCACCTATTTATCCTACATGTGTTGTATTTCTATGTCATTTACAGAAAATCTTACCATGTTAGTACCTATTCACATGGTACTAACACATCGACAAGCAAGTGCCCTTGTATTCCTTGATAGATGTCAACCACTCCCATCTAACCCTTCACCACCTTCCATTTTATCACAAGCCATGGAACTGTCCAACCTATCTCTATCGGTACCATAGATGAGGAGTTCACACGAATGCTTGACCAAACTCCTATCACCTTACAATTTTACCTTTCCCACTTGTTCACTCGAGATGCCTCGGGTCAGTTGATATATGACATGCCCATATCTATCCCCCCAACTCTCATTCCCACTCATGTGTTAGCCCCATCTAGCTCTGCGCTGCCCGCATCTACCTTACCCCGATCGTTTTGTAGCTCGGCCCTATAACCACTATGATTGTTGCATCTGCTACCTCTGTTACACCTGCCACATCCAGTATACCTTCGCCAACCACCCAGAACACAACCTCATTTGTAAATATTGTCTCACACATACCTATAGCTACAATACCACCCCTAGTGTCGGTGACCCCTACTTCTTTTCAAAATGTCATCCTTTCTATTCTCGTAATCTTTAGCCTCCATTTCCACTATGGTTACTTTGTTATCACCAAATCACAAAGACTTTGTGCATGTATTTGAACTCACAGTGTGATTGGATAACATGGGTACTATCTCCAAGTTGTGGGACTTGCTACTTGAGACAGACCTCCAGAGAAAGCTGGTTCTTGCTCCTAAACTACCTGCCACAATCTACTCTAATGGAGGATAAGCTAACTGTTCTAATCTAAATTTCCAAGGGACCAGGGAAAGAGAATACATAAAATGAAAGCCTACACTAAAGCGGTGATACACCAGAAAAGGAGGATGTGAGAGTAGTCTCCAAATGTGTGAAATACAAAGGCAAAGTGCACACTAGAAGAGGTGATGACAGTTCTCCATAATCTAGCAAAATGCATTCACAGCAGTATTCCAAGCACACACAATGATAATGAATTCCTGCAAGAACATAATAATAGACACAATATTCTTGTAGAAAGATAAAAGGGGCAAGAAGAATGCAAGAAAACACAGCAGGGGAAGATACATCCACAAACTTTGTATTTTATTGCTTCCTGGTATGCACAGTTCAGTCTATTACAAGATAAGGGCCTGGATCACCATGCAAGGAGTCCACTACAAGGGCCTGTAACACACTAGCTTCACAAAGCAATTTTGGCAGAGCTTTGCTACCCAAAACTCTCCCTCTTCAATGAGCCCAACACTTCAATTTATAGAAAAAATAAGAAGGAGAAGAGAAGGGAAAATGGAAATCCCGAAATCTGTCCTTCAACCACCTGTAAGAAGCATTAAATTGAGTGAAATGATTGTATATTACTTGCAAAAGGCTCCCCATACTGTCCCATGTGCTGCAGCAGAGAAAGAATGATGACCATGCCTCTTAATTGCACTCCCAGCTACCAAATAAAACACTGTTCTGAACCTGGCCACGTTTTCTTAAAAACTCAATCAATCTCTCATCAAATCTAGAATTTCTTGATTTCTGTGCATCGGGATCAGAGCCATGATTCCAACGGTACCAATTTTGTGTGATTTCGTTGAGAAATGCAAAAGTTATGGCCTTCTGAGTGCGGGCAGCTATTTTGGGTCTGGCAGGCGTTTTCTGTCATTTGACGGGAATGAACATTAACTGACTGGAGCTGAATATGTTTCTCTTAATTAAATATATCTCCCCTCATTAAAAATAAGAAACCTAGAAAGTCCAATATGTTTTGTGGCGTAGAGGACGTTGTGCTCATTCCAGAAAGTCCAATTTTGTGAAAATCGAAGCTCGGAGTCAAAAGTTATGGCCGTTTGAAGTTTCACAGGTCAAACGTTGACTTTTCCTCTTCTGTCTTCGCCTATTTCGCGCTTTCACGTCCCACGCATCCCTCGCGTACTTTTGGCCCGGCTGTCCCAAATGCTTTGTGCTCCTTGTGCTGATTTTGCGCGAACCGGCCGGTTCGCGTCCTTGCGTCCCACTTGTCCCACTTCGCTTTGGACTGTCTGTGCTCATTTCGCGCGAACCGGGCGGTTCGCGCCTTTGTGTCCCATTCGTCCCGAACTGTCCCAGTTAAGCAGTTAGTCGATTTTCTCTCGATCGAAACCGGCATTTCGCGCCCGCCGCGTACTTTTGTCCCAGATGTCCCTCTTGCTTGCGAGTTTTTTGTCTCTGATTTCGCGCGAATCGGCGTTTCGCGCCTTTGTGTCCCGATGTCCCAAATACTTTCTTAAGCGGGACTTAGCCAATTTTCACGATTTTTCCGGATCAACCTACTTACGGGTCGGGAGTTAGAAAAATATCCGAGAGAACCTCCGAAACATGATGTTTGCTCGAATCAATCAATATGCCCGACTTGAATTTTCGAGCATGTTATCAAAATTTACCTTGGGGGTGAATTTTGGATAACAATTTGGTGACTCAGCGGGGTTATCTGCCTGCCAGATGAAGAACGGCCAGCTGCTTGTAGCAATCCATTGGGCATGGAGTCTGTTTGATAATCTCTCAGCTGATCTGAAATTTGAAAGCTTGTATCAATGAGCCATTTGACATTTGTTGAGCTGGTCTTCTCATGGCGACAAATTCTTTTCCAAGAACTTGATGAACTGCAAACATGCACATACTAGAAGCAATAGGACATGTGCACAAGCACTTAGGGAAATAAAAACTACTCTAACAGTAGTACAATGTGCATAAGCACTTAGAGGAATGGAAAATCTAAATTAATATTTACAAGGATGAGAAGCTATCTTTCTAGTAGCAGCGTTTGAGATAGATTCCATTGACCGGAATCTGTAATTCTTCACCATCCAACTTAGCCAGTCGGAAAGCATTGCTACCTTTGCATTCAATGATCATATACGGGCCACTCCAGATGGCATCAAACTTGGAGTGCTTTCCTGGTTTTGCACGATCAGCATCCCACTTCAGTACCAAATCTCCAGTTTGCAATATCCTGGCCTTAGCTTTCTTGTCAAAACTCTTTTTGACCAATGCTTTATCCTTTTCTATGGTCTGTATTGCGTGCTCTCTTGTCTCTTCTAATTCCATCAGCTCTGCATACCTGATTTCCATAGGTTCAAACTCAGCTAGTTCCAACTGTTTCATGAGTTCCAATGCTGGCAACTCGAGTGATATGGGTAGAACTGCTTCCTTTCCGTACACAAGCTTGTATGGAGAGCTTCCTGTAGACCTCTTGGGTGTGATCCTATCAGCCCATAGGGCTGATTTGAGCTTTGTGTGCCAAGTTCTTTGATTTTCATCCAGAGTCCTCCTGATGATTCTTAGTAGGTTCTTGTTTGTAGACTCGGCTTGGCCATTACCTTGAGGGTAATAGTTCGATGAAGTGCTGAGATACACACAATTCTTGACAGCCCATTCGGTGATCTTTGTGCCAAGGAATGCCAATGCATTGTCTGATATGATAGTGGCAGGGGCACCAAACCTCGTGACTATCCCTTCATAGAAATCTAAGATATTAGATTCATTTGCCTCCTTGAGTGCCACTGCTTCAGTCCACTTGGTGAAATAGTCTGTTGCTGTTAGTATCCACTTGTGGCCTTGACTTGAATTGGGATTGATAACTCCAATGAAGTCCAATCCCCATTGCATGAATGGCTGATTTACTGAAATTGGATGAAGGGGCAGCGCTGCTAACCTTTCTTTTCCTGCGAAGAATGCACATTTCTTGCATTTCTTGACCCATGAGTAGCAATCATTGAACACAGTAGGCCAATAGTAACCAGCTTTCATGATTTTGAGATCATACTCGTGGAGCAAAGTGGCCTCCTGCTTCCCCGTCGTGGAACTCGTGTATGATCTTCTCAACTTGACCTGTTCCAATGCATCTTAATAGAACTCCATTGATGTCTTTTTTAAACAAAACTCCATCAACAAGCACATATGGAATGGCTTGTAATCTGAAGTATCTCCTCTTTGCCTTGCTCATTTCTGGAGGGCATAAGCCTGTTTGGAGGTAATGCACAAGGTCTTGAGTCCAACATGGGATGAGTGCATCATCAGCTGGTTGTTCTTGATCATTCTGTAGTAGGAGGACAGCATCCTCTTCACTTTTTGACCCGTCTGGTTGTTTGGAAGCGAGCTGCTCACACAAGCCTTTGCCACGAACTAGCTTGGTCACTTTGATTTCAATATCATATTCCATCACCCGAGTGATCCAACCTGCTCTCTTCTCATTTAAATCCTTGTTTAGGAGGAAGTCCTTAACACCAGCATGAGACACCAGCAGTTGAATCTTATTGTTTGAGACCAAGTGTCTGAACTTCTTCAAGCTCCTGATGACGCCAAGGACATGCTTTTCGATGAAAGAATACTTTATTTCGTAATCTTCCAAGGTTTGGCTGAAGAATGCAATGGGCTGCTCTGAACCTTCTCTGTTCAGCTGTGTCAAGATAGCTGAGATTGTATCTGATCCTCCAAATGCATACAACATGAAGTCCTTTGAAAAGTCTGGGTTGATAAGAGTTGGAGCTTGTGATATTGCATGCTTGATGTTTTCAAAACTCTCTTTGCCTTCTGCTGTCCATTTGAATGCCAGACTCTTTTTCAACATCATAGT
The DNA here is from genome assembly GCA_018340775.1 of Taxus wallichiana var. yunnanensis. Lineage (NCBI taxonomy): Eukaryota > Viridiplantae > Streptophyta > Pinopsida > Cupressales > Taxaceae > Taxus > Taxus wallichiana. The sequence goes on along the minus strand of CM031237.1, from coordinate 181,401,006 downwards.
TAGAGGCTTCACAAGAGTGGCAAAATTAGGCACAAATCTGCGGACAAAGTTTATCCTTCCTAAGAAGCTTTGGAGAGATTTCTTGTGGTGTGGCAATGGAAGCGTTCGGATGGCTTCAACCCTTTCAGGATCAATTGTTAGCCCTTCCCTAGAGACGATGTGGCCCAACAGTTTGCCTTCGTGTGCCAAGAATACACACTTCTTTGGATTCAATGACACTCCAAACCTTCTACACCTCTGAAATACTTGTCTGAGGTGAAAGAGATGGTCTGCTGCATTCTTTGAGAAGATAGTGATATCATCCAGGTATACCAGCACTATCTTGTTGATCAAGCCTTTGAATGCCATATCCATAGCTCGCTGAAATGTTGCTCCGGCATTTGACAGTCCAAATGGCATCTTCTTGTAAGCATACGTGCCCCATTTTGTAGTGAAGGCTGTCTTGAATTGATCTTCTTCTTTCACTAGTATCTGATTATAGCCTGAATATCCATCTAGCAATGAAAACCTTTCTGAACCAGCTACAACCTGCAATATTTGTTCCATTGATGGAAGCGGATAATGATCTTTGAGTGATGCTCTATTTAGATCGTGAAAGTCCACACACAATCTTATTTCTCCGTTTCTCTTTCTTACCGGCACCAAGTTTGCAACCCAACTTGAGTGTTTGATGGGAAAGATGATACTGGCCTCAATGAGCTTGCTTAACTCTTTTCTCATGAGAGGTTCGATATGAGGATTTACTGGCCTTTGCTTTTGCCTAACAGGCTTGGATTCGGATCCAACTCAATAGTATCTTTGTGCCAACTTTGGGTTGAAACCTCTTAAGTCTTTGTAAGTCCAAGCAAAGACATCTGGGAATTCTTGACAAAGCTGAACAAAATCAGATTTCTCTTGTGGAGTACTTACTTTGCCAATTTGCAATGTCTTGCCTTCTTCCACTAAAATAGGCTCTGAATCTTCACCCTTTACTTGAATGTTCGCTTTCTCCTTCCGGAACTGATCATTCGGGTTGAAGATTGACTCCAGCGTTATGAGGCCTTTTGGCAATTTGTTAGTCCTCAGCTGCACCACTTGGTCACCATACTGCTGCTCCAACTTGTCTTGATTTCTGGCAGAGAACTCAGCTTCTTCTTGTAGGAAATTAACAATTTGCTGATCATTCTCGAAGACTTGCCAACTTGTATTGTTATCTGGAACAGCTGGTCTCACAACCATTTTGATATGAGGCTGATTTTTCTCACTTTTGATACTTTCTACAACATCAAATGCAGCCCCAATTGCTGCCAGTCTGTCAGTGGCTTCATTCTTTTTTCTTGGGATGGAAATGATGCTAAAAGCTTCAAAATCTTCAATAAGATCCCATACCCGATTTTTGTAGTTCTTCAACAGATCATTTTTGGCAGCATTTTTTCCTTTGACTTGGTTTATGATCAGCTCACTATCACCAAACACTTGTAAATTCCTGATGCCTTTCTTCTTTGCCCAGTGCAGTCCATGAATTAAGGCTTCATACTCAGCTGTGTTGTTTGAACAGGAAAACTGGAAATGGAAGGCTGAGTAATACCTTATACCTTGCGGTGAAATGAGCATAGCTCCTCCTCCTGCACCTTGTCTACTCCTTGACCCATCAAAGAACAATTGCCATACTTCATTCTTGTCCTTATGATCTGGCTTGGTGATGCTGGGAATAGGTTGACTTTCTTCTTGCATGCAATAGACTCCTAGCTTAGATTCTTCTATTTCTTGATAGGGATCAAAAGCATGCACTTTGCTTGCCCATTCATCAAGAGTCAAATCTGGGATGCTTCCAACCTTGGTGTCAACTTCGTCAGTGCTTGGATAATCTTCTTGATCAAACGCTGAGCAGTTGGCATTGATTTGGCTTGGAGTGTAAGGCTCAATGTGGAAGTTTGCAATAGGTTCAGACCTGATTGTAGCCTTAGTTCCATACCTTGTTCTGAACAACATGTGTGACCAATCCGCCGAAAGATAGCCTCCAATTTTAGCAGTGAAGTCTCTTGACAAGCATAATGCAAAGAGTGGTGGTAGGTCTATGACCGACACATCTTGTAACACTGTTACGTTAGGACATGCATGCAGTGTGAGGCTCAAACCTTTGATTACTCCAACCGTTGTCACTGCTGTCCCATCTAATTGCACTACACCCTTGGAGAAGACTTCATATTGGAGTCCTAGCTGATCAGCTATTTGTTTTGGCATGACTGAGCTGCTTGCTCCCGAATCGATCATGCAATTATGCACCAACTTATCTCCTATGATCAATGAAACATAAAATGGAGGGGGCTTCAAAATTTTACCTTGCAGTCCTCCATGATTTCCCTCAGGCTGGGCAGCATTTGTGAGTACCTTCTCTTGCATTTGGACTTGTTGATTTGAAGTTGACCAGTCTTTCATGGCAGCTTGTAGCAAATCTCTTTGCCCTGGGATAGATAGTGATTCCCACATTGATATGTTTACATTTGTCTTCCTCATCTGATCAATGATATTGAATGGAGATGAAGTATCCCTCTGCTGTCCCTTGGCCTGCACATTCATTCCTTGCACATGGGCAGTAGCAACTGGCATTTGAGTTGGCCTAGGAGCTGGTTTGAATGCTCCTTGCATGTTTGGAACTACAGTTTGTTTGCCAGCGGCTTGTGGAGTGGTAGAAGGTTGTGGATTACTCGAAGCCAATGGCTGTTCTTCACCCAAATTTCTCCTCTTTGACCTTGTGTTGGCTGCAACACTCTGAGAGGGCATTTGATTCATACCACAGAAATCTTCAGCCTGCCAATTGACAAGAGTAGTTTCGTTCGGAGATGTTCCTTGCTGAGGTGCCCCTTGCTGCTGGTCTTCTTCGTGGCTGGACTCTTGTGACCCACCAATGGTTTGCACCATCAGGGCCTGATTTAATGCACCGTTAAAGCACATTGATTGGTTATGTGGCTGACTGCACGGGAAACACCAATCATATTCTTGGGCCATGTTATTTTGGACTGGCACCAAATCTCTGGATGCGGATGCAACATTGGGATTATAGGGCTGAAATGGTCTGTTGGCAGGAGGCCTTGCTTGATTCTGATTTTGATTTGCAGCCTGAGTTGGTGGCCTATTTTGTTGGTATGGGGGCCTAGCCTGGTACTGCGCTTGAGGCTGATACGGTCTAGTACTTTGAGCTTGCTGTCTTTTGATAGTAACCAGCTCATTTCCCAAATTTTGCAATTGTTTCATGACCTCTTGGAGTTCATTTGAAGCACTAGAGGATGAGGTAGAAGTCTCATTTGAACTTTGATTTCTAGGGGTGGGAATAGGAGCTAAGACAGGTGCTTGACTAGTACTTGGGCTCTCTAAACTTGGATATAATGGCATTGGGGGCCTAGGAGCTAGCTTACCAGCTTGAATAAGACAGTTTTCAGCCCTAATGGCAATGCTATAAGAAGCAGGTAAGGTTGTGCCTCCCATAGATTGAATTAACATAGAAATATCAGAATTCAAAGCTTTAAGATAGTATAGAAAAGCACCTTCTGCTGTTGGCCTGACTGCCACTGGAATCCTATCCCAAGACCTTTGAAATCTGAAGTTGAAGTCAGTCAGCTGCTCGTTGGGGGCTCTCTTGATAGTTGTCAATTGTTCTAGAAGAGACAAGTTGTCTCCCTTCTCTCCAAACTGCTCATGGAGAACTATGCATAACTGATTCCAATTCGTGATAGAACCAGCTTCAAGGTTTACGAACCATTGCGATGCCTTCCCTTTGAACGATGATGCCAACAATTTGTGACCACATCCATTTCATTTATCTCATGGATTGCAGGAGCGTTAGCAATGTCTTTGACATGATCACCGAGAGTGGTATGATTTTCTCCGGTGAAAAATGGAATGTTCTTCAATGTTGCAATTGGGCTGGATTACGTGCGTTGAGGGCAAGTGGGTTCTGCGCTTTGCCGATGAAATTGACAAAGGGATTTAGTGGTTGCGCCATTCTGATTGGCTTGAGAACCCTTGTTGATGCGAGAAAAGGTCTACCAGGTGGAGGTGTAGACAAAGTTCTATTAGGTGGAGACGCAGATCTTTGAGCTCTTCTTCCCCTTCTTTCTCTGCCTGGAGATAGGTGTAGATAAACAAACAGTCCTTCCTCCCTAGTTCTTGATCTGGTCTGTATTCTTCTCATAAATTCACCAGGCTTGGACTGCAGAAACCAGTGGATTATGCCTCTTTTGGAGTCGCCAGATGTGTGATTTTAAAGCTCCTTCAAAGCTGGAACTTACAACAAGTGCACATCAATCTTGCTTCAATGAAATTAAAGACCTCTAAGGTCCCACCGGCGTCGTGCAGAATCGTTATCACCAAATCACGCACCACTTGTGCATGTATTTGAACTCACAAAGTGTGATTGGATAACATGGGTACTATCTCCAAGTTGTGGGACTTGCTACTTGAGAGACCTCCCGGAGAAAACTAGTTCTTGCTCCTAAACTACACCGCCACAATCTACTCTAATGCGGGATAAGCTAAGCTGTTCTAATCTAAACTTCCAAGGGACCGGGAGAGAGAATACATAAAATGAAAGCCTACACTAAAGTGGTGATACACCAGAAAAGGAGGGTGTGAGAGTAATCTCCAAATGTGTGAAATACAGAGGGAAAGTGCACACTAGAAGAGGTGATGATAGTTCACCATAATCTAGCAAAATGCATTCACAACAATATTCCAAGCATACACAATGTTAGTGAATTCCTGTAAGAACATAATAATAGACACAATATTCTTGTAGAAAGATAAAAGGGGCAAGAAGAATGCAAGAAAACACAACAGGGGAAGATACATCCACAAACTTTGTATTTTATTGCTTCCTGGTATGCACAGTTCAGTCTATTACAAGATAAGGGCCTGGATCACCATGCAAGGAGTCCACTACAAGGGCTCTGTAACACACTGGCTTCACAAAGCAATTTTGGCAGAGCTTTGCTACCCAAAAACTCTCCCTCTTCAATGAGCCCAACACTCCAATTTATAGAAAAAATGAGAAGGAGAAGAGAAGGGAAAATGGAAATCCCGAAATCTGTCCTTCAACCACCTATAAGAAGCATTAAATTGAGTGAAATGATTGTATATTACTTGCAAAAGGCTCCCCATACTGTCCCATGTGCTGCAGCAGAGAAAGAATGATGACCATGCCTCTTAATTGCACTCCCAGCTACCAAATAAAACACCGTTCTGAACCTGGCCACATTTTCTTAAAAAAATCAATCAATCTCTCATCAAATCTGGAATTTCTTGATTGCTGTGCATCAAGATCGAGCCATGATTCCAACGGTACCAATTTTGTGCGATTTCGTTGAGAAATGCAGAAGTTATGGCCTTCTGAGTGCGGGCAGCTATTTTGGGTCTGGCAGGCGTTTTCTGTCATTTGACGGGAATGAACATTAACTGACTGGAGCCGAATATGTTTCTCTTAATTAAATATATCTCCCCTCATTAAAAATAAGAAATCCAGAAAGTCCAATATGTTTTGTGGCGTAGAGGACGTCGTGCTCGTTCCAGAAAGTCCAATTTTGTGAAAATCGGAGCTCGGAGTCAAAAGTTATGGCCGTTTGAAGTTTCGCAGGTCAAACATTGACTTTTCCTCTTCTGTCTTCACCTATTTCACGCTTTCGCGTCCCACGCGTCCCTCGCGTACTTTTGGCCCGGCTGTCCCAAATGCTTTGTGCTCCTTGTGCTGATTTCGCGCGAACCGGCCGGTTCGCGTCCTTGCGTCCCACTTGTCCCACTTCGCTTTGGACTGTCTGTGCTCATTTCGCGCGAACCGGGTGGTTCACGCCTTTGTGTCCCATTCATCCCGAACTGTCCCAGTTAAGCAGTTAGTCGATTTTCTCTCGATCGAACCGGCATTTCGCGCCCGCCGCGTACTTTTGTCCCAGATGTCCCTCTTGCTAGCGGGCTGTTTGTGCTGATTTCGCGCGAACCGGGCGGTTCGCGCCTTTGTGTCCCGGATGTCCCAAATACTTTCTTGAGCAGGACTTAGCCAATTTTCACGATTTTTCCTGGATCAACCTACTTACGGGTCGGGGAGTTAGAAAAATATCTGAGAGAACCTCCGAAACATGATGTTTTCTCTGAATCAATCAATATGCCTGGGACTTGAATTTTCTGAGCATGTTATCAAATTTACGATTACCACGACCCTTCCACCTCCATCTATGTACTATCAACAGCCTCCTATTTTTTCTATTAGTCATTTTGGGTACATACCCCCTATTTCACTTCCTTCTTCTCTATCTACCTATACGGAAGCACAATATACTGGAATGCCACCCCCGTTATATGCCCAACACCAACCCTCTTACCCTATATGAGTCACCCATCCATCACAACCTATGAACGACCTAATTAAGTTCTTGATGGACAAGATGGAGACATTGGATGCATCATTTTTGGCTCTGCAACACTCTCACCTATAATGAGATTTGTAATGAGCCTATACATCCATCCATTCCTATTCGTCCATATCCCATGCATTGGGAAATTCCTAAATTCAATCATTTCAATAGTAAAGAAGATCCACAATGGAATTTGTGGTCTTTCAAACATGCGTGTTATCTAATCACCCTTGATGATGCTTTTCTCCCGAGGACCTTTCCCATGTCTCGACTAGACCCACATTAGATTGGTATAGTGGGTTACCTAGAAACTCTATATTCTCATTTAATTAGGTAGCCCAAGCCCTCTTGGATCACTTCTCCATTAATATCGTTAATAAGGTTACCATGACTAACCTCTACTCGAAGCATCGATGACGATGAATCCATCGCAGATTTTATTGCTCATCGGCATATTCTAATCAATCAACTCACATTCCAACTACCGCAAACCAAACTCATCAAAATCTTCATGTGGGCTTGTGGTAGGCATATCTCACAGACCCTGTAGGTTCAAACCTTTCAAACCTTTGACGAAGCATTCACCATGGCACAAAAGCTAGATATTCAAGCTATTGAAGAGAAGAAAATCCAATTACGTAATAAGAACTCAGAATTCAAGTCGAATGATACCTCTTCTTCTTCAAAACAAAAAAAAAAATTATTCAAAGGAAAAGGGGACCACTAATGCAGTGGTACTCAAATCCCCCATCTCATACGTCAAATCAAGCTAGCCCCTCATCTAGTCTCTCACCTGTTTAGACTTTTCAATTTAGACGGAAAGAATGGAAATATAACTTTGATTAGGGCACCTTATTTTTTTGTCTTGGAGAAGCTCATCAAAGTTGGGGCCATCACCCTTGCTCTGTGAAACCACACACTAGTTTTTACCTCGCTTGCCCCACACCCGGGTGGTATAAAGAGCATGACTTCTACAACTACCATGGAGTAAAGGGTCATAGTGATGGCAATTACATCACCTTCAAAAACATTATCCAAAAAATGCTTGAGAAGGGTGAGATAACCTTGGATAATCCTAATGCACCTACCAACCAAAACCTACATATCTTCAAGAAACCATTTCCTAATCATGCCCCTTCTTCTGATCAAACTGGAGAGACTTCAACTCATGATAGCCATACCTGCGAGGTCCATGCTATTTTCAGCGATACACCAGATGCTTCCCAATTACCTCATATTCCTTCTATAGAGGAAATTCTAGCCCAAAGTCCTCCTTCTACATTAGAACCCACCTCACCTATTCCTCCACCCATATAAGAACACCTTTCACCTCATTCATCACCCATAGAGGAGCCTTCCATTAATATCAAGACTATTTCACCCTTGGCTTCTCCACCTAGAGAGCTATCACCCACAGTACCTCTCCATCCCGCAGAAGAGTACCCACCATCTCCTCCACCCATAGAGGAACACCCATCATCTCCTCCACCCATAGAGGAGCAACCATCATCTCCTCCACCTATTAAAGACCCAGTAGAGATACCTTTTCCTCTAGGTGATCATTCTCCATCAGCTACCCAAGATTTTGTAGACTTACTTTCGAGATCTCTTACCCATGGAAGCTGAAGCTAGAAAATTCCCCGTCTCTAAGACAAATTTCACTTGAATTTCCATTAGGTGCTCATCAACCTCGCCTATAGACATGCCATTCTCACATGATCGCTTAGATTAAGTTCATAGAGGCTTACTTTGGGGCATATTTTTCTTCTGTCTTAACGTAAATGTAGGTGCAACTTGCGACACTTCCACTATCTACCCAAACATATTTCGTCTGATTGAACCAAACACAACTTCTTCCATGACACCCATCATAGCTCAACACACACCCTTAGCCATAGCCCAACATACACCTAAATCTAAACCCACGCCTACATCATCTTCCTCGACTAAACCTATTACTACCTTAGGGGTCACCCCACCACCAACCTATTCCATCCACCTATCAAACTATATTTGTCTACATCCTGCAAAGTAAATACCAAACCTAGTTTGACACCCAAACAGAAGATCTAACTCCATAAATCTCATACTCCAACCTCACCGATCACACCTTTTTCACCTTCACCCTCTTCATCTATCTTAGGACCTCATTCTTCTAACACGAGTAAGAAACCTCCACCAATAGGTAAACTAAAAATGTAGCAGCCCATTCCACCATTGAAAACCTCAAACATACCCAAGCACCTCACGACTTCCACCCACATCTACAACATCTTTACCACCCATACCTCTAATACCATCAATCACCCCTTCACTACCCACAACACTCCAATCTCTTTTCCTCACACCTATGGCATGATCTACACCATCTACCTTCACGGACCTCCGTTATCCCCGTTGGTAATGCGCCATCTTCCACCATCTGCCTTTCTCTCTAGATCTTGTGTGCCCATATCACCTTTACCCAAGAAGGTACAATCTAAGGACAAAATTCTGCTACCCTCCGGTAAGGTAGTCAAAACAACCATACACTCTCCTGCTAGTTCATCTACCATAACCCTACCCAAACAAACATGACCAACACCTATGATCACAATAACACCTAAAATTGTAGCTCGACCTACTCCCCCTCATGAAAAGAATTTTCCTCTATAGTCCTCCGAGCCTACACCCAAACCCACCTTCACTTCCCATTGCGATCCACTAGTAGGGTCCTACGCTAAAATACTAACCAACCTCCTTGAAAGTTCTGTCATCAAATTGTCACCCCTCAGACCTTATGACCCTCACAATCCCAAACCAAAGGGGTTTGACAACACAAAAATTTGTGCCTACCATCATGTGTCAAGACACGATGTAGAGAACTATAAGGCTTTGAAAAATGTTCTTGTCCAGTTTTTCCCTCCTGAAGAAAAATTTGACGATGATAACATTATTGATGAGGACCCCATTTCACCAACATCCATTCCCACAAATCTTCCTTCACTACCTACTCAACAACCTAGACCTTTACCCCCACAGCTCCTAGAACCACCTTCGAGATTTGAAATTAACATGGTTTGCATCAATGACCTCGCCCAACCTCTACCCAAATGTCGATGTGCCCAGCCGGTTCATCTCACAAGGATCCTTCCCTTACCTTTCATGGCTCACCTACCTCACCTACCTCCTCACCTCGGATAAACATGATCCACGTTGCTACCCGTGCTAAGATGGAAAAAGGAAAAAAAAGGCACACGACTCACTTCAAATCCCATACCCAACATTTCATCTTTACCCACACCTAAAATCATTATCTGCAACCCCACATATCCTATTTCTAATGGGGTCACACACCGCGCGATGCTCAAACAACTATACCAATTCTCCTAAAAATGTTCTTATATGACTTCATCCAAACCATAGAATCCCATCCTCAAGCTCTCATGGGGTCCTGCAATCTATTGAGGTTTTACCCAATGACCCTACACTCGTAGCCTGCATTATTACACCCCATCATATAGCCTCTCTCACCAAATTTCCACCTTAATCCACGCCTCAACCTACTCACCAAGTAGCCTCCCTTAGCTTCTCGGAGGAAGAGATCACACCACACCAAATAGATGATCTAAACCCATCTCTCTTCATCTCTCTCCACATTGATGATATACATGTACAACATGTCGCGATTGTTGGGGACACTAGCATTAATATCCTATCATCCCATGCATTTGCACAAATGCGCATACCCAATAATTACATGGATAAAAATCGTATCATGTTGCATTCATTCAATGACACTATCACCTCAATAGTAAGCACTATCATCCTCCACATTTGCGTGGGCCCCCACATTGTTCTAGAGTTATTTTACGTCTTGGAGGGGGAATTTCAATATAACCTATTGCTTGGCAGACCCTGGATTCATGTCATGGGTTGTGTTCCTTCCACTTTGCATCGCTGTGTAAAGTTTGAGCATGAAGGACACACCTATACTATTCTAGCTGATCCATCACCTTTTAAAACATGCAACATGCTTTACCAACCCAATGACATGCTTATACCCATTAAAGTGTCTACCTCCATGACCACTACCACTTCCCCTACACCTCCGCTTACCAAGTACACCTACTACCTTAACCACACATACGTCCTCCATTCCTACCACTGCCCACAACCTCCATGGTCGAAACACTAGCCTTCCAACCGTTAGCTCCACCTCCTTGTTGACCTCGACACATAATCTATTCCAGCTACCCACATACCAACCACCATTCCTTGGAAGGCATTTTTGAACACCTCACTATGAGGGAGTAATGCATATATAGTGTCGACATATTCCTTACTCCACAAGAGTATGTAAGTATTCACCAACACCCTCGTTATGATCATTGTATAGTAGAGTGCCTCCTTTATCGTCCTCCCCACCTTCGTACTAGTCTCACCTATGGGGGACTTAATACTACAACTTACACACCGGAACCACCATCACAAACCCTCCCATTTTCCGTTGACTTCCAGTCACTCACCAATCACCATTTTTCCCACACATTCTTGCACTAATGTGTGTGGAAGTTTTCTTGTTTTGGCCTTTACGAGTAAGGCCACCATACTATTATTCCATGTACTACCCGCAAACATAATGACCGTAGTGGTATCACTTTCTTTGAACCACCTACAAAGAAGGCTCACATTGAACTCATCAAGGACATCAGTCCTTCTCCACCTTCTTCACCACCATCACCACCTTCACCGACGACATCAATGAACCCAAAATCCACTCCTCCTTACTTTTTGTTTCATAGACACCATCTCCTTAGGGCCTCTGACTTATCAACGCGAGGGCGAGGCTCCCTCCTCTCTTCCCTTCCCGTATCCCGAAATGATCAATGATAAAACACCTTCGATCAATGTCATTTAATGTCGGGATGTTGAATCTATATTCACCTAACTTGGTGAAGAAGACTCATATATTCATCGTTCATTACCCTCTAAGATGAAAACCATGTTGAATGAATTGACTATTGAAATCAACATTCATATTCAAGATGACCTACACATCTTAAAGATCGGCCAATCTTTACATGTTGCTGAACAGGAAGCCATCACTTCTTTTCTCAAATATATTGACCATTATTTTGATTGGTATTATGCATACATGCCCGGTATTGACCCCACCATAGTGGTTAAAAATATTATAACAGTTCTCAATGTCAAGCCCATCAAACAAAAGCGAGGAAAATTCACCCTCGCATTTCCTTCTTGTTAAAGAAGAACTTGCATCTTCTTTTTGTTTCCTTCATCTTGCCCATTGATTATCCTTGTTGGATTTCTAACAATGTCCCTATCACTAAGGTGATAGGGGATCTCTGCATTTGCATGGATTTCCATGACCTCAATCTAGCTTACCTGAAAGATGACTTTCCCCTACCTAGTATTGACTAGTTTGGTTCACCTTACTACTAGACACGAGATGCTATAACTAATGGATGGATTCTCAGGTTATAACCAAATCTTACTTTACCCAGCAGATCAACACAAAACTACATTCATCACCCCTTGGGGGACCTTCTTCTATCGATTCATGCCTTTTGGCCTTAAAAACATTGGTGCCACATATCAACGGGTTATGACTTATATCTTCCATGACATCATGCATCATATATTGGAAGATTACATGGAAAATATCCTGGCCAAATCTAAACACCACTCCGAGCACCTCGCCATCCTAAAAACCATCTTTGACCGCCTCATTAAATATTGCGTTCACCTTCAGCCCAAGAAGTGTGTCTTCGTGGTCCTCTCAGGAAAACTCTTGGGATTTATCATTTCCTTATGTGTTTTAGAATTTAACCTTGCTAAAGTCAAGTCCATTTTGGAAATGCCTTTTCCCACTAACCTTAGGAAACTCCATAGCTTGCAAGGTAAGTTGCATTCAATTTTCTATTTCATTTCACAATTATCGATCTGTGTCAACCATTTCATCACCTTCTCAAGAAGGATGTCTCCTTTTAATGGGATGAGAATTTCCACAAAGATTTTGATGCCTTAAAATAATACCTTCTTCAACCCCCCATACTCATTCCACCTAAAGAAAATCAATCTTTATACCTATACATCTCAGCTACCGATCACTCTTTGGGGGCCATGCTCGCTCATCGTGATGAACAACACAGGGAGTAGGCATTTTATTTCATAAGTCATACTATTTTTGACTATGAAACCTTATAAACCCATCCCATAAAACTTTTCTTATTCTTAGTTTTCGTTACCAAAAACTCTTCCATTACCTACTCAACCAAAAAACCTATGTTATAACCAACACTCGACCCCTTACACTTCATGTATACCAAACCTTATCAAAATCAGCATGCCATATCTTTGGCTTATGCTGGCCAACCTCAACCTCGAATTAATCCATCAAAATTCCATTAATGGACAATATATCACATACAAATTGGCCGACACACCTATTTCCGGTGATCAACCCTCTAATTTTGATTTTCTAGATGAGTCAATTGCTACCCGTTCCTTAGACTAACCCACTTACCAAATGACACTCTTCTTCGATGGTTCCAAGTTTCAGCATGGGGGTGGGGTAGGAGTTATCCTCATTCCCCTTGATGGTGAAACCATTCCTTTGCCTTTCAAACTCAAGTTTGATTGTACCAACAATATTTCTGAATACGAAGCGCTCGTACTAGGTCTCCAAGCTAACTACGCCCTAGATGTCAAATCAATCAGCATCTTTGGTGATTCTCAATTGGTCATAAACTAGGTCAATGGTATTTACCAATTTCGTAATGAGATACTTCAAAAGTAAAAACATCACATAGACATAATTTTGACCACCTTCAATTCTATAACCTTCAAACCGTCCCCTATTCAACCAAAAAATTTACGGATACCATGGCCTGCTTGGCTTCTCAAATACCCACTTCACCTGTTGATTCTAAAATATTTGTCACCATACAATGACTCCAATCACCCTCTCATTTACCTCGTGACATTTACTCCATCGAACCGTCACCCCAAATTACCCCGAGCGACCTTTGGTATAAACAATACTCCGACTATCTTTTTCTCTCCATCTTACCTCCTGATCTCACCCATAATGGACAACACACCTTCCTTAAAAAGGTCTCTTGTTACATCCTCATGGGGGCCTCCTCTATAAGCATGGATTTTACGGTATTCTCTTACGATGCCTCACGAGTTCTGAAATTCCTTATACCATTAAGGAATTTCATGATGGCATATGTGGAGGTCACTTTAGTGGCCTTGCTATTGCTAAGTTTATTCTTTGCCTAGGCTATTATTGGCTGACCCTTAACCATGATTGTTGTGACTATGTCAAGCATTGTGTAAAATTTCAACAACATGCCAACCTTCATCATACACCCGATCGGACCTTACGGTTCACACATGACCTTTGGCCTTTTTCTCAATGGGGTTTGTATCTTTTCGGAGAAATCAATCCCCATTCTTCCCAACGACATCAATGGATCATCACTTCTTTACCAAATAATACATAAAATGGGTTGAAGCCATACCACTCATCTCTAAAAAGCCAAGAAAATATGTGAGTTCATCAATCATCACATCATTTTTCACTTTGGTGTTCCTCATCGTCTCATCACTGATAATGGAAAACAATTGAAAAATAAAACCTTTTGAAAAATTTGTGACGCCTTCGACATTTAGCTAAGTCTCTCACCACCTTATTACCTATGAACCAACGGACAACTTGAATCAATTAACACAACCTTGAACAAAATTCTCATGAAGGTGGTTAATGATACTATGAAGGACTAACATATGCACATTCCTTTTTCCTATGGGCATACCGCAATAGTATTCACACATCCATTGCTGCTAGGCCTTTTTATCTAGTCTATGGTATAGAAGTTGTTCTACCTCTCAAATTCCAAATCCCCTCACTTTGCATTTCTCTTCATGACATGCTCAATGAGGATGAATTTCATCGGGAGCGTTTAGCACAACTTGATTTATTAGATGAATGTCGTGTTAATTCTCTTAATCATCTTCAAGTTTACCAAAAATGTATCAAATGTGCCTATGATAAAAATCTCCATGAACGAAACTTTTACATTGGTAATCTCATCCTAAAATAAAATCAACATGTAACTAAAGCAAAAAAAAAAAAAGTAAACGGGAAAATTTTCTCCTAATTGGCTTAGACTCTACATCGTGACCCATACTTATGGATCAAGTGCTTATCATTTATCTTCACTTGATGGTAAACTGAACTGAGCCCTTAAAGCCTTACATCTTCTACCATTATATTATTGACTTTTAGTCCTACCTCACCTTTTTCCTCTTTCCATGCTCATCCCTTGAGTGCTATCCACTTCCTACATCATCACCAATGATTAAATAAGAGTCATGTGTGTACCCGTCACTTGTTATCTTCTCTTGAATATGTGTACCATGGCGCTGCACATAGCATGATTCTAATGGATACTTTTCTGTCTACCTTTAGATGAGATCCCATGGTTGGTTCACCCTTATTTCTAAACAAGAATCCTATTATTCACCTTGGTCTTGTCCATGACTTTGAATCCCTCACATGGCATCCAACTCCTCAAGTAAAACTTCCAATAAAAGATGACTCTCTCAAAAGGACATCTTCCTCTCTGTAATCGCTGTTACTGTAAATAGACTACTCCCTTGAAGGACAACTATGTAAAGCTCTTTCAAAAAAAAAGTGAGAGAATCTAAAGCTTCCCACATTAATCAGCTTCATGAAGACCTCAAGGAGTTAATTTCCTCATCCAGGTATAGACTTCTTGCATTGATCGAGTCTATCTCAAATATCAATCAACATAGAAAGTCTTTTAGTCATGGAATTGCCCATTGTGACCTTTGATCTCTTGCCCAAAGAGCATATTACCTCATATCATATAAAAATTAACCACCTTTCACCCCTCTCACCATTTGTACTCCCATTTACTATAACTTCAAGGGACCTCTTGGAAACCATGACATTTGGTGACCATGTGACTACATTTCACCCTTAGAACAATCAATCATGCAATGTATTTTAGGGTGTTTCGTCCATCACCTTTTCCAAGGTATGACCTACTTGGTATAATCCTAACCAATCATGTGGCTTCCTTGTCCCGTCTTATCTTTTATCCTTCTTTATTACGTATTGATTATCTTATATAGGACTTGGTCCTCGATGCTTACCTCTAGAGTAATCTTCTTCTTCTACCGAATTGAAATCACCTATGCCAATTTATCCATAACTCACCCATACCTAGCAGACCTAAAGTCAAATCATTCCTATGACCTACCATCTCATTCTCATATCTCCTCATATTCTTGCCTAGGTTATGGAGAGACTACATCACTTTGAGGTCCTTTGTTTCTGGGACTATGTAGGCAACACTTCGAGGTCATGGGCCCTTGGAGGTTAGCTCGGCCACTCTCTACTCTAACCCATTCATCTTTCATCTTCCTAAATCACATTCTACCCTACTTAGTTTCCTTTTTATATCAAAAATTGGAAATTAAACCAAACAAAAAAATTGCTTCACATTTTTATCACCATCAAACATACATTTATTTTGATTACCATTTCTTTACCAACATCATGCAAGTATTATAAAACATCTTAAACATGACACATATCATCATTCATTACACACATTAATGAATCAAAACCTCAACCAATTTAAACTCAAACCTACCTATGACCTGACTCCACCATGCCTATGACCTAACTCAACCATACCTAACACCAACTTGACTCAACCATGCCTATGACTCAACCATGCCTAACACCAACCTGACTCAACCATGCCTATGACCTGACTCCATCATGCCTAACACCACCTGACTTAACCATGCCTAACACACCTATCACTCATCCATCTATGCATAAACAATCACAATCTATCAACATAAAACCATCCATCTCATCATATAAATCTAGATGTCCATACAATATACACAAATATCAAATACAATGTATCTCTTCAAAACTCTCATACATCCTCACTCTCTTCAACATGTAGGTTAGTATATGATCAAAATAATAATAACTCATGGAACA
The DNA here is from genome assembly GCA_018340775.1 of Taxus wallichiana var. yunnanensis. NCBI lineage: Eukaryota > Viridiplantae > Streptophyta > Pinopsida > Cupressales > Taxaceae > Taxus > Taxus wallichiana. The sequence continues at coordinate 181,384,566 of CM031237.1, read as the reverse complement.
CAGGCCAGTATATATCAGAAATCAAAACTACATCAAAATTGAGGGCCATATATCAGACATAATCACGGAAGACATCCTCTATATCTGTCTCGCCTATCGCCTCTACCACCTTGGCCCCTTTTTGGTGACCTGCTAACATCTCCCCACCCATCATGGGTGGTGGCTAGATCCTTGATGGTACATCAATTGGATCTAGCCTTCGCAAACTGGTGGCCTCACCCTGATCATGTATTAGGGCTCAATGGCCCCTTGTGCTCTCCACGCTATGGGTACATGATCTTGTCCTCTCGGTAGAGTTCTATTCTTCCACTGTACTCGGCATATAATAGAAAATATATCTCTGCCACCATTAATTGGTTCTAATAGTACTGGCCTCCTTTGTCACCTCCCACAACCTAGATATGGGCACTATCTATGGTGGCCCCATCGACCTCTGCTCCCGTGCTCGTATCTAGGACTTTAAAGCCCCATTTGTACTGTCATCATGGCTAATCGGCCTATAACCCTTTCACCTATGCCTATAGGGTGGCCACCTAACCATCATCATCATCTCCATCTCCACCCTGGGCCATCTAGGCCTAAAGATTGGCCACCTGTGCATGAAACTCAGCAACCTCCACCTCTGAACTAGCTAACTACCCCTACACCATCCCTAACTAGGTAATAAGGGTCACCACCTACCCCTATAAAGCATCTCTCTACACCATGATAGTTGCTAAATTTGACTTCCTAGCTTTGAGTGGTGCGCTTGCTTGTAAATGAGCCACCCACCACTGCTCTGTATATATGTTTGTCACTCTGGCATCATCGATCGACCGGTCTATCACCTTCTCTTCCTACTCTGTAGCACTTTGTTGGCTATGGTAGAGGTCATGGCCTCTCTACGTTGTCTCTCCTATAATGTGGGAAAGGTTGGGGTATGTCCTATAGCAACTGAACTACCGTCTAACCCTATCAATAAGGATCATCTCGTGCTCCCCAACATGGTTCCCCTATATCCATCTCTCGAGAATCGAAGGCCATCCACTCATCATGCATCCCCCAGTATGAGGGATAACCCACATATATATCCATATGATGTCCACTCCAAATAATCACTCCAATAGATGTGTGTAATACACTACATCATGTGTAGCCCTATCTGATTGACGCTCTCCAATCATGGTAACCCATCACTGTACCCCACCTAAAATAATATCGGTGGAAATACATCTTCTCGGGCATACCCATTAGCCACACACAACTATGTGCTCATAGGCCTAGCGGTGTGGTAAAAGGTGCAACATAAGCTAAACCTTCACGGTGCCCACACACCTACAACTCTCTATATAACTACACCGAAATGTTGGTGCCTAGGCAAAGGAGATCCGATCCATAACCATGTCGTGTAAAACCACCATCGGGAGCAGGAAATCACCTACCCTCTCGCATCTAGTATTGTGAAACAACACACTACCTCCATCAATAAAAAAAGCCTCGTCTCCTCGGGCGGGCTAGGTACATACCCTAGTAACTAAAATTGGTACCATGGAATGTCATGTCTACCAGTCCCTCCCCAAAATGCATCGATCAACTCCTCTAAGGCCTTAGAGGAGATCGAGTACACCTACGTCCCTAGTATCGGTAACTACAGGATCCTAAACACATCCTCCAGGGTGACTATCATCTCACCTGTCGGTAGGTGGAACGTGTTGGTTACTGAATCCAATCTATCAATGAGAGTGACCATCAGACTCGGCTTCCATAATTGCATGCCGATAGTGCTAGACCCCAATCAGGCCCACCTCCTCCACATGTCGCCACTCCTCAACTGTTGTCGCACCTTACACTCTTAAGAGTAGGGGTGGCACCCTGTATCTCATCAACAGCTGATCTCTCCCCGTATCCAATACAAAAATAAAATTAGTCTACCTTCATCATAACCACACTCACCCTCGACACCTCACCTGTACCCACTTTCTCACATCTTTCTTTCTTCTCAACCTACCTTCCTATCACATTTCTATCTCCCCCAACCCTCACCCACTATCATTTCCCCATACCCATTTTTACTCGCCTCTTACACTAGATTTTTTCACCAACACATCTTATTCTACCCATCCCTATCTCACCCACTTGACCTAGGGCCCTTTTTGCCCCTTTTTCTCCAAAACCCAACCGGTTTTGATTATCTCTAACCAACCCCAGTCACCCATAAACTAGCATCAGTCCCTGTTTCATGACCGATACCAGTTTTACCCTACCGACGATAGCTAACCCGATCAATGCCGGTCACTTTCGCAGGTGAAATCCATGACCCCTAAACCCTCCCTCTAAAAGAAACCCCTCTCTTAACACTTCTAACCACCCATTCTCACCTACACTTCCTTTCAACCCCATCCCACCCCCTATTCAACCACTTACCTCTCTCCCCACTCCTACCCATTTCACCCTCCCACATTTGAAATTTCATTTTCCCCCTAAACCCAATTTTTCACCACCCGAACTCTAACCTACTCTATCTCACAAAACACAGAAAGGGTTTGACGCTTACCTCATCATGCTACTGCCACCGTGGTAGCACACATCTTCTGCTTGCACCAATGGCCCACCCGATCCCTCTCTGGCCTCTGCCATCACCAATCTGTCACCTCCCCTCTAACCAATAAAATCAACCAATCTAATCTCGTGGACCCACCTCTCCACTACCAATCACCCACTATGTGGCTCGCCAACTCAGTCCCTAATCTCTCTCTCTCACTTTCCACCTTTTCTCTTTTTTACTTGTCATTTTCCCAATTCATAAGAAGATAAATGAGTTGGAAAATTGTGGATTTTTCTTTTTTATAACATCCCCTACCTAACCAAAGATTGTTTTACCTTCACCGGCATCGGTCACGTGCCCTACCTTATCGTGGTAAGTTACCTATACCAGCATTAGTTACCAATGACCGCATTGGTCACCCACTCTTCCACATTGCCCACACTTTCATCCTATTACCCTACCCGTTACTCTATTTTCCTCACCCAACACTTACTGTAGCCATCCACCTCACCCTTCGACCTCATCATTTACTACCTAACCTCATCTTCATTTGGGGACTCGTTATTTTAACTATACCTCGGCCTTACCCATGCTATGACCTAGATTCTTGGACTTGGAACATTGATAGTGATCTTTGACCTGATGTGTTTTCTATACCTTACGGCACCTTTGTTACCTAGGATTGTTGACTTAATAACCTTACCTTGCCTCTTGGTGTGACCGTTTATCCTGACCCAACCCTCAGTGTACCATAACATACCTAAACGTTCCTACACTTGACCTATATCGCATTTCCTAACCATATCCTATACCTTGGATACCAAACTCACTTTAACCTTGTTTGGATAAGCCTATTGACCTTTGACAATGTAGAGTTTTCCTACTCTTCAACCTAGTACCGTGTTGTAGTTTATACGTGTGCGTACATTTGACTGTCACTACCTTTGACCCTAACCCATTACCTGGATTACTCAAATTGATATTTTCCCCTTTTTTACCCGTTACCCCACCTTATTCTTTATCGATTCACCTTTTATCAAACCACTCACCGATTCTTCTTACTTCCTCATCGGTTCCTAGTTTGAGGGGATTACCTTCACCCACACATGGGGCAACCACATATTATTTTTGTCGGCATCGCTTACCAATATAAGCTATGCAATGAAAAATGGGTAAAATGTAGACACCAAAATTGGGTCACACTCCCCTTTGTCCTTGTCAATTAAATACCTTGAACACATTCACCTAACCATGGCCCCATTCACCCCACTATAATATTAATTTAATTATTTAAATGAAATTAATTCATTATCCCCACAATATTTATTATTTAAGTACCCTAATTGGGATAATGCCCACATATCCACCTCACCTAGACACATCATCTAGCCACCTCACCCTAATACCTATTCATAGTAATTTGCCATAACTAACTAATACCTACCCAAACCCTAAAAATCAATCCCTACATCCCTTCTAGCCATATTCCCGCATGTTAGAAGGAATATTCCATTCTAATCTGTGGCGTAAAATGAAACAGGATCCCAAAAAATCAAGGGGATCTACCTAATTCAATAAACCTAGGAAATCCCACCCTGACCGACGTCGGTTACCCTTAACCACCGCCGGTTAAGCCAAAACCACTATCGGTTACCATTTAAGCCCAAAACAACCTTATTTCGAGGTTGGCACATTTTCTCGAGAGATAATCACATTTTTGACAACAAGTGATGAAACCGAGCTATATGCAAGTAGAACCAGCATTAGTATACACATCAGAGCATCCATAGCCAATACCTAAAGAAATCACACAGGCACCTGCCTTCACGGGAGCATTCGGGGAACCGTTAGCACTACATAAAGTTCATTCCTTTTGATCACCCACCATTACCAACAAGGCATCAAGTTCATAAAAATAGTAAGTTTTGTTAACTATCACCTATCCATTTATCATTTGGTAGATCCTTTTACATATGTTACTAGTTTCTGCTCTCATTTCCATCCCCCATCATTTACCTCCATGTAAACTTGACCATATTTTTATCCACACCCTTACATTTCCCATACCTGGACCTTAATCATTCCTGTGCATACCTCAGATCCATACGAATCTTGCCATTTCCCTTCCATCTTCATCTAATCTCAGATCTATCACCCAACCAATTTTTATTGAGTTTCTTGTACCCCAACCATACTGATGCCGGTTACCCACAACCATCGTTGGTTAGCCTAAACCGATACCGTATACCGAGAATGATGTCGGACTATGTGTCTTTTACCAAAAACCAAGAACAGAGCTCCTAAACTTCCACCAAATACCCAAAACCACCCAGAATCTCACCCTGACTAGTATCAATACCCTAACAAAGACATTGACCTTTAGATTCAGTCATACCTTAACCTATTGTGAACAAATTTTCTTATTATAGGTGAATGAGATACCTAAATCATTTTAACTACAGTAGGATTTCCTTTATTTCTCGCATTAATTTTTTTAAACGATTGGATTAGCTGCCATCTAGGAAATATCACACTTCCAAGATATAGCACACACTAGGTAATCCACTGCATATATTGTTTAACTTTTATTTAGTGGTCTTGTGATCCATTTTAGGTAGTTCCTCCAAGAAAAAGGAAGCTCTCATGATCGGTTGTGGATTCGAATTCATGCGCACATAACAACCTATAACCAACATTTCAATAGGTATTCCTCCTAACCCATTACCCTTATTTGTTTCGTCAACATTTGAAGAAACACTCTAGAATCAGGTGAAATAGATACATTAATGAGAAACCAACCTTGATACCAAAGACTCACCTCAACAATAGGTATACCCACACACTGCGGTGTTTCCATTGTAGCTACAGAAGTAAGGGAGAGAAGAAATCTTAGAACCCTTGATGTTATCCCTTAACCGGGTGTGCTTTTGAGAGATAACAGTTCCTACACTTTATAGAGTACAAATTGATCAAATTATTGTATGAATGTTTTTTTCAGAAATTATGATGTTTCTCTCTCTTCCATTTTCATTACACAATTATAATTCCATGTCCAAGAGTATTGAAATTATTTTTCTTGTTCAAGGTTGTACTCCTTGTGTTATGTAAGTGTTATAGGAATTTGATTAGTTCCCAAATGATGTTAACATAGAACCAAAGTAACAATGTAAAATATTTATTAAAAAGGATAGATAATATTAAACTAAGGAATGACCGCTACTAAAATGGTACACCATCTAGCTATGTTAAAACCAACTAAAATGTCGAATATGATCATAAAATGAATGTGATAAAGTTGAGATCCTTGAATAATACAACAACCTAATAAATTTGAAAACCAAATATGATGCAATATCACATGATTTATTTTCATGAATGTGGTTAACAAACAATGCAAATGTAGTAGTGAAATGTAGCCTTGAGATTGGGATACTTTTTCGTTGTAGCCAAATTCTTTCGACTTAAGAAAATCACACTCTAGTTGGAATTGTAAAATTTAGTCGAACCCTTAGAGTTGATAGGAATATATTAAACGTATAATCAGTTAGGAAGTAGAACTTATGGTTGAAACATGTAATTAACTTGTTGCTACTTGAGAGTGAATCCTTAAGATGATGAAACATAAGTAGTTTGAAATGTGAAATTTGGAACTTAAATTCAAGGAAAGATCTCTATAACAAGAACACAGGTGTAATGCAGCCTTCTATGCACAATATGATTATGAAAATATGAATTCCTCATTGACACAACAAATTTTGAATAAATAATTATACAACTTAATTAGTTAACCTACATAGTTGGTTGTAATGACTTGAAAATTAAAAGAGTGTATTATTAGTACTAAATAATCCTATGAAGTTAAGTTGGGATGGGTTTCCTATTGATCTCGGTAATGTTCTTTTTCTTCCTATGATTTTTCCTCCTTTTAATAAGAGTATATTTTCAACCCAATTAAACATGACCCTTTCAAACCAATCCTTAAGTAAATATTAGAAGACACATGTGTGTATATACTTTCCTAATCATGATCATGTTATATAAATTTATTTCCACAAGGGAAATGAGTGAATTCCAAAGGAACCACTTTAGGTGAATTTTTGAACAAAAACATGCATTCAATTTGTAAAAGGAATGCAAGTTCCCATATTATGTGTTCTTTAACAAATTATAGTCAGCTAATAAAATAGGATTGAAATAAATATTTCACTATGAAAAATGTTGTGTTGTGGGAAGTTCTGTGAGTAAGTGTATAATATAGTGGGTCGTTGTTATACCTTTTCATTTTTGGGAAATGTGTCTTTGATGTGATTCTTTTGATTTTGTTATATATGTGGGTCTATGGTTACATAAAACTCTCATGTGTTATATATTATCCTAAGTGATCCTATGTGATGTTATGTATCAAGCAATGTAAGAAAAAAATAAATTATCCTGTTATTATGTGTGTTGTATTTGTGTGTGTAAAATGTGGGTGTTACATTTGGTATCAAAGAAAAAGTTCATCCTCTCAAAACTTTGGTATACATTTGAGTTTGCTAATATTGAATGGTGATGGTGGAGATGGGAAGAGTAATGTGATATATTTTGTGATGTGAAAAATGTTGTGATTATGATATTATGAAATCACATGTTGTGCATGACACATAGTGCATATTTGTTATCATGTTGATGTTCTCGTGATATCCCAACCATGTTTTGATGAATCGTGTCCATACACATGTTATATTGCAATTGAATATATGTTTTAATGTTAGTCATTGTGTTCATTATACTTATAATTCATGTAAGATGTGATGGTTCATGTTGTTAATTAGGGGCATATGGTGATCGTATGACCCCTACTATATAATTCTTGCACTTTGGGTGCATTATGTTGTAACATGATCTATTGTAACCCATGATTGTAATGATTATGATATACCTTCTTTATATTCCATGTGTAAGGTGCTATGGTTAATGTCCTTGAATCACCGTCATGTCAAGAATGTGCTTATGTGTTATGTTGTGAGCCTTATACTAACCGACCCTAAGGGAAGAAATTAGTAAAAAGTGTACGTTTGTAGAGAGGAAATGAGTACTGTTATCTCAATTTTTCCCCAAGAAAAATTGATCAAACACGACCCCATGTAGGAAGAAATCCAAGGGACGGTTCCGTCACCCGAGCCCATGTTTCAAATCCAAAAATAGGTTACATGTGGGCTCTACAATGGATTAAAAAGATTAGGGAAATAATGTCAAAGAAAAACTAGAGGCTCAAAGGAGAGAAATGGAGAAAGATTCGAAGTCTTCGAGCTCTACGAATGATCTAGAGTGAGCTCAAAATGGCTAAGCATGGAAGAATCAGCAGACGCTTCCACATGCATTATCGAGAGATTCTCCAAAATTTAACCCCAAAAACATGGTCCCCAAACAAGCATGGAGCTTCCACATGTCCCAGACCCGAAAAGGGACAGATCCGTATGTTGAAAAGTCCAAACAAGTGGAAACAACCACATGTCATCTCGACGTAATTTCAAGATGGGATCCCAAAGTGGAGACTCAAACTTGCACCAGCCCTCCACGTGGATAGGATTCAATGGAATTCAAATCTAAAGTGGGCCCAAATCAATTAAGTATAAAATTGTAGGTGAAAGGTGTCACGTGTCTTAACGGCACACATTCAAAGGTGTGACCCAAAGTAGAGACTCAAATGAGGGTGACACTTCCACTTGTCTAGGATTTAAGAAAGGCATCAGCCCGAATTGGCTAAGTATCGTAGACCCGTGGAAGGAGCCATGTGTTATCCTAACACAACTTCAAAATAAAAATCCAAAAGTGATCCCCAAACACATGCTCGTTCGCCATGTGGCCATGTTGAAAAGTCAAAGTGGGAAGGAAGGTTGCCGGAGGTAATTTTAAATTTTTAGCTACGTTTCCAAAATGCATAACGTATAAAATGGAGCCACGCATCTTCTAATGTCAAAGGAGCCAAGTGTCATGCCTAAAAGTCATGTAGGCTGACAAGCCTTGGAGTAATTTTTTTCCCAAATGAAAATGCTTGATCAAGGGCCCGAAGATGGTTTTTTGACAAAAATGAATTGTAGGGCTGTGGGGCATGTTTTGCATTTTGTATTTTTGGTGACAAAAGGCACAAAGTGTGATTTGGGCCCGTGGACCCATCCTAATAACTATTTTTTGTCATTTTTGTATGGACCAAACTCAAACATTCAAATGGACATATCTTTCAACCCAATGCCTAAAATTCAACAAATTTGGCACCATTGGAAAGGTTTTGACCTCGTCTACACCATGGAAACCTAAAACTTTAATTTTGATGAGGTTAGGTGGGTGAAAAATGGGAAAACATATTTCAGGCCATTAATGCAGAATTTGATTACTTAAACTACCAGATTTGATTTGATTCGATCCATCGTTCTTCCTTCTTCAACATCTTTGAATAGAAATAGAGTGGCAGAGTCGATCGATTGTGGGAAGATTTGCATGGGCATTAATTACTGGTAGTTGAAATTCAAATTATTTTTCCCACCTCTCTCTTTCTTCTCTCTATGTAACATCTATAAAAGAAGGAGCTAGGCTCTTTGTAAAGGGTTGGCCATTTCTATTTTACACCCTCCCTTCTTCCCTTGCCTACAAGAGAATTTGTGGAGCTTTCAAACCTCCCATTTGAGTTGTAATACAATTTTTTCCTCTTGGCTACTGCAAATGTACTTGTATCAACTCGTGCAATAATATATGTCCAGTGGATGATTATCAGCCCTCTCATGTGTTTATTGTTGTCTTCGATATCTTATTATTGTTTGGTTACTTATGCATGGTAGTTGTATTACATTTCTATGGTTTATTTTAAATTGCAAAACATGCGTCTAAAATTTCTATGGTGCATCACCTCGTTAGCTTAGGTTTATTTTATTTTATATCCTCAACCCTGTCTCCTTGGTAAGATAGATTAGGTTTTAGAATAGACCCTTTGTAATTTATTTTTATGCACTGAACATAGGAATAGGAACCATCCTTCATCCCAAGAGTTCTCTAAATTTCAAAGTCCCATATTTTGAAAGATACTCCATGTTGTACAATAACACCGAGAGTCTCAACTCATCTAGTTCTAGGCACTTAGGGGTGCTGTGATTCTACACTAATAGTTTTTGCACGCCCGGTGGGACAGGTCTGAAGCACCTTACCACTTCATCTTAGCAGATTGATGTGTTCTTATTACGATTCAGCCTTTCGAGGCACATACAAAGCACATCTGGTGACTCCATCCGGTCAACAAACCATCCTCCGAGTTGCAAACCTTTTCCATTCATTTCATCCCATCCATTTTTCATCCATTCTCTTTCCATATCCTTCATTTTCTCCCATTCCATGAAGTTGTGCAATCATGACTTCATTTCCTTCTTGGAACTCACACTTACAAAAGAATGTAGTGCATTCCACCTCTAAAGCATTTCCCAACTCCTCCGGATCATAATTATGATTAGATCTAGAACCATTATGCTTACATATATCAGTGGTTTTAAAAATGTTTGGCCATGAAGCTTATCAAGAACAAGGGGACGTATATAATGGTGACATCTACGTGGAAAGTGTTGATCTGTTGGAGAAGATTCAAGGAATGGAGGCTAGCATGGTGTAGTCCAGGGCTACAACAAAAATTAAGGCATTAAGGATTGGTTTAAGGGAACCTTGTCCATGGGGAAGACCTTTTCCAAGACATTACAGCCCTCAGGAGAAGCTTGACATCATGCTTGAAGTGTCACCTCAACTTACACCTTGAATTAAGGATATTGAGACATATGAGCAAAGTGTGAGACAACCTTGTCAATGCGTAAGTAAATCACCAGCTTCTTGTCCTTCATTTTCTCTTTCTCAAACTCTATCATTTCAATGTGATCAAGAGTCAAGCCCCTCACTTGCTACACTAAGTGTTGATTTCCTTTCTCCATATCTTAGTCTTCCATCTTATTTCAATTCTTCACCCCTTTTCCTTCCCAAGTAGTCATTCCCTCCAAATAAACAAGAAGTACGACTCACTCCTCCACCACAAACAATAGTAAAACTAGTTCAATCCCAACCTACCACTCCTCTTTCTTTCCCAAGTCCATGTTGGGAAGAGACTCAAGACTCTAGTCAAGGAGAACAGCAAGAAGAGGCACCCAAAAAAAATAAATGAAAGACAATCAAAGTGTTGGGCTGAAAAATTTAGGTTTACAAAGATACCCTTGATGGTTAAGCCAACAAAAGAGGTCAAGGTTAAAGAGTTAGTGGTGGCTGAGGATGAGTTTGCAGTAGAAGAAGAACAAGAACAAGAACAAGAAGATCAGAAACCTATTTTCTCTGAATGTAGTGTCCATGATGGCACCCTATCTGAAGAGGATGTTGATCTAATCCAAGCTTCACAACCAGTTTAGGAGGAGGAAAAATCAGATCTAAGTCCCATTGAAGAGAAACATATGGGAGAGATCAAATCAGAGTTGAAACCACTCAATGAAGAAAGCATCATTGAAGATTTTTTGCTTTCATTTCAAGGGCTTGGTTTGGTTAATGAACCCATGATGGAGGATCATACAATTTTAGAGGTGCCAAGTACGGAGCATGCCATAGAAGAACCTTTGGTTCTTCCTCCCACTTCATCCCCTTCAATATCTAATGTTGAAAAAGAGTTTGAGCTTTCAAACTTCATGTTTGAAGATGAAAGGTACTAGGGTGAGCAATTTGTAGATCGGGAGGCCACCATGGAGGAGGTAGACCACATGCAACATGGAAACAAGGAGCTATACTTTGCATGTCAAACTTGGAATATTACATTGATGGAGAGGAGCCTGAGGAGATAACATCATTTTCTCCTCCATCATCCACCTTCCAATAATAAGAGCTTACTACCGTGAAGCAGAACATTCAAGTACAATAGCCTACACTTAATAATAGCCCTCTGGGACCAAGGTTGGAAGACATGAGTCTTCCATGTTCTTCACAAGAAGAGGAAGAGAAAAGGAAAGAGGATGTCATCATCCCTCTCACACCATCCATCCAGGAAGGTCAATAAGAAGAATCCATTCTTGGAGTTGAAATTCAGAGCAAGGTGCACATCAAAAGGATCAAACCATGCCTAATCAGGTACTTGGCTTCATTGGAGCCAAGGGAGAAGCCAAAACTAGTCATGCCCACTTCAGGGCATGAGAATGAGTATCAAAGCACCAAGGGTCACCATCGATACCTCTAGGAGTCCAATGTAAATCAGATTGAGGGTATTTTCCATTAATGTTGATACCTTGATGATTTGGGTGGAGGACCAGGTTATAGTCATTTTTTCACTCATCCAAGCAGCCAAAGCCTATGTCAAATCATTTTCATGGTGCCACCCTTGAGGAAGGGAAACTACTTCTCCCTACTAATTGCAAGATTTGTTTAAGTCCCCTTTTTCTCAGGTTAGTTTAGAAGTAGGAGTTTTTTTTTTTTTTCAGCGGAAGAAGTGCTTATGCACACTATGCATGTCTCATTTAAGGCATGTATGTCTTTTGTCTTTGTAAATAAGTTTTATTAATATTTCTCTGGAGGTGCAGAGGCCACACCCTTCAGTATTCACCACAGAGAGACCCATACTTTCCTGTAATAGTTGTTAGTTTCAAATAAAACACAAATATAAAGAAAATAAAATTACATTCAAGAGAATCCATTCTTAGGAATAGGTAAAGCCCCAACAGGGTGAGTTCAAGGTTAGTAGTGTCCAAGTAGCTCAGGGATCATATTTTCAAAGTTCAAATCAAATCAAAGCTATCAATTACGACTCCATGCCCAATGGATACAAGAAGGAAATTGATCTCTTCATATAAAGCAGGAAGATACTCCTATGAGTAGCCAAATTGTTATCTAAATTTTTCCCCTAGAAAAATTGATCAAACATGACCTCGTGTAGGAAGAAATCCAACAGACGATTCCGTCATGCAAGACCATGGTCCAAATCCAACAAAAAGGTTGCGAGCAGGGCACTACAAAGGAGTAGAAATGTCGAGGAAGGGCATAAAAGTGTCAAAGAAAAACTAGAGTCTCAAATGAGAGAAATGGAGAAAGACTCAAAGTCTTTGGTCTCTACGAATGATTCAGAGCAAGCTGAAAATGGCTAAGTATGGAAGAATCAGAGGAACCTTCCACGTGCCTCATTGGCGCTTCTCCAAAATTTAAACCAAAAATGTAGTCCCCAAACAAGTGCAGAGCTTCCACTTATCCGAAGCCCGAAAGGGACAGAGCTAGCCGTTGAAAAGTCCAAACAAGCGGAAAGAACCACATGTCAACTTGGCACAATTTCAAGATGGGAGCCCAAGGTGGAGACTCAAACTTGCACTAACCCTCCACATGGCCGGGTTCTATGGAAGTCAAATGTAAAGTGAGCCTAAATCGGTTAAGTATAAAAGTGTATCTGGAAGGCGCCACGTGTCTTAACGATGCACATTCAAAGGCGTGACCCAAAGCAGAGACTCAAATGAGCATGAAGCTTCAACATGTCTAGGATTCAAGAAAGGCATTAGCCCAAATTGGTTAAGTATTGCAGACCCACAAAAGGAGCCACATGTCAGCCCAATACAAATTGAAAAGAAAAATACAAAAGTGAGCCCCAAACACACGCTAGTTCGCCACGTTGCCATGTTGAAAAGTCAAAGTGGGAAGGTGGGTTTCCAGAGGTAATTTTAACTTTTTGGCTCCATTTCCAAAATGCATAAAGTATAAAATGGAGCCGGGCCTCCACTGATGCCCAAGGAGCCAAGTGTCATTCCTAAAAGTCATACGGGCCTTGGAGTAATTTTTTTCCCAAATGAAAAATGTGGACCAGTGGACCCAAAGATGGTTTTTTGAAAAAAATTAATTACAGGGCTCGGGGGCATTTTTGCATTTTTATTTTGGTGACAAAATGCACAAAGTGAGTTTCGGGCTTGCGGACCCATCTTTCTAATTGGTTTTCTCCATTTTTGTATGAACCCGACTCAAACATTCAAATGGACATATCTTTCAACCCAGTGCTCGAAATTTAACAAATTTGGCACCATTGGAAAGGTTTTGATCTCGTCTATGCCATGGGAACTTGAAATTTTAACTTTCATGATGTTAGGTGGATAAGAAATGGGAAAATGTCTTTCAGAAATTAATGCGTAATCCAATTTCTTCAACTACTAGATTTTATTTGTTTTGTTCCGTCATTTTTCTTTCTTTAACACGTTAAATGACATAGAGCAACGAACTCGACAAATTGTGGGAATATTTTTAGGGGCATTGATGGCCGGTAGATGAGCTTCAAATTAGTTTTTCCCAACATTTTCTTCTTGTCTCTGTGTAGCATATATAAAATAAGGAGCTAGGATCTTTGTAAAGGGTTGGACATTTCCATTTTGTACCCTCCCTTCTTCCTTGTATACAATAGAATTTGTGGAGCTCTTGAACCTCCCATTCAAGTTTTAATACAAAGTTTTGACTCTTGGCTATTGTAATGTACTGTATCCACTCTGGAGCAATAATATATGTTTGTGGATGATTCTCAGCCCTCTCATGTGTTTATTATTGTCTTCAGATCTCTCATTACAGTTTGGTTACCTATGTATGGTAGTTGTATTACATTTCTATAGTCTTTGTTAAATTGCAAATAGGTGTCTAACATTCCTTTGGAGCATCACCTCGTTAGCTTAGGTTTATTTTCTTGTATCTTCTCAACCCTGTCTACTTGGTAAGATAGAGTAGGTTTTAGACTAGACCCTCTGTAATTTATTTGTATTTACTCGAACAGAGAAATAGGAACTAACCTTCATCCGAAGAGCTCTCTCGATTTCAAAGTCCCACATTTTGAGAGATATTACATGTTTTGCAATCACAATGAGAGTCTCAACTCATCTAGTTGCATGCACCTAGGGGTGTTGTGATTCTCCACTAACAAGTACCATTGAATGGTCACTCAAGTCGAGTGCAAGATAGCGGTGAAGTCTTACATAGATTGAAAATCCACCTCTATTTATCTGGTATTTATGGCATATTTCCCAATGGGAACCATATATATTGTGTTTCACAGACACCTTAGATTAAGTACATGTACTATTTTCTCTCTCCATATATGGTTTTCTTATAGATGACCTATGTGTACCTTAGCATTGGTGTATCATTGACCAGTCACTCGAGCCAAGTACGAGATAGGGAGTGGAGTCTTACATAGATTGAAAACCCACTTTTGTTTGTTTGGTATGCATGGCCACCATGTATATTGTGTTTCATGAACACCTTAGGCTCAATGAATGGAAACCTATACACCCCCTCTCATACTATGTTGAGACTATGTTGAGCCTTGTGGGAGTATGGAGGGATGATTCAAGTAGAGATGATGATAGTTATATTATTTGACATGTTATTTTATGAGTTGAGGCTCAATATCTGAGTTCCAACAACTCGATGAGTACCCATTTGGTGGTTGTATAAGGCCACATAGTGATTGTTAAGTGGAATTTCCCTATATGTAATTTATTTGGAAATTTGAATTTTCTTTTCTCTCACTTTACCGAACCAACATATTGGTTTATTTAAATTTTGATTGATTTGTTGCACTTTTAAGCATTTTATTTGGTTGTTGCACTATCCTCGTAAATTTTTGCACTAACTATGGCTAATTAACCATGTGTTTTTCTTAGTTTTAAATTTGCATTTCATGTTTAAAAGTTTAATAGCCTATCCCAAGGATTGGAATTTTTTTTCCACTTGGAATTTGAAATGGATTTTTATGTTTGTTCTGATGTTGTAATGTGTTGGAATAGGGTCATGGGATTCACCTTGGAGTGGTTGGATATTTGAACCCACTTCGTTGTATAGTGGTATGCCACAAGGAGTTACATATAACTAGCAGTTATTGAACCATGAGTTATTATGTCACTTGGGTTAGAGGTTTCGAACATTATGTTTCCAGGCCATAGCGTGAGTGGCCCCTTTCCATAGAGCTAAAAGGAAAATTTTTCTTTATTTTATTGCTTGGGAGGTATATGGTGTTACGATTAGCACATCGATTGTACAGAAAATATATTAGATCTAAGCATACATGTAAATAAAAGAGGATATTATACATGAAGAAATATTTAAAACAAGACACATAAATCAACACCAAATTTAACGTGGTTCACCTAGTGTGGGCTACGTCCACCAAGAAACAAGCCAATCTATTATTCAAAGCTTTGACAAGATATACAATGAATATTTACAATATTCCACACCTCTCGAGATGTTTAGTACTTTCTTTACATAAGATTTTTCTTTTTCACCAAGTATTCACTCTCACATAATTATCTTATAATTATGATCCATGCTCTTACTACTAAACCCTAGCTTTTATGCTTATATATTCATTTATAGACTTAGAGAACTTAGCCATGAAATTACAATTAATAAATCTATTATAATGCTAACAATAGATATAATTCCCAAGAGTTAATTAAAACTTCATTGCACAGTAACCGACATCTGTTTTGCCTAACCGTCACCTTTCTTACTTGCCCTTTATGATGCCTATCTCGACTCGACCAATGCCGGTCATTTTTAACCGATGTCGGTTCTTCGTATTTTCCAAAGCATGTTCCAATTTCATGCTAAAATGAAGTGATTAACCTTCACCACTCAACAATCTCCCACTTGGAGTTTAATTTTTGCACCATACTAGTACAGTTTCATTCTTGGTTTCTTGGCTTTGTTTCTTCCTCTTGAAGACTAATAGAAGTGGAGTGTAGCTCCAAATTCTCCTTTGCTATTGGCTTTATTAGCATATCCGTAGGGTTCTTGCTCATATAAATCTTTACTAGATTCAACTGTCCATCCTATAATACCTATCGTATGAAGTGATACCTCAACTAATTGTGTTTTGTACACGAATGAAACACCGAGTTCTTTATCAAATAAATTACACTCACATTTCACTAAATAGTTTACAATCACCTTGCTCCTATCCAAACTCTTGCATTAGGTGCCTCATTAGGAGCAACATACTCTTCGTCTGTAGTAGACAAATCCAAAACCTTCTAGCCTCAAAATCTAGCTAACTGTCATTCAACCTAGTGTGAAAATATATCCAATAGTGCTCCTCCTACCATCCAGATCTCTAACCATATCTGAATCAACATAGCCATGTAATGAAATATCCAAACCTCCATCTAGATATCCATTTCAAATACTTGAGTATCCATTAGGTTGTTTTCCAATGATCTTTACCTAGATTTTCCATATATCTACTCACAACTCTCGCCTCTGTCAATGCAATGTCCGGTCTTGTACAAACCATAGTGTACATGAGACTTCCAATTGATGAAGCATATGGAACACGTGTCATGTATTTGACCTCCTCATGTGATTAAGGACATTGATATTTACTCAATTTGAAGTGTCCAACCATAGGTGTGGTAACTGGTTTTGCATTCGCATGTTGAACCTTTCTAACACCTTGTAGATAAAATCCTCCCGAGATAAATAAAACTTCTTGTTTTTCATGTCTTTATATATTTACATTCCAAGGATTCTTTTTACAGCTCCTAAATACTTCATAGCAAATGTGTGAGGTAGCTTTCACTTAAGCTCACAAATGTCCTACATACTAGATCCTATAATGAGCATATCATCCACATACAAGAACAAAATAATATAGCTCCCATTTTCAAGCTTCTTGAAATAAACACAATGGTCAAATTTACATCTCAACTAACCATGCTCATGCATTAAACTATAAAACCTCATGTACCATTGCCTTGTAGCATTTTTGAGCCCATATAGGATATTTTTCAACCTACACACTAATTTCTCCTTACCCTTGACTTCATACCCAAGTGACTGTTGCATATAAATATCTTCATCCAAATCACCATGAAGGAAAGCCATCTTCACATATAGTTTCTCTAAATGCAAATCTTCTACTGCAACTAAACTCAATACAATATGAATAGAAGTCATTTTAATAACAAGAGAAAATATTTCACCAAAGTCAATACCTACTTTCTATGTAAATCCCTTTACTACAAGCCTTGCCTTGTACCTTTTTGTCCACCCTCTTCTTCCTTAATCCTATAAACCCACTTGTTTTGCAATGTTCTCTTACCTACTAGAAACTTAACCAAATCCCAAGTCTGGTTCTATTCCAAGGAGTCCATCTCCTCATCCATGTCATGCTCCCACTAAACGTGAGTCTTATCCTACATTGCTTCTTCAAATCTCTCTAGTTCACCACTATCAGTCAATAATAAATAAAATAGAGAAGGTGTAAATCTTTCTAGAAGTTTACTTACCCTTTGTGACCTTCTCATAGGAGTTTGGGGTATCGGAGACTCAATCTGGGCCTCCTGGACATTCCTATCCAAATATGATAGTGGTGATCGACACTCAAGGTCACCTCTAACCGACATCACTTCTTCTAACCGGTGTCGGTTTGGATCCTCTCAGTAACCGTTGGTAGTTCATCCGACCGATGTCGGTCCAAGGCCTAACTCGACCATAGTTACTATGTGTTTCTGTAGGTGTTTCTTTAAAACCCAAGAGTTCATTTTCATCAATAAACTTCTCAATTTTATCATACTTGGGTACCAAAATTTGATCCTTGTACATTCTCTTTTCATTCCATTCAACATCATGACTCCTAATAATTTTAGAATTATCTAAATCCCAAAAACGGAAACCGAAATCACTAGATTCATAACCAATGAAAGTGCACCTCTTGGATTTCGCATCCAACTTTTTTCTATTTTCCTTGTCAACATGCACAAAAGATTTTGAACCAAAAACTCTAAGAAAAGAAAAATTTTCCTCTTTTCCGGTCCATGCTTCCTCATGTATTCTTACATCTAGTGAACTTGAAGGGCCATGGTTAATCAAATAAACCATTGTATCAGCTTACTTCGCTCAAAATTGCAAGGGAAATTTAGAATGTATCCTCATACTTCTAGTGCGTTCTATGATTGTCATGTTCATTATTTCTACAACACCATTCTCTTGTCATGTTCTTGGAACCATTCTTTCTCTACGTATCTCATTCACTAAACAATAATCATTGAAATCCTTGCTACAATATTCACCACCATTGTAAGATATAAGGAACTTTAACTTAAAATTTGATTCATTCTCTATAAGGGCTTTCCATCTTTTAAAAGTATCAAAACATCATATTTACATTTAATACAATAAACCCATACCTTTCTTATAGCATCATCAATGAAAGTAACATAATACTTGGGATCCTCCATGAGAAGCTACCTGAGATGGTCCCCACACATTTGAGTGTACAAGCTCCAATTTATTCTCCTTCTTAGTTGCTGCACCTTTAAGAAATATCACTCTCTTTTTCTTTCCAAAGATACAATGCTCATAGAAATCAATATCTAAATCTTTCAAATCTGATAACTTACCCTTAGCCTTTAAGATCTGCATTCTTTTTTGACTCATATGACCCAACCGATTATGCCACATGCATGCATCTAAATCTGAAGTAGATAATGCGAAAAGGAATCAGTAATACAAGTAGATAAATATAACATTCCTACCTTCTTACCTCTTTCCACAACAAAATCACCCTTGGTGACTTTCCAAGAGTCTCCTATAAAAGTAACTATGTAACTAGATTCGCCTAATTTCCCTGCAAAAATAAGATTCCTCCTGAGGCTTGGCACATGCCTCACATCTTTCATTACCCATGTATTTCAATTCTACAATTTTATATGAACTTCCCTTTACTAGTAATATTGCAAGGTTCGTCACCCAAATAAACATGCCCAAAATTTCCCCCTGAACATAATTTCTAAACTAACCCTTATTAGGGGTTGCATGGAAAGAAGCTCCTGAATCTAAAACCCATGATTCAATTCTTCTATCTAAAGAAAGAATAAGAGCATCTTGCATTACCTTTGATGCAGCAAGATTCACCTCTTTATCTTTGTCTAGTTGTTGGTTCTCTTTATCCTTTCACCAACAATATTTCTTTGCATGTCCTTTCTTTCCACATTTCCAACTAGTAATTCCCTTACTTCTGGATTTAGATTAGCTATCCCTTGACTTTGATATCCAATTACTCTTACTCTTGGATCTCTCCTTCTACCTACCCTTGCTTTCTACATTCAAAGTATTTCCAGATGATGTTTCCTTTGTACTCTTCGTGTGAATTTATTCATTCAAGATTATATGAATCACATCATCAAAATTCAAAATATTATTAGCAGATGTTGTATTACTAACAACCATTACCAAGTTGTCCTAAATATCAAAAAAAAGAACATAATAATAAAAGTGCTTTTACTTCATCATCAAATGGCATTGTAACCGATTTTATCTGATTTACAATAGACCGAAAATCATTCAAATGACTAGAGGAAGATTCACCTTCATGCATATTAGAACTAAATAGTTTCTTCAACAAATAAAATTTATTTGAAGCACTAGGTTTTTCATATAAATTAGCAAGAGGTTTAATTAAGTCTACCATAGAAGTCACTTCTATAATATTGGAAGCCATAGATGCTACCAAGCTCAATCTTATAGACCCCAACGCCTTTACTCGTCAAGAATCTTCCATTCTTCATCAATCATCTTCGTAGGTCTAGACTTCTCATCCAATGGTAAGTACAAATCTCTTTAATATAGATAATCTTCAACCCGCATCCTCCGTAATTGATAATTTCTCTCACAAACTTCTCTACCTTGTATTTATTTTCTTCTACCATTTTTGTAGCTCCCACTCAATCGAAAAACCCTCTATGAGTAAATATGTCAACACAAAAACCCTCAAACAAAGCTCGAGACCAGTTGTTAGGATTAGCACACCATTTTTATAGACAATATATCAAATCTAAGAATACATGCAAATAAAAGTGGATATTCTACCGGAAGAAATATAGAAAACAAGAGACATAAATCAACACTAGATTTAACGTGGTTCACCCAAGTGTGTGTGACATCCACTAAGAAACAAGCCAATCTATTAACCAAAGCTTTGACAAGATATAGAATGAAGATTTACAATCTTCCACACCTCTCATATGTTCAATACTTTATTTCCATCAATATTTTGCTTTTTCACCAAATATTCTCTTTCACATAATTATCTTTTAATTATGATCCATACTCTTACTTATAAACCATAGATTTTATGCTTATATAGTCGTTTATAGACTTGGGGCACTTAGCCATCCAATTACAATTAATAAATCTATTGTAATGCTAAAAATAGATATAATTCTTGAGAGTTAATTAAAAATTCATCGCACAGGTAACCGACGTTGGTTCTGCCGCTTAACCATTGCTATTTCTACTTGCCCTTAATTGATGTTGGTCTCGCCCTTTGTTGGTATGTAAAATTATTCTCCTTCAAATTCTAAGCAAGCGTCAACACCGGTTTAATAGGAAACTTAGAGACATATTAGATCATGATGATTCATTTTGTAGCAAGAGATGAGATCTAACAACCCCTTGTTACTCAAATGTGGAGAAATGGATAGCACCTTCAACAGGATTTCATCTATCCTCACTATTTTAGGTTATGCCTTTCAACCAAGGTAAGAGAACCCCTTTATAGCATATTATTTATGGAGGAGATGGAGATATCCTTCCTAATGGAGTTGTTAAAGAGACCTTAGAGAGAATATGATCAATGCAACAAAATCTAACTCTCACAAGTTATCACTCAAGATAGTGGAGATATTCTCTAGGAAAGGTTCAAGCTATTAAAGACATTTGGAATCCTAATTGTTCCTTCATGTTTTGGTGGTAAAAATTATGCACTTTGTATACACACATGACAAATAGGGATATTATGGGTTTGGTTAATGGTTTTGAATGAATTTTTGGTAAGAGGCAAAGTAGGAAAAAGTTGACTATACCAAATCTTTGAGAAAACTCACAAAATGGAAGGTTAAACTAACAAAATGTGACTGAGCAAAACTAAAATGTTTATTTGAATAGAATATGTGCTTCAATGGAGGCCTAGATTAGCACTCTTTAACACAATATTTGAGATTATATCATGAAGGATGGAGTTAGAAAATCTAATAAAGCATCAAGATGTGAGTCAAATCATGCCTAAGGTACACCTAGAGGGTTACGAGAAAAAAATCTCTATCAAAAGATTAAAGAGAACTAATTTTAATTCGTTTATTCCAATCCCGGATGAAATATCTTCTAAGAAATGAAATTGCAAATGCCACTAAACTATCATAAGGACTGAGGCCTTTGTGATTGAATCTGATTTAATAAAAGATTGCAATAAAAACAAGAAAAACTACTCGCATACATTCAAAAATAAAACAAAACATTTTTCTCAAGATAACACAGAATAACTCGAATTTGATAAAATATGTTAGCATGCGAAAGTTTCTAGAACAATCTCGGAGCTTTTCAATGTCTTTACACTTACAACCACCTTGACGTGTTCATATTTTAATACAAAAGTGGTACGCAAGCTTCTCAAATGGCTCCACAAAGTGATGGGCTCTGGCCAAAGATTTTTCTATTAGAAAATTCAGTCCCTATCCCTAACACTCCAACCTCTAACCTCTAACATTTTTGCACAAAAAAAAAAGCTGTTTCATTTATAACATTTACAACATCGATCCTTTTCCCTCCAAAATCGGACATTGAGTGTTACTAGTGTTTGCCATGATCATGATCATGATTCTCGAATCATATCTACACAAATTCATCAGTACTTGAGGCGGTATATTTCATCCAATACCTCCCACATTCAACTCTCTCCTCTAGTAAATCACTCTTTCTTAAATTTTCCAACCACTTCAGCCCTTAATCTATCAAATCTGGCTCCTTGCATGCTTGGGAGAAGAAAAATGGAAAATCTGATCGGGCATGATAGTAAGAAAATTTTAATGGCAAAAGACATCTTTACATCCTCCAACCAAACTCGGATGTCAAAATTAACTTCCCCTCTACTTGGCATGTAGAAAAGACCAAGAAATCATGGATACTCACACTCCCAGGACATGTTTCAGGAAAATGGGGAAAAATTAAATTTCGACTCTCACCTACCATTGATCTTTTCTTTGAATTTGGTTCATCCATGTGGAAGATTCAAGATTTAAAATAGACTCAGGGGATTCCTTTGAATTTTTACAACTTTTGAAAAAATGGAAAGAATTTCCATTTTGCTCCACACCTCCGTCATCAGGAAATGAGCCTAACACGTGTCCTAAGGTGGGCCCTAGTAGAACCGTGGCCAAATTCTTCCATTTGACCCTCTTTTTAGAAAAAGGAAAATTTTCCAAGTTTTCCCTGCAGCTCCGCCCTTCCGCTATTGACCGGGGAAAAATGTTGACTATTTCCCTCATCAGGCTTATAGGCCATTTTGATGTTTTAACTCCTTTTCTCCCAAAATGAAACTTTTCCAAATTTCCCTCGAGATTCCGCACCTCCATCATTTACTGGAACAAGCTTTGACCCTTCCTTTATCAAGCCTTTGGGCCATTTCAAGACTTAAATCCTTTTTGGACAAGAGGAAAAAAATCCAAGTTGCCTCCGATGGTCCGCTTCCCCACCCCTTTAACTTTTCAAACTACCATGTTTCACCATGGTGTACCTTGAGATGGTCCCAAAAATTTGATACCTTAAATGAGCACAGGCTCACCACATGTCCTATTCTGGAAAATTTTGTTTGAATGCTTGAAGCTCAATGGAAGACGCCATGTGTTATGCTCTAAGGCAATCTCCTTTGGTTGTTGAAAAGTCTAGGAAAATGCAAAGTGAGGGGAGGCCTCCACGTTTCATTCTAGTGCTTATTTAAAATGAAACTCAAGGGTAGGTCCCCAAACATGTGTGGTTCCTCCACATGTCCCCATGGCACTATTTCAAAATGGTCCCTAAAGAAGAAACCTTGAATGAGCGCAAGTTTGCCACGTATCGTCCTGCGAGGTCAAAGTGAGACTTCTTCCCTACCTCTTAATTTTTCTCCAATCAGAGCCTGGTGGGGCTGCAGGGTGAGTCCAAACTGTTTTCCAAAGTATCTAAAAAGAACAAGTTCAAAAATAGATATGTCGCATTCCTTCCAATCATAAGAAGCCACATAAGCGGGAAAATAAGCAATTAGAATTGAGCGAGAGCCACAAAGACCAAACTTGCATTTTCACGAAGAAGGCAAAAGTGATAAGTTAAAGAAATTGCCCACCATCCCCAACCAACAAAAATAAGCCACATCCCATGTCGATGTAAGGATGCAAATTTTACCAGAGAAACACCCAAAATAGTAAAATACGAAAAATGATAATTCAAGCCTAAAAATGAAGATTTCTCCAACGATGGATAATTTAGTAACATTTACAAGGCTCAAATATGTTTCTCGAGATACATCCATTCATTTCCTTCAAGTATTTAGGAAGAAACAACAAGGAAGACAAATCTCAATTATGGAAAATAGAAAACATGGGAGAACCCAAGTTACAAAGCTCTTCTAGATGAACGAAGAAACAAGGAGCAAACCATGGACCCGTAAGTTATCATCGACCCAGGAATAGATCAAAAATTACAACAAGGATTAAATAGGCACAACACAAGAAAAAGAAAGTGACAGAGGCTACAAATCAATATATTCTCAAAGGAAAATTGGGGTGAGACTATTTTGAGCACCAATATCATCTCTAACTTGGGGATAGGCACTCCCCGTGTGAGTGCCACACTAACAAAGGTAGACCTAGTGCCAAGAGTAGCCATTAGGAAATAGAGTCATATTACGAGTAGAGAAATAGAGCCATCTTCAAAAGGAAAATGAGAAACCAGCAAAAATAGGTCACCGAGGACCAAAATGAGCAAAAACACAACAAACAGAACAAACAACAAACTATACACTATAAAAAAAGATTTTCTTGATCTAGAGACATCAATCCAAGAAATGATTCAAATGCTTGCCATTGATAGGAAACTTCAGCAGCTTCACCATCTAGATCCTTGAATAAGAAGGTATGCTCACCAATCCTGATATCAATGGAGTAAAAGCCCATCCATAATGAGTCAAAGTTACCATGCTTGCCCTTATAGTCATGTCTGCTATCCCACAATAGCATAAGATCTCCAACATTGAAAGCTCTGGGAGTGACCTTCTTGTTAAATAACTTCTTTAGCTTCTCTCTGAACTTTACATGCCTCTAGTGGGATGCCCTCCTCTCTTCATCAAGCTCAACAATCTGCTTGATGTAAAAATCAAAAGGATCTACATCTTAATTTTATAGTTGTTGCATAAATTGAAATGAGGACACTTGCATATGGAGAGGATATAGGGCCTAATTTCCATATACATACTCAAATGGACTCTTTCCAAAGGTGACTCTCTTGATAGTGATCCTATCTCCCAAAAAACGAACTTCAATTGTTCACCCCACTTTCTCTTGTTCTGTTGCAATGTTCTTTTGATGACCTTATACAAATGTTTATTACTAGACTCATCTTGTCCATTTCCTTGGGGATTCTAATTAGAGGCATATGTCATGTTGATCCCATAATCCTTGCACATTACCACCAAAGGTTTATATCTAAATCTCATGGCATTGTCACCACAATCTTGACTAGCACCCAAAACTCCGCAGATGATATGGTTGAATAGAAAATCCATGACAAATTGGTGTGTTTCCTTCATGGTTCGGATTTCCTCCACCCACTTAGTAAAATAATTAGTTGCTACAAGAATCCACTTATGGCCAATTACTTTAAGGGTCTTTAATCTCACCAATAAAATCCATTTCCCATTACTTGAATGGAGCTTCAATTGATATAGGTTGCAAAGGAAGGGAGCCTAAAGCTTTCAGTCTTCCAGAGAAGTGCTGACAACTCTCACATCTTCAAACCAACAAGGTTGTATCCTTGAAGAGAGTTGGCCACCAATAACCAATCCTCAAGATCTTGTGTGTTGTGACTCTTACATCAAAGTTCCCCCACAAACTCCTCCATGGAGATCATCAATTATCTTGGGGCCTTCTTATTTAGTAATGCACCTTAAGAGGACTCCCTCTAGGTTCTTCCAAGATAGCCCATAATCAGTGATGACATATTTCTGGGAAGCCAAATTAAGGGCTCTTTTTTTGTTCTTACTTAAGTGCTCAGGGCAGCTCAAATGTCTGAGATAAAATATTACATCTTTATACCACTCAAAATTCATCAATGTTTGAAAAACATATACCCTACCTTCTTCTACCTCATTTACCTCAATAGTTTGCAAGTTGCTCTCAGCCATAAGCTTAGCCAAGCCCAAACCTCTCACCAACTTCATGGTTTGGATGTCCATGTCATATTCTTGCAACTTGTTCACCCACCTACACCTCTTGCTTGAGACTTCCATCTCTGATAAGATGTCCTTGACCATGGTGTGGGGAACATAAGCAACAATTTTAGAACTTAGAATATAAGTCCTGAAAACATTGTTTCTTTTACCAAGGAAAATGCCTATTTTTCTATGATACTGTACTTCAACTCAGCACCCTACAAGGATTTACTGAAAAAAGCAATTGGCCTCTCAACCCCTTCATCATCCTTCTGTAGAAAGACAGAAGAAATAGTGTTCTTTGAAGAAAAAGAGAACAGTTTAAAGGGATTTTTATAATCTGGATCTTCTAGAACAGGTGCATGATTTAGTGCTTCTTTAATTCCATTGAAAGTTTGGATGGAAGCCTCCTCCCATTTGATGACCTGGTCTTTCATCAGCATGGAAGTGATTAGAATGGTCAACTCAACAAAATTTGATATGAATATTCTAATGAAGTTTATCTGCCAATAGAAGGATGTAATTCCTTTCTTAGTCCTTGGCATTGGGACCTTTTTGATGGCCTCTACTCTTTCTGGATCAATCATCACTCCTTGTGACACTATGTGACCAAGAAAATTTTCCTTCTGCACCCCAAAATGGCATTTCTTTGGGTTGAGTGAGATGTCATATTCTCTACATCTTATCAACATCTTCTACATGTGCAACAAGTGATCACTTCTCTTCCTAGAAAATAAAGTTACATCATCTTGATAAACTGCAATAAACTTGTTGATGTAACCAAAAAAAGCAACATCCATTGCTCTTTGAAAGGTGGCTCCAGCATTCATCAGACCAAAGGGCATCTTGACATAGACATAGGTCCCCCAAGGAGTAGTAAAGGTTGTCTTGATCCTTTCTGATTCCTTCACCACAACTTGGTTATAACCAGAGAAACCATCCAAGGTGGAAAGCAACTCAGAACCAATCACTAACTGCAGCATGTTCTCCATATTTGGTAAAGGATAATTATCCTTCATTGATGCTCTATTAAGATTCCTGAAGTCCACACATATCCTGATTTCACCATTCTTCTTTTTGACTGGTACTAGGTTAGCAACCCAACAGGAATACCTTGTGGGCTGGATAATCCCTCCATCTATTAGATTCTTTTGTTCTTCTTGCATTTTGAGGGATAAGAGTGGATTGATGGGCCTTTTTTTCTACTCCGAACAGGATTTTCACTAGACTCAGGTGGATCTCATGTTGAAATAGGTCATCTTTGTATGCTTTTAGTTCATAATAGGTCTAATCCATGCAATCTTGGTATCTTTTCAACAACTAGATGTATGACTGCTTATCCTCCTTGCTGAGGTTATTACCTAAAAAAAATTTCCTTTGCTTCTCCCTTGTGCCAAGGTCATGCTCCTCAATATCCCTAGAGGCTTCCATGCATCTATTAACAATGGGATCAACATTATGAAAATTATACTCAAGAGTAACCAGCCCTCTGGGAATGGTATTGGTCTTTAACTAGATGATTCCCTTACCAAACAAGGTTTCCTTTCTTTCACACACATACCATTATTTTCAAATCAATGTCTTGACAAGCAAACTCTCCATTTTTCTACAAAAATATTCTGATTTGAGCATCATCATCAAAAACCTACCAATGCTTAATGTTGTTAGGAACAAAGGGTCTTATCAATACCTAAACATCATATTCACAATATGGGGACATTGTATGATTGTCAAACCGAGCCCCCAACACTTTGTAAGCTTGTCTACCAAGTCATTGAATTTCCTATCATGATGCACAATGTTCAATGAATCAAACATCTCAATGAAATCCCAAACTGCATGCTTATACTACTTCATTCACTAATTCTTTGTGGCATATATTTTCGGACTTGTTTTACTATTAATTATAAGTCTCCTTTGACAATGATTTCCTTGACACCATATTTCACAATAATTCTTAAACCCAACAACAAAGTGCCTCATACTCAAAGAATGTTGTTAGTGCACTTAAAGTTGAGTTTGAAGGAAAAAACAAATTTTTCCCGACTGGAGAAAGTAGGACAATGTCAGCACCATTCCCAAACCTCGGAGCAAGCTCAATCAAACAATAGAGTCCAAGGAGAGCCTGTCTGTTCAAGACACTTGCATTCTTCAATCTTGTGTTCCTTTCCATCAACAAACCCTCCAAAGTTGTCTACATCAATAGTTGTGTATAATACCTCATAAGATGCATTTTTAGGATCCTAAGTAAGGTGCAACATCTTCTTTTCCACATAAAAATTGACAAGGCTTCCCTCAATTGGGATGGTAGCATAGGAAATATCCATTTGGACACTCCCACCAACACTTGCATCCCATTTTCTTAATAGTAGCATGGCCCACTTGGATGGGAAATCAATGATGACAACATCAAGTTTTAAATTTTTACCAGGTAAGTCATGTAAGCTACACCACCAAACCCTTAACACATCCACTAATAGTACTTATCTAGAATCCATAGTAGTGCACTTCCCATATGCTGCTATCACTTTGATGTTTAGCCCATTCATGACTTCCAAAGGCATGACATTGCATGATGCCCCTGAGTCAAACATGTAGTTATGTAGCAGTCTGTCCCTAATGATCAAGGTGGTAAAGAATGGATCCACATTCATCTGAGAGTCCACCAAGGATGTCCCCAAATAGACCTTGGGTGGTTCATCTAGCTCTTCTTATGCCGGTGGTGCTTGGTTCTTGAATGACCGGGGGTCTCCACAATGTTTATATTTCAGATCAGAGCGGTCTTCTCTTCTTTTAACCCCAAGTATTCAAATTCTCTCTTTTTGTGGTCGGGATCCTAAGAAAATAAAAAATTGGAACAGATACTTTGATATGACTCAATACTTAGGCATTATCATATGGGGAATTCCTTGACGAGGCGGTGTTGGAAGGAAAGCTAGTACACTCATTTGGTGGTACAGATTTTGACAACTTGCGCACGAGGAGGTTATTTTTATTTGGAATTGTAGAGATTTTAGCAAGTGCATCCCTTTTAGGAGCGTCTTTATGAATGTTTGAAATTAAGGAGATTTTTTCTTGGCCGGGAGGTCGTGCCCTTTGACAGCCTTACTTCTTGTGTTATATTCCTTCTCTTGAGCCACAACAACATTCATCAGTAACTATCTATCTTCCTCAGAGGGGATGCCTCCATCATACTTCTTTATCATTAAAGCCCTTAAATATTCAAATTCATTATTGGGAAATTCAAAAGCTTGTATAGTATCTACTTCTAAAGTATGAGAGGGAGGAAGAATAGTCACCCTATGAATGCAATCCCAAAAAGTGGCAGCAGTCCGGGCACTTATCACCTCAGTTAAAGTTGCCCCTTGTTGTGAGCTTATGGAACAACCCATCATGCAGACATCATCATCATTATCATCATCAAATTCTTCTTCTTCTTGCTGATATTCTTCAAAGGGATCACGAGGCATGAAACATTTGTCACACTAGTTAATGACATCTATCTCATCCACAACAAATAACTCGATAGCCAAAGGATCGATTTACCACTCTGTTATCCCCGGCTTGACACAGTCTATTTCCAAATCCAACAGGTCCCTTGCCTCATTCATAAGATCTGTGGTGGTTTGTGAACTGTCTTGGCCTTGATTCTTGTGTTGACCTTGTGAGCTCTGCCCAATTCCCTTCTCATCCCGGGCTAATTTGTAGGAAATTTCTTTGACATCCCCTGCTAAAGTCTTCACAACTTCTTCCAAATCAGTAGCCTTGCTTGTTTGGGGTTTTTTTGGGTTAACCAACTTTACACCTTCCCTCTTTGGAGGGTTTCCAATTTCCTTGATATTATTCTCTATTTGCAAATCCATGGTGAAGGCTCTCCTCAAACTTATGGGTTTTTGTCTTCTAAATAATATGCATCCGTTTTATCAAATGCATCAAGTATATTTGATCAAACATGACTCATCACAAGATCTTATTAAACCTTGTGTTGAAATCATGTACTCGACTCATTAGGGTTATTTTTTATTTTTTCAAATTCTATCAAAAGAAACCTAGGGTCATTTGTATCACCATACTACAATATAAATGCATTACTTATCTCTGTCTAAGAACCAATTGAGTTATCCGGCAATGCTTTATACCACTCCCTGGTATGTTCTTCCAAAGTGTTAATGAACAACTTGATATACACATCTTCATGTTCAATCTCAAATTCTTCCATCATATTGATAAAAAGCTTCAAATGCTTGATCACCGGTAATAACATTGTTTCCTTGGAACTTTTGCATTATGTTCCTTACCTCTTGAGGCACTTTGCATTTGGATATCCAACCATTCCCACAAAATTTATAGGTCCAAAGGTTCTTACAACGAAAGGGGGTCTAGGTGGGGAAAGGCCATGTTGTTTTGAGGGGGTGACCACGGAGCGGTGACAACTTGATGAAGAGCAGATGGTCTTTGAAACACAAGAGTATAACTTTCAAAATGGGTATCCCCCAAAGGCCTTGATTCTTGGAAATCCCTATCAACCTTAGAAAAGATAGGAGAAGAGTGTGAAGCAAACCTTTCAAAATCAAATGAAGGACCCTCTCCAGTTGGAGAGTTCAACTCCACAAAGAGGCTACCTAATTCAGAGTCACTTGAATGGCTTTCTTCAATAATAGGCTGGTCACTTTCATCAATGGAGATCCCATTTCTTGTATTCTGATCCCTAACAGCTCTCTAGGATTTTCTTCCTTCTGATTTTGCTTTTCCTAGCTCTAGAAATAATGTCCTAGCAGGATCTCTATCAAAGAAATATCTTCTTCCTTCCAACTTGGCCGATTATTAGTAACAAATCTAACTTCGACAGAGTTTTAGACACTGGTACTCATTAAAAATAAAATCAATAGGGAGTCACCACTAAGGATTTCCACCTTATATGTGCTTATGCACTAAATATGATCTATCAAATGTTTGTCAACACCAAAAATTGGAAATGGAGAGACTCGACCTTTATTTTGCTAGATTTACCCAATGAACGCTAGTGCACTAGGTGTGAATACTCAAAGAACTACACACAACACTTAGATCATACTAGAAGTGTTTTACCAGTGTTCCTAATTTTGAGTTGAAGTCCCCGAAAATAGTGCCACTTAGGTGTTGGTACCCAAATTGATTCTCCTTCAAATTCTCGAGCATCACTATTTTGACAAGAAACTTAGAGATAGATTAGATCATGATGAGTATTTTTGTAGTGGGATGACATCTAACTCGCCCCTTCTCACTCAAATGTGAAGAAATGGATAGCACGTTCAAGAGGATTTGATCTATCCTCACTATTTTAGGTTATTCCTTTCAACCAGGGTAAGATAACCCTTTTATATCCTGTTATTTATGGAGGAGATGGAGATATGCTTCTTGATGGAGTTGTTAAAAAGACATCGGAAGAGAATATGATCAATGCAACAAAATCTAACTCTCATGAGTTGTCACCCAAGATAGTGGAGATATTCTTTAGGAAAGGTTCAAAGCTATTAAAGACATTTGGAATCCCGATTGTTCCTGCATGTTTTGGTACTAAAAATTATGCACTTTGTATTCACACATGACAAACAAAGATAGTATGGGTGTGGTTAATGGTAAAGTTTCTTATACTAAATCTTTGAGGAAAATCACAAAGAGCAGCTAAAATGTTTCTTTAACTAGAATATGTGCTTCAATGGAGGCCCATATTAGCAATCTTTCACATAATATTTGAGATTATATCATGAAGGATCGAGATAGAAAATCCAATAAAGCATCAATATGTGAGTCAAATCATGCCTAAGGTACACCTAAAGGCTTACGGAGACAAATCTTTGTCAACGGATGAAAGAGAAGGGATTTTAAATTGTTTATTCCAATCCCAGGATGAAAGGTCTTCTAAGAAATGAAATTATAGATGCCACTAAACTATCGTAAGGATTGAGGCCTATGTGATTGAATCATATTTAATACAATATTTTGATAGAAAAAAGAAAAAAAAGTCACATAAGTTCCAATTAAAACAAACACATTTTTCTCAAGATAAAAAAGAATAACTTGAATTTTATTAAATCTATCAGTGGCGAAAGTTTCTTGAGCAGTCTCGAGCTTGTCAATGGTTGTACACTTGCAACCACCTTGACATGATCATATTTCAATACAAAAAATGTACACAAGATTCTCAAATGGATCCTCAAAGTGATGGGCAATGTCAAGATTTTTCAATTAAAAATTCAGCCCCGACCCCTCACACTCAAACCTCTAACCTCCAACACTTTTGCGTGAAAACATTGTGCCATTTATAACATTTACAACATTGATCCTTTTCCCTAAAAAAATAATACCTTGAGTGCTACCAAGCTGCTTACCATGATAACAATCATGATTCTCGAATCGATATGCACAAAGTCATCAGTGCTCAACGGAGTAGATTTTATCAAATAACTCTTGTATTAAAATTTCTCCTCTAGTAAATAAATATTTCTACAATATTTCAACCACTTTCACCCCTAATCTATCAAATCTCGATCCTTGCATGATTTCGAGAAGAAAATTTGAAAATCTGATCGGGCACGATAGTGAGACCATTTTAATGGCAAAAGACGTCTTTCAGATCCTCCCACCAAACTCAAATATCAACATTAATTTCCCCCACTACTTGGCATGTAGAAAATGCCAAGAAATCATGGAGACTCACACTCCCAGCACGTGTTTCAAAAAAATGGGGGGAAAAATCAGATTTCAACTCTTAGCTACCGTTGATCTTTAAATTGAATTTGGGTCGTCCACGTGGAAGATTCAAGGTTTAAAATAGACCAGGTGCTTCCTTTGAATTTTACAAATTTTGAAAAAATGGAAAATAATTTCATTTTACTCCACTTCTCTCGGCCTCGGAAATGAGCCTAACACGTGTCCTAAGGTGGGCCCCCTTTGAACCACATCCAAATTCTTCCATTTGACCTCTTTTTAGAAAAAGGAAAATTTTCAAGTTTTCCCCATAGCTCCGCCCCTTCCACTATTTTCTTATTGGTTCTTTCACTACTAACACAGTTTATTTTGATTGGAAGGGGTGTGGAGGGTCTATTGTTGAACTTGTTCTTTTTTGGCTTCTTTTGCAAAAAGTTTGGACTCGCCCCGTGGGCCTACAAGGCTCTAATTGGATAAAATTTAACGGGGAGGGAAGAAGTCTCACTTTGACCTCACATGAGGACATGTGGGGCCTCCACTAACTTTGCATTTTGCCTAGAATTTTCAATGGCCAAAGGATACTTCCTCGGAGCATGACATGTGGCGCCTTCCACTGAGCTTCAAGCATTTAGACAAACTTTTCTAGAATAGGACATGTGGCGAGCCCATGCTTGTACAAGGTATAAGTGATAAGTTAAAGCATTTTCCCACTATCCCCCCGACCAACCAAAAGAAGCCACCTCCCCTGTCGATGCAAGGATGCAAATTTGACCGGGAGAAACACCTGCTATTAAACCATAAAATATAGAAAAATGATAATTCGATCCAAAAATGAAGATATATTCTTGGAAAAATAATTTAGAAACATTTACAAGGATCAAATATGTTTCTCAAATATACATCCATTCATTTCCTTTAGGTATTTAGGGAAGAAATGAAAAGGAAGAAAAATCCCAAGCTGTGGAGAACAAAAACATGGGATAACTCGAGTTACATACCTCTTCTAGAGGAACAAAGTAACAAGGAGAAAACCATGGACTGTAAGTGATCAACGACCCAGAATGCAGATCAAAAATGGCAACAAGGATTAACCGGACACAACACAAGAACAAAAAAGTGATAGAGGCTGTAAATCGATAGATTCTTAATGGCAGATTGGGGTGAGACTATTTTGAGCACCAACACCCTTAACTCGATGTTAGTTATCGTATTTTCCAACAAGTTCCAATTTCATGCTAAAATGAAGTAATTAAGCTTCACAACTCAACATATGGAGTTGTTTTGTGATACTTTAGCGGTATATGGAATTTTTATTTATGATTTGGGAGGTATATGTAATTCTTTTATGATTCTTGGGAGGTATATATAGTTGTCTTGTGATTGTCTCGTAGGGTATATAGAGTATTTTTTTATGCTTTGGGAGGTATATAGAGTTGTTTTGTGATTTTTTTGAATGTCCGTGGTGTTGGTATTATGATTTATGTGTACTCATGTGAATCGGTTCTGTTTTGTGATGTTGAGGACTGATGTTATGTTATCTCTCGAAAGTGCACCTGTAAAGAGATGGCTATAGGTTTTCTAACCTTACACAATTTATCTCTCCCTTTCATAGATATAATGGAAACACCTCAGTCTATGGGTATAACTATTTTGAGGTGAGTCTCTGGTATCAAGGCTGATTCCTTATAAGTGTATCATAAATTGATTTCTGGGAGTTTGAGAGTAAAATATGACTGGAAAATAATTAAAACTTAAGGTGATACACCAAATTTATATGAGGGATTTGAATGAGTATATGCACAACTGATATGGGAAGAATTTTTTATGCACAAGACAATAGTTTTCTACAGAATATCTAAGGGAAAAACACTTGATTGTACTGAGGAGAATCACAACAATACTAATAAGTTAACATGCACATTAAAATTAAGTAGAAAAGACTGAATTTTGTAGCAGGGTAAGGTGATTGATCAGGGAATTCACATTCACAAGACTAATAGAAACATACACAAGACTGAAAAATAACTTGGAAAGGAAGAAAATACTTCACACTCGGATGGAAAAATTGGAAAAAAATTCTTCAAGACTCATATATCCAAAATTCCTTTAGTCCTTCTCTTGTTCTTTGCAAAGGCACACAATATATAGCCAATTTTAATTAATTACCCTTCCTAAAAATAGCCAAAGGATTGTACTCGCCATGCGTCCTATTTTTATCCTTTATTTAATAATAGATAAAGGAAAAATACAACATGCCATTACAAATAGGCATTATTAGCCTTACTTATATTATAATAGAATCAAGTTGATTGTTCTATTTTTAAGAAAATAAGGGTGAATAATTTTTCTTAAAATAAGATTGCTTGCTAGGCAAGTCTCTCTCCATAAACATGAAACTTTGTCTTCTTCTCTATTTTGTCCTTGTGAAAGCATGCAAAAATACAACTCCTTGTTTGTGAGAAAAATAATTACAATACTTGCAATATTTGTAAATATAATTCATCCACTTTGGGGACCACATGTGTAATCATAATAAACTCTTATTTTCTGGGAAATATAAGGTAATAATCCTTCAAATGATTTCTTTCATCTGATGTTGACCTCTTCTATTTTCTTTGTGATCACATGAAAAATGCATTCCAATTCATGTACAATATATCACCATCAATGGGGGCCACTTTTGGTTGTGAACTCTTGTCTTCATTGGGTTTGGCCACTCCTGTGGACTTAGCATATACTATGGTTTTTTAAAAAACATAAGGGGCAGTTTGTAAAAGCCACCACACCATGCTCGACCATCTTTTAATTATGCACGACCAATGGTTTTTCTTGTCAGATTTGTATTTCTAAATGATATATAATTCAGAAATTCACCTTTTCGGTGATCATTGGGTATAATTTGGTCGATATTTTAATTGAAGGCATACATTATGGTTGGATTTTTTAAAGTCATTTGCAATGATTTTAATCGATTGGTGACATGGGTTGTCCCCTTATCCATGGTGATTCACCCCTTGGTAACTTGGTCGAGGTATATGTAACTCAAACTAGGTTTGCTTTGATATTCATTGATCATGTTAAGCCCTTGATCTCTGTACCTCTATTTTTGATGCCATCACTCCTTGGACTCATTGTTAGGGTTTCTGACTTAACATTAAATGCGTCTTTTGAAAACTCAAACCACGGTTGCATTTGAACAAAGGAGATTAATTTATGGTCATTGATTTGGTGTCCTTTTGAATTGAAGTTGTTGATCTCTTACCCTCGGTTAGGGTTTCTAATCTTTGCATTCAAGCTAGTAAGTGGAAACCTAACTGTGACTACTCGCCTTGATCCTGAGCATGATTATTGACCTTTGATCTGAGTCCTTCTTATCTAAAGTTGTCGATCTTGAACCATGGTTGAGTCATATTGACTCGTCTCTCGAGTTTTCATGTATTAAGGTAATTTGAGCCCATAATGATCATTTCATTTGGATTTTTACTCTGTGGGGGAAGGTTTGGAAGAAAATTTCTTCGACACCATCATTATGAGCATTCGAGCTCGACTTTAAGCATTTTATTCTCTGTGTCATTTCGTTAGACACTGACATGGTGATGAGAGATTTATCTAGTTTTATGGTTTCGTGTTGCTAGTCATGCCTTGGTCATTCTCAAGCTTCTCCTGTAATCGACTTTATGAGTTCTCGAACTCTATGAGGTTTAATTTTTTCCATGGTTGTTTCTTCGATCTTGGCTTGTTCTGTTTGGTCCGGTAGTGAATCCCTTCAGATTTGAGTTTTCTTTGTGAGACTTTGTGGTCAAAAGGCTTGAGCACTAGTATACTTCTTGGTCTTCGCGAGTTTTCCTTTCTCGCGATTTCTATAGATTTTTTTTTGCAATGGCCTCCATGGTGAGTTCTAAAGCTCGATTCTTATCTGTTTTTTGAGTCTCTTGATTCTATTGGCCACCATAGTCATTATAGGTGAGATAATTTTCTCTTGTATGCGTACACTTCTGTTTTATTTTCTTCTTTAAATATATCACTGAACTCTTAGAAATATTTGTGGGTTGTGTGATTTATTGTGCATGATTGACTCTTGAGTTTGAAACTTCTCATGGGCATGTGGACCTCTCGCTTCATCATCCAGATTGCTCAAAATTTTTGACCATTCAATTATCTACGGTGAGTTCTTGTCTATTATTAATGATCGGTATTTTAATCATTGAGTTTTAGATCTATCCAATGATGTAATATTTGATTGATTTTGGTTGCCCTGTTTTGAGTTTGAACTTTTCTTCAAAAATTGTGTCCATATGTGAAAATGTGAAATCCACCATTTTGAGTTTGTGAAGCTTTATTCTACTCTGTAAAATAATCATCTTTTCCTATTTGATCAATAATTAGCTTTCTTTTTTACCATTGAATAGATGTTCCAGGTGTGTAGCACTTTGACTTTTGGCTATTTGTAAACTTGGCCTTGTTTGCTTGAGAATTTTTGTTTGCATAGAAAGCAAGACCATAATTAATGAACTTTGAAGCCTCGGTTTCTTTGATTTACCAACCGTAACTGTTTTGTTGAATTCCTTTCTCAGTCTTAAGAATCCCTTTGTCATGAAATGAGTTGTTCTGACATTTGAGCTATCAAGATCCTCCAATGTGCTGGAACTACTCATGGTGTTCATTTGTGGAGAGCCTTCGAGCTTTAGTTATGCATTCTTAGCCTCGTAGCTTGAAAATGACCAATTAAAAACTTTCATGCTTATCATTTGTTCAATTGTAAATCATGAAGCTTCATAGTATGCTTTCTGGAATTGTTATTTGTATTGCATATATCATTTCTATTGCTGCAACTGATTTCTAGTGCTTCACCTATAGCTGCATTTGTATTTCTAACTCTAAGGTTTATTCCATAACTAAAATTGAATTATATTTATCAGTTGTGACTGAAGTATATTCTCTAAAAAATTTTACCTTACAAGTGGCCTTCTATAAATTGTAAATAGTTTATCTGTTCTAAAAATGTAGATAAATTTTATCTTTGTAGAAATAAAATCCTCGCATTCAATTTCCTTTAAAGTAACATTTTTAGCATTCTGAAAATTTAAATTGTCGATTTTTCGTGGCAAAGCCCTGGAATTATTTTTCCATAATTCTATCTTCCATCCATTTCCAGCATAGTATTTGTATCTTCCAATTTCATAATATAGAATTATGACACTTCATGTTTGAAGCTGGATTGGTAAATAAAATGAGACATCATAGTTGTGTTATCTTGATCATAACATGCTTTACTGCTTCTCTGTATCACTTGGTTGATTCAAATAACTCTTTTAAAGCATATAGTAGTTAAAAGCAACATGATGGAAAGTTGTAAATGTCCATTTTACATGGTGAAGCCCTGTCAAAATTTTCACAGAATCTTGTCTTCTATTTTGTTTCAGCAGTAAACCTTTCTTCCTTAACCAAACATCAACTTTCAAATTCTTCTTCTTCCTTCTATTGCAAACTTAAACATGTGCTTCTATTGCTAGTCTCTCTTCTAAATTGTAACTTCTTCTATTTTAGAACAGTTATTGAAACTTTGAGTTAAATTCTTCCTTTTATTGCATGCAATTGTTTTTGTCTATTTTTCATTGGTTGCAACTTGTACCGCGCACACTTAGCAAAACATTAAAAAAATAATTAGGATTTTTGGCCTCTCTTATGTCCATGTTTTTTTTTCTCTTCTCTTTCTTCATTCCTTCTGAGTGAATAAAGCATGGATGCAGTTTGTTATTGAAATAAACTACATCTCTTGTTCTTAGAGATTCATATGCATGAAGTAGGACAGTGTAGGAATATGACTTTATCCCTGAGCTCATAGTTGATAGTTTATTCTTTTCTTCTTTTCAGGTACAATGGCTTCTACAATGGAGATGAAGAAGAAGCTGGAAATGGAGATGTTTTCAATCAAAGAAAGAAACCCCAAGGCAATGATGGGTTCACTCATACTCCTTTGCTTTCTCTTTCATGCATGTGTACCTTTTATTTCAGTAGTTGTACTTTACTTTCCAGTTACATCCCATGACTTGTGTGGGAAACATTTGAAAATTCCTTATGAATAAAACATTGAATTTTGTAAATGAGTTGTATATTTATTTTTGCATTCTATCTTCTCTGTATGGATTTTATAATAAACTAAATAACTCAGTAACATAATTGAATGTCTTAATCATAAAGGAAAGAAAAATGATGAGAACTTGTAACATTTAGTAATGAACTCTGATTTTCTGATATCTATATTTTTGTTTGTTGCTTCAAGACTCAACACTTCACCTAATCTGTAATTTGTCGTCTTCATCAAGAAAACACAGTTGTCCTTCGGGGCTTTGTGTTCTTTTGCTGAAGATGGCATGAAATTGTAGACTATGTGATCTATTCTATTTTGTGACAGAACACATAACTACATATTTCATTATATCTTGTAACTAATTCAGTAGTAACAAATAACATAAAAACTTCCTTAACTTAGGTATACTTCACCCAAGACTTTTCATCGTAACGATGAAGTTTTGAGTTGCCCATTTTTACACAAGTGTAAAAATTGTCAACATTTCTAGCGATCCTATGGGGAAATCTGCCTGCTAGCTTAAAGACTAGTGCCTTGCTCTTGTCCATTGGGCATGGAGTCTAAACATGTAACCAAAATTTTCCTTTTCTAAAAGGTCTAACCCTTCCAAAACAAACTAAAGCAGGGAAAGGATCTGTAAACCAGATCATGTGTATGGATGCACTTATTGAATTGAAAAACATTGCAATGTGTAGGAACTACACTTATTGAAAGGAAATCCTACTCTAACAATCACTGTAAGATTTTCAATAACAGTGTTTGAGAAACATACCATTCACAGGAATGGGAAGTTCCTCTCCATTCAGCTTCAAAAGATGAAAAGCATTGTGATTCTTGCAAGCTAAAATCATGTAAGGACCACTCCAGAGTGTATCAAAATTTGAGTGTCTTCCTAGCTTTACACAATCAGCATCCCACTTTAACACAATATCTCCTTCATTGAAGACTTTGAATTTGGCTTTCTTGTCAAAAGTATTCTTCATTTGTTTCTAATTCTTTTCCATATTCAAATGAGCTTTATCTCTTAGCTCTTGTAATTCCATTAACTCTGCATAACGAACTTGTAATGGTTCATTCTCAAGCAGCTCCATTTGATGCAGCAAATCTAATGCAGGTAACTCAACTGAAATAGGCATTCTTGCTTCCTTTCCATACACAAGTTTGTATGGTGAATTGCCAACTGATATTTTAGGAGTCACTCTGTCGGCTCAAAGTGTTGAATTCAACATATTCTTATTAGTACTCTCAGCTAAACCATTACCTTATGGGTAATAATTAGATGAATAACTTAGATATATTCCATGGTTGACAACCCAACCTATTATCTTTGTACCAAGGAATGCTAAAGCATTATCTAATATGATAGTTTCTGGAACACCAAATCTACAAACTATTCCCTCATAAAAGGATAGTATCAAAGCGTCATTAGCATCCTTCAAGTCTATTTCTTCAGTCCATCATGTAAGATAATATGTATCAGTTAAGATCCACTTGTGTCCTTGTGATGATGGTGAGTTTATCATGCCAAAAAGTCAAGACCCCTCTGCATAAAAGGATGATTAGCTGAAATAGGCTACAAGGGCAGAGAAGCTAGACGTTCTTTTCCAACAAAGAAAGAAGATTTTTTACACTTTATTATTCATTCAAAACATTCCTTGAATATGCTAGGCCAATAGTAACCATCTTTCATAATTTTTAAGGCTATGGTATGTGCTTTGAGAAGTGACCTCCTATGGGTCCTTCATTGAATTCTAACAATATTTTCGAACTTTAACATAATCAACACATCGCAACAAGATTCCATTTATATCTCTTTTGAACAACAAATTATCAATGAAGATATAAGGTACAACTTGTAATCTGAAATACCTTAGTTTTTTCTTGTCCATACCTTCTAAATAGGTGCCATACTATAGATGGTTAACCAAATCAGTCATCCATCTTGATTTGTGAATCTCTTGAGTGAGCTCAAGCTATTGATTTCTGCTTGAACCATGATTTCGATTGCTGATATGCATTTTCAGCATCTTGTTTTGTATCATTTGGTTTTGTAACCTTTTTTTTCCATATCAGCAATTAGATGTTCACATAAATCTTTCCATCGATCTATTTTAGTAAATTAAATATCAACATCATACTCCATGACCTTTGTTATCCAAATTGCTCTTTTCTCATTCAATTCTTTATTCAAGAAGAATTCTTTCACACTTGGATGAGAAATAAGAACATGGATTTTATTGTTGAAAGTACATATTTTTTGAGAAATGTGTACCTTGTTTTGTAATCATGAAACTCTATCCAATGAAAGCAATCGACCGATCAATATTTTCATCATTGAATTGAGTCAAGATAGCTGAGATTGTTTTAGCTCCTGCAAGTGCATACATTGTAAAATATTTATCAAAATTTGGATTTGCAAGAGTAGGAGCTTGAGAAATAGCTTCTTTGATTGCTTCAAAACCTTCTCTTCCTTCGCTGGTCCAAGAGAAATTTTTCTCCTTCTTTAGCATAGTTATGAGTGGTTTAACCAATGCTGCAAAATATAGAACAAATCTTCTAACAAATTTGATTTTTCCAAGAAAACTCTGTAATGCCTTCTTATGATGAGGAAATGATAGTTGTGATATGGATTTGATCCTGAAAGGATCAATTGCTAAACCCTGCTTAGAAACAATATGACCAAGTAGCTTGCCTTGATGTACTGAAAAGATAGACTTCAGTGGATTCAAAGATATTCCAAATTGCCTGCACAACTGAAAATTTTGTCTTAATTGCATTAGATGTTCTTTAGAATATTTGGAAAATACAATAACATCATCTAAATAAACAAAAATGCATTTATTTAATAAGCTATGAAAATCCATGTCCATTGCACATTGAAACATTGCACTAGCATTTGAAAGACCAAAAGGCATCCTTTTGTAAGCATAAGTACCCCACTTGGTGGTAAAAGTTGTTTTGTATCTATCTTCTTCTCAAACTAAAATCTTATTATATCCACTTTGTGACCATCTAAGAGATAGTTTATCCGAACTCCGAGACTGTTCTCAAAATATGATCCATATTTGGGAGTGGGTAATGATCTTTTAAAGAATCCTTATTAAGATATTTGAAATCTACACATAGTCTGATTTCACCGTTCTTCTTCGTAATGTGGAACACCACCGGCTACCCAACTTGAATGCTTAACTGGAAAGATAATACCTGATTCAATCAACTTAGATAATTATTTCCTCATCAGAGGTTCTATTTTGGGATTTACAAGCCTCTGTTTCTGTCTAACAGGTTTAGAATTTGGTTACAACTCAATTTTATGTTGTGCTAGACTAGGATCAAATCCTTTCGAGATCTTGTTATTTCCAAGAAA
Source organism: Taxus wallichiana var. yunnanensis (assembly GCA_018340775.1). Lineage (NCBI taxonomy): Eukaryota > Viridiplantae > Streptophyta > Pinopsida > Cupressales > Taxaceae > Taxus > Taxus wallichiana. Next base: position 181,342,658 of record CM031237.1, on the reverse strand, counting down.
AAAAAACTTTATACTCTTTGCAAATATTAATAAATGATTTCTTTTCAGTTAAGGAACATACCTTTCCAAGAAATAGGTTTTTCCCTTCATCAACCGAGATTTCTTCGTAATTATCAACATGAGTTGACATTTTAGTCTTGAATTTTCTTAACTAATCATCAGTGTTGAAGATGTCTTCCAATGTGACCAGACCTCAAGGAAGTTTATTTGTCTTCAAATGAACAATCTAGTCACCATATAAGTGTTGTAATTTATCTTGATTAACTGCATAAAATTTAGCTTCTTGCTAAAAAAATGGGCATATTTGATCATCACTTTCAAAAACTTTCCAATTTGAATCATTATCAGGTACTAAGGGCCTAACAATTAACTTTATATGAGGCTGGATTTTGCTATTTTCAATTTGTTCTAGCACTTCAAAACTAGTCCCAACTACTGCAAGTCTGTCTGTGTGCTTGTTTTCAGCTCTAGGAATAGACCAATGTTAATAGCATCAAAATCTTCCATTAAGTCTCAAACTCTCTGTCTCGTAATACTTTATTAATGGATTATTACAAACATTGCAATTTTTTACTTGATTAATAACCAACTCGAGTTACCAAAGATCTGTAGCATGCTAATACCTTTCTTTTTGGCCCAAAGTAGGCCATGAACTAAAGCTTCGTATTCAACTATGTTACAAGTAGATGAAAATTGGAGACTCAAAGATGAGAAATACCTTTTGTTCATTTGGGAAGTGAGCATTAGCCCTATCCCTTCTTGTTCTTAGATCCATCAAATGAAACTTCCAAATCCCTTTGCTGAATCTTCTATTTTGGACACCAAGGGAAGTGGTTTATTTTCTTCATGCATACAATACTTACCAAATAGGTGTTCTTAAAATTCCTTAAAAGGATCTTGAGCATGTTATTCCACTATATTTTAATCCATAAACATGTTAGAAACACCATCATATGTTGAAACATGAGCTACCTCATGAAAATTAGACCGATCTAGGGTCGAATAATTAGCCACTACATTTGAAGAGTGAGGCTCAATATGAAATTTGGCCAATGGATCTAAATTAATAGTAACTTTAGTACCATTAAGAGTAGTGAAAAATAAGAAAGACCAATATGAAGAGAGATAACCTTCTTTTTTTTGTGAAATCTCTAGATAAGCATAAGGAAAAGTATGGAGGTAAATCTACAATAGTAACATCTTGCAGAATAGAAACATTTGGGAAACCATGTAACCTCACTTATAAATTTTTTATTATTCCAACCATATTAGTTATAGTTTCATAAAGTTGTAAGACGCTTCTCTCTCGTAGGCTCATACTACAAACCCAATTTTTCTGCAATCACTTTTGGCATAACTATGTTACTTGCACCATTGTCCACCATGCAATTATGAACTAGATGTTCTCCAAAATCAATGATAAATAAAATGGAGGTGGTTTCTTAATGTTATGAGCATTCAAACATTCTCAACCATCCACTTAACCTCTTTAATGTGGTCTTGTTCAAACCTTCCAAGGACCATGTCTATCTTCCGAGCTTCCTTTTCTCGCTATATTTTAAGAAATCTACAGCTTAGCTAGTTCATGAGAAAGCAAATCTTGTTGTCCAAGAATACTTACAAATATCCAAAATTGAGATGTTAACATTATGATTTTTCATTACATCAAAATGTTGAAAGAAGCAACTATTTTAGATACATATTCAACTATCTTAGAGTAGGCCTTAGCGAAAACTAATTCTTCTTTAGTTACCTTGTATACCTGAGCTATAAACAATCTTCTTAGATTAGGTTGTAGTTGTTTTTGATGGCCTTTATCAACTAGAACACTTGTTATTTTTTGAGGAATAACAGGGTTGTTGGTTGATTTTGGAACTATAGATGTTGTCTTATCAGTGACAATAGATAGGATAGGCTTGTTTTGTTGCTTTTGAATTTCACCTTTCCCTTGAGCCCTAATAGGGGCTGCAATGAAATCCTCATCATTAAAAATAACTAAATTCTATTCAGGTTCTTTTTGAACATGAGTTCCTCGATGCCCACCCTCCATTTGAGGCATGAACAATGTTTCAGATTGAGGTTGTGCAATAAGATTCAGATTCAGAAAAGCATTTGGGCAAGTTACAGCTGAATGAGGTTGATTGTAAGGTTGACACCACTCTTCTGTATCCATATTAACTGGGACTAAAGTGTTAGAGGAGCTAGGAGCCTTTGGATAAAACTGTGTTCACTGGTAAGGCTGCCTATAATTTTGATTCTATTGATTTTGCTAAGGATCCTGATAGGGTCTACTAGGTAATGCAATTCTATTCTCGATCAAATTCAATTTATTTCCCATAGTTTTAAAGCCTTAAATACATCATCTGATGGAGTTACACCAGTAGGTTCTATGATTGTAATAGGCTTAGGAATAGGTGCTAAATCTACCGAAAAGGGCATTGAAGGTCTTGGTGTCAATTTTCTAGGTTCAATAATAATATTTTCAGTTCGGATAATGATATCATAAGTTTTCAAGAGTGTTTCTCCACCCATTTTCTGAATCATAGTTTAGATATCACTGTTTTAATGATGTAAGATAATAAAGAAAAGCATGATCAACTTGAGGCTTGACACTTGCTAGAATTATCTCCCAAGTTCTAGAAAATGGATATTGAAACTAGACATAAATTCATTGGGAGATCTTTTAATGGTAGAAAATTTGTCAATAAGAGACAATCGATCTAAATTTTCCTAGAACTATTTCAACAATTTTTCACCTAAGTCATCCCAAGTTCTTATCCTCCCAATTTCTAGGTTTCTATACCATTGAAAGGTTTTCCCTTTAAAAGATGTGGCTAAAAGTCTTAAAACTATATCTTCATGAGTAATGTTATGGACTAAACATAGGGCTACAATATCTTTGATATGTTCAAATTGGTGTAACTTGATTTTCACCTTTGAATGATGGAAAACTTTTTACGGAAGCATTAGGAATGTCATGATAAATTGGGGTTACTAATGGACTGCCATTAGTAAAGGTTACAAAATTCCTTGGTGGTTAAATAGCCATTTAAAAACTAGGATTTTAATTGAGAAATTAATACTTGGTGAAGGAATATTAGGAGGAGGGTTATCAAAACTAGGTCTATTATAAGGTAAAGTATTACCAAATCTTCTCCTTCTAAAATAATTCAAGTGTAAAGAAACAAACTCGGAGGAATTCCTCTTACCGATGATCTTGTACTCACTTTAGGCATGGAACATGTTGCAATACTGATCTAAAATCAGCTTTGTGGAGTCACCAAAAGATCTTTAAATATTTATAATAAGTTTCTCCAACTTTCTCTTGAAAGTGAATTTGTAATTATTGTAATTTGTTGTAGATCTGCATTGTAGAATTCGTAACTTACATGTAGATCAGATTCGTGGTCCCACCGGGCATGCAAAAAACTGTTACCTCTTGAAAGTGCACCCTGTAGAGAGATGGTTGTAGGTTTTCTAATCTTTCACAATTGATCTCCCCCTTTCGTAGATACAATGGAAACACCTCAGGTCTGTGGGTATACCTGCTTTGAGGTGAGTCTCCGTATCAAGGTCGGTTCCTTATTGGTGTATCCTAAACTGATTTCTAGGGAGTTTGAGAGTAAAATATGATTGGAAAATAATTAAAACTTAAGGTGATAGAACAAATTTATATCAGGGCTTTGGTAGTATATGCACAACCGATATGGGAGGAAATTTTGATGCATGAGCCAATAGTTTTCTATAGAATATCTAAGTGAAAAACACTTCATTGACCGAGGAGAATCACAACATTACTAATAAGTTAACATACACATTAAAATTAAGCGAAAATACTGAATTTTACAACAAGGTAAGGTGATTGAATAGGAAATTGCATTTAAAATACTAATAGAAACATACACAAGACTGCAAAATAATTTGAAAAGGTAAAACATACTTCACACTCGGAGGAAAAACTGACAAAATTTTCTTCAGTACTCATATATTAAAAATTCCTCTAGTCCTTCTCTTGTGATTTGCAAAGTGACACAATATATAGCAAAAATCAATTCATTACCCTTCCTAAAAATAGCCTAAGGCTTGTACTTCCCGCATCCTATTTTTATCCTTTATTTAATAATAGATAAAGGAAAAAATAAAGAATGTCATTACGATAGGCATTATTAGCCATACTTATATTACAGTCAAACTAAAGTTGACTTTTCTATTTTTAAGAAAATAAGGGTGAATAATTTTGATAAAAATAAGATTTCTTGCTAGGAAACTCTCTCTCCATGAACATGCAACTCTTTCTTCTTCTCTATTCTATCCTGTTGTGAAGGCATATAAAAATACAACTCCTGTTTGTGAGAAAAATAATTACAATACTTGCAATAGTTGTAAAAATAATTCATCCACTTTGTGGGGACCAGAGGAGCACATGTGTAATCATAATACACTCTTTGTTTTTTGAAAGATAAGGTAATAAGGCTTCAAAAGGTTACTTGCACCTAATGCCGACCTCTCGATATTTTCTTTGTGATCACATGAAAAATGCATTCCAATTCATATAATGTATCACCATCAATGGGGGCAACTTGTGGTTGTGAACTCTTGTCCTCATTGGGTTTGGCCACTCTTTGTGGACTTAGCATATACTATGGTTTTTCAAAAACATGAGGGGCACTTTGTAAAAGCCACCACTCCGTGCTTGACCACCTTTTGATTATACACGACCAAAGGTTTTTCTTGTTGTCTTTGTATGTCTAAATGCTATATATTTCAGAAATTCACCATTTCGGTGATCATTGGGTATAATTTGGTCAGCATTCAAATTGAAGGAATACACTATGGTAGGACTTTTGAAATTCATTTGTAATGATTTTAATCGATTAGTGATGTGGGTTGTCCCTTTCTCCATGGTGACTCACCCCTTGGTAACATGGTCGATGGTATATGTAATTCAAACTGGATTTGCTTTGATATTCATTGATCATCTTGAGCCCTTGATCTTTGTACCTGTATTTTTGATTCTGTCGATACTTGGAATCATGGTTAGGGTTTCTGACTAGACATTAAATGCATCTTTTGAAAACTCGAACCAAATGTTAAATTTGAAAAGTGGAGATTAATTTCTTTTCGTTGATTTGGTGTCCTTTTGAATTGGATCCGTTGATTTCTTTCCATCAGTTAGGGTTTCTAACCTTTGAATTTAAGGTAGTCGGAGGAAACCTAACTCTAATTACTCGCCTTGATCCCTGAGCACGATTATTGACCTTTGATATGAGTCCTTATCTAAATCCATCAATCTTGAACTATGGTTGAGTCATATTGACTCATCTCTCGAGTTTGCATGCATTAAGGTAACTCAAGCCCATAATGATCACTTCATTTGGATTTTTACTTTGTGGGTGGAACCACTGGAAAAAAATTGTTTGATGCCATTATTATTGGAAAAATTTAAAATGTTGATTTTTCATGGTGAATCCCTAGCAAAAATTTTCTAGAATTGTATTTTCCATCCATTTCTAGCATAGTAGTTGTATCTTATGATGTCGAATATAGAATTATGACACATCATGTATGAATATGGATTGGTAAATAAAATGAGACATCATAGTTATGTTATCTTGATCATATCATGCTTTATCGCTTTCTCGGTATCACTTGGTTGATTCAAATAAGTCTTGTAAAGCATGTAGTACTTAAAAGCAACATGATGGAAAGTTGTAAATTTCTTTTTACATGGCAAATCCTTGTCAAAATTTTCATAGAATCTTGTCTTCTATTATGTTTCAGCAAGAGTAAGCCTTTCTTCCTTAACCAAACATCAACTTTCAAATTTTGCTTCTTCCTTATGTTCCAAACTAAAATATGTGCTTCTATTGCTAGTCTCTCTTCTACACTAGAACTTATTCCATTTTAGAACAATTATTGAAACTTTCAGATTACGTTATTCCTTTTATTGCATGCATTTGTGACTTGTCTATTTTTCATTGGTTGCAACCTCGTACTGCACACATAGGAAAATTGTTAGAAAATAATTATGATTTTTGGCCTCTCTTATGTCCATGTTTTCTTATTTTCTCTTCTCTTTCTTCATTCCTTCTGAGTGAATAAAGCATGTATGTAGTTTTTATTCAAGTAAACTACATCTCCTATTATTAGAGATTCATATGCACAAAGTAGGACAATTTAGGAATATGAATTAATCCCTAATCTCATAGCTGATAGTTTATTCTTTTCTTATTTTCAGGTACAATGGATTCTATAAAGGAGATAAAGAAGAAGATGGAAATGGAGATGTTTTCAATCAAACAAAGAAACCCCAAGGAAATGATGGGTTCACTCATACTCCTTTGCTTTCTCTTTCATGCATGTGTACCTTTTATTTTAGTAGATGTACTTTACTTTCCAGTTACATCCCACAACTTGTGTGGAAACATTTGAAAATTCCTTATGAATAAAACATTGAATTTTGTAAATGAGTTGTATATTTCTTTTTGAATTCTAGCTTCTCTGTATGGATTATATAATGAACTAAACAACTTTGTAACATAATTGAATGTCTTAATCATAAAGGACAGAAAATTGATGAAAACTTGTAACATTCATTAATGAACTTTGATTTTCGATATCTCGTATTTTTTTGCTTCTTCAAGACTCAAAGCACTTCACCTAATCTATAATTTTTTGTCTTGATTAAGACAACAAAGTTGTCCTTCGAGGCTTTGTTTTCTTCTCTGAAGATGGCGTGAAATTGTAGACTATGTGATCTATTCTATTTTATGACAGCACACATAACTTCAGATTTCATTTGATCTTGTAACTAATTCAAGAGTAACAAATAACATAAAAACTTCCTTATCTTAGGTATAATTCACCCATGATTTTTCATCGTAATGACGAATTTTCGAGTTTCCCATTTTTGCACAAGTGTAATAATTTTCAACATGTTCCTCATTGTGGGTGCAATTTTGATCCCCTTCTTGACACTATGTAACTACAGTTATTGTTTTTAGTTGCGTGAAACCTTTATATGTGTACCTATTTTGAATTCGAGTTATTTGTACTCTTCTTATGTTACGAGTACATTTATGCCAATGACATGTATGAATAGTAGTATGTTGTTTGCGCTATGTAATATCCTCCCATGGTTTGCTTGAGTTCTTGTGATGTGATATAGTCATGAAGGTATGTAACAATATGTCTTGTGGACCTTTAGTGTTTTTTTGGTCATTTTGGGGAATCGTGATGTCGTTTTTGTTTAGAACCCATGAAAATAATTTGATTTGGATTCTAAACAATGAATATTTAGAGCTTGAGAATAAGAAATACTGTAAATAAATATTAATTAGGTAATAAATTAAAAGAGAACTTCCAATCTTCATAGAATATTAAAAGTGTAAGAAATTATTAAAATTTAATGACTTCCTTGTTGTCATGTTCTAACGACAAAGATCTTATGCATAGGCAAAACTTATCAACATTAGCTTCATTTAATTACTTATTCCTATTTCTACCCTTGGTATTATGTCACATAGAGGATGATGCTCTTATAAGGGGAGGTAAATGTAGTGCCCAACGCTAAACCAAAACAAAATAATTAAAAATAAAAATATACGAAAAACGTCATAATTTCTTTCAGCATGGGTGACATTAATAAATGGATTTTGTTCTATTGGGAGAATGGATTTTGTGTATTGCATTTGGCAAGACAATGGCCACCTTTTCCATCATTTTTAATGTGTAAAGTTGATTCCATAGATCTTTCATCTCTTCACTCATATGACCTTTGAGACCAGTCATCTCCTTGCATGATAAAAGAAGAAGATAATTTGAAATCCATAGATGCTAACCACATGAAACCCAAGGTAACATTGTAAATTTAGCAAGTAATTTGTTATTTGCAGCAAGCATAAATGTGTCGAGAGAGCTATGTAGGGAAACCAACCTACGTCTGTCTAGGAGAGGATTAGCACAATGGTAGTTTGGAAAAATTCCCTTAAAGAATCTGGTTTCATGGAATGTGTATGTTTCAAGCATACACAAAAGGGGATTGTTCAAATAACATTGGGTTGCATCCGACTACTCTAACTTCCTCCTTGAATACACTAAAAAGATATCTTACAAATAAAAATACTAAAACCATTCCACGTATGGGTTTATACATCCATACGTAGAGGTAGATCTATAATGTAAATATCTTCTCATTTTTCTATATACAAATTGATTGATCCAGATCTATATTATTTCTAAAATGGGTTGAGTCACCTCCGTGAAGAAAGGAAATGTGTTCCACCTGTCCTTGTCTTGTTTGACATATACAAAATAAGAAGAAGATGATTGAGTAATAATAGGAGTTGTATTTGGGAGTTTAGTCTAGCTCGACTGTACGTGAAATGTAACCCGACAACACCATCCTCTAATGAAAATGCCCTTTACTACTATTCCACACAAGTCTCTGCAGTTTTGTCTCTTCTACTCTTCCTCCACATGATACCCTCTCTATTTCCTTCCTCTTTAATGCTCAAACCACCATCATATTTCTTCTCCATGAAAGCCAAAGAAAGAGTTTGGAACATGGCATGGATATCCGTGACAACATAATAAAAAGGGGTTTTTATTATATTTTGTAATTGCATGTGCTTTGGTTGGAATTGATGCAAAAATTTTAAAGCATGAAAATTACATGTGAACTGTTTGATAAAGTGGCCTAAAGAAATACGTTGATTAATTTATTTGTTGATAATGGTGTTTATGATCAAACTTAAATTCCTTTCTAAAGATATCTAAACCACGTGAAATTTTAAGGAATGCTATGGGTGCAAGCATAATTAGGGTAATAGTTGTTGAAGATCCTTACAAAATTTTAAGTAATTTTGTTGTTAAGATTAATTTCAAATGCCTATCGAATGTATTCACGGAGAGTGTGTTAATCGCTGGATTAACACAAAATGTGTGTGTTTTGAGGCTTAATAAATTTCCTTGTAAAGGTGAGGAAGATTTCCCAACAAATTAGTTTCATTTTCCTAGTCCCTCCTTGGTTGTTTTTGTATAAAGTATTGACGTAGTTGAAAGGACCATTTGTATGCATTGGTGTCAAGATTGGTTGTTTGGAGGAAATGTTATCTTTGTATTGTATCTCATGCCATGACTCTAGTGACACTATGGACAGCTATAAGTTTTGTGGAGCTCATCATGCTTGGTCTTGTGGTTTGCATTTGTTGAATGTGGTAAGATGATGCAAGTATCATTGAATGAGGGGATCACAAGTTTTACATAAAAATATATTTTTCCCCTTTTCTCTTATAGTAAATTTCACTTCATTATTTTAAGTATTTATTTAAATAAATTGTTGAATGATAGATTATATAATTCAAACAATTGATATAATCTTACCTTAACGCAAATTATTAAAACATAAATTAAAAAAATTATCTTGAAAGACATGCCAATGGAGCACCACACCCAAAAATAGTACAAAATCGAAACTTTTTGCATGACCCCGGTGATATTGAACACCTTAGGGAACCTTTATCGAGTTGTTTGAAATTGTTTAACACACATGTAATTTGTATTCCTAAACCCTCTTATCTTATGATTCACTTATAATGTCATGGTAATTTTAATAAAGCATGAAAGGTTTTGGCTTATGGTTGACTCTTAGCTTGAGTGAAATAGAAAACCACTTCCTCTTATCCATAGACCACTAACAAGAGAATCATAAACCATCTTCATTTCAATTGAAAAATCCTTCATATACTATTTTTCTAAGTGGGTTTTGGGGCCCACTATACATTGAGTGATAAAAGTTGTTATCGCAATTATGATTATTGTCCCTGAAGTTACCCTTATAGCTTGATCTTTGCTCTTCATTATAAACTTATGTTAAAGATGATGAATTCTATGTATATGGTAGATTATGCTTGAATCATAAAACTTTGTTTTAAACCTTCAAGAAAGTGTTTTCATGGCCCAATATATCAGCACTTTAGATGTTTAAGTCAGCTTTCATAAAAATTACAACTTTAGTGAACACACCTTCTAAGGGTTTTGTTTTCTCCTAACTAAATGTAGAACCTAGTAGATATCATTCAAACACTTTATAGAGTATAAATTGATGAAATTATTGTATCAAAGTTTTTTGGAAAATTATGATGTTTCCCTCTCTTCCTTTTTTATCTTTCTAGAAGTAATTATGATATTTTAACTAGTTATAAAAATGTAATTAGGTTATAAATGTTTATGGGTTGGAAACAAAATGAAAATTGGATAATGTATATGGATATGATTTTATGAATAGAAAGAAAATTAATTCCATACTTTTTCTCTCATCCCCTTTCTCTCTCTACGATTTTAAAATTTAAATGGGTCAAATGTACATGAGTTTGAAAGGAAATGAAAATAGTATATGAGATGTTATGGTGATTTGAAAAGAAAATGAATCCTAGACTTTATCCCTCCTTTCCTTACTCTTATATCTAGAAAAAAATAAAATATGGAATTGTAAATGTGTGGAGAAACGACCTCTCTCTCTTTCTCCCTATCTCTATATCTCTCTATTAGCTTTTCCAATTATTTGAAATGATGTATGTGTGGATTTATGCTTGAGTGTAGGGGATTTCAATACTCAATCCTACGACTGACACAACGTTTGTTGTAGGTACTCCAAACAAGAGGAATTATTTTGGATTTGATATGTTGTAATTAATGAGTTGTCATTGTAAAGTTATTTTCATCTTTGAATACATGTATTACCATAGAATAAAGATATGTATGGTTGTTCAAAGAATATTTCTTTGAATATTTTAAACGAGAATACCAATGTGGCTATATTTTGTAGTTTATAATTGGTTGTGAAGTTGTACTCATATTTTTACCTATGTTATAAAGATGTTAAACTAATATTTTTCTAGGTTAATTATTCATTTATTTCCTTAACACCCAAAATTATAGGTAGAATCGCATATCATCAAAACTAACATAATTAAAAGAATGAGTTGTAATTCCTATTTTACTTCTTCCCCCATTGGAGTCATTTTCCATCATATAAAACAATTATCGTGTTAATGAAATATTGTAATTTCATTAATCCTCTTTATGCTTCACACATACGATGTCTTATTAAGGTTTATTTCCTTGTTATTTTTTGAGGTGGTTCTTATATGTTGTGAAACCTATCGTATTGGGATGAGTGAGGTGATCATTCATAGGTGTGGTAGGTATAACCATATCATGAATATGTTTAACCCATTTGTTCGTAAATTTCCTTCATACCCTATTCGGTGGCCAAAGCCTTGCAAAATACTTGGTTGTTGTACATATGATTGATTTCTTGTGAGATCTAAATTATGTGAATGTGATTATTTTTCAAATTACTTGCATATTTATGCAAAAATTGAAAGAGTCCCTTAGGAGAATTTTGAAATAGATAAGATTTTTAGGGATATCTCTCTTTCAATAGAAACTTATACTTCCATGTCTAAGAGTAATGAAATGAGTTGTCTTGTGTGAGTTTGTACTCCTTATAGTCTTAAATCCTTGTGTGTTATGTAAGTGTTAAAGAAATTTCATTTGTTCCAAAATTATGTTAACACAAAACAAAGTAACCACATAAATGTAGTTAGAAAAATGGGTAAATAATATTAAAACAAGGAATGATTGGTACGATAATGGTGCACCATTGAGCAATGTCAAAACATACTAAAATGTCAAATATGAATGGATAATTTTGAAATGCATAATATTTTTTTTGGGATATATGTATTTCAAGTATACACTTATACTTCCATGTCCAAGAGCATTGAAATGAGTTGTCTTATGTGAGGTTTTCCTCCTTGTAGTCAAATCCTGTATATTATGTAATTGTTATAGGAATTTCATTTGTTTCAAAATGATGTTAACACATAATCAAAGTAACCACTTAAATGTAGTTAGTAAAAATGGTAAATAATATTAAACTAAGGAATAATATCTACAAAAATGGTACACCATTGAGAGATGTCGAACCAACAAAAATGTCAAATATGATCATGAAATGAATGTGATAAATTAGAACTCCATGAATAATACATGAACCTAATAAATTACAAAACCAAATATGATGTATGATCACATGCTTCATATGCATGAATGTGGTTAAACAACGATGCTAATGAAACTGTTAAATGTAGCCTTGGGATTGGGATTCCTTTGGCTATAACCAAAGTCTTGCGAGTTAAGGAAATTACACTCTAGTTGGACGTGTAAAAGTTAGTAGAACCCTTGGAGTAGATAGGAATAGATTAAAATTAGGATCACTCAGAAGTAGAATTTATGACCAAAATATGTAATTAACTCACCGCTACTGAGATTCAATCTTTAAGGTGATGAAATAGAAGTAGTTTGAAATGTAAAATATGGCACTTAAATTAAAGGAAACACCTCTATAGCGGGAACACATGTGTAATGTATCCTTCCATGCACAATATAATTGTGAAAATATGAATTCCTAATTGGAGAAAAAAATTGTAAATCAAGAATGATAAAAATTAATTTGTTAACCTACATAGTTGATTATAATAACTTTAAGATTAAAAGAGTGTATTGTTAGTACTAAACAATGCTATGAAGTGAACATGTAATAGGTTTCCTAATGATCTATTAATCTTTGTTTTTCTTCTTGTAAATTTTCCTCCTTGTAACGGGAGTATTTTTCAAACCCAACTAAATAGGGGCCTTTCAAACCAACTCTCAAGTCAAGATTAGAAGATTCATGTGTGTATATAATATCCTAATCAAGATCATTCTATATAAATTTATGTCCACAAGAGAAAGGAGTGAATTCTAAAGGAACCACTATAGGTGAATTGTTAACAAAAACATGCATTCTAGTTATAAGAGGAACAAAGGATCCCATGTTACATGTTCTACAGATTAATTATAGTAAACTAATAAAAATAGGATTGTAAAAATATTACACCATGAAAGATGTTGTGTTGTGGGAACTGCTTGTGAATAAGTGTTTACTTGTAGTGGGTCATTGTTATACCTTTTCAATTTTGGGAAATTTTTGCTTTGATGTGCATATTGTTATTATGTTATTATGTTATAAATCTGGGTCCATGTTTATGCAAAATTATCATGTGTTATATATTACCCTAAGTAATCCTATTTGATGTTTTGTATCAAACAAAGTTAGCCAAAAAATAAATTATCCTATTATTATGTGTATTGTATTTGTTTGTGTCAAATGTGGGCACTACACACTAAGAGGATAAGAGTGAAATTTTACACACACCACAAGGAGGTAATAGGGCACTTAGAATTATTATTTTTTGGTTATTCTGAGTTTTTTCCAACCATGAACTCACCTATGGAATGCTCTTAAGATGAGTTGAGAAGGTAATTTTGAAGAAGGTATGAAAATTGAAAGTAGTGTTTTTTTAGTTTCATTTGGATAGTTTTTAAAGTATTGAATAAGCTCTAGTAATAGGATACATGAATTTTATAAGAATATTTGGGGTTTAAGGTCAATTTTGGATCAATAAGGAATAATTCTAGCCTTGAATGTGATTATTTTACTTCTGAAAAGGATTTTTATTTTATTTTTGAGTACTCTAACATCAATGATTGGTGGTGTTGATAGTTTATATGCATAATTTTGGTATCATAACATAAAATATATTATTGAAAAGAATAAAATATTGTTTTGAGAAGTATTGTAGGTTGATACTAAACATGTTTTCTAATTTCACAAGAAAGAGGAAAGAGAAGACAAACATGTACGGGTTAGAAAAGAGAGAATATCATCTTTGGAAGAGAAGATGGATAGGATTATGGAGGTCATGATTATAAGGTTGGAAGATATAGGGAAGCTCATTAAAATATGAAAATAAAGATGTTCTTTTGAAAATAAATGATACAAAGAGAAATTTGCAATTTTCGGAAGATGTGAAAAATGTCGTGGATTTATAGGATATAAGGCATATGAATTCCCGACATGGATTCGAAAGATAAAATGGGTTGAAGAAGAAGTTGATCAAATTCATAACAATTTATTTAAGTATCTTTTTATTATAAGGGTTTTATTTAAATAAAAAACATAATTCTTATTGTAACTCGAAGAAGAAATTTGTACGTAACTAGGTGTAGTACTAAGAGAAATATTGTTTTATGATTATAGATAGTGGAAGCACTAATTTTTTTTTCTTATGATATGGTAGAGAAGTTGAGTCTGAAAATAGCAATTCACCCTAATCCTTATCAAGTATCTTGGATGCAAAAAGTTCATAATGTATTGACTCTTGAACAATGTTAAATAGAATTTGACATTGGGATATATAATGACAAGGTATTATGTGATTTAGTACCTTTGGATGTGTGTCATTTTTTATATAGAAGACCATGATAGTATGATAGACAAGAATTGCATGGAGGTAATAAAAAAACCTATAATATTACAAAAATAGAGAGAAACATACTCTTTTACCATAATAGGTGAACAAGAGCCACAAGAAGGATTGGTTATGATGATGTCAGCTAAGAAAATATTGATGTGAAGTAAAGAAACATGCAAAGAGAAACTATAAATGGATATTAATCCTTATATATCTTATTTGATAATTTATTTTAATGATGATGGTGCATGTATGAAGGTAAAATAATTTTTTTAGGTTTTTGGAAACCCAAGAAAGCTTGAGAAGATAGAATTCTTAGAGATTATTGCTAGTAAAGAAAACAAGAAGAAGGAAATTTCAATTGATAGGCATAGTAAAAGTTAACAAGGAGATTAATATGCCTTAGAATAGGCCTTAAACATGTTTCTACATCTTTCTCATAATAAGGAAGGTGTACTTGCACAAAAATGAACTCAAGGAGGAATATCAAGAGAATTTAAAGGAACATGTGAGAGTAATGAAACATGGAAATGAAGAAGATGAAAATTAGGTTTTTGAAGATATTGAAAATTCCTCAAGACATGAGGAGGTCAAGATAGAAGAAGATGATATAGTGAAACATTGAAGGAGAAGAAAGAAAGCGTGAAGAAGCACATGAAAAGGGTGATATAGACCTAAAGGAAGTTCTACTAGATGTTATCTGAACAGATGTGGTTAGTGGAGGTGATGAGGAAAGTAATATAGAGGAAGATACAGTAAACATGTTGTTTGAGGAATCCATTAGTGAAGGAAAGATGGAGAAGGTCATGAAGAAGGTGGAAGAGGCTTTTAATCTTCCTATTTATCAAACTAATATTTCTTTGGGATATGATTGTGGAGGTAAACCATAGTTGAATGAAAATATGAATATTTGAAGAATCATGACGAAGATAAAATGGAAATAATAAATTAAGGACATTTTGAAAAGAAAAATTACCAATGCAGGTTAAAAATAAGTATATGAAGACATCAAAAGATAAGAAGACCAAGAAAATATCTTAGGAGAACAAGATATAATCAAGGAGAAGTAAAAATTGAAGTATGAAATAGTCATTAAGCAATTAGACATGGTAGATGAAGAAAAAAGTCAAGAAAGATGAAGGAAAATATTCCTAAAGGACAAGAAATTACTAAATAAAGAAATAAGTAAGAATGATATCAAAAATGATGGAAGAGAAGGTGGATGAGAATCAATTTTTAAAATATAATATTAACTTGATTAAAGTGTATATGGTTTTAATAGCTAATATGGAGGTAGAAAAATCAAAAGAAGAAGATTATTTCAAGCAAAAAGAGTATAGAATAAGTTTTCAAGAACATGAGGACGCAAGGAAGACTTGGAAAGAAAGATGATATGGAAAATTTAGTTGTCTTGAATGATGAAGATTAACCTAAAATGAACATGGATCTAGTGTACATTGTGAATCCCATGTTGAAAAGAACTAGACATAATCCAAGAACAAACATCTTGTTTGGGAAAATGATTGTTTCAGAGTAAAAATCATGTGAGAAACATGAAGGATCTGATGAAAACATTGAAGGAATGGTATTTATTCAAGATACACCTCAAAAAAACCATCATCAACTGGAAGCTAAGAAATAAGAAGATTTTTTTTTAAATTAGAAGTTTATAGGGAATATTTATCATTCTCTTAGGAGTGTGATGATAGGTCATGTCTTCTAGCATACTATTAGGCTTGGAATTCCAAGTTTTTGTGTGTTTACATGGTCTTAGAGTTCCCTGTGAGTCATTATGACTCATTCTTTGGTGTTAAGTTGGGTCTAATTAGTCAAAATGTTGAATTTGGGATTTCCCTCCATTTTGACAATTTAAATTTGTAAAAGCCATTTTGGCTTGGTCACATGATGTAGGGAGCCAAAGAGGTTGTATTGATCATGTTAGAGGATTTTTGAATAACAATGGTGTCTTAGGAGTCTTATTTAGTGGTATAATTTGTCCTATGGATATTAAAACTTGTTTTAAGTTCTTTTTCTTAAGATATGACATTGCCATTAGACCATCACATTTAGTTATGGATTAAAATTTGAGGCAAAGGAGGATAAATGATGTATTTTAATTATTTTTGGATAATAATTTGAATGGTAAAAGATTGGAGATAAGAGTTCCAAGAAGGTTTGATGAGTTTTTTTTTAAACATCTGAATGAAATTTCTTACAAAAATCCATTTAAATTAGATGGTATTTTAATGTAATGGATTTCAATGATGGAGAAGATAGGAATGCCTTGGTAAGATTTGATGATATTTGTTTTATTATTTTTAGGGTTATATACTATCTTATGTAGGAACTATTTTTCTTGGACCATTTGATAACATGTAGCACAATGTTTCCTAGCATGATAAATCCCAAATAGGAAATTAGGAATGAGATTAGTGTGAATGACTCAAATTTTAGATTTTGTGAATGGTTTAAAAGGATATCCAAACCTTATATAATCTTTATAAATATTCAAAGTGGAAGAAATGACAAGTTTTAATCAGAAAACCCATGATAAGTTTAGGAAACCCTATTCTTGTGGGTAGAGTAGAGCGATTCGGGAATTTTTTTAGTGAGTATTAGGAAGCCTCACTTTGTTAAGGTTTACATGAACAGGAAGGTAAAACAGAAATTCACGTGAAATATCAGACCTTGAATTTATGTGTTTGTCATTTTATTGAAAAAAAAGCCTTATTGGGTTTGAAGGAAACCCTAACTAGGGTTTAACCATTTTTAGTTAGTTTGGTGACTCAATCAAGGAATTGTGAGCCAAGAAATGGTAGAAATAAACTTCAAATAACCTCCATGTATATTCAAAAATAATTAATGCCAACCATGGTCCCACTACATTTATTTCTATTTCATGATTCATAATTTTTATTATCTTGCATGAATATATGTGTCCTTCGATTCTATTATACATGATTTCACTAAATAGCCTGAAAATATGTAAGGGGGATTTTGGTAAGGGATCTTTAAATTTTCTTTCCATTTAAGATTTAGAAATTTAATCTTTTATTGACTTAATTTGTTACACCGAATAAAATGGTGTAACATTTTCCATACGTAGAGTGGGAAGTTATTAATGTGAAAGTTGTATTGTAGTGAATTGTCACATGAAATCTTGTTCACTCTAAAATTCCTACTCAAAAATTTACCCCCTTGACCTTATACATTGACATTTATGTGGAAATATTCAAACACATTTTATAATCAATGGTAAAGGTTTTTTTACTAGGGCAATACATAGGAGATACAAAAATTGTCAATACCCAATATAATGTTGAAAAAAAAAAAAAAATAAAAATAGTTGCACATCAGCCTAAGAAACATAGAGAGCCAATAGTACATAACATTAGTGGAAAAAAACAAAAATGGCCAGAAGGAGGAAATCAGCCCCAAGAAATAGAATATCTTTTGCATTTCCTTACTATAACTTTGTTACATCCCTCTTCCTCAAGTTCATATTGGATGAGTTCATTATGATTCATGAACCTTAAAATTTTAAAAATATAATCATGGTAATGTGAACCTTCCCGAAAATAGAGCACTTTGAGAATATTGCGGTCACACTGAGGTTTCTCTACAAATTACTCATTCTTTGGACTCATATTTGACACCAAATACCCACTTTCTTCAAAACATAAAATTATTTTGATATTACAAGGGGTCAAGCTATCATAAAAGCCTCCATCATCATCCTCTTCAACAATCAACCTTCCTTTGTCCTCATCTTCCATAGCAATCGTGTTGTTCACAATGTCGGTGCCTTCATCTCGAAACCATATCATACAAGCCAACACGCAAGGAGGTTGTTTCTCAAACAACAGAGATAAGCCTCAATTCAAAAAAACCACAACTCACATTTGTTGAGCTACGGGACGATAAGGGTATGATGACCAAAAATCCAACTAGAGAGGCACATACATCTATGAACAAGAAGTACTAAGCAACTAGAACACATTACTATCCACCGGTGTTTCACAATTTTAGGCGGCGACATAACTACGGTTCAACTATACATTGCACTCAATACACATAAATCTTACTTGCTTTATAACTCAACTAATTAAGTCAAAATTTGGAGTTTAATTTTTTCCTATCACACATTCCTTTATGAGTTTTCTTAATTAAAATATTCCTTTTTTATCCCATCACATGTTTGCGTTATAAGGATCACCACTAAGGTGGCCATGATATCTTGCCATTTTGTATAGGCGAGACAAACAAAATGTTTATCCTACTCCTAGGGAGGTATATGTATAAAGATTTTTTTCTTTTCTATTCTTCTACATGGTTTTTATTCCTTCTATTAATCTACTAAGTTTAAGGCAAGGACCATTTTCTCTTTCTATGTTATAGTTTATTTGTTAAGCTTCAAGGCCAAATCTCCTCAATTACAATTTTATGATGTTTGGGTGAGTCAATTTGTCAAAAAAAATTCAATGATAAGGAAGGGTAAACATATCACACTATTACTTTAATGGAAGAGAGAGGTAATTCAAAACAACACATTTTTAATTCTAAGGAAACAAGGGACGTTCAACATAGAAAGCACATCATTAATTTGGTAAGAACTAGGAAACATTCAACCAACATGGATCACAACAATAATTCAATATTTTTACACTAATTACGAGTATCATAAAACATTCCTATTGGGTTTCTATAAGTTCTCAAAAGAAGTTACGAGGAAGACCCATTAAGGAAGCATAATTATTGTTACTAATCTACTAGGGTTTTAACAATGTGATATGCCAAAATTAGCAGGAACTTGACAAGGTCATAACTTGAGCTCCGGGTGTCCGTTTGAGTCCGTTTTTTTTTGAAACCACATGTTTCGATGAGAAAAATGTAGAGGAAATCTTCCCTACCAGTTGGGGCAAGTTTTCGACATGTTTTCGGCCCTAAATACGCCATCTTGAGACCAAAACTTAGGATTTAAGTTATAGTTCGGTTTTTTCCTATTTTTGAGCATTAGTTAATTTTAGTCTATTAATTGCATTATGAGTTAGAAATTTGGAAATTCCTCTAATTTAGGGATGTAGAAGATGCATGGAAATTTCTATGCCCATAGGAATAAGCATGCGAACTTACTAAGAATAGCAGGTTCTAGTAAACTGCTAAAAATAGCAATTTCCGCCACCTAGAGTAAATTTAGTCGAGTTAGCTAGAGTTTACTTGGCAACTCGAGTTGGAAGTTGTTTTCCTATTTATGAAACATTGTAATTAATTATTTGATAACAAAGAAGGAGATCTATTTTCTTTTGGAGTTCATATTATTTGCAGTATATCTGGTTTGTTCTTAATTTGGCTACATTATCTGGTATCAGAGCTGGTTTGAAGTATTTTTTTTTTTTTAAATGGCAGGAAGAGGAAGAGGAAGAGGAGGCGGTATTGCCTAGATGAATATAAATATGCAAGATCTATAGAGACAAGTTATTGTGCTTGCTCTGATAACCCGAGAGGAAATCAAGGTGGAAATGACACAGATGAAGAAGAAGTTTGTGAAGAGGAGGAAACACAAGCACCACCATTAGCTTTTGAAGAAAGGATGCTTCGAGCATTAGAAGGAAAGAATGATGGGATAAGAGTTGATGTTTCAGAGTATGGTGGTAGTCTAAAACCGAGCAGCGATGATAGACTGGTTGACTAGCATGGGAAATTTTTTTGAGTGGAAGGTTATGTCGAAGAAAAGAACGTAAAATTTACGTGCATGAAATTGAGAGGTCATGCTATGTTATGGTGGGATCACCTACGAAAGAGAAGTCAAGAAAGGGGAAAGAAATAATTAGGACGTGGAGTAAGATGGAGAAGAAGCTGAAAGATAAATTTCTCCCTGTGGATTATGCACAAACCCTTTACAGGAGGTTTCAGAATCTCAGACAAAACTTACAAACAATGCAAGAATACACAAATGAGTTCTATAAGTTGTCCATTCATGTAGAGCATGAAGAAACTGAGGAAAAAATGGCTGCAAGGTATGTTAATGGATTAAAATTTTCTATTCAAGATGAGATAAGTATGCATAGGATTAAAAGCATGGAGGATGCCTATCAATTAGCCTTAAAGGATGAGGAAAAACAAAATCATCAAAGTTTTAGGAGATCACCTAGAATGAATAGGGGGGCCTCAACTTCCTTTCGGGGATGAGCTGGTTTCAGCCAAGGTAGGGGAGAATCATCTCGTAGATTGGAAAAGTAAGAGGATACAAGACAAGATTTCCAAAATCAACAAAGAGGCAAAGGATTTCTTAGGGGCAGAGGATATGTTGGCAATAGAGGATGGGAGGATACACGAAGAGCATTTTTTTGTTACAGATGTCATGAAGAAGGGCATCGAGCTTTTGAATTCCCACATACTTATACACATGAAAAAGGCAAGGAGATGCTCCAAGAGTAAATATTGGTGAAGCTGAGCAAGTAGAAGATGAACAGGACCTAGAAATTCCACCAGATGTTGGAGAAAATTTAATGATCAAGAGGATGATGCTTGCTCCAAGAAAGGAGGTCAAGGGGGATGCATGGCTGCATACAAATATTTTCAGAACAAGATGCACTTCAGGAGGAAAGGTATGTAATGTTATTATTGATGGTGGTAGTTGTGAGAACATGGTTTCAAATGAGATGGTCGATAAATTGGGTCTACATTGTGAGAAGAATCCTAACCCTTATCGTATTGCATGGTTTAAGAAGGGTAATGAAGTTACTGTTGATAAGAGATGTTTAATAAGCTTTTATATTGGGAACAGTTATAAGGATGAGATTTGGTGTGATGTTATTCCTATGGATGCATGTCATATGCTACTAGGAAGACCATGGCAATTTGATAGAAAATTTATTCATGATGGGGGAAAGAATACTTATAATTTCTAGAAGGATGGCACAAAAATAGTTTTGCTACCTCTTAAAGAAGAGGGGAAGGCTGAAAATATGCTTTTTGCAAAGGAATTTGTGAAGGAGGCAAAGGCAACCGGTTTTTGTTATGCACTAGTTGCAAATAAGGATGAACTTGTAAGTGCTCAAATACCAATAGAAATATCAAAATTAATAGAAGAATTTTCGGATGTTATTCCTAATGAGCTACCAGATTGATTACCACCCAAAAGAGATATTCAACACCACATTGATTTGATTCCAGGGTCTTCACTCCCAAATCTAGTGGCTTATAGGATGACCCCGACATTGCATGCAAAGTTGAATAGGCAAGTGGCGAGAGCTCGTGCAAAAGGGGGTCATAAGGAGAGCATGAGTCCGTGTGAAACACAAACTTTATTAATAGCAAAGAAAGATGGAACATGGAGAATGTGCATGGATAGCGAGTGATCAATAAAATTACAATCAAGTATTGGTTCCCAATACCTCACCTTGATGATATGATGGATGTGCTTGTTGGATCTAAGTATTTCACCAAGATTGATCTTCGAAGTGGTTATCATTAGATTCGGATCAAAGAAGGAGATGAGTGGAAAACAACATTCAAGATAGGTAATGGATTATATGAGTGGTTGGTGATGCCATTCGGGTTATCCAATACACCTAGTACTTTTATGAGATTGATGAACACCGTGCTATGGGAGTATAATGGTAAGTTTTTTGTGGTTTATTTTGATGATATCTTGATCTTTAGTAAAACTAAAGAAGAACATTTGAGGCATCTAAGGTTGGTATTTGAAGTGTTAAGGAAAGAGAAAATCTATGCAAATATGAATAAATGCACATTCATTCAAGACAGTTTTGTATTCTTGGGCTTTATTATTTCAGCAGATGGGGTACAGATGGACTCAGAAAAGATAAAGGCAATTATTGAATGGCCTACTCCATGGAGTATAACAGAGGTAAGGAGCTTTCATGGTCTAGCAACATTTTACAGAAAATTTATTAAAAATTTCAGTAGTATTGTAGCTCCTATAACAGATTGCACAAAAGGAAGGGAGTTTTTGTGGACAAAGGCAGCTGAGGATAGTTTTCAATTCTTGAAGAAGAAGGTGACAGAGGCACCCATTTTGGCACTACCAGATTTTGATAAAGTGTTTGAGGTTGATTGTGACACCTCACATGTGGGTATTGGGGCTGTTCTAAGTCAAGGAGGAAAGCCAGTAGCTTTCTTTAGTGAGAAACTGAATGAGGTAAGAAAGAACTACTCTACTTATGATGTGGAATTTTATGCAATTGTACAAGCATTAAGGCATTGGAGGCATTAATTAGTTCCTAAGGAGTTTGTGTTATTTATAGACCACATATCCTTGAAGTATGTGAATACCCAAAAGAAGTTGAATAGTAGGCATGCAAAGTGGGTATCATTTTTGTAGGGATATACTTTTTCTCTAAAACATAAATCTGAAAATAGAATCAAGTTGCAGATGCATTGAGTAGGCGTGTGACTTTGTTTACCACTATGGAAAATGAGGTGGTAGGTTTTGAAGAAATAAAGGGTTTGTATTCTTCTTATTCTGATTTCAAGGATATTGTTGAAAGACTAATTAGTCCATTGTCAGACAATGTAGGAGATGTCCTGGATGAGTATATTTTATAGGATGGCTACCTATTCAAGGGATGCCAACTATGTATTCCAGTTGGGTCTATGAGAGAGAATATAGTGAAAGAGTTACATAGCGGAGGGTTGGCTGGGCATTTTGGTAAAGATAAGACGATAGCCTTGGTAGCAGACAAATACTATTGGCCAAAGTTGAAAAGAGATGTGGTAAGATATGTGGAGAGATGTCGAATTTTCCAAGTCTCGAAAGGCCATGCACAGAATACAAGGTTGTATATGTCATTGCCTGTTCCTAAAGGGTCATGGACAGATCTGAGTATGGACTTTGTTTTGGGATTACCAAAAACACAACGAGGTAATGAATCAATTTTTGTGGTTGTTGATAGGTTTTCTAAGATGGTTCATTTTATTTCCTACAAGAAAACAAGTGATGCAATAGGCGTAGCAGATTTGTTTTTCAGAGAAGTTGTTCGTTTGCATGGTGTTCCAAAAACCATTACTTCAGATAGGGACACAAGGTTCTTAAGTCACTTCTGGCAGACTTTATGGAAGAAATTTAGAACTCAACTACAGTTCAGTAGTGCCTATCATCCGTAGACTAATGGGCAAATAGAGGTGGTAAATAGGAGTTTGGGAAACCTGTTAAGGTGCATTGTTGGGGAAAAGCCGAAACAATGGGACTTAGCATTACCACAAGCTGAGTTTGCATATAACAGTTCCATAAACAGATCCACGGGAAAGTCTCCATTTTCAATTGTGTATGGGAGTAATCCAAATGGGGTGTTAGATTTGGTACAACTACCAATTGATGGTAGAGTTAGTGATGATGTAGAAGCATTTGCCGAACATATACAACAATTGCAGGAAGAAGTGTAGAAGAAGCTGTAGAATAGTAATGATAAGTATAAAGAAATAGCAGATGTGCACAAATGGAGAAAGGTATTTACAATTGGTGAGTTGGTTATGGTATATCTGTGGAAGGAAAGGTTTCCAAGAGGAACCTATAACAAGCTGAAGTACAAGAAGATTGGTCCCTGCAAAATCGTGAAAAAAAAATGATAATGCTTATGAGGTAGAATTGCTAGGGAATTTTGATATTTCTCCAGTGTTTAATGTTTCATATTTGTATTATTTTCATGGGGATGTTATTGAGGAAGTAGTAGATTGGAGGCAACAAGTTCTGGTGAAGAAGAAAGAAGAAGTGGATCAGATTCTAGATAAGAAAACAATGGACACGTGAAATGGGAAATACAACAAATATTTGGTACATTGGAAAGGAATGGAACAAGAGGACAATACTTGGGTCATAGAGTGGGAGATTAAGAAGTTGGATGTAGATAAATGGAAGCATTTTGAAGAAGACAACTTGCAGGAGTTGCATTTTTTTCAAGCAGGGGAGAATGATGCGCCAGAATTAGCAGGAACTTGACAAGGTCATAACTTGAGCTCCAGTGTCCGTTTGAGTCCGTTTTTTTTGAAACCACATGTTTCGATGAGACAAATGCAGAGGAAACCAGCCCTACCAATTAGGGAAAGTTTTGACACATTTTCGGGCCATAAATCTGCCATCTTGAGGCCAAAAATTAGGATTTAAGTTATAGTTCAGTTTTTTCCTATTTTTGAGAATTAGTTAATTTTAGTATATTAATTGCATTATGAGTTAGAAAGTTGGAAATTCCTCTAATTGAGGGATGTAGAAGATGCATGGCAGTTTTTGTGCCCGTAGGAATAAGCATATGAACTTACTTAAGAATAGCGGTTCTAGTAAACTGCTAAAAAAAAAGCATTTTCTGCCACCTAGAGTAGATTTAGTTAGAGTTAGCTAGAGTTTACTTGGAAACTCGAGTTGGGAGTTGTTTTACTATTTAGGAAACATTTTAATTCATTATTTGATAACAAAGAAGGAGATCTTATTTCTTTTGGAGTTCATATTATTTGTAATATATCTGGTTTGTTCTTAATTTGGCTACATTACAATGTTTGTTGTTTTGGTGAAAACATTTTTCTTATTTTTGTCTCACATGATAAGATAAGGAAATTTTCCAAATCTACACCCATATTACCACAGGATACCACAAACCAAGAAATCGAATGACAAGGAAGTATTTTAGCTATAAGAACACCACATACTCATTAGAAAGCTTCAAGTGTAAGAAGACAATTAGTCATCTTATTTAACATGGCTTTACGACCAAGAGTTAAAGTTTCACAAGAGAATCACATTATAAAATACCACCGATATTAAATTATCAATTTCTAGTTACACTATCATTACCAACGTTATGGTCCAAATGACTCAAAGCATCCATAATTGTCTCCACGTAGTCTAAAATTAATAGGTCATAAAGTATTATTCATAGTAACTAAAAAAATTAAGTAAAGGGTAGAATTATATATAGGTCAAGAGGGAAAACAACCACACTTAATTTAAACACACTTCTCGAATGGTCTTGAATCTAATCATAATTACCAAGATGCATACAATTCGAAAATCAATATTTTATATAGTGAAACACATAAACCATGATAAAACCTAGCATGCCATTGATGAAAGGTCACTACCAAAGAACCACTTATCCACTAACATCTACAGTCAAAAATCAATCCAATCCTAACACAATCCAAAATCCCATAATTAAACACTTCTACTCTAACAAGGATCAAGATCTTATCGGATTGTAAGAGAATCACCACCACCGCTTTAAAAGATGTTAACTATAATGCACAACACAATGAACTTTCTATCTAGCAAGGTCGAGAAATAAAAAGTCACTCTAAGATCATAGACACACTCAAGGTTCCATGCATCCAAAACCAAGGCATAACTTTAAGAACCTAAGAAGGCATTCAAGACATCAAGGGTGTACCCCATATGATGAAATGTCACAATACAAGTAGCATAGAACCAGCTCATCATCATGCAAGAAGGAACCATGTAACATTTAGCTAAATAGCTAACAACATAATGAGCTCTGAGTCACCAATCAAAATAAAATCGAATAAATGTCTACAATCAAGGAAAGTGGCTAAGTAGCCACATTGAAAAGCCTGAAAATTATCACAAAAAATATAAATAACTAAAAGAGCCTCAGAGATTCTCAATCCAATCATAAAATAAGATGTTGGTCCTTGATAAAATAACACAAGATTACGAATGTAAAATACAACATGTTAACACCAAATTCACTCTACAGCCCTTCATGGCCGCCAAAAGGGGTACTCTTTGCCTCGAGGTCGGTTCCAACGACACATACACTAGATTGGGTCCAAAACAACACCCCGACTTAATGTCCACTCTCCCATATGGGTAACGAAATGAAAAAATGACAACCCGGACTAAACTGTCTAACCACTTTGAAGGAAGGAATCTCTAAGAAGCTTCTAATTAACTCTTCCCGACCCAAGGACATAACCACTAATATTCAACCACAAGATTCACACCATAAAATTTATCATTCCAACCACTCCAATAAGGAAGGGTCTTAAAAGTCTTAACAAATAATATAATTAAATCAAGATTTAGGACTTGTAAAACAAAACATTTTCAAAGGAGAACCAAGTTTCCACTACACTTAAAGTTCACAAAAATCAATTTAATTTAACATTCTTAGTTACCCAAGTTCGAAAAAATTCCACTAAGTGATTACAACAATTCAAACAACTTATTATTTTATTATTATTTTAAATTTGGTAGTTCAAATGAATAGAGTAATGTAATATTTATTCCGACGCATTTATTTTTCAATTTTCAAACAAGTTTTTTTCTTAGATTCAAAAGTGTGCTAGGTTGATGGTTCATGTCTCAAGTTTTCTAGTGTGCCCAATGGTCTAATATTTTGAAACTTTTCTCTAATACCAAGTGTAATGCCCGCTAAAAACAACCTTCTTGAGATCCAAGAAACAACATATGATTAGTTAGGAAAAATTATGGAATAATTTTTTTGTTTAAAAGAGTCTACTATCGGGTTACAAGGTAACAACCATCACTAACAAGTTCCGAACAAATCTAATCCACTAGGATATAATTTTCTTTTATTAACAATTATTAGAGTCACAAGGTAAAAAATTTAAGATTAGAAGTTTCAACTAGGTTCGAGGTTAATTCCTCACCATACCCAATCTAAACAGCTTAAAGATTCAAATTCATTTTTCTCACACTTAACGCATTCAAAATTTTCCTAAGTTACTCCCATTGGATAGGAAATTTCCTCACCTTTCCATTGATATAAATAAGTCCTCCTAACTCCGCATAAAACTCAAGTTATGGGCGATGGACCTCGGGAAGAAAATTTTCCCGATGGCGACCTGTGGGCCTAGGGAAACTTTTTTCCCTTCCGTGGGTTGGCGGAGTGGGGAAGAGTTTTGCATTTTTTCCCTTTTCGGGGCAAAAGTGTGATTTTCCTCCACATGCCCGAAGAGGCCATGTGTTTGCTTGAGAAATCTCTGGTGGGAATTCGGGCTGTCAGAGAGGTTTAAGGCATTAAGTCTTTTGGGTTGGGAAATTCAAGGGGCAAAACTTTTGGCGTGCCTCTGCCTATCCCGATAAAGCCATGTGTCATCACCCTATTAGCCATGTGCTTTGGAGGAGGAGGAAGAGGAAACTAAGAAAAATTTCCCAAGAAATATTTTAAAATTACTAATGTTGAAAAAGGTGTTGCGCTTCGCGCCGTTCCTCATGAGACAACGTGGGAGCTTCTAATTGGGTCTGCAGAATCGGTGGGGAAAAGTTGAAAAAAAATTCCAATTTTTTTTTTCTAAAAGCGTTAAGTTAAAAAGGTGATCTGCCCATCTGCTGACACCTCATGGTGCCACGTGGCAACCTCTGATTGGCTATGGGGTGGCGGTGAAACTTTTGAAACTTTTCCCAAAATTTTCCTAAGTCCCAGGGAAAATTCAGCCGCATGCCCGCATGAGAAATTTTCCAAAAATTTTCCGCCAAGTGAAGAAAACTTCAGAAGGCCATAACTTTTGATAGAGAGATCAGTTTTGGGAAAACAAAGACTTTCTGAAAATATCTTGAAGCCCTCTTTGTAATGGAATCATTAATTTTAGATTTTTAATAAAGTTTAAGGGGTCAATTTTATGAAAAGGCGTGCAGGATTTTAAAAGCAAACTAGTAAGTTTTAACTTATAAATTTTGTTCAATTTTTTCATTCTTTCTCCTTTAACATGTCAAATGAACATGGAGGATTGTTCCAATAAAAAATTTAGAATGTATTGGAAGGTAATTTTTCTTGATTGATTTCCAATTCAAGTTTTACAACTTCCGACAACAAAATAACTGTGGAAGGTTTGAGTCCAATTTTACAATATTTGAAGGATATTTCCTTAAGTTTTTTAGTCTAATTTATTTCATTTATATCATGACATGTTAGATTGAAATGTTTCATTGTTATTTATTATTCGCAAGTTTGAATCAGCATTTGAGAGGAAGTATTTGCCGAGTTTAAAATTCAAAATAGAGGTCAATTTCTAAAGGATCGGTTTATCATTTTTCATCTTCCAAATATGGAAATTCATTTATATTCTAGTCTAATACAATTATTTGATTTTAAAAAACCATTTACTAGCTAAAATGCAAAGTCTCGATTTCCAATTTTACACATTTCCAAAAGACAAAATACTATATTATTTTTCTCACACATTTCTTCCTTTCAAACAAAGATTCCAATACAATGAAATGATCAGATTGAGTAGTACAATGCAATTTGAGAAAAACATGTTACATTCATTTTTTTTTCCAATAGACAACTTTACAACTTATTTATTTTATTCCTTCCAAAATCATTTATCGATATAGGGCGAATAATACTTTTTCTTTTCACGTGTTGCACATTTCTACTTTTAAAACAACGACTTCCTAGTGCATGATAAACACAAATTTCTAAATGAAGAATATCATATGAACAAGGTACACACTTCTAATAATTCCAATGAAACTCATACAACCTCCTTTCCATTTACTTTCAAAATAAAATATGGAAAATAGTATCACTCTTTTACATTTCTTTTAAGAGAATACAGAGTATAACTCTTTTACATTTCCAATTTCCACTTGCAATCAGTAAAACATCTTTCCATTACAAACATTTACAAGGTCATCCACTTCAAGTGGGAAGGTTACAATGAGATTTTATTTCACAAGGGAATTTACAAACCTGTCTTTTCTCGGCTTGAACAAGAACATGCATTCTTCTCTTTCTTCCAATTTTGATCACAAAAAGGCAGGGGAAATAAAATTCTCTCCACCCAATCAAGACATCTAATGAAAGGAGAATCCATCCTTCTTCATTGGCCCCCGAGCCCCAACCACAATGCAATAAGAAATATATTTCAATTCATGGCAACAACAAGCTTCCACATCACAAGGCAATCTTTCAACAAGCACATTTCAAATTAAAAACACAATCCAAAATAAAACAATAGTTTTGCAACCACATGAAATAAATCACACAAACTCAAAGCTTCACCATGCAAGCAAAGGAGCCAAAGAACTATGGGTAAGTTTCTTATGCCTCCCAATGGGAAATGGGCATCCACCTATAACAACCATCCAATATAAATCATTTCACATATCCTTATTCCCCCCCTCCCCCGACAATCCTCCTTATGCCCCCCAAAATTCCCTTATGCCCCCATAAAAATTTCTTTATGTAAGCTATTTCTGTTCCATGGTGGATCCCAATCCTAAACTCCCTCCACAACAAATCTGATGCCACTTTGGCATTAACTTATGCCCCCTCAATGATTCCCCATAACCTTCTCCTACACCATTCCTTTGTAGTCTACTCAACTAGCCAAAAATACACAAAACATTCACCATTCATACAAACATAAAAAGAAATAAAAGCATATATTAAGAGCTAGGCTCCTACCTTTCCGTGGTAGATTTTGTTCCAATACAACAAGCTTTCAATGTCAAAATATAGTCCCAAAATCAGAAATTCCCAAGTATGAAATGATCTCCAATCTCCTCCAAAATCAACAAGAGCTTCAAACATCTAAGGAAAATTTTTCCCCCAAATGAATCATGCCAAAAATTGAAATCAAGTAACCAAGTAACCCACAAAAAGCTAAGAAAATTCAAATTTAAGGAAGAGGTAAGAGAAGAGGATGAGGTGGATCCATATAGGATGCCACATCACACATCCTCAACTCCAACACCAAAATTCAACTTCATTCTCCAATGCACAATAAATAGGTGGGTGAATAATATGACAAATTACTTACACACTCCAAAAATTCCACATCCCATAAGGACTAAAAAAATAGTAAAATGTAAGAAGAGTGCAATTAAAACATAGAACTAGTCATTTCAAAATGCATAAAGAAGGTCTAAATTCAACCCTCCAACCATAGGTAATATTGGTATGCAAATTTAAGATGTATGGGATAAGTATAACTTGTCCCACAAGCCTCCAAAATCAGCCTCCAAGGACAAATTCAGATTTCCATGGAGGTGGAGTATTTCATACTCCAAAATTTGACTTACACAACTCTTACACATACTTACACATCACTTACCACATTTAAAACAAGTGCCAATAACTTCTATAATTACTTTATTATACCCCAAATTTGATTAATTTATTTATTTGAACAATATGATTACTCACATTAATCCTCCACAATTAAAAGAATAATGAAAGGGGTAAATGTATCACAAAATAAACACATGCAAACAATAATAAAAAGAACCACATTAATAAAAATACACATAACCCCTTGGTCACATTCAAAGGTAATCCTCCCCATGGGAATCCCTAACAAAATACAACACACAAAAATATAGTTGTCATGGTGACCTTGTTGAATTCATCTAGAATTCTAATGTGGTTGGTCTCCAATCCCCCAATGTTTGTTGTCCTGTTTTTTACGTGCACAATATAAATATCCCTTTGGCCTCATGGCCATATCAGAACATCCAAATGAATATAATATAATATAAAAATCATTAATATATATGTGAATCACAACAACATCCAGGACAATCAACAATATCACTTACAATTTCATTAACAACTATATAATCATCAATTTTAAATTCAATGTTCTCGGTCTACTCAATATATCCGAATATCACATGTCCTAACAACATCCATATATATATATACATATAACCATGTCCAACAACATGTCAACGTCTATATAAAATGTCTCTAACAATCATCAAGAATCATATATGAATCGAGAGTCAACAATAATCCATGATCTAACATCTAACACCATACTAAATCAAAACTATAATAATTTCCATAATATAGTCAGCGATATCATGATCAATATCAAAAGTTTCGAAGGAAGTGGGCACTTCAATTTTCACAATACAATATACAAAATACATCTCTTTCTTTCAAGAGAAAAAAAAAGAGTATATATTTCCTTTACATTTCAAAATTACAACTTTCATTTTCAACACAACATATTTCCATTACAAAACATATACAAGTTCATCCACTTCAAGTGGGAAAGGTTACAATAAGATTTCATTCAACAAGGGACTCGTCAAACTCTCTTTTTTCTTCCTTTGCTCTGGAACAAAAACATGTAGATTTATCATTCTTCCAATTCTAATCAAAAAAAGGGTACAGAAAGGCAACGCTCTTCACCCAACCAAGACATCCAATGAAGAGGAGAATTCATCCTTCTTCATTGGCCCCCGAGCCCCACCATAATGTAATAGAATATGTGATTCAACTCATGGCAACAAGGGCTTCCACAACCCACAAGAAACATTTAAAAATTTAAAACATAGTCCAAGAACGAGAATGTAGTTTATAACTACATTAAAGCATGAAAAATAACACCGAGGCTTCATCAAGCAAGCCAAAGGAGCAAGAAACTATGGGGATGCTAGTTATGCCTCTAAAAGGGGAAATGGGTATCACCATATGATTTCATACTGCCAAAATAAAGTATATCAAAGCCACGACATGCCCTTATGCCTCCCCAAGTACCCCTTATTCCTCATATTTCCTTATGCCTCCCTAACCTCTGATGGCACCCCATAATGAGTAAAGAAATGCAAGTTATTTCTTTGTAAGGTGGAACCCAAATCCTAACTCCTCCATACTTATACCTCCCCAAAATACTTATGCCTCCAACAAAATAAACCCCATAGTATTATCCTACACCATTCCTAGGCCATCTACCCAACATTCCACAAGCATGCCAAAACATCCACAACAATTACAATTTCATAAACAAAGAGAAGTATTTCAAGAGCCAAGCTCCTACCTCTCCATGATGGAGTTGTTCTAATTTCCAAAACAGCAAGCTTTATCCCAATGCAAGCAATCCAAATCAGTGAAGCACAAGCATGCAACAATCTTCCAAAAACTTCTTCAAAGAAAGAGTCCAAAAAGAAAAATAATTCACCCCAAAGGAGTTTCCAAAATTTAAGCTACCCAAAACAAGGAAAGCAATTCAAATTTTATAGAAGAGGGAAGAAAAGAGGATGAGGTGGATTTATGTAGGATTCCACATCACATATCCTCAACCCCAACCCAAAATTCAACTTCATTCTCCAATTCATAATAAATAGGTGGGTGAATAATATGATAGTTTACTTACATGCTCAAATCCAACCCACACCCCAAAGGACTAAAATTCAACCATGTAAGAAAAGTGTAATTAAAACTTATAATTTGTCTTCACAAAATACATAAAGAAAGTCTAAATTCAACTCTCCAGCTATAGGTATGTTTGATAAATAAATTTAAGAGGTATGTGACAAGTTTAACTTGTCCCACAATCCTTAAAAATAACCTCCAAGGACTTATTCAAATTTCCAAGAAGGTGGAGTGTTTCATACTCTAAAATAAACTTACAAATCACTTACACATCTTTTTAGAACACTCAAACCAAGACCAAAAACTCTATTGATTACATTCTCATGATATATTTTAATTAATTAACTTAACAACATGATTACTCACAATATTAACACCACATTAAATAATTAATGAAAGGGGGTAAGTGCACCACGTGAAACACATGAAAACATCAGTAAAAAGGAACCAAATAAATAAATACACATAACCCTTGGTCACATTTTCAGTGTGATCCTCCCCATGGGAATCCCTAACACAATCCAAAACCCACAACAATACAAGTTCCCATGGTGAACTTTTTGCATTCATCTAAAATTCCAATGTGGTTTGTGTCGATCCCTCGATGTTTGTTGTGATATTTTAACTTGAAAAACATGAAAACCTCCTTCGACCTCATGGCCACATAAGAACATCCAAAATAATATAAATAAAATTCTAAAATCATCTAGATATATGAATCACAACAAAATCCAAGAAACCAACAAGATCATTTGAAATTTTACTCAACAACTATATCAAAGCATCAAATAATTTCCATTTCTATGTCTACCCACAATATCCAAATAGCATATCTCTGAACAACATCCATAATATAACCATGTCAAACAACATATCATCATCAATATATGAAAATGTCTCTACTAATCATCATACATCATAACTGAATCAAGGTCAACAATAATCCATGATCTAACATCTAACATCATACTATAATAAAGTCCATAATCATGTCCATAATATGATCAACAATATCATGATTAGTATCAAAAGGTGTCAAAGGGAAGTGGGTACTACAGTTCAAATTTCCATGCATCTATCTATTTTCGACAACCTGTTCTAACCACAAACTATTTTTGAACATCACAAGGTTTACTCACCCATATATGTGGAGAAACATTAGATCTAGCTACATGACCAGCAATCCTAAGACCCTGCAACTACTCACCCCATGACCAACTCCCCTATACTTGTTGAGAAAACTAGGGAGTTTCAAAGATTCTATAACTTTAACCATTACTCATTGAGATGAAATGAGATAGGCGATAGATGGAAAATACTTACCTAGGATCACATTAACACACAACTTGGTTGATACCATTCCATTTTGAGTAATATTTGTGGGATCTATTAATAGAATATCTCTCGGTGCCTTTATAATCTAAACAAGCACATATTTTCTCCAAAACTAAAGATCCAGAGCAAAGATTCTTACGAAAAACAAGGTAGGCATCACATTTAAAATTTACCAAGTCTAAGCGCAGGCACCATCTAGATAGGTGCATGATTTTTTTCAAAAAAACCAAGGACCACTACTATTATCTCTAGGGAATTCATCTTGTGCTCTAAACTAAAATATGAAAGATATATTGGAGATGGAAACCATTGCAATGCCCCCAAGTGGTTCCTATTTAATTATTTTCTAGGCCCTAATAGAATCAATACTTGTCCTGATGCTAGAAAAGCACCCAATGAGGGAAAGGCCATACTTATTCCTTTCCATATTTACCACATCATCTTGGATATGCAAAGAAGGGCCATTTTTGTCCCAAATCGGGCACATATCAAAAAGAGGAGGGAGGTTAGGTTCATATCCACCAAAGACCCTTTTTGCCTAGGAGATTTATCCCCCTTGACCACATTTAAGAACCCACCCCTCTATCTAGCCTAATACAGGGAGGCGTTCTACAAAATCACACCTTTCAACATTTTGAAATTCTCCTTTCCAGTCACCATCTTCCATAATGACCCCAATGAGCAATATTCAAACACCATAATTAGACAAAATAAATTATTTTTCAATATTTTTATATGATATTAGCTTAAAAGGTTAAGATCTATTAATAAATCATAATTGAAAGGTTTTTTAAAATTTAGATAGTTTAAATCCATTATAGGAAAACAAACTGGCTACTATATCAAGGATTTGATATACCATATACACTAAAAATTTTCAATCTATTATTTGACATTATTGGTCATGACATTGTTCACTAGCATGTAAGAATACAACCTCCTAACATTTGTCTTACCAAACCTTAGTAGATACTTGGTCACTTTTTTATCTTTGTATGTTTTTCTTTCATCTATTTCTCGTGGTTTAATTACACCAAACATACCTACAAAAACGTATCACAAGCTCCCTCAAGTCAAATTTGAATCTTACCTCTTAGGTCAAATTTTTTTGCTTTGATCATTTTGTCAAGAATATAAAATTTAACTCTATTTTACTGATTCTAGATCGACACATTGCAGTATGATTTTTTCTATTGAATTACATTCATATAAACTAATGTCCCCTCTTGGTCATACTTTAATGGCATAATAAACATTAGAATCCTATATAAAAATTCTATTAAACCCCATTTAGGGTCCTAATACTTTTAACAGATCCTCGTGCAAAATCAAGAACAAAAGAAAATCCAAGCTCACAACATGTCAAAGAAAGAATAAAAAGAAATCCAAGCTCCGAAAACTATGAAATGAATCTTGCACATAAACTATGAAAGTACTCTCTATAGGTTTGACGTCACCTACTTAGGTCTAAGAGTCCCCGTATTCTCTCCTCAAGAAAACAAACTACCCTTTCCCAAATATTTGAGAAAGTGTGAACCTCAAGTTTGGTGACTATAAATGATTTTTTCTAAAATCATGATTGCACTATGGAAAATATTACATGCTAGAATAGTGACATGTGGTTTTAGCCCTCTTTCTAGTAGTGGTGATATCGGTGTTATATATGGGTGTGTATAACCCACCAAATGTTTTTTTCAAGGAACTCCATATTACATTATGAGTGTTTGAGGGTTTAATTAGAGTTGTAGATCCACCTAGATGGAGATAAAAGTACACGAACACATAATGATAATAATTTTTGAGTAGGTGAGGCACAAAAAAAAGTTACAAAGCTAGAATCTAAAAAGATTTGAGAGCATATAGAAGGTCGAGCCATATAGACAGCTTTCGACCTATTTATTTAGATTTGAATAGGTACATTTTTAGGCGTCACTTCATGCAACAAAGTAAATTTAGTCTCATATTATCTTGTCCCCGCACTTAGACTACACCAAATTTACCTTATCCATATATAATCAGATAATTACAATCTCTCCTTCACGTTTGTATATTTCTTAAATCAAAATTTTGATTCTAAAACATTATTCTGATTTGGGATATTATTATCTCGAAGTTAATTAAATTAGAGTAGGCTCTTTTACACTATTTCATCTTTTTCATGTATGTTAATTAGAAACACATTCAAATATTAAAAGGAATAAATTAGGAAATTCACAATAAGTGAATTCATATTGTGAACCTAACTTGTAGATAGATGTACTACACTTCCTCCATGGAATTTACCTTCTAGTAATTTTACACTTAATGATAATTCTTCTACATCGAGTAATATTTCTCACAATGACACTATTGTTATATTAGAGAAATATCTATTTTTTACAAGTGATTTGCAAAGGAATGGGAGTTTTCCACTAAAGTTACACATGTGACTTTAACAAATCCTTTGGTTCTATCCGTTGTTTATCATGTCAATTTCAATCTTATATATTCTACTTCCTAAGCATAATAATGTCACATATGAAGCATGACCCATCGTCATCTTCCATAGTTTTTTCACCTCCTCACAAGGTTCTCTTGGGGCAGAATTCATGCTATTTATCCCTCATTTCCTAATGACACACATGATCTATAGGCCCAACTTGAATCTTGAGGGAGAAAATCCACATCTAAACCTCACCATGTGTGTGTGTGTATGCGCGCCCATAAAGACACACACACAAAAAAAAAAACACACACACACACACACACACGAAAAATCTCACTTCCCATCAAGTGTAGTTGCATCACTTATATCTATTCCCTTCCATTGTGGATATATTGCATCACTCTTCTCTTTGTAGATTTTTTTTTCATATATTCCCTCATGAGGGGCCTAAATTTTTTTCTTTTTCAAATATTGGAAAAAATACAAAATCAAAACCTAATTTTCTAGCATACATTGTTTTCACTTTACATTATACCTTAGTTTTTCACTTCTATGGTTTAATAAGATATAATTTCTTCTTTACATAATGCATTCATAATGTATATTTAGCATGAAACATGACATACATTGATCACTAGGCTATGTTAGGTGTTGACCTTCCCTTTACGTAGACTACTAATCTCTAAGGAATCTTCCTTTTTCATACTACATCCATGTTCTATATTTACTTGATAATTGATTTATTTCCTCATTATACTTCATTACATATATATGTTTTTTATTTTCTATATTTGGAACTAACAATACTAACATATGTGTCTTGTGCAATGATTATAGTTATTTATAGCTCTTTTATATATCATATATACTATGGTTTACCTCACATATTGTTATGGTTTTTTTAATTCTTTTTTTGCTATTTGTGCATTTGTATGTTTGGTTTACACTCTAATAGTGCCCTAAGGGCCTTGTTTGTTTTGTGACAGCATGGGTGTCCCATGTTTTTGGCATATTTCCTTCTACATAGCTGCACATCTCTTGTTTACAGACCCAAGATACTTTATTTTCTTCTGATACCATAGGCGTCCTATATTTGCATGCATTTTTCCTTTCCTTATGACATTGCTTGCCACATTTTGCACTTGTTTCTACTTTATATACACTTATTTTTTCTAGTAACAAACTATATTCTATTATTAGTATTGCTCTTTTTGCATTAACATTGTTCTTCCTTGACCTTTTATCAATTCAAATATTATTTTACATATTTACAAATGTCTTGTTTCATTTTCGGAAAAAAATGTATCGACGTAGAGGTACATTTTTCAAAACTTGAATGGTTGTCTAAAGGTATAACACCAAAGTACCTAATTTTTTTATTTTATATCGAGATAGGTATGGAATACAAAGTTATCATCTATCATACATGAGTACATTGGCTCCAATTATATAAGAAATAAGACACTAATTCAAGTGTAAATTAGATTATTTATTACGTAGACCTTCATAAAGGTCATAAAAAGAAATTATCTATAGGTGATTTAAATTTAAAAAAATAAAAATCACTTCTCTCAAGTGTTATATCGTTTGGTTATACACATTTTCTAGATAGAGCATTGACAACTAAATTTTCCTAACTTTGAATATATTAGATATCAAAATCATACTTGGCGATATTTGTATCCTTCTCTTTTGCCTCATATTTATTAGGGGTTGAGCAAAAATGATTTAGAGACTTCTATTATAATTTTTACAATTAAATTTATTTCCAAACAAATAATGTCACAATATTTTAATGACATGAACAATCACATGCAACTCTAAATCATGAGTTCCATATTTTTCTCCATACAAAGTAATTTTAAAGATTAATACCTTACGACCTTACAATAAAAGCATATAAGTATGTCCACTTGGTGGCCATAAATTTTTAAAATTTGACATGTAAATAAATTTTTAAAAATACTATTAAAATTTTAATAGTTCGATAAATTCTTGATGCCTTGTGCCTTGGTATATTTAAGCTCTTAAAAATATGTGTTTGATCATTTTATATGTGTTTGGTCATTTTTTGGTTTTGGGACATATTTTGTTGAAGGTTAAAAAATTACAAAAAATTAGACATAGTTATATGATTTAACCCCTTATTATCTTTCTTTAATACCCCTCAATTTCCTGACCCACAAACATTAAAAATTAGAATAGAGGATTTTGAGAAATAAATAATATATAATATAGGAGTAGTAATCCAAACTTCCTTTAATTTTTTGAAAGTTTTTAACAATCTAAGATCTATTTGTATGGTTTATATTTCTCTGTTAAATTTATTATAGGTACAACAATTTTAGAATAGCTCTTATCAAACTTACAACAATAACTTGACAATCATAGAAAACATCTAGTATTGTTGGCATATTTATATACAATCCATTCATGACTAGATTTTCTTTTTGTAAGGTCGTGATAAAATTCTTTTGTCATAAAATGTTCCCTACATATATTACTTATTGTATGAAAAACTCACATTTAATTAAATTTCATATAGTTGGTATTTCCTTAATGTTAATTTTTATACTAATATAGGATGTCATTAATGATCTGTCTCATTCTTAGAATATATCTGGATGCCATCTACAAATATAATTGTGAGCACATGCAGATAAGGTTGAAAGAAATTTTTAATTGTGGTCATAAAGCTTGTACCAGCATTAAAAAAATAAAAAGACTAAAACATTATAATCTTCGTAGTATGTCCTACACTCCTCTTTGGAAAATTAAATTTCTTTAATGTGTATTTGATGGTAGCTTGATTAATAGCAATCATTGAAAAACACTTTGCACCATTTAAGTGATCTAACAATTTACTTATTCAAGGAACAGGTATTTGTTTTTAATTGTACATTTATTTAATTGGTGGTAATCAGTGTATAACTACATCGACGTGTCATGTAACCTTTTCTTTAGCATATTTCTTTATCATTAGCTTTTCTAAACGTTGGTATCTTGGATTAAATCCAAGGAAAAATAAGGCAGGTTTTAAGTATTCAATTGCAACTCACTGCATATTACAGTCTTCCTCCATAAACATTACTTATCGCACATAAATATTTGTGCACTTTTGACTTTTTTTTTAGCACTTTACTTCTTTGTCTTTTAAAAGTTAATAAAAATATAATTATATTATTTATTTCGAAAACGAAATTGATCATTCTTGTGAATAAATATGCGTGTACGTAGCAACTATTGAGACACACAATTATTCTCTCACTTTCTATTCATGTTGAAGAATACTATTTTCCAAATATCAACAGCAGCAGAATCTGGGGAATTCGAAATGCAGAAGAGCCACAACGGCAAATTGATTCATAAGGATTTTAGAATCTTTCATGGCTGTATTATCAAAAGGACTAAACTGGATTGCTAGCCACATTAGCAATCATAGGCTTTGATATTCGTTATTTATAAGATACCCATCAAGCTTGCCAAATTATAATCCCCAATACAAACAGCTTCCCCTTCCTTGGATTTTCATTGCAAAGCTGCAAAGCATAACAGTCGGCTGAGTTTGTCTTTTTTAATCATCCATTATTGTCTGTCAAGGAATTATAGGGAGTTGGGTTTGACTCATTCTTGCTGGTTTTCTATTTCTTTATCATTTTCACTTGATTATCTTTATTAGTTTCTCTGTTTGAAGACTTCCCTTATAACTCTAGTTCAATTGTGAGTTGCAGCCTCTATTTTTCTTTCTGATATTAGTTCAAGGTGATTTATTTTTGCTCGAATATATAGTATTTGATTTAGTAATATGGCAAGTCAAGGTTCTTCATCCGGAAAAAATGTTGCATCATCCTGGACAACCAGACAAAATAAATTGTTTGAGAACGCTATAGCTATCTATGACAAAGACACTCCTCAACGTTGGCAAAATGTGGCCTGTATGGTCGGTGATAAATCTTCAGAGGAAGTGAAAAGGCACTAATAGATGACCTCAATTGCATTGAAGCGGGTCAAGTGCCTTTTCCCAACTACAAATCTTCAGGCTCTAACAATGGGGAGGGCTTTCAAGGGAGAAATCCTGGCAAGTGGGGAGACGAGGACAGCAGGTGTGTCTCAACACTTAATTTCTAGCAAGAAGGTTTATCGTTTTTACGACTTAATTGGAGGTATTAATTGATAATAACGTTTTATATAAAATCGAGCTGCTTAAAATTTGTTTTAATTGCCGCGGTTTTTCCATATATAGAGTTTCTAAAGAGTGATACTGGTCAATTTTATCTATTCCTGCGCTGAGAATATTAATCTTCGGCAGGCAATTTATTCGCATGAAGCTACAGTAATGCTTTTAGTATTTAATTGTGCATGGAGGAAGCAAGAGTTCAAGTCAAGAAGAGAACCAAAAAAAAAAATTGAAGTTCGGAAGGAGAAAACAAAAATGGGCTACCATTAGCAAGAATATGGATAATATGCAAATCACCTTAAAAATAAATATAGTGTTGTATATGGTTATTCTCTCGAGTGGGTAAAGAGTATAAAATCTTCCTGTTTTTAAAATATCTGTAAAATATGTTCTAAACTATACCCTGTATTCCATACGTCGCAACTAATATCTATTGGTTGCTTTATTTGATGTAAGCTTTATATTTCAATATATAAAAATGTGTTATATATCTCTGTAAAACATATATCTTAAACATCATAACTACCAGGTTTGGATTGCATAATTATCTGTAAAATGTTTTATATATCTCTATAAAATATATATCTTAAAATGACCAGGTTTGGATTGTGTTTTAGCTCGACAACCATGAGTTAGAATCGACAATCAAGATCGAAATAGTACAGATTGAACACATTAGGATAGAAACCACCATGGCAACTAGGGTTAACACATCAACGCCAGCGAGGCAAAAGTACATTGATCGACAAACGAGATCCATCAACATATTCAATGCAACTACAATGGAACCTAGCTCGAGGGGACAAACATATCAATGACCCAAATCAATCAAGTACCGAATCAACAAGAAAAAACCAATCATCAAATTCCACACAAACTCCTCGAGTTAATCCAAACCTAATCATTGTTCGAGAAACTACCAACGTTGCAATACATCATGTAAAACCTAACTTGTCATAATCAATCATTCGCACCGACAAAGCAACGGTTGAATCATTATAAGGGGGAAAAAAGTCCCATTTGATTTATCATTGCAATAACCATGCAAAAGGTGGTTGTATAATATTATTGCCACAAAATAATCAAAAGTAGTTTGCAAAAAAAATAAAGCATATGCCAAAGATCAAATGATTAATATTTGATGGGCCCAATTTTAATAAATGTCAATGATTAATCGAAAGGGCCCAAAAACTATAGAGTGTCATGTAATTCAAAGAGGGCTAATGATTACTATGACATGTATGCTTATACCCAAGTCAACAATGACTAGAAATTACCTTAAAATTGGCAAAGATACCTTAAACCTCGGTAAGGACACCCTACGAAAGTATCAAACAAATATCATATGCCATGGCATGTTATTTTGAAGTGGTCCCCACAAAGGAAAAGAATGCACACACAGGTGTCACATCATGCTCGAGAAGACAAAGAATATGCAATTGCATAAGAGGAGACTTAAACAACAAGTAATTGGTTAATATTAGCAAAAAATATTCACCCAAGTATCTTAATTGCATTAAAAATAGAACAGTCAACTGCACTTTGACTTGAGTGTATTTTTGTAACTAAGGCTATTAATGCCTTATTGTAATCAAACGTCTGTTTTTATTCCTTTATTTATTCGTGATAAAGGGGTAAAATTAGCATGCATGGACGAGTATAGACTGTAGTCTATTTTTAGGAGGGGTTGGGTGAAGTATTTTTCTATATATTGTGTGCACTAAAGAAGGCACAAAGGGGGACTTTTTGGACAAAGGAGTGTTGAAGCATTTTTTCCAGTTTTGCCTTGAAATTAGAAATAATTATTATCTTTCTAATTATTTGCAGTGGTGTATATCTTTACATTAATTCTTGTGAATGCCAATCCCCTACTTAATCATCTTACCTTTCTACAAATTTTGTACTTTTTTCAGTCTAGTGTGCATGTTAGCTTTGTGTTGTTGTGATTTATCCCTCAACAAACAAGTGTTTTTCCTTAGGATCAAATTGAAACCCATTAGTTCCTGCATCTACAATTTATTTTTCAATTTCTACCGTATGTACTTAGTAAAAGCCCTCATTCAATTTTTGTATCACCCAATTTCTATTTAGTTACAACAATTTGTTACCCTCAAATTCCCAAAAAAATAGTTTAGGATACATCAATAAGGAACCAAACTTGATACCATAGACTCACCTCAACAATAGGTATACCCACCAGGACCTAATGTATTTCCATTGTATCTATAGAAGTGAGATATAGAGCAAGCTTAGAATCCTTGTTTTCATCTGCATCAACAAGGGTGCATTGCTGAGATATAATAGGTTCATATTGAGTTATTTTGGCAATGATTGGTTGTCTACACACAGAGCTAGAGTTGATTGTTACAGGAAGGGTATATGTTGTGTAGATGATTTTGGAGTGGAGTCAATGATAGTTGGAGTTAGGAGACCCATATCTATTCATACTTGTATCCGCTATGTAGTTGAATCAATGTGTGCGTCGGAGTTGTCAGTTATACGCCAACATTGTTAGTGATTGATCATGGAATGAGACTCATGAAGTGTCACTTGATGATATCCCAATTTTTTAGGAGTTTTCATATGTTTTTCGTAGTGATTTTTTAGGGTTACCTCCCCACATGATATAGATTTTCATATTATTTGGTTATGAGAGCGGAGCCTATCTCATGCGCACCATATATGAAGACCACACTTGAGTTATGTGAGCTCAATTTACAGTTGGAGGGCCTTCTTGAGAAAGACCTAATCCATCCTAGTGTATCTCCTTGGGGTGTACCAATGATCTTTATGAATAATAAGGATGGATCTCTACATTTGTGTGTGGGCTCCAGACAACTGAATAAAGTAGTGATCTTGAATCATTACCCACTTCCTCACATTGATCAGATGAAGGGGGCCACTACATTTTCTAAGATAGATCTTAAGTTAGGATACCATCATCTGAGGATTGTGGAGACAAATATCAACAAGATAAATTTATATGCAAGATATGACCACTATGAGTTCACAGTGGTACCATTTGGTGTGACGAACGCCCCTGTAGAATTCATGAGTTTGATGAATGGGGTGTTCATGATGTTTTTGGATCACTTTTTACTCGTGTTCCTTGATGAAATCTTGATTTAATCATACACTTATGAGGAGATCGATGAGTACCTTTTCAAGTTTCTACAATGTCTTCGAGAGCAGCAGCTATATGGGAACCTGGAGAAGTGCACATTTCTCCTATTAGGGGCTAGGTACTTAGGTCAAATTATTTCTGGTGAAGGCATCATAATTGATCCTTCCAAGATTAGAGCTATTATGGATTGACCTGTGCTAAGCAATGTGACCGAGGTTCAAAATTTCATGGGGTTAGAAGGTTACTATAGGATATTTGTTCAGGACATCTCTCTTGTTGCGCACCCCATCACTTCCCTTCAGTGGAAAGGGAAGAAGTTTGTTTGATTAGATAGATGTGAGTAGGCCTTAATTACACTTTGAATGAATTCCTTACAAAAGCATTGATTCTTGCAGTGCCAAATCCTCAGAGGGATTTCTTTGTGTGTATAGATGCTTCTTTGGAAGTATTGGGAGTTTTTATGCGGGATGATAGTGTAGTAGCCTATGAGGCTCACAAACTCAAGGATTATGTGCTCAATTATCTAACTCATGAGCTTGAGATTTTGTAAGTGGTGCATTTTTGGTGTGTTGGTGTAATTTCCTTCTTTTCATGAGGTTCAATATCGGACAAACCGTTTTAGTTTTTGTCACCTCTTCACGCAGCCCAATCTCAACACCCATCAACAACATTACATGGAGTTGTTATGTGAGCACAACATGGAGATAGAGCATGTGAAGGGGAAGGATAATGTGGTTACAAACGCTTTGAGTCGATGAAGACATTTTTATGGCTACTTCTCTGTGTATAGAATTGGGAGAGAAATTTTGTGAAAACATCCACATAACAACTTGTACCTTGTAGCTATAATAGATATTAATTCTCAAAGACCCCTTGAGGGGAAGTTTTATGGTTTTACATTAGGGTCAAATGTAATTCTCAAACACAAATGCTAGATCTATGTACCTAGGGATAAATTTTTGAGACATGATATTTTGGCGGAGACTCGTCATGGAAGTTATTCTGCCCATCCAGGGTAAATAAGATGAATGCCTCTTATTATCACTGAATCAAAACACCCTCATATTTGCATAAGTGTGTGTTATTGAGCTCATAGTGTGACTGGAAACATTGATCTGTCTCCAAGTTGTGGGACATGGTACTTGATATAGACCTCAAGAGAAATTTTGTTCTTCTCCTAAACTACCCACCACAATCTATTGTATTGCATCAAAAACTATATTATCCTAAATTAACTTTCCAAGGGACCATGGAGAGAGACTGCATGAAAATAAAACTCGCACTAAAGTGGTGATACACCGAGAAAATAAGGTTATGAAAAGAATTTAAAATTTGTGAAAATGGAAGCAAAATGCATATCGAGAGAGGGTGATGATAGTTCTCGTAGTATAATAAAAACATTCACAACACATTTCCATGTATACAAAATAATAATAGGT
Organism: Taxus wallichiana var. yunnanensis; assembly: GCA_018340775.1. Taxonomy (NCBI): domain Eukaryota; kingdom Viridiplantae; phylum Streptophyta; class Pinopsida; order Cupressales; family Taxaceae; genus Taxus; species Taxus wallichiana. The sequence continues at coordinate 181,297,691 of CM031237.1, read as the reverse complement.
TACTTTGGAAGATTATAGAGTAGACACAAATAATTGCATTAACATTAGAGAGGAAAGATACATCCACAAAATTGAATCTATTGCTTGATTAATATGCGCAGTACAAACTATTACAAAAGAAAGACCTAGATAAGGGGTCCACTAAATGTACTTGCAACATATGTGCTTCACAAAACTAATTTGACAAAGTTATTCTAATAAAAACTATCCCCCTCCTATAATGAGCCCAATATTCAAATTAATAGAGTTTAGGAAGAGAGAGAGAAGGGATGTAAATCCCAAAATCCACTTTTCAACCAATTACAAGTCATAATAAATGAGTGTGGTTCATAAATTTTTTTTGCAAAAAAATCTCAAGGTGTCCCATAACTTGCAGCAAAAGAAGGAATGATATCCCATGCTTGTTAAATGCCTCTCCAACAACTTTTAAAATCCATGTTCGAACTCCGGCACATTTTCCTAAATATTATCAAACAAAATTCATCAATATCTGAATTTCTTCATTACTTTGCATCACACTCAAAATCATGATTCTAACTAGACCAATTTTGTGAAAATCCATTAACAATCGCAAATGTTATGGTATTTTGAGTGTGAGTACTTATTTTCGGTTTTATGGGGATTTCTTACATTTTACGGGACTGAGCGATTAAGTTATTGGATCTAGATATGTTAATTTTATTTTCACCTACCTACCTTACTAAAAATAATAAGTACAATTTTTTTGGAGGAGTAGAGGATGTCGAAAGCTTTTTGAAAATTCCAATTTTGTCAAAATTAGAGCTCCAGGGTCAAAAGTTATGCTCGTTTGAAGTTTACGGTTTAGGGGTTCCACAAGGACTCTCATAATCCTCAATACATTATATTTTTACTCCTTTTTAATTTGATATATGGGTATTGTAGGTATTCAGAGAAATTACAACACTAGAAAATAGCGGCCGCTGAAGTCGGTCAGACTTGATTTAATCACGATGCACTCTATGTGGAAAATTTTCCTCCTCGAAGAACTCACGTCCCCTTGGTACTTAGACCCTACGGCCATCGTTTCTCCGTATCACTTGAATTAGGAAATTTTGTCCTCATGTGTCCACTAGTGACTAGGCCGGTGGGCCATTGACCCTCACAATAGCCATATGGCATTTCCTATTTGAATTTCGGTTATTTTGGGTTTTGCAGGAACTCGTGTCCCCATGCTACATGGACTGCATGAGCCCTGAACTTTCTTCTTTTCTAGAATCCACCTCATTCCTTTGTAAAAAGGAAAATCAAAATTTCTGGAAACTTGTGTCCCAATGGAACTTGTGTCGTCTAGGTAGCCTAGAACTGATTTTTCCTTAATACTCTCCTTAGTAAATAAGGAAAATCGACATTTGGGGAACTTGTGTCCTAATAGAACTTGTGCTACTTAGGATGTGAACTTCTACATTTTCTAAATTTCACAGTTTCCTTGGCATTTCAGACCCAATTCAAGGATGAGGATCCCTAGTTCTATCCGCAGTCTTTCCACCCACACCTCCAGGACCCGAATACATTAAAAATAGGCCCTTTTTCCCATTTTTCCAAATTTCTAGCAAATTTTCACCAACTCCTTACATTTTTCTTGAATAAGGTGGTTAAACAAAAGAAAAGGGTGCGTTTGGAATCCAATTTTCTTTTTTTTAACCATTTCTTCCTCTTGAAGTCTACAAAATTGTGCAAGTTATCAAAATCACCTTGGCATAAATTTCGGATAACAACTATTTGAGACAATTGTACCATTAGAGAGGAATAAAAAGAGAAGTAGCTCTTTTTGTGTCTTATTATTTAGAGTGTGAGAGGGTAAAGGCTAAGCATCACCATCTAGCTAGCATTCTCTAGATACATGTTATACCATCATACCACCACGTGGGAAAGATTAACAAAAATGCCTCATTTTTCTCCAGGTGAGACCACCTATTCATCTACTGCAGCAGCTTACACAAGTGTACTTAGATGATATTGTAATATCTTTAGCCGAGATTCTATGGAATATTATTTGTGACTACAATCCCTTATAAACCTTTGATTTTGGACTACCATGCAAAGCATGCCGTTGGGACAAGTATAAACTTCAGTACATCATATAACCCAGATAAAGATAGATAGACAAAGTGATAGAATTATATTTTAGAGGACATGCTTTGAATGTAAATCATGGACCATCAGGTGGAGGTTGTATGAGTATTTGTACTTTGTGGATTTTTCTTATAATAATAGCTTTCAAATTTTTATTGGTATGGTTCCCTTTCATGAACTTTTTGTAGAGAGTGCAGAAACCATAGAGTTGGGAGAGGTTTGAGGATAGATTATCACTTGGAAAAGCTTTTTTATAGAACATGAAACATAATATTGTTACAATTAGACAGATACTTCGGGAGGAACAAGATTGACATAATAAATATGCATAACAAAGGAGAGTTGATTTGGAGCTATGAGGTTTACACGAAGGTGTTTCTTCATGTCGGACCTCATAATATCCCTATCCGCTATGGAAAAGGCTCTAAGTTAGCTCCTATATTCCTAGTTCCATTTAAGATCTTGGAGTGGATTCATCCCTTATCTTATCATATAGCCTTGACATCCAACCCGTGTCTTGCATCCATGATGTATCTCATGTTTCTGTTCTAGCAGATACATTCCATATCCCTCTCATTTATTTGATTGGACTATATTGCAGGTGCAGGGGTATGGGAAGGTGACTATGGAGCTCATGCACATCATAGAGTACAGGACCTTAGGCATTCGAGGCCACGAGATTTACCAGGTATGAGTCTAGTGATATAGGTATGGTGAGACTGCAATGACATGGGAGGATGCTACTTTATTACGGGCGTAGTTTCTACACCTAAATCAATGACTTCCAGGAGGAAGTTGAGTCTAAGGGTAGTGGGATATATTTCCCACTCCTCTTTGACACTATTTTCATTATAATGATATTAATCTTGGATTGATATTTAGAAATTTTTGTATTATAGCTTAATTAGTAGATAATAGACTACGCAGATGTTTTGACTATTGACATGTTGTGATTTATATTTTGATTATGATGTACTAGATTACAATGGTGGATAGATATATATGTTGAGTTGTAATGTTCTTATTTTTATACTAACATGTCATATTCTTGATGCATAGCCTATGTTGGATATTATGAGTAGAATTATGATTTTATGGATGTTAAAAACGAATTAAATTGTATGAAGATAGATTATAGAATTGCTAATTTTTTATGACGATTATTGATTTCTATATGTATATTATTCTTGATGTTGTTGATATGGCCACAAGGCTATAGAGGTTTTTTTTTTGTTGTAGGAACATTTTATCACATACTTCTAAAAGGCATAGGGGACCAACCATGGAAGGATGTCAAGTGTTGTGCAACATGACTAAATTTTGACAACTTGTGTATAATGTTATGTTGTGTTGTTGCATACTTTTTTTGGAGGTTACCATGGGGGGTAACCTCATTTATGTAGCCATGGGTGTAATGTGTTTCCTTTCTTTTAATTTTTTGTTAATTTTTTGTGAATGTATTTAATTATTTGCGTAAATATTGTTAATTTATTAACACTTGCTAATGTATCTTTATTAACTAGTTTAGCTTAAATTTGAATTAAAAGGGAAGATATGACATGTGGGCAATAAATTGGGTGGATAGTCCTTATTTGTTGAATGATGTGAATGTTGGTGTGTACTCCACCATCCTTCCAAAATTAGAATTTATCCTTGTTGGCCACTTTTAGAGACTTTAGGGACAAGTTAACATTATCCCTCACATCTCAAAATCTACTTCTAACCCTACTTATGAAGTAATTGACATATTTTGACTATGAAAGTTGGAGTTTCATGTGGGCATGTCATAAGTATTACATGTGCATTTAATTTATTTGAGATTGGGGTTTTACTTGTCTTTTGGATTAGAGGGATGATGAAGTGGCATCCTACATGGAGCCACATCATCATCCTCACATCCCTTTTCTATTTATTGGATGATTTTGATGGATTTTTTGTTGCTTGCGTTATTTCCTTCTCTTGCACTTTTTAATATTGGTCTTGGTTGTCATACTTGGAGTTTTTCTTTTGGAGTTTCATCTTGGATTGAGCTTGGGTGAAGGATTAAAAATCATGTTGAGAAAAGAAACTGGAAACATTATGGAGAGGTAGGATCTCTTCTTTTTTTTTTTTGGTATTAATGTATTTTGATGTAGAAATTGTGTTGGTTTGAGTATTGTAGGAGTGTTGTGGATATGTTGATTGTAAATGGGTAACCTGCCTTAAGTTGGGTGTGGGAGATGGATTTATGGGACAATTGGGGAGGGAATAGGAGATGTGCAACATGCATTTTGGAAGGAGTGTGACTTTGAATTTGACCTATGGGAAGTGAAAAGGATTACATAGACATATTTTGCATACTTGTAAGTGTAGAAATAAGAATTTGATGATATTTTGAGTTATGCACATGGAGGATTTTGGGTGGAATTCCTACTTCACCTAGGAGAAAAAGGAGGTTGTGCTCGATTCTATTTCTCCTTATTTGATTTTGATACTCAATCCTTTATGTTTGTTTGGGAAGTTGTTATTTTCCTTGAATGGATTGTTTGAGTTTGTTACTTGATTGTGTATTTTTGTAATGTTTGTTGTGGAAGCCTCTTGTAAAAGTTATCATATATTTCATAATACCCAATATTGTTCAAAGGTTGTGGTTCAGGGAACAATAGGGGATGGATTATCCTCATATTAGATTATAGGTTTGGTAGGAGAGGATCGCCTATACCCGTTTATTTGTATGGTGTTTCAAGTTTTGAAGAGTTGAAGGATGCAAGTTGAAAGCTATGAAGTTGGGAGATGAATTGGGAAGAAGACTTTTGTTTGACCTTATTGGAAGAATTTTCCATGTTGTAAAATTTATTATTACTCCCACTTAGAGTGGTATATTGTAACTGTAGTGCACACATTTTCTAGCTTCAGTTATCTACTAACTATATACTCATTTAGATGATTTGACATGGATTATGGCACATTTGGATATTATGTTATGATATTTGATCATTCATGGACATGTATGATGTTTTGGGCATGTAGAACCAATTTAGCCTTGATTAGTATGTTAGTTCATTTTGGTAGATGTTTTGGATACTAATATGTTACAATGTTTTTGATCTTATTGGATATATGATGAACACATTGTTTTTTCACACATCTTGATGTTATGGATTATTTGGTTAATTGATGTGATCATATGATAGCATGGATATATTTCATTATATGTTACTACAATGACTAACACATGATGGATTTATGTGGAATTGTGTATGTTACTCCATTACTATTCCTTATTGATGAAGTGCTAGCATAGTTAGAATGTTTATATTTTGATTGGTTTACTGAGTAGTTGATTTATAATTTTATTGGACATGTTCGTTTAATGTTTGCAATGAGTCTCGCATATTACAGGGCATGGGAGAACATGGGTTTTAGGATGGCTACTCGAGTGTGCACAAGTGGCCCACCAGGTTGAGTTTTACCCATGTTATTTGTATGAAGCCTTAGTGTTTGCATGTATTGTTTGGGCACCATGAGTGACCCTTAGATAATAATGCTATATATTTTGTAAAATTTAACTATGCTTAGGTTTTTTATTATTGTTAGGAAATAGGTTGAGTGACCTAATGGTCCCCAATTGTATCTAGGATATGTTTGTTTTAGTGTTTTATTAATTAATCAGGATTTGGGTAACATAATAACCCCTGATTGGGCCCCACATCCTCATCAACTGTTTCAAAAAATTCCAAACCCGAAATTGGGTTTTTTTCACATCTTAGAGACCCCTTTTGGTTTTGGGGTTTTCTTATCATGAAAATGAGTTCTTGGACCCTACCTATTAGGTAGGGAGCTTAATTTAAGGGCCAAATGGGAGTTTTCCTCTCATTTGAACCCTCTCTTGTCAATTCATGTAATAATGGTTGGGGGTTGTGTATTGTGAAACGTTGCATGTGTTTGTTTTACTTTATTTTTGGGTAATTTTTGGAGTAATGTTAAAATGAGGCTTTATCTTTTCTTCCTTTTGATTTTGGAACCTTTGTTTGGAGGGAAGAGTGAGGTGACACATGTCAGCCCCTTACTTGTGAGGAAAATTACTTTGTTTTCTTCAAATAATCCTTCATGTGGGAGAAAGGGGGTTCTTCTTGTCATTTTTCTTGGAATCCTTTTAGAGTTGGATCACTTTCTTTGGAAGAGGATTTAGAGAAGCTTAGAGATTGGAAATTTTAAAATATAATTGAATCTTGTTGTAAGTATGGTTTTGTTTTATATGTGGTGCATGTTTCCTTAGTTGTTTCTTTTATTTTTTTCTTCATCCATCTTATGGCTTGATGGATTTGAGAGATTTGTGTACATGAAGAGGGAGGGATTTTCGCTCTTTAACCTCATGGATTGATGGGCAAGCCATGTTGGTTTCTTTATCTCCTCATATGGTTTGACATATGGAAAGTGGCTCATATGGTTTCAACCCCCTTCCTCATCCTTGGAGAGGAAACCGAATGCGTCTGAAAATACTCCCAATGAGGAATTTAGGTGAGTGGGAGGAATAATAAGTAGGGGTGATCATTATGGAGGGATATGAAGGATTTTTAATATTTTGTAAGTGTGCATCCTATGGTTAGACCACACTCTATGGCACTTTTGGATATCCCATCCACTCTTCCCCTTGTTGATGATGAATTTGGTGTTATCCTCTTTGTTTTTGGTTGTCAATTATTTTTTCTTTTATGGTACATAAATTTGGTCTTGTATGTGATGTCATTATTATCATCCTTCCATTTTCTTGTGAACATTTGTGGTAAGCTAGCACTCTCTTCCATGGGATTGTGGGAGGCTAGAATTTCTTCCATCCTTTGTAAAATCATGTAATAATACCTATAGGTTTTGTGGTGAATCTAGCCTTTCTCTTTGTAGTGCCCACTTGCCTTCGACACTTTTGATATTGATCCCGATCACGCTTACTATATTATGGAAATTATTATAGTTTTGATTTAGTATGGTGTTATATGTCGATCATGGATTATTGCTGACTCCGATTCATATCGATTCATGATGATTACTAGAGACATTTTATATATTGAGTATGATATACTATCTGACATGGTTATATTAATGGATGTTGTTCAAACATGTGATATCTAGATATATTGAGTAGACCTAGAAAATGGAATTAATTTGATGATCGTATAGTTGTTGATAAAATTGTAAATGATATTGTTGGTTGCCTTGATGTTGTTGTGATTAATATATATATGGATGATTTCAAAAGTATATTTATATTTATTTGGATGTTCTGATGTGGCCATGAGGCCAAATGAGGTATTGTGTTTTGCAGGTTAAAATATCACAACAAACATCAGGTGATTGTAGACCAACCACATTAGAATTCTATATGAATTCAACAAGTTCACCATGAAAAGTTGTATTGTTCGTGTGTGTGTGTGTGTGTGTTTGATTACTGTTAGGGATTCCCATGGGGAGGACTATAACGCCTGTTAAAACAAACCACTTGAGACCTAAGAACAACCTAAGATTATTTAGGAAAATTATGGAATAATTTTTTTTTATTAAAAGAATCTAGAGCCATGTTACAAGAAAATAATTGTCACGAACGAGTTCTAATTTTTATTTAATCTACTAGAATATACTTTTATTTTATTAATAATTATTAGAGTTCATAAGTTCCAAAATTTAGGGTTAGAAGTTTCAATGGTTCATAGGGAAATTAATCACCATACCAACTCTTTGATAGGATCAACGTTCTAACCTTATTTTTATCATATTTAACTTATTAAAAAATTTCCTAAATCATTTCCATTGGATAGGAAATTTCCTTACCTTTCCATTGATATAAAGAAGTCCTCCTAACTCCTATTTTTTTTTCAAGTTATGGGTTGGTCGGCCTTGGGGAGAAAATTTTCCCCAAGAGTGGGCATGCAGCCCAGGAGAGAAACTTCACCCAAAGGGTAGGTTGGCTGGCCACGGGAGACTTTTGGATCATTTCCCACATGGGGTGAAAAAATTACTTTGCGTCTGTGCACTCGCGGGTCCATAGGGGACACGTGGCATCACTTAAGCCAACACGAGGAAAGTAGGGCAGCGAGGAGTAAATTGACTTAACGTCCCGAAGAGCTAAGTGGGTACAGAGACCCACACCTCAACCGACACCTTGCGATGCGGCGTGAAGCCCCCGATTGGCTACGAGCCGATGGAACAACAGGGAAAACTTGGAAAATTTTCCAATTTTTTTTTGAGACACTAAAGACAAAAATGGACCAGTTCCTTTGCCCATGCCTCATGACACCAAGTGGCATCACCTAATTGGTTGCGGGTCGGTAGGGAAAATTTGAAAAAATTTCCCAAAAATTTCTAAAAATGTGAAGTAAAAGAAAGGATCCGCCTATCCACCGACATGTCATGGTTCCATGTGGAAGCCTCTTATTGGATGCGGGTTGGTGGGATGGTGGGGAAAATTGTGAAAAATTTCCCAAAAAATTTCCCAAGCTCTAAGGGAAAAATTTAGGCCGCGAGCCCACCAATGAAAATTTTCCCAACATTTTACACCAAGGAAGAAAAAATTCTGAGGGCCATAACTTTTAATAGAAAGCTCAGTTTTGGGAAAATGAGGACTTTCTTGAAAGCTCTCGATGTCATATTTTCACATCAACCTTAGTAATTTTATTTTATTAAAGTTTAAAGGGTCAATTTTGAGAAAATATCTTTCTGTCACTTAGAAAGTTAACTAGTATTTTTAACTTATCAATTTTGTTCAAATTTTCCATTAATTCTTTTTCCACTTGCCAAATGGGCATGGAGGATTTTTCTTGGAATATTTTAGAATAGATTTCAAGGGTTAAATTGTTTGATTGAAGATAAATTTGAATTTCCCCAATTTAACAACAAAAATGACTGAGAAATTGTTTGAGCCGATTTTGAAAGGTTCTATGAAAATTTCTTAAGTATTATAGTTTGTGTGGGATCATTTTGATCTTTCTTAGCTTTTATTAATGTTTCAAATGTCTTTCCTAGTCTAAAAGGTTCTTCTACATTTTATAATATTTTTTTGCAGTTTGAAAATGTCTAACAGAGATCTAATTTGAAAGGATCTATTTTCCATTTTCTTCTTCCAAGTATTAGGATACATTCCAATTCCAATCTAATACATTTAGTTGATTCAAATAAAACTATTCAAAACCAAAATATAATTCTGATTTCTAATTTTACACATTTACAAAGAAAGAGCTCTGTGTTTTTCTCACATGCATTTATTCCTTTCAAAAGAGATTTAAAATACATTCAAATGATCATATTCAAAACCAAAATGAAATTTGGGAAAGGTAATACAATCAATTATTGGTTCTCAAAAGACAACTTACAACTTCTTTCTTTCAGGTCTTCAAATTCATCATATAGAATATAATTATTTCTTTCAAAAGAAAAAAAAACGAGTATATCTCTTTCACATTTCAATCGACAAATTTCATTTTCAATGCAACATATTTCCATTATAAAACATATACAAGTTCATCCACTTCAAGTGGTAAGGATACAATAATATTTATCTCAACAAGGCACTATCAAATGTTTTATTTCATTTTCCTTTGCTCAAAAACAACATGTAGATTTATCATTCTTCCAATTATTATCACAACAAGAGTATGGGAAAGGAAATGCTCTCCATGCAACTAAGACATCCAATGACAAGGAGAATCCATCCTTATTCATTAGTCCTCGAGCCCCAACCACAAAGCAATGGAAGATGTAATTTAACTCATGGCAACAACAAACTTCCACAAACACACATGCAAATTTCACATTCAAAACATAGTCCATAAATAAATTGAAGTTTGCCACCATAGAACAAAAAAACAAACAACACTCAAGCTTCATCATGCATGCCAAAAATAAGGAATCTATGGGGGATGCTGCTTATGCCTCCCAAAGGGGAAAATTGGTTATCACCACCTGAGAACAACCCACCAATATATATATATATATATATATATATATATATATATATATATATATATATATATATATATATATATATATATATATATATATATATATATTTCAAAACCCTATCCTTCCCTTATGCCTCTCCCAAGTAACCCTTATTCCTCACATTTTCTTATGTCTCCCCAACCTCTTGGCACCCCATAATGAGTAAAGAAATGAAAGCAATTTATTTGTAATGTGGAACCCAAATCCCAACTCCCTCCACCCTTATACCTCCCTAAAACACACTTGTGTCTCCCATAAAATAACCCCATAGTCTTCTCCTAAACAATTCCTAGGCCATATACCCAACAACCCACAATATATACCAAAACATTCACACAAGAACATTTACATATATACAAGAAGATCATTTCAACAGCCAAGCTACTACCTCTCCATAATAGAGTTGTTCCAAGTTCCAAAAACAAAATATTAATCCCATTGTAAGCAATCCAAAACAGCCAAGAAAAATCAAGTACCAATCTTCCAAAATCTTCTCCAAGAAAGAGCTCCCGAACAACAAGAAAAATTTGCCCACAATGAAGTCTCCAAATGTGAAGCAACCCCAAAACAAGGAAAGAAATTTGAATTTTATAAAAGAGGGAAGGGAAGAGGGTGAGGTGGATCCATGTAGGATTCCACTTCACACATCCTCAAATCCAACACAAAAGTCAATTTTATTCTCCAATGCATAATAAATAGGTGGGTGAAAAATGTGACAGATATACTACACACTCAAACAAGTCCATACCCCATAAGGACTCAAATTTAATTATGTAAGAAAAGTGCAATTACAACATTCAACTTGACATGGAAAAATGCATAAAAAGGTCTAAATTTAACCCTCCAACCATTTGCAAGGTTGGTGTGTAAATTTAAGAGGTATGGGACAAGTTTAACTTTTCCCACAATCATCCAAAACAACCTCCACCGACAAATTCGAATTTCCAATAACGTGGAGTGTTTCACACTCAAAAGTTAACTTACACATTCTTATAATAATTTAAAACATTTCCAACAAATCTATTAATTATATTCTTATGACATGTTTTGATAAACTAATTTAACAACATGATTAATCATAATATTTACACACCTTCAAATAAATAATGGAAGGGTAACTCCACAACATAAAAACATGTGAAAATTAAAAAAAAGGGATCAAAAAATAAAATAAATACATAAAATCACTTTGTCACATTTAAAGGTGATCCCCCATAGGAATCCCTAACACTAACAAGCACAGACACAAACAAAACTAATTACCATGGTGACTGGTTGAATTCATCTAGAATTCCAATGCGGTTGGTCTCCAATCCCCTAATGTTTGTTGTGATATTTTTAACCCGCACAATACAAATACACCTTCGTCCTCGTGGCCATATCGAACATCCAAATAAATATAATATAATTTCAAAATAATTAATATATATTTGGATCACAACAACATCCACACAATCAACAATATCACTTACAATTTCATCAACAACTATATAATCATCAATATAAATTCAATTTTCTCGGTCTACTCAATATATCCAAATATCACATGTCCTAACAAAATCCATCCATAAATATATATATATATCCATGCCCAACAACATGTCAACATCTATATAAAATGTCTCTAACAATCATCATGCATCATATGTGAATTAGAGTCAACAATAATCCATGATCTGACATCTAACACCATACTAAATCAAAACTATAATAATGTCCATAATATAGTCAAGAGTATTATGATCAATATCAAAAGTGTCAAATGGAAGTGGGAACTACATCCCCCTCCCCTTACACTTGACTTCCTCCTGAAAGTCACATGAAAGAGAGACAAGAACAAATGCAATAGAAAAAGGATCACTCCATTATGGGATTGCTTGCTTCAAACAAGTGTGGGTCTACAGAACCTATGTTTGGTCCAATGTAATTCAACAAGAAGAAGGGAGATTGCAAGGGATGAGTTCTAAACTTTCTGCATGTAAGGCTATGAACATATAAATCTAGAGAGTAAATTTATGTTATCAACCCGATACAACACATAATAATATAACATGAAGAGTTCAAAAGAGTCTTATGAGTAACCACCCAAGAGCATAATAATAAGGAGAATTCCATGAGTTTGAGAATGAACACATAGTTTCCCAAGTAATAAAACATACTACATTAATAAAATTTAAGGTTTCTACATGTTTAAGCCATGATTTCAAGGTTCGTTGTCTAGACAAGGCTAGCAAAATTCAACTATGACCAAATTTGCACGAGGAAAAAGTCAATTCAAGGTCCCAAAATTTGAGGATCACACAAGATGACTTGAATCAACAAGGACACCTAAATGAGTAAAACATTTAAAATCAAGGAACTATTCTAGGAAAGCACTTCTATAACTCAAGAGGGTACAATTAACTTTTCATTGTAATAAAAGTGAAGTCAAGACCACAAGTTTTCCTATATTCTAAATTTTACACATTTATTTTAAGAATCGAACACACCATACCAACCAAATCTAAATAATTCAACCATTTACTAAAAAAATATATATATATATATATATATATATATATATATATCCCCTAAAGCAACTAACATATCAATACAAGTACCATACATTATAGTATAATGGGATTTACTTATCTTATTTCCTACTCAAACTCGGAATAACCATAAAGAGAGCATAAGAAACACCAAGGACCACTCAAGGTCACTAGGGAGAAGAAAAAGTAACACGGGTTCCAATTACAATCCAAGGGTGCATCGTATCAAAAGCAAATATAATCATCTTGCACTTTCCATCCTAATAGAAAAGGGGCAACAACAACAAGGTGACCAAATAAAATATGAAGAAAATAATACTTTCCAAAGTTATTTTATATCCTTAACATATGTTGCCATAAAATTACAATAACTTAGGTCTCCAAGGACAAGACAACATGTAAGGAGGTTGCTTCTCGAACAACGAGATAAGTCTCAATTCAAAAAGACCACAAATCACATTCATCGAGCTATGGGATAATAAGGGTATGATGACCCAAAATTCCCACAAGAAATTCACATACATCTTTGACCAAGAATAACTAAGCAACTAGAACACATTACTATCCACCAGGTGTTTCACAATTTCAGGTAGGTGACAGAACTACAGGTTCAACTATACATTGCACTCAATACACATAAATCTTACTTATTTTATAACTCAACTAATTAAGTCAAAAGTTATAGTTTCCTTTTTCCTAGCACATTCCTTTATGATTTTCTTAATTAAAAATTCATTTTTTATTCCGGTATCACATGTTTGTGTTATAAGGATCGCCACTAAGGTGGCCATGATATCTCGCCATTCTATATAATCGAACAAACAAAATATTTATTCTACTCCTAGGGGAGGTAGATGGAATTTTTTTCCTTTTCTATTCTTCTACATGATTTTTATTCCTTCTATTAATATACCAAGGTGAAAGCAAGGACCATTTTTTCTTTCTATGTTCCAGTTTATTTGTTAAGCTTCAAGGCCAAATCTCCTCAATTACAATTTTATGATGTTTGGGTGAGTTAATTTGTCAATTAAAAAAAATTAATGAGAAGGAATGGTAAAAATATCATTATTACTTTTATGGGAGAGAGAGGTAATTCAACACATCACATTTTTAATTGTAAGGAAACAAGGGACATTCAACATAGAAAACACATTATTAACTTGGTAAGAACTAGGAAACAATCAACCAACATGGATCACAAAAATATTTTGATATTTTCCACTAATTACAAGTATCATAAAACATTCCTAGTGGGTTTCTACAAGTTCTAAAAAGAATTTATGAGGAAGACCCATTAAGGAAGCATAATTACTTTTAGTGATCTACTAGGGTTTAACATTGTCTTTTGTTTTGGCGAAAATATTTTAATCACCTGATAAGACAAGGAAAGTTTTCAAATCTACACTCATATTACCACAAGATACCACCAACCAAGCAATCAAAATAACAAGGAAATATTTTAGCTATAAGAACAACACATACTCATCGAAGTGTCAAATATAAGCGAATAATCAGCCATCTTATTCAACATGGCTTTACGGCCAATAGTTATAGTTTCACAAGAGAATCACATTATAAAATACCACCGAGATTAAATTATCAAGGTCTAATTATACTATCATCACCAATGTCATGGTCCAAATGACTCAAAGCATCCATAAGTGTCTCCACGTAATCCAAAATTAATAGGTCATAGAGTATTATTCATAGTAACAAAAGCACATTAAGGAAAGGGTAGAATTATTTATAGGTCAAGAGGGCAAAATAGACACACTTAATTTACACACAATAATCAAATGGGATTAAATCTAACCATAATTACCAAGATGCATACAATCCTCAAGTCACTACTTAATATAATGAAATGAGGAACTCTTGATAAAACTAGCATGCCATCGAAGAGAATCCACTAGTAGACAAACACTTTTCCACTAAATTCCACATCTAGCCAAAAGTAAACCAATCCCACCATAATTCATCAACCCACAATTAAACACCTCTACTTTGACGAGGTCCAAGATATTACTAGATTCTAAGAGAATCACCACTACCGCTAAAAAGGCTTCCCACTAGAACACATAACACTAGGAAATCTCTTCTCAACAAGGTCGAGTAATAAAAAGGTAACTCTAATATCTTAGATATACTCAAGGTTCCATGCATCTAAAACCAAGGCATAAATTTAAGCACCTAAGAGGAAATTCATGACACCTAGGGTGTACCCCCATATGAAAAAATGTATCACTACAAGTAGCATAGAACCAACTCATCATCATGTAAGAAGAAATTGATGTAACGTTTAGCTAAGCAGCTAACAACATAACGAGCTCCTGAGTCACCAATCAAAATAAAGTCCAAGAAATATCGCTAATAGAGGAAAGTGGCTAAGTAGCCACATTACAAAGTCTGAAAAATCTCGCAAAAATATAAATAACTAGAAAATCCTCAGAGCTCCTCAATCCAATCATAAAATAAGATTCTAGTCATTGATAAAATGACACAAGTTTACGAATGTAAAATACAACACGTTAACACCACATTCACTTCACAACCCTTCATGGACACCAATACGGGTACTCTTTCTCGAGGTCAGTTCAAAGGACACATGCATAGGATTGGGTCATAAACTACACCTAGACTTAATGTCCACTCTCCCATACAGGTAACAAAATGAAAAAGTGACAACCAGACACACTTTCCTAACTACGGAAGGAAGGAAGCTCTAAGTAGCTTCTAATTAACTCTTCCCTACCTCAGGACACAACCATTATCGTCCAACCACAAGATTCACACCATACAATTTATCATTCCAAAAATCCAATAAGGAAGGGTATCAACAAAGGGAATAACACATCATACAATTAAATCAAGTTTTAGGACTTATAAAACAACACATTTTCAAAGGGAAACCAAGTTTCCACTACACTAGAAGTTCACAAAAATAAATTTAATTTAACATTCTTAGTTACCTGGGTTCAAACAAAATGTCATTAAGTGAGTACAACAATTCAAAAAAATTAATATTTTATTATTATTTTAAATTTGGTAGTTCAAATGAACAGAGTAATGTAATATTTCTTCATACACATTTCTTTTTCAATTTTCAAATAAGTATGTTTTCTTATATTCAAAAGTGTGCTAGGTTTACAGTTCATGTCTAAAGTTTTCTAGTGTGCCCAAGGGTCCAATATTTGAACCCACTCTCCAATACTAAGTGTAACACCCATTAAAACAACCTACTTGAGACCCAAGAACAACCTAGGATTAGTTAGGAAAATTATGGAATAAATTTTTTTTATTAAAAGAATCTACAACCATGCTACAAGACAATAGTTGCCACTTACAGCTTCTAGAACAATTCTAATCTACTAGAATATAATTTTATTTTATTAATAATTATTAGAGGTCATAAGGTCAAAAATTTAGGGTTAGAAGTTTCAATTAGGTTCATAGGGTAATTACTCACCATAGCCACTCTTTAACATGCTCAACATTCCACCTGTTTTTCTCATACTTACCACATTAAAAATTTCCTAAATCATTCCCATTGGATAGGAAATTTCCTAACCTTTCCATTCATATAAATAAGTCCTCCTAACTCCTCATATTTTTCAAGTTATGGGCCGGTGGGCCTTGGGGTGAAAATTCTCCCCCAAGAGTGGGCCTATAGGTGCAGGAGAGAAAATTTGCCCAAAGGGTGGGTTTGGGGCCTCGGAAGAATTTTTAATCATTTTCCATGTGGGGTGAAAAAATGACTTTACACTGCGCACGCATGGGTCCATAGGGACACGTGGCATCGCTAAGCCAACGCAGGGAAAGTGAGGTGGTGGGAGTAATTGAATCAACACCCTAAAGGGCTAAGAGGGTACAAAGACCCGTGCCACCATTGGCACCTCGCGATGCCACATGGTAGCCCTTGATTAGGTGCGGGCCAGTGGAACAGTGGGGAAAAATTGTAAAATTTTCCAAAAATTTTCCAAGACACAAAAGACAAGAAGGGACACATTCCTCTATCGATACCTCATGATGCCATGTGGCATGACCTAATTTGTTGCAGGCCAAAGGGAAAATTTGGAAAATTTTCCCAAAATTTTCCGAAAGCACTATGTAAAAGAAAGGATCCTCCCTCTCCGACACCTCATGGTGCCACGTGGTAGCCTCTCATAGGTTGTGGGTCGGTAAGGCGGAGGGGAAAATTTTGAGAATTTTCCCGAAAAATTTCTCAAGCTCTAAGGAAAAATTCGAGCCAGCAGGCTCGCTAAGGAAATATTTTCCAACATTTTACGCCAAGGAAGAAAAACTTCGTGGGGGCATAACTTTTGATAGCGAGCTCAATTTTGGAAAAATGAGGACTTTTTGGAAAGGTATCATGTACTCTTTTCACAAAAGCCTTAGGAATTTGATTTTGATAAATTTAAAAGGGACAATTTTGAGAAAATGTCTTTCATCACTTAGAAAGTGAACTGGTATTTTTACTTATCAATTTTGTTCAAATTTGTCAATAATTATTTTTCCACTTGTCAAATGGGCATGGAGGATTTTACTTGGAACATTTTAGAATATATTTCAAGGGTTAAATTTTTTGATTAAAGATCAATTCAAATTTCCCCAATTTAATAGCAAAAATGACTGAGAAATTGCATGATCCCGATTTTGAAAGTTTCTATGAAAATTTCTTAAGTATTATAGTTTGTGTGGGATTGTTTTGATCTTTCTTATCTTGTATTAATGTTTCAAATGTCTTTCCTAGTCTGCAAGGTCATTCTATACATTTTCTGATAATTATTTTTCAGTTTGAAAATGTCTAACATTGATCTAATTTAAAAGGATATATTTTCCATTTTGTTCTTCCAAGTATTAGGATACGTTCCAATTCCAATCTAAAACATTTAGTTAATTCAAATCAAACTATTCAAAACCAAAATGCAAACTTTATTTCTAATTCTACACATTTCAAAATACGAGCTCGTGTTTTCTTCACATGCATTTCTTATTTTAAAACAGATATTTCAAATACATTTACATGATTAGATTCAATACCAAATTGAAATTTTAGAAAGGTAATACAATCATTCACTACCACAACTTCTTTCTTTCATTCCTAAAATTCATCATACGAATACAATTATTTCTTTCAAAAGAACAAAATAGATTATATCTCTTTCACATTCAATCTTACAACTTTCGTATGCAACACAACATATTTCCATTACAAAACATATACAATTTCATCCACTTCAAGTGGGAAGGTTACACTAAGATTTATCTCAACAAGGGACTATCAAATATTTTATTTCATTTTCCTTTGCTCCAGAATAGCAACATGTAGATTTATCATTCTTCCAATTCTTATCACAACAAGAGTAGGGGAAAGGCAATGCTATCCACCCAACCAAGACATCCAACGATAAGGAGAATTCATCCTTATTCATTGGCCCCTGAGCCCCAACCACAAATCAATGCAAGATGTGATTCAACTCATGGAAATAATAGGCTTCCACAAACACACATGTAAATTTCACATTAAAAACACATTCCAAACAAAAACTACAGTTAGCTACCATAGAAAAAAACAACAAACAACACTCAGGCTTCATCATGCAAGCCAAATGAGCAAGAAACTATGGGTGATGCTGCTTGTGCCTCACACGAAGGGAAACATATATATATATATATATATATATATATATATATATATATATATATATATATATATATATATATATATATGAATAAAATTTCAAAACCCTATCATGCCCTTATGCCTCCCCCAAGTACCCCTTATTCCTCACATTTTCTTATGTCTCCCCAACCTCTTATGGCACCCCATAATGAGTAAAGAAATGCAAGTAATTTCTTTGTAAGGTGGAACCCAAATCCCAACTCCCTCCACCCTTATACCTCCCTAAAACACACTTGTGCCTCCCACAAAATAACCCCATAGTCTTCTCCTACACCATTCCTAGGCCATCTACCCAACAGCCCACAATATATACCAAAACATTCACACAAGAACATTTACATATATACAAGAAGAGCATTTCAAGAGCCAAGCTCCTACCTCTCCATTATGGAGTTTGTTTCAAGTTCCAACATAGAAAGCCTTATCCCAACGTAAGCAATCAAAAACATCCTAACACAAGCATGCAACAATCTTCCAAAAAATTCTCCAAGCAAGAGCTCCCAAAACAGCAAGAAGAAAATTCGCCCAAAATGAAGTCACCAAAAGTTAAGAAACTCCAAAACAAGGCAAGAAATTTGAATTTTATAGAAGAGGGAAGGGAAGAGGGTGAGGTGGATACATGTAGAATGCCACTTCACATATCCTCAACTCCAACACAAAAGTTAATTTCATTCTCCAATGCATAATAAATAGGTGGGTGAATAATATGATAGATATACTTACATACTCAAGCAAGTCCATACCCCATAAGGACTGAAATTAAATTATGTAAGAAAAGTACAATTACAACATTCAACTTGACTTTTAAAAATGCATAAAAAGGTGTAAATTTAAACCTCCAACCATAGGAAAGGCTGGTATGTAAATTTAAGCGGTATGGGACAAATTTAACTTGTCCCACAACCCTCCAAAAATAGTCTCCAAGGACAACTTCGAATTTCAAAGAAGGTGGAGTGTTCCACACTCAAAATTTAACTTACACGTCACTTACAAGGTCACTTACACATTACTTACACATTCTTACAACACTTTAAAACATGTCCAACAACTCTATTAATTACATTCTTATAACATGTTTTAATTAACTAACTTAACAAAACGATTAATCACAATATTTACACACCTTAAAATAAATAATGAAAGGGTAAGTGCACCACATAAAACACATGCAAAAATTAAACAAAAGGGACTAATAAATAAAAGAAATACCTAAAATCCCTTGGTCACTTTTAAAGGTGATCCCCCCCATGGGAATCTCTTACACTAACAAACACACACACAAACAAAACTAGTTGCCATGGTGACCTGGTTGAATTCATCTAGAATTCTAATGTGGTTGGTCTCCAATCCCCCGATGTTTGTTGTGATATTTTTAACCTGCACAATACAAATATCCCTTCACCTCATGGCCATATCAAAACATTCAAATGAATATAATATAATTTCAAAATCATCAATATATATATATATATATATATGAATCACAACAATATCCAAACAATCAACAATATCGATTACAATTTCACGGGCAACTATATAATCATCAATTTTAAATTCAATTTTCTCAATCTACTCAATATATCCAAATATCACATGTCCTAACAACATCCATATATATATATATATAACCATGTCCAATAGCATGTCAACATCTATATAAAATGTCTCTAACAATCATCATGCATCATATATGAATCAGAGTCAACAATAATCCATGATCTGACATCTAACACCATACTAAATAAAAACTATAATAATGTCCATAATATAGTCAGCAATATCATGATCAATATCAAAAGTGTCGAAGGGAAGTGGGCACTACAGGGATCACTTTTAAATGTGACCAAGGGTTATGTGTATTTATTTATTTGGTTCCTTTGTTTAGTATGTATGTGTTTTATAAGTGATGTGTTTCCCTTTTATGTAAATAAATTATGGTAAATTAAAATGAGTAATCATATTGGTAAACATTAATTAATAAAATTGGTACATAAGAAAGTAATTATTGGAGTTTTTGGCTCTTGTATTAAATGTTGTTAGATAAGTGTAAGTAATGTGTAAGTGATGTGTAAGAGATTGTAAGTAAATTTTGAGTATGAAACAGTCCACCTTCTTTTGAAATTCAAATTTTTGAGGCCGGTGGGATAAGTTAAACTTGTCCCATACCTCTTAAATTTGCATACCAACCTTACCTCTGGTTGGAGAGTGTAAATCTAGCCTTCATTATACATTTTTAAAGTTGATTTGTATGCTTTTATTGAACTCTCTTACATGCTTTCAATTTCAGTCCTTATAGGGTAAGGGCTTGACTTGAGTGTGTAAGTAAGACTGTCATTTATTCACGTACTTTTTATTGTGAATTGGAGATTGAAGTTGACTTATGAGTTGGATTTGAGGATGTGTGATGTGGCATCCCACTTGGATCCACCTCATCCTCTTCTCTTCCCTCTCTATATATTCGAATTCCTTAGCTTGTTTTGGGGTTACTGGGACTTGCATTGCTTCATTTTGGGTGACTTCTTTTGGTTTTAAGAGTTCTTTCTTTTGGAGGAGATGGGAGATGGTTGCATACTTGTTGATTGTTGATCTCTTGGATTATTTTTCATTGAGGATATTGTTGTCTTGAACTTGGAACAAACTCCATCACAGAGAGGTAAGAGCTTAGCTCTTGAAAATGCTCTCCTTTCAATTTTATGCGTATGTGAATGGCTGAATGTTTGAATGTGTTGTTTTATTTGTTGGCTGGTTAGGTAAATGGCCTAAGAATGGTGTAGGAGAAGACTATGGGGTATTTTGTGGGGGCGTAAGGATTTTTTTGTGGACGGAGTTTGGGATAGGAGTTCCACCTTTGAAAAGAAATAGCTTGGATTTCTTACTTGTGATAGTGGGGCCATAAGAGGAAGAGGCATAAGAAAATTTTGGGGCGGCATAAGGGGTACTTAAGGGAGGCATAAGAGTATGTAGGGATTTTGAAATGAATTATTGGTGGGTTTTAAGGTGGATGACCATTTCCCATTGGGAGGTCTAAGCATCTTTCCCCATATATCTCACTCCTCTTGCTTACATGATGAAGCTTGAGTATTGTTTGTTTCTTTATTCTGTGATCGCAAACCTGCAGCTTCGTTTTGGAATATGTTTTGAATTTGAAATATTTCTGTGTTGTGGAAGATTTTTTTTTGTTGGTACCCAAATTGATTCTCCTTCAAAGTCTGAGCAGCATCACTGGTTTGATAAGAAACTTAGAGAAAGATTAGATCATGATGAGTCATTTTGTAGCTAGGGATGAGAAATAACTTGCCCTATGTCACCGAAATGTGGAGAAATGGATAGCACCCTCGGAGGATTTGATCTATCCTCACTATTTTAGGTTGTGCTTTTCAACCAATGTAAGATAACCCTTTTTTAGCTTGTTTTTTATGGAGGAGTTGGAGATATCCTTCCTAATGAAGTTGTTAAGGAGACCTTGAAGAGAATATGATCAATGCAAAAAAATCTAACTCTCACAAGTTGTCACTCAAGATATTCGACATATTCTCTGGGAAAGGTTTAAGCTAATAAAGACATTCAAAATCCTAATTTTTCCTACATGTTTTAGTAGTAAAAGTATGCATTTATATACACACATGACAAATAGGGGTAGTATGGGTGTGATTAATTGTTTTGAATGAATTTTGGTAGGAGGTGAAGTAGAATAAATTTGATTATACCAAATATTTGACGAACCTTACAAAATGGAAGGTTAAACCAATAAAATGCCACATAGCAACTAAAATGTTTCTTTAACTAGAGTATGTTCTTCAATGGAGGCCTAGATTAGCACTCTTTCACACAATATTTGTGATTCTATCACAAAGGATCAAGTTAGAAAATCCAACAAAGCATCAAGTTTTGAGTCAAATCATGTGTAAGGTGCACCAAGAGGCTTATAGACAATATCTCACAATGATGAAAGAAAAGTTATTTTAAATCATTTATTCGAATCCCAAATGAAATCTCTTCTCGAGAAATAAAATTACAGATTCCACTAAACTGTCACAAGGATTGAGGCCTATGTGATTGAAACAAATTTAATACAAGATTGTAAAAGAAACAAGAAAAAATACTCGCATACATTTAGAAATAAAACATACGCATTTTGCTCAAAATGACATACAATAACTCAAATTTGATTAAATCTATCGGTAGAGGGGAAATTTTCTAGAATAGTCTTAGAGCTTGTCAATGGTTATAAACTTGCAACCACCTTGACATGATCATATTTAATAAAAAAGAGATATACAAGCTTCCCAAATGGATTCTCAAAATGATTGGCTCTAAAGCAAGCATTTTGTATTACAAAAATTCAATCCCGACCCCTCACACTTCAACCCTTTGCAAGAAATATTCATGCCATTTAAAAAATTTACAACAGGGAAACCTTGAGTGCTACTAAGTGCTTGCCATGATCATGAACATGATTTTGGAATCAAATCTACACAAATTCACAAGGTACTCGAGGGGGTAGATTTCATCGAATACCTCCCGCAATCAACTCCTTCCTCCGGTAAATCACTCTTTCATCGATTTTCCAACCACTTCCACCCCTAATCTATCAAATCGCTCCTTGCATACTCATCGAATAAAAACAAAAATCTGATCGAGCATGATAGTCATACCATTTTAATGGTGAAAGACGTCTTACAGATCTTCCCACCAAACTCAGATATAAACATTAACTCCCACTCTACTTGGCATGTAGGAAAAACCAAGAAATCATGAAAACTCACACTTCCAAGCATGTTTCAGAAAAATGGGGGGAAAATCAGATTTAGACTCTCAGCTGCCGTTGATCTTTACTTTGAATTTGGGCTATCCACGTGGAAGATTCAAACTTTAAAATAGACCCGGGGGCTTCCTTTGACTTTTTACAAATTTTGAAAAAATGGAAAAAAATTCCATTTTTCTCCACACCTCCATCCTCGGAAATGAGCCTAACACGTGTCCTAAGGTGGGCTCCAGCAGAACCATGGCTAAATTCTACCCTTTGATCCTCCTTTTGGAAAAAGGAAAATTTTCCAAGGTTTCCCCTCAGTCTGCCCTTCCACCATTGACCGGGGTAGAATATTGACGATTTCCCTCATCGGGATTACGGGCCATTTTGATGTTTTAACTCCTTTTCTCCCAAAATGAAATTTTTCCAAATTCGAACGAGATTTTGCACCTCTGGCATTGACCCTTCGTTTATTGGGCTTGCAGGCCATTTTGAGATTTTAATCCTTAAGAGGAAAAAAATCCAATTTACCTTCAATGGTCCACCTCCCCACTCCTTTGACTTTTAAAACTACCACGTGTGACCATGGCACACCTTGAGATGGTCCCAAAATTGTAGTACCTTGAATAAGCGTGGGCTTGCCACGTGTCCTGCTCTCCGAAAAGTTTTCTTGAATGCTTTAAGCTTAGAAAAAGGCACCACATGTCATACTCCAAGGCAGTCTCCTTTTGGCCATTTTGAAAATTATAATAAAAATACAAAGTGAGCAGAGGCCTCCACATGTAATCCTAGCACTTCTTTAAAATGAAACTCAAGGGCCAGTCCCGAAGATGCAAAATTCCTCCACATGTCTCTAATGTGCTATTTCAAAATGGTTCCCAAAGTGGAAACCCTAAATGAGCACAAGATCGCCACGTGTCCTATTCCACACAACTTTACCAATTGCATAAAAATGTGTCTAAGTCTCGAGAAAAGAAGTAGAAACCTCCACTTGTCCTCTCGGTGTTACGCGAAGGCCAAAACCAAAAAGTAGATCCTCAAACAAAGGCCGCTTCTCCACGTGGACAAATTTTGAGTTGAGGCTTTCCATGAAATTTTTGAAGTACCCAGGTGAGCCATGTCCAACAAAAGGTTCCATGTCCCTTGTCGATGCAAGGATGAAAATTTAACCAGTGAAATGCCTCACAAACCGTAAAATATGGAAAAAAGTCATTCGAGCCCAAAAATGAAAATGTCTCCAAGGAAAAAGAATTTAGAAATGTTACAAGGCTCAAATGTGTTCCTCGGAGATGAATCCATTGATTTATCTTCAAGTATTTAGGGCAGAAGTGACAAGGAAGACAAATCTCGACCGTGGATAACGAAGGCATGGGAGAAACCCGAGTTACGAGACCTTTTTATAGAGGAACAAAGAAACAAGGGGAAAACCATGGACCCATAAATGATCTAAGACCCAAGAACAAATTAAAAATCACAAAAATATTAAAAGGCACAACAAAGGAAAAAATAAAGTGACAGAGGCTGCAAATCGATATATTTTCAAAGACAAACTCAGGCGAGACTATTTTGAGCACCAACACTGCTCCGACTCGGGAAGGGCACTCCCCGTAAGAGCCACAAGAACAAAGGTAGACCAAGAGCCAAGAATAACCATTGGCAAAGGAGTTAGGTTGCAAAGTAAAGAAACAGAGCCATCTCTAAAAAATGAATAGAGAAACCTAGCAAAAAGAGGTCACCAAGGACCAAAGTGAGTGAAAATGCAGAAGACAAGAAACAAACAACAAACTATACACTTTGTATAGATGATGTTCACCTTGAATCTGGGAATCAATCCAAGAAAAAATTTCAAGTCTCTAACATCGTGGATATGACCATGCCAAGAGGTTCTCGATATGTTTCATCTACTGGAAATATACCTCTTTTTCTTCTCTGCTTTAGTTTGTAAACCATCCATTTTATTTGAAGCTCTTCCATTGTGTTTAAGTGAAATTATTTAACATTTTTCAAGGATGAATCGTAGATAAAATTCCCAGAAAAAATAACATACTTAATAGTTCTGTTTTCAACACATTCATACTCTCTAAAATCCACAAAACTCACAAAGTTGTTAGGATTAACATATGCTTGCAAAACTTCATAAGGTGCATTTCTTGGGTCTTCAATCAAGTACAACATATTCTTCTCTCCATATAATTTGACAAGGATGACCTCAATTGTAATGGTAGCATAGGACATGTCCATTTGGACACTCCCACCAACACTTACAGGCCATTTTATTAACAATAGAATGCCCCACTTGGTTGGGAAATCAATGATAACTACATTAGGCTTTACATTTCTACCTTGATATGCTATAAGTTATACCACCAGGCCCTTCACAAATCCACCACCGGCACATCCCTAGAATCCATAGGAGTGTACTTCCTATATGTTGTTGTCACTTTGATATTCAGCTCATTCATAACTTCTAAAGGCATGACATTGCACGATGCCCCTAAGTCAAACATGCAATTATGCAACAATATGTCCTTAATGATCAAAGTGGTGAAGAATGGATCCACATTCATCTGAGAGTCCACTAAGGATGTCCCCAAATAGACCTCAGGTGGTTCATCTAGCTCTTTTGATGTTGGTGGTGCTTATGGTTCTTCAATGATTGGTGGAGTCTCCATAATGTTTATGTTTCTACCTAGGGCAGTCTTCTCTTCTTTAAACCCCAAGTATTCAAATGCTCTCTTTTTGTGCTCAAGGATCCTAAGAAACTCAAAAATTAGAACAAATACTTTGATTTGACTCAAAAATTGGCCAATATCATAAGATACGAGACTTTGGCAAGGCCGCATTGGAATGAGGGTTAACATACTCGTGAGATGGTAGAATATTTTTGACAAATTGGGCATGGGGAGGGGTATGCCTTTTGTTTAGAATCAGGGGATTTTAGCAGTGCATATTTCCTAGGAGCCCCTTCAAATGTTTGAAAGTAAGGAGCTTTTGGATTGGCTTGAAGCCCTTCCTCTTTGAAAGCCTTACTTCTTATATTATATTCCTTCTCTTGATCAAAGCAAAATATCATCAAGAACTTTCTATCTTCCTAAGAGTGAATGCCTCCATCATACTTATTTATCATCAAGCCCTTAAATATTCAAAGTCATTATTGGCTAATTCAAAATCTTGTACAATATCTACTTCTAAAGTATGAGAGGGAGGAAGAATAGGTACCCTACGAATGCAATCCCAAAAAGTGGTAGCAGCTTGGGGCACTTATCACATCATTGAAGTTGCCACTTGTTGTGAGGTCATGGGACAATGCATTATGCGAGACATCATCATCATTATCATCATAAACTTCTTCTTATTCCTATTGATCTTCCTCTCAAGGAGCATGGGGCATGAAACATCTGTCTCCTCCACAACAACAACTCTAGCAGTGCAAGGGATTAGGTACCGTTCTTTCTCCATGGCATGGGACTATCTTTTCCAAATCTAACAGTCCCTTACCTCTATCATCAAATCTTTGGTGATTTGTGAACCTATCTTTGCCTTGCTACTTGTGTTGACCTTGTGAGCTCTGCCTAGTTTCTTTCGCAGCACCTGGATAGTTTGTAGGAAATTTATTTGTGACAAATTCTACCAAAGTCTTCACAACTTCTTCCAAATCAATAGCCTTTCTTGTCGAGGTTTTTCCGGGTTAATCAACTTTACAACCTCTATTTTTAGATGCTTTCCAATTTCCTTGATATTGTTGTCAATTTGCAAGGCCAAAGGGAAGGCCTCGTATCAAACTAGCAGCAGGTTTTTGTCCCTTAAGTAGTAAGAAAACTTTTTATCAAATGCATATGAATATTTCATTAAACATGATTCATCATATGTCCTTACCTTAACAGACAATCTTCTCATGGTCTTGTTAAATCTTGTGTTGAAATCATATACTTGAATCATTAGGATTCTTTTTCATGTTTTCAAATTTTTTCCAAAGAAACCTAGGGTCAGTTCTATCACCATATTGCAATTTAAATGCATTGCTCATCTCACTCCAAGAATTAATAGAGTTATCTAGAAAAGATTTGTACTAATCCCTTACATCCTCTTTTAAAGTATGGATAAACAAACTGATATACACATCTTCATGTTCAATCTCAAATTCTTCCATCATATTGATAAAAATATTTAAATGTTGATCACCAGTTATAGCATTGTTTCCTTGGAAATTTGGTAGTTTGTTCCTTACTTCTTGAGGAACTGCATTTAGATAACCAGCCATCCCTACAAAATTTATAGGTCCAAAGTTATTTATAACAAATGTTAGTCTGGGTGGGGGCAAGGCCATGTTGTTTTGAGGAGGTGACCCTAGAGGGGTGACAAATTGATGAGGGGCTGAAGGTCTTTGAAACAAAGAGGTATAACTTTCAAACTAGATATCCCCTAGAGGCCTAGTTTCTTAGAAATCCCTATCAGCTTATGAAAAGACAGGAGCATTATGAGAAGAAAACCTTTCAAAATCAAATTAAGGCCCCTCTTTAGTTGGAGAACTTAATTCCAAAAAGAGGCTACTTGATTCAAAGCACTTGAATTGGAGTCTTCAATAATAGGCCAGTCATTTTCATCAATAGAGATCCCTTTTCTTGTCCGCCGACTTCCCATAGCTCTCTAGGATTTTCTTCCTTCCGAATTTGTTTTTCCTAGCTCTGAAATAATTTATTAACAGGATACCTAGAAAATAAATATCTTCTTCCTTCTAGCTTTGCAAATATTAGTAACAAATCTCACTTGACAGAGGTTAAGACACCGATACTCATCAAGAATCGATTAATAGGAGTTATCACTAAGGACTTACACCTTAGTTGTGTAAATGCACTAAATATTATATGTCAAATGTCTATCACTAATAGGAACTAAAAATTGAAAGAACTAACTTTTCTTTACCCAGATCTATCAATGAAAGCTAGTTCACTAGGTGTAGAAACCAGCGAGAATTGCACTAGGCACTTGGAGTATGTTAGAATTGTTTTACCAGTGGTCCGAATATGAACCGCACTCACTATGTCCCTGAAACAGCACCACAAGTGTGGTTAACCAAGCAAATAGATACAATTTGGTAGTGAATCAACAAATAGTCTCAATAACTCAAATTAGTCTCTAGAACACAACCACTCTGGTGTTGGTACCCAAATTGATTCTCCTTCAAAGTTTGAGTAGCATCACCGATTTGAAAATAAACTTAGATACATATTAGATAATGATGCGTCATTTTGTAGCTGAGGGTGAGATCTAATTGGACCTTCGTAACTCAAATGTGGAGAAATGGATAGCACGCTTAGGAGGATTTGATCTATCCTCAATATTTTAGGTTGTGCCTTTCAACAAAGGTAAGAGAACCCTTTTGTAGCTTTTTGTTTATGGAGGAGATGGAGATATCCTCCTAATGAATTTGTTAAGGAGACTGTGAAGAGAATATGATCAATGCAAAAATATAACTCTCATGATTTGTCACTCAAGATAGTGGAGATATTCTCTAGGATAGGTTTAGGCTATTAAATGCATTAGGAATCCCGATTTTTCCTACATGTTTTGGTGATAAAAATTATGAATTTGTATACACACATGACAAATGGGAGTAGTATGGGTGTGATTAATTTTTTGAATTAATTTTGGTAGGAGGTGAAGTAGGATAAAGTAGATTATACCAAATCTTTGAGTAAACGTACAAAATGGAAGGTTAAACCAAAAAAATGCAATAGAGCTGCTAAAATGTTTCTTTAAATAGAGTATGTGATTCAATGGAAGCCCAGACTAGCAATCTTTCACACAATATTTGAGATTCTATCATGAAGGCTCGAGTTCAAAATCCAACCAAGCATCAAGTTTTGAGTCAAATCATGCCTAAGGTACACCCGGAGGCTTACAAACGATCTTTGTCCATAGATGAAAGAAAATTTATTCTAAATCATTTATATCAAATCCCAAATGAAAGATCTTCTAAAAATTGAAATTACAGATGCCACTAAACTATCAAAAGGATTGAGGCCTGTGTGATTGAATAATATTTAATACAAGATTGCAACAGAAACAAGAAAAACTACTTGCATACATTCAAAAATATAACAAACACATTTTTCTCAAGATGACATAGAATAACTCGAATTTGATTAAATCTATCATAATGGGAAAGTTTCTAGAAACAGTCTCAGAGCTTGTCAATGGCTGTACACTTACAACCACCTTGACATGATCAGATTTAATACAAAAGAGATACGAAGATTCTCAAATCGCTTCTCAAAATGATTGTCTCTGTCAAGGTTTTTCTATTAGAAAATTAAGTCCCGACCCCTCACATTGCGCAACCCTTTGCACGAAAAATTTGTGTCATTTATAAAATTTACAATAGGGTCCCCTTTTCCCTCCAAAATTTAGACTTTGAGTGCTACTAGTGCTTACCATGATCACTATCATAATTCTCGAATTAGATCTCACAAAATTCACCAAGTGCACGAGGGGGAAAATTTCATTGAATACCTCCCACATTCAACTCCTTCCTCTGGTAGATCACTCTTTCTTCAATTTTCCAACCACTAATTTATAAAATTTGGCTCCTTGTGTGCTCGGGAGAACAAAATAAGAAAATATGATCGAGCACGATAGTCGAAAATTTTAATGGTGAATGACGTCTTATAGATCTTCCCACCAAACTAAGATATCAACATTAACTCTCCCCTCTTCTCTGCATGTAGGAAATATTAAGAAATTATGAGAACTCACACTTCCAGTGTGTTTTAGAAAAATGGGGGGAAAATCTTATTTAGACTCTTAGTTCCCATTGATCTTTACTTTTAATTTGGGTCATCCACATGGAAGATTCAAACTTGAAAACAAACACGGGGGCTTCCTTTGAATTTTTACAACTTTTGAAAAAATGGAAAAAAATTCCATTTTTCTCCACACCTCCATCCTCTAGAAATGAGCCTAACATGTGTCCTAAGGTGGCCCGTACCAAACCGCGGCCAAATTCTGCCATTTGATCCTCCTTTTGGAAAAAAGGAAATTTTTTCAAGTTTTCTCGATGAGGCCATATATGTCCGATTCATGTATAATATATGATCTCATCATACTCTCCTTTGATTAAGTTTGATTGCATTGTGTGACTTTTAGTTGATTTGATATGAGTTAGGATGTAACTATTTGTCTTTTGATTGATTGTGATCCTAATGTTAAAAACTCAAATTCCTAACACAAAGGTGTGTGTTTAAATTCAGCTTTTGTAATAAAGTGGGTCTAATAAGTTGAGGAAATGAAGAAGGTGGCATTCAAAGATGTTTTTATAGCATTTGATCCTACATAGGTTAGTTCCAACATCCAAGCTAGTTTCAAACTTTCGGACTTAGTTCCGAACTCCGTGAATTTAGTTCCAAAATTTTTCAATTTAGTTCTCAAAATCCTGGTGACAGTTCGAGAACTCTCACAGGTTTTGGTTCTTAACAATTTCCTATGGTTCTGGAACTTTTCCACAGTTCCATAACTGATGGGAGTTATCTACTTTAAACCACATCTAGAAATATTACATCTACAATCATGAAGGATGAGAAGATTTCTTAACTCGATCCAGAAGATTTATCCTGTAGCTATCGATCAACAACCATCCAACTCAAAGATCTATTCTAGGAATGATTCGATTTCATCATAATCATTGAAGTCAACTAGGATTGTAAAATGTATATAAATGCAGACTTGCATTAGAATATAATAGGAATTAGAGATATAGAATAGAGAAAAGAAATATATTACATATTCGATCTAGTACATTTTGTAATACTAAATGTTTTCATCAATAAAATATCCATCCCGATTTGAGAAAATTCTAAGTTATTAAAATCCCGATTCGAGGAGGAGGAAGGGTCCACTCCCCAAGGACCAAGATATTCATTTCTTTGGTATTTATATTTGTTCAAAATATCTTAGATTTGTTAATTTCATATTGCTTTAGTTATTTCAATTAAATTCTATTGCATACTTGTGCTTGCAGGTGTTTAGATAAATCTTAATATTTCTTGCAATTGTTTTCAAGCATTTTAATCTGAGTGTTTACTTTCAAAAGCAAGTGAGTTTATTTTCCAATAGGAAGTGTGTTTCCTTTTTGCATAGTGTGTTTCCTTCTAGCAAGCTTTCAGTGTGTTTTATTTTTAGCTAGTTTTTATAGTTTTATTTGAATAAGGTTTTACCAAGAAGTCCTTAAGACATTAAGCAATTCACCGAAAATATAAAAGTAGTTACATCAACTACTAGATCGGTTAAAGTACTCTTGTTGCATATAGCTTTGGACACACCCCTAGTTTGATATGACATCAATAAGAAGTTGATTAAATGAAAGGAATAATTACACCCATCATTTTTAGCACTATTCTTTGGGAACACCAATTGTAATTTTATAATTAAGTGTTAGCAAGAGAAAAAAACATACATCTAGTATTCGAAGAGTCTTTCCTACTCTATCGTAAAATATATGAGTAGACCAAGATACTCATAGGGTAGATTCCTTCCAAAAAAATCTTCACAAGAATTCATAACATCCTCTAGTCAAAGTAAGGAAATTGATCAAGAATTGGAGGCACCACCATCCCCTATCAGATAAGAAACATAATTGCCATTTTTGGAATTCTTAGATCAGTCCACCGAAGCGAGTAGAACTTTTAGGAGAAGGATTATTACCCAAGATCCATTGAGGGTAAGTTTTGATTCTCAATTGAGTAGACAACCGCCTACTCCTGATTTTTCACCTTCCCCAAAGTATACAATTATCACATTGATTGGGAGGAAAATTTAGAAAATATTTTTGAAAAGGAATAAGAAGTCGAGGGAGTACCTAATAGGACCGTTAGCTATCTAATCCAATTGGGAGATGATGACACGTCAATGAAAAAAAATTCTCACCTACACATTTACCTACTTTCATAGGGATGTCATCTAAAGAACTCGACCACTTTCATTTTGAATTCAAGGTGATATGTCGGACCTATGATTATAAAATAGATAATCAAAACTCAAGTTGTTTCCATCCACCTTGAAGAATGCAACAATGAGGTGGTTCATGGGATTAACATCCAAATCTATTAACACTTGGGCACAAATGGAGACCGCCTTCCTAGATAAATACTAGGATTATTGCAAAGGGAGAAATAGGAAGGATAGATTCTTCAAAATCAAGAAGGAAAAGGATGAAAACATAGAAGACTATTTAGACAGATTCCTCTTTGTTAGAAAAAGATGTGGATTTTTTTCTTACAGAAGAATTAAGTAAAACCATTTTTGTCAAAGTTTTGGATGACAAATCTAGAGAAGCCCTTAACTTGATAGGAGGGGGAGATATTTATCGAGATAAGAATGAATCAAATTAAAGATATTTTTACAAGCTATTCCAGAACAAGTGATAGACCTAGAAAAGGAAAATTAGTAAAAAGTCTAAATCCAAATATGAACAAACTAATGGATGAGTTGGAAAACTTTAAAACAAACATATTCGTGTAATTAACCTCTATTATGGATGGATTACAAGCTAAAGAAAATTCCAAAACTGAACCATTGGCTATGTATTGTCCTAGAAGTAGGAAGATGCACGCATTAAGAGATTTTCGTTTGGATAAAATAGAAATGTGTCTTATCTCGTGAATCTAAAGAACATGATACTAATTTTTTTCTTTACTTCCTGTCATTTAAAATCAACTTAAACAAACCAGTCCCTCATCTACAACTCAAGAATTGAATTTTTTTGTTTAGAAACAACCTAACCAAGGGAAATTTATGCCAATAGCAGCTCCTAATCCATGGAAAATACCATGGGATTCTCAGAAGTACCAAAAATTATGGAAAACCACCTTGGGTACCTCACCAACTTAGAACCCTTGAGATTGGGAAAATCAAGCCTAGTATGCTCAAAGACATCAACAACCATGGGCTGGTCAAGGAAATCCTTATGCTTGGAAAAACCTAGATGGAACCCTAATTATTCCCAAGGAAGAACATATCCAAATCAGAATCAATAGGTCATCATGGGATCCCCTGCCTGAGAACTTAAAAACTAAGAATTTTGTCGAAACACAAATTCCAAGCACATCAAGTAGCAAACCCTTAAACAAACACACAACTCCCGTTTATGGAGCAGAACCTAAAAATGAGTTGATTTACATGCTATATATTGTAAGGATATTCAAACTAGATCTAGGAAAATCAATAATCCACCCCTTATAATCACCGAAATGAAAAAATAAAATGATAACCCTAGTATTGTTGTTCCAAAAGAGGATATAGAAACAAAAGAAAAGAAGCCGATATCATTAATACTAAGAGTCCATTTCCTAAGAGTTTCAAAGAATAAATAGAAATCAAGGAGTCTAAATTGGTTCAGAATTAAGGAAATTGAATATTCAAATACCACTTTTACAAGAAATTAAAGATATCCCATAATTGAACAAATTGATCAAAGTATTATGCATGAAAAATCCTATAAGAAAGATACAAGATCCAAGACTATCAAAGTAGATGGGAAATTTGTTGATTTATTAGAAGGAAAACTATTACTTCCCAAATAATAAGTGTTATCGGTGAATCATAGCACCCCTGTGCATGTATTTGAACTCACAGTGTGATTGGATAACATGGGTACTATCTCCAAGTCAGGACTTGCTACTTGAGACGAACCTCCGAGAAAAGTTGGTTCTTGCTCCTAAACTACCCGCCACAATCTACTCTAATGTAGGATAAGCTAACTATTCTAATCTAAATTTCCAAGGGACCAGGAGAGAGAATACATAAAATGAAAGCCTACACTAAAGCGGTGATACACCGGAAAGGAGGGTGTGAGAGTAATCTCCAAATGTGTGAAATATTCCAAGAGGAATTTCTGCAAGAAAGTGCACACTAGAAGAGGTGATGAAAACACAAAGCTACTCCATAATCTATGCAAAATGCATTCACAACAATATTCCAAGCATACACAATGTTAGTGAATTTGCTACCCAAAACTCTCTCCTTTACAATGAGAACATAATAATAGACACAATATTCTTGTAGAAGATAAAAGGGGCAAGAAGAATGCAAGAAAACACAATTGCAGCAGGGGAAGATACATCCACAAACTTCGTATTTTATTGCTTCTGGTATTTCCAATTAAATTATTTATCTTCGATCTATTACAAGATAAGGGCACTGATCCCATGTGCAACGGTATCACCATGTAAGGAGTCCACTACAAGGGCCTATAACACACTAGCTTCTCTTACAAAGCAATTTTGTGAAAATCGGAGCTCGAGTAGCTTTTTGAAGTTTCTCAAACATCGACTTTTCCTCTTCTATCTTCGCCCATTTCGCGCTTTCGCCCAAAACTCTCCCCCGGAAGAACCTTCTTCAATGAGCCCAACACTTCAATTTATAGAAAAATGAGAAGGAGAAGAGAAGGGAAAATGGAAATCCCAAAATCTATCCTTCAACCACCTATAAGAAGCATTAAATTGAGTGAAATGATTGTATATGAAAAATTACTTTAATGGGTATACAACCTACTAATACCATATCGCATTAAAGGGAATTATTAAAGACATGGCATACTTTTCTTTCTTGGCCATGCCTTTAGTGGGTATAATAAGATTAGGGTCAATGGTAAGAACTCACAACAAATTTCCTTATATCCTACCGCCTTTTACCGAGGATCAAGACAAAACTACATTTACATGTCCATGGGGAACCTTTTCCTATAGAAACATAGTGTTACCATTTGGTTCTATGTAGTTCTCTTTGATTGATGCTCCGATATTTCTCATGGGGAGAGGATGAAGCTCTTTCTGAAACTTTCTAGGAGGATGAATAGAGATAAGTTACGAAACCACCACAATTAGTTCTAAAACCATACAACAGTAGTTCTCTTTGATTCACTCCGGAGGAACGATATTTCTCATGGGAGAGGATGAATCTTCAGTTTGGCCAAGTACATTAGGAAGTGGTGAAGAATTTTTGGAAAGTAGCGGTGATGAGGAATTTGACTGCGTAAAGAGATAAGTATCATAATTCTCATTATTGTCCTTTTCTAGCATTCTATCTCAAGGAACTTTTGGAGATGTTGGTACATACCATATATTCTTACCACATCCATGTCCATTAAATACTTTAATGAAAACATTTCCACAAATCAGTTCATACTTGAAATCTTTGTTGATCTAACAAATGATTGTGTTGAAGTCTATATATGGATGACTTCTAAACAAAGCCATAATGAGAGATTATTGTCCCTTACCATGGCCTATACATTTGAAGATGCTTTGAGAAATTTACATGTCCATGGGGAACCTTTTCCTATAGAGTGTTACCATTTGGTTTATGCAATGCTCCCGTAACTTTCTAGAGTGTTAACAAGATGTGAACAATATGGATGACTTCACCGTATACATGGCTATCTCTTAGTGATGAAAAAGATGTGAACAACACAACCTGTTTGATGATGGTGGATGAGGGAATTGTATTAGGACGCCATATTTCACAAATAGGAATTCAGGTGGATCAAAACAAATTTAGGTTCATTTCAGATTTACCTATCCTAAGAATCACATAGATATCAAATAATTTATAGGACATGTTGGGTACTAAAGACACTTTATAAAATATTTCAGTAAAATAGCTGCCCCCATGTTTAATTTTCTAACCAAGGAATGTGAATTTATTTGGGATGAAATGTGCAAACATGCTTTTGAAGAAATTAAAAACAAATTAATCAGTTCCCTAATATTGAGAGGTCCTAATTGGGAAAATCTATTTCATATCCAAAAATATGCCTTAATTTATTCCATTGGTGTAGTATTGGGACAAAAATATAAAGAAGGAAATATGTATGCCATTTACTATGTTAGCAAGAATCTTACTCCCACTAAAAATAATTACACCACCACTGAAAAGGAATTTCTTGTTGTAATTTATGCAATCAATAAATTCAAACATTATACTTGTAGGGTACAAGATATTTTTACACATAGATAATTTAGCAATTAAGTATTGAATGAACAAACCATTGGTTGGAGGAAGAGTCATTAGATGGTTATTACTTTTACAAGAATTTGATATTACCATTTTGGACAATCTAGGTAAATCTAATGTGGTAGCTGATTTTCTTTAAAACTAACCACCACAGGGGAACATGATCTAGTCAAGGATAACTTTCCATATGAACAATTGTTTGCAATCTCAGCAAGTACACCATGCTTTGCTGATATGGAAAATTATCTTGCAACAGAAAAGTTCCCTCCTTTCAGTAAGAAACAAATAAATAAGTTAATTAAAACTAGTGCACAATTCAAATGGTTAAATGGAATTCTATTTAAGTGTGGCCCTTATTTTGTCTTACGTAGGTGTATAAGAGGATGAAATCTTTGACATCCTCAGAGCATGTCATGATGAACCAAGTGGAGGACACTATTTAGTGAAAAGAAAATCTCATAAGATACTTAGCACTGGTTATTATTGGCCATCTCTGTACAAGGATGTGAAAAGATATATCAAGAGGTGTGATCCTTGTCAAAGGATGGGACAATAAACTTTCACCAATGAAATGCCTTTTCAGCCTCAAGTTGTGGTTAAACCATTTGAGAGATGGGGATTGGATTTTGTTGGTCCATTTAATCCTCCTTCATAAGGGAAGGAATATATTCTTGTATGTACTGACTATGTGACAAAATGGGTAGAAGTGCAAGCATTGACAAATGCCACTAAGGAAGCAGTTGCTGATTTCCTTTGGAAGAGAATTATGATCAAGTTTGGAGCACCAAGGAGCATAGTTTTAGATCAAGGACAAAAATTCATGTCAAATATGATCCAAGCTTTAACAAGGTATTACCAAATCAATCATAGGAAGTCATCTCCTTACCATCCACAGCTAAATCAAAAAGTTGAAGTAACAAATAGAGAATTGGAGAACATCCTTACTAAAATGGTTATACATGGGAGAAAAGATTGGGGAAAGAGATTACCTAAAGCTATTTGGGTGTATAATACAACTTGAAAACTACAAAATGGTTTTCACCATATGAATTAGTCTATGGGAAAAACACTATTGACAATTTTTGCACTTGTTAAAAATGGGCAGCTCGAAACTTTGTTACGATGGATAGCATTGGAAAAGTATACCTAAGCTAGGGGAGATTATATCATATTATGACGTTACTACCTATTTATTTAAAATTTTACATGAAATATGCAACTATGTGTGTTGTTACAAAATGTAACAAATCACATAGTCTATAATTTCATGACCATCCTCAGCAAAAGAACACAAGCCCCGAAGGATAGTTGTGTTGTCTTGATGAGGACATCCAATTGCATAATAGGTGAAGTGTAAAGTTTTGGAACAAGAAACATAAGTGTAGATCACAGAAAATCAGAGTTCATTACTAAATGTTACAAGTTCTATTCAATGTTCTTTCCTTCATGATTAAGACATTCAATTGTGTTACTGAGTTGTTTAGTTCATTATACAATCCATATAGAAAGTAGAAATGCAGAAAGAAATATACAACTCATTTACAAAATTCAATGTTATATTCATAAGGAGTTTTGAAAATTTTCCCAAAAAATCCATAGGATGTAACTGAAAAGTAAAATACAACTATGAAAAAGAAAGATACACATGCATGAAAGAGAAAACAAAGGAATATGAGTGAACCCATCATTGCCTTGGGGTTTCTGTTCTTCGTTTTAAGCATCTTAATCTCCATATTTTGTTTCTCCTTCATCTTCATTATGGAAGCCATTGTACCTGAAAAGGAAGAAAATAATTGACTGTTAGTTACGAGCTCAGGGATCAAACTATATTCCTGCACTATCCTACTTAGTGCATATGAATCTTCCCCTAAGCAGGAGATGTATTCTACTTGAAGGATAAACTACATGTATAATTTATTCACTCAGAAAGAATAAAGTGAAAAGAAAGAAGAAAACATGGACATAAGAGAGGCCAAAAATCCTAATTATTTTCTAACTATTTTCCTAAGTGTGTAGGTATAGGTTGTAGCCAAAAATAAAAATAGACAAGTCATAAGTGCATGCAATAAAAGGAAGAATGTAACTAAAAGTTCCAACAACTATTCTAAAATGGAAGAGGTTACAGTACAAAAGAGAGAGTGGAAGATAGAAAAACTTGTTTTAGTTGCAGTAGAAGAGGGAGAATAAGATTTCAAGAATCTGAAGCTAAATGGAAAGAAGGGATTATAGCTGAAATAGGATGAGAGAGAAGATTTTGGGAAAATTTTGATAGGGCTTCACCATGTAAAATGGACATTTACAATTTTCCATCATGTTGTTTTAAATAAGGTAAGTGTTGATGGTGAATCACAACACCCCTGAATGTATGCAACTTGATGGGTTGAGACTCTCAGTGTGATTACATAACATGGCTCTTTTCCCAAGTGGGACCTTGTGAATTGGGAAAGCTCTCTGGATGAATTCTGGTTCCTATTCCTCTGTTCAGGTGCACACAAGAAATTTGTAGAGGGTTCACTAAAAAACCTAATCTAACTTGCCAAGGAGACAGGGTTGAGAAAATGCAAGAAAATAAATCTAATCTAACCAAGGTAATGCACCAAAGGAATGATGAATAACTATTTCGCCAATAAATACAAACCATAAAATGCAATGCAATAAACCTGCACAAGTAACCACAATTGCAATGAGAGATCACTTGAACACAATGAATACAAGAGAGGGTTGAAATCATCCACATACTTGTTTTTTATTGCTCCAAAGATTGATACAGTCCATTACAATGGCCAAGAGGCACAAACATGTATTACAATTTGAATGGGAGGTTTGGAACTCCACAAATCCACTTGCTGATAAGAGAAGAAGGGAGGGGAAAAACAAGAATGTCCAACCTTTAGAAAGAAGCCCCTCCTTACAATTTATAGGAAGAAAAAGAGAGGGAGAAGAGAGGAATTTGAAATCTACCCCAACCACTTCTAGATTGCATTTAATTCATCTCATTATGGTGGTAGGTGAGAACCCTAGCAAACCCAAAAAATGGTGAACTGTATTTTGAATTTTTGAAAAATTTGGAAAACCCTAGAGGACCCTATAAGCTTTCCGAAAAGTCCCACCTTGCGTGAATCTGAGCTCCCTATGAAAAGTTATGGCCATTTGAATATTTCACGTGTCAAGGTCTACTTCCTGTCAAGTTCGGGGTTATTCTTTGCATTCACATCAGGTTTGGAGGGTGCCTTCACATTAGTTTGATGCTTATGTTTTCCCAAACCCAATTTCATCAGTGTTTCCAAGATTTCCTTTATTTTGGGTTCGAAAGTTGGATCTGCATATGCATCGAATTTTGAAGGTGGCTCGACATGTTTTCACCCCATGCTTTCCTAACTTGTTTCCCTAACTTCAAAACCTGATTTTCCTAGGTAGTGTTTTAGGTTTTCAGAACTCCCAAGCACTGGGACATGCCTTTCGATCTACATGCTTCATGTATAATGTTTCTCGAAACCCAAAACCCAAAATCCTTTGTGTCACGTTTTTGACCATGCACAACATATTTTATTTTTTGGGTTTTCGACCATGCAATGCATCCCCAAAACCCAAAATGAAGGATTTCAGAATTCTTGACTTGTTTTGCATTCATGAAAACCTGAAATGACCTTGGTGGGAGTAGAGGCATGCAATGCACCCTCCGAAACCCGAAATGAAGGATTTTGATTTTTCTTGATTTCCATATTTTGCTGTTGTCTATATTTACCCGGGGTAGATATATATAACAATAAGTAATAGAGAAAATTAGTAAAGTATGCTATGATAAAGATAACACAACTATGATGTCTCATTTTATTTACCAATCCAACTTCAAATATGAAGTGTTATGTTCCGAATCGTAAAATAAAAATACTATCTTGGAATGAAAAAGACATGGTTTAGAATAGAGGGTCCATACTTGTAGGCAAGGAACATGTTCAGGTTGAAGATGGTTTGGAAGAGAGATAATTCTGGGAAAATTTTGACAGGGCTTCGCCATGTAAAATGGATATTTACAACTTTTCCAACATCTATATCAAACTGAAATCAAAGAAATGTAGTGAAAGTAATAGAATAAAGTATTTGAATCAAGGCTTATGCCTAATAATGGCATCAAAATAGATCAAGAATTGCTTAAAATTACTTGTAGGTATCAAAGAGTATAAGTGAAACTTGCAGGTTACAAAGGGTCAATTCAAAAGGTGAACTGAAGAAAGGGATATATAAAATATAGAGTTTTAGGAAAGCCATTTTAGTTACATACTTTATTAAAGTCAGGCTAACTATTTTAAGGAAACAAAATGTCTTTTAGGAAGCATACAACTGTAACACCAAGAACTCAGTGAGCAAAATTCATATTCAAATGTTTAACCTTTACATGGGACTAAGATCACTTACGGCTTATAGTCACATGATTTTTCATATAGCAAGAATAAATATAGTCCCCAAGAAAGAAGAACTTCCTAAGCAATAGATACAGTTTCCATGCATTTAAATATGAAACAATGTTTTGGTATTATCATATGAACACATTTATGAAATTATCAAGTAAGAAAATATCAAAGAACAGAGTGAAAAGTTCTATGAGATCATTCCCAAAAGGGATAATAAGGATCTCCAAATTATCCATAGATAAAGTTAATGGCCATATATACAAGTTACTGAGTCACCTCGGAATTCAAAAGTATGGACTACATGTACCAAGAAACCTTGCAAAGCTCTGGGATGGTTAATATATAATTATTAAAATAGATAGAGATTACAACAATGGAGGACGCACCTACAACCACCTCACACATAAACTTCAAAGAAAATAAAAGTAAACACACTTCAAGCCAAGAAAATTACAATTCGGTTATAATGTAGCAGTCATTCACAGCACTCTGAGTCAAAATAATGATGATATACAATAAAAGGGATGTATATTGCCAAAAATACCCATACAAATATCACGGCTATAGTGGTCAAATAAGGAATTCAAGTTCAGAGCAAAAGAAAGTACTTACTGGTATTTAAGCTGAATAAATTCGAGATCTCCAGTTCAGAGAGGATCATCAAGTTTAGGACATTTTTTCAAACTCAAAAACAACCAAGTGAGCCACGGAAATCCAGAAAATGCAAGCACAGAACTAAGTATCAGTGTCACATCAATAGCTAAGAATGGAATCATTTTCATGTTCAAGAGAAAAGGGATTACCCTTTCCAACATTTACGGCAACCAACGAGTTGCAGGAAGCTCGAAATAAAATGAACAGCCCAAAAAATCTCCAAATAAACAAGCTCAAACTCACGGAGTGGCGGCCATCAAAAGAAAGCCCACAAAATCGAAGATCTCAAATACCCATAAGCTCGCATGACTCTGTAGAAGGCCAAAATATAGACCGAGCTCTAAAAACACTAACAGTGGTGGCAATCAAAGTAATAATGACAAAACAATTCTCGTGCTAAGAGGTCAAATGCTTAGCATCCTTACATCAAGACAATGACTTTAAAAATGACAAAGAAATAGCAGAAATGACAAAGAAATGTGAATATCCGAGCCACAGGACATTACACTCGCACCAAAATAACAAGTTTCGAGCTCAACTAATCATCTTTGGAGGTTACATTGTTTGTAAAGCTTAAAGACTCAAATGATGGCGGCTAAGCGAAAAGTATCACACCCAAGACCAAAAAGGAACCAAAAGAATGTAAATGTCACAGAGCTCAGAAGGGTTGAGATCCAAAAACATCAATAGTGGCCAACAACTCACAGGGACCCCAAAAATAGAGAGGAACCGAGTTTCATAACGACCATGAACGCCATGTAAAGACCATAATAGGCCGAGCTACAAAAGAATAACAATGGTGTTAAAAAAAATTACTAGGGATTTTCCCGCATACCAGAAATCCAAATG
The DNA here is from genome assembly GCA_018340775.1 of Taxus wallichiana var. yunnanensis. Lineage (NCBI taxonomy): Eukaryota > Viridiplantae > Streptophyta > Pinopsida > Cupressales > Taxaceae > Taxus > Taxus wallichiana. The sequence goes on along the minus strand of CM031237.1, from coordinate 181,255,739 downwards.
AAATGATGACTAGACCCAATATTTCTTTTACCACCCGAGCCCAAGTATGGGTTAAGTTCGAACCCAACCATGATTTGAGATCAACGATCATGCTCCATCAAGTACAAAGATCAAATGCTGAGGATTAAGCTCAGAAATCAAAATAGGTAATCATAGTTAGTTCTCACCAACCACATTAAATACAAAGTTACAAATCCTTACCATAGGTTAGAGATCGATGGCATCAGGCCAATCGGTACAAATATCAACAATGCATGTTCCATTTCAAACATCAAAGCAAACTCAGCCTAGGTCAAATTGCCACCGACAAAGCGTATGAGGGACGAGTCACCATGGGGAAGGGGCCAGCCATGTCATCAATTAAAAATAGAATCATTGCAATTCAAATGTCAAAAGATCAACTATAGTCTGAGTGTCCAATGTGACAAAAGCTGACCAAATCATTATATAATGATCAAATAAAAGGTATTTCCAACCTTTTCCCTTCAAAATAATGCCAAGGCCGACAACTATGGGGTGGCAAGTATATACCATAGCATGTGTTACCAAGGTGGCCAAGTAAATCATGGTGGCCCTTTTTACCAAGTGACCCCCATGCACATTTAGACATAATAATATGCTAAGCCCACCAAGGTGGCCAAACCAAGTATAAGACAAAGGTGGTCCCCACACCAAGGAGTTGAAGTGGAGTTGCAAGTGTTATCCATGTGATCACTAGAAAACAAAATGAGTGTCAACATCGAGAGACAAAAGTGGTCCAAGTCAGATTGATATTTGGATAAATTATTTTGCAAGGTATTGCAATTAATGTAATTATTTTTCTCACAGGAAGAGAATTGATTTTTGCATGCTTCACAAGAAGACAAAATAGAGAAGAGACAAGTTGCATGCCATGGAGAGAGACTTGCCTAGCAATAATTCTATTTTTGGAAAAATTATTCACCTAGCCTTATTAAAAATAGAACAGTCAATTTTAGTTGACTGAGATGTAATCAAAGGCTATTAATGCCTCTTATACTAGTTTGTATTATTTTATCCTTTTATTTATTATTAAATAAAGGATAAAATTAGGATGCATGGGCGAGTACAGCCTTAGGCTATTTTTAGGAAGGGTGGGAAAAATTATTTTGCTATATATTGTGTGCCTTTGCAAAGCACAAAGGGATTCTCTGGAGGAATTTTTGGATATAAGAGTACTGAAGTAATTTTTGCTTGTTTTTCCTTCTGTGTGTAAAATATTTTCTGCCATCCAATTATTTGTAGTCTTGTGTATCTTTCTATTAGTCTTGTGAATGTAAATTAAATTACCAATCATCTTACCCTACTGCAAAATTCGGTATTTTTTGCTAAATTTTAATGTGCATGTTAACTTATCAGTACTGTTGTGATTTTCCCTTAGTACACCCAAGTGTTTGCTCATAAACATTCTGCAGAAAATTGTTAGCTCGTGCATCAAGAATCCTTCTCATAGAAATCATACATACTCTAAGTCAAATCCCTCATATAAATTTGGTGCATCACCCCAATCCAGTTACTTCATAGCCATATTTTACCCTTAATCCCAGAAAATCAATTTAGGATACATCAATAAGGAATTGGCCTTTTAATCCCAGAGACTCACCTCAAAATAGGGATACCCACAGCCCTGAGGTGTTTCCATTGTATCTACATAAAGAGAGAGATAAATTTTTACAAGCTTAGAGAACTCCGTGCACCATCTCTATAGGGTGCACTTTTGAGAGATAACAGCTTTTCGCATGCCCGGTCGGACCACGAATTATATCTGCATGTAAACAACAAATTCACATAGAGATTAAAGTTTACTTTTTCTAGCAAGTGCAACAATTTATTCTAAAGATTTTATGATCTTTTGGTAACTCCATGAGCTGATTTCAGACCAGTGTTGTAGCATGTTCCATGCCTAAAGTGAGTACAAGTTCATCGGTGAGAGGAATTCCTTCTAAGTTTGTTTTACTTTACCTTTTAATAGCCCTGGTTTTGGTTACCCTCAACCTAATATTCCTTCACCACGTATCATTTTCTCAATTAATATCCCAGATTTTCAAATGGCTATTCAACCTCCTATGAATTTTTGTGACCTTTACTAATGGCGGACATTAGCAATCCCGACTTTACCACGACATTCCTAATGCTGCCATAAAAGTTTACCATCATTCACGGGTGAAAATCAGGTTACTCCAGCTAACCATATTAAATATGTTATAGCCATATGTGTAGTCCATTATATCACTCATGAAGACATGGATGTAAGACTTTTAGCTGCATCCTCTAAGGGGCAGGCCATGCAATGGTATAGAAACATGGAAATTTGCAGCATAAGAACTCGGGATGACTTAGGTGAAAAATTGTTGAAAGAGCTCTATTGACAATTTCTTGCACTTGTACAAAAATGGGCTACTCAAAACTTTGTTATGATGGATAGCATTAGTGAAGTATACCTAAGCTAGGGTAGATCACATCAGATTATGTCATATTCTTGCTGATTTATTTTTAAAAGATTACATGAAATCAGAACTATGTGTGCTTTGTTACAAAATGTAACATATTACATAGTCCACAATTTCATGACCATCCTCAAAAAAAAGAACACAAGCCCCGAAGGACAGTTGTGTTGTCTTGATGAGGACATCCAACTCGTAGAGTAGGTGAAGTGTAATGTTTTGGAACAACAAACATAAGTGCGAGATCACGAGAAAATTAGAGTTAATTATTGAATGTTACAAGTTCTATTCAATGTTCTTTCCTTCATGATTAAGACATTCAATTATGTTATTGAGTTGTTTAGTTCATTATACAATTCACACGTAAAGTAGAAATACGAAAGAGATATAAAACTCATTTACAAAATTCAATGCTTTATTCATAAGGAAAGTCAAATGTTTCCCACACAAGCCATGGCATGTAATAAAGTACAATGCTGAAAAGGAAGATACACATGCATGAAAGAGAAAGCATGGGATTATGAGGGTTAACCCATCATTACCTTGTGTATTCTTCTTTGTGCAGAGCATCTCATTTCCGAGATCCTTTCATCCTCAAGGCATGGTACCTGAAAAGAAAAATAAGGAAATCATCAATAAAGAGCTTAGGGTTAATCTATATTCCTACACTATCCTACTTCATGCATATGAATCTTTCCCTAAGCAGTAGATGTATTCTACTTGAAGGACAAACTACATGTATGCTTTTTTCACTCAAAAGAAGAAAGTAAAAGAAAGAAGAAAACAAGGACATAAGAGAGGCCAAAAAGCTATAATATTTCCTAACTATTTTCCTAAGTGTGCAGGGACGGAGTTGTAGCCAAAGAGAGAAATAAATAAGTCATAAGTACATGCTAATAAGAAAAAAAGAGTGCAACTCAAATTTTAGCAAACATTTTGCAAATGGAAGAGGTTAGAGCTCGAATGAGAGAATGGAAGATAGAAGTACATTTTTTAGTTTGCAAAGAAGAGGGAGAATCAGATTTTAAAAAGCTAAAGCTAAAAGTAAAAGGGATTACAGATGAAACAGGGGTCGAGAGAAGTTTCTGTAAAATTTTGACAGGGCTTCGCCATGTAAAATGAACATTTACAACTTTTCTTCATGTTGTTTCAATTACTATGTGATTTAAAAGAACTATGCAAATCAAATAAGTGATACAGAAAGTAGAAAAGCATTACATGATCAAGAGAAACAACTATCATGTTTTCAGTTCTCAATTGCTATATCAGTTCGAATGAAAAGTGTTACTTTCTATATCCTGGATCAAAATATATAACTACTATTTCTGAAAATGCATTAAAGAAAAGATTCTAAAAAAAAATTGCTAGGGCTTTGCCTTATAAAATCAACATTTCGATTTTTCAGCATACATATCAGAGTTGTAATGAAAGGAAATACAATATACAATGTAGAAAAGAAAATGGATTGCACTCTCAGTCATCATTTTGAAGTACTTGGAGCATTCACTATAACTTAACAACTGAATAACATGAAATTTGAAGTAATTTTATAGAGTACATCCTTTCTATGAATTCCAATTTTCAAATAAAGGAAGTATGAATTATAGATATGCTGTCATATCAAAGAAGTACAAATATTTATTTAAGGAAAAGAATCATAGAAAAGAAATGGAACTAAAACTTCAAAAGTATGAAAGAGATCAATTTTAGAGATGCTCTAAATCTCATAATGAAATGAGATTGTTTTGAATTTCTAAATATAGTGGATTTCATTCACAAAAGAAAGAGTACATCACTATAAACATACAAATTTTCAATAGGTTATCATTGGTGTTAAAATGGGGCTATTAGCCAATACAAAAATTCATTTCTGCTCTCAAAATGATTAATGCGTTACAACTATTATTTTGAGATGAAAGATTCCAATAACAAAGATTAACCAATTTCATTTGAACACTCATCTCGGAAGGAATTTCAGTTTTCAAGTGATCTCAAATTGGAGAAGGATTAAAGTATGCTCAAAGGAGTGCTACATAATTCTCAAAGGATCAAGTTGATCCCGAACAATGAATTACAATAGAATTGATTTTCCATAATACAAAACTCAAGCCAAGAATTTCATAATAGACCTGAAATAATACACAAAACCTATTTTTGTAGAGAAGAAAACTAATACACATAGTGGCTCAGTTTCATATTTCAAAAATGGTTTTCATAGTGAAACAAAACTATTAGAGGAAGGATGAAACTAAAATCTACATCTACCCAGAGGTATTTCAAAAGTAAATTCAAACACACAATATTTAACTCTATGCTATCATGAAATTGATGGAATCAGAGATTTACCTTAAAAGTAGGCTTATAGGAAAGTTCTCAAAATCCATACAAAGTAGAGGCCCCAAGACGAACCATCAAAGTCGAAAATAATCAAGTAACAAATCTTGTGATATAGGTAATGGGTCTGAGATATTCTTCAAGATCCAAAGTTTTCGGAAAGCTTCAAAAGTGGCGCTTCAACGCAACATTGACAAGATTCACACAAATTTGGCCAGGAGAATGAACTCACTAATCCTTCTAAATCGATTAGAGGCACAAATTAGAAAACATAATACAATTTGAGACCTTTCTATCAAAGAATTAAATTTCTGGTTTGTCTTTCGAAATCTCTAATCAGGGTATGAGTAGATTTTGTGACCAACATATACCTACAGTCACCATTTTAAGGCCAGAGAAGTCAAAGTACAAAGAAAACACAGGCCCACAAAGATATACAGATAAAAATCTCAATGAAAAATCCAGATCCAGGGATAGCAAAGAAAAATATGGAATACCCAGAATGTAAACTATCTAGCAAACCCTCCACAGTCGGTTCAAAGAAAGCTAACAATAGTAATAACCAAGAAAGTTATGGTGACACAAGCTTATCAATATCAAGCAAAACAGAGTATTCATACTACTGAGCCATTCATAAAAGGGTGAATCTAGAGTTACCTCTAACCGTGGTCAAAAGAAGTTCAAATGGTAATGGTTGAATCCTTGAAAATAAAGAAGCTTACCATCCTCGTCAAATAGTGATGCCAGTTATAGGGAACCGAGCTCAGTAGAGGTCGACATGGTGGCCATTCTTTCATAAAACCAAATTTACAGAGTTCGAATGGAACATCCATGGTGGCCACTTCAAAGAAAAGCTCACAAAGATAAAGTTCAGAAGCTTCAACAATGGTTTCAATAAAAAAATTTCCAGGGCTTCGCCCGCAAAATAGAAAAAATGAATGAGATGATCATTAGGGTTGATTTCCCTTTACTGCATAAGCTCGAGAGGTGAGTTAAATAGAACTCAACCATAGTCAGAGAATCAAAGGTAGAGAAGAAAAGGTACATGGATCAATGGTCTAGAAACGAGCTCAAAGATCAAAGAATAACCACGGTTAGCCTCCCACCGACCAACATTCAATGTAGACCATAACCCTAACCGAGGGTTAGGATCAATGGTGCAAGTCCATCAGGGAAAGAGATCAACGGTCTTCATCAAGGACCAAACCCAACCAGGGTTAAACAATTCATATACATGGTGAGCTTTCATAAAACCCTAATTAGGGTGGGGTTAAATTTCCACTGACCAACATGCCAAGGGTGAGTCATCATGGAGGAAGGGGCCACCCACGTCATCGAATCAAACAAAATCATTGCATTCAAAATTCAAAAGACCAACTATAGTCTAGACTTTAAATAATGCCAAAAGATGACCAAATTATGCCACAATGATCACCGAAAAGGTGAAATATTTTAACCATATACTATTCAAACATGCAAGCCGACAAGTATTACATGGTCGTGTATGTCCAAAAGGTGGCAGACTATATAGTGTAGCCTATGTCAAATAATCAAAGGTGACCGAGTATGGTGTGGTAACTATTACAAGTGCCCCATGTGTATCTAAAACTATGGTAATGAGCTAAGTCCACAAAGGTGGCCAAACCAAGCAGGTTGGAGGTGGTCCCCACAAGGAGGTTGGAGTGGAGTTACAGAGTGTCATTCATGTGACCACTTAGAAAGAGATGTCAATGTTAGAGTATGTACACATGAACAATGGTCCCCACATGGGATATTTTATTTTGCAAATATCACAAATTTTTGAATTATTCACTCACAAGCAGAGAATTAATTTTTGCATGCTTCACAAGAAGACATAACAGAGAAGAAGATGAATTTGCATGCTCAAAGAAGGAGACTTGCCTAACAAGCAAGGTTTATTATTAGCAAATTATTCACCCTTTCTTTTCTTAAAAATAGAGCAATCAACTTCAGTTTGACTACATTGTAAACAAGGCTATTAATGCCTATTTTTAACTACATGCTCTAGTTTGTATTATTGTATCCCTTTATCTATTATTAAGTAAAGGATAAAATTAGGATGCGTGGGCAACTACAACCCTTAGGATACTTTTAGGAAGGGGGTGAAATTTATTTTGCTATATATTTTGTGCCTTTCCAAAGCACAGAATTCTTCTTAGAGGAATTTTGGAAATATGAGTACTTGAAGAAAATTTTGCTAGTTTTTCCCTCTGTGTGTGAAGTGTTTTATGACTTTCCAAGTTATTTTGCAGTCTTGTGTATGTTATATTAATCTTGTGAATGCAAATTCCCGATCACCCACCTTACCCCGCTGCAAATTTCAGTGCTTTCTACTTAATTTTTAATGTGCATTTTAACTTATTAGTACTGTTCTGATCCTCCCTCCGTACAATCAAGTGTTTTACCCTTAGATATTTTGCAGAAAAAATATTGGTTCGTGCATCAAGAATCCTTCACAGATCAGTTGTGCATATACTCAGTCAAATCCCTCATACAAATTTGGTGTATCACCTTAGTTTTAATCATTTTTACAGTCATCTTTTATCCTCAAACTCCTAAAAGTAGTTTAGGATACACCAATAAGGAACCGGCCTTGATACTGGAGACTCACCTCAAATTAGGTATACCCATAGACCTAAGGTGTTTCCATTATATCTATGAAAGAGAGAGATCATTTGTGCAAGCTTAGAAAACCTGTAGCCATCTCTCTACAGGGTGCACTTTCGAGAGATAACAAGTTCCAGGATAATTCGAGATCATTTATCTCTCATCGAACAGCTGTCTACTATTAAAAGAGCTCCAAATGATTTTATGTCCAGTTTCAATATCCACTTTGCCAAAACTTGGGAGAGAATTCTAGCAAGTGACAAGTGTTAAGCTGATAATGATTTCCTTTATTATCTTAGAGCATTAAATAGTGATATCTCAACTATGATTCATTCAATGGGTGGAGAGACACTCCCGGAAGCTTATGATATTGTTATCCGAGATGAAAATATCCTTATTCAAGCTAGAAAATATGTGGTAAGGCCATCAATGCCTTTTTTGACAGATTTAGCACCTATTCCTCAACCTATTACAATCATAGAGACCATTATTGTAGCTCCATCAGATGATGTATTCAAATATTTACAGACTATGGGAAATAAATTGAATTCAATTGAGAATAAAATTGCATTACCTAGTAGACCCTACTAGGCTCCTTATGAGCCCTACCAATAGAATCAACAAAACAAACAGCCCTATCAACAAAATCAAAATTATAGGCAGCCTTACCGGTAAAGGCAAATTTAAAACCAAGGCTCCTAGTTTATCTAACACTTTAGTCCCAGTTAATATGGCTATAGAAGAGTGGTGTCAACCTTGCAATCAACCTCATTCAGCTACAACTTTCCCAAATGCTTTTCTAAATCTGAATCTTGTTGCACAACCTCAATCTGAAACATTGTTTATGCCTCAAATGGAGGGTGGGTAGTAAGAGACTCATGTTAAAAAAACACCTGAACAAAATTTAGTCAGTTTGAAGGAGGAGGATTTCCTTACAGTCACTACTAGGGCTCAAAGGAGGGCTGCTAAAAATCAAAAGCAACAAAATAGGCATATCCTACCTACTATCACTGACAAGACAACATCTACAGCTCCAAAGTCAACTAACAACCCTGTTGTTCCTCAAAAATCAGCAATTGTCTCAGTTGATAAAGGTCATCAAAGATAGCTACAGTTTTACCCAAGGAGATTGTTTATACCTACAATATCCAAGGTATCGATGCAAAATTAGTTTTTGCTAAAGCCTACTATAAGAAAGTTGATTCTATCTTTAAGACAATTACTTCTTTTAACATTGTTGATGTAATGAAAAACATAATGTAAAAATCTCAATGTGGGATGCTCTAAGTATTCTTGGACAACAAGATTTACTTTCTCATGAACTAGCTAAGTTACATATTTCTTCAACTATAGCGAAAATGGAAGTTCGAAAGATAGACATGGTCCTTGGAATGTTTGAGAAAGACCATATTAAAGAATTTAATGGATGGTTCAGAAAGTTTTGAATGCTCATGACATCAAGAAACCACAACCATTTTATTTATCACTAATTATTGGTGAATATCTAGTTCATAATTACATGGTGGACAGTGGTGCAAGTAGCACAATTATGCCAAAAGCAATTGCGAGAAAAACTAGGGTTACAAAGATGAGCCAGCAAAAAGGAGAGTCTTACAACCTAATGGAACTGCAACTAATACAGTTGGTATAATAAAAAATTTAGAAGTGACATTGCATGCTTAACCAAATGTTTCTATTCTCCAAGATGTTACTGTTGTGGACCTACCTCCATATTTTTCCTTATTGTTATCTAGAGATTTTATAGCAAAAATAAGAGGTTACCTCTCTTCGGATTGGTCCTTATTTTTTACTACACGTTATGGAACTAAGGTTACTATAAATTCAAAACCATTTGTTAGATTCCATATTGAGACTCATTCTCCAAATGCAAATGCATTAGCTAATTACTTAGCTTTAGAGCAATCTAATTTTGATGATGTAGCTCAGTGTTTCAGCATTAGATGGTGTTTCTAACATGTTGATGGATGAAAAGATAGTTTAATAACATGCCCATGATCCTTTTAAAGAAGTTTAAGAAAAAAATTTGGTGTCTATTGTATGCATAAAGAAAATACACCACTTCCCTTGTTGTCCAAAACAGATAATTCAATAGAAGGGATTTGGAAGCTTCATTTTTATGGAGCTAAGAATAAAAATGAACAAGGATCTGGTTTTATGCTCACTTCACGACAAACGAAAGGTATTTCTTAGCTTTGAGTCTCCAATTTCCATGTACTTGTAATGTAACTTAATAGGAAGCATTAATTCATGGCTTACTTTGGGCCAGAAAGAGAGGTATTAGCATGCTACAAATCTTTGGTGATTTTGAGTTAGTTATCAATCAATTAAAAAACTTTAATGTTTGTAAGAATCCACTAATGAAGTCTTACAGACATAGAATTTTAGAATTAATGGAAGATTTCAATGCCATTAATATTTACTCTATTCTTAGAGCTGAAAACAAGCATGCAGATAGACTTGCAGTAGTTGGTGTCAGTTTCAAAGTACTGGAACAGATGGAAAACAACAAAATTCAGCCTCATATTAAACTAATTGTCAGGTCTTCTATACCTGATAACAAATGAAATCGGCAATTTTTTAAAGTGATGATCTTACCCGCAGTTTTTACAAAGAAGAATCTGAATTTTCTACGCTTAATCAAGATAAGTTACATCATTTATATGGTGATCGATTATGAAGTTGAAGACAAATAGACTACCTCAAGGTCTTGTCACCTTGGAATACATCTTCAAAGACTCGATGATCGAGTTAAGAAAGGTGAAGACTAAAATGTCAACCCCCTCGATAATTACGAAGAGATATTGGTTGATGAAGGGAAAAGCTATTTCTTGGAAAGATATATTCCTTACCTGAAAAACAGTCATGTATTAATATTTTCAAAGAGTTTAAGGATTATTTTCTTGGAAATACCAAGATTTGAAAGGATTTGATCCCAGTCTTGCACATCATACAATCGAGTTAAATCTAAATTCTAAGCCTTTTAGACAAAAAAACAGAGGCCCGTGAATCAAAAAATAGAACCTTTGATGAGGAAATAATTATCTAAATTGATTAAATCGGGCATTATCTTTCTAGTTAAGCGATCAAGTTGGGTAGCCAATCTTATTTCTATTAGGAAGAAGATCGGTGAAATCATACTATGTGTAGATTTCAGAGATCTTAATAAAGCTTCATTACAAGATCATTACACACTCCCGAATATGGATCCAATTTTGAGAACAGTCTTAGTTTCAAATAGACTATCTCTTCTAAACAGTTATAGTGGCTATAATTAGATTTTAGTTAGAGAAGAAGATACATACAAGATAGATTTTACCACCAAGTGGAGTACCTATGCTTACAAAAGAATGTCTTTTGGTCTTTCAAATGCCGGTGTAACTTTTCAACGTGCAATGGACATAGATTTCTAGAGCTTGTTAAATAAATGTATTCTTATTTATTTAGATGATATTACTGTGTTCTCAAAAAATCCAGAAGAACACTTGATGCATTTAAGGTAGATGTTTCAGTTGTGCTGGAAATTTGAAATATCCTTGAACCCACTAAAGTCTATCTTTTCAATACATCAAGGTAAATTACTTGGTCATATTGTTTCGAATTAGGGTTTAGAAATTGACCCTTTGAGAATCAAATCCATATCATAGCTATCATTTCCTCCTCATAAGAAGGCATTACAGATTTTTATGGGAAAAATCAACTTTGTTAGAAGATTTGTCCGAGATTTTGCAGCATTGGTTAAACCACTCACAACTATGCTAAAGAAAGAGAAAACTTTCTCTTGGACTAGTGAAGGAAGAGAAGGTTTTCAAGTAATAAAAGTAGCTATCTCTCAGGCTCCTACTCTTGCACATCCAAATTTTGATAAAAATTTTACAATGTATGCACTTCCAGGAACTGAAACAATCTCATCTATTTTTACTTAGGTTAATGACGAGAATATCAAGTAGCCAATTTCTTTCTTTGGACAAATTTCACATGATTATGAAACAAGGTACACATTTCTTGAATAAAAATTACGTTCATTAGTTAGAGGACTAAATAATTTCAAGTATATGCTTTCAAACAATAAAATCCACATTCTTGTTTCTCATCCAAGTGTGAAATCATTCTTACTAAATAAGGAGTTAAATGAGAAAAGAGAAGGCTGGATAACAAAGGTTATGGAATATGATGTTGATATTCAGGTTTCTAAGACAGTTCGAGGTAAAGGTCTATGTGAGCATCTAATTACTGATATGGAAAAATAGTAAGTTGCGGAACCTAAAGATTCACAACAACATGCTGAAATTACGTATCAACAATCAAATATCATGGTGCAACTAGAAAATCAACAACCTGAACTTGCTCGAGAGATCCAAGAATCAAGGTGGATGACTGATTTGGTTAACTACTTATAGCATGGCACCTATCCGGAAGGTATGGATAAGAATAAAAGAAGATATTTCAGATTACAAGCAATTCCTTATCTTTTCATTGATGGTTTGTTGTTCAAAAGGAAATAAATGGAATCTTGCTGCGATGTGTTGACTATGATAAAATTTAGAAAATATTATCGAATTCCTTTAAGAACCTATAGGCGGTCACTTCTCGGACGTACTACAACTTTAAAAATCATGAAAGCATGTTACTATTGGCACAAACATTTTCAAAGAATGTTTTGAATGGATTATAAAGTGTAAAAAATGTGTTTTATTTGTTGGAAACGAACATCTAGCTTCGTTGCTTTTGCAGCCTATTTCAGCAGATCAACCTTTTATGCGGTGGGGTCTTGATTTTATTGGTATGATAAACCCACCTTCGTCACAAGGACATAAGTGGATCTTAACTACTACATATTATTTACATGATGAACTGAGACAATAACCTTGAAAGATGCTAATGAAGCTTCGATATTATCCTTTTATGAAGGAATAGTTTTCAGATTTGGTGTTCCAAAGAAGTATCATATCGAGATAATGCTCTAGCAATCCTTGGTGCAAAGAGAATAGATTGGGATGTCAACCATGGAATATATCTAAGTTATTCATCTAGTTATTACCCACAATGTAATGGCTTATCCGAGAGTACTAACTTAAATCTGTTAACAATCATTAGAAGAACACTCAAGGATAATCAAAGAGCTTGGCATCCGATGTTGAATTCAAAGCACTTTGGGATAACATAGGAAGTCCTAAGAGATCAGTTGGTAATTCATCGTACAAATTTGTGTATGGAAAAGAAGTAAGAATGCCTATTTCAGTTGAGTTACCTACATTAGATTTGTTGCATCAAATGGAGCTACTTGAGTATGAACCATTACAGTTCGTTATGCAGAGTTAATGGAATTACAAGAGCTAAGAGATCAAGCTCATTTAAATATGGAAAATAATCAGAAACAAATCAAGAATAATTTTGAAAAGAAAGCTAAATTCAGAGTCTTCAATGAAGGAGATATTGCGTTAAAATTGGATGCTAATCGTGCAAAGCCAGGAAGACACTCAAAGTTTAATAAACTCTGGAATGGTCTTTACATGATTTTAGCTAGTAAGGAGCACAATGCTTTTCAGCTTTCAAAGCTAAATGGAGAGGAACTTCCCATTCCTGTGAATGGTATGTTTCTCAAACACTGTTATTGAATATCTAACAGTGATTGTTAGAGTAGGATTTTCATTCAATAAGTGTAGTTTCGCACATCATTTTTCAATTCAATAAGTGCATCCGTGCATGAGATCTGGTTTTCCAGATCCTTTCCTAGTTTTAGTTTCATTTTGGAAAGATTGGACTTTTTGAAAAGGAAAATTGTTGTTACATGTTTGGACTCCATGCCTAATGGACAAGAGCAAGGCAACTCGTATATAATCCAACAGGAGCTTTCCCCATAGGATCGCCATAAATGTTGACAATTTTTACACTTGTGAAAAAATAGGCAACTCGAAACTTTGTTACAATGGATAGCATTGCTGAAGTATACCTAAGATAGTGGAGATTATATCATATTATGATGTTATTGCTTATTTATTTTAAAGATTACATGAAATCTACAGCTATTTTTGTTGTTACAAAAACATAACGTATCAAATAGTTTGAAATTTCATACCCATCCTCAACAAAAGAACACAAGCCCCAAAGGATAGTTTTGTTGTATTGATGAGGACATCCAATTAAATAATAGGTGAAGTGTAAAGTTTTGGAACAGCAAACATAAGTGCAGATCATAGAAAATCGAGTTCATTACTAAATGTTATAAGTTTTATTCAATGTTCTTTCCTTCATGATTAAGACATTCAATTGTGTTATTGAGTTGTTTAGTTCATTATATAATCTATACGTAAAAGCGAATTGCGAAAGAAATATACAACTCATTTATAGAATTCAATGTTATATTCATAAGGAGTTTTGAAATGTTTCCCACACAAGTGTGGGATGTAACTGAAAAGTAAAATACAGCTACTGAAAAGAAAGATACACATGCATGAAAGAGAAAGCAAAGGAGTATGAGTGAACCCATCATTTCCTTGGGGTTTCTGTTCTTTGTTTGAAGCATCTTCATCTCCATCTTTTGTTTCTCCTTCATCTTCATTATGGAAGCCATTGTACCTGAAAAGGAAGAAAAGAATTGACTTGTCAGTTATGAGCTCAGGGATCAAACCATATTCCTACACTATCCTACTTCGTGCATATGAATCTTCCCCTAAGTAGGAGATGTATTCTACTTGAAGGAAAAACTGCATGCATGCTTTATTCACTCAGAAAGAAGAAATTGAAAAGAAAGAAGAAAACATGGACATAAGAGAGGCCAAAAATCCTAATTATTTTCTAATTTTCCTAAGTGTGTAGGTACAGGTTGTAACCAAAAAGAAAAATAGACAAGTCATAAGTGCATGCAATAAAAGGAAGAATGTAACTAAAAGTTCCAACAATTGTTTTGAAATGGAAGAGGTTATAGTACAAAAGAGAGAGTGGAAGATAGAAACACTTGTTTTAGTTGCAGCAGAAGAGGGAGAATCAGATTTCAAGAAGTTGAAGCTAAATGGAAAGAAGGGATTACAGCTGAAACAGGATGAGAGAGAAGATTCTGGGAAAATTTTGACAGGGCTTCACCATGTAAAATGGACATTTACAACTTTCCATCATGTTGTTTTAACTACTACATGCTTAAAGAAATGATTTAAATAAAGTAAGTAATACAAAAAACAGCAAAGCATGCTATGATCAAGATAACACAACTATGATGTCTCATTTTATTTACCAATCTAGCTTCAAATATGAAGTGTTATGTTCTGAATCAGAAAATAAACTACTATGTTGGAATGAAGAAGACACGGTTCAGAATAGAGGGGATACTTGCAGGCAAGGAACATGTTCAGGTTGAAGATGGTTTGGAAGAGAGATAATTCTGGGAAAATTTTGATAGGGCTTCACCATGTAAAATGGATATTTACAACTTTTCCAACATCTATATCAAACTGAAATCAAAGAAATGTAGTGAAAGTAACAAAATAAAGTATCTGAATCAAGGATTATGCCTAATAATGACATCAAAACAGATCAAGAATTGCTTAAAATTACAACAAGTATCAAGGAGTATAATTGAAACTTCCGGAGTTACAAAGGGTCAATTCAAAAGGTGAACTAAAGAAAGGGATATATAAAATGTAGAGTTTCAGGCAAGCCATTTTAGTTACAGACTTTATTAAAGTCAGGCTAACTATTTTTAAGGAAACAAAATGTCTTTTAGGAAGCATACAACTGTAACACCAAGAACTCAATGAACAAAATTCATATTCAAATGTTTAACCTTTACATGGGACTAAATTCACTTATGGCTTATAGTCATAGGATTTTTCTTATTAAAAATAAATATAGTCCCCAAGAAAGAAGAACTTCCTAAGCAATAGATACAGTTTCCATGCATTTAAATATGAAACAACGTTTTGGTATTAGCATGTGAACACATTTCCAAAATTACTGAAGTAAGAAAATATCAAAGAACAGAGTGAAAAATTCTACAAGATCATTCCCAAAAGGGACAAGAAGGAGCTCCAAATTATTCACAGATAAATTTAATGGCCATATATACAAGTTACAAAATCAGCCTCAAAATTCAAAAGTATGGACTACATGTACCAAGAGACAATATCAAGAAACCTTGCAAAGCTCAGAATAATTAATATACAATTAGTAAAACAGAGAGAGATTACAACAATGGAGAAAGCACCTATAACCACCTCACACATAAGCTTCAAACACAATAAAAGTAAACACACTTCGAGCCAGGAAAATGAAAATTTGGTTATAACGTAGTAGTCATTCATGGCACTCTGAGTCAAAATAATGATGATATAGCGAGAGGGATGTATATTTCATAAGATCCCCATAAAAATATATCATGGCTACACTAGTCGAGATAAGGAAGTCAAGTTCGAGAAAAATAAAGTACTTACTGGTATTTAAGTTGAATAAATTTGATATCATCTAGTTCGAGAGAGGATCATCAAGTTCAACATGGGTTTTTCAAAATTGAAAACAACAAAGTTGTGCCACGGAAATCTAGAATATGTAAGCACGTAACTAAGTATCAATATCACATCAAAAGCTAAGAATGGAATCATTTTCATGTCGAAGAGAAAAGGGATTTCCCTTTTCAGCATTTACTGACATCCAACGAGTTGCAGGAAGCTCGAAATAAAACGAACAACCCAACAAATCTCCAAATAAACGAGCTTGAACTCATAGAGTGGCGGCCATCAAAAGAAATCCCGCAAAAGTGAAGATCTCAAATACCCAGAAGCTCGCGCGACTTTGTAGAAGGTGAAAATACAGATCAAGCTCAAAAAAACACTAATAGTGGCAGTGAGTCAAAGTAATAATGACAAAACAACTACTGTGCTCAGAGGTCAAATACTTACCATCCTTGCATCAAAACAATGACGCTAATAGGACAGATCTCGATCAAAAGAGCTGAAATGATGAAGAAATGCAAATATTCAAGCCGCATGACATTACGATTCACCAAAATAACAATTTTTGAGATCAATTAATAGCGGACAAGAGAAAAAGTAGCATAGCCGATACCAAAGACGCAAACAATAGCAGCCAAGAGAAAAAGTAGCACATCCAAGACCAAAAAAGGAACCAAAAGATTGTAAATGTCACAGAGCTTAGAAGGGTTGAGCTCTAAAAACATCAATAGTGGCCAAAAACTCATAGGGACCCCAAAACAGAGGAATCAAGCTTCATAATGACCATGAAGGCCATGCAAAGACCATAATAGGCCGAGCTCCAAAAGAATAACAGTGGCATAAAAAAAAAAATTCCAGGGCTTCACCCACATACCAGAAATCAAAATGAAATGATGACTAGACCCAAGATTTCTATTACCGCCCGAGCCCAAGTATGGGTTAAGTTTGAACCCAACCATGATTGAAGATTAAGCTCAAAGATCAAAACAGGTAATCGTGGTTAGTTCTCATCAACCACATTAAATACAGAGTTACAAACCCTAACCACAAGTTAGAGATCGATGGCATTAGGTTAATCGGTACAAAGATCAACAGTGCATGTTCCATTTCAAACATCAAAGCAAAGTCAGCATAGGTCAAATTGCCTTTGACAAAGCGTATGAGGGGTGAGTCACCATGGGTAAGGGGCCAACCACGTCATCAATTAAAAACATAATCATTGCAATTCAAATGTCAAAAGATCAATTGTAGTCCGAATGTCCAATGTGACAAAAGCTGACCAAATCATTATATAATGATCAAATAAAAGGTATTTCCAACCTTTTCCCTTCAAAATATGCCAAGGCCAACAACTATGGGGTGGCAAGTATATATACCATAGCATGTGTTACCAAGGTGGCGTAGTAAATCATGGTGGCCCTTTTTACCAAGTGACCCCCATGCACATTTAGACATAATAATATGCTAAGCCCACCAAGGTGGCCAAACCAAGTATAAGACAAAGGTGGTCCCCACACCAAGGAGTTGAAGTGGAGTTGCAAGTGTTATCCATGTGATCACTAGAAAATAGAATGAGTGTCAACATCAGAGACAAAAGTGGTCCAAGTCAGATTGATATTTGGATAAATTATTTTTCAAGGTATTGCAATTAATGTAATTATTTTTCTCACAGGCAGAGAATTGATTTGTTGCATGCTTAAAAAGAAGATAGAACAAAGAAGAGACAAGTTGCAAGCAATCTATTTTTGCCAAAATTATTCACCTAGCCTTAGTAAAAATAGAATAGTCAATTTCAGTGGACTGAGATGTAATCAAAGGCTATTAATTCCTCTTGTACTAGTTTGTATTATTTTATCCTTTTATTTATTATTAAATAAAGGATAAAATTAGGATGTATAGGAGAGTACAGCCTTAGGCTATTTTTAAGAAGGATGGGAAAAATTTACTTTACTATATATTTTTTTGCCTTTCTGCAAAGCACAAAGGGATTCTCAAGAGGAATTTTACGATATAGGATTACTGAAGCAATTTTTTGCCATTTTTTCCTTTTGTGTGTGAAGTATTTTCTTCCTTTCCAATTAATTTTTAGTCTTGTGTATGTTTCTATTAGTCTTGTGAATGCAAATTCCCTGACCAATCATCTTACCCTGTTGTAAAATTTGGTATTTTCTGCTAAATTTTAATGTGCATGTTAGCTTATCAACTCTTGTCATTTTCCCTCAATACTGACCATGTGTTTGTCCTTAAATATTCTACAGAAAACTGTTAGCTCGTGCATAAAGAATCCTTCTCATAGAAATCATGCATATAATCAGTCAAATCCCTCATATAAATTTTATGTATCACCCTAATCCAATTATTTCACAGCCATATTTTACCCTTAATCCCATAAAATCAATTTAGGATACATCAATAAGGAACTCACCTTTAATCCTAGATAATCACCTAAAAATAGTTATACCCACATACCCGAGGTGTTTCCATTGTATTTACGAAAGAGAGATCAAATTTTTCAAGCTTAGAGAACCTGCAACCATCTCTCTATAGGGTGCACTTTTGAGAGATAACAAATCCCTTGTTGCCTATAGAATTTGAACTTCGGACATTGAGGACAACGATGAAGGTGGGAATTGAATTAAATGCAGCTTAAAAGAAAGAATACTTCAACTCAATGAGTTCGATGAATTAAGGATGGAATCACTTCAGTAGATAGAGATGATTCAAGAGCAAAGAAAGAAATGACATGACATACATAACAAGAAAAAGCAATTCAAAGTAGGAGACTGGGCATTACTATTTAACTCTAAGTACCAATAGTTCAAGGAAAATTGAGAATCAGATAGTTGGGACCCTATCATATTGATCGATTTTTAAAAATAGTTCTATTCAATTACTTCCCATTGATGGCAGCAATAGAACACTGTTGGTCAATGGACATAGGGTAAATCTCTATAGGAATCCTGCCACAAAGAATGAATTTTTGAGGAAGATTGAAGAAGACAAAGAATTTGATCATATGGAAGAACTCAATTCTTCCAAAATGATCAAATAATTAGATGATAGATCCAGAAAAAAGTGAAGAAGATGAAAACCAACAAATGGTGTCTTCTTTGCCAAAAATTAAAAACATATATATATATATATATATATATATAAAATTAAAAAAAAATCTCTCAAGGTCAATTGAAAAATAACAAATGGCGGTTGACCTCTTTTTGATAGTTCAAATAAAGGAATTCTTTTGAATTCCATCTGTCTTATATAATCATGTTTTTTCCACTTTTAGGAATGGTGAATCATCCTAGCAAAGGCTTACATCATCAAGGATGGTAATTATGTCTTTTAACTTATTTAGGGTTGATTAAATGTTTTCATGTGTGATGTGACTTAATTTAAAAGTAGGTATGATGAGTCATCTATTTATACATTATGATTACAAGTGTGTAATCATGATATTGATTTGGATGGAATAAGTGGTGGCATGGTTATCATTAGTAATCATTATTACAAACATCAAGTGAGATAAAGATTATAGAAGTATCTTGAGGAAGGAGCAGTGAATTGAGTTGGTATTCTAGCAAAAAAGAACAGAGAATTCAGACGTTCCGTAGCTAAGAACTAAGGTTCCACAACTAAAAACAAAGGTTCCACAGCTAAGGAGAAGGCCTATAACCAATTTGCATGAAATCAAGGAAGACAGAACTCAAGCCAATATGGGGATTAAGAAGAAATCAGAACCAGAGGATGATTCCCAGCTTGCTCACAGATGAAGAAGTAGCATCCATCTTTGAGCATGTAGGATGGCTTGAATTCCTGAAGAAATTTTCAAGGCATAATGACGAATTAGTAAGAGAATTTGTCATAAATCTAGAATAGTCTAGAACAAAAGTAAGAAATGTCTTTATTTCTTTCTCTAGTAAATATTGTAAGTAATGTGTCTGGAATACCCATTGTTCATGTCCCACAACCTGTAAAGGGGACTTTGAAAGAATTGGTAGAAGTCTTCTTGTACAAGAAGAAGAAGTTGAACCCCAGTATATCTATAATACAAAGAAAATCATAAAAGGGGTCAAAAGGGTTAGTTTTCCCAAACCCTTTGACAGTAGCAATCTAGATAGTAAAATATTTAACTTGTGATGATCAGTTTGGGTCTGATGGGAAAAGAGGTCTTAAAAATGCTCATATATCTGAAGTATGGAGCCACCAAGCTTGAATACATAATAAACCTCCCATGGTTTCTCTTTGATTCCATTCAAACCATGGCTCAGAGATATTCCTGGGGTGTTGGAACAATTAGACATCATGGTCTAATTCACTTAATATGCTAGCACCATTTCCTGTCAAAAAAGAATGGAGAAGAAATTTGGGACAAGTTTCTTGGCAAGTTCAAGAAAATGCTAATATTATTAGAAGGAAAAATATAGCCACATTCTCTCCTTCACTAATCTGAAATTGATGCCCCTGTAGAAGAACAAAGGGAAATGGAAAGAGAAAACATACCAAGGAAAAGAAGGTCAGTGAGGAAGATAAAAATATTAGAGCCTTCCATACCTTTGAAAGAAATTCCACCTTCCACAAAGAGCTTTAAAGAACCAATATTTGTCTCTAATGATGATCCCACACAAGAACCAAAAATAATAGTAAGAATAAGTTCTAGAGGGAAATTCACTACTGGGCATATTGAACTTACCCAAATAACAAAAATTCATAACATGTCAAGGGGAACTCCGTAAGTAAGGAGTGAGCAGGAAAGGATGGAAGAGGAAGCTACTGACATTTTGGGCAACATGGCCATGACTCCACTTGAGCCAAGTAATATTGAAATGGAAAGAGGAGAAGAGAGATTTGATGATCATGATTTTTAGGATTTTTCTAAACCTTCAAAGAGTGCCACACGAAGAAGAAGAGTTGGCATCTAGGATAAGAAAAGGAAAATTTTCTTTAATAGAGGAAGAATGAAAAACTCCTCAAATAATTTCGAGGAAGAGGAAAGACAGAAAGTTAAATAGGATCTATTCTTGTCAAGAGATGAGCTTATTATTAGAGAACAATATGAGGAATTGGACTAAAATTGGAACAAAGGGAAACACTCATTGATGAGCTCACAACTCATATTGCAAAGAAGAACTAAAGAATTATCAGCAACCAAGAAGCAATCGATAGAAAAAGAGGAAGAGTTCTAGACTTCTAGAAAAAGACTCGTTGTGTCCATTGCCTCTGCAAAAACTAAGTTGACCTATTTTCCATGGAAATAGAAATGGGATGATATTTGCGAAGAACTCGAGAGAAACCAAAATATCAAATGAGGAATTAAAGACCAAGATGGAGGAAGAGATGAAGGCAAGAAAGGAATGGGAAGAAAACTTTTATAAGGAGGAAGGAAATAAATATAAATGTCTTGCAAAAATTCATATGGTTTGTATTATGAGTGAGAAATTGCTTTCCTGCAGGAGACCTTCTCCTGCATATAGTGTGTTTTTGGAAGAGCAGTTCATTCACTGGTAGTTGTCAAGAATTGCATGTGGGATTCCACATGAATTACAAGATGAATCTGAATTCATGGCAGCTTACTCTTTATCCAGCCCTAAACAGAAAAATCTCCTATGTGAATTTTATCTTTGCAATTATATGCTACATAAAGACACATGATTTATGATTAACTTATATGTAGGGCAGAGCCAACTTAATGCCTTTGTATCTCTTTTCTAAACCAAAGTACATGAAGGAAAGAGAATCTGAATTTTTATTGAAAGCTAGCTCAACAGGCCTTTGCATGAGAGCTCATTATGGTAAACCTTATGCCTTCCTCACACATTTCAGAACTCATGCCTTTGATAAGAGATTCAAGACACATTACCCTGTTATTATGCAAAAGAGTATTGATGCCTTCACCTCCTATGAGGAGGAAAAATTTGAAGATATTTATGAAGGATGCTAAAAAGGTGGGAACTCCTTACTGTTGCTTTGAAAAGAAGGGAAGTAATTTCCCCTACAAATCTGATATGGATTTTAGAGAGGGCCAAAGCATTATGCACCATAATTCCCCAAGTCAATGAAACCTACAACCAAATATGGATGGGAATGCGAATGAGGCCACCTCTACTTCTCACCCCCATGTCTCCTTGGTAGAACAGAGAACCTCAAGACCCTGCTGAATTTGAAAAATGGGAGAGGAAAATAAAAAAGGAGCTGGGTATAGTACATCTGAGCTTAAGCATTGGAAAATTTAGTATCAACCATTTGATCTGAGTAATCAAATGGAATGCAGAACATATGATCCCACTTTTGAAGAATGATTTTATAAAGGGACATACAAACAAGTAAGTCTAGGGGAAATGATGAGGCTAGTATATGTCCGATTAATGTATAATATATGATCTCATCATACTCTCCTTTTGATTAAGTTTGATTGCATTGTGTGACTTTTAGTTGATCTGATATGAGTTAGGATGTAACTGTCTGTCTTTTGATTGATTGTGATCCTAATGTTAAAAACTCTGAAATTCCTAGAATTATGTGTGTTTAAATTCAGTTTTGTAATAAAGCATGTCTAATAAGTTGAGGAAATGAAGTAGGTGGAATTCAATATGTTTTTGATAGTGTCTGATCCTACACAGCTTAGTTCCGGAACTTCCAAGCTAGTTCTGAAACTCCATCACATAGTCATCATTTAGTTTCGAACTTTCAGACTTATTTCTGGAACTCTAGAATTTAGTTCCAAAATTTTTAGACTTAGTTTCGTAACTCCCGTGACACTCCAAAACCCTCATAGGTTTTTGTTCTTAACAATTTCCTATGGTTCTCGAACTTGTCCAAAGTTCCATAACTGTTGGGAGTTATCTATTTTAAACTACGTCTAGAAATTTTGCATCTACAATCATGAAGGACAAGAAGATTTCTAAATGCAGATCTAAGAAGAGTTATCTTGCATCTTTCGATCAACCACCATCTAACTCAGCATCTATTATGGGCATGATTTGATTTCATTAAAATCATTGAAGACAACTAGGATTGTAAAATGTACATAAATGCATACTTACATTAGAATATATAATAAGAATTAGAGATATAGAACACGGAATATAAATAGATTAAGTATTCGAGATCTAATACATTTTGTAATATTGAATGTTTTCATCAATAAAATAGCCATTCTGATTTGAGAGAATTCTGTTATTAAAATACTTGATTCAAGGAGGAGAAAGGGCCCACTCCCCCAAGGACTAGGATATTCATTTATTTGGTATTTATATTTCTTCAGCAAGTAGCTTAGATCTGTTAATTTTGTATTGCTTTAGTTCTTTCAGTTAAATTCTATTGCATACTTGTGCCGTAGCTATTTAGATAAATCTTTATATTTCTTGCAATTTTTTTCAAGCATTTTAATCTAATTGTTTACTTTCAAAAGCAAGTGTATTTATTTTCCAATAGCAAGTGTGTTTCCTTTTTGCATGGTGTGTTTCCTTTCAAAGAACCTTTAAGTGTGTTTTATTTTCAGCAAGTTTTCATAGTTTGATTTGAATAAGGTTTTACCAAGAAGTCCTTAAGACATTAAGTGATCCCCTGAAAATATAAAAATAGTTAGTGTCAACTACTAGATCAATTAAAGTACTCTTGTTTAATATAGCTTTGGACACAACCCTAGTTTGATATGACATCAACATTAAGTTGATTAAATGAAGGGAATAACGACACCCATCAGTTTCCCCACAAATTTTCCCTTCCACCGATGACCATGGAAGAATATTGACTATTTCCCTCATTGGGCTTGCAGGACATTTTGATGTTTTAACTACTATTCTCCCAAAATAAAAAATTTCTGAATTCCCCTTGAGAGTCTCGCACCTCTGGTATTGACTAGAGCAACGTTGGACCCTTCCTTTATCGAGCTTGCGAGGCCATTTTGAGATTTTAATCCTTAAGAGGAAAAACATCCAATTTACCTCCGATGGTCCACCTTCTCGCCCCTTTAGATTTTCACACTGCCATGCATCACCATGGTGCACCTTGAGATGGTTCCAAAAATTTGATACCTTGAACAAGCACGGGCTCACAACGTGTCTGCTTACTAATAAAGTTTTCTGAATGATTAAAGCGTAGTGGAAGGCGAAATGTGTCATGCTTCGAGGAAGTCTCCTTTGGTTGTTTTGAAAAGTCTAAGAAAAATGCAAAGTGATCGGAGACCTCCACATGTCATCCTAGTGCTTCTTTAAATTGAAACTCAAGGCCTGGTCCCCAAACTTGCGTAATTCCTCCATGTGTCTCCATGGCGCTATTTCAAAATGGTCCCCAAAGTGGAAACCATGAATGAGCGTAAGCTCGCCACGTGTCTTTTTCCACCAAAATGTACCAACTACATAAAAATATGTTGAAGTCTAGGCAAAGCAAAGTAAAAACCTCCATGTGTCCTCTTGGCACTACTCCGGGCCAAACTAAAAGTAGATCCTCAAACGAGTGCCTCTCCTCCACATGGAAAATTTTTGAGTTGAGGCTTTCCATGAAATTTTTGAAGTACCAAATGAGCCGCATCCAACCAAAATGTGCCACATCCCCTATCGATACAAGGATGCAAATTTGACCAAGAGAAATGCCCGTCAAACCATAAAATATAGAAAACAAACATTCGAGCCTAAAAATGAAAATGTCTCCAAAGACAGAGAATTTGGAAATGTTACAAGGCTCAAATGTGTTCCTCAGAGATGCATCCATTCATTTATCTTCAATTATTTATGGCATAAGTGACAAGGAAGACAAATCCCGACCACGAGAGAACATAAGGCATGGGAGAAACCCGAGTTATGGAACCTTTTCTATAGGAACAGAGAAACAAGAAGCAAACCATGGACCCAAGATGACATGTGGAGGCGTCCACTCACTTTTCATTTTGCAACAAAGATTAACCAGGAAATAAATATCAACCACGCACAACACGGGGATAAATAAAGTGACAATGGCCGCAAACCGATATATTTTCAAAGTTAAATTGGGAAAAACTATTTTGAGCACCAATAGTTTCCATGTGTTGAATTTTTTTCTAATTTCCATATGGTTGGGGCTCAAGGGCCAATGAAGAGGGTGGATTTCCCTTGTAATTATATTTCTTAGTTAGTTTGAGAGCATTTCCTTTCCCAGTATTCTTTTGTGATCAAATTAAAATAAAGAAAATGGAGGAACTTCATGTTGTTGTTCGAAATTGAGGAAGAAGACAAATTTCTGTGATCCCTTGTGAAACTTCTTTTATAACCTTTCCCACTTTGAATTGGATGATCTTGTATATTATTGTGTTTGAAAGACTACTCTATTTTAGCTATGGAAGTTGTAATTGATTATGGAAGAATATATCTTGTATTCAATTCTATGAACAGAAAGGAAAGACATGCATTTGGTATGTTGTATTTTGAAAATAAATGGGAAAGAAGTTGTAAGATATATCTTTGAATTAATATAAGTGTTTTTCCTTGTTCATATGATCATATTTCTATTGGAAATTTGTGTTTAATATATAGTAGAAAACCTCTATTTGTAAAACTGAAATGGAAACACGTATGACGAAATATGTACCTTTCTCTGTCTCATTTAAAATGTTTAATAAAAAAATAGAAGTTGCATTCTTGTGTCTATCATTTGATTGAAGGAAAGAAAACTATTTAAGACTATCATGGAATAAATTCAATGTTTTTATTGCATGACAAAAGAGATAGTTTAATCTCTATTCTTGAAATGTACAAACTTCATTTTTACTTCACTTTATGCTTTGCAAATTCTTTTTATCAAATGTCCAAAACAACCTTGCAAATATATAAGAGATTTACATGAAATATTTAATTGGAATTAATGAGATCAAAAAGATCCCCAAAATAAACAAAAACACTCAAGAAATTTTTAAATAACACTTAAATTCGAGCAAAGGTGAAATTGCACGCTTTTTGTTGTGTAAACATTGGTAATTTTTGAAATGGAAATCAATCGAACGGATCAAAATTTGTTTTCTACCCCACAATCTTCCAACTGAAATTCTCCATGTCTGGTTGGCATCTTGAGAAAGAATTAATGGCAAATTTGAACAAATTGATAAGTAAAAATAAAAGACCATTTCACATTCTAAGTGATAGAGAAACGTCTTCTCAAAATTGACCCTTAAAAATTTATCAAAATTAATTTTTTAAGGTTTATGTGCAAAGAGGATGTCGATAGATTTCTAGAAAGTCCTTGTTTTCCAAAAACTGAGTTCCCAATTAAACGTTATGGCCTTCTGAAGTTTTTACTTCATTTGGCTTCAAAAATAATCTAACTATCAAATTTAAATGAATAAAATATTCTTAGGCAGACCCATGAGGCTAAAACTTTCATTTTTCACTTTTTCCCAAAAAGTGCAAAGTCATGAAGTTTCCCGCCACTCTGCTAACCCGCAAGCCTTCATTTTGTCTAAAAATGATCTAAGTTCAAAAATAAAATTTGTAAAAATTTCCCCCACCCCCGCCTTTAACTTTTGAAAAGTACTTACACGGGCCCACAACCCTTAACATAGCTTTAAACAAAATTGGAAACATTTCTTAACTTTTCCCACCACCCTACTGCAAAGACGTAGCCAATCGGTTGTTACCACATGGCTTCATGAGGCGTCGGCAGAGAACGGATCCTTTTAAACCTTAGCGCTACGGAAATTTTTGGAAAACATTTCCAAGTTCTCCCCACCAGCCCGCCACTCAAACAGTAATGAGTGAATACCGTGTCTTCCTTAGGCATCAGTAGAAGAGTGGAAGAATTTTAACGCGTAAGTATTTCCACTTCAAAATTTAAAATTTTCCTAATTTCTCCGCCATCCCACCACACTGTAGCCATTGGTTAAACTTGATTGTCGGCGGAGGAGTGCATAAACTTGATCCTTTTTTCCCTGTTAAGATAAAAGTAAAAATTCCTCTTGGTCTTAGATGACCCGCCTTCCCACCCTAGTTAAAATTTGGGCACGTGTCCCTTAGCGAACTCCGGAAAAATTTCCTCCCTTGAGCGCAAGGTCCCGCCACAGACTCATGGTGCGGGTGTCATTGGCACTTTTTTCCCAAAGGGGAAAAGCACTATGTTTTCTCGGCAAGGTCCGCCAACCCAAAATCTTCCGGGAAAAATTTCTTCCCCAAGCTCGTAGGCCCGCGTTTGGGAAAAGTTTCCTAGTAATTCCCGTCGGCCCATAAATCGAGAAATATAGGGAGTTAGGAGGACTTCTTTATATCACTAGAAATGGGAGGAAATTTCCTATCCAATGGGAATGTTTTAGGAATATTTAATTACATTAATCATGGTAAAAATTAAATTGAATCCTTAACCAAGTTGTAGAAGTGGGTAAGTAAGAATTCACTCTAATAATTTTAAATATGTATTCTTTCCCCCCTGTAATTAAACCTTGCTCTTTTCTTGGACCTCGTGGAAATTAAATACCTCGGGTATTTAATTCTTTTGGTCCCTTAACCCTAAAATTTTAATCAGAAATATTTATCTAAAATGTCAATGTAATCGGTGATTAAATTAATCCCTAAGGAGATTTGAGCTAGGTGTGGATTTGTTTCAATTATTTCTTTATAATGTGGAATTAGTAATTGTTATATTGGGAAAAGTTATTAGTTTAATATAATTGTCCTTGAGACTTTGGTTGTTAACACTTTTTAAAAAAATAATACCATAATTTTCTAACTAAACCTAGGTTGTTCATGGGTGTCAAGTGGGATATTTTAATGGGTGTTACACTCTTTGTGTTGAATACTATGTGTAGTACAAGATTTACATCTTAAAGCTTTAAGATAGTTGAAGCATTCTTGGTGATCTTGTCATTTTCTTTTTCCACATTTTTGGGAGAGTCGTACTTCTAAATATCATGTCGATATTACTATATGAAGTTGTCTTACTCAATTTTAAGTCTCCAATGTTGGGATATGGTTGTAGTTTTAAAAATATGATTTGCATTAGTTTGTGTACCATCCTTTAATCATTAAAATGGAGAGTTTTTCATGTTTGTAATTCTTGTTCAATGGGAGTTTTGGTTATGCTTTTATCTTTTGAAAGGAATATTGTAAAATATTCGATTATGGGTTTGGGAAAGTTTGTTATCCATTTATATTTTATGATAAACTTTGAAATAAATTGTTTCTTCTCATTTTTTTGTCTAATATTGTTTCTCCTACCAAGTTATGAAAATGAATAGCTAAAAGTTATGAGTTACAATAAAATTGTGAACCTATACTTATTTGATCAACTTCTTGTGTGAATAAAGAGAATTTATTTTTGTTCCTTTTTATTTCAAGGATCTAAACCAATGATGTCCTTATTTTTTTATAAGTTTAGAGAACAAAAGAAAAGATATTTTTGCTGCTACATTTCATTACTAATTTAGCCAAGAATAAAAGGTGTAAAGTGAATATGGAAAATAAGGTTAGTAATAGTGAGAAGCTAGTTTCGAATTTTTAATGAGATAATTTTCATCTTTTGGTAGGCAAAAATTATTTTTATTAAATTTTATATTTCATATTTACACATTTAAAGTATTTTAGAACCAAAAAAAGATATGCACTATTCCAAAACTCAAGTGATTGAGGGCAATAATTTGAGATATTACCAAATATATATAATCTATAGATATTTTAGATAGATATATGTTTCAAATAATAAATTATATAGATATTATATATTCAAAATTATCATATATACGGCTTCTTGTTTCTCTATGTATTTAATAGATCAATAAAAGTTATAGTGAGAAAATAGATTTACGTCAAATAAACCCACAAATTAGGATAAGAACTATTCAAAATCTCATATAGAACACAATGAGCAAATAACGTAGACAACGCTCCGGATGTGTTCTGTCCTTCGTTATATTATATATATATATATATATATATATATATATATATATATATATATATATATATATATATATATATATATATATATATATATATATAATAAATCGTGGGCTTAGGGTTAGGGTTAGGACAGTCTCGCCAACCCCCAACTCACTACCCGTAAATCTACAACCTCATCCTTGGACACCTCTACAAATAAATTTGCAACAAAGATTGACGGTGCTCCCCTCTCTTGCAACCCCTATAAAATATATATATATAAATACCCTTGGCATTTTTCCATGGTAGTATGCAAGCTCTACATAAAAATAATATTTTTAGAACTTCTATCAATGGCTACCCAAATTGAAAGGCTATCCAACAAAAACACAATTTGCAACATCTAAAAAAATAAAAACTCTAAGAAATTTATTTTCAAAGAAACTATAACATGAATAAATCAAAACTAAATGAATCAATATTATTCAATGCCACCATAAAATTAAGTAAGTAATCCATCCTAAAATATCTGATTTTATTTTGCAAGAGATCGAGAAGAGAAATAATAATAGTAAATCTTCTTATGCTCCAACTCTATGGAAATACCTAGAAATGAAAATAACAAGTTCGTGAGGAAGTGGGAATGTTAAATAAAAATATAGATAAAAAATAAATTTAGGGATTTTAGATTCATGGTGGAGATGAAACAAATCTAATGGTTCAAATAAATTTTTGAAATGAAAAAATATTTATGCCTTTCCTCCAAGTGGGATCACCTTTTTAGTTTCTTTTCTTTTAAACTTTGACATATGGGAATTTAATGCTTTAAAAGATTTTTGTTTC
The DNA here is from genome assembly GCA_018340775.1 of Taxus wallichiana var. yunnanensis. Classification (NCBI taxonomy): domain Eukaryota; kingdom Viridiplantae; phylum Streptophyta; class Pinopsida; order Cupressales; family Taxaceae; genus Taxus; species Taxus wallichiana. Next base: position 181,226,177 of record CM031237.1, on the reverse strand, counting down.
TTTCCTTCTCCATTTTTTATGTGGAGGGATTAATTATGTTAAAATATAATAAAACTAGTATCTTTTATATAATAAAATTAATGTATTTTAGTGAAAGATTATTTTTTTATGTTAGATTTTATTAAGTAATTTTTTTAGCATGAAAATATAAATAGAATTTCGGTGGAAATAATGGTATGTAAAAATACTTGATTACTTTTATGTATCTTAAGTCAAGTTTTAGTAGTTGAAATATCTCGTGGTATTTTTGAAATGGTTTGAGTGTATTGGTTGTTCGTAAATTGACATTACTAAATGATATCAAAATATGATATGTATCACATACTCATAGATAGTGTCGTGACGTAGAGATAATAATTTATCTAAACCTTTGTTTTGGTAAAGTTGAATACAATTATCAATGTTCCTAGATAATACTTGGACAACCCCGATGATGTGTATTCAAGAAGGAACTTTTTTAATAACCATAATTTAGGAATTTAAAAATACAATGGTGATCGCACTACCCTATTGGTGGCAAGGACCATGGTCAATCTTCCTAGTCTTTTCGATGAAAGAATCAAATACAAGAATTAATAAGGAATTTAAGTAAGTTGCAGAACACGTAAACTCGTAACTCAAAAAAAAAAATCACGCAAATTATATTCCTCTTTATTGTTGCTAACTTGGTCCCTAGTGGAATATTTTTGGGGCATTACTGTAACTTTTGTATGTTTGAAAGAGAGTCTTGTATATTTCATTTATTCCAAGTTTTAGTGATTTAGTGGAATATAGAAAGAAATCTTGTTTGAAAGGACTAATTTTATTGTAAGAAAAGGGGTTTGAATTTCTTGTATTACAAAAGAATGTTATTACGAACTTGTAATTATCATATATGCATTTCATAAAATGAAGATATGACATCAATGTAACAACTAATGAATTGTAAACACCTTAATTAAATTTAATGTTGCCTTAGAAACCAAAATAAGTAGAAAAAAATTTGAAAAATGTTTGAATTTAAGGTTCTATTTTTGGGAAACAAAACCTCCACCCTATTTAGAGTAGTAGTGTTAAAACCTCCGCCTAGAGAAGAGTGAAGGTCAATGAACTGCACTCTTGGCGAGCGACAGATGTGACAGACCACCGACATTCTTATAGTAGCGGTTTCATCAATTTTTAAGGAATAATAAAAATGAATGTTGTAAAAATATTGATTGAATTTAATTAAAATCTAAGCTTAAAAGATTTAAAATTAAATTACCAACAACTAGTAAATGATCAAACTCAAATTTTTAAGCATATAAATCCTCTTATAGGCATCCAAATGTGTAAAGTTTCATATATCTAATGAAATGGGGTTTTTTCCAATTTTCGTACTCAAAGAATGTATATATTAAATACTAAAACCAGATTCATGTGGAATTTGTACAATAAGAAAATGAGGAACCTTATAATAGTTAAAACCTTGATTAAACTAAAATATGAAGAGAAGAATGGAGGAAGATTTATTCATTTACAACTAGAACAAAGGATATTTATCCACGGTTTCACTTATTTCTTTCATGGCTTCTACACTTTCTCCTCTTCCAAATCTGCAAAACAAGAATGAAAAAATTAAGATGAAATTGGGGCAAATAGAAATAAAAATAAACCTATTAGGATATTTAGGGAAAGAAAAATCCAATGGCTAGGATAGATTTGATATAATTTTTCATATTAAACCCTATATTACTTAAGTGGGATGTTTTTTTTGGTTGTGAAATTTAAATAAAAAGGTGTGTGGGTAATGCAAAGTGAATGGGGCCACCTAGTGGGTAGACAAAATAATTAAATTTTTTTGTTCGAAAATAAAGTAATCTTGGTGCATTGTAATTAAGTAAGCTAATGGAACTTGGTAAATCTTTTAAACCATACATTTTTAGGAAGTAAATTATTAGTATAATTCTATCTTCCGCAAGAGTTGTGTAGAAACCTTAATTGGGAAATTTATTAATTGTGGATAATGTCTAACCTTGCAAACCCTTTTTGAACAATGAAAAAGAATTAATTTACCATAATTTTGACTATTAAATTATTAGTCTCTATTTTGATTTGGGAGTAGAATTTTGTGGAAATTATAGAGTTTATCTACATCACCAATTGCAATAGGAAGAAACAAAATGCAAAATAGGATTAACATGCTTTTAGGAGAAAAACACAATGTTACAGTGTTATGAAGCACAATTGTGATTCATGTTTTCAGAAATAGCCATACCATATTTAAAGTTCTCATGTTTTGTAATAATAAGGTATATTTTTTTAGAAATAAACCATAAGGAGGGAGAAAAGAAAAATGACACATTTTTATTTCAAAGTTATAATTGTTTTAATATTTGAAGAACAAACTCCAAAAACAGGATTTTTCAAAGTTCAAACAATGTCACACTTGAAACATTAATTGAGGATAAAGATACAACAACTAAGGAACACAGAGTTCATGTAAGATTTCATAGTCTAGTATAATGTTCCAAGGGTTTATTTTTAATTATTAACTTTTTCTAAAGACGATAAAGATTACAATACTCGTCATTTTAGGTTAGGCACAAAAAAATTCAAATACTCATCTCAAAGTGTTCTCTAATTCATATTTTCTAAGATATTAAGCATAGGTTCAAAAGTAATGTAGTTGAAAATGCAAAACTAGAGCTAAAAAAACCAACTTTCAAGAAATGCCTCCAAGAAATAGTTGTAGTTTTACATTGTGCATATTTATGCTTTAGGTATACTTTCAATAGTGTATATATTAAAGATACTACAAAGCCACGAAAGAATGAGTGTTTATAAGAAAGAATTTTCCATAATTACAAGAAATTTTAGATCTTAGAATAAAAAAATTTGGAGAAGAAAATTATAATATGCACAATGTAAAACTAGAGCTACCGATTTCAAATCTTTGTTCTCTTCCAAAACCCAAATAAAATATAAATGATCAAAGAAGAAATGAAAATCATCTAAAAAGGTACAAATTCTATATAAACTATTTTCTAGTCACATTTTACAATGAATAAAAAGATTCCAAAATTAACAATGATCAATTGTAGAGGGACATCCATAATTTTTAGAGCAAGATAGAGGTTCTTGAAGTATACTTTCAGGACACTTTCAGATGTACAAATCAGAAATCAAGATACAACCTAGAAATTTTATCTATGTATTTTTAAAATATCCATTATTTTCAAAGCTAAAAAGGATGAAAGTAATCAAAACAAAGCTTAACGTTTTAGTCAAAGCAAGCTAGCCCAAATCATTGGAATTAGTTAAGGTAGTTATGATCTAACTAACCAAGCTTAAGATGAATACGATAGAGTTGGGTAAGGAAGGATCGAACTTAGCTACTAATGCACATGTACTCGAAGCTAAGAATGACAAGTCTGGGTGCCTAACAACCGAGCTAAGTAACAAATACACTTGAGCCATAAAAAATATAGCAATGAATAGGAGATCCATGGTGAGGTTCCTTTCTACCTTACCGAGATAAAAATATGGCTAGGGACAATGTTAAACCACATCAAGATCGCTTCATAATTTTAATCAAGATAAAAACCATATCAGAGCCTATTATCTCTCGAAAATGCACACTTTGTAGAGAGATGGTTGTAGGTGTTCTAAGCTTGAAAATTTTATCTCTCTCTTTCATAGATACAATGGAAACACCTCGGGCACGTGGGTATACCTATTTTGAGGTGAGCCTCTAGTATCAAGGAAAATTCCTTATTGATGTATCCTAGACTAATTTTTCTGAGGTTAAGGGTAAAAGATGACTATAAAATGATTAAAACTGAGGTGATACACAAAATTTATATAAGGTATTTTCAATGAGTATATGCAGAACTAATATATGAAAGGATTCTTTATACACAAACCAATATTTTTCTACATAATTTTAAGGAAAAAAACTTCAAGGTATTGAGGGAAAGTATCACAACAATACTACTAAGCTAAACATGCACATTAATATCATGCGAAAATTACTGAATTTACAACGAGGTAAGATGATTAACCAGGGAATTTGCATTCACAAGATTAATGAAAACATACACAAGACTACAAATAATTGGAAAGACAGAAAATATTTCACATTGAGAGGGAAAAACTGGCAAAATAATTGTTTCAGCACTCCTATATCTAAAAAGTCCTCCTTTGTGCTTTGCCAAAGTGCACAATATATAGAAAATTTGATTTTCCCCCTTCCTAACAATAGATTAAGGCTTGTACTCACCATTGACAGTGCATCCTATTTTTTTCCTTTATTTAATAATAAAGAAAGGAATAAAATAAATCAAACTAGTACAAAGAGGAATTAATAGCCTTTGGTTACATCTCGGTCAAACTAAAGTTCACTGTTATATTTTTAGAAAAGAAAGGTAAATAATTTGCTAATAATAAATCTTTCTTGATGAGCATGTCTCCTTCCTTGTGCATGTGAATTTTTCTTCTCGTTGATATGTCCTTTTATTTAAGGCATGCAATATACTCCTGTGTAAGAAATGAATATTTTTTGATCTCCAAGACTTAGCAAAATATTCACCTCACTGTGGGGACCACCTCCAAGCTTAGGCTCTGATGTTGAAATTCCATTGGCTTCTAGTGGTCACATGGGTGAGATATTGTAAATCATCTCCAACTCTTTCAATAGTGGGGACCACCTTGGTTGTGAGATCTTGTCTTCATTGGGTTTGGCCACTCTTATGGACTTATCAGATTATGAGGTATGCCACCTGTGATTAATATAAATGCCATACTAAACTTTCTACCACCCTTTGATTATCACATGCCTTGTATATTTTTCATATTTTGCAAATTTGAATAACACATGATTATTGTTTTATAACCCTTACTTTTTGGTGATCATTGGTGAACATGATTCGGTCAACACTTTATATTATTTGAAGTTGGAATATAGTTGATCCTTTTGTTTTTCAAGGGAAATGATTTTATTTTAATCATGAGGCTGGCCCACTTTGCACGATGACTCACCCCTTCAAAAGTTTGTTGGTGACATGGCTAACTCAGGTAGAATTTCTTGTAACCCTAGAGGTTTGCATTGAAAATTGGTGATGATCTCGGGCTATCAATCTTTGTACTATTTGATTACAAACCGTCGATTTGGAACATTTGGTTAGGGTTTTAAAATTGTATTTACTATGACCAATGGAAACTGACCATGATGGTTTGATTTGATATTGGAGATCGATCCCTGAGTGTTGATCTTGTGTCCTTTCAATTAGTGGATGTTGATCTTTGACTGTGATTAAGTTCAAAATTAACCCAAATCTCAAGCTCATTAGTAAAGGTCATTCGACCTCAATGATCACTCCATTCTGGTCCTTTTGGGTCGGTGGGTGAAGCCCAGGAAAAATTTCTCAGGCAAGTTGTTGTCAATCTTTTAAGTGTGATTCAATTCCATATTTTGGTATTCTCGAACACTAAAACATCTACATTTGGTTATTTTTGCTCTGTCTATGATCTTCTTTTGATCTTTCTAAGTGGGGTGGTCAATGGTTGTATGTTGAAACTTTGGTTTCTTGTGGCATTTGAATCCCTATACTTTTCTATTGTGGGTACTTTTGAAACCGGACCCCTCGAATAAATGGTTCTCTCGATCTCGATTGAATCTACATATTTCTTGTTCATCTCTATTCAAGCTCTCTAAACAAGTTGGTTTGTGGATGTTTTCCACCATGGTGAGAAATTGATATCTTGAGCATGGAAACCATGTCATCCTTTAGCCTCTGTATTTCCTAAGATATGAAGCTTCGTCATTTTTTTTTTGACTTGATAGCTCCATGTTAATTGGTAAGTTCTCGATATTACTCGATTCCTCACTACTCATTAATGGGTCTTCGTCCGCTGGCCAGGATCTTTGCATTTTGTAATGTGATTCAAGATATTATTTCTATATTGTAGCTCAGCCTTAAATCACATTTTGTGTCTTAAATTTGAAGGATGTTTGAGTATCTATCGTTATTGTTTTGTTTTTGTTAGGTCCGCCTTGATAAAACTCTAGCATGTCATGAGTATTTGGTTTTGTTTGCAATAACTAGCTGAAAAATGGGTTTCATATTTTCTATTTGAGGAGTGCCCTTCTATTCTGAATGTGCTTTTATATTTGTGAGCTTCAAATAACACAGCTGTACCTTTTAAAGGTTTCGTTACTTTGTTTGCTAACTCGGGTCTGTATTTTCCTAAAAGTTGCACCCATTTAACCAATATGGGTTTGAGAACGTAAACTGTTATATTATTTTGGGGCTCGAGCTGTGTGTTTTCTTCAAAATCTCATCAATATGTTCATTGAAACCCTTCTTGATGAGCACCATCTTTGCATATGGGATATAGCTTACTTTGATCCTTACTTTGTCAAATTGGATTATGCTTTGATCTGAATCTATACTTATGTTGTATAATTTTGCCTCTTTTGTTCACTAGGTAGTACTTCAATCTGTAGCATAACATGATGTGCATTTATATTTAGGTTGTAAGTGGTGTTATTTCAATGTAAATACTAACCATTTGAATATGATTTTTTCTCACCGAGTTCAAAGTGTTACAATTCTATGCTTTCTAAGAGACATTTTGTTTAATGAATTAGTTAGCTCGACTTTGATAAAGTCAAGAACTAAAATGGCTTGCATGAAATTCCGGATTCTTTTATATATCTCGATCTTCGAGTTCCCTTTTGGATTGATCTCTTATAACATGTAGTTACATTTGAACTCTTTGATTCTAAAGTTGATTCTATAACTGAATACTGAACTGGTTGCATTGTGAATTGTAACTTTGTACTGGACATCCTTCCTCATTTTCAGTTGTAAAATGGTTTTGAAATTTTGATTCTGAAAATTGAAAATTGTAGAAGTTAATCATTTACTTTTATTTGAGAACCTAGAAAGGACATATTATTTCTGGAAATTTTTGTTCACAAATTCTTGCATGCTTTGAACATTGAAGTTTTTTGAAATGTTGTAGTTCCATTTCTTCTTTGCTTCAATATTGTATTTGAGCTTCATTACAACTTTAGTATGTATGCTGAAAAATTTAAAATATCCATTTTACATGGCGAAGCCCTATCAAAATTTTCTCATATTTCCTTATCCATTCTGTTTCAGCTGTAATTTTATCTCATTTCGGTTAACTTCAACTTCTTGAAATCTAATTCTTCTTCTTTAGTTGCAATCTAAAACACACTTCTATTTGTCAAGCTTTTTCTTTTATACTGTAACTTCTTCCATTTGTATGATAGTTACTAAAACTTGAGTTATATTCTTCCTTCATTCCAACATGTACTTAATGACTTAACTATTTTATGCCATATGATAGAAGTCATTGAACTCTACATTCTTTGTTGAAAGACTTTATTTATTTATTTTTTGCTACAATCTCTACTCGCAAACTTAAGACAATAGTTAGAAAATATTTAGGATTTTGCCCTCTCTTATGTCCATGGTTTTTTTCTTTTCTTCTCTTTATTTCCTTCTGAGTGAGTAAATCATGTATACTATTTGATCTTCAAGTAATCTATATCTCTTGTTATCAGAGATCCATGTGCACGAATTAGGACAACATAGGAATATGGATTATACCCTGAGCTCATAACTGATAGTTTCCTCTTTTATGTTTTTAGGTGTAGTGCTCTCATCAATGAAGATGAAGAGGGAACAAAGCTAAAGATGAGGATGCATCAACCAAAGGAAAAACCTCAAGGAAATGATGGGTTCACTCATACTCCTTTATTTTCTCTTTCATGCATATTTACCTCTTATTTCAATAGTTGTACTTTATTTTCTAGTTACATCCCACGGCTTGTGTGGGAACATTTGAAATTCCTTATGAATAAAACATTGAATTTTCAAATTGAGTTGTGTATTTCTTTCTCGTATTTCTGATTTCCAATATGGATTTTATGATGAAGTAAACAACCCAACACTATAATTGAATATCTTAATCATGAAGGAAAGAAAATTAAAGAATACATGTAACATCCAGTAATGAATTCTAATTTATATTATCTGCAGTCTTGATTGTTGTTTCAATACCTAACACTTCATCTATTCTGCAATTTGGTGTCTTCATAAAGACAACACAACTATCATTCGGGGCCTTGTGTTCTTTTGCTGAAGATTTCATGAAATTGCAGGCTATGTGATCTGTTATGTTTTGTAACAACACACATAGCTGCATATTTCATGTAATTATTAATTAATTCAATAGTAACAATATTGTCTGAAAGAAACTCCCTAGCATAGGTATTCTTCACCAATGTTATCCATTGTAAAAGAATTTTTCAAGTTGCCCACTTTTCCACAAGTGCGAAAATTGTCAACATTTCTTGTGATCTTGAGGGAAAGCTTCCTGCTAGCTTGTAAACCAGTGCCTTGCTCTTGTCCATTGGGCATGGATTCTAAAGCATGTAACCAAAATATTCTTTCTTGAAGGTCCAACCCTTCCAAAATGAACTAAAACTGGTAAAGGATCTTATAAGGTAAACCGATCACATGCACAAGTGCACTCATTGAATTGAAAAAGATTACAATGTGCAAGAACTATACTTACCGAAGGGAAATCCTACTCTAAATAGACACTATAGGATTTTCAATAACAATGTTTGAGAAAAATACCATTCATAGTTATGGGAAGTTCCTCTCCATTTAGCCTCGAGATTTGAAAAGCATTTTATTCTTTATAAGATGAAATCATTTAAGGACCACTCTTCATTGTATCAAACTTCATGTGTTTTCCTGGATTTACACAATCAACATCCCACTTTAACACAATATCTCCTTCATTGACGATTCTGAATTTAGATTTCTTATAAAAATATTCTTCATCTGTTTTTTATTCTTCTCGATGTTTAAATGAGCTTGATCTCATAGCTCTTGTAACTCCATTAATTTTACATAATGAACCTACAATGGTTCATTCTTTATCTCCATTAGATGCAAAGCAAATCTAATGTAACTCAACCGAAATAGGCGTTCTTGTTTATCTTCCATAAATAAGCTTGTATGGTGACTTTCCAACCGATCTTTACGATTCACTCTATCACCCAAAGTGTTGAATTCAACATTAGATTCCAATCTCTCTGGTTATATTTGAGTGTTCTTCTATTGATCCTCAAAATATTTTTATTGGTACTTTCGATAACCCATTACCTTGTGGATAATATTTGGATGAATAACTTAGATAAATTCCATGATAAACATCCCAATATATTACCTTTATACTCGAGAAATGCTAAAACATTTTATGATATAATAGTTGTTGAACACCAAATATGCAAATTATACCTTCATAAAAGGATAGTATCAAAGTTTCATTAGCATCTTTCAAGGCTATTGCTTCAGTCTAGTGTGTAAAGTAATATGTAGTAGTCAAAATCCACTTGTGTCCTTGTGACGAAGGAGGGTTTATCATGCGAATAAAATCAAGATCCTACTACATAAAAGGCTACTCAACTAAAATAGATCTGTAAGGGAAGTGAAGCTAAATGTTATTTTCCAACAAAGAAAGCACATTTTTACACTTTATGATCCATTTAAAATAGTCCTTGAATATGCTGGGCTAATTGTAACCAGCTTTCATAATTTTTAAGGTTGTGGTATGTGATGAGAAATGACCTCCTACATGTCTTTTGTGGAATTCTCGATAATAATTGCTGAATTGTATCATAGTCAAAACATCACAACAAGAATCCATTTATAAACCTTTTGAATAATACACCATCAATGGAAACATAGGGTACATATTGAAATATGAAATACCTTCATTTATTCATATACATACCTTCTGGATAAATGCCATGTTGTAGATAGTTAACTAAATCAGTCATCCATCTTGATTCCTAGACTTCTTGAGCAAGTTTAGGTTGCTGATTTTCTGGCTAAACCATAATGTTTGATTGCTGATACGTAATTTTAGCATGATGTTATAAATCTTTAGGTTCTACAGTTTTGCTATTTTTCCATATCAGCAATTAGGTGCTCACATAAACCTTTTCCTCAAACTATCTTAGCAACCCGGATATCCACATCATATTCCATAACTTTCATTATCCAGCCTACTCTTTTCTCATTCAATTATTTATTTAACAAGAAATCTTTCACACTTGGATGAGAAACAAGAACATGAATTTTATTGTTTGAAAGCATGTACTTGAAATTATTTATCCCTCTAACTACTGAAAGTACTTATTTTTCAAGAAATGTGTACCTTGTTTTGTAATCATGCAAGCTCTGTCCAAAGAAATAAATAATCTACTCAATGTTTTCATCATTAACCTGAGTTAATATAGCTGAGATTGTTTCACTCTCTACAAGTGCATACATTGTAAATTTTTTATCAAAATTTGGATTTGCAAGAGTAGGAGCTCGAGAGATGGCTGATTTGATTGCTTCAAATCCTTCTCTCCCTTCGTTGTTCCAATAGAAAGTTTTCCTTTATTTAACATAGTTGTTAATGGTTTAACCAATGCTACAAAATCTACAACAAATCTTCTCAAAAGTTGATTTTTCCAAGAAAACTCTCTGCAACGCCTTCTTATGATGAGGAAATGATATCTGGGATATGGCTTCGATTCTAAAAGGATCAATTGCTAATCCTTGATTAGAAACAATATGACCAAGTAGTTTACCTTGATGTACTAAAAAGATAGAATTTTTGGGATTCAAAGATATTCCAAACTACCTGCATAACTGAAAATTCTACCTTAGATGCATTAGATGTTCATCAGAATCTTTTGAAAATACAATAACATCATCTAAATAAAAAAGGATGCATTTATTTAACAAGATGCAAAAATCCATGTCCATCATGCACGTTGAAACATCAGACCAAAGATTTGAATGGAAAAAGGCATTATTTTGTAAGATAAGTACCCACTTCGTGGTAAAAGTTTTTTTATACATATCTTCTTCTCAAACTAGAATTTGATTGTATCCACTGTAACCATCTAGAAGAGATAGTCTATCTAAACTAGAAATTGTTCTTAAAATCTGATCCATATTTGGAAGTGGGTAATGATCTTTTAATGAAGCTTTATTAAGATCTCTAAAATCCACACATAATCTAATTTCTCCATTCTTCTTCCTAACAAGAACAAGATTTTCTACCCAACTTGAATGCTTAACTGGAAAGATAATACTTGATTCAATCAACTTAGATAATTCTTTCCTCATTAGAGGCTCTATTTTAGGATTCACAGGCCTTTATTTTTGCCTAACTGGTTTAGAATTTGGTTGTAATTCGATAGTATGTTGTGCTAAACTGGGATCAAATCATTTCAAGTCTTGGTATCTCCAAGTGAAAACATCTTTAAATTCTTTGCAAAGATCAATAAATGAATGCTTTTCAGCTGAGGAACATACCTTTCCAAGAAACAAATTTTTTCCTTCATCAATTGAGATCTCCTCATAGTTATCAGCATGTGTTGATATCTTAGTTTTGTCTTTTCTTAACTAATCATCAGTGTTGAATATGTCTTCTAATGTGACAAGACCTCGAGGCAGCTTATTTGTCTTTAGTTGAACAATCTGGTCACCATATAAGTGATGTAATTTATCCTAGTTTATTACAGAATATTTAGCTTCTTGCTACAAAAATGTGCAAATTTGATCATCATTTTCAAAAACCTACCAGTTCAAATCATTATCAGGTATTGAATGCCTGAAAATTAGCTTAATATGAGGCTAAATTTTGTTGTTCTCTATTTGTTCCAGCACTTCAAAATTAGCACGAACTACTATAAGTCGATATGCATGCTTATTTTTTGTTCTAGGAAAAGACTGAATATTAATAGCCACAAAATCTTCCATTAAGTCTGAAACTCTATGTCTGTAAGACTTCATTAATGGATTTTTACAAACATTAAAATTTCTTACTTCATTGATAACCAGCTCGTAATCACTAAATCTACAAAGTGTTGATACCTCTCTTCTCGCCCAAAGTAAGTCATGAATTAATGCTTCGTATTTAGCTACATTACAAGTGTATGATAATTGGAGACTCAAAGTTGAGAAATACCTTTCATTTTTGGGGAATTGAGCATCAAACCTACTCCTATCCTTTTTTTTTCTTAGCTCCATCAAATTGAATCTTTGAAATCTCTTCTACTAAATGTTTTATTTTGGAAAGCAAGGGAAGTGGTGTGTTTTCTTCATGCAAACAATACACACCAAATAGATGTTATTCAACCTCTTTGAAAGTATCATGAGCATGTTATTCATGTGTCTTTTCATCCATAAACAAGTTAGAAACACCATCTAATGCTGAAACATGAGCTATATTATCAAAATCAGACTAGTCTAAAGCTCAATAATTAGCTACTGCATTAGAAGCGTGAGGCTCAATGTGAAATATGAAAAATGGTTCTGAATTGATAGTAACCTTGGTACCATAATGAGTAGTGAAAAATAAGAAATACCAATCTGAAGAGAGATAACCTCCTATCTTTGCTGTGAAATCTCAAGATAAGCATAATGCAAAGTAAGGAGGTAAATCTATAATAGTGACATCTTGAAGAATAGAAACATTTGGGAAAGCATGTAATTTTACCTCTAAATTCCTGATTACAACAATTATATTAGTTTCATTTCTATTAAGTTGTAAGACAATATTTTCTATATGCTCATACTACATACCCAATTTTTCTATAATTGCTTTTGGCATAATCATAAGCTTACTTGCATCATTGTCCACCATACAAATGCATGAACTATAAGTTCTCCAATAATCAAAGTGATAGATAAAATGGTGGTGGCTTCTTGATGTCATGAGCATTTAAGACTTTCTTAACAATCCATTTTACTTCTTTGATACGGTCTTGATCCATTGTTCCAAGGACCATGTATGCCTTCTAAACTTCCTTTTCTGCTATTTTAGAAGAAATCTATAGCTTAGGTAGTTCATGAGAAAGTAAATCTTGTTGTCCTAGAATACTTAGAGCATCCCACATTGAGATGTTAACATTATGCTTTTTCATTACATCAACAATGTTAAAAGAAGTAACAATTTTAGAAATAGATTCTAATGTTTTAGCATAGGATTTGGCAAAAACTGATTCTGCTTCAGCTTGATTTTGATATCTAAGGTATAAATAACCTTCTTGGATCAGGTTGTAGCTGTTTTTGTTGTTCTTTACTAGCTGTAACACATGTTTTTTTTTAGAAATAGATGCACTGTTAGCTAGTTTTGGGATTATGCTTGTTGTTTTATCAGTGATAGTAGGTAGAACAAGCCTATTCTATTGTTTTTTACTCTCTGCAGCCTTTTCCTGAGCCCTAGTAGTAACTGCAATGAAATCATCTTCACTAAAACTGACTAAATTTTGTTTGTGTGCCTTCTGAACCTAAGTATCTTAATGCCCACCCTCCATTTGAGACATGAACAATGACTCGATTGAGGTTCTCGCAACAAAAATTATGTTCACAATATCATTTGGGAAACTTGAACTGAATGGGGTTGATTACAAGGTTGACATCACTCTTATGTAACCATATTAACTAGAACTAAAGTGTTAGATGGACTAGGAGCCTTTGGGTCAAATTTCCTTTGATGATAAGGCTATCTATAATTTTGATTCTGTTGGTAAGGCTGCCTATTTTGCTGATTTAGCTGATTTTATTAATAAGGAGTCTCGATATGGTCTGTTAGGTAATGCAAGCCTATTCTCAATCGGTTAGCTTGTTCCCCATAGTCTAAAAAAAGCTTTAAATATGTCATCCGATGGGGCAGAAACAAAAGGTTATATAATTGTGATAGATGAGGAATAGGTGTTAAATCTACCAAAAATACATCAAGGCCTCGTGCTAATTTTCCGACTTGAATAAGACTATTTTCAGCTCGGATGGCAATATTATAGGTCTTGGGAGCGTCTCTCCACCTATAGACTGAATCATAGTTGAAATATCATTGTTTAATGCCCTAAGATAAGAAAGAAAAGTGTGATCAGCTTGAGGCTTGACACTTCCGGAATTCTTTCCAAGTTCTAGCAAAATGGATGTTGAAAATAGACATAAATTCTTTGGGAACTCTTTTAATTGTAGACAACTGTTCTATAATAAATAAATGATCTGAATTATCTTTAAATTGTTTAAGAAATTTATCACCTAAGTCATCCCAAGTTCTTATGCATCCAATCCTTAGATTTCTATACCATTGTAAGGCTTGTCCTTTAAGAGATGTAGCTAAAAGTCTCAAAGCTACATCCTCATGAGTAATATTATGAACGCACATAAGGTCATGACATCTTTAATGTACTCAGTAGGTGTAACTTTATTTTCACCAAAGAATAATGGAAAAATTTCATGGTAGCATTAGGGATGTCATGGTAAATCGGGATTACTAATGGGCTGCCATTAGTAAAGGTCACAAAATTCCTTGGTGGTTAAATAGCCATTTTAAAAATGGGATTTGAACAAAAATTTTGACACGTGGTGAAGGAATATTAGGAGGAGGGTTATCAAAACTAGGTCTATTATAAGGCATAGTACTACCAACTCTTCTCCTTTAATGTAGCCTAATTCTAACCAACTTGATTTATCGAAATAATATGAACTCCAAAGAAAATAGATCTCCTTCTTTGTTATTCAATAATGAATTACGATGTTTCCTAAATATGAAAACAACTCCCAACTTGAGTTGCTAAGTAAACTCTAACTAACTCTCACTAAATCTACTCTAGGTGGTAGAAATTACTATTTTTAGTAGTTTACTAGAACTCCGCTATTCTTAGTAAATTTACATGCTTATTCCTATGGGAACAAAAATTTCCACACATCTTCTACATCCCTAAATTAGAGGAATTTATAATTTTCTAACTCGTAATGCAACTAATAGACTAAAATTAACTAATGCCCAAAAATAGGAAAATATTGAACTATAACTTAAATCCTAATTTTCAGCCTCAAGATGGTGGATTTAGGGCCCGAAAACATATTGAAAATGTGTCCCACCAAAAGAGGGCGGGTTGCTGTTGTGTTTGTTTCATTGAAACATGTGGTTTAAAAAAAAAAAGACTCAAACGAACACCCGAAGCTCAAGTTATGACCTCGTCAAGTTCCTTCTAATTCTGGTGCATCATCCTTCTTACAAAATTCAAAGGTAAAGAAACAAAATCAAGAGGAATTACTCTTACTGATTATCTTGTAGTCACTTTAGGCATGAAGCATGCTACAATACTAGTATGAAATCAGCCCTGTGGAGTTGCCAAATATATCTTTAAGTATTTAAAATAGATTATTGTAGCTTCCTATCCAAAAGTAGCTTTTATCCTATGTAAAATATGTTGTAGATCTACTTTATTACATGCAGATATGATTCATGTCCCACTTTGGGCATGTCAAAAACTCTTATCTCTCGAAACCCTATGACATGATGGTTACAAGTGTTATAAGCTTTCCAATTATATCTCTCTCTTTCATAGATATAATGGAAACACCTCAGTCATTGGGTATACCTATAATTTTGAGGTGAGTCTCCGGTATCAAGGCCGGTTCCTTATTGATGTATCCTAGACTAATTTTTCTAAGGTTAACGGTAAAAGATGACCGTAAAATGACTAAAACTGACGTGATACATGAAATTTATATAAGGGCTTTTGACTGAGTATATGAACAACTAATATATGGAAGGATTTTTGATGCACGAACTAATAGTTTTCGTAGAATTAAGGGAAAAACACTATGAGGTATTGAGGTAAAGTATGACAATAATACTATTAAGTTAAATATTCACATTAATGTCATGCGGAAATTATTGAATTTACTACAAGGTAAGATGATTAACTAGGGAATTTGCATTGACAAGATTAATGAAAGCATACACAATACCGCAAATAATTGAAAGGCAAAAATACTTCACATTGAGAGGGAAAAAATAGCATAATAATTGCTTCAACACTCATGTATCTAAAATTCCTCCTTTGTGCTTTGCCAAAGCAAACAATATATATAAAATTTGATTTCCCCTTCCTAAAAATAGACTACGCCTTGTACTTGCACATGCATCCTCTTATTATCCTTTATATAATAATAAATAAAGGAATAAAATAAAGAAAACTAGTATAAAGAGGTATTAATAGTCTTTGGTTACATCTCAGTCAAATTGAAGTTGACTATTCTATTTTTAGAAAAGAAAGGTGAATAATTTGCTAATAATAAATCTTTCTTGATGAGCAAGTCTCCTTCCTCAGTGCATGTGAATTTTTCTTCTTTCGACTTGTCCTTTTGCTAAAGGCATGCAATATACTCCCGTGAAAGAAAATGAATATTTTTTTACCTCCAATACTTAGCAAAATATTCACCTCACAGTGAGGACCACCTCCAAGCTTCAGCTTTGATGCTGACATTCCTTTGGCTTCTAGTGGTCACATGGGTGACATAATGTAAATCATCTCCAACTCTTTCAATATTGGGAAGCACCTTGGTTATGAGCTCGTCTTCGTTTCGTTTGGCCACTCTTGTGGACTTAGCAAGTTATGAGATCTGCCACCTTTCATTAATATACATGCCATAATATAGTCTCTGCCACCATTTCATTATCGCATTCCTTTTATATTGGTCACTTTTGCAAATTTGAATAACACATGATTATGGTTTTACAACCCTTACCTTTTGGGTGATGATTGGTGAACATGATTCAGTCAGCACTTTATATTATTTGAAGTTGGACTATAGTTGATCCTTTTGTTTTTTGAAGGTAATGATTTTTTTTAAATCATGGGGTTGGCCCCCTTTGCATGATGACTCACCCCTTCAAACATTGGTCCATGACATGGCTAACTTAGGTGGAGTTTGTTGTAACCCTTGTGGTTTGCAATGAAAATTGGTGATGATATCAGGTCATTTATATATGTACTATTTGATTACAAACCATCAATCAGAACCTATGGTTAGGGTTTTAAAATCACATTTAATATGGCCGGTGATAACTCGACCATGATGGTTTGCTTTGATATTTTAAATCGATTCCTGAGCATTGATCTTGTGTCCTTTCGATTTGTGGTTGTCTATCTTTGACTATGATTGAGTTCGAACTTAACCTAACTCTCGAGCTTGGTGGTAAAGGTCATTCGACCTCAATGATCACTCCATTTTGGTCTTTTTGGGTTTTGTGGTTGAATCCTTGGTAAAATTTCTCTCGAAATCCATTGTTGATCTTTTAAGCGTGAGTTAGTTCCCTTTTTTGGTCTTCTAAACATTGAAACATCTGTATTTGGTTCGCTTTTGCTCTTTCTATGATCTTCTCTTAAGCTTTTAAAGTGGGATGGTCAATGGCAATATGTTCGAGCTTCAATTTCTTGTGGCCTTTTGAATCACTGTACTTTTCCATTATGGGTACTTTTGAAACCCTACCCCTCTACATAAATGGTTCTCTGAGCTCGATTGGATATGCATATTTCTTGTTCTTCTCTGTTCGAGCTCTCTAAGCAAGGTGGTTTGTGTATGTTTTCCACCATCATGAGAAATTGATATTTCAAGCATGGAAACCATGTCATACTTTAGCCTCTACAATTCTCGAGATCCGAAGCTTCATCTTTTTTTTGAGGAGTTGACATCTCCATGTTAGTTTGTAAGTTTTGTTATTACTCGATTCCTTGCTACCCATTAATGGGTCTTTGTCCATTAGCCAGGATCTGTGCATTTTATAATGTGATTCAAGATATTATTTCTATCTTGTAGCTCAGCCTTAAATCACGTTCTGTGTCCTTAGTTGGAAGGACGTTTGAGTCTCTATCGTTATTGTTTTGTTTTGTTTTTGAGGTTTGCTTGATAAAACTCTAGCCTGTCAAGAGTATTTGGTTTATTTTACAATAACTAACTCAAAATGGGTTTCGTATTTTCTGTTTGAGGAGTGCCCTTCTATTATGAATGTGCTTCTATATTTTTGATCTTCAAATATCACAACTCGTACCTTTTAAATTTTTTGTTACTTTGTTTGATAACTTGGGTCGGTATTTTCCTGAAAGTTGCACCCATTTAACCAATCTGGGTTTGATAGAGAAAACTTTTATATTCTGTTGGGGTTCGAGTTGTGTGTTTTCTTCAAAATATCATCAATATGTTCATTAAAACCCTTGTTAATGAGCTCCATCTTTACATATGGGATATAGCTTAATTTCATCCTTACTTTGACGAATTGGATTATGCTTTGATATGAATTTGTACCTCTATTGTAGAATTTTACCTCTTTTTTCATTGGGTTCTACTTCAATCAGAAAGTAAAGCATGTTGTGGATTTATATTTAGGCTTTAAGTGGTCTTATTTCTGTAAAGACTAACCATTTGAATATGAATTCTACTCATTGAGTTCATAATGTTAGATTTGTAAGCTTTCTAAGAGACATTATGTTCCTTGAAATTAGTTAGCCTGACTTTGATAAACTCTGTAACTAAAATTGCTTGCATTCTCGAATCTCTCGCATTATTTTATATATCTCTCTCTTCAGTTCACCTTTTGAATTGATCTCTTGTAACCTATAGTTGCATTTGCACTCTTTGATTCTGGAGTTTATTGTGTAACTCAATACTAAACTGGTTACGTTGTGAATTGTAACTTTTTACTGGACATTCTTCATCATTTTCAGTTGTAAAAAGGTTTTGAAATTTTGATTATGTAAATTGAAAACTATAGAAGTTAAACATTTACTTTTATTTGAGAACCTGAAAGGATATATTATTTCTAGAAATTTTTGTTCACAAATTCCTATATCCTAAACATTGAAGTTTTTTTGAAATGTTGTAGTTCCATTTCTTCTTTGCTTCAATATTGTATTTGAGCTTTATTATAGCTTTAGTATGTATGCTAAAAAATTTAAAATATCCATTTTACATGGTGAATCACCATTAAAATTTTCTTAGATTTCCTTATCCATTTTGTTTCAGCTGCAATTTTATCTCATTTAAGTTAATTTCAGCTTCTTGAAATCTAATTCTTCTTCTTTAGTTACAATCCGAAACATGTACTTCTATTTGTTAGTCTCTCTTTTTTACTAAAACTTCTTATATTTGTATGATAGTTACTGAAACTTGAGTTGTATTCTTCCTTCATTCCAACATGTACTTAATGACTTAACTGCTTTATGCCGTAGGATACAAGTGATTGAACTGTACAATCTTTGTTGAAATAATTTACTTATTTCTTCTTGGCTCAGTAACCTATACCTATGCACTTAAGAAAATAGTTAGAAAATATTTAGGATTGTTTTCCTCTCTTATGTCCATGGTTTTTTTTTTCTTCTCTTTATTTCCTTCTAAGTGAGTAAATCATGTATATTGTTTGATATTTAAGTAATCTATATCTCCTATTATTATAGATCCATGTGCATGAATTAGGAAAACATAGGAATATGGATTGTACCATGAGCTCATAATCGATAGTTTCCTCTTTTTTATTTTTAGGTGTAGTACTCTCAGCGATGAAGATGAGGATGCATCAACCAAAGGGAAAACCTGAAGGAAATAATGGGTTCACTCATACTCCTTTATTTTCTCTTTCATGCATGTGTACCACTTATTTCATTAGATGTACTTTACTTTCTAGTTACATCCTGACACTTGTGCAGGTGAACATTTGAAATTCCTTACGAATAAAACATTGAATTATGAAAATGAGTTGTGTGTTTCTTTTGCATTTCTTATTTCTAATATGGATTTAATGATTTAATATCTTAATCATGAAGGAAATAAAATTAAATAATACGTGTAATATCAAGTAATGAACTCTGATTTCTATAGTCTACAATCTTGATTGTTGTTTCAAAACCTAACACTTCATCTATTCTGTAATTCAATGTCTTCATCAAGACAACACAGTTGTCCTTCTGGGCCTTGTGTTCTTTTGTTGAAGATAGCATGAAATTGCAGGCTATGTGATCTGTTATGTGTTGTAACAGCACCCATAGCTACATATTTCATGTAATCATTGATTAATTCAACAATAAAAATATTGTGTGAAAGAAAATCCCTAGCTTAGGTATAAGTCATCAATATTATCCATCGTAACGAAGTTTTGAGTTGCCCATTTTTGTACAAGTGCAAAAATTGTCAAAAGAGCCCATCTCAAGTGCAACGAGCTATGATAGATCCCACACATCCGAGTTGGATGCCTACTACAATGAGCTAGTAAGAAGATACTTGAGCTACCGAGTTCATAAAACAGTACCAAGTTGATCAAGAAATAGTGAGTTGGGTTTTTAGGCTCAACAAGAAGAGATAAGAGTATCCAAGTTTGCTCAAGTAACACAAAGCCCTATCGAACCCCTTAATACCCAAATATGGGCTAGGAATTGAAACAAAATAATCAACACGTCCTCCAAGGATGTATTTTTACAAACCGAGTGTAGGCCATGATTAGCATAGTATATTCTAACCCTCAAAATGAACTACTTGTAGAAGATCAAGCTAAAAATAAGCATAAGGAACAAGAAACAAAGCCTAGCTCGCAAGCGGAAAATGAGATAGCCCTAAAATGAACCATTCAAGCTATCAATACAGTAAAATTCAGTGTGAGATATCCAAAAGGAACATGAGATGGGTATAGAACTACTAGATATACAATTAGAGAGTTGAGCATGGCTCAGCTGAAAGTTAAAAAAACATAAGCATTCAAAATGGTGAGATGTTTCCAGGGAACGCTAAGGAAAAGACAAGATCTAGTGAATTAAGGTTCATAAACCTAGATTTGAAAACTCATATTTTTGTCAAGCCAAAACAAGAAAAGCATGAGTTGGGTAATAAATTAGGCCCACTACAAATACAGATGAGTCATGAGTGGAAAACGTCCGAAAGAGTTAAATCTGAGGGCTGAGTCAACAAATAAAAAGTGTAGCAATTGCATAAAGCTCATCCCACTTAAGGCACAACTCAGCGAGCATGAAAAAATAAATGGTGAGCTAACAAAAACGACAAAATCAACCTATAATGTGGTATGATCAAAGCGCGAATTGGGTAATAACATAGGTTCATGCATAATACAACTGATCTAATGTACAGATCATATCGAGCCAAAAAATAAAATTATGGGATTTAAATGAGATGAACAATGCAATGAAAATTCATAGCTACAAATTCGAACCACAAAAAAACTCTGAAAAATAGCGAAAATGGCAGTCAAATAAAAATTGGTCAAACTTTCATCATGAAGCCCCCAAAACCCAAGTGTCAAATCAATAATTATTTAGGGTTTCAACTATAAGGACTTTGGTTGGATTTCTTTCAATCCATGGCAAGGGTTGTTCCGATTAGCGTTAAATTATTTACCATCCCTTTACTTTTCCCATGTAGTAGGTTTTTTTGCAATAATTCTATTGTTGTATTAATCCATAACTATTTACATGTGGGGGAAGGACAAGGGATCACATACTTTACTTTCACAAGTCAAATAAAACCATTATCTAAGTGCATGTCTTAGCTAAGTCAATAGTTGTGCAATAATTACACCCTTTTTGCATGTAAATGTAATAATCATGCCATGAGCGTAAATAAACAGAGAAAATCATATAATTACCCTACATATGCATATACCTTGCTCTAAAAGGCCAAGAATTACCTTGGTGATTACTAATTTTGAACTCATGACCTTCATTCTACCCAAATAGATATGTTCCATACCTTGTATTTTCCAAAAACATGTATGACTTAGTCAACAAGAATTTGACGATGGTGAAGGATGAACCATGCAAGGTTATTTTAGCCCTTAGGATGATGTACAAATTAATTGAAATAATTATAGCTTTTTAATAAAAAAAATTCATGAAAGGTTCTAATTTTGCATGTAATGGCTATGTAATGCCCCGTTTAGGCACAACAAAACTCAGACACATGACTAAAAATTTTAAGAAATTTTTTTTTTAATAAATTATTTTCCTACTTAACAATAAAGGTGTTACTCGAACTCTTTGGGATGCTTAGATAGTTTGTTTCAAAATGCGTACTAACTATAGGATTTTAAGTTACAAATCCGAGAAACATATTTTTTCTCCAAACTAGATATTAAGCTATACTAAGTCCAAGTGGGTCATCAAACTGACCATGGTCATCAAGGCATAATAAACCTTGCGGTAGTTTATTCGATTACGGGGAAAAATTAATTTATTACAAGCATAATACCGGGTCCGAAGGACACACACACATTCATTTCATTGAGATATAAGGTAAATTCCAAAATGGGATAGGTTTAAAATAACATTGAGAAAATAAATCTTTTCCCTAAGTATTTTTCTTGCAAAAATTAAAAACCATTAACTTGATTATATATGAGGGCATATAATTAACCACGATGAATAATTATTTAAGGTCCTAAATCTAACAAACCAAAGTAACAAAATAAAATAATATTTATATCACATCCAAAAAAATTTAAAATCATTTATAACCAATACATATTTCACCTGCGTTAAGTGGAGGAATAAAAAAGAATAATATTATTAATATTATTATTTTCCTTTGTAAACCCAAAAATTAAATTCAAACATGAGGTCTACCCTAGAAATGGATTCCATATTAAAACACAGTCCTTAGATTAAATGGTTCACAATCATAGAAATTCTAGGGCTTGCGAAGAAGCCCTAATTTCTCTTTATAATCTTATTTATCTTATATTGAAGTTCATTTTCTCTGTTCTTATTTTTCTTGCGAGATTTTTGCTAAGGGTTTCATGGAGGTAAAGGATTTTTTTATCTCTAATATTTTTATTTGTTTGAATCCCACGTCTCGGATAAATGGATGATGTGTTTTTTAATTTATTTATTTTTATTTAGCTACTCTCTAATATCTTCAAGCTTTTATTAGTAGGTTTGATTTGAAGGATCTTTCATCAATGGAGGATCTTAGTTTAATATTCTTCTTTTTCACCTCTAATATATAAATATGTCTTATTTCCATATACCAAGGTTCCTAGTTTTTGTACACCCATATATATTGCAAAATCCGTTTATCGTAAATAACATATGGAAGAAATGTGCCTTATATGGTCACGTAGATCATGGCATAGATTTTATGTAGGTTTGCAAACATGGCCATGGCCCATATCGTATAGGGTTTGGCAAGGGCCATAGTGGCCACACAGAGGGTAATTTGTTAGTGAATTACCCAGGAGAGAGTCTGTGCAGTGTGGGTAAACAGGGGAGGGTGCAGGTTGCAGCCAAGATGAGGGCTGCCCTCAAAAAAATTATTTTTTTATAAATAAAAACTTAAAGCAAAAAAAAAAAAAAAAACCTTAAATGTTTTTTTATATTTAATATTTTCTTCTTCTTCTTTTTATATATAATTAGAAACATCATTGTGTTATTTCAACAAGAAAGCTTTCAACCGATTTTAGATATATAATAATAAGGTAAGTTTTAAATAAATTTTATTTGTAGACATATATACTCTTATCAAGATATTATGAGTGGATATTTTAGTATATATCCACATATGTGAAGAGAAAATATAACTTAGATTCAAGTGGTTTCCATAAAATATAACCTCATGAAAAAGGATAGTATAAATTTTAAAGAGATATCCATGTGCATTTTCACACACACACACACACACACACACACACACACACACACACACACATATATATATATATATATATATATATATATATATATATATATATTCACATCTATTTCATTTACTAAATATACACCTTTTTATATATATACAAAGGTATTATTTTATTTTATTTTTCTACATTAAATTTTTTGCTACTATATTAACTATGCCAACTTGTAGAAGGGAGGACAACATGATGAAATGGACAACCATGTATTTTGTAGTTATATTCTCCATCTTTAGTTTTTCAATATACACATAAGGATTAATAATTATTATTTTTCCCCAATAAATTTCAACAAGGATACTAGCGTTTTCATTTTTATTAATTTCCAAGAAAATACAAGATTTAGTGAACTATACATTTAACCACATTTCATAACCTAACTCTTACAAAAAAATTTTCTTTTTCTTTTTTTGTAGAGAAATACATTCACACAAAATTCATTGAAATAAGACTACAAATACATGTGAAAATAAAAGAATCAACTCCCTTCAATAATTTTTATAGTAAGTAACAATACTCATAAGCTTCTACAACAAGAGTGGAAATTTGTTTCACTTTGAAAGACCCAAAAAACTCTCAACACACAATACATTCTTTCAAGACAATAAACCAATAAATAAATCCTTTCATTTTCTTTCAAAATAAAGGATCCTTTTTAATTTTACAATACAAGGTTATCAAGAACAAAAAGACTTAAATCTTTATTTGATTACAAAATATAAGCAACTTACAAGACTCCCAAGATTCACAATACAATATTTAACAAGATTCTTCCATTATTGGAGAGAATCACAACACTAATAAAACTCTTGTTTTTATTAAACTAAAAACATATCTCAACATGGGAGGATTAAAAAGGAGTAAATCAACATGAAATTATAATAGCCAACCGAGATCGAGAATTAGAACTCTCCAAAATTGAGGAAAACAAGGTTGACAAATAAAAATTATCAACCCATCTTTAAGCTTTAACTCCAAATTTGGTACTCCACATATTCTTCAAGACCAAGAAAAATTATTTATTGAACAACTATCTTATAGGCATCATTACATGCCTTTCGAATGTTGGAAAACATGTTAGCCTCCTCCAAGCCCATGGCGATAGAGATAGCTTATACAAATGTGCACAAGAAAATGGAGAGGTAATCACAAGAATATCACACACAAGACACAATAGGAAGACAACAAATGAAAACCAAACAAAAACAAGAGAAAACCATAATCATCCTCAACAAGGGGAAGAGTGGATGAGAAATCCAATAATACCATACAAAGTGTTGTCCAACCATAGGATGCACACTTACAAAATCTTCAAAACATCCTTATCCCTCTAAAACAATCATCCCTTTTATTACTACTCTCATTCTCCTTAATTCCTCCTTGGGAGTATTTTCAAACCCATTAGGTTTCCTTTCCAAGGATGAGGAAGGGGGTTCAAACCATATGAACCACCTTCCCCACCTCAAACCATATGAGGGGATAAAATAGAACTAACATGGCTTGCCCATCAAGCCATGAGGTTTAAGATGAAAATCCCTCCCCGCTCCACAAAAAAACCCCGATCCATCAAGCCATATGATGGATTGAGAAATAATCAAAATAATAAGAAAAAAAAAGTATTTAACACATGTAAAATAGTAACATACATTTAACAATATGCAATCTATCATTTATGGGTAAAGAATAACACAAGGATATAAGATCCTACCTCCAAAAATCTCTCCAAACTCTTAGCTTCTCCAAATCCTTGTCCAAGTAAGAGGTCCAACTCCAAAAACATACCAACCATAAATGATAAGAAAAAAGTCCACTTTCTCCAACATGAGGGAGTATTTGAATAAAACCAAGTAATTTCCCTCACAAATGAGGGGGTGACATGTGTCACCCCTCTCTTCCCTCCTAGTCAATATTCCAAAAATAAAAGGAAGAAAAGATAAATCCTCATTTAAACATTACTCCCCCAAATTACCCAAAAAGAAGGTAAGACAAACTCATGGAACTTTTCACAACACACAAACCCCAACCATTATTACATGAATGGTGACAAGTGAGAGGCCCAATGGGACTCCCTTTTTCCTTGAAATAAAGCCACCTACCTAATAGGTAGGGTCCAAGAGCTTATTTTTATGCTAATTGAACCCTCAAAACCAAAAGAGATCACTAAGAATGCCAAAAATAAATCAATTTCGAGTTTGGCACATTTAGAGACATATGTTGAAAATGTGGGGCCCACTCAAGGGTACTTATGTGACCCAAATCCTATTTAATTAAACAAACACATAAAAAATAAATTCCTAATGTCATTAGAGTAGGTATTTACCTTATCCGATGTTCACCTAGGTACTTCATTTACCTTTATTATATTTATCCTCTCCCACTTATGTGTGTGGATATTTCTTTTTATTTATTTAGATATTAGGAGATATTTTCTAGTTATTAGGTATAGTTCTTTCCTTGATCTATGGTATTGACTAGATTCTTGATGTCTAGTTCTCTCATAAATCTATGGAATTGACTAGTTATTTGATGACTAGTTCTTACATGGTTTATGGCTTGATCTACGACCTTGATCGGTTCTTAGATTGTTATTCCATTCCTATATACGCAAGGCCCATTCTCATTGTATTTCATTGAGTTCTATAACAATATATGATATTGTTTCTCATTTGTTTGCAAAGGTTTTATGTAAAGCTATTATGGAAAATTACTTTCATCTTATTGATCATGGTGTTTGATTAGAATCTGTGTTTTTGGCGTGGTACGATCTAGTTATCGCTTCTTTCATGGTATCGTAGCTGCACAACTTGCCATCACACCAAAATTTTAAACTGATGGTGGAGAGGAATCTCATCGTGTTAATCAATTGCTACGCCAATACCCTCCCACACGATGGAGCTGAGTATACACAAAATTAGGCCCAACAACATTAGGAAGAAGTGACATAAGGAATTTCCCACGAGGTCACCCATCCCAGCACTACTCTGGGGTTGACGCGCTTAAGTGCCTCGGTATCGAGGTACATGAATTTTCATCACACCAAAATCTCAAATTGATGGTGGAGAGGGATCTCATCATGTTAATTAGTTGCTATGCCAATACCCTCCCGCATGATGGAGTTGGGTATACACCCAATCAGGCCCAACAACATTAGGAGGAAGTGACACCGGAAATTTTTCAGGAGGTCACCCATCCTAGAACTACTTTGGGATTGGTGCACTTAACTTCCTCAGGTATCGATCTACATGACTTTCCGTCACACCAAAAGATCGAACAAAATATAACCAAATCCCTTTATTTTGCATAAAAATGCACAAAAAAAAAATATACGACCAAATCCCAAATATATGAATATACAAATAATTTATTTGCAAAATAAAACTTACAGAGACGGATGCCAACAAAAATCTCTTGCTCTAATACCATGAAAGGAATGAGCCACCCAGTAGTAGTGTTGGGATGGGTGACCTCCTAGGAAATTCCTGGTGTCACTTCCTCCTAATGTTGTTGGGCCTGATTGGGTGTATACCCGGCTCCATCGTGTGGGAGGGTATTGGCGTAGCAACTGATTAACACGATGAGATCCCTCTCCACCATTAGTTTAGTCTTTTAGTGTGACAAAGCAAGTCATGCAACTCGATACCACGAAAGGAACGATAACGAGATCATACCAAGCCAAGAACATAGATGCTAATCAAACACCACGATCAATAAGATGAAAGTAATTTTTATGAGCCCGATGTCCTAAATTTTGGGAGTCAGCAATTTATACCTATCATGGATTCTCGAGAATGATATGCTTTTCTTTGAAGTGTGTGGACTTGAAGAGGATATTTTAAAATTTGTGGAAGAAAATAGATCACTCAAGAAGTGAAACTCTCTTCTATAATCACTCATTCATGATAAGGATACAATAATACAATCCCTGCAGAACAAACTTGCTAGCCTACAACATCACCATCATATTTTGGACAACCACAACCATGCTCCTAGTCCAGTTGCAGCTATTGCTCTTGAACCCACTGACATTGATCTATCAGTATTTCAGTCTATTCTTGCTCTTGATACTCATACACCTATGAAGCTTGTTACTACATGCTCTTCCACATCTATGTCTGTTACAATACCACATGTTGTGTATCTTATTTCTGCTTTCAATTTCACCGCATGGATTTTTTGAGAAGCATACTATTGCATTTAGTTCTCGCATGCTTCATTCTATGGGTATCACTAGCATAGTCATTGGTAGACATTCACGTGGTATTATTTCCTCTAATCCACATGTTAAGTGGAATTCTTGTCATGAAATTAGTTTTCGATTAGATACTCCGTTGGGATCACACATTGATGAGCTTTTTTTTGTTCCTGGACTCTTTCGAGGATCCTAAGCAACACACGCGTTATACATCTTCACTCAAGCTTAAGAAACCTAATATTTCAGTTAATCGCGACATGATCAATCTAACACATATTCTAATGTTCTTTTACATGCACCCATTGTGCATTTCACATCGAATCATATGCAGGCATCTTCATCATCCATTCGTATTGATTTGGGGTGGATATCTGATCACTCATGGCGGTGATATAGGCATCCATAGAGGACTCTACAGGCATGGCTCCTCCACCATTCGACATCTTGCTCCACTTTCTATACCTTCTACATTGTGATGCTTCTTGTTTTGAGCATTTTTCTTTAGCAGGTGTAGTGTATCTCTCTTGTTTATTAAGAGATTTTGTATCTATATTTTTGACACTTTTGGCATATTGATAGTATCTCTTTTGGGTGATCTATTTTGGTGCATTCCAAGTGTTAGTTTTTCAATGTTCAAGTACCTATTTTGGCCAACTCATACAGATTTGTAGCATCATTCCACCCATTCAAAGCAGTATGGGAGAGTGTAGTGTTGATCCCGCTCTTGCTTCTATGGGTTTGGTGTCCTTGCCTTGTTACCATGGCTTTTCTTGGATCATGACACTCTATATTTTGTGTCCTTGCCTTGTTAATTTGGTGTTTGTTCTTGGATCGTGGCACACCTATTTACGTAGAGTTGATCCCTCGCTCCTGCTTTCTTTGGGTTTCGTGTCCTTGCCTTATTACCATGGCTTTTCTTTGATCGTGACACTGGATTTTGTGTCCTTACCTTGTTGTTTTGGTTTTTGTTCTTAAATCATGGGACACCTATTTTCAGCAGTTTATCAAAATTTTTTGGTGTTTCTTTTCCTACATTTTTGACATCACTCCATTGATGAGCTCTCCTTATATGGAGCTATTTTGGTGAAACCCGTTGTCAATTGTTTTTTGAGTTTTGTGATCGAGCAATGGATTTAGAGCATAGTGCACACCAAAATTCTTTAGCATTGTATGATTTTTTTTTGAGCCGATCTTCTTGGGATGCCTTAGAGTGGATTTTTACTCTCTTTACTTTGTTGTTATTCTTGGTTTTGGGTACCTTGCAGAGTCCCTTTTTCTCATTTATTGTACACGAGTACCTCATCAGGTCCTAAGTTACTGGGACTCATATTGTGGACATGCCACTTCTATTTTGACCCTAACTTCACTTGAGGGGGTGTTATAGTAGGTGTTTACCTTAGCTCATGTTCACCTAGGTACTTTATTTACCTTTATTGTATTTATCCTCACCCACTTATGTGTGTGGATATTTATTTTTATTTATTTAGATATTAGGAGGATATTATCTAGTTGTTAGGTATAGTTATTTCCTTGATCTATGGTATTGAATAGTTCTTTCCTAGATCTATGGTATTGACTAGATCCTTGATGTCTAGTTCTCTCATAAATCTATGGAATTGACTAGTTATTTGACAACTAGTTCTTCCATGATTTATGGCTTGATTTACGACCTTGACCGGTTCTTAGATTGTTATTCCTTGCCTAGATAAGTAATGCCAATTCTCATTGTATTTCACCGAGTTCCGTAATAAGATATGATATTGTTTCTCATTTGTTTGAAAAGGTTTTATGTAAATCTATTATGGCAAATTGCTTTCATCTTATTGATCGTGGTGTTTGATTAGCATTTGTGTTCTTGGCTTGGTAATATTTGGTTAGCGTTCCTTTCAATGCAAGTGGGGACCATTAAGTCCCCCAACCTAGTTTTTAACAAATATAAATCACCTAAACACAATTAATTTTACAAAATATACAACATTACAACTAAAGGTCACTCATGCGCCTAACAATACATGTATCCAATAAGACTTCATACGATAACATGGATAGGACTTATGCATCCGGGCTGCTTGTGCACATTTGTGTAGCCACCCCGAAATCCACATTCTCCTTTTCCCTATAATCTCCACACTCAATGAAAACATTAAACACATTTGTCCAATATAACTATAAAGCAACTACTCAAGAAATCAATTGAAGTACGAACATGCTAACTATGCTAACACATCATCAATATGGGATTGTAATTGAGAAGCATGCACAATTTAACATAAATTCACCATGTGTTAGCCATTATAGTACATATAACAACATATTTCCATGTTATCATGGAAACCCATCAAGATATGCATTAACACCATCTATCCTTTACATATCAAATAAGCTCAATCACATGATAACGTGTTAGTATAAAAACATCTACTGAGAAATTTACTAACATACTAATTAAGGTTATATTGGTGTTACGTGCCCAAATCACATACATGTGCATGAAATATCAACTTAAATACATAATAGAAAAATGTGTCATAATCCATGTCGATCATCAAATATAAGTAGAAACTCAACATATAAATAAAGCTAGAAAATGTGGGCACTACAGATAATATTAGATTTGTTTCTAATTAGCTAAGTCAAACTAAGGTTGAACGTATTATTTTTGAAAAAATTGAGTTAACTCCCTAGGGTATTTTTCTATATGTACCTTGTTTTTGCAAGCCAAGGGGATGCATATTTATTCTGTGATACCTATGTTATGCTGAATTTTTAATTTTTCACCTTATTGAAGAAATATAAATACTTATTGTCCTCTAATTACAACTTTGTGAAGTGTTTTACAATGGGTTTGTGGTATTTTTAGTGAATAATTTATTTCTTTTACATACAAATAAACATCCAAACACCACCATTAATGTGCTTGTTAATATTCTAGATCAATTATTTGTTTATTAATTCCTTTTATGATTGTAAGGTCCATCAAAAACAATTATAGTGAATTTCATTAGTTTATTAGCAACCATTCAAGAATGTTTCGTGTAGTCATAGATCCCAAAATATTGGTCTATCATCTAACTTACTTACTTTTATTATGTTTTTATTTATTCCTCTTCCTTAACCCCACCAGAGAATTAGTTTAGGTGATCTAACCTAGTGAACAAGCCCACTATCGAGGTTCTCGTAAGCTTGATTCACCCATAACTCGAGAGGAATTCCCATCGTATCATACTAAGTGAGGATTAGATTTCAATTTTTCATCCAAGCTGCAATTAAGGTGATAACAATAACCATTTGAGTCTTAGATAGAGTTGTGGGATCTAAAACTAATAGATCCAATGGGGCTTCGTAATCCCCTTCAAGTTTTTCTTGTCCTAGAAGTCTATTTCCATAGTAGGTAGGTTGACCTAGAAAGGAAAGGCATAAGGTACCATATTACCCAAATATAGTCCAGTATGCAATCTAGAGATCTGTAAAAAGTTCGACCAAACAACCAAGGACCTCTGTTGATCACTCTAAGAAGATCCTCTTTAATAAAAAACCTAAACAAGAAGGATTAAAAATATATGGAAACTACCTCTGAACCTCATAATGTATTCCATTTCATGTTTACCCAAACTCAAACTGAATCTAAATTAGCTCTAACCCAAGTAAGTCTATCAATGATTATAAAATTATACCTTTTCTTTACTTTCTCCATCCAATCTTTAAGTACATGCAAGGATGCACCCTCGGTGTTCCACATCATAGATAAGGGAGGAAAATCTTCTATTGTTAACATGCTTTCCAAGACATGGTCTATGGAGGGACATTTAATTTTTCTTTCACTTCTTTCTAGAAAAAAAGGTCCCGTTCCGAGGTTGAATTCCTATGCATTTTGAAATCCCAAATTCTCAAAAAGCCTACCCATATAGAACGGTTTATGAATTTTGAAATCCCGCATTCCCACCTAGCCTGCCCATCCCACCCAAATATTTAAATTTAATGAAATGAAAAAACCTCTCTAATGTTCTAGAACTAAGCATTCCTTTGAAAAGTGTCGTTTTAAATGGAATAGACATTTGATTCATCTAGATATACTCCCAAAGATTCATCAATGAAATCATATAATATGGTAACCATAGCTCTAGAGAAGAATATGAATGCATTTTTAGTACAAAAAGTGTTTCTTTATGTATAAAACATCCTTGTTCTATAATAATTTCTTTCTATGGTTGATATTTTTGGTAAATTAGAATCTACTACTATCCACTAACTCAATATTTAAAAGAGAATACTTTTCTACCTATGACTTCATATAAAATATCATATTTAAATTTTGTAGGAAAAATGAACATTAATTAATAAATCATTTACTTCCTTAGAAAATCATAAAAATCTTATTTATCCATTTTTATTTACTTGGGTAACTATCATGCTTACCCAATCAAACAATCCTCGAGTTGGATCAATACTATTTCTATCAATATTTCATGTCCTTTTCAACATCATCTTTCTTGCTCATATTTAACCTATGTCAACTTTTTTTTTGGTACTCTTTTCACCTTCTTTTAACTCAATGCATATTTCTACTAGATTTTATTCTACTCTTGTCATCTCACTACATATTGTTAGGAATACATCTTCATAATATCATAACAGTCACAATATGTATAAAATCTATTTATGCATATAATAATACCCTTTATCTCTTATCTTCGTCTTTCCTAGTCGTTCAACCTCTTTCATCATTTTGGGCACTAGTTCCTAAAATCCATTATCTTTTTCTATTTTACATAGTCTCGTTGACTAGTAGCATGCCATATTTTTCTTATTTATATAGATTACATCATTATTCCTCCATGTTTTGCAATTTGTTTCTAATAAATTTTCTCGATGTTTTATACTTCAAAAATAACATCAATTGACTTTCTATTTACATGTATTTTCCACCTTACGATCCTTCGCATTTATAATTATTCTCTCCTAATATTTGGGATATCTTTATTTTTAGTTTTTCCTTATGTTAATTGCTTTATTATCATTTCATGAATTTGTGCAATTTTCGCTTTATGGGTATTTTAGTTATCCCTTTTATTTCTATAATTGTATAATGTAGAAATGGTATAAACTTTTCTAGTGTTGTATGAACCATGCAATTCTAATCCTCAATGATGAATTTTTGTATAAAATGTTCTTAGCCCTTCTTCCAAATAAACGTTTCTTCTCTCCTTTGGTTTGGCATGTACCATTATTTGTGGAATGGGATGAGATAATTTTTGAATATATCGACCAAACTATATGGTTCATTCCATTGAACTTTCCTTACAATAATAAATTCATGGAAATACTATTGTTTTCATTAACATCCACCAAATCATTGTCATGCCCTTGTCAATTTTTGATGTACTACAAAACCACAAATGTCAAGTGAAATAATTAGTCCATTCTAATTTATTTCATCCATACACTTACCACCATATTTCTTTAACTCTTGTCAATGGATTGAACATTTAAATTGTTCTCTTATATATTGGTAGATACTCTTCGAATTGGATTAGTAAATTATCAAGGTTAGAGGTGCCAAAGTATCGCATAATTTCAATTTTTTCCACCTAGACCATTATCATTCAAATGATTTACAGTTCTTTACACACCAATTGTTGAAATCCACTTATAAATATTCAATAATTGATGAGGGTGCCTCATATAGAACATAGATTTACCTATTTAGCTATGTATAGTCCTTAATTAGTTGTATAAATTCATAAAGCCTTCTCATTCCATATTTTTAGGTGACCAAATTATGTATCGGAGATCTTATTCAATTAACATATTATTCAATCTTCCACTGTTAAAAACATCCCAAGTAGTATACAATTCCTATATTTTATTACTAAAATCACATTTTCCGTTATTTATTTTTATTTTGGGACTTCTTTGTTTCTTGATTTTCAATTTCAAACCATCTTTCAATATCATGTGTATAGAGATATAATAGCTCTTTTTGGATGGTATAGGGATATATTTCAATCCTATTCATTAGCCTGATGATAAAATATTATTCCATATGTTATTACATTTGATTAGTTAATGTATTGAATGTTATATTTCAAAAAAATGCTCTAATTTTTCTTTTAAAAATATGAGCTAGCATGTTTCATTTATATTCATGTCAAAAAATTTAAATCACCTTTCAATAAGAGCTAATCTACCCAAATGTCCTCATTTTTTAGTCATTAAACTACATCTACTCTTCCATAATATTTGAGGCCAAATCTTATAGCATGATAAACTAAGTAGTATGCACCCAATACTTCCCATATGAATCATATTTACCTTACTTAACAAACACTACATGTCTTTTTCACAACCTTAAAAATTATGTTCATCCTTTTATATTCATCCCAAGGTTTTTTTTTTACACATTATATCGATTTGTTGAATTGTAAAAATCCATTAGATTGGTCAAAGCATACAAGTGTGTCCCACTTTGTGGCCAAAATATTTTAAATTTGACTAGTAAATAAATAATTAAAAATACTATAAAAATTTAAAAAATCCCTAGATGCCCCTGCACCTTATTTATAGCCTCTTAAAAATGCATGTTTGGTCATTTTATATGTGTTTGGTCATGTTTTGTTGTGTTTTCTGTACAAAAACTACAAAAATTGGGACACGATTATATGCTTTGACCCGACTTTATGCTCTAAAAAAAATCATAAATAAATGATAGATGTTATATGAAATGCTACCTTTATGTAATACATTATTATATTTAAAAATGAGAAAGTGTGGCTACCTATCCTTCCTTCTTTAGAGTTCTTAGTTTTTACCATATACATGTGCTTAAACTTTACTTGTGTTATTTCTACATATGTCACCGTAATAGATGGAATTCAATAATTCTTTGGCCTCTTCCATTAATTCCTTTTCTATTTTTGGATATGGATATATATCATCACGTACATACCATATATGAGGCTTACAAGGTATATCCATACATTTGTATCCCTGTTCCTTCCTTTATAATATGGTGAAAATTTAAGGACTCACAATATCTTTGGGAATTGTACTTGAGCATCTAAACCTGTCCAATTTATTCTATTTTTTTGTTTATCCAAAGATGGATAGTTTTCTACATGTGGTTGTGTATGTACTCTACGATATTTTAGGTATAATTTCTATGCTAGATGTGAAATTAAATTTTAAACAATAAGATAAAGATCTCCATGTAGAGGGATGGAACAAAGTATCAAGGAAATAAAAAAGGACTTCCCTTTCTCATGGATAATTTCCTTTTCTATTTATTTTGATGCTTGAGTCAAGTCTATTTGAATCTTTGTTGCCTTGTTTTCAATTCTCTTTCGATTCATTCTAATGTATTTCTTGATTGACCACAGGAGCCTTTTTCAACACTCCCATTCAAATAAAATAAAATAAAGAGGTTGAAAAAGAAACAAATATAAGTTATTTCCTTTGTGATCAACATCTCATTCAACTGTTGTGATAACAATAATAATATCCTCTTTGTTGCACATTATACATAGTATCTATATACATGTCCCTATTGTGTTTTATTTTCAGATCCCCCATATGCAACTTGAGGTTAATGGGAATTCTAATGGAAAACCATCTCTCCTCTAATTCTATTAGGCTTGGAATGTTAAACTTTTTGTGTTCGAGATGGTCTTAGGGTCCTTTATGAATCATCAAGACTAATTCTCGATCAGTAAAGTTGAGTCTAATTACTCAACACTTTGAATTTGGGATTTCCCTCCATTTTAACAATTTGA
Source organism: Taxus wallichiana var. yunnanensis (assembly GCA_018340775.1). Taxonomy (NCBI): domain Eukaryota; kingdom Viridiplantae; phylum Streptophyta; class Pinopsida; order Cupressales; family Taxaceae; genus Taxus; species Taxus wallichiana. Next base: position 181,190,654 of record CM031237.1, on the reverse strand, counting down.
ATTTGTAAAATGCATTTTGGTTTTTTCACATGGTGTAGGGGCCAAAGTGATTGTAAAAAGCATGTTAGATAATTTTTTAATCAAGTATAGTGTATTAGGAGTCTTATCCTAATGCATAATTGGTCATATGGATCTTAAAACTAGTTTTAAGCTCTTCCTCTTAAGATATGATGTCAACATAACACCATAACATTTAGTTAAGGATGGAAATTTTAGGAAAAGGAGGATCAATGATTTATTTTAACTAATTTTAGATAATCATTCGAATGGTAAAGGATTAGAGATATGAGTTCCAACAAGGTTTGGTGAATTTTGCTTTCAAACATGTGGATGACAGTTCTTCCAAAAATATATGTGCATTAGGTGATATTTAAATGTAATGCATTTACTTGATTGAGAAGATACTCATGCCTTGGTAAGAGTTCATAATCTCTATTTTATTATTTTTGAGGATTATATATTATCTTATGTACTACTATTTTTCTTGGATAATTTGATAACTTTGTAGTAGAGTGTTTCATAACATGGTAAAGTCAAAATAGAAAATTTGGAACGAGATTGTGATGGAATACACGAATTTTATAATTTATTAATGGTTTAACAAGATATCCTTACCTTAGATAATCTTCAAAGTGGAGGAAAATATAATTTTTGATTAGCACACCCATGAGATGTTTAGAAATACTTGTTCTTAAGGATATAAAAGAGTGATTTGGAACCATATTTGAAGTTGTGGGTATTAATAATCCTCTCTGCTAAATATTACATGAAAAGGAAGGTAAAAACGACATCTGGGTAAAATATTATACCTTGAATTTATGGTTTAGTCATTTTATTGAAAAATTAGTCTTATCAGGTTTGAAGGAAACCCTAGCTAGGGTCTAACCATTTTTATTTTGTGTAGGGAATTGTTGACAATTTTTTCACTTTTGCAAAATGGGAAACTTGAAACTTTGACGTTATGATGAAAGTAATTGGTGAAGTATACCTAAGCTAAGAAAGTTTTGATAGTATTGGTTAATGTTGAATTAGTTAATGATTAAGTGAAATGTGCAACAATGTGTGCTATTAAAAACGTATCGATCACATAGTATGTAATTTCATGATATCGTCCTAAAAATAACACAAGGATCTTGAAGGATAGCTCTGTTGTCTTGATGAAGACACTGAGTTACAAAATAGGTGAAGTTTTGAGTTTTGGGATAGTAGACATAAGTGCAAATTGCATAAATCGAGTTCATTTTTAATGTTATAGGGTCTCATTAATGTTCTCCCCTTCATGATTAGGACATTCAATAAAATGACTGAGTTGTTTAGTTCATTTTACAATCCATATAGAAAGTTGAAATGTAGAAAGAAACATACAACTCATTTAAAAAATTCAATATTTTATTCATGAGGAAATTTCAAATGTTCCCACACAAGCCATGGGATGTAACTAGAAATTAAAGTACAACTACTGAAATAAGAGGTACACATGCATGAAAAGAAAGTAAAGAGTATGAGTGAACCCATCATTGCCTTGGGGTTTTCTTTGTTGTTCGAGTAGCTCCATCCTAGCTTGTATTCCTTTTTTATCTCCATTGTAGAATTCACTGTACCTGAAAAGAATAAAATGCACTATCAGTTATGAGCTCAGGGATCAATTCATATTCCTTACTATCCTAGTTCGTGCATATGAATCTCTTCAAAACAGGAGATATAATTTACTTGAAGAACAGATTTCATACATGCTCTACTCATTCAGAAAGAAGAAAGAGAAAAGAAAAAAAGAAAATGGACACAAGAGAGGCTAAAAAGCCTAAGTATTTTCTAACTATTTTCTTAAATGTGCAGGTACAAGTTGCAGTCAAGAAGAAATAGACAAGTCATAAGCATAGGCTTAAAGAAGAATTAATACAACTCAAACTCAATATTTTCTTAAAATGGAACAAGTTACAATCCAGAAAAAGAGAATGGAAATAGAAGTACATGTTTCAATTTGTAATTTAAAAGGAAAAATCATATTTCAAAAAGTTGAAGTTGAATAGAAAAAAATTGTTACTATTGAAACATAATGAAAAAGAAGATTCTGGGAAAATTTTGACAGGGTTTCGCCATGTAAAATGGACATTTAAAAATTTTCATCATGCTGCTTTCAACTACTACATGCTTTAAAAGAATTATTTAAATCAAGTAAGTGATACAAAAAAGCATTAAAGCATGCCATGATCAAGATAAACAATTATGATGTCTAAGTTTTATTTACCAAATCAGCTTCAACATGAAGTGTTATGTTCTATATTCTGAATTAGAAAATACAACTACTATAGCTAGAATGGATGGAAGAGAGAATTATGGAAAAAAATTGCCAGGGCTTTGCCATGAAAAATCAACATTTCAGATTTTCCAACATGCCAGAAATGTTACTATAAAGGAAATAAAACATCTATGTAAAAGAAACAAGTTACAGAGATCTTAACAAGCATCTGAATCAAGGCTTATGCCTAGAATAGTATCACAATGCACATTTTATAGATTCTCATCTATATGTAGAAAAATATACATCGAATGAATCCTTGTGTTTTGACAATAGAGAAATTCCAATTTATTAAAGGTCAAAATATAAGAAAAGAAAATTTCAGTTCAGATAGTCATATTAAGCTATAGCTGCAAACTAGGTAGTAAACCCCTACAAGCTCTAAGGTTACAGTTGTTGAAAAGATATACAACATTGAGAATATAAACTACATCAAAAGGTTGATGTATTAAAGGAATGAGAGTATTCACTTGATAATATCACATAAAATAAATTTTCACTTAGGCTACAAACAAGAAAGTGAGAGCTCGAGAACCCACAAAATGGTGAGCAATTTTGAAATAAAACGAGCTTCGTGTTATTATAATGGTAAACCCAGAATTGCAAAATATATCCTCAATTGAGGAAGACTCAAATGAAAATAGCAATGAAGTAAGAAAAGCTCGATGTAAAACCTTACCTAGAACAGAAAAAGTATAAATTTGTTACTACCGAGAGGGTTTTTCAATGTAAGTTCTACGAATCGGGGTTAGATAAAACACCCAAAATCTTGAACAAGCTCAAGATATAAGGGTTAGATAAAACACCCAATATCTCGAACAAGTTACTGTGTTTAGAAAATAACACAAATATCAATTCATGATCATAAACCAACGAAGAGTCACAAGAAAATATACTACCTAGGAGCTTAAGCTTCAAAAAAATCACACTAGTCATGTGTGTAAGTTTCAATGCAAAACCCATTAATGGGCTCTCAAATATGAGGAAAAATAAAGTACAGGTTTGAATGATTGCATCCATGGCATCAAATACAAAAATGAGCTCTAAGCTCTCACCACCATGATGGCCATCTAACGAAGTGACACAAAAAGTAAAATCAAACATATCCAAATTTAAAAATCAACAAAGACACACTCAAGGATCTTAGAACAATGGTGTCGAAGGAAAATTTTCCAAGGCTTCACCCACATAATGAAAAATCAAATGAAATGTGCATTAGGGTTAAGTTCTCCTTTATCATGCAAACTCGGGAGGTGAGTTTAACCTAATTCAACCACGGTCAATAATCAAGGGCATGCAGATCAATTGGAAAAATATCAAAGGACATAGATCAAGCTCAAATCAAATCAAGTAACCACGATCATTGTCACCGAGCAGCTTTATTGGAAGATTAAAAACCCAAACTATGGGTTAGAAATCGATGGTCTCGCGATCAAAAAGAATAGAAGATCAATGCTCGGGGATCAATCTCCAAGATCAAAGTGAACCACCTTGGTTACGATGACAATGCCACATTAAATTTCCAGGTCATAAACCCTAATCAAGCATCAAAAATCTATACGCTATGCCAATCGAGTTAAGAGATCCATGGTGGATAAGAAACAAGTACCGAGATCAAAATGCTAAGAGAAGATTAACAATACCAAAGTAAACTCGACTTGAGTTAACCATGAAACCGAAAAAATTGCCAAGGGGTGAGTCATCGTGTAAGGGGGCGAGCCTCACATTTTAAACAAAATCATTTCACATTGAATTTTATAAGTCTAAACCATAGTCCAACACTAAATGATGCAGAACCAACCATACATGCCAAATAATCATCACTCAAACGGTAAAATTATAACCTTAGTCACTTAAAATATGCAAAGGCTAACAAGAAAATTACAATGCAATATTAATCAAAGGTGGCCAAGTATATTGTGGTGCCCCTTTAAAAGGTGTCCTTGTATTATTTCAAACCATAATATTTTTCTAAGTCCACCAAGGTGGCCAAACCAAGAAAATTAGAGGTGGTCCCCACTTCAAGGAGCTAAAGTTGATTTGCAGAGTGTCACTAATGTGACCACTTAGAGAGAGATGTCAATATCACAGCATGTGCACATGGATAATGGTCCCCACATTGGATTTTTATTTTATAAATATTACAAATATTTGAATTATTTACTCACAGAAGAGAATTGATTTGTTGCATGCTTCACAAGAGGATAGAATAGAGAAGAAGAAAGAGTTACATGTTCAAAGGAGAAAGACTTGCATAGCAAGCAAACTTATTATTAGCAAATTATTTACCCTTGCTTTCTTAAAAATAGAACCAGTAAATTTAGTTTGACTGTATTATAATCAAGGCTAATAATGCCTTATTATAATTGCATCCTCTATTTTTATTCCTTTATCCATTGTTAAATAAAGGATGAAAATAAGATGCATGGGAGAGTACAAGCCTTAGGATATTTTTAGGAAGAGGGTGAATTTTTATATTTCTATATATTCTGTGTCTTTGCAAAGCACAAAGGAGGAATTTTTGGATATAGGAGTACTGAAGAAATTTTTGCCATTTTTTCCTTTTGAGTGTGAAGTATTTTCTACCTTCCCAATTATTTGTAGTCTTGTGTATGTTTCTATTAGTCTTGTGAATGAAAATTCCCTGATTAATCATCTTACCCTATTACAAAATTTAGTAGTTTCTGCATGATATTAATGTGCATCTTTAGCTTAGCAGTATTGTTGTGATAATCTCCCTCAATACCTTCAAGTGTTTTTCCCTTAATATTCTGCAAAAGAACTATTGGTTCATCCATCAAGAATCATTTCACATATCACCCTAGTTTAAATTATCTTACAGTCATCTTTTCCCCTTAAACCTCATAAATTTGTTTAGGATACATCAATAAGGAACCATCCTTGATACCAGAGACTCACCTCAAAATAGGTATACCCACAAAACTAAGGTGTTTCCATTATATCTATGAAAGAGAGAGATCAAATTTTGAAAGCTTAAAAAACCTATATCCATCTCTCGACAGGGTGCACTTTTGAGAGATAACAGTTTTCTAGCATGCCCAAAGTGGCACTACGAATCAGATCTATGTGTAAGTTAAGACAAATCCATAGCAGATTTATAGCAATTATAAAGTTACTTTCAAGAGAAAGCTACAACAATTTATTCTAAAGATTTTAAGATCTTTTGGTGACTCTGTAAAGCTGATTTCAAACTAGTATTGTAGCATGTTCCATGCCTAAAGTGACTACAAGATCATCGGTAAGAGGAATTCCTCTTGAGTTTGTTTCTTTACCTTTGAATTCTGCTAGAAGGAGAAGAGTTGGTAATACTTTACCTTATAATAGACCTAGTTTTGATAACCCTCCTCCTGATATTCCTTCACCACGTATCAATTTCTCTATTAACATCCTAGTTTTTCAAATGGCTATTCAACCACCAAGGAATTTTGTGACCTTTACTAATGGCAGCCCATTAGTAATCCCAGTTTACCATGACATTCCTAATGCTACCATGAAAAATTTTCCATCATTCATAGGTGAAAATAAAGTTACACCTACTAAACATATCAAATATGTTGCAACCATATGTGCAGTCCATAATATCACTCATGAAGACATAGCTTTAAGACTTTTAGCTACATCTTTTAAAGGGAAGGCCTTGCAATGGTATAGAAACCTAGAAATTGGGAGCATAAGAACTTGGGATGACTTAGGTGAAAATTTTCTGAAATAGTTCCAGGATAATTCAAATCATTTGTCCCTCATTGAACAATTGTCTACTATTAAAAGATCCCCTCATGAGTACATGTCCAACTTTAATATCCATTTTGCTAGGACTTGGGAAAGAATCCCAGCAAGTGTTAAGCCTCAAGCTAACCACACTTTCCTTTATTATCTCAGAGCTTTAAATAGTGATATTTCAACTATGATTCAATCTATGGGAGGTAATACTCTTCCGGATGCTTATGATATTGCTATAAAATCTAAAAAAACCTTATTCAAGCTTTGTAAAATTAGCACCAAGGCCTTTAATGCCATTTTTGGTAGATTTAGCTCCTATTCCATAGCCTATTACAATTGTAGAACCTGTTGTTTCAGCCCCATCTTCATATGTGTTTAAATCTTTGCAGACTATGGGAAATAAGCTTAATTTGATTGAAAATAGGATTGCATTACCTAGTAGACCCTATCAAGCTCCTTATCAACAAAATCAACAGAATGAGTAAAACATGCAGCCTTATCAACATAATCAAAATTATAGACAGCCTTACTAGCAAAGGAAATTTGACCCAAAGGCTCCTAGTTCATGTAACGCTTTAATCCCAGCTTAATATGGCTACGAAGAGTGATTTCAACCTTGTAATCAACCTCATTTAGCTGCAAGTTGCCCAAATGTTTTTATGAATCAATTTGGTTGCACAACCTTAATCTAAAACATTGTTCATGCCTCAAATGGAGGATGGGAAGCAAGAAACTCATGTTAAGAAAGCACATGAACAAAATTTAGTCGGTTTGATGAGGAGGATTTCATTATAGTCACTATTAGGGCTCAAGGAAAAGCTACTAAAAGTCAAAAACAACAAAATAGGTCCGTCTCCCTCTGTCACCGATAAGAAAGAATCTACGGTCCCAAAATCAGCTAACAACCCTGTTGTTCCTAAAAATAAAGCAAGTGTACCAATTTATAAAGGCCATCAAAAACAACTATAGCCCGACTGAGAAGACTATTTATACCTCGATATCCAAGGCAGCCGAAGCGAAATCGAGTTTTTGCTAAGGCCTACTCTAAGACAGTTGAATCTGTCTCTAGAGTAGTTGCTTCTTTTAACATTGTTGATGTAATGAAAATCATAACGTTAACATCTCAATGTTGGACGCTCTAAGAATTCTTGGAAAACAAGATTTATTTTCTCATTAACTAGCTAAGTGCAAATTTCATCAAATACAACAGAAAAAGAAGTTCGAGCGTAGAGATGGTCCTTTGAACGTTTGAAAAAGACTCGCATTAAAGAATTAAAATGGATGGTTTAGAAATTTTTGAATGCTCATGACATCAAGAATCCACCACCATTTTATTTATCACTGATTATTAGACAACATCTAGTTCCTAATTACATGGTGCACAATGGTGCAAGTAGCACATTATGCTAAAAGCAATTGTAGAAAAATTGGGTCCTGCGGATGAGCCTACGAAAGGAGTGTCTTATAGCTTGATGGAACTGCAAATAATACGCTTTTGTAATCATAAATTTATAGGTGTTGTTACATGCTTTCCTAAATGTTTCTATTCTACAAGATGTTATTGTTGTGGATTTGTCTCCATACTTTCCTTTATGCTTATCTAAAGACTTCACAACAAAAATATGAGGTTATCTCTCTTCAGATTGGTCCTTATTTTTTACTACTCGTTACGACACCAAAGTTACTATCAATTGAGCCTCACTTTCCAAATGCGGTGGTTAATTATTTAGCCTTAGATAAGTCTGAATTTGATGAAGTAGCTTAGGTGTCAGCATTAGATGGTGTTTCTAACATGTTTATGGATGAAAAGATAGTGGAATAACATGCTCATGATCCTTTTAATGAAGTTAAAGAACACAAGTTTGGTGTGTATTATATGCACAAAGAAAATACAACCCTTCACTTGCTGTCCAAAACAAAAGTTTCAGCAAAAGGAATTTGGAAGCTTCATTTTGATGGAGCTAAGAACAAGAAAGGACAGGGAGTAGGTTTTATGCTCACTTCCCTAGTGAATGAAAGTTATTTCTCAGCTTTGAGTCTCTAATTTTCATGCACTTGCAATGTAGTTGAATACGAATCTTTAATTCATGCCTTGCTTTGGGCCAGAAAGAGAGGTATTAGCATGCTACATGTTTTTGGTGATTCTGAGTTGGTTATCAATCAAGTAAGAAATTTAAATGTCTATAAGAATCAATTAATGAAGTCTTATAGACATAGAGTTTAATAATTAATGGAAGATTTTGATGTTATTAATATTCAGTCTATTCCTAGAGCTGAAAACAAGCATGTAGGAAGACTTGTAAATTGTGGCTAGTTTTGAAGTGCTAGAATAGATTGAAAATAACAAAATCCAGCCTCATATAAAGCTAATTGTCAGCCCTCAATACCTGATAATGATTCAAATTGGAAAGTTTTTGAAAGTGATGATCAAATCTATAGGTTTTTGTAGCAAGAAGCTGAGTTTTTTGCAGTTAATCAAGATAAATTACAACACTTATATGGTGACCAAATTTTTTAGTTGAAGACAAATAAACTACCTCGAGGTCTAGTCACATTGGAAGACATCTTCAACACTGACGATCGCTTAAGAAATATCGAGATATAGATTTCAACCCATGCTGATAATTACGAAGAGATCTTAGTTGATGAAGGGAAAAACTATTTCTTGGAAAGGTATGTTCCTTAACTGAAAAATAGTCATTTATTAATCTTTGCAAGGAATTTAAAGATGTTTTCACTTGGAAATACCAAGACCTGAAAGGATTTGATCCCAGTTTAGCACAACATACAATCGAGTTACAACCAAATTCTAAACATGTTAGATAGAAACATAGGCCTGTAAATCCCAAAATAGAGCCTCTTATTACGAAAGAATTATCTAATTTGATTAAATAAGGTATTATCTTTCCAGTTAAGCATTCAAGTTAGGTATCTAATCTTGTTTCATTAGGAAGAATAATGGTGAAATCAGACTATGTGTAGATTTCAGAGATCTTAATAAAGCTTCATTAAAAGATCATTACCCACTCCCAAATATGGATCAGATTTTAAGAATAGTTTTTGGTGTAAATAGATTATCTCTCCTAGACGGTTATAGTGGATATAATCAGATTTTAGTCCGGGAAGAGGATAGATATAAAACAACTTTTACCACCAAGTGGGGTACTTATGCTTACAAAAGGATGCCTTTTGGTCTTTCAAATGTTGGTGCAATGTTTCAACATGCAATGGACATGGATTTCCAGAGCTTGTTAAATAAATGCATTCTAGTTTATTTAGATGACATTACCGTGTTCTCAAAAAATCTAGAAGAACACCTGATACATCTAAGGAAGACCTTTTAGTTATGTAGACAGTTTGGGATATCTTTGAATCCACTTAAGTCTATTTTTTCAAGTACATCAAGGTAAATTACTTGGTCATATTGTTTCCAAGCAAGGATTAGCAATTGATCCTTTCAGGATCAAATCCATATCACAACTATCGTTTCCTCATCATAAGAAGGCATTACAGAGTTTTCTTGGAAAAATCAACTTTGTTAGAAGTTTTGTTCCATATTTTGCAGCATTGGTTAAACCACTAACAATTATGCTAAAGAAAGAGAAAACGTTCTCTTAGACTAGCGAAGGGAGAGAAGGATTTGAATCAATCAAAGTAGCTATCTCTCAAGCTCCTACTCTTGCAAATCCAAATTTTGATAAGGATTTTATAATGTATGCCCTTGCAGGAGTTGAAACAATCTTAGCTATATAAACTCAAGTCAATGATGAAAATATTGAGCAACCTATTGCTTTCTTTGGACAGAGCTTGCATGATTATGAAACAAGGTACACATTCCTTAAAAAGAAAGTACTCTCGTAGTCGAGGAGTAAATAAATTTCAAGTACATGCTTTCATACAATAAAATCCATGTTCTTGTTTCTCACCCATGCATGAAAGTATTTTTACTAAATAAAGAATTGAAAAGAAAAGAGCAAACTGAATAACGAAGGTCATGGAATATGATGTTGATATCCGGTTGATAAGATGGTTCGAGGAAAGGATTATGTGAGCATCTAATTACCGATATGGAAAAAAAAACAAACTACAAAAGCTGGATGATTCAAAACAACATGCTGAAATTGTGTATCAACAAGAAAATCAGCAGCCTAAGCTCACTCATGAAATTCAGGAATCAAGATGGATGAATGATCTAGTTAACTATCTATAGCATGGGACCTATGCAAAAGTTATGGACAAGAATAAATGAATATATTTCAGATTATAAGTTGTACCTTATATCTTCAATGATAATGTATTGTTCAAAAGAGATATAAATGGAATCTTGCTACGGTGTGTTGACTATGATAAAATTTAGAAAATATTGTTAGAATTCCATGAAGGACTGTAGGAGGTCATATTTCGGCATGTACTACAACATTAAAAATTATTAAAGCTGGTTACTATTGGCCAAGCATATTCAAAGATTATTTTGGATGGATCAGAAAGTGTATAAAATGTGCTTTCTTTGTTGGAAAAGAACATTTAGCCTTGCTTCCCTTACAACCTATCTCAGGTTGAACAACCTTTTATGCGCGCGGGTCTTGACTTTATAGACATGATAAACCCACCTTTGTCATAAGGACATAAGTGTATCTTAACTACTACAAATTATTTTACATGATGGACTAAAGCAATAGCCTTGAAGGATGCTAATGAAGCTTTGATACTATCCTTTTATGAAGGTATAGTCTGTAGATTTGGTGTTCCATTAACTATCATATCAGATAATTCTTTAGCATTTATTGGTGCAAAGATAATAGATTGGGTTTGTCAACCATGCAGTTTAATTAAGTTCTTTATCAAATTATTATCCACAAGGTAATGGCTTATCTGAAAGTACTAACAAGAATCTTTTAAGGATCATCAGAAGAACAATCAAAGATAATCAAAGAGCTTGGCATCTGATGTTGAATTTAGCACTTTGGGCTGATAGGGTGACTCCAAAAAGATCATTTGGTAACCCACCATACAAACTTGTGTAGGAAAAAGAAGTAAAAATGCTTATTTCAGTTGAGTTACCCGCATTGGACTTGCTACATCAAATGGAGCTACTTGAGAATGAACCATTATAGGTTCATTATGTAGAGTTAATGGAATTACAAGAGCTAAGAGATAAACCCCATTTGAATATGGAAAAGAATCATAAACAAATGAAGAAGACTTTTGACAAGAAAGCCAAATTCAGAACCTTCAATGAAGGAAATATTGTGTTGAAGTGGGATGATGATCCTGTAAAGCTAGGAAGACATACAAAGTTTGATACAATTTGGAGTGTCCCTTGCATGATTTCATCTTGCAAAGAACACAATGCTTTTCAACTTTCAAAGATGAATGGAGAAGAACTACCCATTCCTGTGAATGGTATGTTTCTCAAAAACTATTATTAAAAACCTTACAATGATTGTTAGAGTAATATTTCCCTTCAATAAGTGCATTCCCTTCACATTGCTTTATTTTCAATTCAATAAGTGCATTCATGCACATGATTTGGGTTACCGGATACTTTACCGGTTTAGTTCCCTTTAAGAAGGATTGGACCTTTCGAAAAGGTGAATTTTGGTTACATATTTGAACTCCATACCCAATGGTAATGAGCAAGGCAACGATCTATAAGCTAGCAAGCATCTTTCCCCACAGGGATCACCAAAAATGTTAACAATTTTTACACTTGTGCAAAATGGGAAACTCAAAACTTTGTCGTTATGATGAAAGGCATTGGTGAAGTATACCTAAGCTAAGGAAGTTTTGATATTATTGGTTACTGCTAAATTAGTTAATGATTAAGTGAAATCTGTAGCTATGTGTGCTGTTACAAAATGTAACAGATCACATAGTCTACAATTTCATGATATCTTTAGTAAAAGAACACAAGGACCCCGAAGGAAAGTTGTGTCGTCTTGATGAAGACACCGAATTACAAAATAGGTGAAGTGTTGAGTTTTGGGACAGCAAACATAAGTGCAGATTGCATAAATTAGAGTTCATTTTGAATGTTAAAAGTTGTCATTAATTTTCTTTCCTTCATGATTAGGAAATTGAATTAAATGACAGAGTATTTTAGTTCATTTTACAATCCATATAGAAAGCTAAAATGAAGAAATAAATATACAACTCATTTACAAAATTCAATGTTTTATTCATGATGAAATTTTAAACGTTCCCACACAAGTCATGGGATATAAATAGAAAGTAAAGTACAACTACTAAAATAATAGGTACACAGGCATGAAAAAGAAATTAAAGAGTATGAGTGAACCCATCATTGCCTTGGGGTTTTCTTCATTGTTCAGAGTAGCTCCATCCTAGCTTGTTTTCCTTATTCATCTCCATTGTAGAAGTCATTGTACCTGAAAAGAATAAAATATAATATTAGTTATGAGATCAGGGATGAATTCATATTCCTTACTATCCTAGTTCTTGCATATGAATCTCTTCAAAACATGAGATATAATTTACTTAAAGAACATATTGAATACATGCTCTACTCATTCAAAAAGAAGAAAGAGAAAAAAAGAGGAACATGTACACAAGAGATGCCAAAAAGCCTAAGTATTTTCTAATTTTTTTCTTAAGTATGTAGGTACAGGTTGTAGCCAAGAAGAAATAGACAAGTCATAAGTACAGGATGAAAGAAGAATTAATGTAAGTCAAACTCAATATTTTAATCAAATTTAATAAGTTACAAAGTGCGAGAAAAGAGACTGGAAATAGAAGTACATGATTCAATTTGCAATTTAAAAGGAAGAATCAGATTTCAAGAAGTGAAGTTGATTAGAAAAAATGTTACTTCAAACAAAATGAAAAAGATGATTTTGGGAAAATTTTGATAGGGCTTCACCATATAAAATGGACATTTACAAATTTTCATCATTTTGATTTCAAATACTTCATGGTTTAAAACAATTATTTAAATCAAGTAAGTGATACAGAATAGCATTAAAGCATGCCATGATCAAGATAAACAACTATGATGTCTCATTTTTATTTACAAAATCAGCTTCAACATGAAGTTTTATGTTCTATATTTTGAATCAGAAAATACAACTGCTATAGGTAGAAATGGATGGAAGAAAGAATTTTGGAAAAAAAAATCTAGGGCTTCACCATGAAAAAATCAATATTTCATATTTTCCAACATGCCCAAAATATTACTATCAAGGAAATAAAGCATCTATGTAAAAGAAACAAGTTCTAGAGATCTTAACAAGCATCTGAATCAAGGCTTATGCCTAAAATAGTATGACAATAAAAATTTTACAAATCCTCATCTACAGGAAGAAAAATGCACTGGGAATGAAGCCTTGTGTTTTGACAATAGAGAATTTTCAATTTATCAAATTTTAGAATATAAGACAAGAAAATTTTAGTTATGATAGTCATATTAAGCTCTAAATGCAAAGTAGTAGCGATAAGCCCTACAATTTCTAAGGTTATAGTTGTTGAAAAGATACATAACTTTAAGAATATAAGCTAGAGGAAAAGGTGGATGTATCAAAGTAATGGGAGTATTCACTTGATAATATCACAAAGGAAAATGACAGATTCGGCTAAAGACAAGAAAGTGAGAGCTCGAGAACCCACTAAAATGGCTGAGCAGTTTTGCAATAAAATGAGCTTCAGGGAATTAAAATGGTAAACCCATAATTGTGCAATTTCTCCTCGATTGAGGAAGATTCAAATTAAAACCATAATGAAATAAGTAAAGCCTGATGTAGAATCTTACCTAGAACAGAAAAGTATAAATCATTAGTACCAAGAGGGTTTTTCAGTCGTAAGATCTACGAATCAGGGTTAGATAAAACACCCAAAATCTCGAACAAGCTCAATATATCAGTGATGGAATCCAATACACATAATGAAAGCCTCTAGTAAAGCAACAATATCAGGGTCTCGAACTAGAAAACTACAAAATGACAACCATTTCTAAAGTGACAAGTGATGGGCACTTTGAAGACCAATTCGCATAGATCAATAACAACACATATCCAAGCTTCAGATTTCTACAATGGCGGACAATAAACCCAAAACAAAGATGATGGTTTACAATAACGATCGAGTCTTAATAGCTAGAACCAAAATAATCAAACCATAGAATAAAGGCAAGAAAAGTTGATACTTCCATGATTTCAGTTTATCACCATTCAACAGAGAAAACAATACAGAAGTTCAAACTGCGAATCGAGACAAACACATGCCCTAGTCGAAAATGACAGACCCATTAATGGGTATTAGTAGATCTAGGTATTCCGATCACTTACCTAAAATTAAAGGAAAACAACTCCACATACACAAGCCAAGCTCACAGAACTAGTCAAGAATGCATGGTCACCTTCCAACAGGTGTTGAAGGTTTTTCCTCTCCAAGGAATGAACTCTCCATGAGTTCCTCAAGTAAAATCACAGACCAAGGAAAATGATCAAATTTCATTGATACAGGGTACACAAAGTTTCCAGGTTTAGAAAATAACACAAATATCAATTCACGATCATAAAACAACAGAAGAGTCATAGGAAAATATACTACCTGGGAGTTTAAGCTTCAAAAACTTATCACCAGCTGTGTCTAAGTTTCAGTGCAAAACCCATTAATGGGCTCTCAGATCTGAGGAAAAGGAGAGTACAGGTTTGAAGGATCACATCCATGGCATCAAATACAGAAAACAAGATCTAAGCTCTCACCACCATGACGGCCATCTAAAGAAGTGACACAAAAATTCAAATGAAACAAAGCATAGTTTTAAAATCAACAAAGACATGGCTAGAGGATCTCAAAATAATGACGTTGAACGAAAATTGTGCCAAGGCTTTCACCCGCATAACAAAAATAAAATTAAATGTGCATTAGGGTAAAGTTATCCTTTATCATGAAAACATGGGAGGAGAGTTCAACCTAACTCAACCACCATCAATAATCAATAACCAAATATCAAAAGGACAATTATCGAAGGCCGTAGATCAAGCTCAAAGATTAAAACAAGTAACCATGGTCAGTTGTCACCGACAACCTTTATTGCCAAATTAGAAACCCTAACTACGGGTTAGAAATTGATGGTCTAAGATAAAAAAGGACAGAAGATCAATGTGAACCACCATGGTTACGATGATAGTGCCACATTAAATTTCCAGTCATAGACCCTAATTAGGGAAAAATCCAACCGCTATGCCAATTAGAGTTAAAAGATCCACGGTGGAGAAGAAACAAGTACCAGATCAAAAGGCTAAGAGAAGTTCAACAATACCAAAGAAAACTTGACTGAGTTAACCATGGCACCAACAAAATTCCCAAGGGGTGAGTCATCGTGCAGGGGGTGAGCCTCATGTTTTAAACAAAATAATTTCGTATTGAATTTTATAAGTCTAAACCATAGTCCAACATCGAATGATGCAGAACCAACCATACATGCCAAATAATCATCACTCAAAAGGTAAAAGTATAACCTTAGTCACTTCAAATATGCAAAGGATGACAAGAAAATTGCAATGCAATATTAACCAAGGTGGCCGAGTATATTGCGGTGCCATTTTAAAAAGGTGTCCTTGTATTATTTCAAACCATAATATTTTTCTAAGTTCACCAAGGTGGACAAACTAAGAAAATTAGAGGTGGTCCCCACTTCAAGGAGCTAAAGTTGATTTGCAGAGTGTCACTAATGTGACCACTTAGAGAGAGATGTCAATATCACAACATGTGCACATGGACAATGGTCCCCACATTGGATGTTTATTTTTCAAATACTACAAATATTTGAATTATTTACTTACGGAAGATAATTGATTTGTTGAGTGCTTCATAAGAGGACATAATAGAGAAGAAGGCAAATTTGCATGTTCAAAGGAGAAAGACTTGCATAGCAAAGCAAAATAATTATTAGGAAATTATTTACCCTTGGTTTCTTAAAAATAGAATAGTCAACTTTAGTTTGAATTTTTTTGTAATCAAGGCTAATAATGCCTATTTGTAATTACATGCTCTATTTTTATTCCTTTATCTATTATTAAATAAAGGATAAAAATAGGATGCATGGGAGAGTACAAGCCTTAGGCTATTTTTAGGAAGAGGGTGAATTTTTATTTTGCTATATATTGTGTGCCTTTGCAAAGCACAAAGGAGGACTTTTGGGATATAGGAGTATGAAGAAAATTTTGCCATTTTTTCCTTTTTGGTGTGAAGTAATTTCTACCTTCCCAATTATACGCAGTATTGTGTATGTTTCTATTAGTCTTGGGAATGTAAATTCCATGATTAATCATCTTACCCTGTTGCAAAATTCAGTAGCTTTTGCATGATAATAATGTTCATGTTCAGCTTAGCGATATTGTTGTGATAATATCCCTCAATACCATCAAGTTTTTTTCCCTTAATATTCTTCAAAAGAACTGTTCATTCGTGCATCAAATTTTTTTTACATATCAATCGCGCATATACTAAGTCAAATACCTCATGCAAATTTTGTATACCACCTAAGTTTAAATTATCTTACAGTCATCTTTTCCCCTTAAACCCCAGAAATCAGTTTAGGATACATCAATAAGGAATTAGCCTTGATACCAAAGACTCACCTCAAAATAGGTATACCCAAAAACCTGAGGTGTTTCCATTATATCTACGAAAGAGAGAGATCAAATTTTGCAATCTTAGAAAACATTCAACCATCTCTCTACAAGGTGCACTTTCAAGAGATAGTAGGAATATTAAAGGAATTTTGAGATACAAACCGGTAGAAATCATCTAAAGGTAACCTCCATTCATATTAAAAAATAATTAAATCTATTCAAGGTCTCACTTATTATTTATTGATGATAGTACTCTCCCTAAATTGGGAATACACCTGGAGATCTAATTTGTCACTAGGATAGTGTATTTGAAGGAATTTTTGTAAAGGAAGTCATAAAAAAATTTACACATAGATTAATTACTCAAATGGGTATCCCAAAAGGTTTTTATTTTGTTAAATCAGCTCATAAAAATTTATGGCAAGAAAACTAGTTTTATAGGACTACGGGAAGGAATTTTGCTTACAAGTGAATAGAAGAGACAAGGGAGCTACACTATAGTGCCAAAGGCTAAACCAAATTAAAATAATTAAAAAATAAAAATAAATAAAAAATTTATAATGTCTTTGGCAAGGGGTGGCATTAATCAATTTATTTGGCCATATTGGGAGATTGGATTTTGTGTATTGCATTGGGTAGGACGGTGGCCACCTTTGTTAGCGTGCTACAAGATTAACATTAACTACATATATTTTACATTACTTCACCCATACGACCTTTTAGACCACTCACCTCCTTGCATAATAAAACAAACACATAATTTGATATCTAGAGGTGCTAACCATGTGAAACCCTAGGTAACATTGTAAAATTAGTTGTAATTGATTAGTTGCAACAAGTAGGAATATTGTGAGGGAGCAGGACAGGGCAATTGAACTACTTGTTTCTAGCATAGGCTTAACGTAGTGACAAATTTAAAAAAATCCCTTAAAGAATTTGATAACATGGAATGTGTCAGCTATAGGAATACACAAAAGGTGATTGTCAAAAAAGCATTGGGCCACATATGACTACCCCAACTTCCTCCTTGACTATGCTAAACAAATATCTCACCAATAACTATCCTAAAATAAGTCCACGTATGGGTTGAATCATACCTGCATATAGATATTTATATAATATGAATATTTACTCATTGTTCTATATACGAATTGATTGATGTGGATATGTATTGATTATGAAATGTGTTGAGTTACCTCCTTGAAGCATGGAAAATTATGCTACTTGTTGTTGTGTTGTTTGACATATAAAAGGAAGAAGAAGAAGAATATTGAGAAATATGAGGTGTTGTATTAGGGAATTTTGTCTAGTTGTATCATTTCTTCTTCTTCTTTTGTTCTTGACCTATGCTACATATAGTGTAACTTGATAGCACCATCCTCCAATGAAAAATTCCCTTTCCTGCTACTCCACGCATGTCTCTATATTTTTATCTCTTCCGCTCTTCCTCCATGTGACACCCTCTCTATTTCTTTCCTCTATCCTCCTCAAACCACCAGCATATTTCTTCTCTATTCAAGCCAAAGAAAGATATTAGAACAAGGCGTGGCTATTTGTCACAACATAATAAAAAGGGGATTTTTATTAGATGTTGTAATTGCAAGAGCTTTGGTTTGCATGGATGAAAAAATTTGGGAGTATGCATATTGTATGTGAACTGTTTGACAGATTGCCTAAAAGAAATGTGTTGATTTCTTGATGTGCTGATAATGGTGTTTATGATGAGACTTAAATGCCTTTCCAGAGATATCTCAGCTAGGTGACATCTCGGGAATGCTACGGGTGCAATTTTAATAAGGGTATAGTTATTGAAGATCCTTAGAAAATTTTGAAGTATTTTTTTATCGTGCTTAATTCCAAATGCCTATCAGAATGTAGTCACAGGGAGTGTGTTAATCACTGGATTAACAAAAATGGGCATGTTATGAGGCTTGATAACATTCCAAGTAAAGGCTAGGAAATATTTCCAACCAAATTAATTTCTTTTTCCTAGTGTCTCCTTGGTTGTGTATAAATAAAGCATTGGAGCAGCTAAAAGGACCATTTGTATGCATTGGTGTTGGGTTTGGTTATATGGTGGAAATCATAAATTTGTATTATATCTCATCACGCGACTCCGGTGACACTATGGCCAGGTTGTTACTTTTGTGGAGATCATCATGCTTGATCTCGTAGTTTGCACTTGGTGAATGTGGCAAGATGATGCGGTCTCATTGAATGCGGGGATTTCAAGTTTTGTGTAGAAAGGTATGTTTTTCCCCTTTACTCTTGCACTAAATTTATCTTCATCATTTAAAGTTTTTTTAAATAAAATGTTGAATGATAGAGAATATAATTCCAAAAATTGACAAAATCTTACCTTCACATGAACCATTAAAACATAAATTAAGAAAATGATCTCGAAAGACATGTACATGGAGCACCACACCCAAACGCGTCAAAAAGTGAAACTCTTTGCATGACTCAAGCTAGTGACATGGAACACCTTAGGGAACCTTAACCAAGTTGTTTGAAATTATTTAACGCACTTGTAAGTCATATTCCTAAACCCTCTTATCTTATCATTCACTTCTAGTGACATGGTAATTTTAATAAAAAGATTGATTTTAGCTTATGGTTGTCACTTAGCCTTGAATGAAACTAAAAACATTTCCTCCTACCCTAGAATGCTAACAAGAGAATCATAAACCATCTATATTTCAATGAAAAATTCGTTCATAGACTAGTTTTACAAGTGGGTTTTTGGGCTGACTGGTCATTGAGTTATACGAGTTGTAATCATAATTACGATAAATGACCCCAAATTTCCCTTCTAACTTGAGCTCCACTCTTCATTATAAACTTCCCTTAGAAACAAAAAATTCTAGGTATATGGGAGAGTACGCAGTATCATCAAATTTTGTGTCCAAACTGAAAAGAGTTTTTTTAAGGCCCAATTTGTGAGCACTTTAGATGTTTTGGCCAACTTGCACAAAAATTACAACTTTAGCTGAAAACACCTTCTATGGGTTTTTTTGACTCCTAACTAACTGTAGAGCCTTGTAAATATCATTCTTGTTGACATTTTTTTTCACTCATGCAAATGGCAACTCGAAACTTTGTTTCGTATGGAAAGCATTGATGTAATGGACCTAACTAGGGGGAAGTTATACAATTTTCATTGTCTTTTAAGTTTTAGTAATTGATTAACAACATGTAATATGTAGCTATGTGTTTTTTTAGAATGTAACACCTCACATATATTTCCATTTCATGTTTTTCTTCAAAGAAGAAAGACATAATCCATTAAGGACCCATAAAATTCTATGATGAAGGTGAGAATAAAAACTAGGTGGGATGTTAAACTCCAAAATATAAAACAAAGTTACTATTTGCATGGCTAAGAATTCATTATTAAGTTACATGTATTTTCAATTTGATCATTTCCTATGATTAAGTGTTATTAAGTATGTTATTGAGTTGTTTAATTCATTGTACCATCATTACATATCATAAGAGATGAAAGTAAAAGGAATTACACAACTTAATTATAGAAATAATATAATTTATTCATTAAGGAAATTCAATGTTTCCCACACAAACCGTGGGATGTAACTTACAACTACTGAAATAAGAGATACATGTGTATAAAGCTAAAAGAAAAGGAATGAAGAAGGAACCCATCATTTCCTTGGGGTTTCCTCTTGGTCTTCATTGTTCCAACTACAACTCTTGATCTTCATCTTCTTTGCATCACTCCATTGAAGCAATGTACCTAAAATAAAAATAGATAAACTGTCAAAATTTAAGCTCAAGAAGCAATGTGCATGCCTCTCCTTCTAGTTTCGGAAAATGGACCTCTTTAAATCAATAGGTATAAGATACATCAAACAAATGATACAAAAATTAAAATTACTATCTAGAATAAGATCATGGCATTCTTAGATCATGACAGAAAGAAAATAGAAAAAAAAAGTAACTATGGAATACAAGAGTGGTTGCAAGGAAATTATTTTCTAACTATTTTCTTAACTATGTAGATACATGTAGCGAGGATAAAAGAAAATATTAACTATTATGAGTAAAGAACATAGATAAATTTCAATATGAATTCATACAAGAAGAAATCATTGCATAACACAATTTGAATAGTCAAACCCATCCAAAGATTTAATATGCATCAAAGAACAACATGAATTGAAGCTATCGACATAGCAGGTCATGAAGCTCAAATATCATGTTACATGTTGTAGTTAAAGTACAAATACCATCATACAAAATGGTGAATACATATTAAAACTCTCTTCCATGAAGTTGTTTTAGTTTTCGTGACATGTACAAATTTAAAGATTCAAATCAAAGTCACCGAGTGAAGGAGTACAACCATTACATTCAAAGAAATACTTCAACAATGCTAGGTGTGACCAATCGTGACAGAGAATACAAGAATGTTTATCGAGAGAGAAGAAATGAGATTCCACCATCTCAAGTATGATTATAGAATCAAATTTATCGATCATGTTATACTATACATGGCTATACAAGTTTCATCATGTACAGTACAAGTATCAATATCCCAAGTCTTGAAATAAATCAGAAATAAAAGAAAAAATATTCAGATTTCAACATGGAACATTCAAATACTAGATACCAAATTACGAAAAACAAAGTCAAAGTCGCAATGTTTCAAGCATGAGCTTTTATGACTAAAAGTAAAAAGGAAGCATGATTTCTACTTCTAATCATGGGTTGTTTTAGTAAAGTTTCCAAGAGAACAACATCAATGAACAACATGGATTGAACCGATCAACACAACATTCTATTGAAGCCCAAATATCCTATTAAAAGTTTGTTGTCTCCCGAAACTACTTTTCATCTTCCAAGTTAATTTCAAAATTTTGAGCTCTAGCCCTCCTAAAATATTTAAGCCAAGTTGAAAGTTCAAAGAAATAGCAAAATCCATGCCCTAGTTCTATTTAAATCTCTATTTTGCTAGTTTTGAGAAATTCTCCATCTCTCGGTCTATGTGTAATATCCTCTTTACAATCCTCTTTTTTGATTGAAATTATTTTCTTGTTCAAGGCCTTGGGTCATCAAATCATCATTTTTCTTCAATGCCTCGCTCGAGAAGGAAATTCAAAAATTGGACTCAAAATGATGAAGTTCTCTTCCTCTCGTATTTTTCCCACAATCGAACGACGGGCATTTTCTTCCCCATCACATTTTGACCACATTATCAATGGGTATGTGGACATACCTAATTGAAGCGGGTCGGTGGAGAAATTTGTGTTTTTGATCCTCTTTGTAAAAAAGGTGAAAATTTAAAAGTGACGCGCATCCCCGATCGTGCTATAAAGGGAAAATTTCAAAGTTGAAGCCCATAGGGAAAAAGTCAAGGGTGAAGCCTGCGATTGAAAATTTAAAGTGGGAGAGCGAACGGTGGAGGAATTTGATTTTTTTAGCCTTTTTCCAAAAAAAAATGGTTAAAATGTTGAGGAAAGGGTCGTAACCCCATTTCTAATCGAGAGGATGCCACGTGTCAAGAGTTTGATCGAGTAGCAGTCGGCAGAGAAATTTGTGTTTTTGAGCCTCTTTGTAAAATTGGATAAAAGTTAAAAAGTGACCCGTGACCCCGATCGACTATAAAGGGAAACAATCAAAGTTGAAGCCCACAAGGAAAAAGTCAAGGTGAAGCCCGCCATTGAAAAGTCAAAGCGGAGAGCAAAACGGCAGAGGAATTTGAGTTTTGAGCCTTTTTCCTAAAAAGTGTTAAAATGTTGAGAAAAGGGTTGCTACCTCATTTCCATTGAAAACGCTCCACGTGCCTAAGTTGAAAAGTCAAAGTGGGGGTGTGGGACAATTTTTTCTACATAGCTAATTCTCTAAAAAAATTGCAAAACACAAATGGCTTTCCCCGTACCCTCTCCAATCTCTTCCTACCACGTGGATGACCTGATTTCAAAGCTATAAGGGAAAATCAAATGGTTTGTATTTAAACTGGCAAATCAAATGTAACGTTCACGTTGCAAGATCTGGTTTTTGACCCACCACGAGCATTTTATTCGCAATGGAGGAATTTGAAGAGGCATAAATGATTTGTAAATTTGTAACCATTTTGGAAAAGGATATAATGGCTCCTCAGAGCCATTCCAAGGGGTTGGCGATTGATTTCAAAAAAGACTAGAGTGCTCTATACCTAGAAAAGATAGTAAATGCCATACTTCTTCTATTTTCCTTTCTCCTTAGTTTCTCCTCTATTCTCAAAGATCTCGTAAAAATCTTCTTTAGCTTCAATAATAAAAGAATGAATTTTTGCCTCTTTAATTAAGGGATTCTTTGGTACCTTGCAACCAATGAATTTCATTCTCTTGTAGCTTCTCCTGCGGATTTGTTTTTATTCTAACTATAAATGCATGTAAATGAAATTTCTAATTAATGTGTGTCGGCATCTAATATTCTACTCACAACATTAGTTTTCTCCTACATCCGTTTGCACTCCCCTTCTCCATTCCAAGACAAAGTTTCTTCTCTATTGAGACATCACTAGCTTTGTCATAGGGTCATGGAGTGTCCTCGCTGATCTCTGGTGGAAAGGCCACCATTAAAACTCATCCTTCATGCATGCACCTATGGAAGCTGCACCATTCAATTAGAGGAAGCCAAAGCTAGAAAATTTCCCGTATCTAAGAGAAATTTCATTGGAATTTCCATTAGTTCCTCATCATCCTCTCCTATATACATGTCATTCTCACACTTAGCTGATCAATTAGATTATGTGGATAGAGCCTTACTTTGGGGGTGTCTTCTCGCTTCCTATCTCAACACAAATGCAGATGCAACTTGCTAACACTTCCACTATCTACCCAAAGATATTTCAGCCAATTGAACTAAACAAAACCTCCTCTATCACAACTTTTTCCATGACACCCATCATAGATCAACACATACCCTTACCCATAGCCCAACATACACCTAAATCCAAACCCACACCTACATCATCTTCCTCAACTAAACCTATTACTACCTTAGGGGTCACCCCAACCACCAACCTTATTCATCCACTTATCAAACTAGATTTACCTACATCCTCCAATGTCAATACAAAACCTACTCAAAAACCCAAATAGAAGAGCTAGCTCCATAAATCTCATACTCCAACCTCACCGATCACACGTTCTTCACCTTCACCCTCTTCTTCTATCTTAGGACCTCGTCCTTCTAACACGGGTAAGAAACCTCCACCCACCGGTAAACTAAAAATGCAGCAACCCATTCCACCATTGCAAACCTCAAACATACCCAAGAACCTGACATGACTTCCACCCACATCTGCAACATCTTTATGACCCATACCTCTAATACCATCGATCACCACTTCACTACGCATGACACTTCATTCTCTTTCCCTCACACCCCTTGCATGACCTACACCATCTACCTTCATAAAACCTTCGTTATCCCTGTGGGTAATGTGCCCTCTTCCACCATCTTCCTTTCCCTCTAGATCTTGTGTGCCCATATTACCTTTACCCAAGAAGGTAAAACCTAAGGACAAAAGTCGATTACCCTCCAATAATGTAGTCAAAACAGCCATACACTCTCCTACTAGTTCCTCTACCATACCCCTACCAAAACAAACATGACCAATGCCTAATATCACACTACACCTAAAACCATAGCTCGACCTACTCCCCATCGTGCAAAGAACATTCCTCTCTATTCCTCCATGCCTACACCCAAACCCACCTTCACTTCCCATTGGGATCCACTAGCAGTTCCTACACAAAAATTTAACCAACCCCCGACACTTCGTCATCACATTGCTACCACTTAGACCTTATGATCCTCTTAAGCCCAAACCAAAGGGGTTCGAGGACACCAAAATTTATGCCTACCATCGTGTGCCACGACACAATGTAGGGAACTGTAAGGCTTTGAAAAACATTCTTATCCAGTTATGCCCTCTTGAATAAAACTTTGATGATGATGACCCCATTTCACCAACACCCATTCCCATAACTCTTCCCTCACCGCCTACTCAACAACCCAAACCATTACCCCCATAGCTCCTAGAATCACCTCTAAGATTTGAAATTAGCATGGTTTGCATCAATGACCTAGCCAAACCTCCACCCAAATTTTGATGTCCCTAGCTCATCTCACAAGGCACCTTCCTGCCATTGGGATTTTTCCCTTCATGTCACCATACCTTTCATGGCTCACCTACCTCACCTACCTCCCCACCTCAGATCAACATGATCCACATTGCTACCCATGATTAGAAGGACAAAGGCAAGGAAAAGGAACATGACTCACTAACCAATCCCATGACCAACATATCATGTATAGCCACACCTAAAATCACTATCTGCAGCCCCACGTATCCTATTTCTAATGGGGTCACACACCGCACAATGCTCAATCAACTACACCAATCCCCTTGAAAATGTCCTTATATTACCTCATCCAAACCACGGAATCCCATTGTCAAGCTCTCATGGAGGTCCCGCAACTATTGAGGATTTACCCAATGACCCTACACCCATAGCCTCCATTATCACACCCCATCATGTAGCCTCCTTTATCCATGCCTCAACCTACTCACCAATTAGCCTCCCTTAGTTTCTCAAAGGAAGATATCGCACCACATCAAATATAAGATCCGGACTCAGCTCTTTTCATCTCTCTCCACATTGATGATATACATGTACGATGTGTCATGATTGATGGGGGCACTAGCATTAATATCATATCATCCCATGCATTCGCTCAAATGCACATACCTAACAATTGCATGCATAAACATCCTGGCATGTTGCATTCATTCAATAACACTATCACCTCTACACTAACCACTATCATCCTCCACATTCACGTGGGCCCCCACACTATTATAGACTTATTTTATATGTTGGAGTGGGAATTCCAATATAACCCGTTGCTTGTGCAGACCATGGATTTGTGTCATGGTTGTGTTCCTTCCACTTTTCATCTTTGTGTAAAGTTTGATCATGACGGACACACCTATACTATTCTAGCTGATCCATCACCTTTTAAAACATACAACATGCTTTACCAACCGAATGACGTGCTTATACACTGTTATCACCGAATCACAGCACCCTTATGTTTATACAAGTGCATTTACTTGAACTCACGGTGTGATTTGGTAACATGGGTACTATCTCCAAGTTGTAAGACTTGCTACTTGAGATAGACCTCTGAGAAAAGCTGGTTCTTGCTCCTAAACTACCTCGCCACAATTCTACTCTAATGTAGGGGAAACTAACTACTCTAATCTAAATTTCCAAGGGACTAGGGAGAGAGAATGTATAAAATGAAAGCCTACACTAAAGCGGTGATACACCAGAAAAGGAGGGTGTGAGAGTAGTCTCCAAATGCGTGAAATACAGAGGCAAAGTGCACACTAGAAGAGGTGATGACATTTCTACATAATCTAGAAAAATGCATTCACAATGATACTCCGAGCATACACAATGATAATGGATCCTGCAAGAACATAATAATAGATACAATATTCTTGTAGAAAGATTAAAGGGGCAAGAAGAATGCAAGAAAACATAGCAGGGGAAGATATATCCACAAACTGATATTTTATTACTTCATGATATGCACAGTTCAATCTATTACAGGATAAGGGCCTGGATCACCATGCAAGGAGTCCACTACAACGGCCTACAACACATTGGCTTCACAAATCAATTTTGACAGAGCTTTGCTATCTGAAAAATCTCTCCCTTTACAATGAGCCCAACACTCCAATTTATAGAAAAAAAGAGAGAGAGAGAGGGAAAAATGAAAATGCTGAAATCTATCCTTCAATCACCCAGTAAGAGGAATTAAATGGAGAAAATGATTATATATTACTTGCAAAAGGCTCCCATACTATCCCAAAGGCAAAGAGAGAAAGAATGATGACCATGCCTCTTAATTGCACTCCCAACCACCAAATAAAACACTTTATTATAAACCTAGCCACGTTTTCTTAAAAATATCAATCAATCTCCCATAAAATCTAGAATTTCTTGATTTTTTTCATCGGGCTCGAGCCACGATTCTAACGTACCAATTTTGTGTGATTTTGTTAAGAAATACAAAAGTTATGGCCTTCGAGTGCGGGCAACTATTTTGGGTTTGGCGTGCGTTTTCGTCATTTGACGGAATGAGCTCGAGTCAAAAGTTATGGCCGTTTGAAGTTTCACGGGTTAAACATTGACTTTTCTTCTTTTCCTTTGGATGCTTTGGATTTTTGTTTCCCATGCATTCCTTTGTCCCGATGTCTCGGATGAAAATATCCTGCTTGGTGATTCGGGCTTCCTTGTTCTGTTTGCCATGGTGAAGACACATGGCAAGATTCCATTCGTTGGTGGCTCTTTCATTTTCACATTCCTCGCGTACTTTTGGCCCAAATGTCCCGGATGAAAGTCTCTTGTTTCAGCCGAATCGGCCGGTTCCAATCCTCCACGTCTCGCATGTCCCAACTGTCCCATAGACCACCACAGGACAAATATCTCCGAACCACCCGAAATGGACTGACTTGCACCAAACCGGCAGTCCACGTCCCGCGCGCACTTTTGGCCTGGCCCAGATGTCCCAAACCATGTGAAAATAAAACTTGGGGATTTTTTTCACTTTCGCCGCTTGGCTTTTCGCATCCCACACGTCTCGACGTCCTAATTGTCCCGATCGGCCATTGATCGTCAAGGATTTTAAGCCGGTTCGCACCCCAACATCCCAACTGTCCCAACTGCTGCACCGACTAGGAATTAGCCGATTTTCTTCATTTTTTCTGCCACAAGCTTGGTTTTTTGCAATTTTTTCACCTTTTCTAACTCGTTGGGTTTCCTTCTTGGATGAGAGAGTTAGAAGGAAGCCGAGGGGGCCCCAAAAACATGATTTCGGGCCTTAAATCAATCTATTTGCTTGGGACTAAATAATTTGATGCATGTTATCAAAATTACCTTGAGGGGTGAATTTTGGATAACATACACATTAAAGCATCCACCTCCATGACCACTACCACATCCCCTACACCTCCTCTTACCAAGATCTGTACTACCTCAACCACACATGTCTCCTCCATTCCTACCACTACTCGCAACCTCCACGGCTGAACCATCAACCTTCCAATCCATTAGCTCCACCTCCATGTTGACCTCTTACACATCATCTATTTCAGCTACCTACACACCAACCACCAATCCTTGGAAGGCATTTTTCAATGCCTCACTTTGGGGGAGTATCACACCTATATATAGTGTCAACACATTCCTTACTCCACAAGAGTATGAAAGTATTCACCAACACCCTCTTTATGATAACCATATAGAGAGCACCTCCTTTATGGTCCTTCCCACCTTTGTACCAAATATCACCTACCTCTTTGGGACTTAATACTATAACTTACACACTGTAACCACCATCACAAACCCGATTGTTTTCTCGCTGACTTCTACCACTCACCAATCATAGTTTTTCCCACACCTTCCTACACCAATGTGCATGGAAGGGTTTTGGTTTTGGCTTTTACAAGAAAGGCTTCCATACTATTATTCCATGTACTACCTGCAAACATAACTACCGTAGTGGTATCAACTTTGCTGAACCACCTACCAAGAATGCTCGCAATGAAATCATCGATGACATCAACCATTCTCCACCTTCACCACCATCACCACCTTCACCGATGGAGTCAATGGAGCTAGAATCCATTCGTCCCTAACTTTGTTTTCCATAAAAACCATCTCCTTGGGGCCTCTCGACTTATCAACACGAGGGTGAGGCTCCTCCTCTCTTCCCATCCTTCATCCTGAAATGATCGATGATGATACACCTTCAATAAACTTCGCTTAATGTCAAGATGATGAATCTATACTCACCTACCTTGGTGTAGAAGACTCATATATTCATAATTCGTTACCATCTGAGATGCAAACCATGTTGAATCAATCAACTATTGAAATCAACATTCATACTCATGACAACCCACACATCTTAAAGATTAGCCAATCTTTAGATGTTACTGAACAGGAAGCCATCACTTCTTTTCTAAAAGATCATGACCGTTCTTTTTCTTTGTCTTACGCAGACATGCCTGGTATTGACCCCACCATAGTGGTCCACACTATCTTAACCATTCCCAATATCAATCCCTTAAAAAAGACGAGGAAAATGCACCTCGCATTTCCTTCTCATCAAAGAAGAAGTTCAACGCCTCCTTTCTCGTTTCCTTCATCTTGCCCATTGATTATCCTTGTTAGATTTATAACATTGTCCCCTGCTCACTAAGGTGATAGGGGACTCCACATTTACATGGATTTCCATGACCTCAATCTAGCTTGCCCAAAAGATGACTTTCCCTACCCGGTATTGACTAGCCGGTTGACCTTAATGTTGCTCACAAGATGTTATAAATCATGCATGGCTTCTCGGGTTATAACCAAATCTTACTTGCCCCAGAAGATCAACACAAAACCACATTCATCACCCCTTGGGGGACCTTCTTTATCGAGTCATGCCTTTTGGCCTTAAAAAGTTGGTGCCACATATCAACGGGCTATGACTTATATCTTCCATGACATCATGCATCGTATATTAGAAGATTACATGGATGATCTCTGGGCCAAATCTAAACACCGCTCCGAGTATGTCATCATCCTCAAAACCATCTTTGACCACCTCATTAAATATTACATTCACCTTCAGCCCAAGAAATGTGTCTTCGTGGTCCTTTCAAGAAAACTCTTGAGATTTATCATTTCCCTACGCGGTATAGAAGTTGAACCTACTAAATTCAAGGCCATTTTGGAAATTCCTTTGCCCACTAACCTTAGGCAACTTTATAGCCCTTGTAAGGTAAGTCGCATCTTTTTCGTTGTTTCATTTCACAATTGTCTGATCGGTGTCAACCATTTCATCACCTTCTCAAGAAGGATGTATCCTTTCAATGGGATGAGGATTGCCACAAAGCTTTTGAGGCCTTAAAACAATACCTTCTTTAACCCCCTATACACATTCCCCCTAAAGAATATTAATCTTTCTACCTATACATCTCAACTCTATGATCACTCTTTGGGGGCCATGCTTGCTCATTGTGATGAAAAACACAAGGAGAAGGTGGTTTATTACATAATCCGTGCTCTTTTGGACTAAGAAACCCAATACAACCATCCCAAAAACTTTTCTTAGCCTTAGTTTTCATTACCACAAAACTCGCCATTACCTACTCAATGACAAAACCTATTTTGTAACCAACATCGACCCCTTACACTTCATGTATGCCAAACCTTATATAAATTAGCATGTTCCACGCCGGCTTATGCTTTTGGCCAACCTTGACCTCGAATTCATCCATCAAAATTCCATTAAGGGCCAAGATATTATCGACCAATTCATTGACACACCTATTTTTAGGGATCAATCCTCTAATTTTTATTTTCCGTATGAGTCAATTCCTACCCTTAGATGAACTCCGCTTACCAAATGACACTCTTCTTTGATGGTTCCAAGTGTCAGCGTGGTGGTGGGGCAGGAGTTATCCTCATTTCCTTGATGGTGAATCCATGCCTTTGTCTTTCAAACTCAATTTATATTTTACCAACAATATTGTCGAATACGAAGTGCTCGTATTTAGGTCTCCAAGCTACCTATGTTCTAGATGTCAAATCAATCAAAGATCTTTGGTGATTCTCAATTGGTCATAAACCGTAATCGGTATATACCAATGTCGTAATGAGATACTTCAAAAGTAGAAACATCACGTACACATACTATTGACCACCTTCTACCACTATAAGCTTCAAACTATCCCATGTTTAACCAACAAATTTATAGATACCATGGCCTCGCTTGGCTTCTTAAATACCCACTTCGCGTACCAATTCTAAAATCTTTGTCACCATACAATGACTCCAATCACCCTCTTATTTGCCTCGCGACATTTACTCCATCGAACCATCGCCCTGCACTTTAAAAATTTTGTATAATCAATACTCCAACTATCTTTCTCTCTCCATCTTACCTCCCGATCTCACCCATAATGGACAACGTTGATGAGGCCATAAATTGGACATAAATTACCATTATTTTTTCCTTTCAAGTTACCTTTGAAAGTGGATTTAAATGTAATATAGGAACTTGTAGTTTTCTTAAGATAGAATATAGGATATATATCTTGTTCATTCTTTATAAATCTTTTGTTATCTATTTTTTTGACTAATCCTATTGATTATTTGGGAAAATATGCAAAACCTTGTGTATACAAAGGCCATAAAGGAAAGATAATGCTAGTATTGGTAAAAATGGAATTGATCATGAACAATACATTTAAAATTAAATTTGATTTCATATTTAGATTCCTCTCGAAAAATTATGCAAGTTAAAAACAACAATCATCTCAATCTGAAATCACATGAAAATCTTATAGTTTTTTTGAGTTAGTCATGAGCTCATAGAGTTAGTTCCGTAACTCACGAGTTAGTTCTAGAACTCATAGGTTTAGTTTTGGAACTTACGTGCATTTAGTTCCGAACTTGTATCAATTGAATGGCAGCTTAGTTCCGAAACTTTCAATTCATGGAAAAATCATATTTAGTTCCAGAACTTGCAGACTTAGTTCCGGAACTTGCATAAAAGGAATGACACCTTTAGTTCTAGAATTTACATCAACAAAATGACAGTTTTTGAGGGATTGTGAAAACTAGAGATTCCAATGGGAAATATGATAGAGATTTTTGTTCATAGCAATGTGTTTAACAAAAACCTCATTTAGATTTGTTACAGTTTTACAAATCAAGAGATCTAACTTTTAATTAGTCATAGCTCGAGAAACGCGCATCGACGAGCACTAAAAATTCCATAAACAAAAACAAAAATTCAAATGGAAAATCTAAGAGAGGTTTTTTTCATAGAAATGTCTTAAACAAAAACTCATTCATATTTGTTACAAGTTTTACCAATGAATAGAGATCTAAATTTTAGTGAGCTGCAGTTCGAGAAAATGTGTATCATACGAGCACTACAAGTTCCATAAATAGAAACAAAAAATTCAAATGGAAAACATGAGAGATCTGTTTTTATTCATAGAAATTTGTTTAACAAAATCCTCATTCATATTTTCTATAGGTTTTACCAATAAAGGGAAATGTAACTTTTAGTGAACTACTGTCCGAGGAAAAACATATTTAACAAGTGCCAAAAGTTCCACAATAAAAAACAATAAAGTCAAATGGAAAATCCAATAAAGGTATTTTGTCAAAATAATATTTTTAGGTAAATCGTCCTTCCAATAATGTATAGGAATAAAATCATTATGATTCTTGTTACCAAAAATCAAGGAGAAGATTTGGGAGAAAATCTTCCTAAAATAAGTGAGATAAAATTTGACTTCAATAATATATCTCTCTCCATATTTTGTGGAGATGGAGATCTTAGTTGTTAGGATTGGAATAAAGATAAGATAAGATTGTATTTCCTAAAATAAGGAGTTGGTTGGACGCATAAATTATAAATGTAACCTTCCACACTTAGATATATAATTTCTTTTCCCCAAGTAATCAAGATTTGTTCTTTCTTTCCAATCTTTGGAAGTAAATTTTTCTCCAAGTTCTCAATTAAAAGAATGAATTTAATCCACTTCCAAGGAATGAGCTAGGCAATCATTCCAAAGAAGATGGATCAATATGTTAATGTTTATTTCTTTATTTCTATAGTTTTCCTTTTGTTTTAAATTTCTATTTTTTTATGTTATGTAATTTCTTTATTTCTGCAGCTTTCCTTTTGTTGTAAATTTATATTTTTTATGTTATGTAATTTCTTTTTTGATCCTATAGGGGTATTTTCCTCTTTACTTTATTTTTAATTTAGCAATTTCAATTTATGCAAGTGTGCCTTTATTTTTGCAAGTGTGTCTTTTAATTTCTGCAAGTGTGATTTATTTTATGCAAGTTTGGTTTGTGTTTAAAGGAGTTGCTTTCAAGATCTTCTATTGTTAATGCATACAACCTTCAGACACAAACCTAAATTGATATTATTAATGGCAAGGATTTACGAACCTCATCATTTTGGTTCCATTGTCAGGGAACATGGTATTATTGGGAGATTCAGAGTTCTCTAAATGAATATTCTAGTGATAGTATAATACCTTTTAGCAATCCTGTGATAGGAAGAATTTGGTAATTAGTTTCTTTATACTTTTATTTCCTACAAGTAGATTAAAATTTCCTTTCTGCAATTAGGAATATTATATTGTAAATATCTCCCACAAACTAACTCTATGTATAAGAAAAATTACTATGATGTTTGATCAAGAGGTATAATGGTATGAACAAATAATTCAGATATAAAAATGGTATAGTATGATATTGAATCTGGAAGCGCATCCAGGTTGATGGAATATCATGTCATTTTTGATAACCACAACCTTTTTCCCTTGTATCAACTAACAACTCGGTGACCTTATTACACATAGCCTTAGTAAAAAACTAGCTTATCTAGTTTGTAATAATGAAGTAGTAGCATTTCTAATAAAATTCATTCATGTTCATGGATTTCATTAGAGCCAAAATAAAAACCCACTTATAATAAATCCACCCATCCAAATCAATTTTTGATCCCATAATAAAATTCAATCCTGAACCCGATCCATTAGAAAAAATTATTTTCATGTCTTTCAATTTTTTTATTTTTGTATATGCTTGTATAACATTAAGAAGTAATTACTCGTGAATATCAAGGTAAGAATGTATTGCGTACTAACATATGAGAACTATATCTATAGGAATTTCTAGAGTTTTTCATGATATCAGCATGTAGAATTTGGGGGACCCACATATACATTCACTTCTGTTTAACAACTCTACATCTCCTAAGATCACTAATCTGGGCTTTGAGATTACTATGGTGATTTTGATATTGCACAATTCAAGTTGGGCTTTTAAGACCTAAAAATTATCTATAAAAGTTTTGGAATCTTCTTGGAGTTACCAAGACCGTAAAAAAGTTTTTATGAGATCTCGATTTGCTTCCTATTTTACACAACTTGTACTTTGATGAATATAGTCTGATGATGTATCAAATTTTTATCTAATCCTTCTCATGCTATCATTTTAGAAAATAAAATAAAATAAATAAATAAAGAAATTCAAAAAGCTTTTACTTGAAAACCAAATTTTGGCCAATCAAAGGCAAAAAAATTCAAAAAACAAAACCAAAAATCTTTCATTGGAAAACCAACTTGCGCCAATCAAAAAGGCAAAAAGAAAAAAATTGTTTGGAAAACTAGCTTGCTAGCTAATCAAAGGCAAAAAAACTTTGACTGAAAACTAGCGTCTTTGCCGGAAAATCAAAGAAAAAGGAGGTGGATCTTCTTCAAAGGAAATCAATAGTTACCTAATGGCTTTCTTCTCGGCACTATTTGACCATGTTAACAATAAGATGATAAAAACAACTAGATGTATGATCAAGTTATTTTGTTCTATTATTTTATTTTTAAGCTTTCCTGTAAGTTTTTTTACTATAGCTAGATCCAATTTTAAATATTTCCAAGGAAGGCAAGATAAAATTCATATCTCCCCTACTTATATGAAAAATATGTGCACCTCTTTGCAATCAAACTTTTTGAGTCTAATTTATGGGTAGCCATAAATAAACAACATGCATGAGGATATGCATGAGTTTAGGTGTGGGAGAAAAGGAGAAGCATGAGCTATGAATTTTGATATGAGAGACAACAAAAGAAGATCCACATAAGAACCTGTTGTAAAATAAAAGAAATCAAAAGCAGCAAAAGGAGATCCACATAAGAACCTTCTATAAAAGAAAAGAATATCAAAAGTAACAGAAGGAGATCCACACAAGAACCTGATTAAAGAAAAGAATATGAAAAGCAATAGAAGGAGATCCACATAAGAACCTATTGTAAAAGAAAATAAATCAAAATCAGCAGAAGGAGATCTACACAAGAACCTGTTGTAAAAGAAAGAATATCAAAAGCAACAGAAGGAGATCCACACAAGAACCTGTTGTAAAAGAAAAAAAAATCAAAAGTAATGAATGAGATCCACACAAGAACTCATTGTAAAAGAAAGAAATAAAAATTCACACAAGGAGATCCACAAGAATTTGTCGTTAATATAGAGAAGAATCTAATAAGAGGAAATAATAATGTAATGCATGAGGACATGCATAAGATTAAGTGTGGGGAAATGATGAGGCTGTAAATTGACCATAAACTACCATTATTTTGTCCTTCCAAGTTACCTTTGAAAGTGGATTTAAATGTAATATAGGAACTTATAGTTTTCTTAAACTAGAATATAGGATATATATCTTGTTCATTCTTTATAAATATTTTTTTATCTATTTTTTTGACTAATCCTATTGATTATTTGGGAAAAGATGCAAAAGTTTGTGTATGTAGGCCATAAAATAAAGATAATGCTAGTATTGGAAAAACTAGAATTGATCATGAACAGTACATTTAAAATTAAATTGGATTCATAATCAAATTCCTCTCTAAAAATTATGCAAGTTCAAAAAAGAATCATCTCAATCCAAAATCGCATGCAAACATTATAGTTTTTTTATTTAGCTACGGAACTCATAGAGTTAGTTCTTGAACTCACGAAATTAATTCAAGAGCTTAATGGTTTAGTTCTAAAACTCACAGATTTAGTTCCAAAACTTGTATCAATTGAATGATAGTTACTTCTAGAACTTTCAATTCATGGACAAATCAGATTTAGTTCCGAAACTTGCAGATTTAGTTCGAAACTTGCATAAAAGGAATGACATGACTTGAGTTCCGAACTTGCATCAACAAAATGACCTTTTTGAGGGATTATGAAAACTCAAAGATTCCAATGGGAAATATGAGAGAGGTTTTTGTTCATAGTAATGTGTCTTACAAAAATGTCATTCATATTTGTTACAGGTTTTACCAATCAAAAGAGATCTAACTTTTGATTAGCTATAGTTAGAGGAAGCATGTATCAAGCGAGCACTAAAAGTTCCATAAACAGAAATTAAAAATTCAAATGGAAAATATAAGAGAAGTTTTTGTTTATAGCAATGTGTTTAAAAAAAATATCATTCAGATTTGTTATAGGTTTTACCATTGAATAGAGATCTAACTTTTAGTGAGTTGTAGTTCGAGGAAACGTGTATCAGATAAGCACTAAAAGTTCCATAAACAAAAATAGAAAAATTCAAATGAAAATTTAAGAGAGGTTTTTGTTCATAGAAATGTGTTTAACAAAATTCTCATTCATATTTTCTACAAGTTTTACCAATCAAGAGAAATCTAACTTTTAGTGAACTGCAGTCCGAGGAAAAAACATATTTGACAAGCGTCAAAAGTTCCACAATCAAAAACAACAAAGTCAAATGGAAAATCCGAGAAAGGTATTTTGTAAAAATAATATTTTGAGGAAAATACTCCTTCCAATAATGTAGAGGAATAAAATCATTATGATTCTTGTTACCAAAAAGCAAGGAGAAGATTTGTGATCAAATCTTCCTAAACTAAATGAGATAAAATTTGACTTTAATAATATATCTCTCTCCATATTTTGTGGAGATGGGGATATTAGTTATTAGGATTGGAATAAACATAAGATAATATTGTATTTCATAAAATAAATATTTGGTTGAATGCATAAATTATAAATGTAACCTTCCACACTTAGATATGTAATTTCTTTTCCCAAGTAATCAAGATCTGTTCTTTCTTTCCAATCTTTGGAAGTAAATTTTTCTACAAGTTTTGAATTAAAAGTATGAATTAAATCCTCTTCCAAGGAATGAGCTGGCCACTCATTCCAAGGAAGTTAGATTAATGTGTTAATGTTTATTTCTTTATTTATGTAGTTTTCCTTTTGTTTTAAATTTCAATTTTTTTATGTGATTTAATTTCTTTATTTCTGTAGTTTTCCTTTTGTTGTAAATTTCTATTTTTTTATGTTATGTAATTTTTTTGTGAACCTATAGGTGTCCTTTCCTCTTTCCTTTATTTTCAATTTAGTAATTTCAATTTATGCAAGTGTGCATTTATTTCTGCAAGTGTGCCTTTTAATTTCTGCAAGTGTGATTTATTTTATGCAAGTTTGGTTTGTGTTTAAATGAGTTGCTTTCCAAGATATTCTTGTCTTAATGCATACAACCTTCGGACACCAACCCGGATTTATGTTATTAATGTTGAGGATGGACGACCCTTACCAAATGAGCCTTCCTTAAAAAGGTATCTCATTATGTCATCATGGGGGGCCTCCTCTATAAGCGTGGCTTTGATGGTATTCTCTTATGATGCCTCACGAGTTCTAAAATTCCTTATACCATTAAGGAAGTTCATGATGGATTATATGGAGGTCACTTCAGTTGCCTTGCTATTTCTAGGTGTATTCTTCACTTGGGCTATTACTAGCCGACCCTTAACTATGATTGTTGCGACTACGTTAAACATTGTGTAAAATGCCAACAACATGCCAACCTTCATCATACACCCAAATCATGCCTTACAGGTCACACGTGACCTTTGTCCTTTTTCTAAATGGGGTTTGGATCTTGTTGGAGAAATCAATCCCCATTCTTCCCAATGACATCACCGGATCATCACCGCTATCAAATACTACACAAAATATGAAACATGAGAAAATATGTGAGTTCATAAATCACCACATCATTTTTTTCTTTGGTGTTCCTCATCACCTCATCGGTGATAATGGAAAACAATTCAAAAATAAAACCTTCCAAAAAAATTGATTCCTTCGGCATTCAGCTAGGTTTCTTGTCACCTATTACCCATGAACCAACGGCCAAGCTAAATTCACTAACAAAACCTTGAACAAAATTCTAATAAAATTGGTTAATGATACTAGGAAGGACTGGCATACACACATTATTTTTTCCCTATGGGCATGCCACACTAGTATTCACACTTCCACTGTCACTACACCTTTTCTCTAGTCTATGGTACAAATGTTGTTCTACCTCTCAAAGTTTAGATCCCCTCACTCCACATTTCTCTTCATGACCTACTCAATGATGGTTACTTTCATCAGTACCATTTAGCACAACTTGATTTATTAGACGAATGCCATCTTAATGCTCTTGATCATCTTCAATTTTACTAAAACCATATCAAACGTGCCTATGATAAACGTGTCCATGAATGAACCTTTCACGTTGGTGCTCTCGTCCCAACGAAAATCAACATGTAACTAAAGTAGAAAAAAGTAAACGTGGAAAATTTACTCCTAATTGGCTTGGACCATACATCATGACCCATACTTATGAATCAGGTGCTTATCATTTATCTTCACTCGATGGTAAACACGAACCTCGAGACCCTTAATGCCTTACATCTTCGATCATTCTACTATTCAATTTTAGTCATACCTCACATTTAGCCTCTTTCCATGCTCACCCTTTGAGCTCTATCCACTTCCTAAATCATCACCAATGATTAAATAAAATTCATGTGCGTACCCGTCACTTGTATCTTCTCTTGAATATGTGTACCATGGCACTCGCACATAACATGATTCTCATGGATACTTTTCATCTACCTTTAGATGAGATCCCATGGTATTTTCACCCTGCTTTCTAAACAAGAATCCTATTCTTCACCTTGGTCTTGTCCATGAATTTGAAGCCCTCACATGGGATCCAACTACTTGAGTCAAAATTCTAATTAAATATGACTCACAAAAGGACATCTTCCTCTCTACAATTTCTGCTATAAATAGACTGCTCCTCGAAGGAAAACTATGTAAAGATCTTTTTAAAAAAAATGAGAGAATCTTAAGCCTCCCGCATTGATCAACTTCACTAAGACCTTAAGGAGTTAATTTCCTCATCCCATATAGACTTCACGCATCAATCGATCCTATCTCAAATATTAGTCAACATAGAAAGTCTTTTAGTGATGTACTTTCACATTATGACCTTGGATCTCTTGCCCAAAGAGCATGCTACCTCATACCATATAAAAATTAACCACCTTTCACCCTCTCACCATTCGCATTCCCATTTTCTACCGCCTCAAGGGATCTTTTTAGAAACCATGAAATTTGGTGATCATGTGATTGCTTTTCTCCTTAGAACAATCAATCATGTAATGTATTTTAGGGTCTTACGTCCATCACCTCCTCTAAGGTATGACCTACTCAGTATGATCCTAACCAATCATGTAGCTTCCTTTCCCCCTCTTATCTTTTAGCCTTCTTTATTACATATTGATTACCTTATACAGACTTGGTCCTCGATGCTTACCTTTGGGGTAATCTTCTTCTTCTACCACAATCAAAATCACCTATACCAATTTTCCCACAACTCACCCATACCTAGCAGACCTAAACTCAAATCATGCCTATGACCTACCATCTCATTCTCATATCTCCTCATATTATTCCCTAGCTTATGGGAGAACTACATCGGCCTAAAGTCATTTTTCGCCAAGACTATGTAGGCAGCACTCGAGGGCATCCGGCCCTTGGAGGTTAGCTCGCCACTCTCTACTCCAACACATTCATCTTTAATCTTCCTAAATCACATTATACCCTACTTAGTTTCCTTTTTATATAAAAAATTGGAAATTAAACCAAACAAATGACAAATTGCTTCACATTTTTATCACCATCAAAACATACATTTATTCCGATTACCATTTCTTTACCAATATCATGCAATTATTATAAAACATCTTAAACATTACCCATATCATCATTCATTGCACAAATTAATGAATCACAACCTCAACCAATTTAAACTCAGCCCTACCTATGACCTGAATCCACCATGCCTAACACCAACCTGACTTAACCATGCCTATGACCTGACTCCACCATGCCTATGACCTAACTCAACCATGCTTAACACCAACCTAACTCAGCCATGCCTATGACCCGACTCCATCATGCCTAACACCAACTCCGACTCAACCATACCTATGATGTGACTCCACCATACCTAACACCAACCTTACTAACCCATACATATGACTAAATTCAACCATGCCTAACACCAACCTCGACTCAACCATGCCTATGACCTACTCAACCATGCCTAATACCAACTTGACTCAACCATGCCTATGACCTAACTCAACCATGTCTAACACCAACCCGACTTAATCATGCCTATGACATGACTCCATCATGCCTAACACAATCCCGACTAACCATGCCTAACACACCTATAACTCATCCATCTATGCATAAACAAATCATAGTCTATCAACATCAAATCATCCATCTCATCATATAAATTTGGATTTCCATATAATATACATGAATAGAAAATACAATGTATCTCTCTAAAAATCTTGTACATCCTCACTCTCATCAATATGCAGGTTGGTATATGATTAACAAATAATAACTTTCGACACGTAGGCCAAGATATATCAAAAATCAATACTACATCAAAATTGAGGGTTATATATCAGACATCATCACGGTAGACATCCTCCATATCTGTCTCCTTTGTCCCCTCTACCTCCTTAGCCCCTGTCTGGTGACTTGATAACATCTCCCCACCCATAATGGGTGGTGGCTAGGTCCTTGTTGGTACATCAACTAGAAGTGGCCTCCATTAACTAGTGGCCTCACACCGACAATATATTGGGGCTTGATGCCCCCTTTTGCTCGGGTGCATGATCTGGTCCTCTCGGTGAGAGTCCGTTGTTCCTCGTACTTGATATATGATAGATAATATATCCCTACCATTGTCATCTAGTCGTGATAGTACCTAGCCTCCTCTCTCACCTCCCGCAACCTAGATATGGGCATTGTTTGTGGTGGCTCCATCAACCTTTGACCCTTTAGCTGTCCTACGGGACCCTATACCTCCCCTACCCGTAAACCGGGACCTGCTCTGGTTCTGTGGCCCCATCGGCCTTTTCTCCTATGCCTATATCTGGGCCTATAAGGCCCCAATCTGTGCTCGTGCTGCTGCTAATCGACCCTATAACCCCTGTCACATGTGTATGCGGGGTGGTGGCCACGTGACCATCATCATCATCTCCATCTCCACTCTAGGCCATTTGGGTCTGGAAATCGCGACTGTGCATGCAACTCAACAACCTCCACCTCTTAAATGGCTAACTTCCCCTGCACCATCCCCAACTAGGTAATTAGGGTCGCCACCCGCCCTTGTAGGGCGTCTCTCTACACCGTGATAATTGTTGAATTTGGCTGCCCCATCCTGGTGGTACTGCTCATAAATGAGCCACCCACCACTATCTATATCTATCCATCACTCTGGAATCAACGATCCATCAAGATATCACCTTCTCTTCTTACCTTGTAGGAAATCTCATCTTTGATAGAGGTAATGTCCTCTCCATGTTGTCTCTCCTGTACTGCGGGAAAGGTGGACGTATGTCCTATAGCAGCCCAAATTACCACCTAACCTTGTCAACTAGGATTGCATCGTGCTCCCCAGCATGGTGCCCCTCTATCCATATCAGCAGGTTGAAGGCCATCTAGCTCATCATGCATCCACCTGTATGAGGGATAACCCACATATAGTCTCCATATGATGTCCACTCTAGAAAATCCCTCCAATAGATTCATGTAATACACTACATCATGTGTATCCTTATCTGATCGATGCTCTCCAATCACGAGCACCCATCGCCCGTGCACCCTACCCAAACCAATCTCGGTGGAAATGCATCTTCTCGGGGCATACCCACTAGAACACGTAACTATGTGCTCATAGGCCCAAAGAGTGTACTAAAAAGGTGCAACATAAGCTAAACCTACGCAGTGCCCATAC
Source organism: Taxus wallichiana var. yunnanensis (assembly GCA_018340775.1). Lineage (NCBI taxonomy): Eukaryota > Viridiplantae > Streptophyta > Pinopsida > Cupressales > Taxaceae > Taxus > Taxus wallichiana. The sequence continues at coordinate 181,149,242 of CM031237.1, read as the reverse complement.
GCTCACAACTCTCTATATAATTGCACCAGAATGTTGGCACCTGTAAAGAAGGTCTGATCCATCACCATGTCATGTAGAACACCCATTAGGAAATAGGAAATCACCCACCCTCTCGCATCGGGTAGTGTAAAACAACACACTACCTCCATCAATAAAACAACTAACCTTGTCTCCTCTTAACAAAGCTAGTACATCCCCTATAACTCAAATCGGTACTATGGAATGTCATGTCTTCCATCCCTCCTCAAAAATAGTCAACATCAAATCCTCTCGAGGCCTCGAGGATATTGAGTACACATGTATCCCCACTATCGCAACCACGGGATCCTAAACACGTCCTCTAGGGTGACTGTCATCTCACCCATTGGTAGGTGGAACGTGTTGGTCGCTGAATCCCATTTATCAATGAGAGCGACCATTAGACTCGAATGTTGACCGCATGCCAATAATGCCAAACCCCAATCAGGCCCACCTCCTCCATGTACCATAACTTCTCAACTATCTCCGTGCCTCGTGCTCTCAAAAGTAGGGGTGGTACCCTATCTCTCATCTCGTAGCTGATCTCTCCCCTGTATCCAATATAAACATCAAATTAATCTACCTTCATCATACCCACACTCACCCTCGACACCTCACCTATACCCACTATCTCACCTCTTTCTTTCTTCCCAACCTACCTTCCTATCACATTTCTATCTCCTCCCCACCCTCACCCACTATCATTTCCCCATACCCATTATTACCAACCACCTAGACTAGTTTTTTTCACCAACACATCCTATTCTACCCTTCCCTATCTCACCGACTCAACCTAGGGCCCTTTCAGCCCCTTTTTCTCCACAACCCGACTAGTTCTAGTTATCTCTAACCGACCCTGGTCACCCCTAAACCGACATCTTTCCCCTCTTTCGTGATTGATACCGCTTTTACCCTACTAACGCCGGCTACCCCGATCGATGCCGGTCCACTGTCACGGTGAAAGAGGTAACCCCCAAACCCTCCCCTCTCAAAAAAATACCCTCTCTTGACTCTTCTACCCACCCATTCTCACCTACACTTCCCCTCAACCCCATCCCACCCCCTATTCACCCACTTACCTCTCTCCCCGCTCCTTCTACCCAATTCACCCTTGCATATTTCAAATTTCATTCCCCCAAACTCAAATTTTCACCACCTAACCTCTAACCTATTCTATCTCACAAAACATAGAAAGGGTTTAATGCTTACCTCATCATGATGTCGTCACCATGGTGGCATGTATAGCTATTGCATCGGTGGCCCACTCGATCCCTCTCCAACCTCATCACCAATCCTCACCTCCCCTTCCAACCAATAAAATCAACCAATCTAATCTCATGGACCCACCTCTTCGTTACCAATTACCTACTACATGGCTCGCCAACTCAGTCCCCAGTCTCTCTCTCTCGCTTTCCACCTTTTCTCTTTTTTCGCTCGTTATTTTCCCAATTCGTAAAAAGACAAATGATTTTAAAAAAGTGTATTTTTATTTTTTATAACATCCCTGACCTAACTGACTTGGTTTTTCCTTCACTGTCATCACTCACGTGCCTTACCTTACCGTGGTTGGTTACCCTATACTGGCATCAGTTACCTTTTACTGACATCGGTCACCCTCTCTTCTACATTGCCCACACTTTCATCCTATTACCCCGCCCGTCACACTTTCTTTCCCTCACCCAACACTTACCCCGAACATTGACCTCACCCTCTGGACCTCATCATTTACTACCTAACCTCTTCCTCATTTGGGGACTCACTATTTTACCCATACCTTGGCCTTACCTCGTGATGTGATCTAGATTCTTGGACTTGGAACATCACTCATGACCTTTGACCTCATGTGTTTGCTATACCTTACGGCATTTATTACCTATGATTATTGACCTAATAACCTTACCTTGCCTCTTTCTCGTGACCATTTATCTTGACCCAACCCTCGGTGTATCAGAACATACCTAAACGTTCCTACACCTGACCTATGTCGTGTTTCTTGACCATATCTTATACCTTGGATACCGGGCTCACTCCAACCTTGTTTGGATAAACCTATTGACCTTTGACAATGTAGATTTTTCCTTCTCTTCAACTAGTACCATGTTGTAGTTTTTACATGTGCATGCATTTTATTTTCCCTACCTTTGACCCTAACCCATTACCTAGATTACCCGAGTGGACCTTTTTCCCTTTTTTACCCATTACCCCATCTTCTTCTTCATCACATTCACCTTTTATCAAACCACTCACCGATTCTCGCTTGCTACCTCATCGATTCATGGTTTGAGGGGGATCACCTTCACCCACACATGGGACAACCACATATTATTTTTGTCAGTGTCGCTTACCAATACAAGATACGCAACAAAAAGGGGCAAAATGTAGACACAAAATTGGGTCACACTCCCTTGGTCCCTTATCAAATAAATACCTTTAACACATTCAACTAACCATGGACCCCTTCACCCCACTCTAATATTAATTTAATTATTTAAATTAAATTAACTCATTATCCTCACAATATTTATTATTTAAGTACCCTAATTGGGATAATTCCCACATATCCACCTCACCTAGACACCTAATCTAGCCACCTCACACTAAGACCTATTCTTAGTAAGTTCCGATAACCAACTAATACCTACCAAAACCCTAAAAATAAATGCCTACATTCCCTCTAGCCATATTCCTACATGTTAGAAGGAAGCTTCCATTCTAGTCCACGGGGTAAAATGAAATGGGATCCCAAAAAATCAAGGGAATTTGCCTAGTTTAGTAAACCTAGGAAATCCCACCCTAACCGACACTGGTTACCCTTAACCGCCACCGGTTAAGCCGAACTGCCATCATCACTCACCATTTAATCCAAAAACAATCTTATTTTGGGGTTGGCACATTTTTGAAGATAATCACATCTTTTGAGAACAAGTGAAGAAACCAAAGTTACATGCGGAGAAAAACTAGCATTAGTATACACATCGAGCATCCACACTAGTACTTGAAGCAATCCCACGCCACCTACCTTCACGAGAGCATCTAGGGAAGTGCCAACACTACATCAAGTTCATTCCGTTTGATATCCCACCATTACCAACTAGGCATTAAGATCGTACAAATAGTAAGTTTTGTTAACCAGCACTTATCCATTTATCATTTGGTAGATCTTTTTACATTTGTTATGAGTTTCTGCTCTTACTTCCATCCCCTCATCATTTACCTCCATACAAACTTGACCATATTTTTATCCACACCCTTACATTTCCCATACATGGACCCTAATCATTCCTATGCATACCTCGATCCATACGAATCATGCCATTTCCTTCCATCTTTATCTAATCTCAGATCTATCACCCAACCAAGTTTTATTGAGTTTCCTATACCCCGACCATACCGACGCCTTTACCCACAACCATTTCCGGTTAGCTTAAACCAATACCGGTCATACCGAACGATGTTGATCTCTCGTGTGTTTTACCAAAAACCAAGAATAGAGCTCCTAAACTTCAACTAAATACCCAAAACCACCTGAATTTCATCTTGATCGATGTCAATACCACGACCAAGACATTGACCTTAAGATTTAGTCATAGCTTAACCTATTGTGAATGAATTTTCTTATTTTAGGAAAATGAGATACCTAAATAATTTTAACTACAATAGGATTTCCTTTATTTCTCACATTAATTTCTTTAAACAAAGGATTAACAGTCATCTAGGAAGTATCACACTTCCCGGATCTAACACACACTAAAGCGATCTACTACATATATTGTTTAAATTTTATTTGGTGGTCTTGTGTTCCATTTCAGTAGTTCCACTAAGCAAAAAGGAATCTATCACAATCAGCTAAGGATTCGAAGTCATACGCGTGCAACAACCTACAACCAGCATTTCAACAGTATTACTCCTAACCCATTACCCTTATTCATTTCATCAACATTCAAAGAAATGCTCTAGAATCATGTGAAACAGATACATCAATGAGGAACCAACCTTGATGTCAAAGACTCACCTAAACAATAGGTATACCGAAACACACGAGGTGTTTCCATTGTAGCTATAGAAGTAAGGGAGAGAAGAAATGTTATAACCCTTGATGTTATCCTCAACCACGGTGTGCTGCTAAGAGATAATTGTTCCTAAATTTTATAGAGTACGAATTGATCAAATTATTGTATGAATGTTTTTCTCGAAATTATGATGTTTCTCTCTCTTCCCTTTTCATTACACAATTATAATTCCATGTCTAAGAGCATTGAAGGTTGTAATCCCCTGTGTGTTATTTAATTATTATAGGAATTTGATTAGTTCCCAAATGATGTTAACATAGAACCAAAGTAACAATGTAAATATATTTAGTAAAAATGGTAAATAATATTAAACTAAGGAATGACCACTACTAAAATGGTACACCATTCAGCGATGTTAAAACCAACTAAAATGTCAAATATGATCATAAAATGAGTGTGATATATTTGAAATCCGTGAATAATACAACAACCTAATAAATTTGAAAACCAAATATGATACAGATCACATGATTTATTTGCATGAATGTGGTTAACCAACAATGCTAATGTAGTAGTGAAATGTAGCCTTGAGATTGGGATACTTTTAGCTATAGCCAAATTCTTGCGAGCTAAGGAAATCACACTCTAGTTGGAATTGTAAAAGTTAGTAGAACCCTTGGAGTAGATAGGAATATTTTAAACCTATAATCACTTAGGAAGTAGAAACTATGGTTGAAACATGTAATTAACTTGTTGCTACTGATAGTGAATCCTTAAGATGATGAAACATAAGTAGTTTGAAATGTGAAATTCAGAACTTAAATTCAAGGAAAATCTCTATAACAAGAACACGGGTGTAATGTAGCCTTCCATGCACAATATGATTATGAAAATATGAATTCCTCATTGGCGCAATTTTTTTTTAATAAATAATGATAAAAATTAATTAGTTAACGTATATAGTTGGTTGTAATAACTTGAAAATTCAAAGAGTGTATTATTAGTACTAAATAATGCTATGAAGTTAAATTGAGATAGGTTTCCTATTGATCTAGTAATGTTGCTTTTTATTCCTATGAATTTTCCTCCTTTTAATGAGAGTATATTTTCAACCCAAGTAAACACGACCCTTTCAAACCAAACCTTAAGTAAATATTAGAAGACACATGTGTGTATATACTTCCATAATCACGATCATGTTATATAAAGTTATTTCCACAAGGGAAATGAGTGAATTCTAAAGGAACCACTTTAGGTGAAATTTTAAACAAAAACATGCATCCAATTTGTAAAAGGAATGCAAGATCCCATGTTATGTGTTCTTTAACAAATTATAGTCAACTAATAAAAATAGGATTGTAATAAATATTTCACCATGAAAAATGTTGTGTTGTGGGAAGTTCCTGTGATTACGTGTATAATATAGTGGGTTGTTGTTATACCTTTTCATTTTTGGGAAAAAAAAATTGATGTGAATCTTTTGATTGTGTTATATATATATGGGTCTATGGTTACAAAAATCTCATGTGTTATATATTATCCTAATTAATCATATGTGATGTTATGTATCAAGCAATGTAAGAAAAAAATATCCTTTTATTATGTATGTTGTATTTGTGTGCGTCAAATGTGGGCATTATATTTTGTATCGTAGAAGAGGTTCATGCTCTCAAACCTTTGGGTTAGATTGGAGTTGTGATGATCTTGAATGTTGATGGTGGAGATGGGAAGAGTAATGTGATATATTTTGATATTTTGTGATGTGACCAATGTTGTGATTATGATATTATGAACTCACATGTTGTGCATGACAAATAGTGCATATTTGTTATCATGTTGATATTCTCATGATATACCCACCTTGTTTTGATGAATCGTGTCCATCAGCATGTTATATTGCAATTGAATATATGTTGTAATGTTAGTCATTGTGTTCATCATACTTATAATTCAAGTAATATGTGATGGTTCATGTTGTGAATTATGGGCATATGGTGATTGTATGAACCCCTATTGTAGAATTATTTCACTTTGGGTGCATTATGTTGTAACATGATCTATTGTAACCCATGAATGTAATGATTGTGATATACGTTCTTTATATACCATGTGTAAGGTGCTATGGTTAATGTCCTTGAATCACCATTGTGTCGATAATGTGCTTATGTGTTACGTTGTGAACCTTACACTAACCAATCCAAAGGGAAGAAATTAGTAAAAAGTGTATGTTTGTAGAGAGGAAATGAGTATCGTTATCTCAATTTTGCCCTTAAAAAATTGATCAAACATGACCCCGTGTAGGAAGAAATCCAAGGGACGGTTCCATCGCATGAGCCCACATTTCAAATCCAACAAATAGGTTGCAGGAAGGCTCTACAATGGAGTAGGAAGGTCAAGGAAATAGTGTCAAAGAAAACCAGAGGATCAAAGGAGAGAAATGGAGAAAGAATCAAAGTCTTCGGGCTCTACGAATGATTTAGAGTGAGCTCAAAATGGCTAAGCATGGAAGAATCAACGACGCTTTCAAGTGCCTCATGAACACTTCTCCAAAATTTAACACAAAAATGTAGTCCCTAAACAAGCATGGAAATTCCACGTGTCCTAGACCTGAAAAGGGATAGAGCCATCCGTTGAAAAGTCCAAACAAGTGGAAAAAACCAGTGTCATCCTTGCACAATTTCAAGATGGTATGCCAAGGCAGAGACTCAAAATTACACCATCCCTCCACATGGACAAGGTTCAATGGAAGTCAAATGGAAAGCGGGACCAAATCGGTTAAGTATAAAAGTGTAGGAAAAAGGTGCCATGTGTCTTAATGGTGCACATTCAAAGGCACGGCCCAAAGAAGAGACTCAAATGAGTGTGAGGCTTCCACTTGTCTAGGATTCAAGAAATGCATCAGCCTGAATTAGCTAAGTATCGCGGACCCTTCCACCACATGTTAGCGCGTGTAACTTCAAAAGAAAAATCAAAAAGTGATCCCCAAACATGCGTTGGTTCACCGCGTGGCATGTTGAAAATTCAAAGTGGGAAGGTGGGTTCTTTGGAGGTAATTTTAAATTTTTAGATTTGTTTCCAAAAGGCATAAAGTATAAAAAGGAGCCACATCTCTACTAATGCCCAAGGATCCAAGTGTCAAGCCTAAAATTCATGTGGGCCGACGGACTTGGAGTAATTTTTTTCCCAAATGAAAATGCGATCGACGGCCCGAAGATGGTTTTTTGATGAAAATTAATTGCAGGGTTGGAGGGATGTTTTTACATTTTGTATTTTTGGTGCCAAAAGGTAAAAAATGGGTTTTGGGCCCACGGACCCATCCTGTTAACTTGTTTTCACCATTTTTGTATAGACCCAACTCAAAAATTCAAATGGACATGTCTATCAACCCAATACCCGAAATTCATCAAAATTAGCACCATTGGAAATGTTTCGACCTCGCCTACACCATGGAAACCTGAAACATTAATTTTGATGAGGTTAGGTGCATGAAAATGGGAAATTGGATTTCAGGCCATTAATGCATAGTTTGATTGCTTCAACTACCATATCTGATTTGATTCGATTAAATCGCTTCTTTCCTTCTTTAACATGTTGAATAGACATAGAGCGGTAGACTCAACAGATTGTGGGTAGATTTGCACGGGCATTAATGGCCAATAGCTAAGCTTCAAATTAGTTTTTCCCATCTCTCTCCTTCTTCTCTCTTTGCAAAGATCTATAAAAGAAGGATCTAGGCTCTTTGTAAAGGGTTAGACTTTTCTTTTTTGCACCCTCCCTTCTTCCCTTATCATCAAGAGAATTTTTGGAGCTTTCAAACCTCCCATTCGAGTTGTAATACAATTTTTTCCTCTTGGCTACTATAATGTACCGTATCAACTCTTGAGTAATAATAATTGTCTTTGGATGATTCTCATCCCTCTCATTTGTTTATTGTTGTCTTCTGATCTCTAAATACTTTGTTTGGTTACTTGTGTATGGTAGTTGTATTGCATTTATATGGTCTATGTTAAATTGAAAAATTGGTGTCTAACATTACTTTGGTGCATCACCTCGTTAGCTTAGGTTTATTTTATTTTATCTCCTCAACCCCGTCTCCTTGGTAAGATAGAGTATGTTTTAGAATAAACCCTCTCGTAATTTATTTGTATGCACTGAACAGAGGAATAGGAACCGACCTTCACCCCAAGAGATATCTCGATTTCAAAGTCCCAAATTTTGAAAGATACTCCATGTTGTGAAATCACACCGAGAGTCTCAACTCATCTAGTTACAAGAACTTAGGGGTGCTATGATTCCACACTAACAGATTTTGCACTCCCGGTGGGACAGTGTAAAGCACCTTACCACTTCATCCTAGTAGGTTGATGTGTTCTTGTTAGGATTTAGCAATTTGAGGCACATACAAAGCACATATGGTCACTCCATCTGGTCAACAACCCATCCTCTTAGTTGCAAACCTTTTCCATCCATTTCTTCCCATCCATTTTTCATCCATTTTCTTTCCATATCCTTCATTTCTCCCATTCCATGAAGTTGTGCAATCATGAATTCATTTCCTTCTTGGAATTCACACTTGTAGCAAGAGTAGTGCATTCCACCTCCAAAGAATTTCTCAACTCCTCCGCAGATTAGCATTATGATCAGATCTAGAACCATTATGCTTACTCATATGAGTAGTTTCAAAACCTATTTGGCCATGAAACTTATCAAGAACAAGGGGACACATACAATGGTGACAACTACATGGAGAGTGTTGATTTGCTAGAGAAGATTCAAGGAATGTAGGATATCATGGTGTAGTTTAGGGTTACAAGTACAAATGAAGGCATTAAGGATCATTTTTAGGGTGCCTTGTCCATGGGGAGGCCCGTTTCCAAGACATTACATCCCTCAAGATAAGCTTTACTTCATGGTTGAAGTGTTGGCTCAACTTACACAAAGGATTAAGGATATTGAGACATATGAGCAAAGTGTGAGACAACCTTTTCAATTGGTAAGTCAATCATCAACTTTGTGTCCTTCATCTTTTCTTTCTCAAACTTTATCATTTCAACATGATCAAGAGTCAAGCCCCTCACTTTCTGCCCCAAGTGTTGATTTCCTTTCTCCATCTCCTAGTCTTCCATATTATTTCAATTCTTCTCCCCTTTTCCTTCCCTAGCATTCATTCCCTCCAAACAAAAAGAAGTCCCACTCCCTCGTCCACCACAAAAATAGCAAAACTAGTTGAATCCCAACCTATCACTCCTCTTACTTTCCTAGGTCCTGTTGGGAAGAAACTCAAGACTCTAGTCAAGGAGAACAACAAGAAGAGGCACCAAACAGAAAAAAAAATGACAGACAATCTGAAGATTTGGGCAGCCAAATTTAGGTTTACAAAGATCCCTTTGATGGTTAAGCCAACAAAGGAGGTCAAGGTTAAAGAGTCAGTTGTGGTTGAGGATGAGTTTGTAGCAGAAGAAGAACAAGAACAAGAACAAGAAGATCAATAACCTATTTTCTCCGAATGCAGTGTCTATGATGGCACCCTATCTCAAGAGGATGTTGATTTAATCCAAGATGCACAACCAGTTAAGGAGGAGGAAAATCCTACTACAAGTCCCATTGAAGAGGAACATATGGGAGAGATCAAATCGAGTTGAAACCACTCAATGAAGAAAGCATCATTGAAGAGTTTCTTCTTTCATTTCAAGGGCCTAGTTTGATTAATGAACCCATGATTAAGGAGGATCATACAGTTTTAGAGGCTCCAAGTGTAGAGAAAGACATAGAAGAACCTTCGGTTCTTCCTCCCAATTCATACCCTTTAAGATCTAATGTTGAAGAAGAGTTTGAGATTTCAAAATTCATGTTTGAGATGAAAAGAACTAGGGTGAGATGGTTGTAGATCAGGAGGCCACCATGGAGAAGGTAGACCACATGCAACAGGGAAACAAAGAGGCATATTGCATGTCAGACTTGGAAGATTCCTTTGATGGAGAGGATCCCGACGAGATAAAATCATTTCTACTCCATCATCCACCTTCCAAGCACATGAGCCTGCTGCTGTGAAGGAGAACATTCAACTACAATAGCCTAGATTTCATATCAACCCTCTAGAAGAAGGGTTGGAAGACATGAGTCTTCCACATTCTTCACATGAGAAGGAAGAGAAAAGGCTAGAGGATTTCATCATCCTTCTCACACCATCCATCTAGGAAGGTCATCAAGAAGAATCCCTTCTTGGAGTTGAAATTTAGAGAAAGGGTCACATGTAAAGGATCAAACCATGCCTAATCGTGCACTTAGCTTTATTCAAGCCAAGGGATAAGCACAAACCAATCATGCCCACTTTAGGGCATGAGAATGAGTATGAAATAACCAAGGGTCACCATCGATACCTCTAGAGTCAAATGTAAATCAGCTTGAGGAGGTATTTTCCATTAATGTTGATAGCTTGATGATTTAGGTTAAGGACCAAATTATAGTCATTTTTTCACTCATCCAAGCAGCCAAATCCAAAGTGTCAAATAATTTTCATGGTGCCCCTTGAGGAAGGGAAGCTACTTCTCCCTACCAAATGCAGGACTTTTTGAGTCCCCTTTCTCTCGAGTTAGTATAAGAGTAGGAGTAGATTTTCTTTTCAATGAAGAAGTGCTTGTGCACACTCTACATGTCTCATTTGAAGCATGTATGAGATTTTCTTTGTAAATAAGTTTTTTTGTTTTTCTCCATAGGTGAAAAGGTAATGCCTTCATTATTCACAACAAAGAGACCCATAGTTTCCTATAACAGTTGTTATTTTCAAATAAAACACAAATACAAAAAAATAAAATCAGATTCAAGACAATCCATTCTCGGGAATAGGTAAAGCCCCAGTGGGGTGAGTTCAAGGTTAGAACTTTTCAAGTAGTTCAGGATCAAAGTTTTAAAGTTTAAATCAGATCAAGCTATCAATTACAACTCCGTGCCCAATGGATATAACAAGGAAACTGATCTCTTCATCTAGCAGGTAGATATCCCCGTGAGTCACCAAATTGTTATCTAAATTTTTCCCCGAAAAAATTGATCAAACACGACCCCATGGAGGAAGAAATCTAAGGGATGGTTCTGTCGACACTAAAATTATCCTCCGTAATTTCTATTTCATTAATGTATGTATTAGGAATAGGATGTTGTTAAGTGTAATTAGTAGTATCGTCCGATGGAAGATAATGGTGCCATCAGTATGTTGCCGCCAATAATGTAGAGTACGGTAACAATCAAAGTATAATAGGAATGTTGTAAAAAGTAAATATTTGTTGTAAGTGGTCCGGTAATGTTAAAATGTCAAAGTTGGGATAAGTAGAGAAGTAGGGTCTACATGATTAGGAATTAGAAATATTATATTTATAATAAGGACAAAGAGTGATGTCATAAATATTTTGTGTATCTTATTTGTGGAAAATCTAAAAAGGTGGAACCCATGTGAGATGATAAGGTTTATCTTATCTTAGAAGATAAGCCTACATGTAAAGGCAAAAGTTTAGGCATGAAATATGATTGGCCGGAAGAGATTTCCTATCCTATCTTAGAGATAAGATGGATAAGCCTAAATTTCTATAAATAAAGAGGCCACCCCCCTCATTTGGCATATAGAAGGAAGTAGTGAGAAATATTGTATGAGTAAGTGTGTAAAGGAAGCCATCATTTTGAAGGTGTGTTAAAGAAGCCATTAAGAAGTGTAATTGTGAAGTTTCTCCCATAGTTATTGTTGGAAGGCAAGTGAAGTCAGTAACACTTGAAGTACCTCATGGGTGAGATTGTAACAATTTCATGTTGATATTATAATTTACACTTATATTTCAGATTTATCATCATTCCTTCTTATCATAGTCTATGGTATTCTTGTGTTATGTTTGTTGTTGTGTTTCCAGATTCCATCCACCAAACTAAAAGTTGTGCATTAGTAAATAATCATAGCACGAGGAGTTCTGGTGAAGAATTATCATAGTGCCGGATTGGTGATGACATTTTGGTTCCATTGCCAGGACCATTCCTCATTGGTGGATTTTCTGGAGAGATATTCCCACTTAGTCAGAAATCATTTGGAGAGTAACCTTGTTTTTACTGTGTATAGTAGTTACCATGGTAAAGTCACTTTTTACCGTGAATAGTATTTACCGCAGTAACTTCACTTTTTACCGTGAATAGTATTTACCGCAGTAACTTCACTTTTTACTGTGAATAGTGTTTACCACAGTAAAGTTAGTTTTTACCACGCAAAGAAGTCAATTTTTACCATAGTTTACCGTGGTCATTTCTATTTTACTATAGAAATGTGTAAAGTCACTTTCTATTATAGTGATTCCAATTATTTTTGCACATAAGTCTTGTTGATTGTACTTTTGGGTTGGTATTTCACGGTGGTTACTTTTGAAAATGGGGAAGATTCCTGTTTTTTCAGCCCAATCTAATGAATATGCTTCCTCTTTCATTCAAGAGTTTAAACAATCTTGTATTTGTAATGGCCTTATAAGAAGGGAACAATGGACTGAATTTTTCTTACCTTTTTGGATGGTTCAACACTTAGGTGGTTTGAAACACTAGGTGAAAATGAAAAAAACTCATGGGATTTATTAACTGAAAGTTTTCTTGAAGAATTTGGTGAACAACAGAAATATGCAAATCTCATGATTGAGATCACAAAGCTAGCCCAAGGAGATAAGGAGAAGATAAAGATTATCATGCTTGTGTTATAGAGCTAAGGAGGAAGCTCGATGCCCAGTTATTCGTAAGGAAGGATTAGCGTATGGGTTGATGAATGGTGTGGATAATCTCCCATGTAAGCACTTCATTCTTGGGATGAAGCCGAGAGATCAGACAAGTGAAGTATGACCACCCAGCTACCATTGAACAAGCAAAGGAGATTTTAAGAAGGCAAGAAGAAAGCATGGAAGAGGAGCCCAAAGAAATTGTTGCTAAAGTAGATCCTACACCAGCACTTTTGGTCCAGAATCCACAACCACTCTCGATGAGCACAAATCTTTCTCCTAGTACATCTACTGAGTATGAAGATCTGCTCAAGAAGATGGGTCAGTTAACTATTAATCTTCTCCAAGGAAAAGAATTTAGTTCTCAGGGAGGAGATAGAGGTCCAAAAAGAAATATTTCTGAAGTTGTCTATTATGGTTGTTATAAAAAGGGTCATTATAAGTATAATTGTTTGGATAGAGCTTCTACATCTAGTACAAGAGATAATGATAAAGGAAAAGCACCTGTGAATTCTTTTGATGTAGTAGATAAGAGCATAAATAATGAAGTAGATGTGTTTGTAACAAAAATAAAGAAAGAAAAAGATAACCAAGATGGAAATGATCCTAAGAAGATGAAAGGAGAAACTAGTAAGAAACATAGGAGAAGAAAGTTAGGTGTGTAGGATTTTTGATTTCATAGGGACAAGGACCATACTCCATCTTAGACGATCTATCCAAAAGGCTTGCAAATATTACATATGGTCAACTCTTTGCTATGTCTTCTTAGAAGAGGTGAGAGCTACGAAGTGGACTCAATGCTAGACGAAGGAAGGAGGTTGAGGTCCCTGTTTTGGAGGCAGAGGTGGATCCCTATGCTCCACAAGCTGAGGTACTATGTAATGGTATTTCAATTCATGATGTCTTAGTTGATGGACGTGCTACAGTTAATGTAATGACTAAGTTTGTAATGAATATGTTGGGTTTTAAAATTGATCACCTCTCAACACTTATGTTAAGGTCATTAAATAAGGGAAAAACTAAACTAGAAGGTGTAGCTTCAAATGTGGCAATATCTGATTATGGGTGTTGTATGTGTGGTAGAATTTCACGTGATGAAAAATGGTACTATTGCGTATCCAATGTTGTTGGGAAGACCATGGCTAAGGAGAGTTCATGCAATAAACTACTAGAATGAAGGCTTCATGACACTTGGACGTGGTAGAGAGAGGGTGAAAATAAATGTGATCCCTCGGCATCATAAGGAAAAACCTGTCGATTCAAGTGATGAAACTGATGATTGGACATCCTCTGATTACTCTAGTATGAGTGAAGTGAACACAGAAGATGAAGAAAGTGAGGTTGATATTTCGGTCATGGATATATTTCCAGTCACACCGACTCATGACCCCATAAAATTATCTTAAGAAGAAATTGATGATCGTCTCCAGCAAATAAAGGTTGGTGATGATGTGATGGAGAGTGAGAAGGAATCCTACCTCCAGCTCTTTTGAAGGTACATACACATATTCACTTTTGATTACAAGGAACTCCGTCAAGTAAGTTGGGTAGAACATTCTTTTGAGCTGGTAGATGGTGCTAATCCCATAAAGAAAATGCCATATAGAATGAATCCTAATTTTTCCAAGATTGTAAAAGAAGAAATAGATAAGTTGCTTGATGCAGATTCATATTTGTCATGTGGAGAATTCGTAATGGGTTTCTCCCATTGTGATCTCAATAAAAATAATGGGAAGCTACGCATTTGTGTTGGTTACAAGAAGCTTAATAAGGAAACAAAGAAGGATCATTACCCTTTCCATTCTCGAGATCAGATCTTGGACAAAGTAGAGCCAAGACTACTATAGTTTTGCTGATGGATATAGCGGATACAACCAATTTCGTATAGCAGAGAAAGATCAGCTGAAGACCACATTCACCACTCTTTGGGGAACGTTTTCTTATAGAGTTATGCCTTTTGGGTTGTGTAATGCTCCGTAAACGTTCTAGCTCTTGATGAGTAGGGCTTTTGAACCCTACATTGGGAACTTCATCAAAGTATTTATGGATTTTTTTGCATCTATGGGAGCAAGATGGACCACCTGCACCAGATGGAGACATCATTTCAAAGGTTAGATGAAGCACAAGCCTCACTAAACCCTACAAAGTGTGTCTTTGGATGTTCTAAAGGTGTTTTGTTAGGGCATGTTGTATCCAGAGATGGTATTGGTACTAATCCTAATAAAGTTTCAAAAATCAAAGAGTTACCATTTCCTATGAATAGAAGTAAATTGAGATCATTTTTAGGCCATGTGGGTTACTATAGAAGGTTCATCAAGAAATTTTCAAAGATTGCATAGCCACTAACCCAGTTCTTAAAGAAGGATGTTACTTATGAACCAGGAAATAAGGCACATGAAGCTTTTGAACAACTGAAGGAAGCCCTGGTGTCTTCACCTATTTTAAAGAATCTAGATTGGAGCAAGCCATTCATTATGTATACTGATGCCTCAGATGCAGCACTAGGAAGTACTCTCGAGCCAAAAGGATGAAAATGGGAATGATCATCCAGTTTACTTTGGGAGAAGAGAAATGAGCAAAGGCTTTGAGGTAAATTATACTTTGTAACTAAAAAAGAGGCTCTAGTTATCATTTTCACTTGTAAAGAAGTTTAGAAATTACTTGGTAGGGTAGAATTTTATAGTTGTGACAGATCATCGTGCTCTAAAATATATTGTCAATAAGCCTAACCCATCGTGAGGATAGCAAGATGGATAATTTTGCTATAAGAATTTGAATTCGATATTATAGATAGGCCACGAAAGAAGCATGTCAATGCAAATGCACTCTCTCGAGCCTATGATGGTTTAGGTTCATCTTGTGATGATGATGATTTCCCAGATGTAGAATTATTATCCTTGACACAATCCCTAGTGAATACATAGATATTTGGAATTATCTAATGAATTCAAGTTTCTTGATGGTGCCAATGCAAAGACTAAGAGGAAGATTACTCAAGCCAGTCATCCATATTCTATTCTGCATGGAGTATTATTTTGAATAGGACCTAATGGATAGTACAAGAGGGCAATTGGACGTGATCAAGGGAAAGAGATGATAGAAAAATTTCACAATGGTACATGTGGAGGACACTTCTCTGGACAACTTACAACAAGAAGGATTTTGGATGCAAGTTATCACTGGCCCACTCTTTTTAGATATTGTTATAATTATTGTAAGACATGTGATATTTGTCAAACACATGGTAACCGTAAGACTTCATCAGCTCCATTATGCCCTATTCTTCCACTTGGTCCCTTTGAAAAGTTGGGAATAGATATTGTAGGTCCACTTCCAACTACCCCATGCCAAAATAAGTATATTGTAGTTGCCACAGATTATTTAACCAAGTGGGTTGAAGCTAGGCCATTGAAAATAGCTTCTATGGATGAAGTGGCAAGGTTCATATATGAACGCATTGTCACCAGATTTGGTTTTCCATTAGAAATTGTAACAGATCAAGGAATCCACTTCATTAATGAGGTGGTAGAGGCCCTAGTCAATAAGTTTTCTATTAAGCACAGGAAGGCAACAACATAAAAGCCAAGTACAAATGGATAGGTGGAACGAACAAATTTTGTGTTGTGTCAAATTCTAGCAAAAGATGCAGCCTTGCAGGTACATATGTGGGATAAAAGGATTCATGCAGCATCGTGGGCATATAGGGAAACATCAAAGTCAATAACAAGATACTCCCCATTTCAGTTGGCCTATGACATTGATCCAGCTTCTTCCTATTGAGTTTGATATTCCCACCGTGTGAGAGTTATGAAAAATGAAAGGATGGATGAAAGTGATTCAAGAAAAGAAAGGTTGGTACATCTTCATTTGCTAGAGGAAATGAGGGAAATAGCAAAGGATACAAACTATAAGAAGAAAATGAAGCAGAAGGAGTAATTTGATCAAAATATCCATTGGTCTCCATTTCGTGTGAATGACTTGGTTCTAGTATATGATTCCGGATAATAAAAAAGAAGACAAAAATTTCTTCCAAAATGGATGGGGCCCTGCAAAATAGCATTTGTGCATGAAAATTGTACGTACTCGACTGGAGGAATTGGATGGCACTCCCATTACAAAATGGGTCAACCATGACAAGTTGAATATTTTCCAAGCACTGAATAGTCTACTCCAGGATGGAGTAGAAGCTAGGAAGGGGAAGATGTCAACACTAAAATTTTTCTCCATAATTTCTATTTCATTAATGTATGTATTAGGAATAGGATGTTGTTAAGTGTAATTAGTAGTAGCGTCCGATGGAAGATAACGGCGCCGTCAGTACGGTGCCGCCAATAATGTAGAGTACGGTAATAGTCATATTATAATAGGAATGTTGTAAAAAGTAAATATTTGTTATAAGTGGTCCGATAATGTTAAAATGTCAAAGTTGGGATAAGTAGAGAAGTAGGGTCTACATGATTAGGAATTAGAAATATTATATTTATAATAAGGACAAAGAGTGATGTCATAAATATTTTTTGTATTTTATTTGTGGAAAAGTCTATAAAGGTGGAACCCATGTGAGATGATAAGGTTTATCTTATCTTAGAAGATAAGCCTACATGTAAAGGCAAGAGTTTAGGCATGAAATATGATTGGCCGGAAGAGATTTCCTATCCTATCTTAGAGATAAGATGGATAAGCCTAAATTCCTATAAATAAAGAGGCCACCCCCCTCATTTGGCATATAGAAGGAAGTAGTGAGAAATATTGTATGAGTAAGTGTGTAAAGGAAACCATCATTTTGAAGGTGTGTTAAAGAAGCCATTAAGAAGTGTAATTGTGAAGTTTCTTCCATAGTTATTGTTGGAAGGCAAGTGAAGTCGAACACTTGAAGTACCTCATGGGTGAGATTGTAAAAATTTCATGTTTATATTATAATTTACACTTACATTTTAAATTTATCGTCATTCCTTATTATCATAGTCTATGGTATTCTTGTGTTATGGTTGTTGTTGTGTTTCCAAAATTCCATCCACCAAACTAAAAGTTGTGCATTAGTAAATAATCATAGCACGAGGAGTTCCCGTGAAGAATTATCATAGTGTTTGGATTGGTGATGACATTCAGTCACATAATCCCATGGTTCAAATCCAACAAATAGGTTGCAGGCAAGCTCTTCAATGGAGTAGAAATATTGGGGAAGGGTCAAATAGTGTTAAAGAAAAACAAGAGGGTCAAAGGAGAGAAATGGAGAAAGACTCGAAGTCTTCGGGCTATATGAATGATTCAGAGCAAGTTGAAAATGGCTAAGTATGGAAGAATTAGTGGAAGCTTCGACGTTCCTCATCAACACTTCTCCAAAATTTAAACCAAAAAACACATTCCCCAAAAAAGCACGGAGCTTCCACGTGTCCCAGGCCTGAAAAGGGATAGAGCCAGTCGTTGAAAAGTCTAAACAAGAAGAAAGAACCACGTGTCAACTCGACACAATTTCAAGATGGGAGCACAAAGTGGAGATTCAAACTTTTGCTAGCCCTCCACCTAGCTAGGGTTCAATGGAAGTCAAATGGAAAGTGAGCCAAAATAGTATAAAAGTGTAGGTAGAAGGCACCACATGTCTTAACGGTGCACATTGAAAGGCATGACCCAAAGCAGAGACTCAAATGAGAATGAGGTTCCACATGTCTAGGATTTAAGAAAGGCATCAACAAAAATTGGCTAAGTATCATAGACCCACGAAGGAGCCACATGTCAGCCCAGAGAAAATTCAAAAGAAAAATCCAAAAGTGATCCCCAAACATGTGCTAGTTCACCATGTGGCCATGTTGAAAAGTCAAACTGGGAAGGCGGGTTTTCAGAGGTAATTTTAACTTTTTGGCTTTGTTTCCAAAAGTCATAAATTATAAAAATGAGTTTCACCTCCGCTGATGCCCAAGGATCCAATTATCATGCCTAAAAGTCATTAAGGCCGATGGGCCTTGGAGTAATTTTTTTCCCAAATGGAAAAAGCGGACAGCGGGACGAAAGATGGTTTTTTGACAAAAATTAATTACGGGGCTATGGGGCATTTTTGCATTTTTTATTTTTGGTGCCAAAAGGCACAAAGTGAGTTTCAAGCCCGTGGACCCATCCTGCAAACTGGTTTTCTCCACTTTTGTACGAACCTAAATCATACAGTCAAATGGACATATCTTTCGACCCAATGCCCAAAATTTAAGAAATTCGACACCATTGGAAAGGTTTTGATCTTGTCTATGCCATGGAAACCTGAAAATTTAATTTTGATGAGGTTAGGTTGGTGATAAATGGGAAAATGTATTTTAGGAATTTAATGTAGAATAAAATTACTTCAACTACAAGATTTGATTTGATTTGATCCATCATTCTTCCTTCTTCAACATGCCGAATAGACATAGAGAAACGAAATTGACAAATTGTGGGCAGATTTATAGGGGTATTGATGGCAAGTAATTAAGATTCAAATTAGTTTTTCCCACATATTTCCTTCTTTTATCTATGTAGCATCTATGAAAGAAGGATATAGGGTCTTTGTAAATGGTTAGACATTTCTATTTTGCACCCTCCCTTCTTCCCTTGTCTACAAGAGAATTTGTGGAGCTTTTAAACCTCCCATTCAAGTTGTAATACAAAGTTTTGCCTCTTGGCTATTGTAATGTATTGTATGAACTCGGATAAATAATATGTGTTTGTGGATGATTTTCGTCCCTCTCATGTGTTTCTTTTTGTCTTGAGATCTCTCATTACCATTTGGTTACTGTGTATGGTAGTTGTATTGCATTTCTATAGTCTTTGTTAAATTACAAAATAGGTGTCTAACACTCCTTTGGTGCATCATCTCATTAGCTTAGGTTTATTTTCTTATATCTTCTCAACCCTTTCTACTTGGTGAGATAGAGTAGGTTTTAGAATAGACCCTCTATAATTTATTTGATGCACTGAGCTAGGAACTCTTCATCCAATAGCTTCTCAATTTTAAAGTCCCAAATTTTGAGAGATATTCCATGTTATGCAATCACACCGAGAGTCTCAACTCATCAAGTTACATGCACCCATGGGTATTGTGATTCTGCACTAACAAGTACCATTGAATAGTCACTCAAGTCAAGTACGAGATAGCAAGTTGAGTCTTACATAGACTGAAAATCCACCTCTATTTTTTTGGTATTTATGGCATATTTCCCAATGGGAACCATATATATTGTGTTTTGCAGACACCTTAGATTAAATACCTATACTATTTTCTCTCTCCTTATATAGTTTTCTAATTGATGACCTATGTGTACCTTAGCATTAGTGTATCATTCACCACTACTAGAGTCGAGTACAAGATAGGGATTGGAGTCTTACATAGATTGAAAACCCACTTTTATTCGTTTGGTATGCATGGACACCATGTATATTATGTTTCATGAACACCTTAGGCTAAGTCAATGGAAAACTATACACCCCCTTTCATACTACATTGAGACTATGTTGAGTCTTGTGAGAGTAAAGAGGGATGATTTAGGTGGAGATTATGACAATCATATTATTAAACATGCTATTTTATGACTTGAGTCTTAATATCTGATTTCCAAAACTCGATGAGTACCCATTTGGTGGTTGTATAAGGACACATAGTGATTGTTATGTGGAATTTCCCTATATGTAATTTATTTAGAAATTTGAATTTTGTTTTCTCTCCTTTTCTGGAACCAACATATTTGTTAATTTAAATTTTGATTGATTTGTTGCACTTTTAAAATTTTATTTGGTTGTTGCACTATCATGTAAATTTTTGCACTATGGCTAATTAACCATGTGTTGTTCTTAGTTTTAAATTTCCATTTCATGTTTAAAAGTTTAATAGCCTATCCCAAGGCTTGGAATTTTTTTCCACATGGAATTTGAAATGGATATTTATGTTTGTTCTAATGTTGTAATGTGTTGGAATAGGGTCATGGGATTCACCCCGGAGTGGTTGGACTGTGGACCCACTTCGTTATATATTGGTACACCACAAGGAGTTACATATAACTAGCAAGTTATTGAACCACGAGTTATTATGTCACTTGGGTTAGAGGTGTTTGGACATTATGTTTCTAGGTCCATAGGGCGAATGACCTCTTTCATGGAGCTAAAAGGAAAAAATTTCTTTATTTTATGTCTTAGGAGGTATATGGAGTTATTTTTTGATATTTTTGGAGTTATATGGTGTTGGGATAAGCATACCAGGTTGTATGCATAAATATATCATATCTAAGAATACATGCAAATAAAAGGGATATTCGACTTAAGAAATATATAAAACAAGAGACATAAATAAACACTAGATTTAACGTGGTTCACCCAATTGATGCCGGTCTACCCTTAACCAATGCCATTCATATTTTCTAGAAAGTTCTAATTTCATGCTAAAATGAAGTAATTAACCTTCAAAACTCAACAATCTCCCACTTGGAATTTAATTATTGCATGATACATGTACGCTTTCATTCTTGGTTCCTTCCTTGGCTTTCTTTCTTTCTCTTCAAGTCTCAAACTCAAGACCAACAAGTGGATTGTAGCTCCAACTTCTCCTTTTTAATAGATTCATTAGCATATCCTTAGTGTTCTTGCTCCTATGAATCGCTTCTAGATTCAACTATACATTCTATAATACATGTCGTATGAAGTGATACCTCAACTGAATGTGTTTCATTCTCGAATGAAATGTTGAGTTCTTTTCCAAATGAATTACACTCTGACTATCACTAAACAGTTTGTAATCACCTTGATCCTTTCCAAAATATTCCATTAACCTACTTATCCATATCATTTCCTTGCTAGCCTCTTTAGGTGCAACATACTCTTCCTCTCGTAGTAGAAAAATCCACAACCTTCCTGCAGTCTCGAAATCCAAATAATTGTCGCTCCACCTAGTGTGAAAATATATCTAGTAGTGCTCCTCCTACCATCTATATCTCATGCCATATTTGAATAAACATAAGCACATAATGAAATATCCAAACCTCCATAGCATAACTGCATGTTAGATGTCCCTTTCAAATACTTGAGTATCCATTGACTAATTTCCAATTATCTTTACTTGGATTAGCCATATATCTACTCACAACTCCCACTTCCTGTGTAATGTATGGTCTTGTACAAAACATAGCGTACATGAGACTTCCAATTTCTGAATCATATGCAACTCATGTCATGTATTTGACCTCCTCATGTGATGAAGGACACTCGATCTTTACTCAATTTGAAGTGTCCACCCATAGGTGCGGTAACTAGTTTTTCATTCTACATGTTGAACCTTTCTAACACCTTGTAGATATAATCCTCATGAGACAAATACAAATTCTTGTTTTTCATGTCTCTATATATTTTCATGCCAAGGATTCCTTTTCCAGCTCCTAAATCCTTCATAGCAAATGTGTGAGCTATCTTTCCCTTAAGCTCACCACTGTCCTGCATACTAGATCCTGCAATGAGCATGTCATCCACATATAGTAACAAAATAATATAGATCCCATTTTCAAGCTTCTTGAAATAGACACAATAATCAAATTTACATATCAAGTAACCATGCTCATGCATAAAACTATCAAACCTCATGTACCATTTCCTTGGAGCTTGTTTGAGCCCATATAGGCTCTTTTTCAACCTGCACACTAATTTCTCCTTACCCTTGACTTCATACCCAAGTGACTACTGCATATAAATCTCTTCATCCAAATCACCATGAAGGAAAGCCATCTTCACATCTAGTTGCTCTAAATGTAAATCTTCTACTACAACTAAACTCAATACAATATGAATAAAATTCATCTTAACAATAGGAGAAAATATTTCACCAAAGTCAATACCTACTTTTTGTGCAAATCCCTTTACTACAAGCCTTTCCTTGTACCTTTTATGTCCACCCTCTTTTTCCTTAATCCTATAAACACAATTGTTCTGCAATGTTCTCTTACTTGTTAGCAACTTAACCAAATCCCAAGTCTGGTTATGTTCTAAGGAGTCCATCTCCTCATCCATGCCATGCTTCCACTAAACATGAGTCTTATGCCACATTTCTTCTTCAAAGCTATCTCGGTTCACAACTATCAGTCAATAATAAATAAAATAGAGAATGTGTAAATCATTTTGGAAGTCTATTTACCCTTTGTGACCTTCCCATAGGATTTTGGGGTACCAGAGTCAATCTGGGCCTCCTGGACATTGCTATCCAAATCGATGAAGACCGACACCGGTCACCTGTAATTGACGTCGATTCTTCTAACCGGTGTCGGTTTAGATCCTTTGTAACCCTTCACGGTTCATCTGACTGATGTCGGTCAGGGCCTAACTGACCATGGTTACTTTGTATTTTTGTAAGTGTTTCTTTAAAATCCGAGAGTTCATTTTCATCAATAAACTTTTCAATTTT
Source organism: Taxus wallichiana var. yunnanensis (assembly GCA_018340775.1). NCBI lineage: Eukaryota > Viridiplantae > Streptophyta > Pinopsida > Cupressales > Taxaceae > Taxus > Taxus wallichiana. Next base: position 181,126,080 of record CM031237.1, on the reverse strand, counting down.
CTCATCCTTGGGTACCAAAATTTGATCCTTGTACATTCTCTTTTCATTCCATTCAACATCACAATTCCTAATAATTTTAGAATTCTCTAAATCCCAAAAATGGAAACCAAAATCACAAGATCCATAACCAATGAAAGTGCACCTCTTGGATTTTGCATCCAACTTTTTCTATTTTCCTTATCAAAGATGCACAAAAGATTCTCAACCAAAAATATAAGAAAATAAAGATCTACCTCTTTTCTAGTCCATGCTTCCTCTCGTATTCCTCCATCTAGTGAACTTGAAGGGCCACAATTAATCAAATAAACCATCTGTATCAACTACTTCTACCCAAAAATGCATGGGTAATCCAGAATGTATCCTCATACTTCTAAAGCACGTTTCATGATTGTCAAATTCATTCTTTCTACAACACCATTATCTTGTGGTGTTCTTGGAACCATTCTTTCTCTATGTATCCCATTCACTCGAACAATTATCATTGAAATCCTTGCTATAGTATTCAGCACCATTGTCGATCTAAGGCACTTTAACTTAAAATTTGATTCATTCTCTACAAGGGTTTTCCATCTTTTAAAAGTCTCAAAAATATCATATTTATGTTTAATATAATAAACCCATACCTTTCTTTTATCATCCTCAATGAAAGTAACATAATACTAGGATCCTCCATGACAAGCTACCTAAGCTGGTTCCCACACATCTGAGTGTACAAGCTCCAATTTCTACTCCTTCTTAGTTGCCCCAAATTTAAGAAATCTCACTCTCTTTTTCTTTCCAAAGATACAATGCTAACAGAAATCAAGATCTAAATTTTTCAAATCTGATAACTTACCCTTAGCCTTTAAGATATGCATTCCTTTTTTACTTATATGACCTAAACGATTATGCCACATGCATGCATTTGAATTTAAAGTAGATAATGCAGAAAAGGAATCAGTAATACAAGTAGATAAATATAACATTCCTACCTTCTTACCTCTTTTCACAACAAAAGCACCCTTGGTGACTTTCCAAGAGTCTTCTATAAAAGTAACCATGCATCTAGATTCACCTAGTTGCCCTACAGAAATAAGATTCCTCTTGAGGCTTGGCACATGCCTCACATATTTCAACATTCTGCAATTTAAGATGAACTTCCCTTTACCAATAATACCGCAAGGTTCATCCCCCAAATAAACATGCCGAAAATTACCCTAAACATAATTTTTGAAATAACCCTTATTAGGGATTACATGGAAGGAAGCTCCTGAATCTTAAACCCATGATTCAGATCTACTATCTAAAGAAAGAATAAGAGCATCTTGCATTACCTTTGATGCAAAGCAAGATTCACCTCTTTACTTTTATCTAGTTGTTGGTTCTCTTTATCCTTTGACCAAAATCTTTCTTTTCGCATGTCCTTTCTTTCCACATTTCCAACAAGTAATTCCATTACTTTGGGATTTAGATCTGCTATCCCTTGACTTTGATTTCCAATTACTCTTACTCTTAGATCTCTCCTTCTTCCCCCCCTACTTTCTACATTCAAAGCATTTCCAGATGATGTTTTTCTACACTCTTCTTATGAATTTCTTAATTCAAGATTATACTAACCACATCATCAAACTTCAAAATATTATTAGCAAATTTTGTATTACTAATGACCATTACCAAGTTGGCCCAACTATCAAGAAAATAACATAAGAATAAAAGTGCTTTTACTTCATCATCAAATGGCATTACAACTGATTTTATCGGATTTACAATAGATCGAAATCATTCAAATGACTAGAGGCAGATTCACCTTCATGCATATTAGAACTAAATAGTTTCTTCATCAAATAAACTTTATTTCAAGCACTAGGTTTTTCATATAAATTAGCAAGAGTTTCATTAAGTCTACCGTAGAAGTCTCTTCTATAATATTGGAAGCCATAGATGCTACCAGGCTCTATCTTATAGATCCCAAAGCCTTTCTGTCAAGAATCTTCCATTCTTCATCAGTCATCTTCATAGGTCTAGACCGATCATCCAACGGTAAGTAAAAAACTCTTTGATACAGATAATCCTCAATCTTCATCTTCCATAATTGATAATTTCAATTTTCAAAATTCTCTACCTTGTATTTATTTTGAGTTGTAGCTACCACTCAATCAGAAAACCCTCTCGTGAAAAATCTATCCACACACAAAACCCTAAAAAAAATCTCTGATACTAGTTGTTAGGATTAGTACACCGGTTGTACAGACAATATATCAGATCTAAGAATACATGCAAATAAAAGTAGATAAATTCTACTAGAAGAAATATACAAAACAAGATACATAAATCAACACTAGATTTAACGTGGTTCACCCAGTGTGGGCTACGTCCACCGAGAAACAAGAAAATCTATTATCCAAAGCTTTTACAAGATATACAATGAAGATTTACAATATTCCACGCCTCTCAGATGTTTAGTACTTTCTTTCTATAAAGATTTTTCTTTTTCACCAAGTATTCTCTCTCAAATAATTATCTTGTAATTATGATCCATAATCTTACTTTTAAACCCTAGATTTTATGCTTATATAGTCATTTATAGAGTTAGGGCACTTTGCCATGAAATTATAATTAATAAATCTATTTTAATTCTAAAAATAGATATAATTCTGAGAGTTAATTAAAACTTCTTCGCATAGGTAACCGATGTCGGTTCTCGCTAATCATCATTGTTCCAACTTCCTCGACTAATGCCGGTCTTACCTAACAAATGTCGGTCTGCCCATTGTTGGTACCCAAATTGATTCTTCTTCAAAGTCTGAGCAACATCACTGGTTTGACAAGAAACTTAGAGATAAATTAGATCATGATGAGTCATTTTGTAGCTAGAGATGAGATCTAACAGCCCTTATAACTCAAATGTGGAGAAATAGATAGCACCTTCAAGAGGATTTGATCTATCCTCACTATTTTAGGTTGTGCCTTTTAACCAGGGTAAGAGAACCCTTTAATAGCCTGTTATTTATGGAGAAGATGGAGATATCCTTCCTTATGGAGTTGTTAAAGAGACCTTGGAAGATAATATGATCAATGTAACAAAATCTAACTCTCACAAGTTGTCACTCAAGATAGTGAAGATATTCTCTAGGAAAGGTTCAAATTAAAGAAATTTGGAATCTTGATTGTTCCTACATGTTTTGGTAGTAACAATTATGCACTTTGTATACACACATGAAAAACAGGGATAGTATCGGTGGGGTTAATGGTTTTGAATGAATTTTTTGTAGGAGGTGAAGCAGGATAAATTTGATTATACTAAATCTTTGAGGAAACTCACAAAATGGAAGGTTAAACCAACAAAATGCCACAGAGTAGCTAAAATGTTTCTTTAAATAGAATATGTACTGCAACGAGGCCCGTAGTTAGCACTCTTTCACACAATCCTTGAGATTATATCATGAAGGCTTGAGTTAGAAAATCCAACAAAGTATCAAGATCTGAGTTAAATCATGCCTAAGGTACACCCATAGGCTTACAGATAAATCTTTGTCAATAGATGAAAGAGAAGTGATTTTAAATCGTTTATTCCAATCCCAGATGAAAGATCTTCTTAGAAATGAAATTACAGATGTTAATAAACTATCATAAGGATTGAGGTCTTTGTGGTTGAATCAGATTTAATACAAGATTGTGATAGAAATAAGAAAAACTACTCCCATACATTCGAAATGAAACAAGCACATTTTGCTGAGGATAACACATAATAACTCGAATTTGATTAAATTTGTTAGTAGGGGAAAGTTTCTAGAATAGTCTCGTAGCTTTTCAATGGTCAGTACACTTACAACCACGTTTACATGATCATATTTTAATACAAAAGAGGTACACAAGCTTCTCAAATGGCTCCTCAAAGTGATGGGCTCACAAGATTTTTCTATTAGAAAATTCAATCCTAACCCCTCACACTCCAACCTATAACCTCTAACGCTTTTGCACGAAAAACTGCTCCATTTATAACATTTACAACAGGATCCTTTTCCTTCCAAAAATTTGACCTTGAGTGCTTCAAGTGCTTGCCATGATCACGTTCATGATTCTTAGAATCGATCTACGCAAAGTCATCAGTGCTTAATGGGGTATATTTCGTTGAATACCTCCCACATTCAACTCTCTCCTCCGGTAAATCACTCTTTCTTCAATTTTCCAACTAGTTCTACCCCTAATCTATCAAATTTGTCTCCTTGCATGCTTGGGAGAAGAAAACCAAAAATTCGATTGGGCACGATATTAAGACCATTTTAATGGCGAAAGATGTCTTTCAGATCCTCCCACCAAACATAGATATCAACATTAACTTACCCCTCTTCTTGGCATGTAGAAAAGACTAAGAAATCATGGAGACTCACACTCCCAAACGTGTTTCAGAAAAATGGGGGGAAAATTATATTTCAACTCTCAGCTACCGTTGATCTTTAATTTGAATTTTGGTCATCCATGTGGAAGATTCGAGCTTTAAAACAGACCCTGTGGGCTTCCATTGAATTTTTACAACTTTTGAAAAAATGGAAAAAAATTCCATTTTTCTCCGCACCTCCATCCTCGAGAAATGAGCCTGACATGTGTCCTAAGGTGGGCCCCAGTGGAACCGTGGCCAAATTCTACCATTTTACCCTCTTTTTGGAAAAAGGAAAATTTTCCAAGTTTTCCCTATAGCTCCGCTCTTCTGTTGTTTACCGGGGAAAAATGTTGACTATTTCCCTCATCGGGCTTATGTGCCATTTTGATGTTTTAACTCCTTTTCTCCCAAAAGGAAATTTTTCCAAATTTTTGCCGAGATTCCACACCTCTAGCATTTACTGGAACAAGCTTTGACCCTTCCTTTTTCGGGCTTACAAGCCATTTCAAGACTTTAATCCTTTTGAGGACAAGAGGAAAAAAATTCAAGTTGCCTCTGATGGTCCGCTTCCCCGCCCCTTTGACTTTTCAAATTACCATGTGTCACCATGGTGCACCTTGAGATGGTCCAAAAATTTGATACCTTGAACGAGCGTGGGCTCGCCATGTGTCTTGTTCTAGTGCAAAGTTTGTCTAAATGCTTGAAGCTCAGCGGAAGGTGCCACATGTCATGCTTTGAGGCAGTCTCCTTTGGCCGTTGAAAAGTCTAAGAAAAATTCAAAGTGAGCGGAGGCCTCCACATGTCATCCTGGTGCTTCTTTAAAATGAAACTCAAGGGCCGGTCCCCAAACATGCACGGTTCCTCCACGTGTCCCCATGGTGCTATTTCAAAATGGTCCCCAAAGAGAAACCCTTAATAAGCATGAGTTTACCTCATGTCCTCCCATGGGGTCAAAGTGAGAATTTTTCTCTCCCTCTTAAATTTTCTCCAATCGAAATCCATGGGCCGTGGGTCAAATCCAAAGTTTTTCCCAAAGTAGCCAAAAATAACAATTTCAAAATAGACTGTCATACCCCTTCCAATTAGAATAAGCCATGTAAGTAGCAAAAGAACCAATTAGAATTGAGTAGAGCCACAAGACTAAACTTGCATTTTCACCAAAAAGGTAAAAAGTGATAAGTTAAAGCATTTTCTCATCATCCCTCGACCAACCAAAATAAGCCACATCCCCTATTGATGTAAGGATGCAAATTTGACTGGGAGAAATGCCCACAAACCGTAAAATACGTAGAAAATAATCATTCGAGGCAAAAATTAAGATTTCTCAATGGACGATAATTTAGAAATGTTTACAAGGATCAAATATATTTCTTAGTGATACATCCATTCATTTCCTTCAATTATTTAGGGCAAAATGACAAGGAAGATAAATCCCGATCAGGAGGATAAAAAAATGGGAGAACTCCGAGTTACAGAGACCTCTTTCGGGGAACAAAGAAACAAGGAGCAAACCATGGACCGATAAGTGATCAACGAACCAGGCTTAGATCAAAAATGGAAACAAGGATTAACTCGGCACAACACGAGAAAAAGAAAGTGATAGAGACCACAATTTGATAGATTCTCAAAGGAAAATTGGGGTGCGACTATTTTGAGCACCAACATTGACTCGGGGATGGGCACTCCCTGTGATTGCCACAAGAAAAAGGTAGACCTAGTGCCAAGAGTAGCCATTAGGCAACTAAGTCATCTTGCAAAGTAGATAAACAAAGCCATCTTCAAAAGGAAATTGAGAAACCAAATAAAACAGTCATCGAGGACCGAACGAGCAAAAACACAATAAACAGAACAAACAACTAACTATACACTATACAAAATATTTTCTTGATCCGAGGCATCAATCCAAGAAATGATTCAAATTCTTGTCATTGAAAGGAAACTCGAGTAGTTCACCATCTAGATCCTTGAGGAAGAAGGTATGCTCACCAATCTAGATATTAATGGAGTAAGGGCCCATCCATAGTGAGTCAAACTTGTTATGATTTCTTGTATCCTTATGTCTTCTATCCCATAATAGCATAAGATATCCAACATTGAAATCTCTAAGAGTGTCAAATAACTTCTTTAGCTTCTCTCTGAACTTTACATGCCTCTGGTGGGATTCCCTCCCCTCTTCATCAAGCTCAACAATTTGGTTAATAAAAGCATCATAAGGATCTACCTCTTGATTTTCTAGCTGTTGCATAAAATGATATGAGGACAGCTTGCATATGGAGAGGTAGCAGGGGCCTCGATACCCATATACCAACTCAAATGGACTCTTTCCAGTGACTCTCTTGGTAGTGATCCTATCTTCCCAAACAACAGACTTTAATTGTTCACCCCACTTTCTCTTGTTCTGCTCTAATGTTCTTTTGATGATCTTCAACAAATTTTTATTACTGGACTCATCTTGTCCATTTCCTTGGGGATTGTAATTAGAGGCATATGTCAGTTGATCCCATATTCCTTGCACATTGCCACCAAAGGTTTAGCTCTAAAGCTCATGGCATTATCAGCAACAATCTTGACTACTATCCAAAACCCGCAAATGATACGGTTGAATAGAAAATACATGACAACTTGGTGTGTTTCCTTCGTGGTGGGGATTTCCTCCACCCACATAGTAAAATAATTAGTTGCTATAAGAATCCACTTATGGACAACACTTGAAGGATCTTAAATCTCACCAATAAAATACATTCCCCATTGCTTGAATGGAGCTTCAATTGATACAGGCTATAAAGGAAGGGATCCTGAAGCTTTCAGTCTTCCAGAGAAACGTTGACAACTCTCACATCTTCTAACCAACAAGATTGTATCCTTGAAGAGAGTTGGCCATAAATAATAGGCCCTCGGGATCTTATGTGTTGTGACTCTCATGGAAAAGTTCCCCCACAAACTCCTCCATGGAGATTAGCAATTATCTTTTGGAATTCTTCTTCAGTAATGCACCTTAAGAGGACTCCCTCTAGGTTCTTCCAAGCTAACCCATGATCTCGTGATGACATATTTCCAGGAAGCCAACTTAAGGGCTCTTTTCTCGGTTCTTACTTAAGTGCCCAGGGCATCTCAACTATCTAAGATAAACGATTACATCTTTATACCACTCATAACTCATCAATGTTTGAAAAAAATCTACCCTACCTTCTTCTACCTCATTTATCTCAATAGTTTGCAAGTTTCTCTCAGCTATAAGCTTAGCCAAGCCAAAACCTCTCACTAGCTTCATGGTTTGGATGTCCATGTCATATTCTTCCAAATTGTTCACCCACTTGCACCTCTTGCTTGAGACATCATCTTTGATAAAATGTCCTTGATCATGGCATGGGGAACATAAGAAAAAAATTAGAAGTTATAATATAAGGCTTGAAAACCTTTGTTACTTTTACCAAGGTAAATGCCTACTTTTCCATGATAGTGTACTTCACTCAGCCCCTTAAGGCTTTATCAAAAATAAAGTGGCCTCTCAGCCCCTTCATCATCCTTCATAGTAGGATAGACGTAATAGTGTTCTCTTAAGCAAAAGAGAATAGTTAAAAGGGATTTTTATAATATCGAGCTGCTTTAGAACAGTGCATGATTTAGTGCTTCTTTAATCCCATTGAAAGCTTAGATGACAACCTCCTCCCATTTGATGACCTAGTCTTTCTTCAGCATGGAAGAGATTGGAATGGTCAACTCGTAAAAAGTTTGATATGAATATTCTAATGAAGTTTATATGCCCAAAGAAGGATGAAATTCCTTTCTTAGTCCTTTGGATTGCAACCTTGTTGATAGCCTCTACTCTTTTCTCGGAGCAATCATCACTCCTTGTGATACTATGTGACCAATCAACTTTTCCTTCTACACCCCAAAATGGCATTTCATTGGGTTGAGTGAGATGCCATATTCTCTACATCTTATCAACATCTTCTCCAAGTGCAGCAAGTGATCACTTCTCTTCCTAGAAAATACATTTACATCATCTAGTTAAACTAAAATAAACTTGTTGGTGTAACTAGAAAAGGCAACATCCATTGCTCTTTGAAAGGTGGCTTCAACATTCATCGACTAAAGGGCATCTTGACATAGACATAGGTCCCCCAAGGAGTAGTAAAGGTTATCTTGATCCTTTCTGATTCCTTCACCACAACTTGGTTATAACCAGAGAAACCATCCAAGGTGGAAAGAAACTCAGAACCAATTAATAACTGCAACATGTTCTCCATATTTGGTAAAGGATAAATATCCTTTATTGATGCTCTGTTAAGATTTCAGAAGTCCACACATAGCCTGATGTCACCATTCTTATGTTTGACTGGTACTAGGTTGGAAACCCAAGAGGAATACCTTGTGGACTCGATAATCCCTCCATCTCTTAGCTTCTTATGTTCTTCTTACATTTTGAGGGATAAGAGTGGATTGATGGGCCTTTGATTCTACCTGAATGGATTTGCATTAGACTCTAGGGGGATCTCATGTTGAAATAGGTCCTCTCTATATGATTTTAGTTCATAATAGGTCTAAGCCATGCATTCTTGGTATCTTTTCAACAACTAGATGTATGACTACTTCTCCTCCTTGCTACGGTTACTACCTAACAAAATTTTCCTTGCTTCTCCCTTGTGCCAAGTCATGCTCCTCAATATCCTCTTGAGGCTTCCATGCATCTCGTAACAATGCGATCAACATTATCAAAATTGGACTCAAGAGTAACCACCCCTCTAGGAATGGTATTGGTATTTAAATGGATGATTTCCTTTCCAAACAATTTTTACTTTACTTTTGTCATACATACCATTGGTTTAAAATCAATGCATTGATAAGTAAACTCTCCTTGTTCGCAGAAATCTTCTCGATCTGAGCATCATCATCAAAACTCCGCCAATGCTTAATGTTGTCAGGGATAGAGGGTCTTGTCAATACCTCAACATCATATTCACAATATGGGGACATTGTACAATTTTCAAACTGAGCCCCCAACACTGCAAGCTTGTTTGCCAAGTCATTGAATTTCTTGTTAGGATCCACATTGTTTCTTGTACTACTTCATTCACTGATTCTTTGTGGCATACAATTTTCTGACTTGTTTTACTATTAATTATGAGTTTCCTTTGACAATGATGTCCTTTAAACCATATTTCCAAGAAATTCTTAAACCTAACAACAATGTCTCATACTCAACAATGTTGTTAGTGCACTCAAAGTTGAGTTTGAAGGATGAAACAAATTTTTCCCGACTCGACAAAGTAGGACAACATCACCACCATTCCCAAACCTAGAGCAAGCACCATAAAACAACAGAGTCCAAGGAGAGCCCATCTATTCAATACACTTACATTCTTCAATCAGGTGTTCCTTTCCATCAACAAACCCTACAAAGTTGTTTGCATCAATAGTTATGTATAATACCTCATAGGATGCATTATTGGTATCCTCAATAAGGTGCAACATATTTTCTTCCCCATACAACCTGACAAGGCTACCATCAATTGGGATGGTAGTATTGGACATATCCATTTAGACACTCCCACCAACACTTGTAGCCCATTTTCTTGACAATAACATGCCCCACTTGGCTGGGAAATCAATAATGACAACATCAAGTTTTAAGTTTTTACCTCGGTGAGTTACAAGTTTCACAACCAAACCCTTCACACATCCCAAGATAGAAATTATATGGATTCCATAGCAGTGCACTTCCGATATGCTACTGTCACTTTGATGTTTATCTCATTCATGACTTCCAAAGGCATGACATTACATGATGCCCCAGAGTCCAACATGTAGTTATTCAACATTTTGTCCCTAATGATCAAGGTGTTAAAGAATGGATCCACATAAATCTGAGAGTCCACCAAGGATGTCCCCAAATAGACCTCGGAAATTCATCTAGCTCTTCTTATGCCAAAGTGGTGCTTCTAGTTCTTCACCGAGTCAGGGGGCTCTCCACAATGTTTATATTTCGATTAGGGCAATCTTCTCTTCTTTCAACCCCAAGTATTCAAATTCTCTCTTTTTGTGCTCAAGGATCCTAAGAAACTTAACAATTGGAACAGAGACTTTTATATGACTCAAGACTTGGGCAATATCATATGGGACATTCCTTGGCGAGTAGTGTTGGAGGAAAGCTAGTACACTCACTAGGTGGTACAAGATTTTTGACAACTTAGGCATGAGGGGGACATGATTTTTGTTTGGAATTGCAGGCTTTTAGCAAGTGCATCAATATTTTTAGCCTCTTTAGGAATGTTTTAAAGTAAGGGAGCTTTTGGTTTGGCCAAGGCCCTACCTACTGACACCTTACTTCTTGTGTTATATTCCTTCTCTTAAGCCACAACAACATTCATTAGTAACTATTTATCTTCCTCAAAAGGGATGCCTCCATCATACTTCTTTATTGTTAAGGCCCTTAAATATTCAAATTCAATATTGGGAAATTCAAAATCTTGTATAGTATCTACTTCTAAAGTATGAGAGGGAGGAAGATTAGTCACCCTATGAATGTAATCCCAAAAAGTGGCTGCAGTCTGCACTTATCAACTTAGTTGAAGTTGCCCCTTGTTGTGAGCTTGTGGAACAACCCATCCTACAAACATCATCATAATTATCATCATCAAATTATTCTTCTTCTTGCTGATCTTCTTCATAGGGAGCGCGAGGCATGAAACATTTGTCACACTAGTTAATGACATCTATCTCCTCCACAACAAGAATCTCGATAGCCAAAGGATCGTGCATGCTCTATTATCTCTAGCTTGAGACTATTTATTTTGAAATCCAATAGGTCCCTTGCCTTTGTCATGAGATCTTTGGTGGTTTGTGAACCTGTCTCTGCCTTGCTTCCTGTGTTGACCTTATGAGCTTTTCCAAATTCCTTTCTCATCCCGGGCCAATTTGTAGGAAATTTCTTTGACATCCCCTACCAAAATCTTCAAAACTTCTTCCAAATCAAAATCCTTACTTATTTGGGATTTTTCTGGGTTAACAAGCTTTACACCTTCCCTCTTTGGAGGCTTTCCAATTGGCTTGATATTATTCTCTATTTGTAAAGCCATGGTGAAGGCCTACATCAAATTTGTGGGGTCTTTGTCTCTTAAATAAAATGCATCCTTTTTATCAAATGCATCAAGATATTTGATCGACATGACTCATCACAAGGCCTTATCCTAATAGGAAATATCCTTAAGGTCTTATTAAACCTTGTGTGGAAATCATGTACTTACTCATTAGGGTTCTTTTTGATGTTTTCAAATTCTCATTGAAAGAAACCTAGGGTCAGTTCTATCACCATACTACAATCTAAATGCATTATTCATCTCCATCTAAGAATCAATTGAGTTATCCGACAATGCTTTATACCAGTCCCCGACATCTTCTTCCAAAGTGTGAATGAATAACTTCAATATCCATCCATTCACAAAAAATTTATAGGTCCAAAGGTGTTTACAACAAAAGGGGGTCTAGGTGTGGGCAAGGCCATGTTATTTTGAGAAGGTGACCTGGAGGGGTGACAACATGATGAGGAGAAGAAGGTCTTTGAAACAAAAGAGTATAACTTTCAAAATGGGTATCCCCCAAAGGCCTTGCTTTTTGAAATCCCTATAAAGCTCGGAAAAGACAAGAACAGAGTGTGAATCAAACCTTTCAAAATCAAATGAAGGCCCTTCTCTACCGGAGAGTTCAAATCCAAAAATAGGCTACCTGATTTAGAGTCACTTGAATGGCAGTCTTCAATAATAGGCCAGTCACTTTCGTCAATAGAGATCCCCTTTCTTGTCTGCTGATCCCCAACAACTCTCCAACCTTTTCTTCCTTCTCCGATTTTGCTTTTCCTAGCTCTGGAAATAATGTCCTCATAGAATCTCTAGCAAAGAAAGATCTTCTTCCTTCCAGATTGGCTGATTATTAGTAACAAATCTAACTTTGAAAGAGTTATAATACACGATACTCATTAAAAATCAAATCAACAGGATTAACTACTAAGGATTTCAACGTTAGTTGTGCTTCCGCACTAAATATGATTTGTCAAATGTTTTTCAACACCGAAACTTGAAATGGAGAGACTCTGACCTTTCTTTTCCCATATTTACCAAACAAAAGCTAGTGCACTAGGTGTGAAGACCGAAGAAACTACACACAAGACTTGGATCATACTAGAATTTTTTTACCAGGTTCTTGATTTTTAGCTGAAGTCCCCTAAGCAATGGCACCACTTAGGTGTTGGTACCCAAATTGATTCTCCTTCAAAGTCTCAGCAACATCACTATTTTGACAAGAAACTTAGAGATAGATTATATCATGATGAGTCATTTTGTAGCTAGGGATGACATCTTACTAGCCCCTTTTCAGTCAAATGTGGAGAAATGGATAGCACCTTCAAGGGGATTTGATCTATCCTTACAATTTTAGGTTGTGCCTTTCAAACAGGATAAGAGAACCCTTTTATATCCTATTATTTATGGAGGAGATGGAGATATCCTTCCCGATGGAGTTGTTAAAGAGACCTTGGAGAGAATATGATCAATGCAACAAAATCTTACTCTCATGAGTTGTCACTCAAGATAGTGGAGATATTCTCTAGGCAAGGTTCAGGCTATTAAAGACATTTGGAATCCCTATTGTTGCTGCATGTTTTGGTAGTAAAAATTATGAACTTTGTATACACACATGAAAATCAGAATAGTATGGGTGTGGTTAATTGTTTTGAATGAATTTTTGGTAGGTGGTGAAGCGGGATAAAGTTAAATATACCAAATCTTTGATGAAACTAACAAAATGGAAGCTTAAACCAATAAAATGCCACAACGAAGCTAAAATGTTTCTTTAACTAGAATATATGCTTTAATGGAGGCATAGATTAGCACTATTTCACACAATCTTTGAGATTCTCACACACGAAGGATCGAGTTAGAAAATCCAACAAAGCATCAAGATTTGAGTCAAATCACGCCTAAGGTACACCCAGAGGCTTAAAGACAAATCTTTGTCAACAGATGAAAGAGAAGTGATTTTAAATCATTTATTCCAATCCCAAATGAAAGCTCTTCTAAGAAATGAAATTACAAATGCCACTAAACTGTCAAAAGGATTGAGGCCTGTGTGATTGAATCAGATTTAATACAAGATTGTGATAGAAACAAGAAAAACTACTCACATACATTAAAAAATAAAACAAAAACATTTTGTTGAAGATAACACAAAATAACTTGAATTTGATTAAATTTGTCAAGAAAGGAAAGTTTCTAGAAGAGTATCAAAGCTTGTCAATGACTGTACACTTACAACCACCTTGACATGATAAGATTTTAATACAAATGAGGTAGACAAGATTCTCAAATGGATCCTCAAAGTGATGGGTTGTGTCAAGATTTTTCTATTAGAAAATTCAGTCCCGACCCCTCACACTCCAACCTCTAACCTCCAATGCTTTTACATAAAAAAACTATGCCATTTATAACATTTACAACAAGGATCCTTTTCCCTACAAAAATCAGACCTTGAGTGCTACCAGTGCTTGCCATGATCATGATTACAATTCTCAAAATCAGATCTCGCATAAAGTCATCAGTGCTTGAGAGGGTAGATTTCATCGAATACCTCCCAAATTCAACTCTCACCTCTCGGTAAATCACTCTTTCAAAAAATTCCAACCACTTCTACCCCTAATGCTAGATATTACTCCTTGCATACTTGGGAGAAGAAAATGTAAAATCTGATTAGACATGATAGTCAAAAAAATTTAATGAAAAAGATGTCTTTCGAGATCCTCGCCACTAAACTCGGATATCAACATTATCTTCCCCATCTACTTGGCATGCACAAAATACCAAGAAATCATGGAGATGCGTACTCTAGATGTGTTTCCAAAAAATCGGGGAAAATCATATTTTGACTCTTAGCTACCGCTGATCTTTACTTTGAATTTGGGTCGTCCACGTGGAAGATTCCACTTTAAAATATACCCATGGAGTTCCTTTGAATTTTTACAACTTTAAAAAAAATAGAAAAAAATTCCATTTTTCTCCGCACCTCCGTCCTCGGAAATGATCCTGACACATGTCCTAAGGTGGGCCCCAGGGGAACCATGGAAAAATTCTACAATTTGACTCTCTTTTTGGAAAAAGGAAAATTTCTAAGTTTCCCAGCAAATGCGCCATTCCGCTATTGACCGGGTTAAAATGTTGACTATTTCCCTCATCGGGCATGCGGGCCCTTTTGATGTTTTAACTCCTTTTCTCCCAAAAGGAAATTTTTTTGAATTTCCCCAAGATTCTACACCTCGACATTGACCGGAACAAGATTTAACCCTTCCTTTGTTGGGCTTGCAAGCTATTTCAAGACTTTAATCCTTTTGATGACAAGAGGCAAAAATCTAGGTTACCTCGATGGTCCGCTTCCCGCCTCTTTGACTTTTCAAATTTCCACGTGTCACCATGGCGCACCTTGAGATGGTCCCAAAAATTTGATACCTTGAACAAGCGTGGGCTCACCATGTGTCTTATTCCAACAAGTTTTGTCTCGAATGCTTGAAGCTCAAGGTGGAAGGCGCCACGTGTCATGCTCCGAGGCGCCTCCTTTGGCTATTGAAAAGTTTAGGAAAATTCAAAGTGAGTGGAGGCCACACGTGGCATCCCGACACTTCTTTAAAATGAAACTCAAGGACTGGTCGTTGAACATGCATAGTTCCTCCATGTGTCCCCATGGCTCTCTTTCAAAATTGTCACCAAAGAGGAAACCCCGAATGAGTGTGAGCTTGCCACATGTCCTCCTACGGGGTCAAAATGAGACTTCTTCCCTCCCTCTTAAATTTTCTCCAATCAGAGCCTGATAGGGCCACAGGGAAAGTCCAAACTTTTTTCCAAAGTAGCCAAAAAGAACAAGTTCAAAAACAAACCCGCCACACCACTTCTAATCAGAAGAAGCCACGTAAGTAGTAAAAGAACCAATTAGAACTGTGAAGAGCCACGGGACCAAATTTTCCTTTTCACCAAAAAGGCAAAAAGTGATAAGTTAAAGAATTTTCCCGCCATCCCCCGACCAACCAAAAGAAGCCACTTTCCCTATTGATGTAAGGATGTAAATTTGACCGGAGAAATGCGCATCAAACCGTGAAATACGAAAAATGATCATTCGAGCTAGAAAATGAATATTTATCCAAGGACGAGATAATTTAGAAACATTTACAAGGCTCGAATATGTTTTTCAAAGATACATCCATTCATTTCCTTCAAGTATTTAGGGAAAAATGACAAGGAAGACAAATCCTAACTATGGAGAATAGAAAACATGGGAGAACCCGAGTTATAGACCTCTTCCGAGGAACAAAGAGACAAGGAGAAAACCATGGACCTGTAAGTGATCAATGACCCAGGAAAAGATAAAAAATAACATGGATTAACTAGGCACAACATGGGAAGAAGAAAGTGATAGAGGCCGAAATCAATATATTCTCAAAGGTAAATTGGGGCAATACTATTTTGATCACCAACACCCTTAATCGATGCCAATAACTATATTTTCCACCAAGTTCCAATTCCATGCTAAAATAAAGTAATTAAGCTTCACAACTCAACATATGGAGTTGTTTTGTTATACTTTGGGAGGTATATGGATTATTTTGTGATGATTTGGGAGGTATATGTAGTTGTTTTATGATGCTTTTGGAAGTAAATGGAGATTATTTTGCGATTCTTGTGAGGTTTATATAGTTGTCTTGTGATGGTGTCGAGGTATATGGAGTATTTTGTGATGCTTTGGGAGGTATATAGAGTTGTTTTGTGATTTTTTTGAATGTGTGTGGTGCTGGTATTATGATTTATCTATACTCATGTGAATCAGGTTATGTTTTTTTATGTTGATGAATGATGTTCATATCTCTCGAAAGTGCATCCTATAGAGAGATGGCGTAGTTTTTGTAAGCTTGCACAATTGATCTCTCCCTTTCATAGATACAATGGAAACACCTCAGTCTATGGGTATACCTATTTTTAGGTGAGTCTCCAAAGATCAAGTTTGGTTCCTTATTGGTGTATCCTAAACTAATTTATGGGATTTTGAGAGTAACAGATGACTGGAAAATAATTAAAACTTAAGGTGATACACCAAATTTGTATGAAGGATTTGACTAAGTATATGCACAATTGATATGAGAAGAATATTTGATGCACAAGCCAAAAGTTTTTGCGAATATATAAGGGCAAACACTTGATTGTTCTAGGAGAATCACAATAGTACTAATAATTTAACATGCACATTAAAATTAAGCGACAAGATTGAATTTTACAAGAGGGGTGAGGTGATTGATCAAAGAATTTACATTTACAAGACTAATAGAAACATACACAAGACTATAAAATAACTTGGAAAGGTAGAAAATACTTCACACTCATGGGGAAAACTTGCAAAAATTTGTTTCAAGACTCATATATCCAAAATTCCTCCAAACCTTCTCTTGTGCTTTACAAAGGCACACAATATATATCAAAAATTAATTGACTACCCTTCCTAAAAATAGCATAAGGCTTGTACTCGCCCATGCATCCTATTTTTATCCTTTATTTAATAATAGATAAAGGAAAAAATAGAGCATGACATTACAAATAGACATTATTAGACTTACTTATATTATAGTTAAAATGAAGTTGATCTGCTTCTATTTTTAAGAAAAGAAGGGTGAATTTTTGCTTTTAGACAAGTCTCTCTCCACGAGCATGCAACTCTGTCTTCTTCTCTATTCAATCCTATTTTGAAGGCATGCAAAAAATAGAACTCCTTGTTCATGACAAGAATAATTACGATACTTGCAATATTTGCAAAAGTACTTCATCCACTATGGGGACCACTAGGAGCACATGTGTAATCATAATAACCTCTTATTTTCTAGAAAGATAAGCTAATAAGCCTTTAAAAGTTTTCTTACATCTGATGTTGACCTTTGATATTTTCTTTATGATCACATGACATATGCATTCCAATTCATGTACAATCTATTACCATCAATGGGGGCCACTTGTGGTTGTGAACTCTTGTCTTCATTTGGTTTAGCCATTGTTGTGGACTTAACATATACTATGGTTTTTTTTTAAATGTGAGGGGCACTTTGTAAAAGCCACCACACCATGCTCGACCACCTTTTGATTATGCATGACCAATGGTTTTTCTTGTCACTTTGTATGTCTAAATGATATATAATTCAGAAATTCACCTTTTCAATGATCATTGGGTATAATTTGGTTGGCATTTTAATTGAAGGCATACACTATGGTTGAACTTATGAAAGTTCTTTACAATGGTTTTAATCAATTAGTGATGTGGGTTTTCCCCTTATCTATAAGTGACTCATCCCTTGGTAACTTGGTTAGTGGTATATGTAACTCAAACTAGGTTTGATTTGATATTCATAGATCATCTTAAGCCCATGATCTCTATACCTATGTTTTTTATGTCGTCATCCTTGGAATCATGGTTAGGTTTTCTCATCGACATTAAATGCATCTTTTGAAAACTCGAACCATGGTTTGCATTTGAAAAGTGGAGATTAATTTTTGGTCATTGATTTGGTGTCCTTTTGAATTGGAGTCATTGATCTCTTACCCTCTCGTAGGGTTTCGACTTGGCATTTAAGGTAGTCACTGGAAACCTAACTATGATTACTTGCCTTTGATCCCTGAGCATGATTATTGACCTTTAATCTAAGTCCTTATTATCTAAAGCCATCAATCTTGAACCATGGTTGAGTCATATTGACTTGTCTCTCGAGTTTACATGCATTAAGGTAACTCGAGCCCATAATGATCACTTCATTTGTATTTTTACTCTTCGGCAAAAGCCTGGAAATTTTTTTATTCAATGCAATTTTTCTTCAACACATTCGATCTTGGCTTTAAGCATTTTATTCTCTATGTCATTTCATTAGACATTGACTTGGTGATGAGAGCTTTATCTGGTTTTATGGTTTCTGTGTGGTGGTTGTGTCTTGTTCATTCTTGAGATTTTCCCCATGTAATCCGACTTTCTCGAGTTCTTGAACTCGTGAGGTTTACTTTCCACCATTGTTGTTTCTTCGAGCTCATCCTATTTAGTTTGGTCTAGGTGGAAAAGCCCTTAATATCTCGAGTTTGCTTTGGGAGACTTTGTGGTGAAAAGGCTTCAAAGATCGGTATACTTCTTGGTCTTCATGATTTTTCCTTTCTCTCGAGTTCTATAGATTTGGTTTTTATAATGGCCTCCATGGTGAGTTCTGAAGCTTGATTCTTCTCTATTTTAAGGATCTCTTTGGTCTATCGCTGGCAACCATAGTTGTTATAGGTGAGATAATTTTCTCTTGTTTGTGTACACTTCTATTTTCTTTTCTTCTTTAAATATATCACTAAACTCTTGGAAATATTATTGGGTTTTGTGATTTATTGCTCCTCATTGACTCCCGAGTTCGAAACTTCTCGTGGGCATGTGGACCTCTTGCTTCATCATCTGGTTGCTCAAAAATTTTACCATTCAATTATCTACAAGTGAGTTGTTGTCTGCTTTTAATGACCAATATTTTAATCATTGAGTTTTGGATCTTTCCAATGATGCAAGATTTTAATGATTTTTGTTTCACTATTTTGAGTTTGAAATTTTCTTCAAAAATTGTGTCCATATGTGAAGATCCAAAGCCTCCATTTTGAGTTTATGAAGCTTTATTCTCGCTCTCAGTAAAATAATCATCTATTGTTATTTGATCAATACTTAGCTTGCTCTTTTACCATTGAATCAATGTTTCAATCTAGCACTTTGACTTCTGGGTATTTGCAAATTTGGCCCTATCTATTTGAGAATTTTTATTTGCATAGAAATGGAGACCATCATTAATGAACCCCGAAGCCTCAATTTCTTATATTTCCCAATCGTAACTGTTTTTTCAAATTCCTTTCTTAGTCATAAGAATATCTTTTTCATGAAATGAGTTATTCGACATTTGAGTTATCAAGATCCTCCAATGTGCTAGAACTACTCATGGTGTTCATTTTGGAGAGCCTTGAGCTTTAGTTATGCATGCTTAGCATGTAGCTTGAAAATGATCAATTAGACACTTGCATTCTTATCATTTGTTCAATTGTAAATCATGAAGCTTCATAGTATGCTTTCCTAGAAATGTTATTTGTATTACATATATAATTTCTATTGTTGTAACCTAATTTACAGTGCTTTTTTCTTCCAAATTGTACGTTGAGCTTCACCTGTAGCTGCATTTATATTTCTGACTCTAAGGTTGATTTTGTAACTGAAACTAAATTAGATTTATCAGTTGTGACCAAAGTATATTCTTTGATATTTTGTACCTTACAAGTGGCCTTCTAGAAATTGTAAATAGTTCATTTGTTCTGAAATTATAGATAACTTTTATCTTTGTAGTTGTAAATCCTGCATTCAATTTGATCTTTGAAGCTTGTTTCTATTAGATAGAGGCTTTATTTCCTTTATAGTAACATTTTTCTCATTCTAAAAATTTAAAATGGCGAAGCCGGTAAAACTTTTCCTGAATTCTATCTTCCATCCATGTCCATCATAGTAGTTGTATCTTCTGATTTTAGAATATAGAATTATGACACTTCATGTTTGAATCTAGATTGATAAATAAGATGAGACATAATAGTTGTGTTATCTTGATCATAGCATGCTTTCTACCGCTTCTCTGTATCACTTGTTTGATTCAAATAACTCTTTTAAAGCCATGTAGTTGTTAAAAGCAACATAATGGAAAGTTGTAAATGTCCATTTTACATGGTGAAGCCTTGTCAAAATTTTCATAGAATCTTGTCTTCTATTCTATTTCAGCAAAAACTTTCTTCTTTAATCAAACTTCAGCTTTCAAATTTTACTTCTTCCTTCATTGCAAACTAAAACATGTGCTTCTATTGCTAGTCTCTCTTTTACACTTATAACTTCTTCTATTTCAAACATTTATTAAAACTTTGAGTTATATTCTTCCTTTTATTGCATGCACTTGTAACTTGTCCATTTTTCATTGGTTAGGAAAACAGTAACTTTTACCTACACACTTAAGAAAATAGTTAGAAAATAATTAGGAATTTTGGCCTCTCTTATGTCTATATTTTTATTGTTTTCTCTTTGCTTTCTTCATTCCTTCTAAGTGAATAAAGCATGTATGCAGTTTTTATTCAAGTAAACTACATCTACTATTATTAGAGATTCATATAAATGAAGTAGGATAGTGTAGGAATATTACTTGATTCCTGACTCGATAATCGATAGTTTATTGTTTTCTTCTTTTCGTACAATGGCTTCTACAATGGAGATTTTTTCAATCAAAGAAAGAAACCCCAAGGCAATGATGGGTTTACTCATACTCCTTTTCTTTCTCTTTCATGCATGTGTACCTTTTATTTCAGTAGTTGTACTTTACTTTCTAGTTACATCCCATGGCTTGTGTGGGAAACATTTGAAAATTCCTTATGAATAAAACATTAAATTTCGTAAATGAGTTGTATATTTCTTTCTGCATTCTAGCTTCTCTATATGGATTGTATAATGAACTAAACAACTCAGTAACATAATTGAATGTCTTAATCATAAAGGAAAGAACATTGATGAGAACTTGTAACATTCAGTAATGAACTCTAATTTTCTGATATCTGTATTTCTGTTTGCTGCTTCAAGACTCAACACTTAACCTAATCTGTAATTTTTCATCTTCATCAAGACAACATAGTTGTCCTTTGGGGCTTTGTGTTCTTTTGTTGAAGATGGCATGAAATTACAGACTATGTGATCTATTTTGTTTTGTGACAGCACACATAACTACAGATTTCATTTGACGTTGTAACTAATTCAGCAATAACAAACAACATAAAAACTTCCTTAGCATAGGTATACTTCACCCAAGACTTTTCATCGTAACAATGAAGTTTTGAGTTTCCCATTTTCGCACAAGTGTAAAAATTTCAACATTTCTGGCGATCCTACGGGGAAAGTTGCCTACTAGTTTAAAGACTAGTGCCTTGCTCTTGTCCATTGGGCATGGAGTCTAAACATGTAACCAAAATTTGCATTTTCTAAAAGGTTCAACCCTTCCGAAACAAACTAAAGTAGGGAAAGGATCTGGTAAAATAGATCACATACATGGATGCACTTATCAATTGAAAAACATTACAATGTGAAGGAACTACACTTATTGAAAGGAAATCCTACTCTAACAATCACTGTAAGATTTTCAATAACAGTGTTTGAGAAATATACCATTCACAGAATGGGAAGTTCCTCTCCATTCAGCTTTGAAAGCTGAAAAGCATTGTGTTCTTTGCAAGCTGAAATCATGTAAGGACCACTCAAGAGTGTATCAAACTTGAGTGTCTTCCTGGTTTTACACGATCAACATCCCACTTTAACACAATTTCTCCTTCATTAAAGACTCGAATTTTGATTTCTTATCAAAAAAAAATTCTTCATTTGTTTCTGATTCTTTTCCATATTCAAATGAGCTTTATCTCTTAGCTCTTGTAATTCCATTAACTCTACATAACGAACCTGTAATGGTTCATTCTCAAGTATCTCCATTTTATGCAACAAATATAATGTAGGTAAATCAACTAAATAGACATTTTTTCTTCCTTTCCATACACAAGTTTCTATGGGAATTGCCAACTGATCTTTTAGGAGTCACTCTGTCATCCCAAAGTGTTGAACTCAAAATCGATGCCAAGCTCTTTGATTATCCTTGAGCATTCTTCTAATGATCCTTAATGATTCTTCTTAGTACTTAAGTTAAACCATTACCTTGTGGGTAATAATTAGATTAAGAACTTAGATATATTCCATGGCTGACAACCCAATCTGTTATCTTTGCACCAAGGAATGATAAAGTATTATTTGATATGATAGTTATTGAACACCAATCTACAAACTATTCTTTTGTAAAAGGATAGTATCGAAGCTTCATTAGCATCCTTCAAGGTTATTACTTCACCCATCATGTAAAATAATTTGTAGCAGTTAAGATCCACTTGTGTCCTTGTGATGATGGTGGGTTTATCATGCTAATAAATTCAAGACCCCACCGCATAAAAGGTTGTTCAATTGAAATAGGTCAGTAGGGCAGAGAATCTAGATGTTCTTTTCCAACAAAGACAGCACATTTTTTACACTTTCTTATCCATTCAAAATAGTCCTTGAATATGTTAGGCCAATAGTAACTAGCTTTCATAATTTTTAATGTTTTGGTACATGGTGATAAGTGACCTCCTGCAGTCCTTCATGGAATTCTCGACAATATTTTTGGAACTTTATCATAATCAACACATCGCAACAAGATTCCATTTATATCTCTTTTGAACAACACATTATCAATGAAGATATAAGGTACAACATGTAATCTGAAATACCTTTGTTTGTTCTTGTCCATAACTTCTGATAGGTGCCATGTTGTAGATAATTAACCAAATCAGTCATCCATATTGATTCCTGAATCTCATGAGTGAGCTCAGTTGTTGATTTCCTTATTGAAACATGATTTATGATTGCTGATACACATTTTCAACATGTTTTTTTTCATATCATTAGGTTTTGTAACTTGTTGGTTTTCCATATCAACAATTATATGTTCACATTAACCTTTCCTCGAACCGCCTTAGCAACTCGAATATCAACATCATACTCCATGACCTTTGTTATCTAGTTTTCTCATTTCTCATTTAATTCTTTATTCAGTAAGAATGCTTTCACACTTGGATGAGAAACAAGAACATGGATTTTATTGTTTGAAAGCATATAATTGAAATTATTTAGTGCTCTGACTACTAAAAGTACCTATTTTTCAAGAAATGTGTACCTTGTTTTGTAATCATGCAAACTCTATCCAAAGAAAGCAATAGGTTGTTCAATATTTTCATCATTGAATTGAGTCAAGATAGCTGAGATTGTTTCAGCTCCTGCAAGTGCATACACTGTAAAATGTTTATCAAAATTTTGATTTGCAAGAGTAGGAGCTTGAGAAATATCTTCTTTGATTGCTTCAAAACCTTCTCTTCCTTCACTGGTCCAAGAGAAAGTTTTCTCCTTCTTTAGCATAGCTATAAGTGGTTTAACCAATGCTACAAAATATAGAACAAATCTTCTAAAAAAGTTGATTTTTCCAAGAAAAATTTGTAATGCCTTCTTATGATGAAATGATAGTTTTGATATGGGAAAAAGGATGATAAACCTTTCTTAGAAACAATATGACCAAGTAGTTTTCCTTGATGTACTGAAAAGATAGACTTCAATGGATTCAAAGATATTCCAAATTACCTGCACAACTAAAAAGTCTTCCTTAAGTGCATTAGATGTTCTTTATAATCTTTTGAAAATATAGTAACATCATCTAAATAAACAAGGATGCATTTATTTAATAATCAAAAAGCCATGTCCATTGCACATTGAAACATTGCAACGACTTTGAAAGACCAAAAGGCATCCTTTTGTAAGCATAAGTACCCCACTTGTTGGTAAAAGATCTTTTGTATCTATCTTCTTGAGCTAAAATGTGATTATCTCCATTGTAACCATCTAGAAGAGATAGTCTATCTGAACCTGAGATTGTTCTCAAAATCTGATCCATATTTGGGAGTGGGTAATGATCTTTTATTAAAGCCTTATTAAGATCTTTGAAATCTACACATAGTTTGATTTCATTGTTCTTCTTCCTAACAGAACAAGATTGGTTACCCAACTTGAGTGCTTAATGAAAGATAATACCTGATTCAATCAACTTAGACAAGTCTTTCCTCATCAAAGGTTCTATTTTGGGATTTATAGGCCTCTTTTTCTATCTAACAATTTTAGAATTTGGTTGCAACTCAATTGTATGATGTGCTATACTGGGATCAAATCCTTTCAGATCTTGGTATTTCCAATAAAAACATCTTTAAACTCTTTGCAAATATTAATAGATGAATTATTTTTAGTTAAGGAGCATACCTTTCCAAGAAATAGCTTTTTCCCTTCATTAACCGAGATTTCTTCGTAATTATCAATCAATGAGTTGACATTTTAGTCTTGACTTTTATTAACTCGATCGTCGAGTCAAGAAGATGTCTTCTAATGTGAAGAGACCTCGAGGGTAGTTTATTTATCTTCAACTAAACAATCTGGTTACCATATAAGTGTTGTAATTTATCCTGATTAACTATAGAAAACTCAACTTCTTGCTACAAAAACCTCAGATTTGATCATCATTAACTTGCCAATTTGAATCATTATCAGTACCGAGGGCCTGAAAATTAACTTTATATGAGGCTGTATTTTTCTATTTTAAATCTTTTCCAAACTTCAAAAATAGCCTCAACTCATCAAGTCTTTGTGTGCCTGTTTTCAGCTCTAGGAATAGACTGAATGTTAATAGCATTGAAATCTTCCATTAAGTCTAAAACTTTGTGTCTATAAGACTTCATTAATGGATTCTTACAAACATTGAAATTTTTTACTTGATTAATAACCAACTCAGAGTCACCAAAAATCTGTAGCATGTTGATACCTTTCTTTCTGGCCCAAAGTAAGCCATGAATTAAAGCTTCATATTTAGCTACGTTACAAGTACATGAAAATTGGAGACTCAAAGATGAGAAATACCTTTTGTTCATTCAGGAAGTGAGAATTAGACATGATCCCTATCCCCTTTTTTCTTTGCTCCATCAAAATGAAGCTTCAAATCCCTTCTATGAATCTTCTATTTTGGACAACAAGGGAAGTGGTGTATTTTCTTCATGCATACAATACACACCAAACAAATGGTGTTCTTCAACTTCCTTGAAAGGATCATGAGCATGTTCTTCTACTATATTTTCATCCATAAACATGTTATAAACCCCATATAATGTTGAAACATGAGCTACCTCATCAAAATCAAACTGATCTAGGGCTGAATAATTAGCCACTACATTTGAAGAGTGAGGCTCAATGTGAAATCTGCCAATGGCTCTGAATTGATAGTAACTTTAGTACCATAATGAGTAGTGAAAAATAAGGACCAATCTAAAGAGAGATAAAATCCTTTTTTTGCTATGAAATCTCTAGATAAGCATAAGGAAAAGTATGGAGGTAAATCCACAACAATAACATCTTATAGAATAGAAACATTTGGGAAAGCATGTAACGTCACTTCTAAATTTTTTATTATACCAACCGTATTAGTTGCAGCTCCATCAAGTTGTAAAAAGATCCTCTCTTTAGGCTCATACTACAAACCCTATTTTTCTACAATCTCTTTTGGTATAACTATGCTACTTGCACCACTATCCACCATGCAATTATGAATTAGATGTTCTCCAATAATTAGTGATAAATAAAATGGTGGTGGTTTCTTAATATCATGAGCATTTAGAACTTTTTGAACCATCCACTTAACTTCTTTAATGTGGTCTTGTTCAAACGTTCCAAGGACCATGTCTACCTTCTGAACTTCCTTTTCTATTGTATTTGAAGAAATTTACAGCTTAGCTAGTTCGTGAGAAAGAAAATCTTGTTGTCCAGGAATACTTAGAGCATCCCACATTGAGATGTTAACATTATGCTTTTTCATTACATAAACAATGTTGAAAGAAGCAAATTTTTAGAGACAGATTCAACTATCTTAGAGTAGGCCTTAGCGAAAACTAATTCTGCTTCATCTGCCTTGGATATTTGAGGTATAAAAAGTCTTCTTGGATCAGGTGTAGCTATTTTTTATGGCCTTTATGAACTGGAACACTTTTTGTTTTTTTAGGAACAATAGGGTTGTTAGTTGATTTTGGAACTGTAGATGTTGTCTTATCAGTGACAATAGGCAAGATAGGCCTATTTTGTTGCTTTTGAATTTTAGTAGCTTTCCCTTGAGCCCTAGTAGTGACTGTAATGAAATCCTCCTCATTAAAAATGACTAAATTCTATTCAGGTGCTTTCTAAACATGAGTTCCTTGCTACCCACCCTCCATTTGAGGCATGAAAAATGTTTTAGATTGAGGTTGTGCAACAAGATTCAGATTTAGAAAAGCATTTGGGTAAGTTGCAACTGAATGAGGTTGATTGCAAGGTTGACACCACTCTTCCGTAGCCATATTAACTGGGACTAAAGCATTAGAGGAAATAGGATCCTTTGGGTCAAACTGTCTTGCTGGTAAGGCTGCCTATAATTTTGATTATGTTGATAGGGCTGCCTATTTTGTTGATTCTATTGATTTTGCTGATAAGGAGCCTAATAGGGTCTGCTAGGTAATGCAATTCTATTCTCGATCAAAGTCAATCATCCGATTTCCCATTCTAATTGTAATAGGTGAGGAATAGGTGCTAAATCTACCGAAAAGGGAATTGAAGGTCTTAGTGCCAATTTTCCAACTTGAATAAGACTATTTTCAGCTCGGATAACGATATCATAAGCTTCCAAGAGTGTTCCTCCACCCATTGATCGAATCAAAGTCGAGATATCACCGTTTTAATGCTCTAAGATAATAAAGAAAAGCATGATCAAATTGAGGCTTGACACTTGTTGGAATTATTTCCCAAGTTCTGGATAAATGGATATTGAAATTGGACATAAATTCATTAGGAGCTTTTTAATGGTAGACAACTATTCAATAAGAGACAAATGATCTGAATTATCCTAGAACTATTTCAGCAATTTTTAACCTAAGTCATCCCAAGTTTTCATGCTCCCAATTTCTAGGTTTCTATACCATTGCAAGGCCTACCCTTTAAAAATATGTGGCTAAAATTGTTAAATCTACGTCTTCATGAGTGATGTTATGGAATGCACATAGGGCTACTACATCTTTGTTATGTTCAGCTTGTGTAACCTAATTTTCACCAGTGGATGATGGCAAAATTTTCATGGTAATATTAGGAATGTCATGGTAAACTAGGATTTCTAATGGACTACCATTAGTAAAGGTTACAAAATTCCTTGGTTGTTAAAAATCCATTTGAAAAACTGGGATGTTAATAGAGAAATTGATACGTGGTGAAGGAATATTAGGAGGTGGGTTATCAAAACCAGGTCTATTATAAGGTAAAGTATTACCAACTCTTCTCCTTCTAGCAGAATTCAAGGGTAAAGAAAAACAAACTCAGGAGGAATTCCACTTACCGATGATCTTGTAGTCACTTTAGGCACGGAACATGTTATAATACTGGTATGAAATCAGCTCTGTGGAGTCACCAAAAGATCTTCAAATATTTATAAGAAATTACTATAACTTGCTCCCGAAAGTGACTTTGTAATTGCTGTAATCTGTTGTAGATCTACTATAGAATTTGTAACTTGCATGTAAATCTGATTCATGGTCCCACCGAGCGTGCCAAAAATTGTTATCTCTCGAAAGTGCACCCTGTAGAATGATGGGTGTAGTTTTTCTAATTGCACAATTGATCTCTCCCTTTCATAGATACAATAGAAACACCTCAGGTTTGTGGGTATACCTATTTTGAGGTGAGTCTCTGGTATCAAGGTCGGTTCCTTATTGGTGTATCCTAAATTGATTTCAAGGAGTTTAAGAGTAAAATATGACTGGAAAATAATTAAAACTTAAGGTGATAAACCAATTTTGTATGAGTTCTTTGACTGAGTATATGCACAACTGATATGGGAAGAATTTTTTATGCACGAGCCAATAGTTTTCTGTAAAATATCTAAGGGGAAAACACTTGATTGTACTAAGGGAGAATCAAAACAGTACTAATAAGTTAACATGTACATTAAAATTAAGTAGAAAAGACTAAATTTTACAGAAGGGTAAGGTGATTGATCAGGGAATTTGCATTCACAAGACTAATAGAAACATACACAAGATTACAAAATAAGTTGGAAAGGTAGAAAATACTTCACACTCGTAGGAAAAACTGGGAAAAATTTCTTCAAGACTAATATATCCAAAAATTCTTCCAATCCTTCTCTTGTGATTTGCAAAGGCACATAATATATAGCCAAAATTAATTCACTACCCTTCCTAAAAATAGCCTAAGGCTTGTACTCGCCCATGCATCTATTTTTATCCTTTATTTAATAATAGATAAAGGAAGAAATAGAGTGTGCATTCACAAATATGCATTATTAGCCTTACTTATATTACAGTCAAAGTAAAGTTGATTGTTGTATTTTTAAGAAAAGAAGGGTGAATAATTTTTAGCTAAATGTAAGATTTCTTGCTAGGCAAGTCTCTCTCCATGAACATGTAACTCTGTTTTCTTCTCTATTTTTTCCTCTTGTGAAGGCATGAAAAATACCACTCCTGTTTGTGACAAAATAATTACAATATTTGCAATATTTGCAAAAATAATTCATCCACTGGGGACCACTAGGAGCACATGTCTAATCATAATCAACTCTTATTTTTAGGAAAGATAAGGTAATAATCCTTCAAAAGGTTTATTACATATGATGTTGAACTTTCCTCTTTTCTTTGTGATCACATGACATATGCATTCCAATTCATGTACAATATATTACCTAAATGGGGGCCACTTTGTGGTTGTGAACTCTTGTCTTTATTGGGTTTGGCCACTTTGTGTGGACTTAACATATACTATGGTTTTTTTAAAATATGAGGCGCACTTTGTAAAAGCCACCACACCATGCTCAACCACCTTTTGATTATGCACGACCAATGGTTTTTCTTGTCGATTTTGTATGTCTAAATGATATATAATTCAGAAATTCACCTTTTCGGTGATCATTCGGTATAATTTGGTCGGCATTTTAATTAAAGGCATACACTATGGTTGAACTTTTGAAAGTTCTTTCGCAATGATTTTAATCGATTGGTGATGTGGGTTGTCCCCTTATCCATGGTGACTCACCCCTTGGTAACTTGGTCGGTGGTATATGTAACTCAAACTAGGTTTACTTTTATATTCATTGATCATATTGAGCCCTTGATCTTTGTACCTATGTTTTTTATGTCATCGATCCTTGAATCATGGTTAGCTTTTCTGACTAGACATTAAATGTGTCTTTTGAAAACTTGAACCATGGTTTGCATTTGAAAAGTGGAGATTAATTTATGGTCATTGATTTGGTTTCCTTTTAAATTGGAGTCGTTGATCTCTTACCCTCAGTTAGGGTTTTTGACCTTGGCATTTAACGTTGTCGGTGAAAACCTAACTGTGATTACTCACCTTGATCCTGTTATCCAAAATTCACCTCAAGGTAATTTTGATAACATGCATCAAATTCTTTAGTCCCAGTAATATAGATTAAGTCAGTGGCAAAAAAAAAAATCATGTCTCTAGGGTCCCCTCATATTTTTATAACTCCCCGTCCAAGTAGAAGAGAGCAAGTTCTCGAGAAAATGTGGAAAAATTTGCAAAACAAGCTCGGGCCAGAAAATCACGAAAATGGCTAAGTCCTAGTCCTAGAAGCATTTGGGACAAGTGGGACAAAAAGGCACGGATCGGCCGAAATGAGCACAAGCGGTCCAAATAGCGATTGGGACATCTGGGACAAAAGTACGCGCGCGGGCGTGAAAAGCCGATCTGGCCAAAAGAGAGGAAAAATTGGCTAACTGCTGAGAGGGTCGCCTTTGGGACAAGCGGGACAAAAGGGCGAACCGGCCGAACCGGGTGAAATGAGTCAAGGCAGCCCGAAACAGCTTGATGGGACGCCAAGGGCAAAAATGCGAAACCGGCCGGATCGGCCGAAATGAGAACTTTTGTCCCGGAACAGTTGGGACAAAAGGGCGCGAACCGCCGAACCAGGTGAATTTGTCCTAGACGGTCCGAAAGCAAATGGGACATATGGGCTGTGAGTACGCGAACAGGCCGGTTCGGCCGAAATGGGAAATTTCAGCACCGAAACCAAATGGGACAAAGGGATGCGCGGGACGCGAAAAGCCGAAATGGCCGAAGGCGGGAAGAAAAAGTCAACGCTTGGTCCGAAACTTCAAACGGCCATAACTTTTGACTCCGAGCTCCGATTTTCATAAAATTGACTTTCTCGGTCCTCTACGCCACAAAAACTAGATTTCTTAATTTTAATGAGGGTAGATATATTTAAATAAAAGAAACATATTCGGCTCCAGTCAGTCAATGCTCATTCCCGTCAAATGACAGAAAACGCCTGCCAGACCCAAAATAGCTGCCCACACTCAGAAGGCCATAACTTTTGCATTTCTCAACGAAATCGCACAAAATTGGTACCATTGGAATCGTGGTTCCGAGCCCGATGCACAGAAATCAAGAAATTCTAGATTTGATCAGAAATTGTTTGAGATTTTTAAGAAAACGTGGCCGGGTTCAGAATAGTGTTTTATTTGGTAGCTGGGAGTGCAATTAAGAGGCATGGTCATCATTCCTTCTCTGCTGCAGCACATGGGACAGTATGGGGAGCCTTTTGCAAGTAATGTATACCCATTCCACTCAATTTAATGCCTCTTACAGGTGGTTGAAGGACAGATTTCAGGGGATTTCCATTTTCCCTTCTCTTTTCCTTCTCATTTTGATATAAATTGGAGTGTTGGGCTCATCTAAAAGGGAGAGTTTTGGGTAACAAAGCTCACAAAATTAATTTGTGAAGCTAGTGTGTTGTAGGCCCTTGTAGTGGACTCCTTGCATGGTGATCCAGGCCCTTATCTTGTAATAGATCGAATCAGGCATACCAGGAAGCAATAAAATACAAGTTTGTGGATGTATCTTCCCCTGCTGTGTTTTCTTGCATTCTTCTTGCCCCTTTTATCTTTCTACAAGAATATTGTGTCTATTATTATGTTCTTGCAGGAATTCATTATCATTGTGTGTGCTTGGAATATTACTGTGAATGCATTTTGCTAGATTATGGAGAACTGTCATCACCTCTTCTAGTGTGCACTTTGCCTCTGTATTTCACACATTTGGAGACTACTCTCCCATCCTCCTTTTCTGGTGTATCACCGCTTTAGTGTAGGCTTTCATTTTATGTATTCTCTTTCCCTGGTCCCTTGGAAATTTAGATTAGAACAGTTAGCTTATCCTACATTAGAGTAGATTGTGGCAGGTAGTTTAGGAGCAAGAACCAGCTTTCTCTGGAGGTCTATCTCAAGTAGCAAGTCCCACAACTTGGAGATAGTACCCATGTTATCCAATCACACTGTGAGTTCAAATACATGCACAGGGGTGCTGTGATTCGGTGATAACAGTTCTGGCACGCCCGGTGGGACCTAGAGGTCTTTAATTTCATTGCAACAAGATTGATGTGCACTTGTTGTAAGTTCCAGCTTTGAAGGAGCTTTAAAATCACACATCTGGCGACTCCAAAAGAGGCATAATCCACTGGTTTCAGCAGTCCAAGCCTGGACAAATTTATGAGAAGAATACAGACTAGGTCAAGAACTAGGGAGGAAGGATTGTTTGTTTATCTGCATCTATCTCCAGGCAGAGAAAGAAGGGGAAGAAGAGCTCAAAGATCTCCATCTCCACCTAATCGACTTTGTCTACACCTCCACCTGGTAGACCTTTTCTCGCATCAACAAGGGTTCTCAGGCCAATCAGAATGGCGCAACCACTAAATCCCTTTGTCAATTTCACTGGCAGCAGCCCACTTGCCCTCAATGCACAGAATCCAGTTCCAATTGCAGCATTGAAGAACATTCCATTTTTCACTGGAGAAAATCATACCACTCCTGGTGATCATGTCAAAGACATTGCTAACGTCTATGCAATCCATGAGATAAACGAAATGAACGTGGCTGTCAAACTGCTAGCATCATCGTTCAAAGGGAAGGCATTGCAATGGTTCAGAAGCCTTGAAGCTGGTTCTATCACGAATTGGAATCAGTTATGCATAGTTCTCCATGAGCAGTTTGGAGAGAAGGGAGACAACTTGTCTCTTCTAGAGCAATTGACAACTATCAAGAGAGCCCCCAACGAGCAGCTGACTGACTTCAATTTCAGATTTCAAAGGTCTTGGGATAGGATTCCAGTGGCAGTCAGGCCAACAGCAGAAGGTGCTTTTCTATACTATCTTAAAGCTTTGAATTCCGATATTTCTATGTTAATTCAATCTATGGGAGGCACAACCTTACCTACTTCTTATAGCATTGCCATTAGGGCTGAAAACTGTCTTATTCAAGCTGGTAAACTGGCTCCTAGGCCTCCCATGCCCTTGTATCCAAATTTAGAGAGCCCAAGTACTAGTCAAGCACCTGTCTTAGCTCCTATTCCCACTCCTAGAAATCAAAGTTCAAATGAAGCTTCCACTTCATCTCCAAGTGCCCCAAATGAGCTTCAAGAAGTTATGAAACAATTGCAAAATTTAGGTAATGAGCTGGTCACACTCAAGAGACAGCAAGCTCAAAGTTTTAGACCTTCCTATCAGCCTCAAGCTCAACCAAATAGGCAACCATATCAACCTCAAAGACCACCCAATCCAGCTACAAATCAGAATCAAGCAAGGCCTCCCGCCAATGCACCATTTCAGCCCTACAACCCGAATGTTGCATCTCGCATCCAAAGCTTTAGTGCCAGTCCAAAATAACATGGCCCAAGAGTATGATTGGTGTTTCCCGTGCAGTCAGCCACATAACCAATCAATGTGCTTTAACGGTGCATTAAATCAGGCTCTAATGGTGCAAACCATTGGTGGGTCGCAAGAGTCCAGCCACGAAGGAGATCAGCAGCAGGAAGCACCTCAGCAAGGAACATCTCCGAACGAAACTACTCTTGTCAATTGGCAGGCTGAAGATTTCTGTGGTATGAATCAAATACCCTCTCAAAGTGTTGCAGCCAACACAAGGTCAAAGAGGAGAAATTTGGGTGAAGGACAACCATTAGATCTCGAGTAATCCACAACCTTCTACCACTCCACAAGCCGCTGGCAAACAAACTGTAGATCCAAACATGCAAGGAGCATCCATACCAGCTCCTAAACCAACTCAGATGCCAGCTGTTGCCGCTCATTTGCAAGAAATGAATGTGCAGGCCAAGGGAAAGCAGAGGGATACTTCATCTCCATTCAACATCATTGATCAGATGAAGAAGACAAATGTCAACATATCAATGTGGCAATCACTATCCATCCCAGGCCAAAGAGATTTGCTACAAGCTGCCATGAAGGACTGGTCAACTTCAAATCACCATGTCCAGATGCAAGAGGAGGTACTCACAAATGCTGCCCAGCCTGAAGGAAATCATGGAGGACAGCAAGGTAAAATGTTGAAGCCCCCTCCATTTTATGTTTCATTGATCATAGGAGATAAGCTGGTGCATAATTGCATGATTGACTCTGGGGCAAGTAGTTCAGTAATGCCAAAACAGATAGCTGACCAGTTAGGGCTTCAATATGAAGTCGTCTCCAAGGGTGTAGTGCAATTAGACGGGACAGCAGTGACAACGGTTGGAGTAATCAAAGGTTTGAGCCTCACACTGCATGCATGTCCCAATGTAGTAGTGTTGCAAGATGTGTCGGTCATAGACCTACCACCACTCTTTGCATTATGCTTGTCAAGAGACTTCACTGCTAAAATTGGAGGCTATCTTTCGGCGGATTGGTCACACATGCTGTTCAGAACAAGGTATGGAACTAAGGCTACAATCAGGTCTGAACCTATTGCAAACTTCCACATTGAGCCTTACACTCCAAGCCAAATCAATGCCAACTGCTCAGCGTTTGATCAAGAAGATTATCCAAGCACTGACGAAGTTGACACCAAGGTTGGAAGCATCCCAGATTTGACTCTTGATGAATGGGCAAGCAAAGTGCATGCTTTTGATCCCTATCAAGAAATAGAAGAATCTGAGCTAGGAGTCTATTGCATACATGAAGAAAGTCAACCTATTCCCAGCATCACCAAGCCAGATCATAAGGACAAGAATGAAGTATGGCAATTGTTCTTTGATGGGTCAAGGAGCAGACAAGGTGCAGGAGGAGGAGCTATGCTCATTTCACCGCAAGGTATAAGGTATTACTCAGCCTTCCATTTCCAGTTTTCCTGTTCAAACAACACAGCTGAGTATGAAGCCTTAATTCATGGACTGCACTGGGCAAAGAAGAAAGGAATCAGAAATTTACAAGTGTTTGGTGATAGTGAGCTGATCATAAACCAAGTCAAAGGAAAAAATGTTGCCAAGAATGATCTGTTGAAGAACTACAAAAATCGGGTATGGGATCTTATTGAAGATTTTGAAGCTTTTAGCATCATTTCCATCCCAAGAAAAAGAATGAAGCCGCTGACAGACTGGCAGCAATTGGGGCTGCGTTTGATGTTGTAGAAAGTATCAAAAGTGAGAAAACTCAGCCTCATATCAAAGTGGTAGTGAGACCAGCTGTTCCGGATAACAACACAAGTTGGCAAGTCTTCGAGAATGATCAGCAAATTGTTAATTTCCTACAAGAAGAAGCTGAGTTCTCCGCCAGGAATCAAGACAAGCTGGAGCAGCAGTATGGTGACCAAGTGGTGCAGCTGAGAACCAACAAATTACCAAAAGGCCTCATAACGCTAGAGTCAATCTTCAACCCGAATGATCAGTTTCGGAAGGAGAAAGCGAACATTCAAGTAAAGGGTGAAGATTCAGAGCCTATTTTTGTGGAAGAAGGCAAGACATTGCAGATTGGCAAGGTAAGTACCTCACAAGAGAAATCTGATTTTGTTCAGCTTTGTCAAGAGTTCCCAGATGTCTTCGCTTGGACTTACAAAGATTTAAGAGGTTTCAATCCAAAGTTGGCACAACATACTATTGAGTTGGATCCGGAATCCAAGCCTGTCAGGGCAAAAAAGCAAAGGCCAGTGAATCCTCATATCGAGCCTCTCATGAGAAAAGAGTTAAGCAAGCTCATTGAGGCTAGTATCATCTTCCCCATCAAACACTCAAGTTGGGTTGCAAACTTGGTGCCGGTAAGAAAGAGAAACGGAGAAATAAGATTGTGTGTGGACTTTCGCGATCTAAATAGAGCATCACTCAAAGATCATTATCCGCTTCCATCAATGGAACAAATATTGCAGGTTGTAGCTGGTTCAGAAAGGTTTTCATTGCTAGATGGATATTCAGGCTATAATCAGATATTGGTGAAAGAAGAAGATCAATTCAAAATGGCCTTCACTACAAAATGGGGCACATATGCTTACAAGAAGATGCCATTTGGACTGTCAAATGCCGGAGCAACATTTCAGCGAGCTATGGATATGGCGTTCAAAGGCTTGATCAACAAGATAGTGCTGGTATACCTGGATGATATCACTGTCTTCTCAAAGAATGCAGCAGACCATCTCTTTCACCTCAGACAAGTATTTCAGAGGTGTAGAAGGTTTGGAGTGTCTTTGAATCCAAAGAAGTGCGTATTCTTGGCACACGAAGGCAAACTGTTGGGCCACATTGTCTCTAGGGAAGGGCTAACAATTGATCCTGAAAGGGTTGAAGCCATCCGAACGCTTCCATTGCCACACCACAAGAAATCTCTCCAAAGCTTCTTAGGAAGGATAAACTTTGTCCACAGATTTGTGCCTAATTTTGCCACTCTTGTGAAGCCTCTAACAATGATGTTGAAGAAGAGTCTGGCATTCAAATGGACAGCAGAAGGCAAGGAGAGTTTTGAAAGCATCAAGCATGCAATATCACAAGCTCCAACTCTTATCAACCCAGATTTCTCAAAGGACTTCATGTTGTATGCATTTGGAGGATCAGATACAATCTCAGCTATCTTGACACAGCTGAATAGAGAAGGTTCAGAACAGCCCATAGCATTCTTCAGCCAAACCTTGGAAGATTACGAAATAAAGTATTCTTTCATCGAAAAGCATGTCCTTGCTGTCATCAGGAGCTTGAAGAAGTTCAGACACTTGGTCTCAAACAATAAAATTCAACTGCTTGTGTCTCATGCTGGTGTCAAGGACTTCCTCCTAAATAAGGATTTAAATGGTAAGAGAGCAGGTTGGATCACTCGGGCGATGGAATATGATATTGAAATCAAAGTGACCAAGCTAGTTCATGGCAAAGGCTTGTGTGAGCAGCTCGCTTCAAACAATCGGGATGAGCCAAAAAGTGAAGAGGATGCTGTCCTGCTACTACAGAATGATCAAGAACAACCAGCTGATGATGCACCCATCCCATGTTGGACTCAAGACTTGGTGCACTACCTCCAAACAGGCTTGTGCCCCCCAGAAGTAAGCAAAGCAAAAAGGAGATACTTCAGATTACAAGCCATTCCATATGTGCTTGTTGATGGAGTTTTGTTTAAAAAGGACATCAATGGTGTTCTATTAAGATGCATTGGAACAGGTCAAGTTGAGAAAATGCTACACGAGTTCCATGACGGGGAAGCAGGAGGCCACTTTGCTCCACGAGTAACAGCTCTAAAAATCATGAAAGCTGGTTACTATTGGCCTACTGTGTTCAATGATTGCTACTCATGGGTCAAGAAATGCAAGAAATGTGCATTCTTCACGGGAAAGAAAGGTTAGCAGCGCTGCCCCTTCGTCCAATTTCAGCGGATCAGCCATTCATGCAATGGGGATTGGACTTCATTGGAGTCATCAATCCAAATTCAAGTCAAGGCCACAAGTGGATTCTAACAGCAACAGACTATTTCACCAAGTGGACTGAAGCAGTGGCACTCAAGGAGGCAAATGAATCTAATATCTTAGATTTCTATGAAGGGATAGTCACGAGGTTTGGTGCCCCTGCCACTATCATATCAGATAATACATTGGCATTCCTTGGCACAAAGATCACTGAGTGGGCTGTAAAAAATTGTGTGTATCTCAGCACTTCATCAAACTATTACCCTCAAGGTAATGGCCAAGCCGAGTCTACAAACAAGAATCTACTAAGAATCATCAGGAGGACTCTTGATGAGAATCAGAGGACTTGGCACGCAAAGCTCAAATCAGCCCTATGGGCTGATAGGATCACGCCCAAGAGATCTACAGGAAGCTCTCCATACAAGCTTGTGTACGGGAAGGAAGCAGTTCTACCCATATCACTCGAGTTGCCAGCATTGGAACTCATGAAACAGTTGGAACTAGCTGAGGTTGAACCTATGGAAATCAGGTATGCAGAGCTGATGGAATTAGAAGAGACAAGAGAGCATGCAGCCCAGGCAATAGAGAAGGATCAAGCCCTGATCAAGAAGACTTTTGATAAGAAAGCCAAGGCTAGAACTTTCCAAATTGGAGATTTGGTGTTGAAATGGGATGTTGATCGTGCAAAACCAGGAAAGCACTCCAAGTTTGATGCCATCTGGAGTGGCCCGTACATGATCATCGAATGCAAAGGTAGCAATGCTTTCCGACTGGCTAAGTTGGATGGTGAAGAATTGCAGATTCCGGTCAATGGGATCTATCTCAAACGCTGCTACTAGAAAGAAAGCTTCTCACCCTTGTAAATATTAATTTAGATTTTCCATTCCTCTAAGTGCTTATGCACATTGTACTGCTGTTAGAGTAGTTTTTATTTCCCTAAGTGCTTGTGCACATGTCCTATTGCTTCTAGTATGTGCATGTTTGCAGTTCATCAAGTTCTTGGAAAAGAATTTTTCGCCATAAGAAGACCAGCTCAACAAATGTCAAATGGCTCATTGATACAAGCTTTCAAATTTCAGATCAGCTGAGAGATTATCAAACAGACTCCATGCCCAATGGATTGCTTCAAACAGCTAGTCGTTCTTCATCTGGCAGGCAGATGACCCCGCTGAGTCGCCAAATTGTTATCCAAAATTCACCCTCAAGGTAATTTTGATAACATGCATCAAATTCTTTAGTCCTAGGAAAATAGATTGAGTCAGGGCAAAAAAATTCATGTCTCTAGGGTCCTCTCCTTCACTTAGTGAAAGTATGGTATAACTCCCCTGTCAAGGGTATTAAAGAATACCCTTAATTATAGTTTCTACCTCTAATTATTCAATTGAAATACCCCCTCCCAAGATATTATTAGAATGAAAATACCCCCTATTTTTTCCATGTACCTTACTTACCCATTTTTCAATTACAATTTTATTTACCCCTTTTTATTTCTACCCCAATATATTAGACAAAAATATATTATATTTCTCACTCAATTTTTTTAATATGCATTTCCTTTCAAAAGATAGTTCAAGCCATTGAATACATATTACAAGTCACCTTATATATGTTAAGCTTTATGCATTTATCAATAGTTCTTCAAATAATTAAGATGGTGAAATAATATCACTTGTGTTGAAAAGCATACTCAATTCTAGGTTTCTACCATCTTATTATTTCTTGGGAAGAATCTAGATTCATTTAAAAAAGAGATTATAATTTAATTTATGACCACACTCCTTTTGCAATTTTAAGGTATTTACGTTTAAAAACTAGGGTTCAAACGTTTTAGTTTTATATTAAAAGTAAACCTCTATTTCCTTTGGCCCATCTCTCTAACCTACCCCCAATACCTGATTCAAAATATTAATAAATTAAACCCTTTCACCCTCATGGTATGTCTACCGGTATATTGAGTTTAATTTTATTAATTTTAATTACCTCAATATGAACCCACGTGCTAGGATATTGCCTAGCTAATGAACCCCCGTGGTCCTCTCATATTTTTCTAACTCCCCGTCCAGTAGAAGAGAGAAAGTTCTAAGAAAATGTGGAAAAATTTGCAAAAACAAGCTCGGGCCAGAAAAAATCATGAAAAATGGCTAAGTCCTAGTCTGAAGCATTTGGGACAAGTGGGACAAAAGACGCGGATCGGCCGAAATGAGCACAAAGGCGGTCCAAATAGCGATTGGGACATCTCGAACAAAAGTACGCGGCAGCGCGAAAAGCCGATCAAAAGAGAGGAAAAATTGCTAACTATCGAGAGGGTCGCCTTTGGGACAAGCGGGACAAAGGGCGTGAACCGGCCGAACCGGCGAATGAGTCAAGGCAGCTCTGAAACAGCCTGGGACGCGGGGCTGTGGGCCAAGTCGCGAACCGGCCGGATCGGCCGAATGAGAACTTTTGTCCCGAACAGTTGGGACAAAAGGGCGCGAACCGGCCGAACCGGGCGAATTTGTCCCAGACGGTCCAAAAGCAAATGGGACATATGGGCTGCGAGTACGCGAACCGGCCGGTTCGGCGAAATGGGAAATTTCAGCACCGAAACCAAATGGGACAAAGGGACGCACGGGATGTGAAAAGCTGAAATGGCCGAAGGCAGGGAAGAAAAAAGTCAACGCTTTGGTCCGGAAACTTCAAACGGCCATAACTTTTGACTCGAGCTCCGATTTTCATAAAATTGTACTTTCTGGTCCTCTACGCCACAAAAATAGATTTATTAATTTTAATGAGGGTAGATATATTTAAATAAAAGAAACATATTCGGCTCCAAATACCAATGCTCATTCCCGTCAAATGACAGAAAACGCCCGCTGACCCAAAATAGCCGCCAACACTCGAAGGCCATAACTTTTGCATTTCTCAACAAAATCGCACAAAATTGGTACCGTTGGAAGCATGGTTTCGAGATCGATGCACAAAAATCAAGAAATTCTAGATTTGATATGAAATTTTTTTTTTTAAGAAAACGTGGCGGGTTCGAATGCAGGTGTTTTATTTGGTAGCTGGGAGTGCAATTAAGAGGCATGGTCATCATTCCTTCTCTGCTGCAGCACATGGAATAGTATGGGGAGCCTTTTGCAAGTAATGTATACCCATTCCACTCAATTTAATGCCTCTTACAGGTGGTTGAAGGACAGATTTCAGGATTTCCATTTTCCCTTCTCTTTTCCTTCTCATTTTGATATAAATTGGAGTGTTGGGCTCATTGTAAAAGGGAGAGTTTTTGGGTAACAAAGCTCTATCAAAATTGCTTTGTGAAGCCAGTGTGTTGTAGGCCCTTGTAGTGGACTCCTTGCATGGTGATCCAGGCCCTTATCTTGTAATAGACTGAACTGTGCATACCAGGAAGCAATAAAATACAAGTTTGTGGATGTATCTTCCCCTGCTGTGTTTTCTTGCATTCTTCTTGCCCCTTTTATCTTTCTACAAGAATATTGTGTCTATTATTATGTTCTTGCAGGAATTCATTATCATTGTGTGTGCTTGGAATATTACTGTGAATGCATTTTGCTAGATTATGGAGAACTGTCATCACCTCTTCTAGTGTGCACTTTGCCTCTGTATTTCACACATTTGGAGACTACTCTCCCATCCTCCTTTTCTGGTGTATCACCGCTTTAGTGTAGGCTTTCATTTTATGTATTCTCTTTCCCTGGTCCCTTGGAAATTTAGATTAGAATAGTTAGCTTATCTTGCATTAGAGTAGATTGTGGCAGGTAGTTTAGGAGCAAGAACTAGCTTTCTCTGGAGGTCTATCTCAAGTAGCAAGTCCCACAACTTGGAGATAGTACCCATGTTATCCAATCACACTGTGAGTTCAAATACATGCACAGGGGTGCTGTGATTCGGTGATAACAGATCCTTAAGCATGATTATTGATCTTTGATCTGAGTCCTCCTTATCTAAATCCATCGATCTTGAACCATGGTTGAGTCATATTGACTCATCTCTTGAGTTTACTTGCATTAAGGTAATTCAATCCCATAATGATCACTTCATTTGGATTTTTACTCTGTGAGTGGAGCCCTGGTAAAAATTTTCTTCGACGCCATTATTATGAGCATTCGAGATCGGCTTTAAGCATTTTATTCTTTGTGTCATTTCATTAGACACTGACATGGTGATGAGAGCTTTATCTGGTTTTATGGTTTCTGTGTGGTGGTCGTGCCTTGGTCATTCTCGAGCTTTTCCTGTAATCCAACTTTCTGAGTTCTCGGAACTCTGTGAGGTTTACTTTCTACCATGGTTGTTTCTTCGAGCTCAGCCTATTTTGTTTGGTCTTGGTGGCAAAGCCCTTGATATTTGAGTTTGCTTTGTGAGACTTTGTGGTCAAAAGGCTTGAGCACCGGTATATTTCTTGGTCTTCATGGGTTTTCCTTTCTCTTGAGCTTTGTAGATTTGGTTTTTGCAATGGCCTCCATGGTGAATTCTGAAGCTCGATTCTTTTCTATTTTCGGGATCTCTTTGGTCTATTGGCTGTCATAGTCATTATACGTGAGATAATTTTCTCTTGTAGTATGCGTACACTTCTATTTTGTTTTCTTCTTTAAATATATCAATGAAATCTTGTAAATATTCATGGGTTATGTGATTTATTTCTTCTTATTGACTCCCGAGCTCAAACTTCTCATGGGCATGTGGACCTCTCGCTTCATCATCCGGTTGCTCAAAATTTTTGACCATTCAATTATCTATGGTGAGTTCTTGTCTGTTATTAATGACCAGTATTTTAATCATTGAGTTTCAGCTCTATCCAATGATGTAAGATTTGATTGATTTTGGTTGCACTATTTTGAGTTTGAACTTTTCTTCAAAACTGTGTCCGTATGTGAAGATCTGAAAGCCACCATTTTGAGTTTGTGAAGCTTTATTCTACTCTGTAAAATAATCATCTGTTGCTATTTGATCAATACTTAGCTTGCTCTTTTACCATTGAATCAATGTTCTAGATCTAGCACTTTGACTTGTGGGCATTTACAAATCTTGTCCTGTCTATTTCATAATTTTGGTCTGCATAAAAGGTAGACCATCATTAACGAACCTCAAAGCCTTAATTTCTTTGATTTCCCAACTATAACCTATTTTTTCGAATTCCTTTCTCGGTCGAAGAATCCCTTTGTCGTGAAATTAGTTGTTTTAATGTTTGACCTATTTCGATCCTCCATTGTTCAAACTACTTATGGTGTTCATTTGTGTAGATCCTTCGAGATTTAGTTATACATGCTTACCCCAGTAGCTTCAAAATGATCAATTAGACACTTGCATGCTTATCATTTGTTCAACTGTAAATCATGAAGCTTCATAGTATGCTTTCCTAGAATTATTATTTGTATTACATATATCATTTCTATTGCTGCAACCTAATTTCTAGTGCTTCATGCTTCCAAACTGTACCTTGAGCTTCACCTGTAGCTGCATTTGTATTTCTGATTGATTACGTCACTAAAACCGAGTTATATTTATCGATTGGGACTGAATTATATTCTCTAATAGTTTTTACCTTGTAAGTGGCCTTCCTGAAATTGTAAATAGTTCATTTGTTCTAAAACTTTAGATAACTTTTATATTTGTATCTCAGTAAATTTTGCATTCAATTTGATCTCTAAAGCTTGTTTCTTTTAGATAGAGACTTTATTTCCTTTATAGTAGCATTTCTAGCATTCTGAAAAAA
This sequence comes from Taxus wallichiana var. yunnanensis, assembly GCA_018340775.1. Lineage (NCBI taxonomy): Eukaryota > Viridiplantae > Streptophyta > Pinopsida > Cupressales > Taxaceae > Taxus > Taxus wallichiana. The sequence continues at coordinate 181,083,554 of CM031237.1, read as the reverse complement.
TTAAAATGTTGATTTTTCATGCTTTGATGCCCTAAAATTTTTTTCCAGAATTCTATCTTCCATCCATTTCTAGCATAGTAGTTGTATCTTCCGATTTCAAAATATAGAATTATGACACTTTATATTTGAAGCTAGATTGGTAAATAAAATGAGACATCATAGTTGTGTTATTTTGTTCATGGCATGCTTTATCTTTCTTCTCTGTATCACTTGTTTGATTCAAATAACTCTTTTAAACCATGTAGTAGTTAAAAGTGGAATGATGGAAAGTTGTAAATGTCCATTTTACATGGCGTATCCCTATCAAAATTTTCACACAATCTTGTCTTCTGTTATGTTTCAAAGAAGAAACCTTTCTTCCTTAACCAAACATCACTTTTAAATTATGCTTCTTCCTTCTGTTGCAAATTGAAACATGTGCTTCTATTGCTATTCTCTCCTCTACACTATAACTTCTTCCATTTCAGAACAGTTATTTAAACTTTGAGTTACATTCTTCCTTTTATTGCATGCACTTATGACTTGTCTATTTTTCATTGGTGCAACTCAGTACCTACACACTTAGGAAAATAGTTAGAAAATAATTAGGATTTTTGGCCTCTCTTATGTCCATGTTTTTCTTATTTTCTCTTCTCTTTCTTCATTCCTTCTAAGTGAATAAAGCATGTATGCAGTTTGTTATTCAAGTAAACTACATCTCATGTTATTAGAGATTCATATGCATGAAGTAGGACAGTGTAGGAATATGACTTGATCCCTGAGCTCATAGCTGATAGTTTATTCTTTTCTTCTTTTCAGGTACAATGGCTTCTACAACGGAGATGAAGAAGAAGTTGGAAACAAAGATGTTTTCAATCAAAGAAAGAAACCCCAAGGAAATGATGGGTTCACTCATACTCCTTTTCTTTCTCTTTCATACATGTGTACCTTTTATTTTAGTAGCTGTACTTTACTTTCTAGTTACATCCCACAGCTTGTGTGGGAAACATTTGAAAATTCCTTATGAATAAAACATTGAATTTCGTAAATGAGTTTTATATTTTTTTTTACACTCTAACTTCTTTGTATGGATTGTAAAATAAAATAAACGATGAGTAACATAATTTAATGTCTTAATCATAAAGAAAAGAACATTGATGAGAAATTGTAACATTCAAGAATGAACTTTAATTTACTGATATCTATATTTCTATTTGTTTCATCAAAACTTAGCACTTCACCTAATCTGTAATTTTTTGTCTTCATCAAGACAACATAGTTGTCCTTTGGGCCTTTGTGTTCTTTTGCTGAAGATGGTGTGAAATTGTAGACTATGTGATCTGTTTTATTTTATGACAACACACATAACTCCAGATTTCATTTGATCTTGTAACTCATTTAGCAAAGTGATAAATAACATAAAAATTATTTAGCTTAGGTATACTTCACCCAAGACTTTTCATCGTAACAATGAAGTTTCGAGTTTCCCATTTTTGCACAAGTGCAAAAATTGTCGATATGTTCCTCATTGTTTGGTGCAATTTTTATCCCCTTCTTGACACTATGTAACTATAGTTATTGTTTCTAGTTGTGTCAAACCTTTATATTTGTACCTATTTTGAGTTTGAGTTATTTGTAGTCTTCTTATGTTATGAGTACTTTTGTGCCAAGGGCATGTATGGCAAGTACTATGTTGTGAGCACTATGTATGTTCCTCCCATGGTTTGCTTGAGTTCTTGTGATATGATATAGTCATCAAGGTATGTAACAATATGTCTTGTGGACCATTAGTGTTGTGTTTGGTCCTTGTGGGGACTTGTGTTGTCGGTTTTTTGTTTGGAACCCATGAAAATAACTGAATTTGGATTCTACACAATGAATATTTAGAGCTTGAGAATAAGAAATACCGTAAAAAAAGATTAATTAGGTAATAAATTAAAAGAGAACTTCCAATCTTCATAGAATATTACAAGTGTAAGAAATTATTAAAATTTAATTATTTCTTTGTGGTCATGTTCTAACGACAAAGATCTTATGCCTAGAAGGAACTTATCATCATTAGCTTTATTTAATTACTTATTCCTATTTCTACCTCACATTATGTCGCATAGAGGATGATGCTCTTAAAAGGGGAGGGAAATGTAGTTCCCAATGCTAAACCAAAACAAAAAATTAAATATAAAAATAAACAAAAAACGTCATAATTGCTTTCAAAGATGGGTGACATTAATAAATTGATTTTGTCATATTGGGAGAATGGATTTTGTGTATTGCATTTGGCAAGATGATGACCACCTTTGTGAGTGTGTAGAAAGTGTAAAGTTGACTCCATATATTTTGTATCTCTTTGCCTATATGACCTTTGAGACCAGTCACCTCCTTGCATGATAAAAAAAGAACATAATTTGAGATCCAGAGGTGCCAACCACATGAAACAAAAGGTAACGTTGTAAACTTAGCAGTAATTTGATATTTGTAGAAAGCATAAATGTGTTGAGGGAGATGGGTAGGGAAACCAACTTGTGTCTTTCTAGTGGAGGATTAGCGCAGTGGTAGTTTGGGAAAATGCCCTTAAAGAATTTGGTTTCATGGAATGTGTATGTTGTAGGAATACACAAAAGGGGGTCACATCTTACTACCCTAACTTCCTCCCTAAATACACTAAAAAGAGATATCACAAATAACAATCCTAAAATCATTCCACGTATGGGTTAATACATCCATGCATAGAGATAGATCTATAATCTATATATCTTCTCATTTTTCTATATACAAATTGATTGATCCAGATATGTATTGTTTGTGAAATGGGTTGAGTCACCTCCATGAAGAAAGAAAACTTTTTCCTCCTTTCATTGTATTATTTGACATATACAAAAGAAGAAGATGATGATTGAGTAGTAAGAGGTGTTATATTTGAGAGTTTAGTCTATCTTGACTCATGCTACATGAAATGTAACCCGACAACACCATCCTCTAATGAAAAGGCCCTTTACTACTATTCCACACAGTCTTTGCAGCTTTGTCTCTTCTACTCTTCCTCCACATGATACCCTCTTTATTTCCTTCCTCTTTAATGCTCAAACCACTATCTTATTTCTTCTCCATGCAAGGAAAAGAAAGAGTTTGGAACATGTCATGGATATCCGTCACAACATAATAAAAAGGGGGTTTTTATTAGATTTTGTAATTGCGGGTGCTTTGGTTGGAATGGATGCATAAATGTTGGAGAATGAAAATTACATGTGAACTGTTTGATAAAGTGGCCTAAAGAAATATGTTGATTAATTTATTTTTTGATAATGTTGTTTATGATCAAACTTAAATTCCTTTCCAAAGATATCTCAACCAAGTGAAATTTTAGGGAACGCTACGGGTGCAAGCATAATTAGGGTATAGTTTTGAAGAGCCTTAGAAAATTTTTAAATAATTTTTTTGTTAGGATTAATTCCAAATTCCTATCAAAATGTAGTCATAGCGAGAGTGTGCTAATCATTGGATTAGCACAAAATGTGTGTGTTTTGAGGCTTAAGAAATTTTCTTGTAAAGGCAAGGGTAGATTTCCCAACAAATTACTTTCATTTATCATAATGCCTCCTTGCTTGTTTCGTATAAAGCATTGAAACAATTGAAAGGAACATTTGTATGCATTGGTGTCGGGTTTGGTTGTTTGGAGGAAATGTTATGTTTGTATTATATCTCATCCCATGACTCTAGTGACACTATGGCCAGCTATTAGTTTTATGGATCTCATCATGCTTGGTCTCGTGGTTTGCACTTGTTGAATGCGGTAAGATGATGCAGTCTCGTTGAATGAGGGGATCACAAGTTTTATGTAAAAATTTATATTTTTCCCCTTTTCTCTTACAAGAAAATTTTGCTTCATGAATTTAAGTATTTATTTAAATAAAATGTTGAATGATAGATTATATAATTCAAACAATTGATAGAATCTCACCTTGATGCAAATTGTTAAACCATAAATTGAACAAAATCATCTTGAAAGACATGCCCATGGAGCACCACACCTAAAAATACCACAAAACTGAAACTTTTTGAATGACCTCTGGATATATTGAACACCTTAGGGAACCTTTATTGAGTTGTTTGAAATTTTTTAACACACAAGTAATTTTTATTCCTAAATCCTCTTATCTTATGAGTCACTTATAATGCCATGGTCATTTTAATAAAACATGAAAGGTTTTGGCTTATGGTTGTCTCTTAGCTTGAGTGAAATAGAAAACCAATTCCTCCTATCCATAGAACACCAACAAGAGAATCATAAATCATCTACATTTCAATTGAAAACTCCTTAATAGACTAGTTTTCTAAGTGGGTTTTGGGGTCCACTATTCATTGAGCGCTAAAACTTGTTATCGTAATTATGATAATTGTCCCTAGAGTTACCCTTATAACTTGAGATTTGCTCTTCGTTATTAACTTATGTTAAAGACGATGAATTCTATCTATATGGTAGATTACACTTGAATCATAAAATTTTGTCTTAAACCTTGAAACAAGTGTTTTCATGGCCCAATCTGTGAGCACTTTAGATGTTTAGGTTAGCTTGCACAAAAAATTACAACTTTAGCTGAACACACCTTTTTTGACTCCGAACTAAATGTAGAACCTTGTAGATATCATTCAAGCACTTTATAGAGTACAAATTGATGAGATTATTGTATCAATGTTTTTTTGGGAAATTATAATGTTTCCCTCTCTTCCTTTCTATCTTTCTAGAAGTAATTATGATATTTTAATTGGTTCTAAAAATGTAATTAGGTTATAAATGTTTATAGGTTGGAAACAAAATGAAAGTTGGATAATGAATATGGTTATGATTTTATGAATAGAAAATAAAATGATTCTATACTTTCTCTCGCGTCCCCTTTCTCTCTCTACATTTTTCAAAATGTAAATGGATCAAATGTACATGAGTTTGAAAGGAAATGAAAATTGTATATGAGATGTTATGGTGATTTGAAAAGAAAAATAATCGAGACTTTATCCCTCCTTTCATTAATCTTATATCTAGAAAAAAAGAATATGGAAGTGTAAATGTGTGGAGAAATGACCTCTCTCTCTTTCTCCATATCTCTATATGTATCTATTATCTTTTCTAATTATTTGAAATGATGTATGTGTGGATTTATTCTTGAGTGTAGGGGATTTCAATACTCATTCCTAGGACTGACGCAACATTTGTTGTAGGTACTCCGAACAAGAGGAATTATTTTGGATGTGATATGTTGTAATTAATGAGTTGTCATTGTAAATTTATATTCATCTTTCAATACATGTATTACCATAGAATAATGATATGTATTGTTGTTCAAAGAATTTTTCTTTGTATATTTTGAAAGAGAATACCAATGTGGCTATATTTTATAGTGTCGAATTGGTTGTGAAGTTGTACTCAAAGTTTTGCCTATGTTATAAAGATGTTAAACTAATCTTTTTCTAGGTTAATTATTGATTTATTTCCTTAACACCCAAAATTATAGGTAGAATCGCATCTCATCAAAACTAACATAATTAAAATAATGAGTTGTAATTCCTATTTTACTTTTTCCCCATCGGAGTCATTTTCCATCATATAAAATAATTATCATGTTAATGAAATACTCTTATTTCATTAATCCTATTTATGCTTCACACATACAATGTCTTATTAAGGTTTATTTCCATGTTATTTTATGAGGTGGTGTGTATATGTTGTGAAAACTATCGTATTGGGATGAGTGAGGTGATCATGTCTAGTGCGTTAGGTCTAACCATATCATGAATATGTTTAACACCTTTGTTCAGTAATTTCCTTCGTACTCTAGTGGGTGGCCAAATCCTTGCAAGATAGTTGGTGGTTGTACCTACGATTGATTTCTTGTGAGATCTAAATTATGTGAATGTATATTATTTGTTGAATTACTTCATATTTACGCAAAAATTGAAATAGGTCCATAGGAAAATTCTGAAATGCATAATATTTTGAGGGATATCTCTCTTTCAATATACACTTATACTTCCATGTATAAGAGAAATCAAATGAGTTGTCTTGTGTGAGGTTGTACACCTTATAGTCTTAAATCCTGTGTGTTATGTAAGTGTTATAAAAATTCATTTTTCCCAATTGATGTTAACACAAAACCAAAGTAACCACTTAAATGTAGTTAGCAAAATGGGTAAATACTATTAAACTAAGGAATGATCACTACGATAATGGTGCACCATTGAGCGATGTCAAAACATACTAAAATGTCAAATATGAATGGATAATTTTGAAATGCATAAGATTATTTGGGATATATGTATTTCAATATACACTTATACGTCCATGTCTAAGAGCATTGAAATGAGTTATCTTGTGTGAGTTTTTCATCCTTGTAGTATTAAATCCCTATATATTATGTAAGTGTTATACGAATTTCATTTTTACCAAATGATGTTAACACATAATCAAAGTAAACACGTAAATGTAGTTAGTAAAAAGGGTCAATAAGATTAAACTAAGGAATAATCTCTACAAAAATGGTACACCATTGAGAGATGTCGAAACTAAGAAAATGTCAAATATGATCATACATGGAATGTGATAAAGTAGAACTCCATGAATAATACATGAACCTAATAAATTACAAAACCAAATATGATGCATGATCACACGTTTCATATGCATGAATTTGGTTAAACAACGATGCTAATGAACCCGTTAATGTAGCCTTGGGATTGGGATTCTTTTAGTCAGTAACCAATGCCTTGCTAGTTAAGGAAATTACACTCTAGTTGGACTTGTAAAAATTAGTATAACCCTTGGAGTGGATAGGAATAGATAAAAATTAAGATCACTCAAGAAGTAGAATTTATGACCAAAATATTTAATTAACTCATTGCTATTGAGATTGAATCCTTAAGGTGATGAAATAGAAGTAGTTTGAAATGTAGAATTCAGCACTTAAATTAAAGGAAACACCTCTATAGTGGGAACACATGTGTAATGTATCCTTCCATGCACAATATAATTGTGAAAATATGAATTCCTAATTGGAGCAGAAAATTGTGAATCAAGAATGATACAACTTAATTTGTTAACCTACATAGTTGGTTATAATAACTTGAAGATTAAAAGAGTGTATTGTGAGTACTAAAAATGCTATGAAGTGAACATGGGATAGGTTTCCTAATGATCTAGTAATCTTCATTTTTCTTATTGTAAATTTTCCTCCTTGTAACAGGAGTATTTTTCCAACCCAACTAAATAGGGCCCTTTCAAACTAACCCTTAAGTCAATATTAGAAGATGCATGTGTGTATATACTCTCTTAATCAAGATCATTCTATATAAATTTATTTCCACAAGAAAAATGAGTGAATTCTAAAGGAACCACTATAGGTGAATTTTTAACAAAAACATACATTCTACTTGTAAGAGGAACAAAGGATCCCATGTTACATGTTCTGCGGTTAATTATAGTAAACTAATAAAAATAGGATTGTAAAAATATTTCACCATGAAAGATGTTGTGTTGTGGGAACTACTTGTGAATAAGTGTTTATTGTAGTGGGTTGTTGTTATACATTTTCAATTTTGGGAAATCTTGCTTTGATGTGCATCTTGTTATTATGTTATATATGTGGGTCCATGGTTATGCAAACTTTTCATGTGTTATATATTAACCTAAGTAATCCAATTTTATGTTTTGTATCAAGAAAAGTAATCCAAAAAATCAATTATCCTATTATTATGTGTATTGTATTTGTTTGTGTCAAATGTGGGCATTACACACTAAGAGGAGAAAGAGTGAAATTTTACAGACACCACAAGGAGGTAATAGGGAACTTAGAAATTTTTATTTTTGGTAATTCCTAGTTTGTTCCAACCATGAACTCACCTATGGAATTCTCTTAAGATGAGTTGAGAAGGTAATTTTTGAAGAAGGTATGAAAATTGAAAATAGTGTTTGTTTAGTTTCATTTGGATGGTTGTTTAAGTCTTGAATAAGCTCTAGTAATAGGATACATGAATTTTATAAGACTATTTGGGGTTTAAGGTCAATTTTGGCTCAATAAGGAATAATTCTAGCCTTGAAAAGTGATTAGTTTACTTCTGAAAAGGATATTTTTTTAATTTTTGAGTACTCTAACATCAATGACTGGTGGTGTTGATAGTTTATATGCATCATTTTGGTATCATAACATAAAATAGATTATTGAAAAGAATAAAATATTGTTTTGAGAAGTATTGCAGGTTAATACTAAACATGTTTTCTAATTTCACAAGAAAGAGGAAAGAGAAGACAAACATGTACAAGTTAGAGAAGAGAGAAGGCCATCTTTGGAAGAGAAGATGGATAGGATGATGGAGGTATTGATTATAAGGTTGGAAGATATAGAGGAAACTCATTAAAATATGATAATAAAGATGTTCTTTTGAAAATAAATGAGACAAAGAGAAAGTTGCAATTTGTATGAATATGTGAAAATGTTAGGGATTTACAGGACATAAGGCATATGAATTCCTTGACATAGATTCAAAAGATAAAATGGGTTGAAGAGGAAGTTGATAATATTCATAACAGTGAAGGTAAGTCTCTTTTGATTATAAGGGTTCTATTTAAATTAAAAAACGTAATTCTTATTGTAACTCAAAGAAGAAATTTGTACGTAACTAGGTGTAATACTAAGAGAAATATTGTTATATGATTATAGATAGTGGAAGCACTAAAAATTTGTTTCTTATGATATGGTAGAGAAGTTGAGTCTGAAAATAACAATTCACCCTAATCCTTATCAAGCATCTTGGATGTTAAAAGTTTATAATGTATTGGCTAGTGAACAATGTTAAATAGAATTTGACATTGGGATATATAATGACAAGGTATTGTGTGATTTAGTACCTTTGGATGCATGTCATGTTTTATATAGAATACCGCGATAGTATGATATACAAGCATTGCATGGTGGTAATAAAAAACCTATAATATTACAAAATAGAGAGAAACATACTCTTTTCCCATAACAGTGAACAAGAGCCACAAGAATGATTGGTTATGATGATGTCAACTAAGAAAATATTGATGGGAAGTAAAGAAACATGTAAAGAGAAATTATAAAGGGATTTTAATTCTTATAGATCTGATTTCATAATTTATTTTAACGATGATGGTGCATGTATGAAGGTAAAATAAGATTTTTGAGGTTTTGGAAACCCAAGAAAGCTTGAGAAGATAGAATTCTTTGAGGTTCTTGCTAGTAAAGAAAACAAGAAGAAATAAATTTTGATTGATAGTCATAGAGAAAGTTAACAAGGAGATTAATATGCCTTGAATAGGCGTTAAACATGTTTCTACATCTTTCTCATAATAAGGAAGGTGTGGTGCACAAAAATGAACTCAAGGAGGAATACCAAGAGAATTTAAAGGAAGAGGTGAGAGTAATGAAACATGGAAAAGAAGAAGAATAAAAAAATTAGGTTTGTGAAGATATTGAAAATTCCTCAAGACATGAGGAGGTCAGTAGAGAAGAAGATGATATAGTGAAACATTGAAGGAGAAGAAAGAAAGTTTGAAGAAGCACATGAAAAGGGTCTTATGGACCTAATGGAAGTTTTACTAGATGTTGTATCAATAGATGTGGTTAATGGAGGTGATGAGGAAAGTAATATAGAGGAAGCAACAGTAAACATGTTTTTTGAGGAATCCATTAGTGAAGAAAAGATGGAGAAGGTCGTGAAGAAGGTGGAAGAGGCTTTTAATCCTCCTATTTATCAAACTAATATTTCTTTTGGCTATGATTGTGCAAGATTAAACTCTGAGTTGAATGAAAATATGAATATTTTACGAATCATGATGAAGATAAAATGGAAATAAGAAATTAAGGACATTTTGAAAAGAAAATTTACCAAAGGAGGTTAAAAATAAGCATACGAAGACATTAAAACATAAGAAGACCAAGAAAATATCTTAGGAGAACAAGATAAAATCAAGAAGAACTAAAAATCTAAGTATGAAACAGTCATGAAGCAATCGACATGGTAGATTGAAGAAAAAAATCAAGAAAGATAGAGGAAAATATACCTAGAGGACAAGAAATTACTAAATCAAGACAGAAGTAAGAATGATATGAAAATGGTCAAAGAGAAGGTGGATGAGAATCAATGTTCACAATCTAATATTGACTTGATTAAAGTGTATATGGTTTTAATAGCTAATATGGAGGTAGAAAAATCAAAAGAAGAATATTATTTCAAGCAAAAGAGTATAGAATAAGATTTCAAGAACATGCAGACACAAGGAAGACTTGGAAAGAAAGATGATATCAAAAATTTAGTTCTCTTGAATGATGAAGATTCACCAAAAATGAACATGGATCCAAAGTGTACATTGTCAATCCCATGTTGAAAAGAACTAGACATAATCCAAGAACAAACATCTTGTTCGGGAAAATGATTGTTTTAGAGTAAAAAATCATGTGAGAATCATGAAGGAGCTGATGAAAACATTGAGGGAATGGTATTTAGTCAAGATACACCTCAAAAAAACCATCATCAACAGGAAGCTAAGAAACAAGAAGAATTTTTTTGTAAATTAGAAGTTTATAGGAATATTTATCATTCTCTTAGGAGTATGATGCTAGAGCATGTATTCTAGCATACTATTAGTCTTGGAATTCCAAGTTTTTCAAATTTTAAATGGTCTTAGAGTTCATTGTGAGTCATTATGAATCATTCTTTGGTGTTAAGTTGAGTCCAATAAGTCAAAATGTTGAATTTGGTATTCCCCTCCATTTTTAAAATTTAAATTTGTAAAATCCATTTTGGCTTGTTCACATGATGTAGGGAGCCATAGAGGTTGTATTGATTATGTTAGAGGATTTTTCAATAACAATGGTGTCTTAGGAGTCTTATTTAGTGGTATAATTGGTCCTATGGATATTAAAACTTGTTTTAAGTTCTTTCTCTTAAAATATGACATTGCCATTAGACCATCACATTTAGTTATGGATTAACATTTGAGGAAAAGGAGGATAAATGATTTATTTTACCTATTTTTTTATAATAATTTGAATGGTAAAGTATTGGAGATAAAGATTTCCAAGAATGTTTGATGATTTTTTTGAACACATGTGAATGAAATTTCTTACAAAAATCCATTTCAAGTAGATGATATTTTAATGTAATGGATTTCAATGATGCGAAGATAGGCATGCCTTGGTAAGATTTTATAATTTTTGTTTTATTATTTTTTAGGGTTATATACTATCTTATGTAGGTACTTTTGTTCTTGGACAATTTGATAACATGTAAATTTGGACAGTGTTTCCTAGCATGATAAATCCCAAATAGGAAATTTGGAATGAGATTAGCATGAATGACTCAAATTTTATACTTTTTGAATGGTTTATAACGATATCTAGACTTTATATAATCTTTACAAATCTTTAAAGTGGAAGAAATGACAAGTTTTAATAAGCAAACCCATGATAAGTTTAAGAAACCCTATTCTTGTGGGTAGAGTAGAGTCATTCAAGAAATTTTTGTACTTGTGAGTATTAGGAAGCTTCACTTAATTTGTTAAGGTTTACATGAAGAGGAATGTAAATTAGACTTTCACGCAAAATATCAAACCTTGAATTTATGTGTTAGCCATTTTATTGAAAAATAAGTCTTATCGGGTTTGAAGGAAACCATAACTAGGGTTTAACTATTTTTATTTAGTTTGGTGACTTAATCAAGAAATTGTGAGCCAATTAATGGTAGAAATCAAATTCAAATAACCTCCATGTATATTCATAAATAATTAATTCCAACCATGGTCCCACTACATTTAATTCTATTTTATGATTCACAATATTGATTATCTTGCATGAATATATGTGGCCTTCGATTCTATTATACATGAATAAAATACATGATTTCACTAAATCACCTAAAAATATGTAAAGTGGATTTTGGTAAGGGATCTTTAAATTTTCTTTGCATTTAAGATTTATAAATTTTATCTTTGATTGCCTTAATTTGTTACACCAGAATAATATGGTGTTACATTTTCCATACATGAGTGGGGAAGTTATTAAAGTGAAATTTGTATTGTCAGATCGAATTATCACATGAAATATTGTTCACTCTAAAATTCCTACTCAAAAATTTACCCTTGACCTTATACATTGACATTTATGTAGAAATATTCAAACACCTTTTATAATCAATGGTAAAGGTTTTTTGATCGGGAAATACACAGGAGATACATAAAATTGTCAATACCCAAATATAATGCTTTGAAAGAAAAAGGAAAAGAATTAAAAATAGTTGCACATCAACCAGAGAAACATAGAGATCTAATAATACAAAACATTAGTGGAAAAAAAAAAAAACAATCGAACAATGGCCGAGAAGGAGGGAAATCGGCCCCGAGAAATAGAATATCTTTTGGATTTCTTTACTATAACTTTGTTTCATCCTCTTCCTCCAGCTTCATATTGGATAAGTTCATTATGATTCGTGAAACTTAAAATTTAAAAAATATAATCGCGTAATGTGCACCTTCCAAGAAATAGAGCACTTTGAGTATATTAGGGTCACATAGACGTTTCTCTACAACTTACTCATTCTTTGGACTCATATTTGACACCAAACACCCAGTTTCTTCAAAACATAGAGTGATTTTGATATTACAAGGGGTCGGGATATCATACGAGCCTCTGTCATCATCCTCTTCAACAATAAACCTTACTTTTTCCTCATCTTCTACAACAATCAAGTTGTTCACAATGTTGTTCCCTTCATCCGAAACCATATTAGACACATTTTCATCTTCCCGAAATGAAGAACATTCCAAATTCAATACAAGATCCTAGGATGAACATGAATCATGGCCAAAGTTAAAAAACCCACACCATTTGGATCACAACATATCTCACTGACATGGGACGAAGCTGGGAAAAACTTGTTTTGAATGTAAATACTCTATCTTAAAATAAGACATACATTTATCTCCTCTGGCATGACAATCCCTCGCAATGTACTCTAATAGCCCATCTAGACAGGAAGTCTCAACTTTGTTCATTTATTGCATTGAAATATTATACTCTTTCTTATTATCCTTCACACTCATATTAGGGTTTTGTAACATCTGTAAAAACAACCCACTTGAGACCGAAGAACAACCTAGGATTAGTTAGGAAAATTATGGAATAATTTTTTTTTTTAAAAGAGTCTACAACCAGGTTACAAGGCAACATTTGTCATAATCATGTTTTCAAGCCAAATACTATTAATATCTAATATTTTTATTAATATGACAATTATAAAATATCACAAGGTCCAAACTTAGGTTTAGATTAATCAATTATGTTAAGAGGGTAATTTCTCACTATACCACTCTCTAACATGATTAAAAGGTTCAACTAAAATTGTCTCAAAATTAACATGCTCAAAACTTCCCAAAAACATTCCCATTAGATAGGAAATTCTCTCACCATTCCAAAGATATAAATAATTCCTCTTAACTCCCGTATTTCAAAAGGTATGGGTTGATGGACCATGGGAGGAAACCTTTCACAAGGTAGGCTAACGGGCCTTTTAGAGAAACTTTTCCCCTGTGGATGACGGGTCAAAACTCACATTCACTTTTGACTTTTCTCTTGGGAGAAATCTTTCCATCAACATTCCGCTGGGGAGAAATTTTTTTCAAAGGGGGAGTCAAGTTTGAGGGTCTGGGACAAAATCTCATCCCGCTTCGGACCGACGTGGGCCGGTGGAGCCAAGGCAGATGTTTTGGAAATTTTCCCGCTTAGGGTGAAAAGCCACCTTTACACCTACGTGTCCGCAAGTCCACAAGTACGTAAGGGAGATGTGGTGCCTCCTAATCCAATGCGGAGAAAGCAAGGTGGTGGGGATAAAATAATTTTAACACACAAAAGGGTGAAAAGGGTAAAATTCACCCGTACGTCCGCCTGACACCTCGTGATGCCACATGGCAGATCCTTATTGGTGGCGAGCCGGCAGGGGCCATGGAGGAAACTAGGAAAAGTTTCCAAATTTGAATTTCCAAAGAGCCAAGGTTAAAAGGGATTCCACGCCTCCAATAGAGCCCCATTAATCCACATGGAAGCACCTGATTAGATGAAGGCCTACGGGGACGTGGGGGAAACGTATAATTTTTTCCCAATTTTTTTTATATAGTTAGAATTATTTTTAACACCAAATGAAGAAAAACTTTAGAAGGCCATAAATTTGGATTGGGAGATCATTTTTAGGAAAATGGGGACTTTTGGAAAGATCTCAATGTCCTATTTACACAGAACCATAATTTGTTTTGTTTTGATAATTTTTAAGGGGTCAATTTCACGAAAATGATCCGTAGGCATTTAAAAGGCAAGATGGTAAATTCTAACTTATGAAATTTAATCAATTGATCTTCTTCCTCTCCGAACATGCCAATTAGACACGGATAATTGTTCTTAGATGTATCTAGGATGGATTTGGAAGGTAATTTTGTTTGATTGACTCCCAATTTAAAAAAAAAAAAATTGACAACAAAAAGAAAACAAAACGGTTTACGTACTCATTTGGATAAGTTTTCTAAGAAATTCCTTAAGTATTTTTGTCCAATTGAATTCGTTTAGGGCATAATAATTCAATTTAATCATTTAATTAGTTATTTCATTATTGTAGGTTCGAACAAAGGCATTTTTGATAATGTATTTGCCACTTGAAATTACAAAACAAAGATCAAATTTTAAAGGATCTATTTGCCATTTTCATCTTCCAAGTATTAGAATTCACCATTTCTAATCTAATACATTTAGTTGATTCAAATAAAACTATTTAGAACTAAAATGAAATTTCCATTTCCATTTTACACATTTTAAATGATAGAGTTCTCTATTTTCCTCACACGCATTTCTTCATTTCAAATAGAGATTTCAAGTACATTTCAAACTCATATTTTAAACAAACAGAGTAGTAGTTCCAATTGTGGAAAGAAATGCAAATTTTATTCAAAATAAAATATTTCCTTCTTTTACAACTTCTCTTTTCTATTGATTTTTGTAACACCCGCTAAAAACAACCCACTTGAGACCCAAGAAACAACCAAGGATTAGTTAGGAAAAATTATGGAATAATTTTTTTATTTAAAAGAGTCTACTACCAGGTTACAAGGTAACAACTATCACTAAAAAGTTACAAAACAATTCTAATCCACTAGAATATACTTTTATTTTATTAACAATAGTTAGAGTCACAAGGTCGAAAATGTAGGGTTAGAAGGTTTAACTAAGTTCAAAGGTTAATTCCTCACCATACCCACTCTCTAACATGCTTAAAGATTAAAATTGATTTTTATCACACTTAACGCATTAAAAAATTTCCTCAATTAATCCCATTGGATAGTAAATTTCCTCACCTTTCCATTGATATAAATAAGTCCTACTAACTCCTCATAAAACTCTGAAAGTTATGGGCCGGGACTTGGGAGGAAAATTTTCTCAAGGGCGAGCTCGCAGCCTAGGGAGAAAATTTTCCATTGCAAGTGGATTGGGCAGAGTGGGGAATAGTTTTGGCATTTTTCTCTTTTCAGGAAAAAATTTTATTTTCCTCTGTGCCCCATGGGCCCAAAGAGGACATGTGTCGGCTTGAGAAAGCTCGGCGGGAAGTCGAGCCGTAGTCGGAGAGATTTAAGGCATTAAGCCTTTTGGGTTTGGAAACTAAGAAAATTTCCTAAGAAAAATTTTAAAAGCGCTAAAGTTTAAAAAGTTTTGTGCCTCCGTCGTTGCCTCATGAGGCCACATAGCAGCTTTTAATTGGCTGCAAGATAGCAGGAAAAGTTGGAAAATTTTCCCAAAATTTTTCCGAAATCGCTAAGTTAAAAAGGGGATCTTCCCATCCGCTGACACCTCATGGTGCCACATGGCAGCCTCTGATTGGCTGCAGATGCAGGCAAGGCGGTGGTGAAAATTTTGAAAATTTTCTCAAAAATTTTCCTAAGTATGAAGTGAAAAATTTGGCCCAGCTGGCCCACCAAGAAAATTTTTCCCAAAATTTTCCACAAAGTGAAAAAAACTTCAAGGCCATAACTTTTGATAGAGAGATCGGTTTGGAAAAACAAGGACTTTCTGGAAGGCTCTCAAAGCCCTCTTTGCACTAGAATCATTAATTTCAGATTTTGACAAAGATTAAGGGGTCAATTTTTAAAAAACGGTTGGTAGGATTTTAAAAGCAAACTGGTAAATTTTAACTTATAAATTTGTTCAATTTTGTCATTCTTTCTCCTTTAACATGTCAAACGAACATGGAGGACTGTTCTAAGAAATTTTTTAGGATGTATTGGAAGCTAATTTTTCATGATTGATTTCCAATTCAAATTTTTACAACTTCAGACAACAAAATAACTGTAAAAGGTTTGGGCCCGATTTTACACTGTTTGAAGGATTTTTCCTTAAGTGTTTTAGTCCAATTGAGCTCATTTATATCATTACATGTTAGATTTCAATGTCTCAATGTTATTTACTATTTTCACATTCGAACTGTGCATTTTAGAGGAGTTATTTTCCAATTTAAAATTGAAAATAGAGGTCAATTTCTAAAGGATCTATTTATCATTTTTCATCTTCCAAATATGGAAATTCATTTCTATTCTAGCCTAATACATTTAGTTGATTTAAAAAAACCATTTACTAGCTAAAATGCAAAGTCTGATTTCTAATTTTACACATTTCCAAAATACAAAATACTGTATTTTTCTCACACACATTTCTTCCTTTCAAACAGAGATTCCAATACATTGAAATGATCAGATTCAATACTACAATGCAATTTGAGAAAAAAATTACATTCATTTTTTGGTTCCAATAGACAACTTTACAACTTCTTTCTTTTATTCCTTCAAAAATCATTTACCGACACAGGCAGAATAATACATTTTCTTTTCAAGTGTTGCACATTTCCACTTTCAAAACAGGGACTTCCTAGTGCATGATAAACAAAAATTTCTAATTGAAGAATATCATATGAACAAGGTAAACACTTCCAATAATTCCAATGAAACTCATACAACCTCCTTTCCATTTACTTTCAAAATACGATGTAAACAACACAAGATCACTCTTTCACATTTTTTTAACGAGAATACAGTATAACTCTTTTACATTTCAAATTTCCACTTGCAATGAGTACAACATATTTCCATTACAAACATTTACAAAGCCATCCACTTCAAGTGGGAAGGTTATAATGATATTTTATTTCAAAAGGGATTGTCAAACCGTCTTTTCTCATCTCAAGAAATACAACATGCATTCTTCTCTTTCTTCAAATTTTCAGCACAACAAAGGCAAGGGAAAGGAAACGCTCTCCACCCAACCAAGACATCCAATAAAAGGAAAATCCATCCTTCTTCATTTGCACCCAAGACGCAACCACAATGCAATAAGAAATGTATTTCAACTCATGGCAACAACATGCTTCCACATCACAAGGAAATATTTCAACAAGTACATTTCAAATTAAAAACACATTCAAAAACAAACTAGTAGTTTTGCAACAACATGAAATATATCACACAAAATTTAGGCTTCACTATGCAAGCCAAAGCAGAAAGGAACTATGTGGAAGCTTCTTACGCCTCTCAATGGGAAAGTGGCATCCACCTGTAACAACCCACTAATATAAATCATTTCACATATTTTTATTCCCCCATAATCCTCCTTATGGCCCCCAAGAGTAAGAAATGCAAGCTATTTCTTTTCCATGGTGGATCCCAATCCCAAAATCCCTCCACAATAAATCTGATGCCACTAGCATTCCCTTATGCCCCCCTCAATGATTCCCCATAGCCTTCTCCTACACCATTCCTAGGCAGTCTACCCAACCAGCCAACAAGCACACAAAACATTCACCATTCACACAAACATAAAAAGAAATAAAAGCATATATGAAGAGCTAGGATCCTGCCTCTCCATGCAGATTTTGTTCCAATACAACAAGCTTTCAATGTCAAAATACAGGTCCCAAAATCAACAATACCCAAGTATGAAATGATCTCAAATCTCTTCCAAAATCAACAACAGCTCCAAACAGCTAAGGAAAAATTTGGTCCCCAAATAAAGTATGCCAAAAAGTGAAATCAAGTAACCAAGTAACCCACAACAAGCTAAGAAAATTTAAATTTAAGGAAGAGGGAAGAGAAGAGGATGAGGTGGATCCATGTAGGATGTCACATAACACATCCTCAACTCCAACACCAAAAGTCAACTTCATTCTCTAATGCAAAATAAAGAGGTGGGTGAATAATATAACAAATTACTTACACACTCCAAAAAGCCCACACCTGCTTAGGACTAAAAAAATAGTAAAATGTAAGAAGAGTGCAATTAAAACAAACAACTAATCATTTCAAAATGCATAAAGAAGGTCTAAATTCAACCCTCCAACCATAGGTAAGTTTGGTATGTAAATTTAAGAGGTATGGGACAAGTCTAACTTATTCCATAAGCCTCCAAAATAACCCTCCAAGGGAAAATTCGAATTTCAAGGAGGTGGAGTGTTTCATACTCCAAAATCTAATATGTGCATACTCACAAATTCTTATACATTAATTACACATCACTTACAACATTTAATACAAGAGCCAACAACTTCTATAATTACTTTCTTATACCACAAATTTGATTAATTTATTTATTTTAACAATATGATTACTCACATTACTTCTCCACAATGAAAAAAATAATGAAAGGGGTAAATGCATCACAAAATAAACACATGCAAACAATAATAAAAGGAACCACATTAATAAAAATACACATAACCCTTTTGTCACATTCAAAGGTAATCCCGCATGGGAATCCCTAAAAAATACAGCACACACAAAAGATATAGTTGCCATCATGACCTTGTTGAATTCATCTAGAATTCCAATTTGGTTGGTCTCCAATCCCCGATGTTTGTAGTGATATTATTAACCGCACAATAAAAATACCCCTTCGGCCTCATGGTCATATCGAACATCCAAATGAATATAATATAATTTCAAAATCATCAATATATATGTGAATCACAACAACATCCATACAATCAACAATATCACTTACAATTTCATTGGCAACTATATAATCATCAATTTTAAATTCAATTTTCTCGAGTCTACTCAATACATCCAAATATGACATGTCCTAAGAAAATTCATAAATATATATATGTATATATAACCATGTCCAACAATATGTCAACGTCTATAAAAATGTCTCTAATAATCATCATGCATCATATATGAATAAGATGTTAGGTTAAATAAATATGGATATTATATATTTATTATTTAATTAATTATATTAATTAAATAATGTTGATATATGGTTTTTAAAATATATTTGTCTTATTCCATAGTTATAAGATTATTTTTGCATAGTTACAACTTATTAATTTGTTTATAATAATTTAATTGTTGCTTCCTGGATGTATTATAGAAGTTGTTATCTTTTTTTGTTGTACACATGCAAACCTCTCTTTTATCTCGCACATGAATGTACAATACCTATAAGTATTGCAGTCTCTGCTATTGTAAATTGGTTGATTGAGTTTAATAAATATTATCATGCTCCCGCCCTGTTGCGACATTTACATTTGGTACTAGAGCAAGAATCTGGACCTGTGAAGGAGTGGAAAGAAAGAGCAGCAGAGATAGAGGAGATTGGAGAAGTGTTTGCAGTAATTGAGAGCCTATGCAGCCTCCCCGCAACATCCATGCCCCATCCCTATCTCCTCACTTCCCTATTTGACCCGTGTTTGGAATGTAATTTAATTTTTTTTTGCACTGGTGCACCCAACACCAGGAAAAATTTGTTGCAGTGCACTCAGCCCTTGATCGAGATTTTTTCCTCTGACCGAGCTTGTAAAATCCCCTCTGAAGGTTGAGACAAGCATATTGGAGGTGATTTCAATAGTGTTGTTTTTTTGCTTTGAAAAATTGACTTGTCTTCTTTGTATGCAAAGGCTAAGAAGCCGTAGAACCAACATTGCTTTGAAAAGCTCATTGCATATTAACCACAGAGTTGATTAGAAGAGTTACATAAGCTACAGATAGAGCCATAGTTGTGTCATTCCATTTCTATGTTCACTAGGTTGTCCCTCTACCACCTGCAAAAGGAAATTGATCAAAGCTCCAAAGTCTACATGCGAGATCCCGCAACCACAAAACATCAAACAAAATTACAATCAATCTTGAATCATACTGTGGAGATAAATTCAAAAGGTAGTTTTTCAATATTGGAAAAAAAGGGCATGAATTCCATCATGCTGAGCATTGGAAAACTCAATCGAACCGTGGTAAAGAAACCTCCTAAATGCCCCGCACTCTGCAAAACATGGTGAAAGAAGTCAAAGTTATGGTTAGAAATAATAAAAATGGTGTCCAATTCTATTTCATCAACCTGCATCAGCGTTGAAAGGATCTGCACAAAGAAAAAAAATTATGGCTTCATCCCCCATACTTTTGACCTCCTCATGCAGACCTGCAACTAATAATGAAACACAATCAAGCAAATTTGGTGTGAAATACAATACAGTCTACACAAAGAAATAGCTAAAAAAAAATGGCGGATCAATCAAAACTTGCAATCAAGGGCAAGAAATCAACATAGCGGTGGCCAAAGGAGAGATAGAATGCTTTAGATCCATTTTCTAAGCTTGGAAAACCCTAAATCGACCTCAAGTCATAGCCACATGGAGCCCTATCCTCTGCCAAGTCACCATTTTAAAAGGTGAGTCGTTTTGTCTCTTTATTAAATATAATTTGCTTCATTTCATATTACAAGTGCACAAGCGGCCAAGACGGTTATAGAGAAAGACTTAGAAGTAAGAGGTGCATGGTTCAAATCCCACCCCAACTCGGCGTTATTGAATTTGGCTTAACAACTAAATTTAATGGAAAATTCAAATTTAGTTATAACTAACTAAATTTAGCAAGGAAATCCTTAATTTAGGGTAAATTTTTTTTTTTCCCCATTCAACTTGTTTTTTTCATTCTAGAAAACATTTTCCAAAGGAGGAGCACCCAAAAACTTCATATTGGGAATTTTTTAATGGTTTCTGGCATTTTGGGTCATTTTGGGCTCCAGAGGCCACTAGGGCCATAAAACAAAAAATATTGCCTGTCATTCAATTTTTCCATATTTTTGAATGTAATTTGTGTACTACATTATGTTGTACTAATTTGTAGGTTTCCATAGTAAACAACAAACTTTGTAGAATCGCTCGTAAACTAGTGGAGTCTTGTAATCACAAAAAGTTAAAAATTGGTTCTCGTAACACTCACGAGATCCTAGATCTTATTCCCGAAGATTCGATATATACCGTGCCTTTGGAAAGTGCTTATGGGTAAATATATCATGACTACTACTACACTTAGCACCTAATATAGCTGTAACAATGTCATCTGGGCATCATCCCTTTAAATCGGCAGGAGTAATAAGGTCACAATGCACACAATATGAGCCATCCCATCCATCTGTGAATGATTGCATGACATAAATCTGGATTGAGAAATTATCTGAGTATATAGTGAAGTTATGCGCACGTATGAGGTTATTTATTTGAGATGGTGTCAATAATTGCATAGACCCCATCAATACTTGTCTTGGTACCATGTATTGAATTCTTTCACATATTTTAACGCCTCTTTCACATACCACTAGGTATATAGAAAGGGCGAGCTTCTTCCACGTACCTTCGAGTATATCAGAAGGGCACATATATAGAAAGGTTTGGTATATCGACTGATGATGTATTTAGATTGGGAGACCTTATACCTAGAGTGATAAGAGCAAATTGTTGTCGGTGATCTTTTTAAAATGGGCACCAATGCCACCAAATGTTTTCTTCCGGATTCATAATTACTCGGAGGAAACAAAAATACTCCATGGAAGACAAAAATAAAGACACAACTTGAGTTTGAAGAGATCTCACCTACTCAAATGGTACTTTGACCGGATCAACTACTAATATAACATAACAATGGCGCTTTGATAAAGCATATCAAAAGGCCAAACTCATCATCTTGTTTGGAGTGTTCGATGATGTGCAACCCCACATTCGAGATGCCAAAACAGCCAAAGAAGCATGGGATAAGTTGAGCATAGTATACGAAGCCAAGAACAAGAATGTTATACTAAATTTACAGAGTTAATTACACACATTAAGAGTAGAATGAAAAAATAGAAGCTTTCTTAAGAAGAGTTACAGAGTTGAGGGATTCACTTCTAGCCCTAGGAGAAGTGATCAAAGATGATGATCTTGTTCCCATTGTTCTGAGATCACTCCCTTCTTCATACTATATTTTTGTAACAACACTAAACTTGTTAGATACGACAGTTAGTTTTGACAAATTGGTAAACTTACTGCAACAAGAGGAAGCAATGCACAATAAGGATGATGAAGAGGAGAAGGCACTTTATTCACATCAAAAATGGAAAGGAAAAGGTAAAGGAAAACCTAATTCCTATCAAAAGTCCCAAAATCAAAATCAAGATATCAAGGGGTATACAACGAAGAAGAAATGTCCAATCTACAAAAGATGACATAACCTACAAGGTTGTTGGTATAATACTTACAAGAAAGGTTGATCAAGAAACTCCGGACCTCCACAACAATATAACAAGGGACATTCTAACTATAATCAAGGGCGAGAAAAAGGGAACTGGAAAAGAAGACCCGATCAACAAGGAAATATTGTTGAGCGGCAAGAACAATCGAGATAATCAAGACTACTTGTTCACTACTCGTTCAAGTGAACCATCCACATCATCTAGTTATGTTTGGTATGTTGAATTTGGGGCCACTCGACACATGACTTGCCGAGAAACTGGTTTATTTTAATGAGGGACATGCCATCGAACAATCATGTTTCATTGGGAGATGATTCTTCATATACATTTCGGTGATTGGGAACATTTCTCTACCCCTTGGTTCACGCAAATGCAGACTATTGGATGTTCTATATGTCCTTGGGTTGACTAAAAATATTCTTTCAGTCAGTACCAACTCCTAGATCGGAACCTTAAAATTGACTTTGATAAATCAATCCGACAAGAAAATGTGTTTGATTCGAGAAAAATTAAGAGGCTCAAAAACAATTGCAAAAGCCTCCAATGAGGGACACATGTTCCAACTTGATTTTGTTCACAAAGACGATCAAGCACTTGTGGCTAAGAACTCCACCTCAGCAGAGTTGTGGCATCAGAGATTTGGTCATGTAAGTTTCAAATATCTCAAACACTTTTCGGCGTAATATGGTACATGGGCTACCATCTCTTCAGAAGGATACAGACAAGTGTCCTCACTACCTAGCAGATAAAAACACAGAGCTTCATTCAAGAGGAGTACATTTTGAGCTCATGGTGAACTCAACTCGTTCATACTGATCTTTGTGGTCCGATGCAGCCAATTCATTATGGGTTCTAGTACTTCATGCTTTGTGTTGATAACTATTCATAAAAAATGTGGATTTTTGTCTTTCCAAGAAAAGTGAAGCATTTGAAACCTTCAATAATTTTAAAGTAGTAGTTGAGAATGAAATTGGTCATCACATCAGAACTCTCTACTCAGATCGACGGGGGGAATTCACCACTTATAAGTTGAAATACTAGCTACAAACTCACGAGATTCGCCGACAAATGACTCCTCCACACACACCATAGCAAAATGGTGTTGTTGAGAGAACAAATCGTACTATCATGGAAATGGTGCGATTCATGATGAATGATTCGAAATTGTAAAGACATTTTGGGTAGAAGCAGCAAAGACAACAGAGTATTTTTTGAACAAAGTTCCCACCGATGCTCTTGATGGAGTAACACCACAAAAATCATGGTCAAAATGGAAACTACCTATTGCACACCTAAGAGTATTTGGGTATGAACTAAGCATGCACATACCCAAATAGTATAGAAAGAAATTGACATGAAGTCATAAGAACTCATCGTCATTGGGTACAGTGAAGAGACTCTTGGGTATAGATTGATGGATCCTAAGACCGGAAAAGTCTACACCGACATATATTTTGAGATTTTTGAGAAGAAGGAAGCATAGACTCCTCCTCCTCGAACTCACAAGAAGTAGTTTTCTCACCATTGTAAAAATTGAAGTTTATGTTCCCTACGAAGATGAAAGTGATGATGGTGTTGATCAAATAGAACCACAAACCATGGGAATAGTTCAATGTATGCTTGAATGGTGTACAAGTACATTATGAGATGCAAGAATGGATGCTCCACCGGAAACATCCACCCCTGGACCATGAACTCATAATAAAGCAAGAGAAGAAGTTAGCTTTTCCTTGAATAGTAGAGTTATTGAATCGAGATGAGCCCTCAACGAGTCCAGGTAGCCTACGGTCAAAATCTTGGAAAGATGCCATGGATTCTGAATATCAATCAGTGATGAAAAATAACACTTGGAAATTTGTCGATCTTCTACTAGGAAGAAACCCATTGGATGCAGATGGATATTTAAAACAAAGTATAAAGCATATGGGATAGTGGACAAGTATAAAGTAAGACTTGTAGCAAAAGGGTATGCACAAAAAGAAGGCATTGACTACGAGGATACATTTTCTCCCACACTTAAGATCAAAATGATCAGGATGATCTTTTCTCTAGTTGCTCGGTTTAGATGGAAAGTCCACCAAATGGATGTAAAAATTGCCTTCCTAGATAGATATTTACAAGAAGAAGTCTACATGACTCAACCTAAGGGATATGTAGTACTTGGTTAAGAAGCAAAGGTATGCAGACTCAAGAAATATTTTTATGGCCTTAAACAAGCACCCCGGGCATGGTACATCAAGATTAATGAGCATCTTGTACAACATGGAGTTGTTAGAAATCCATATGATCCCAATATTTACCTCAAAAAGCAAGGGGGGAGATTGTGATTTTTGTTGTCTATGTCAACGATCTAGTTATCACTGGCAGTTTAGTGGGGATGATTGATGCAACGAGGAAAGATATTAATCAATCATTCGACATGACTTATCTTGGGTTGATGCACTATTGTCTTGGATTGAAGTATGGAAAAAATAGAATCACATTTTTGTTTCTGAGATGAAATATACCAAGACTACGCTCAATAAATTTAGGATGATGGATTAAACAACAATTACTACACCCATAGAGAATAGGTTACAATTATCTCATTCGATCCATATCATGATGTAAGTGCCACTCTCTATCGGCGATTGATTACGAGTCTCATTTGCTTGACCTACACTATAATAGATATCTATTCATGTTCATGCATGTTCATGCAGGAACCTAAAGTTTGTCATTGGAAAGTAGCAAGGTAGATTTTGAGATATCTCAAAGGATCAGTGGATCTTGGTCTAGAATATAAGAATAATGACAACTTCTTCTTGACTAGATATTTAGATTCAGATCATGTAGGTAACATTGATGATAGGAAATCCACTTCTCGGATTTGTATTCATTACGGGATCTGGATCAATATCATGGGGAATCAAGAAACAACACTTCATTTCTCACTCTTTCATAGAAGTCGAGTATCATTCTAGAGGATAAGTTGTCTGTGAAGCGATTTGGCTATGTCACATAGTAGAATGACTTGGAATACCACAAGACAAACTGACCACCATATATGTTGACAATGAAGGTTTTCTCAAACTTTTCGCAAACCAATTTTTCATGAAAGAACAAAGCACATGAGGTACATAAATTTCACATGCGAACATGTGTTGAAGCACAACATCCAAATTCATTTTTGTCCAACGGAAGAACAACGAGCAGATATTTTCACAAAGTCACTTGCACGTGACAAGTTCGATTCGTTCATAGAGTTCCTCTCCTCATCTCTTGAGAGAATGCACAATTAATGGGGAGAATGTTAGGTTAATTAATTATGTGTAATATATATTTATTATTTAATTAATTATATTAGTTAAATAATGTTGTTATATGGTTTTTCAACCATATATGTCGTATTCCACGATTATAAGATTATTTTTTGCATAGTTGCAACTTAATCATTTATTTCTATTAATTTAATTGTTGCTTCCCGGATGTATTATGGATGTTGTTATATTTTTTGTTGTACCTATGCAACCTCTCTTTTGATTTGCATAACTATACAATACCTATAAGTATTGCAATCCTTTATTGTAAATTGGTTGCTTGAGTTTAATAAATATTATCAGTCTTCCACCCTGTTGCTCAATTTACATCAAAAAGTCAAGAAAATCCATGACCTGACATCTAACACCATACTAAATCAAAACTATAATAATGTCCATAATATAGTTAGCAATATCATGATCAATATCAAAAGTGTAGAAGGGAAGTGGGCACTATATCCCCTTCCCTTAGACTCGATTCCTCCGGAAGTCACTGGAAAGAGAAATAGAACAAATGCAATAAAAAAGGATCACTTCATTATGGGATTGGTTGCTTCAAACAAGTGTGGGCCTACACAACCTAAGTTTGGTCCAATGTAATTCAGCAAGAAAAAGGGAGATTGTAAGGGATTACTTCTAAACTTTCTACATGTAAGGCTATGAACACTTAAATATAGAGAGTAAATTTATGCTATCAACCAAGATACCACAGTAACAATATAACATGAAGAGTTCAAAAGGGTCTTAAGAGTAATCACCAAGTAGTGGAATAATAAGGATAATTTCATAAGTTTGAGAATGAACACATAGTTTCCCAAGGAATACAACATATTATATTAATAAAAGTTAAGGTTTCTACATGTTAAAGCCGTGATTTAAAGATTTGTTGTCTAGACAAGGCTAGGAAAAATCAACTATGACCAAATTTACATGAGGAACAAGTCTACTCAAGGTCTCACAATTTTAGGATCTCACAGGATGAGGCGAATAAACAAGGACATCTAAATCAGCAAAACATTAAAAATCAAGGAACTATTCAAGGAAATCACTTCTATAACTCGAGAGGGTAAAATTAAGTTTTCATGGTAATACAAGCAAAGTAAAGACCACAAGGTTTCCTATAGCTTGATTTTTACACTTTTGTTTTAAGAATCAAACACACCGTACCAAAAAAATCTAAATAAGTCAACTTTTAGCAAAATAAATAAATTATATATATATATATATATATATATATATATATATATATATATATATATATAGATATATATATATATATTTATATCTCCCCTAAAAATTAACATAGCAATACAAGTACCATACATTATAGAACAATGGAATTTATTTATCTTATTTCCTGCTCAAGCTCGAATAACCACAAAGAGAGCACAAGAAACACCAAGGACCACTCAAGGTCGCTAGGGAGAAGAAAAAGTAACACATGGTCCAATTATAATCCAAGGGTACATCGTATCTAAAGCGATTAAAATCATCTTGCACTTTCCATCTTAATGGAAAAAGGGCAACAAAACAAGGTGACCCAAGAAAAATATGAAGAAAAGAACACTTCCCGAAGTTATTTTATATCCTTAACATATGTTTCCTTAAAATTACAATAACTTAGGTCTCCAAGGACAAGACAACATGCAAGGAGGTTTCTTCTCAAACAACAGATAAGCCTCAATCCAAAAGGACCACAACTCACATTCATCGAGCTATGGGACAATAAGGGTATAATGACCCAAAAATCCCACACGAAAGGCACATATATCTATGAACAAGAAGTACTAAGCAACTAGAACACATTACTATCCATGAGGTGCTTCACAATTTCAGGTAGGCGATATAACTACAGGTTCAACTATACATAGCACTCAATACACATAAGTCTTACTTGTTTTATAACTCAACTAATTAAGTCAAAAGTTTTTGTTTATTTTTTTCCTATCACATTCCTTTATGAGTTTTCTTAATTAAAATATTCCTTTTTTATTCGGACATCACATGTTTGCGTTGTAAGGATCACCAATAAGGTGGCCATATGATATCTCGCCATTATGTATAGGCGTATAAACAAAATATTTATTCTACTCCTAGGGAGGTAGATGGATAAAAAAATTATTTTCTGTTCTTCTACATGGTTTTTATTCCTTCTATTAATCTACTAAGGTTAAAGCAAGGACCATTTTCTCTTTCTATGTTCCAATTTATTTGTTAAGCTTCAAGGCCAAATCTCCTCAATTACAATTTTATGATGTTTGGATGAGTCAATTTGTCAAAAAAATGTCAATGAGAAGGAAGGGTAAACATATGACACTATTAATTTTATGGAAGAGAGAGGTAATTCAACACATCACATTTTTAATTCTAAGGAAACAAGGGACATTCAACATAGAAAACACATCATTAATTTGGCAAGAACTAGGAAACAATCAACCAACATGGATCACAACAATAATTCAATATTTTTCCACTAATTACAAGTATTATAAAACATTCCTAGTGGGTTTCTACGAGTTCTCAAAAGAAGTTACAAGGAAGACCCATTAAGGAAGCATAATTATTATTCTTGATCTACTAGGGTTTTAACAATGTTTGTTGTTTTGGAGAAAACAATTTTTTTCATTTTTTCTCACATGATAAGACAAGTAAATTTTCCAAATCTACACCCATATTACGATAGGATACCACCAACCAAGCAATCATAATGAAAAGGAAATATTTTAGCTATAATAACACCACATAATCATTAGAAAGCTTTAATTATAAGCATACAATTAGCCATCTTATTCAACATGGCTTTACAACCAAGAGTTATAGTTTCACAAGAGAATCACATTATAAAATTTCACCGAGATTAAATTATCAAGGTCTAATTACATAATAATCACAAACTTTATGGTACAAATGACTCAAAGCATCCATAAGTGTCTACATGTAATCCAAAATTAATAGGTCATAGAGTATTATTCATAATAACTAAAAAAGTTAAGGAAAGGGTAGACTTATTTATAGGTCAAGATGGAAAACAACCACATTTAATTTAAACACACTACCCTAATGGGATTGAATCTAATCATAATTACCAAGATGCATACAATCCACAAATCAATACTTTTTATAATGAAACACAGAAACCATGATAAAACTTAGCATGCCATCGATGAAAGGTCACTACCAAACAACCACTTCTCCACTAACATCTATAGTCAAAAATAAATCTAATCCTAACACAATCCAAAATCCCATAATTAAACACTTCTACTTTGACAAGGATCAAGCTCTTACCGGATTGTAAGAGAATCACCACCACCGCTAACTTTCTAGATTCAATGGCGGAATAGAATGCACAACACAATGAGCTTTCTATCTAGTAAGGTCGAGAAACAAAAATTCACTCTAAGATCATAGACACTCAAGGTTCCGTGTGCATCCAAAACCAAGGCATAACTTTAAGAACCTAAGAAGGCATTCAAGTCATCAAGGGTGTAACCCCATACGACAAAATGACACAATATAAGTAGCATAGAACTAGCTCATCATCATGCAAGAAGGAACCATGTAACGTTTAGCTAAATAGCCAACAACATAATGAGCTCTGTGTCACCAATCAAAATAAAATCCAAGAAATGTCTACAATCAAGGAAAGTGGCTAAGTTGCCGCATTGCAAAGTCTAAAAATTATCACAGACAATATAAATAACTAAAAGAGCTTAAGAGCTTCTCAATCCAATCATAAAATAATATGTTGGTCCTTGATAAAATAACATAAGATTACAAATGTAAAATACAACATGGTAACACCACATTCACTCTGTGAGCCCTTCATGGCCGCCAAAAGGGGTACTCTACCTTGAGGTCGGTTCCAAGGACACATACACAGGATTGGGTCCAAAACGACACCTAGACTTAATGTCTACTCTCCCATATGGGTAACAAAATAGAAAAATGACAACTGGACCAACTTTCCTAACCATTGAAGGAAGGAAGCTATAATAATTTCTAATTAACTCTTCCTTTGAGCATAGGACACAACCACTATTGTTCAACAACAAGATTCACACCCTACAATTTATCATTCCAACCACTCCAATAAGGAAGGGTCTTAAAAGGCTTAATGCATCATACAATTAAATCAAGATTGAGGACTTGTAAAACAACACATTTTCAAAGGAGAACCAAGTTTCCACTACACTAGAAGTTCTCGAAATCAATTTAATTTAACATTCTTAGTTACCAAGGTTCGGAAAAATGTCACCGAGCGAGTACAACAATTCAAACAACTTATTATTTTATTATTATTTTAAATTTGGTAGTTCAAATGAGCAGAGAAAAGTAATATTTCTTCCAACTCATTTCTTTTTCAAATTTCAAACAAGTTTGTTTTCTTAGATACAAAAGTGTGGTAGGTTTACGGTTTATGTCTCAAGATTTCTAGTGTGCCCATTTGTACAAGCTTTTGAACCACGATTTGATACCAAGTGTTACACCCGCTAAAAACAACCCACTTGAGACTCATGAAATAACCTAGGATTAGTTAGGAAAAATTATGGAATAATTTTTTTTGTTTAAAAGAGTCTAGTACCAGGTTACAAGGCAACAAATGTCACTAACAAGTTCCGAAAAATTCTAATCCACTAGAATATACTTTTATTTTATTAACAATTATTAGAGTCACAAGGTCAAAAATTTAGGGTTAGAAGGTTCAACTAGGTTCAGAGGTTAATTCTTCACCATACCCACTCTCTAACAGGATTAAATATTCAAACTTGTTTTTTTTCACAATTAACACATTAAAAATTTTCATAAATTACTCCCATTGGATAGGAAATTTCCTCACCTTTCCATTGATATAAATAACTCCTCCTAACTCCTCATAAAACTCAAGTTATGGGCCGGCGGACCTTGGGAGGAAAATTTTCCCAAGGGTGAGCCTGTAGGCCTAGGGAGAAATTTTTCCCTTACGTGGGTTGGTAGAGTGGGGAAGACTTTTGGCATTTTTTTTCTTTTTGGGGCAAAAGCATGATTTTCCTCCATGCACTGGGGGCCCAAGAGGACACGTGTCGGCTTGAGAAAGCTCTGGCGGGAAGTCGGGCCGTCGGAGAGATTTAAGGCATTAATCCTTTTGGGTTTGGAAATGCAAGGGGAAAAACTTCCAACACTCCTCTCCCTATCCAAGATCATGCCACGTGTCATCACCCTATCGGCGCGGAGCTACGGGGAGGCGGAGGAAACTAAGAAAATTTTCCAAGAAAATTTTAAAAGCGCTAAGGTTGAAAAAGGTGCCGCACCTTTGTCATTTGCTCGTGAGGCCATGTGGTGGCTTTTAATTGGCTACGGGACATCGCGAAGCGGCGGGAAAAGTTGGAAAGTTTTCCTAATTTTTTTTTTTTTTTTTTAAGGGCTAAGTTAAAAGAGGATCCACCCCTCCACTGAAACCTCATGTTGCCACGTGGCAACCTTTGATTGGCTCACGGTGGCGGTGAAACTTTTGAAAATTTTCCCAACAGCTTTTCCTAAGTCCCAAGAGAAAATTCGACCAATGGGCCCACCAAGGAAATTTTTCCCAAAATTTTCTGCCAAGTGATGAAAACTTCAAAAGGCCATAACGTTTGATAAAGAGATCAGTTTTGGGAAAACAAAGACTTTCTGGAAATCTCTCGAAGCTCTCTTTGTACTGGAATCATTAATTTTAGATTTTGATAAAGTTTAAGGGGTCAATTTTAAGAAAACGGCCTACAAGGATTTTAAAAGCAAACAGGTAAATTTTAACTTATAAATTTTGTTCAATTTTTCATTCTTTCTCCTTTAACATGTCAAATGAACATGGAGGATTGTTGTAAGAAAAAATTTAGGATGTATTGGAAGGTAATTTTTCTTGATTGATTTCTAATTCAAATTTTTACAACTTCAGACAACAAAATAATTGTGAAAGGTTTGGGCCCGATTTTGCAATGTTTGAAGGAATTTTCCTTAAGTGTTTTAGCCTAATTGAGTTCATTTATATCATGAATGCTACATTTCAATGTTTCAACATTATTTATGGTTTGCAGGTTTGAACTGTGCATTTTAGAGGAAGTATTTGCCAGTTTAAAATTCAAAATAGAGGTCAATTTCTAAAGGATATGTTTATCATTTTTCATCTTCCAAATACGAAATTCATTTTTATTCTAGTCTAATAAATTTAGTTGATTTAAACAAACCATTTACTATTTAAAATGCAAAGTCTGATTTCCAGCTTTACACATTTCCAAAAGAAAAAATACTATATTTTTCTCACACACATTTCTTCCATTCAAACAGAGATTCCAATACATTGAAATTATCGATTCAATACTACAAAGGTGCAATTTGAGAAAAACATTACATTCATTTGTTGGTTCCAACAGACAACTTTACAACTTCTTTCTTTTATTCCTTCCAAAAATCATTTATTGACACAAGGAAGAATAATACATTTTCTTTTCACATGTTGCACATTTCCACTTTCAAAACAGGGACTTCCTAGTGCATGATAAACACAAATTTCTAATTGAAGAATATCATATGAACAAGGTAAACACTTCCAATAATTCCAATGAAACTCATACAACCTCCTTTCCATTTACTTTCAAAATACAATATACAAAACAATATCACTCTTTCACATTTTTTTTCAAAATAGAATACAGTATAACTCTTTTACATTTCCAATTTCCACTTGCAATCAGTACAACATCTTTCCATTACAAACATTTACAAGGTCATCCACTTCAAGTGGGAAGGTTACAATGATATTTTATTTCACAAGGGACTTTCAAAATGTATTTTCTTAGCTCCGAACAACAACATGCATTCTTCTCTTCTTCCAATTTTGATCACAACAAAGTTAGGAAAAGGAAATGCTCTCCACCCAACCAAGACATCCAATCAAAGAAGAATCCATCGTTATTCATTGGCCCCGAGCCCCAACCACGGTGCAATAAGAAATGTATTTCAATTCATTGCAATACAATAGCTTCCACATCACAAGGCAATCTTTCAACAAGCACATTTCAAATTAAGAACATAGTCCAAAACAAAATAGTAGTTGTGTGACCACATGAAAGACATCACACAAAACTCAGGCTTTACCATGCAATCCAAAGGAGCAAGTAAGTATGGGGAATTTGCTTATGCCTCCCAATGGGAAATGGGCATCCACCTGTAACAACCTGCCAATATAAATCATTTCACATATCCTTATTCCCCCACAATCCTCCTTATGCCCCCAAAAATTTCCTTATGCCCCCCCAAGAGTAAGAAATGTAAGCTATTTCTTTTCCATGGTGGATCCCAATCCCAAACTCCCTCCACAATAAATCTGATGCCACTGGCATTCCCTTATGACCCCCTCAATGATTCCCCATAGCCTTCTCCTACACCATTCCTAGGCAGTCTACCCAACTAGCCAACAAACACACAAAACATTCACCATTCACACAAACATAAAAAGAAATAAAACCATATATGAAGAGCTAGGCTCCTACCTCTCCATGGTATATTTTGTTCCAATACAACAAGCTTTCAATGTCAAAATACAATCCCAAAATAAGCAATGCCCATGTATGAAATGATCTCCAATCTCCTCCAAAACTAACAATAGCTCCAAACAGCAAGGAAAAATTCACCCCCAAATGAAGTATGCCAAAAGTGAAATCAAGTAACCAAGTAACCCACAACAAGCCAAGCAAATTCAAATTTAAGGAAGAGGGAAGAGAAGAGGATGAGGTGGATCCATGTAGGATGCCACATCACACATCCTCAACTCCAACACCAAAATTCAACATCATTCTTCAATGCACAATAAATAGGTGGGTGAATAATATGAAAAATTACTTACACACTCCAAAAATTCCACACCCCATAAGGACTAAAAAATAGTAAAATGTAAGAAGAATGCAATTAAAACATACAACTAGTCATTTAAAAATGCATAAAGAAGGTCTAAATTCAACCCTCCAACAATAGGTAAGGTTGGTATGCATTTTTAAGAGGTATGGGACAAGTCTAACTTGTCCCACAAGCCTCCAAAATCATCCTCCAAGGACAAATTCGGATTTCCATGGAGGTGGAGTGTTTCATACTCCAAAATCTGACTTACACAACTCTTACACATCACTTACACATTCTTACACATTACTTACACATCACTTACCACATTTATTACGATAGCCAATAACTTCAATAATTACTTTCTTGTACCCCAAATTTGATTAATTTATTTATTTTAACAATATGATTACTCACATTAATTCTCCACAATTAAAAGAATAATGAAAGCGGTAAATGCATCACAAAATAAACACATGTAAACAATAATAAAAGGAAACACATTAATAAAAATACACATAACCCCTTGGTCACATTCAAATTTAATCCCCATGGGAATCCCTAACAAAATAGAACACATAGAACAAATACAATTGCCATGGTTACCTTGTTGAATTCATCTAGAATTCCAATGTGGTTAGTCACCAATCCCCCATGTTTGTTGTGATATTTTTAACCTCGTAATACAAAATACCCCTTCGGCCTCATGGGCATATCAAAACATCTAAATTAATATAATATAATTTCAAAATCATCAATATATTTGAATCACAACAACATTGAAAAACTTGGTCAATATCACTTACAATTTGATCAAAGAACTATATAATCATCAATTTTAAATTCATTTTTCTCGGTCTACTCAATCTATCCAAATATCACATGTCCTAACAACATCCATAAATATACATGTGTGTGTGTGTGTGTGTGTCCAACAACATTTCAATGTCTATATCAAATGTCTCTAACAATCATCATGCATCATATATGAATCGAGTCAACAATAATTCATGATCTAACATCTAACACCATACTAAATCAAAACTACAATAATTTCCATAATATAGTCAGTAGTATCATGATCAATATCAAAAGTGTCGAAGGAAGGGGAACTACAATTTTCACTATACAATATACAAAATACATCTCTTTCTTTCAAGACAAAAAATAGAGTATATCTTTCCGTTACATTTCAAAATTATAACTTTCATATTCAATACAACATATTTCCATTACAAAACATATACAAGTTCATCCACTTTAAGTTGGAAAGGTTACAATAAGATTTAATTTCAACAAGGGAGTGTCAAACTCTTTTTTTTTTCTTCCTTTGCTCCAGAACATCAACATGTAGATTTATCATTTTTCCAATTCTTATCACAACAAGAGGCGGGGGTAAGGAAATGCTCTCCACCCACCAAGACATCTAATGAAGAGGAGAAGTCATCCTTTTTCATTGACCCCGAGTGCCAACCATAATGAAATAGAATATGTGATTCAACTTATGGGAATAAGGGCTTCCACAACCCACAAGCAACATTTTCAAATTTAAAACACAATCCAGGGGAATGTAATGTAGTTTACAACTACATTAAAACATGACAAATAACACTGAGGCTTCATTAAGAAAGCCAAAGGAGAAAGAAACTATGGGGGATGCTACTTATGCCTCTCAAAAGGGAAATGAGTATCACCACCATATTTCAAACCACCAAAATATAGTATATCAAATCCCTGACATGCCCTTATGCCTCCCCCAAGTACCCCTTATTCCTCACATTTCCTTATGCCTCTCCAACTTCTTATGGCACCCCATAATGAGTAAATAAATGAAAGCTATTTCTTTGTAAGGTGGAACCCAAATACCAACTCCCTCCACACTTATACCTAAAAAAACACTTGTGCCTTCCACAAAATAAACCCTATAGTCTTATCCTACACCATTCCTACGCCATCTACCCAACATTCCACAAGTATGCCAAAACATTCATAACAATAAAAATTTCATAAACAAAAACGTAGCATCTCAAGAGCCAAGCTCCTACCTCTCCATGATGGAGTTGTTCCAATTTCCAAAACATCAAGCTTTACCCCAATGCAAGAAATCCAAATCAGCCAAGCACTAGCATGTGACAATCTTCCAAAAACTTCTTCAAAGTAAGAGCTCCAAAACAACAAAAGAATTCACCCCAAAAGGAGTTTCCAAAAGTGAAGCAACCCAAAACAAGGCAAGAAATTTGAATTTTATAGAAGAGGGAAGAGAAGAGGATGAGGTGGATCCATGTAGGATGCCACATCACACATCCTCAACCCCAACCCAAAAGTCAACTTCATTCTCCAATGCATAATAAATAGGTGGGTGAATAATATGACAGTTTACTTACATACTCAAATCCAACCCACACCCCAAAAGACTGAAATCAAACCATGGAAGAAAATTGCAATTAAAAATTACAATTTGTGTTCTCAAAATGCATAAAGAAAGTCTAAATTCAACTCTCCAACCATAGGTATGGTTGGTAAATAAATTTAAGAGGTATGGGACAAGTTTAACTTGTCCCACAAGCCTAAAAAAACAGCCTCCAAGGAATTATTCAAATTTCCAAGAAGGTGGAGTGTTTCATACTTTAAAATCAACTTACACATCTCTTACAACACTCAAACCAAGACCAACAACTATATTAATTACATTCTCATGGTATCTTTTAATTAATTAACTTAACAACATGATTACTCACAATATTAACACCACATTAAATAATTAATGAAAGGGGGTAAGTGCACCACATGAAACACATGCAAACATTAATAAAAAGGAACCAAATAAATAAATACACATAACCCTTGGTCACATTTAAAGGTGATCCCTCCCATAGGAATCCCTAACACAATCAAACACCCAAAACAATACAAGTTTCCATGGTGACCTTGTTGAATTCATCTAGAATTCCAATGTGGTTTGTCTCCAATCCCTCGATGTTTGTTGTGATATTTTAACCTACAAAACATGAATACCTCCTTCAGCCTCATGGCCACATCAGAACATCCAAAATAATATAAATAAAATTCTAAAATCATCTAGATATATAAATCACAACAAAATCCAAGAAACCAACAAGATCATTTGAAATTTTACTCAACAACTATATCATCATCAAATAATTTCCATTTCTATGTCTACCCACAATATCCAAATAGCATATCTCCGAACAACATCCATAATATAACCATGTCAAACAACATATCATCATCAATATATGAAAATGTCTCTAATAATCGTCATGCACCATAATTAAGTCATGATCAACAAAAATCCATTATCTAGCATATAACATCATACTATAATAAATTTCATAATCAGCAATATCATGATTAGTATCAAAAGGTGTCAAAGGAAAGTGGGCACTACTGGGTTTAAACTGTCATGCATCTCTCCATTTTCCACAACCATTCTAACCACAAACCGTTTTGAACATCACATGGTTTACTGACCTATATATGTGGAGAAACATAGATCTGGTTACATGAAAAGCAATCCTAAGACCCCTATTGCTCACCACATGACCAAATCCCTAAAATTGTTATAGAAAACTACGGAGTTTCAGTATTCTAGAACTTGAACCATTACTCATTGAGATGAAATGAGACAGGGTGATAGAGGGCAAATACTTACCCAATATCACATTAACACACAACTTGGCGATACCATTCAATTCTAAGTAAGAGTTGTGGGATCTATTGATAGAATATCTCTCGGATCCTTTATAATCCCAAAAGTACAAGTTTTCCCCAATAATACAAAGCCAAAGAAGTGATTCTTACAAAAACAAGGTAGGCATTATGTTTAAAATTTCCCAAGTCTAAGCGCAGCACCATCTAGATAGGTGTATGATTTTTTTCAAAAAACCAAGGACCGCTATTATTATCTCTATGGAATTCATCTTGTGCTCTAAACTAAAATATTAAAGATATATCAGAGATGGAAAGCTACGTCAATGCCCCCAAGTGGTTCTTATTTAATTATTTTCTAGGCCCTAATAGAATCAATACTTGTCCTGATGCTAGCAAATCACCCAATGAGGGAAAGGCCATACCTATTTCTTTCCATGTTTACCACATTGTCTTGGATATGCAAAGAAGGGCCATTTCTGTCCCAAATAGGGCACATATCAAAAAGAGGAGGGAGGTTAGACATCCACCAAGGACCCTTTTTCCTAGCAGATTTATCCCCCTTGGCCACATTTAGGAACCCACCACTTTATCTCGGCCTAATACAAGGAGACGTTCTACAAAATCACATCTTTCAACATTTTGAAATTCTCCTTTGTCAATTCCTTATCCTTTCCAATCACCATCTTCCATAATGACCCCAATGACCAATATTCAAACACCATAATTAGACAAAATTAATTATTTTTCAACATTTTTTATGATATTAGCTTAAAAGGTTAAGATCTATTAATAAATCATAATTCAAAGGTTTTTTTAATATTTAGATAGTTTAAATCCATTATAGGAAAACAAAGTGGCTACTATATCAAGGATTTGATATATCATAGACACTAAAATTTTGTAATCTATTATTTGACATTCTTGGTCATGACATTTTACACTAGCATGTAAAAATGCAACCTCCCAAATTTGTCTTACCACACCTTAGTAGATACTTGGTCACTTTTTTTTTATCTTTGCATTTATTTCTTTCATTTGTTTCGTGGTTAAATTACACCAAACATACCTAGAAACATCTATTATAAACTCCATCAAGTCAAATTTGAATCTTACCTCTTAGGTCAAAATTTTTGGCTTTGATCATTTTGTCAAAATCTAAAATTTAACTCTATTTTATGGTTACGGACCGACACATTGCAATATAAATTTTTCCATTGCATTACATTCATATAGAGTAATGTCCCCTCTTGGTCATACTTTAATGACCTACTAAACATTAGAATCCCTTATAACAAATTCTATTAAACCTCATTTGGGGTCTTATAACTTTTAACATATCCTTGTGTAAAATCAAGAACAAAAGCAACTCCAAGCTCACAACATGTCAAAGAAAGAATAAAAGGAAATACAAGCTCCGAAAACTAGGAAAGTACTCTCTATAGGTCTGACTTCACCTACCTAGGTCCAAGAGTCTCTATATTCTCTCCTCAAGCAAACAAATTACCCTTTCCCAAATATTTGAGAACGTGTGAACCTCAAGTTTAGGGATTATAAAAGAATGTTTTCTAAAATCATGATTGTACTATGGAAAATATCACATGCTATAATAGTGACATGTGGTTTTAGCCCTCTTATGAGTAGTGGTGATATCAATGTTATATATGGGTGTGCATAACCCACCAAACATTTGTTTGACGGAACTCCATATTGCATTATGAGAGTTTGAGGTTTAATTAGAGTTGTAGATCCACCTAGATGGAGATAAAAGTACACGAACACAAATGATAATAATTTTTGGGTAGGTGAGGCACACAAAAAGTTACAAAGCTAGAATCAAGAAAGATCTGAGAACATATAGAAGGGTTGGAACCATATAGACAGCTTTTGACCTATTTATTTAGTTTTGAGTATGTACATTTTTAGGTGTCACTTCATGCAACAAAGTAAATTTAATCTCATATTAGCTTGTTCCTGCACTTAGACTACACCAAATTTACCTTATCCACATATAATCAGCTAATTACAATCTCTCCTTCATGTTTGTATATTTCTTAAATCAAAATTTTGATTCTAAAACATTATTCTGATTTGGGAAATTATTATGTGAAGTTAATTAAATTAGATTAGCCTCTTTTTGTACTATTTCATCTTTTTCATGTATGTTAATTAGAAAAGCATTCAAATATTAAAATGGAATAAATTAGGAGATTTACAATAAGTGAATTCATATTGTGAACCTAACTTGTAGATAGATGTACAACACCTCCTCCATGGAATTGACCTTCTAGTAATTTCACACTTAATGAGCATTCTTCTACATCTAGTAATATTTCTCACAATGACACTATTGTTATAATAGAGAAATATCTATTTGTTTATAAGTGATTTGCAAAGGAACAGGATTTTTCCACTAAAGTTACACATGTGACTTTAACAAATCCTTCGGTTCTATCGGTTGTTTATCATGTCTATTTCAATCTTATATATTGTACTTCCTAAGCATAAGAATGTCACATATGAGGCTTGACCCATCGTCATCTTCCATAGTTGTTTCACCTCCTCACAATGTTTTCTTGGGGCAGAATTAATGTTATTTATGCCTCATTTCCTAATGACACACATGATCTATAGGTCCAACTTGAATGTTGAGGGAGAAAATCCATATAAACCTCACCGTGTGTGTGTGTGTGTGTGTGTGTGTGTGTGTGTGTGTGTGTGTGTGTGTGTGTGTGTGTGTGTGTGTGTGCACGCCCATAAAGACACACACACACACACACAGAAAATATCACTTCCCGTTAAGTGTAGTTGCATCGCTTATATCTATTCCCTTCCATTATGGAATTATTGCATCACCCTCGCTTTGTAGATTATTTTTTCATATATTCCCTCATGGGGGCCTAAAACAAAAAATATTTCCAAATATTGGAAAAAATACAAAATCAAAACCTATTTTTCTAGCATACATTGTTTTCACTTTACATTATACATTAGTTTTTCACTTCTATGGTTTAATAAGATATAATTTCATCTTTACATAATGCATTCATAATGTATATTTAGCATGATACATGACATACATTGATCACTAAGTTATGTTAGGTGTTGACCTTCCCTTTACCTAGACTTCTAACCTCCGAGGGAATAGTCCTTTTCATACTACATCCATGTTCTATATTGACTTGATACTTCATTTATTTCCTCATTATACATCATTACATATATATGTTTTTATTTGCTATATTTGGAACTAACAATACTAACACATGTGTCTTGTGCAATGATTATAGTTATTTATAGCTCTTTTATATATCATATATACTATGGTTTACCTCACATATTGTTATGATTGTTTTTATTCTTTGTTTGCTAGTTGTGCATGTGTATGTTTGGTTTACACTCTAATAGTTCCCTAAGGGGCCTTGTTTGTTTTGTGACATCATGGGTGTCCCATTCTTTTGGCATATTTCCTTCTACATAGTTGTGCATCTCTTGTTTGTAGACCCAAGATACTTTATTTTCTTGTGATACCATGGGTGTCCTATGTTTACATGAATTTTTTCCTTTCCTTGCGACATTGCTTGCCACGTTTTGCACTTGTTTCTACATTATATAAACTTATTTTTTCTACTAACAAACTATATTCTATTATTGGTATTGTTTTTTCTGCATTAACATTATTCTTCCCTGACCTTTTATCAATTCAAATATTATTTTACATATTTACAAATGTCTTGTTTCATTTTTGGAAAAAATTGTATTGATGTAGAGGTACGCTTTTCAAAAACTCAATGGTTGTCTAAAGGTATAACACCAAAGTCTCTAAAAAAATTCATTTTATCTCGTATAGGTATGGAATACAAAGTTATCTTCTATCATATATGAGTACATTGGCTCCAATTATATAAGAAATAAGACACTAATTCAAGTGTAAATTAGATTATTTATTATGTAGACCTTCATAAAGGTCATAAAAAGAATTTTTCTATAGGTGATTTAGATTTAACATTATTTTCAAACTCACTTCTCTCAAGTGTTATAGTGTTTGGTTATACACATTTTCTAGATAAAGCATCGACAACTAAATTTTCCTTACTTGAACATATTAGAAATCAAAATCATACTTGGCAATATTTGTATCATTCTCTTTTGGCTCATATTTATTAGGGGTTGAGTTAAAATGATTTAGAGACTTCTATTATAATTTCTACAATTAAATTTATTTCCAAACAAATAATGTCACAATATTTTAATGACATGAACAATCACATGCAACACTAAATCATGAGTTCAATATTTCTTCTCCGTATAAAGTAATTTTATAGATTAATACCTTACAAACTTAATTATCTTTTGTTAATACCCCTCAATTTCCGACCCACAAACATTAAAAATTAGAATAGAGGATTTTGTGAAATAAATAATATATAATATAGGAGTAGTAATCCAAACTTCATTTAATTTTTTGAAAGTTTTTTTACAATCTAAGATTTATTTGTATGGTTTATATTTCTCTGTTAAATTTATTATAGGTACATCAATTTTAGAATAGTTCTTATCAAACTTACAGAATATCTTGACAATCATAGGAAACATCTTGTATTGTTGGCATATTTATATATAATCCATTCATGAGTAGATTTTCTTTTTGTAAGGTCATGATAAAATTCTTTTGTCATAAAATGTTCCCTACAAATATTACTTATTGTATGAAAAACTCACATTTAATTAAATTTCATATACTTAGTATTCCCTTAATGTTAATTTTTATACTAATATAGGATGTCATTAATGATCTATCTCATTCTTAGAATATATCTGAATGTCATCTAAAAATATAATTGTGAGCACATGTGGATAAAGTTGAAACAAATTTTTAATTATGGTCATAAAGCTTGTACAAGCATTAAAAAATAAAAAGACTAAAACAGTATAATCTTCGTATTATGTCCTACACTCTCTTGGAAAATTAAATTTCTTTAATGTGTATTTGATG
Organism: Taxus wallichiana var. yunnanensis; assembly: GCA_018340775.1. Lineage (NCBI taxonomy): Eukaryota > Viridiplantae > Streptophyta > Pinopsida > Cupressales > Taxaceae > Taxus > Taxus wallichiana. The sequence continues at coordinate 181,041,162 of CM031237.1, read as the reverse complement.
GTAGCTTGATTTTATACCAATCATTGAAAAACACTTTGCACCATTTAAATGATCTAACAATTTACTTATTTAATTGTACATGTATTTAATTTGTGGTAATCAGTGTATAACTACATCGACGTGTCATGCAACCTTTTCTTTAGCATATTTCTTTATCATAAGCTTTTCTAAATGTTGGTATCTTAGCATGATTTTACCCCTCTTAAAATCCAAGGAAAAATAAGGCAGGTTTTTAAGTATTCAATTGCAACTCACTGCATATTACATTCTTCCTCCATAAACATTACTTATCGCACATAAATATTTGTTCACTTTTGACTTTTTCTTAGCACTTTACTTCTTTGTCTTTTAACATTTTGTAAACAACATAAATAGATTGTACTTTCGAAAAAGATAATAAAAATATAATAAGATTATTTATTTCGAAAACATAAATGATCATTGTTGTGAATAAATATGTGTGTACGTAGCAACTTTTGAGACACGCAATTATGCTCTCACTTTCTATTCATGTTGAAGAATACTATTTTCCAAATATCAACAATAGCAGAATCTGGTTAATCCCGTATATAAAATGAATTCGAAATGCAGAAGAGCCACAACGGCAAATTGATTCATAAGGATTTTTAGAATCTTTCATGGCTGTGTCATCAAAAGGACTAAACTGGAGTGGTAGCCACATTAGCAATCATAGGCTTTGATATTCGTTATCTTTTCAATGCTTTTACTTTTCATAATTATTAGTATCTTTAGAGGACGATTAAAAGGGGGATCTTTATGATCGATTCTGATAAGAACAAAATAATTATCTTCAGATTCTTATTCCTCTTTTGCACACCAAGAATCCATTGTGTGGTGTGTATACAAATGAGTTACTAATTACTCATTGCTTTCTCCTATGCATGATTCAAACACAATCTCTATGTATAAGACACCCATCAAGCTTGCCAAATTATAATCCCCAATACAAACAGCTTCCCCTTCCTTGCATTTTTATTGCAAAGCTGCAAAGCATAACAGTCGGCTGAGTTTGTCTTTTTTTAATCATCCCATTACTGTCTGTCAAGGAATTATAGGGAGTTGGGTTTGACTCATTCTTGGAGGTTTTCTATTTATTTATCATTTTCAGTACTTGATTCTGTTTATTACTATCTCTGTTTGAAGACAGTAATATTAGTTCAAGGTGGTCTTTGATTTATTTTTGCTCGAATATAGAGTATTTGAGTTAGTAATATGGCAAGTCAAGGTTCTTCATCCGGAAAAAATGTTGCATCATCCTGGACAACCAGACAAAATAAATTGTTTGAGAACGCTATAGCTATCTATGACAAAGGCACTCTTCAACGTTGGCAAAATGTGGTCTGTATGATCGGTGATAAATCTTCAAAGGAAGTGAAAATGCATTATGAAATTCTAATAGATGACCTCAATTGCATTGAGGAGGGTCAAGTGCCTTTTCCAAACTACAAATCTTCAGGCTCTAACAATGGGGAGGCTCTCAAGGGAGAAATCCTGGCAAGTGGGGAGACAAGGACAGCAGGTATGTCTCAACACTTAATTTCTAGCGAGAAGCTTTAATTTTTTTACGACTTAATTAGAGGTATTAATTGATAATAAACTGTTATACTAAATCCAGCTGCTTAAAATTTGTTCTAATTGCCGCCGTTTTTCATATATAGAGTTTCTAAAGAGTGATAGTGGTCGACTTTATCTATTCTTGTGCTGAGAATATTAATCTTGGGCAGGCAATTCATGCGCATGAAGCTACAGTAATGCTTTTAGTATTTAATTGTGCATTAAAATTTATTTCATTATTTTTCCATCAATATTTTTTAAGTTTAATATGGAATGTTTATTAATAATGCATCACATAAAAACATGAAAATCCTTTTATACAGAACTGTAGACCTATATTTCATTATTTTTCCATCAATATTTTTACTGTGGTAATAATATTGTTCTCGATTGTATTTTAAATTTGTTATTTAATATCATTTAATTAATTATTATAGTATTATTTTCATAAACAACAATATCTAACGTATACAAAACATGAGCAAATATGAAGTCATTAAGAATACGGTGGATTCCTTGAGCTTTACGGAGAAGAAAAGGATGTCGACGAAGGGAAAAAATGCGAGGACCAAAACAGCGAGCAGATCTAGCAAAGAGATGCATAGATCTAATGGGGAGCATGCTCGGAAAGAAGACACTTCTAATGGAGGGATTCGGTTTCCCATTGAAGGTAGTGTAGAACATGGGGAAAGGAGAAATACGTGCCCTAATCCGCAACCTGGCAATGAAAAATTCAGATCAGCGGCTGAGCTTGCTCCAGGGGTTTCGGTGAAACGGCCACAAGAAATTAAGGGGGGAAGCTCAGGGAAGTGGGGATTTTAAGCATAGGGTTTCATTCAAAGATGCCCTAGGTAAAACCAACGGGAATAATCCAAAAAATCAAGCGTATTTGGTTGATTTAGCGGAATAAATTCCATTGTTAATAATTTAAGTTCAGGAAGTGGAGGAATACTATCAAAATCTATCTCGGGATTCAAGAATAGGCCGATTCAATGGTTTATGGCATTCCTCTACAGATCTGTATCAATGGATTTTTCAAAATTGGACAGATAAATGTGAAATTTTCCTCTGCTCCAGAGGTTTTTTTGTGGTTCACTTTAGAGAAGCAGAGGATTACCAATAGTGCATGGCTCATGAGCCGTGGTTCTAGGGTAATCCGGGCCTATTTTGACTCCTTGATTTCCAGAATTTGATCCCAATACTCTTTCGATCTCTCAAACCCCGATTTGGGTAAGACTACCCAATCCTCCTCCACACCTTTGGTATACACTAGAAGAAATCGGTAATGTTTTGGGTAGGATTTTAAAAGAATACTTGGATTGAATTCATGTAGGCATGTACTCTTTCGCTTGTATTTGTGTGGAAGTCAACTTGACTAAAGGATTACCAAAAAAAATTAATTTAAAATTCAGAAAGTTTCGTCATTCTCAATCTTTGGATTATGGAAATACAACATTCTGGTGTAGAAATTACAGAAACCTTGGTCATTTGCAATCATTATGTCCTATGAATAAGAAATTAGCAAAAAAGAGTGGTTCAGCCGCGACCAGAGGTTGGGGATTTTTGGATCCAAAATTGGTGGTTATGGCGATAATAAAGGAAGAACCTTGCAATTCTAGTTCTTAAAACAAGGCAGAGGGAATAAGTAGAAATATAAAATTCAGATAGATTATAAGACCCTTAGGGGACTATGGTAGTTAGCGGAACTAAAAGGGGGCACTCTTTTACCAAATTGGATTTAGATAAGGAATCCCTATGGGAGAATCAGATGGCACTAACAAACCTATTATCCAAAATTCACCCCCAAGGTAATTTTGACAACTTGTAAAATTTCTCCACGCTTGAGCAAGAAGAAATGGTTCGATGCCCAAAATTAGGTTTTGATGGATCCCTTAGCTTTTTTCTAACTTCCCTATCCAAAGAAAAATTCAAGGAGATAGTGAAACTTTGCTAAAATTTGAAAAATTGAAGTCAAGCACCTATTTTGGTACAAATAAGGTCTGATGGGCTGCAGATGGAACCAATACAAATTGTATCAAGGTTTGTTGTACCTAGCTTGAGTCTGATTTGTAAAGGAGGTAGTGCATTTCGCTAAGTCATCTCCGGCGTCCTAAGGCCACATAGGTCTAGTCGGGCCACCGCCCCACTCGAATCCTTGAAGTCACCGATCAATGAAGGAGCTCAAAAAATTGGAAAAAAGTAGATAAAAATATCCTGAGTAGTCAGCGGGATAGTTGGGATGAAACTACACGTAGGCCCCGAAAATCTTAAATAGCCACAAACTAGAGAAATGTGAAAAAGTGGAATATTTTTTCCCACCCGATCAATGGATGGGATGGCTGGGACAAAAGTACCAAATGCCTGAAAATATGATTTGGTCGCATCTAGTTTAGTGTGGAGAGGCGAAAAACATTTCTGGGACAATTAGAACACTCGGACCCAAAATCACGAAATCACCGCATCAAAGAAATGTGGATATGTCGAGTCAACGACCAACCTATCTCGGTCAATTTTGGATGCACAAGGATAGAAAATCCCGAGTTACGCGAGAGAAAGGAGGCGCACGTGGTCCAAGTATCACGGGGACATGAGTTCCCCAAAAACCCACAATACCCATAACACAAAGGGAAAGTGGAACACCCAACCCCAAAGTTTAAACATGCATAAATTTTGACTCGAACTTTGATGTTCACAAAATTGGACTTTAAATGCTCTTAATTTTAATGAGGGTAGGTGGGTGAAAAGAAAAGAAAAATCTCCAACTCCAAAATTTAAATTCTCATTCCTGTAAAATGTAAGAAATCCCTTTATGCAAACGCAAAATAGTGTCTCACATGCAAAAAGCCCTATCTTTTGTAATTCTCAATGACATCATGCAAAATTTGTCTCATTGGAATTGTGGCTCTGAAATTGACTCACAAAAATTGAGACATATAGAATTTTCTATGGTTTTGATAGATAATTTCGAGGAAAACGAACTAGGTTCGAACAATGTTTTAATTGGCGGGTTGGGAGTGCAATTAAGAGGCATGGTCATCATTTTCTCCAACAAGAAATTATGGGAGAACATGGGGAGCCTTTTCGAAGCAACATACCATCATTTCACTTCATTTATTACCTATTACAAGTGGTTGAAAGGTAGATTTCATGATTTCAATCCTCTCTCTTCCAAATTCTATAAATTGAAGTGTGGGCTTACTATAAAAGGGATAGTTTTTATGTAGCAAGACTCGACATTTTAGTTTGTTGGCGAATGTATTCCGGCCCTTTTGGTTGACTCCTTGCATGGTGCTCTAGGCCTTTATTTTTAATAGATTAAATTGTGCATATCAAGAAGCAATAAACATATGTTTTTGGATGCATCTTCCCTTGTTGTGTTTGTTTGCACTCTTCTTGCCTCTTGAAGCTTATTGAAAATATATTGTGTCCATTTTATGCTCTTGCAGTATTCATTATCATTATGTGTTCATGAAATATTTTCTTAAATGCAATTTCTAGATTGTGGAGAACAATTATCACCTCCTCTAGTATAAAATTTGTGTCGATTTTTCACACATTGGAAAGCTATCCTCATTCCCTCTTTTTCTTATGTATCACTGCTTTAGTGTAGTTTTTTTTTCATGCATTCTCTCTCCCTGGTCCCTTGGAAAATCAGATTAGGATAAGGTAGTTTTTCTTGCATTAGAGTAGATTGTGGCAGGTAGTTTAGGAGAAACAACCAACTTTCTCTAGAGTTCTATCTCAAGTAGCAAGTCCCACAACTTGGAGATAGCACCCATTTTACCCAGTCACACCGTGAGCACAAGCACACACACTTGTGCAAATCGAGAGGTCTTGTGATTCTATGATGTCGAACCCTCGTGATCTTTTGGAATGCCCCATTTTCAATGTTGACTTTGTTCTTGTTTCCTTGACCACAGTTGCAAACTCTAAATGTTGTGTGTAATCCCTTTATTGTTCCAGGTGATTACGATCTTGTCACAAAGTAAATTTTAGATTTTTTTTATTTTGTCAAACCATCTTAGGCTATCGTAAATGCTTCTTAGATGGTTGAGGGCATTGTGTGGCATCTTTTACGAATATTCTTATTGAAGGCTATTATTGTTCTTGATTTAAATAATTTTCTTGATGACATTTTTTGTGTAATAGCTCTAAAAGAATTTGGAAACATTTTCAAAGTGTCTAGGGTACATCAAAAATGGTACCAAATATTATTAAGCTATGTTTAATTATATTAATCACCCACCTAAAGTATGATGATGAGTTATTAAAAGTGTATTATCTTTAAACCTAAATTTTGACCTAACCAAGGCTATTTTGACCTAGCATAAGACTTAACCGTTTTAGGAAACCATGGTTAACCTTGGCTTGCATGGGAAGGTGGGAACATGAACTTATTGGTGCCGCCAATCTTTAGGAGTGGACTGCTAAATTAATGTCAAAATTATAAACCCAGCCACCATCTCCTGAATTGACAATGACCGTGTCCACTCTTGAAGGCACCGTACCAGAAAATTCTCAATGCTTGGCGCCGATTAGCTTTCTAGCTTGCTAATTATGGTGTCCTAGCTGGGAAGAGGGTGAAGTTGGTGGCCACTCGTCATTTCGTAAATGGTATTAATGGAAGAATGCCTTTGCTTGTGTATTTTTCAACTTAATGCGAAAATCTTTAGGCTACGTGCACTATTATAACTTTAGTCTCTGCTCAAATTGGGTCTTGCTTAAAATACTTTGAAACTTTGGAGAAAATTCCTTTCGCAAGTATTGAATCTCCATCCATTTCTTTTTTACACCCAACTTGTGTCATCGGACGTCCAATAATCAAAATAAGGGAATTTTCCAGGTGTTGCTGTAACAGAGACCCTATGGGACGTGTTTCAATGTGTCGAAGTTAAATAGGCGTGATAAGCCCAAACCTTTAATATATTTTTCTACTTATATCAGTCGCATGAAAAGAGCTCCTTCCATTTTAAGTTTCTGGTTTCTGATTTGATATTTGTAGATCGGACATATTATGGATTAAATTCTATCGGTTATCCCATTAACATTTCCTGCAAATTTGATTCTGGGATGATTATAACCATTCTGTTTTGTATTATTAACTTATTATCTTATGATATCTAGTTTAAGTCAACTTGGGGTGAAATAGTTACAAAATATGAACCTGTAATAAGTGCAGAAAATATCAGGCATCGTCTTTACTTCTGATTACCTATTTTATTTGTATGTAACTTGCTATATTAAACAAGAAACGGAATCCATTACGTATTTTTTTAAACCAAAGTAATTGTTGGTCTCGGTGTATGGCACGTGCAAACCCTCTGTGTTATGTAAATATGTGTTTGGGTTCCCAATAAGATTGGGTATATGTTATTTATTTGGACATATTAGCCACCTTCTTTGAGAATATCTAGTCTGAGTGTTGAAGAAGAGAAAACGGTTTTAAAAAAAAGGGTACGCATTGTATCTAATTTTATTTTTAAATTTCTTTATAGAAGAGAAATCGGGTTAAGAAATGTAAACCCAGCCTTCTTTTTCATCTTGGATTCATAGATTTCTTATTTTTGCTAGCTTTGTTCGGGTTAGTGTTTGAGTTTTTTTTTTTTTTTTTGGTTCTCTTGTTCACCATATGGTGAGTTTTCCGTGATCTCGATCTATGGGACGACTTCTGCTGCTTGTAATCCTTGTTATAATAAATTCATTTGTTAGTCAACCATGAATCCTTTACATTCTAAGTTTACCTTCTCTTGTATCCAACTGATGAATGAGCCAGGTTGAGTTTAACTTGTTTAATGGGGCTCGTCTATAGATGTTCCTTCTTTTGAACTCAAAATCTTGTGAGTCCAGCCTTTGACCTCGTTGTATGGAAGTAGTGTTCCAATTTTTGAAATAATTGCTTCTTTTTCTTTCTTTATTTTTTTAAACGTCAGTATCAATTGTCACCTTATCTTCTCGATATTCGGCCTAGATGTGATACTATGGCCGACTTGGTCGATAAACTATTGGTGTATGATTTTAGGTTATTCTCTATTATTAAAATTGTTTACCCTTACTCATTATGGGTTTGGCTTGGATTTCCATCGGTTATCTTTCTCTATGTAGTTCCTTGTTTTCTTAGGTTGACCAATACTACACTGTAATCGGGTAATATTGATCCTCCTTGATGAACTAATTATTATTTACAAGTCTCGAGGAGAGAGCTTGTTTAATAAACAAGAAATGAAGAATGCTTTACTGTTGCGATAAGATACATTGGATGGTTGGTTGATTTAAGAGGCTTCTTATAAATTTCCTTTCAGTTTAAAAGAAATAAAAAGAGAGCTTCTCGTTGTATATCTAAAAGCATGACTACTAGCCAATGACAAATCTTGACATTTTTAGCCTTTAATTTTAAATAGTATAATACGTGAAGTAATTTTAATTATATATATATATATATTGATGAATTGAGTATTAGATTTCAATCATTTAATGTATATGATTACATGATTGAAATCCCAATACACTCGCACTTTGTTGCTCGCTTATAAGGCTAATGGCCCCAACTTGAATGGTTGTTTAACTTTTGTCATTTTGAGACAAGATTCATAATTGGTGCATACGACTTCTCTCTTAATTTGACATGGTGGAATTTTATGTGGCATACTTAAAGGAGTTGTTAGTGTTTTAGAACTTAGATAAAATTCATTTAATGAAGGATTCCTTTCATGATATTGTTATATAGTATCTTACTATACTAATGTGATTATTTCTTTTCATGCTCAATTCTCGGGAATTGACTTGGGCTAATAAATGTGCGTAGACGGATTTTGCGAGTAGAAAAAAAAGGAAATGCTTGTAGTAAGTTTCTTTGGATTTTCTTATGAATTTATGTTCTACGAATGTTTAATGTGTTGTAAGATTCCTAAATGGTGTTTGTGGAGAATTTTTTAGGGCCCATTGCTTTGGTTTTCTATACTTGTAGAGTAAGGTCTCTATACCTAGTGAAGGTAGAACTTGTAAAATTTTAGTGTGAATGATATAAATTGCTCACGTCATATTTGTGTGTATCTTAATGTATAATGGAAACTTTGAAGATAGTTTAGCTTTGGTTTGTCCAATTTTGGCTACCTACCTATTTTTTTCAAGTTAAGTACATTAGAATCTCTTTATCACCCTTGGTTTTGTATCTTTTGATATGGTACTATGTATCCTTTACTATCTCAAAATGGAAATGGTAAACTTCTTCTTGAGTTATAATCGTGTGTAGTAAACCCTTCTAGCTCATGGCAGTAATGCAATGCTAGACATAATAGGATGTTATTTCAATCCTTATAATGGTTTTAAAAATCTATACATTCAATTATATACAATGTTATAATCAAGTTGATGAAGTAAAGAGTTTTTAAGTAGGATAAAGGAAATTATCGTCTTGTGTAAAAAAAAATATACCTTATTACTCTCAACCTATGTTGGTAGTATCACCTTCTGAGTTGTTGGGATGCAAATTATATTAAGTTGTAAATTAATGTAAGGTAAATTGAAAGGTGTACAAGGTCATGCTAAATGGGGTAATTGGTCAAGAAAACATCACAAACTAACTTATCAAGTTATAAAATCTGAATTGTAATCATTAAAAAATTTCTTTTATTCTTTTGCTTAATTGCACCTCCTTGCTTAAGCAAAATAAGAGCCAATTTTTGTGGTTTCCAAATCCGGTATGCTTGTTATCATCTTTGTAAACTTGTAAATTAGGGATGACCTAGTTTACCTTATCCTAACACATATTGTTTTCCCCTTGGTTTTATTGTTGGGTGTGCTTTATGGATGATTCCTTCTTCTAGGGTAGTGTCCTAAAAAGGCCCACTTGTTTCATTTTATAAAACCCTCTTGGACTAAACTCATTTTGTTTTCTTAAATCTCTAACTAATCCTAATTGCCACATGAACAGAGGGTATCACTTTTAAACCCATTACCCTTTTGGTCACCAATTGGATTTATGGATCATTTCTTGTGTTATTGGTGTATCATTATCAAACTTTGAGTGGTGGTAAGTTGTAGGATTGTAACCTCTTTTAGTGTGCTAGGAGAAGAGTGTTAGGTTGTTCTTTTGTGATGTATAATCCTTTACTGTGGTGTTTAAAAGGATCCTTGTTGTACTACCTTTTTAGAAAATTGAACAAGATCTTTCTTGTATTGTGTGTTAACGCTTCTTCTATAGTATAAGAGCCTAATTCTTTTGTTCTTTTTCATCTTCCATTCTAAATCAATCTCTTGTGAGCTTCACCTCATTTAGACTTAACCCTTTTTTGTTGCGAACGGAGATTGTTACAAGTTAGGATGTTTGCCCTTAGGAGTGAATCCTAGAGATAATTTCCAAGTAGCATGGAGGTCATGTATTAGCCTTGTGGAAATTGAATACCCCTTCTATTAATTAAATGAATTAAACAAATAATTGTCACATTAAAGATGATCGTAAACTAATTACTCAATAGTATAAAAGAAAGGAAATCTAGCTCTATGAGAAGAATTGTTTGAATCACACATTAATCTTCTTGAATGTAAGTTAAGAATAGAAATACGTTTCTAGTAAATAAGTAACCTTAAGAGATTTTACACCATGGGATGCCCCTAACTATAAGTGTGTTTTGTGGTTGGACTATTATGTTGTGTCTTGTTGAAATGGAAAGTGAATTATTCGTGATGGGTGTGGTATGTTTCCTCATTCTCTATGTGGAAATTTATTTTCCCAACCTATCATGAGTAGTTATGGCCCATTGTGACCTCTTGTGGTGTTGTTTAGACTTGTAAAAAAATTACCCACCTTTCCCATGTATTTCATGTTTTTTTACGGGTGTTACACTCGGTATCAAAGTGGAGGTTCATCCTATTGAACCTTTGGGAAAAATTGGAGTTCGATGGGGTTACATGATGGTGGTGGATATTGGAAGACTAATGTGATATAAGCATGATGTGAACTATGTTGTAATTGTGATATTATGGGCACACATGTTGTGTATGTCACTTAGTTCGTGAGTGTTTGCATTTTGATGTGTTGGATGAGAGTATTCTCTCTCCTTTTCAGAATTTAATCAAAATCCATGTGTGAATAAAATTGTCTTGTTGTGCATGTGAAAGGAATGTGATTTTTGATTTTGGAGTGTCGGATCCTTTTGGAATTTATGATGTGTGGGTGTGCTGATGTCTTTGTATGACAAGTTTGGTTGGTAGTGAACAAGATTTTATAATGATGTCATCATCATTTGCGTAGAAATGTGTGTATCCCCATGCTATATGGTAGTTGATTGTATGTTGTAATTGTGCTCATCATAATTGTAATTCATGTGATATATAATGACTCATGTCATGATTTAGGGACATATGGTGAGTATATGATCCCTATCAGTATAGTGATTGCACTTTGGGTGCAACATGTGGTACTGTGGTGTGTTGTAAACCGTGAATGTAATATATGTGATATACCATGTATTGGTTCATGCGTAAGATGCTATTGATTAGGTGCGTGAACCTCCATTGTGTTAGTAATGTGTATATGTGTTATGTCGTGAACCTTACACTAACCACCCTAAGGGAAATCATTAAAATTGTATTTTTGGAGTGAGGAATTGTGTACCATGTGCTAATAACTTGAGCCGACCTTCAGTTCCATAGATGTTAACCTGTGCTTCTTCCTCTCTCCCTATGTGGTTGTTCAATGGATGTAACCTAAGTATAGCTATGACTGTGTTTAGCCTTGTCAAAGTGGTGGCAGGATGATTTAGATAGAGATGATGACAGTTGTATTATTGATATGTTATTTTATGAGCTGAGGATTTATGTTCCAAGTTCCAACAACTCGTTGAGTACCCCCTTGGTGGCTAGATAAGGCCACATTGTCATCGTAATGTGATATTCTTATATATGTATTTTATTTGTAAATTGAAGTTTTTATTTTATTTTTGTAAGGACCAAAAGTTTTCTTGATTGAGTACGTTTTATATTTTGAATTTCTTTTGTTTTTGTATTAACATGTAGTTTTTGCACTAACTATGGCTATTTGGCCGTTTGTTTTACTTAGATTTGGACTTTCCTTAAATTTAAATTTATTTTTATAGCCTTGCCTAAGGATTGTACTTTTCCACTTGGCATTTGAATCAAACTGCTATGTTGGTTGTATTGTCGTAATGTGTGGAATAGGGTAATGGGATGCACCATGGAATGGTTGAACCTATGGAACCGCTTTATTGTATGGGGGTATGCCCTAAGGATTTCAGGATAACTAGCGGGTTGTTGAACCATGATTTATTATGTCACTTGAGGGAGGTATAAAAGACTTGAGGGAGACATAAGATATTTGAGGGAGCTATAAGAGAATTGAGGGAGGAATAATAATTTTTTTTTTTTTTTTTTTTTGGTGTGTGTGTGAATGATGCTTTGGTAGGTATGCGAGTTGTTAAGACGTTTGGGTTGTAGTGTTATGATGTATGTGTTACTCATATTAGTTGGATATGTTTTGTGATGTTGTGGATTTGGCGTTGAGGCCCTTGTGTACACTAGGTACCTATAGCTATTGCTCGAGTTATGTGAAATTTCCATCTATGAAATTGTGGGAATTTTTTATTGTGTAAACTTATATCTGAGTATTTCTGTTTCGATTATCTTTGTGTGAAGAGTACTATGTTATGGGGATCATGTATATTCCTTTCATGGTTTGGTTAAGCCATTGTGGTGTGATACAATCGTGATACTATGTGGACCTTGCCTATGAATATGTAGTGTTGCATATGATCCTTGTATGATAAAGTTATAGCAATTTTGGTTGGGCACCCACAAGAATGAATAAACTAAAATTATGCAACAATGAAATTTCAAAGAGCTTGAATTAGGAATAATGTAAATGGAAACAGAATAATTAAATAATAAATAAGAGGGAATTGCCAATCTTCATAGAACATTAAAAGTTAAATAAACGACTAAAATTTTTGGGCTTTCCTTCGGTTGTGCTTCAATAACGAAAATTTTAACCATAGGAAGAACTTTCGTTTATAGATTTCCTTTATTTCTTAACCTTTTTTCTCTCTTCGGCATTATGTCACATTACGGAAGATGATTTTGTTGTGGGAGGAGAGTGTAATGCCCCCTTTTTGGTGTTGATTTTTGTTCTTGTTTCCTTGATCGCGATTCTAACGCTAAATGTTGTGTACTTCCTTTATTTTTTGGTGATTACGATCTTGTGGCAAAGTAAATTTTAGCTTCTTTTTATTTCATCAAACCATCTTGTGCTATTGTAAATGCTTATTAGATGATTGAGGGCGTTGTGTCTAATATTTTACGAATATTCTTCTTGAAGGATATTATTGTTCTCAAATTAAATAAGTTGCTTGATCACACTTTTTGTTTAATAGCTCTAAAGGAATTTCAAAACCTTTGCAAAATGTCTAAGGTGCATCTAAAATGGTACCGAATATTATAAAGCTATGTTTAATTATATTAATCACCCACCTAAACTATGATGACGAGTTATTAAAAATGGTATTATCTCTAAACCTAACTTTTAACCTAACCAAGGATGGTTTGACCCAGCATAAGACATAACATTTTTAGCAAAATACGGTTAAGCTTGGCTTGCGTGGGAAGGTGGGGACATGACCTTATTGGTGCCGCCAATATTTAGGAGGGGACTGCTAAATTAATGTTGAAATTAATAAACCCAACCACCAGCTCCTGCCCTTGCCAATGACCTTGTCCACTCTTGAAGGCACCGTACCCTAAAATTCTCAATGTTTGGCACCGATTTTCTTTCTACCTTCCTAAATAGGCTGTTCTAGCTAGCAAGAGGGTGGATTTGGTGGCCACTCGGAGCATGCCTTGGCTTGCTTATTAAATGGTATTAATGGGAGCATGCCTTGGCTTGTGTATTTTTAAACTTAATTCAAAAATCTTGGGCTCCGTGGACTGCTCTAACTTCAGGGTCTGCTCAAATTGGGTCTTGCTGAAAATAATTTGAAAATATGGAGCAAATTCCATTTGCAGGTATTGAATCTCCATCCATTTCTTTTTTACACCGAGCTTGTGTCATCGGAAGCCTGGGGGCTGAATTGTGGACGCCTAGCAATCAAAACAAGGGAATTTGCCAGGTGTTGCTGTAACAGGGTCCGTATGGGACATGTTTCAATGTGTTGAAGCAAAACATGCATGATAATACCTAACCTTTAATATATTCTTCTACTTATATCAGTCGCATGGAAAGAGCTCCTCCATTTTCTGTTTTTGGTTTCTGATTTGATCTTTATGGATTGGAAATAATGTGGATTGAATTCTATCGGTCATCCCATTAAAATTTCCTACAAATCTGATTCTTCGATGATTAGAACTATTATGTTTTGTATTATTAACTTATCATCTTATGATACCTAGTTTAAGTTGACTTGGGGTGAAATAGTTGCAAAATATGAACCTGTAATAAGTGCAGCAAATATCAGACGTCATCTTTACTTTTGATTACCTATTTAGTTTGTATTTAACTTGCTTTATTGAACAAGAAAGAGAGTCCATTACATTTTTTTGGAAACCATAGTAATTATTAGTATGGGTGTATGACACGTGCAAACCCTCTGTGTTAAGTAAACATGTATTTATGTTCCTAATAAGTTAGGTATATGTTATTTGTTTGGACATATTAATCACCTTCTTTGAGAATATCTAGTCTGAGTGCTAAAGAAGAGAAAACCATTTCGAAAATAACAAAAAAGGGTATGCATTGTATCTAATTTTATTTTTAAATTTCTTTATAGAGGAGAAATTGGGTTATGAAATGTGAACCCAGCCTTCTTTTTCATCTTGGATAAATAGGTTTCTTATTTTTGGCTAGCTTTGGTTGGGTTAGCGTTGTGTTTTGTTTTTTTCCTAGGTTCTCTTGTTCGCCGTATGGTGATTTTTCCCCGATCTAGATCTTTGGGACAACTTCTCTGGCTGTAATCCTTGTTATCATAAATTCTTTTGCTCTTTGAATCATGAATCCTTTACATTCTAAGTTTACCTTCTCTCATATCTAACTCGATGAATGAGTCTGGGTGAGTTGAACTAGTTTAACATGGCTCCTTTGTAGATGTTTTTTCTTTTGAAATTAAAATCCTTTGACTCCAACCTTTGACCTCATTGTATGGAAGTTATGTTCCAATTTGTCCAAATGATTGCTTATTTTTATTTTTATTTTTTGAAACGTCGTATCAATTGTCACCTTATCTTCTCGATATTCGGCTTTAGATGTGATACTATGGCTGACTTGGTTGATAAACTATTGGTGTATGATTTTTAGGTTATTCTCTTTTATTAAATTTTTTTACCCTTACTCATTTAGGTTTTGGCTTGGATTTCAATCGGTTGTCTTTCTCTGCATAGTTGCTTTTTTCTTAGGTTGTTCAATACTACTCTGTAATTTGGTAATATTGATCCTTTTCTATGAACTAATTTTTATTTAGAAGACTCTAAGGAGAGAGGTTGGTTAATAATTGAGAAATGAAGAATGCTTTATTGTTGTCATAATATACATTGGATGGTTAGTTGAATTAAGAGGCTTGTTGTAAATTTCCTTTCAGTTTAAAAAAAAAAAAAAGAGAGCTTCTCATTGTATATCTAAAAGCATGGCTTTTAGGCAATGAACTATGTTGACATTTTTCTAGCCTTCAATTTAAATAGTATAATGCGTGAAGTAATTTTTATAAATAAAAATAAAAATATTTATTGATGAATTGAGTATTAGATTTCAATCATATAATCTATATGATTACATGATTGAAATCCCAATACACTTTGCACTCTGTTCTTTGGCTTATAAGGATAATGGCCCTAACTTGAATGGTTGTTTAACTTTTTTCATTTTGAGACAAGATTCATTATTCATGCATACGACTTCTCTCTTAATTTGACATGGTGGAGATTTTTGTGGCATACTTAAAGGAGTTGTTGTGTGTTTTAGAACTTAGATCAACTTCATTTAATGAAGGATTCCTTTCATGATATTGTTATTTAGTAACCCTCCTATATATCATGTACGTTTAAATCCAAAAAAATGTGTTTTTGGGGTGACGAAAGAAAAGATCCTCAGATATATTATCTCCCAACATGGCATAGAGATTGACCCTAACAAAATTAAATCCATTATCAACATGCCTCCACCCAAGAACCTCCACCAACTCCATTCCCTACAAGGTAAAATCCAATCTATTTGACGTTTTATTGCACAACTTGCTTTGATAAGACTCAACCGTTCACACAACTAATGAAGAAAGATACTAAGTTTTTTTGGGATGAGTAATTCAATAAGAATTCTAATATATTAAATATTAATTGTTAAATCCACTTGTTCTAGTACCTTCTATACCGATTGACCTTTTTTATTATACATGTTTAGTATGTTTCATGCCTTAGGCACATTATTGGAACAACGAGGATGATTATCAACCGAAATATCCATATATTATATCATTCATTGTCTCCTCTCTTACGAATGTAACTATAGCTAGATTAAAAAAAATTCCTCGTTCTCGTCTTTGTTGTAGAAAAAATATGTCATTATCTCCTAACAATGAAGTACATATTATCACTAAATTTGATCCCTTGCATTATCTCTTATCCCGCACACACCATTCATGACGTTTGATACATTTGGTCGGGTTCCTCACCAAATTTTATTTTAAGTTTATACCACAAAAAAAAATCAAGGGAGAAGTCATCATCGATCAATTAGCCGCAGAACCCCTTTCGGATACATCACCTATTTTTTATTCCTTTCCTGATGATTTCACTACCTATACCATTGAGTCACATATATGGACCATTTACTTCAATGGATCTTACTTTCCATCTTATGATAGAGCTGGGATTATATTTAATACCCACAATGACGATCCATCCACTTCACTTTTTTATTAGGGTTTTCTTTCACAAAAAAATTCCTAATTTGAGGCTCTTTTCAACTTGTGCATTCTCATGATGTGATGGAATCCTTGCTGGTGGCCGCACCCACTGTTTTCCCTGATTTGCAAATCTTTTGTTTTCTTTTTTTGACCTGCTCACGCAAGAGACTTTGGTGGCCGCACATGCTCATTCATTAAAATGTTGACTTACACCTGCTGTTCACGTGGTCTACCTGTCGTGTCTGTCCAACCACGAATGCTTGTTTTGCACTCCATCAAATGCTGAAACAGATGAATTGCTACAGCGTGTTCTGGATAGTGGATTCATTAATGGTGAAATGAAGGTCTGTCACCCTGATGTTGCGAGGGTGGGTGTGGGTTCTCAAAATCGTGTTGTACAGGTAGTTTCAGTGGAGCGTAGAACTGAAATTTTCCTAGGAGAGTGCCGTGAGGAAGTGTTTGGCTATATGCAGCAGCTACAGGGTCGAGAGGTAAACTTATCTCAGAAAATCAGTGGCCTCCAGAGAGAGTTAAGTGCGACAGCTGCTGCAGGCGATCCCAAGGAACCGTTGGTGTTGATCCTGATGTTCTGGTTGCACGCGACCACAGTCGTGATCAGTGGTTGCAAAATCTTGCAGCTGTAGTAGAAGAACGAGATAAAGTTTTAGTTGAGCTCTTGCCTTTTCATTTTGGAATTCGCTTCCATTTGAATCTAACATGGAAGAAGCTCGATCAAATCTTGAGGCTGCGTTTTGTTTATTCATGGCCATGGTTTCGAAGCTGAAGATGTCAAAGGGGGGCATTTTGGGAAGTTTGTTTTTAGTGTATGTGCGGCTACGTTGTTTGACGAGGAGGTCATGGTGGTTCAAAAGCTTATGATTTGCAATAGAAGACTCTGCCATGGTCTGTGATATGGAATGCTTGGGCAAGAGCTGCATTCCTTATACTCTGCTCGGCCTCTTTCCATCATCGATCCCTCCTCCGCCTCCGTGTGCAAACACTTTGTATGAATGAAGGGTTTCTTGTTTTGGGTAAGTTCTGCTTCAGCCTGGGAGGTCGAGATCATACATTTAGCTTGAACGCTACTGTTGCTTGATTCAAACTTGTGACTTGGTCATCACTTGCCATGCATTGGAGATCATAGCTCGAGGAGCTTGATGGTTGTAGTATTTAACTCGCCACACCATGGCACAGGAATCTTGCCTTGCGTGAGAAAATGTCTTGGACAAGGTTTAGTTGAGGATTTTCATAACACTCTGCATGGAAATTTGGAGGTGGCGATAGATCACACCCACGGGCACAAGGTGGAATCTATGCAATGTTGGAGAAAATGTCTTGGGAGATGAAGGTAGCAGGATATTTTCGGATCCAGATCAAGAGCATGCACCGAGCTTTGTATCTCCAAAATCGATTATGACAAAGTGAGGTGTTACCAACAGACTGATGAAATTTATTTACAAAGATTCTCTATTGAGATCTTACTTGTTGTACGATGTAACTCATGGAAGAGAACCTCATAGAGGCCGATCTGTTTCATATCAGAATATTCATGAAACACAATTTTCTCTGCTATTATATGAGCTGCTTCAACAAGTCACTAAGTTGGCAGGCATAAAGGTCTCTGTTGGAATTATCATCACCTTACAAGCTACAGCTGTAATGTTTGCACCGAGAGTTTGATGTTGTCCCCAAATCTGATGAAGGAAAAGGTTTGTGTATCAATACGGTAGATGCCTTTCAGAGCCAGGAGCGATGTAATCATTATGTCTTGTGTCCGAGCTTCAAACCATGGTTGGTGTTTAGCTTTCTAGCGCAAGTGCTCTCGGACTGAGTGGTAAGCAGTTCGACTCTCACCCCCAAAGCAGCTGCATTGAAGCAATCTAGTGTTTGGACAGCCACCTATTGCATTCTTCTAGTCGTGCCTTCAAAAGGGAATCCTGGTGTGGTATATTGCAAGAAAAGACCAAAGAAGCAGAGGATAGCGGAGGGTGTGGGTGTGTAGCATCCTCCTGCTGGATGTTCACGACTGTGGATGCGTTAAAATAGGCAAGATAGACTAACCATATACATAATATGCTAGTATCTAATAAACCTCTTGAAATGAAACTTTTTCTTTCTAGAAATTGGTTTAAATTTGTGATTTTGTGGATTTGTGTTCAGTATATGGGTAATAGTTTGTTATTTCCGGATTTGCCTCCGTTGGTTGTTCTTGTTGAAGTGATCAAACCCATTTATATATAAAAAAAAAAAAAAAAGGTTCTCGGTGTTGTATGCTTCGATTGATCATATGAAATATATATATATATATATATATATATATATATATATTTTAATATATTATATTATATTATATATATATATATATAATCTTAAAGTTACTTCCTTCTACAAAATGTCATTGTTTCTTTTGTGAACCTGGGTATGTAATCGCCCCTAGAAAGTTGCAGCTTTGACTAGTATTGGGTTCCTATTATGTTATTGCCCTAGAGGAAAATATACAGTTAAATTATTATTATTTTTTTTTATGATAAGCTTGATTATGCACTTCGTGTATTGTGCAAATTATTAGGGCATTTGGAAATTAGAAGTTCAATATATATGCTTGTTAAGAAGGAAGTTTTGGACCGAAAATATGTCCTGGGTTGATAGAAGGGCATAAATTATTGATAGAACCCCATTTGATTCTACTCTTTCTATGAGTAAAATTTGATAAAATTAATGACCTTTATGGTGTTAAGATATGGTATGTTGATGATTCCTTGTGTGATCGATTTAATTATGTATAGACATAATGCCTTGATGGAGTAAGGTAATATCTTTCACGGTTCGTGAAAGTTAAGGTTTTCATCAACTGCTTAAGGTAACATGAAGTTCCTTAATTTAGTCAAACTTGTTTTGTACTTCCTTCTTGATGAGTGACCTTTCATTACAAATTTAGAATGATTGTGATGGAAGGTCGTGAATATATTTTGTTGTCTAAAAAGGGAAAAGAAGCTATGGAATAGTTTGTATATGTATCGAACGTAATAATTGTAATTACATCGTTATAGAAGTTCATTATTGGAGGATATCTATCTTCAATGGTATATTATGTGTTTAATCACTGCATAGGTTACCATAAACTTAGTGATGAGATGTAAATTAAGGAGAGTTGAGAGACTTTTCTTTGTATACATCGTTTATGATATTAGAAAGTGAGTTGACGTCGGAAAATTTCAACCAAGTCTAGATTCATGGCTATGTTCCTCTAGAACGGGAGGGTTATAAATCTAAAGTATTATGAAAATTGCAAGGATGTGTTTAGAATGCTAGATTGCCTACTCAACTTGGGTATTAATGAGGCTTGTCACTATTCCGGCCCTGGTTATGTTCAGTAGGTAGGCTGTTAGGCAATGCCTATTCCGGACATTCTTATCGTCCTTTCCACTCATCCTTATTAGCTATGAAGTCACTTATTACCTAAGATATAATGGTTGTGGGTTTGAATATAAGATTTTCATCCTTTAAACCTTTTTGATTACATGATGGAACTTTGTTATTACCCTCGTTGTTCGTTTCTAGCCTATTAGGCCTATGGCCCTACGGAACGATTCCAAAACTATATTCTTTTTGGCAACTAAGATCGGGTCTGGTTTTTTTATCTTTTGACTTCACCTTGAGAATGTTGATTGATGGGTTACACTTTAGATTTCAATCACGTAATCTACGGGATTACATGATTGAAATCCTAATACTCTCAACTCTTGTGTCTAATCATTTAAATTTCATAGTCTTGCGTATTTGGTTGTCAAACTTTTGTAGTTTTCGAGGTATTTTTTTCATAACTAAAACTTATGGATTTCTTCTTAGTTGATATGTTGAAAATTATATCTTGTTTCAAAAGGTTGTTAGAGGTTAGAACTTTGATCCATTTCTTGAAATAGAATGTTTCCTTTCATGGTATTGTTAGCTAGTAGCTTATTGTTGCTATGTATAGTCTTATCTTGCTCAGTTCTCGCGAACTGACTCAGGTTATTAATTGTTGCAGATGGCTTATGTGGTTAGATGATGGAAGAACTTGTAGATTACTGCATCAATCTTGGTTATGATGTTCCTTTGTACGAATGAGTATTATGTTATAAAAATTTGGAAAGGGCCTTTGGACATTTTAGAAGAAGGGTCAGTGCCTTAGTAAATGTATTGTAGAGTATTGTTGTTGTAACTGTTGAAACTTTGGTTTGTTTGGTTATCACGTGAAAGATGAAATTTGATTACCGCTTGGTTACGGGATATTCTAGTGTATTTTAATCCTTAGAATAGTAGCGGGGCATGTCCCATGTTATTACTCTCTTGCTCCCTAGTCATGGTTCAATAGAGATGGTATGTCCCTTTGATTTGTGCATCATGTTGGAATGAATTGATATAACCTTGTTTTGTTTCCGCAAACGAGTACTGTTAAACTTTGCTCTTGAGTTAAAATGTTGAGTTGTAAATCCTCCTAAGGCTTAGTAGCAATGAGTTTGTAAGCACTATAAAGTGAGCTGGATAGTCCTGATAAAAGTTAAACTAAAATTTATATATATGAATATATTAATGTAGATGTGATCTACTAGATAACCTTTGAGACCTGGAACAATCAAGAGGAAACTATCTTTTGTAATGAAATATGATTACTCATTTTTTTTTCCCGCCAAACTAATAAACATTATCCTTTTACGGTGAAACCTTAAATGATCTCATGGTGAAATCAATGGTTAGATTTTAGAAGATGATAGGATTTAATAAGTAGGAAGGAAATTGATTAATAAAACCTTAAATATCTCTCTATCGTTTGAAATGTCCTCCTTTGTCAAACTTAATTAAGTAAAGTCTAGATGGAACATTTAACCAATCTTGATAAACTCTTAACCTCAATAAAAGACTGGATAGTAAACAATGTGACCTCAAGCTAAATTCTGTTGTCCTGTTTACATTAACCCTTGCCTTGATTCATGGTGATATTTCTTAAGTAACGTCAATATTTGATCCTTAAACAAGAAGGTTATTGTTTTGAACCCTAAGCGGTACTTTCCCTCAATCGGAGCTTATGCCTTCACCATGCAATAGAGGTGTGGAACATGTGTTAGTGGCTTGAGTAAGATTAATTAACCTTGTAAGAAATGGAAAATGTTCTAAAATCAAATGAATAAAAAGCTTTGGACATAAAATTGATGATCCTAGTTTAGAAAGCTTGGCCTTAAGCTATTTAGTCAATAGTTGAAAAGAAAGAAGTTCTCCCTTGTGAAAAGAATTGTGTGAATCATTACATGAAATTTTATAAGAACGTAAGTTAAGAATTAAGAGACATTTTAGTAAACAAGAAAATTTAACAAGAATTTCCTCATGGGATGCCCTAAATGTAAGTGTGTCATGTGGTTGGACTTCCATGTTGTCTTGTCAAAAAAAGAAAAAAAAAATTGTCCTTGATAGGTGTGAACGTTTCCGTGCTGCCTTTATGGCCATCCTTGTATCAAGTTGTTCACAGTGTTAGTTGTATCCTTGGTGACGACATGTTGCGTCATGTTATGTGTCAAAGCAAGTCAAAAAAAAAAAAATTATCCTGTCTTTTACTGTGTTGTTCGTGTGTGTGTGTGTTTTTTTGGGTCGTTACACTTGGTATCAGAGCGTAGGTTCATGCTCTCGAACCTATGGGCCGGATTGGTGTTATATGATGATGTTACATGGTGGTGGTGGTGTTACATGATGATACTGCATGATGATGATGATGTTGCATGATGGTGGTAGATATTGGAAGAGTAATGTGCTTTAAACGTGATGTGATTATTGTCGTAATTGTGATATTGTGAACGCACGTGATGTGTATGTCACTTAGTGCGTGTTTGTGATCATGTTGATATGTTGGGGATGGGAGTATTCTCTCTCCTTCTTGTGGATTCTAGGAAGAGTTCACGTGTGAATTATTGTTTGTGATGTGTGAAAAGAATTCTAATGTGGATGACGTAGTGTTGGAGCATTGTGGCATATTGTGATATGTGGGTGTATCAATGTGTTGTATGACTAGATTGATGTTAAAAGAAATGAGTTGTATCATGATGTTTTTACCATGTTTTGAAGAAATGTGTGTACCACCTTGTTATGTAGCAATGGATGTTATGTTGTGATGTACTATGTTCATCGTATGTATGATTTGTGTGTAATATGTAATGCTTCATGTTGTGATTTGGGGTCATACGGTGAGTGTATGAACCCTATCGTATGGTGATTGCGCTTTGGGTGCAGAATGTGGTAAAGTGATGTATTACACCCTGTGGATGTATGATTGTGATCTACCCTGTATATGTACCATACGTGAGACGTTATGGTAGTTATGTGTGTGCCACCGTTATGTTAGTGATGTTGTTGTATGTTATGTTGTGAACCTTACGCTAACCGATCCTGAGGGAAATCGGTAGAAGTGTATGTTGAGAGTGAGGAATGGTGTACCATGGGTCAATAACTCGAGTCAAAACTCGGTTTAGTAGATAACATGTGATTCTTTCCTCTCTCCCTATGTGGTTGTATGTATGCAACCTAAGTGCAACTATGACTATGTTTAGCCTTGTCGAAGTGGTGGCGGGATGATTCAGATGGAGGTGATGACAGTTGTATTATTGATATGTATTTTACGAGCTGAGGCTCGATGTTCCGAGTGCTAGCAACTCGTTGAGTACCCCTTTGGTGGCTAGATAAGGCCACACAATTATCGTAATGTGACATTATTATAAGTTGATTTTATTCGTAAATTGAGCTTTTTACTTTATTTTGTAAGGACCAGCAACTTTTCTTGATTGCAATGCTTTACAATTTTGGGCATTTCCTTGGTTTGTGGCACTAACATGGGGATTTTGATACTAACTATGGCTATTTGGCCATTTATTTTTGCTTGATTTTGGGTCTTCTTTTAAATTTGGAATTTTTACCGCCTTGCCCAAGGCTTGTACTTTGCCACTTGGCACTTTGATTGGATTGTTGTGCTGGTTCTATTGTCGTGATGTGTGGAATAGGGTCATGGGATGCACCATGGATTGGTTGGACCTATGGACCCGCTTCGTTGTATGGGGGTACGCCCCAAGGAGTACATATAACTAGCGGGTTGTTGAACCACGCGTTATTATGTCACTTGGGTTAGGAGTGTTCGAACTCTATGTGTCTTGGACCATAGGGTCAACCGGCCTCCTTGAGGGAGGCATAAGAGTTTGAGGGAGGCATAAGAGACTTGAGGGAGGCATAAGAGTTTGAGGGAGGCATAAGAGACTTGAGGGAGGCATAAGAGTTTGAGGGAGGCATAAGAGACTTTGAGGAGGCATAAGAGACTTGAGGGAGGCATAAGAGTTTGAGGCATAAGAGTTTGGGGAGGCATAAGAGTTTGAGGGAGGCATAAGAGACTTGAGGGAGGCATAAGAGTTTGAGGGAGGCATAAGAGACTTGAGGGAGGCATAAGAGTTTGAGGGAGGCTTATGATATTTGTCTGTATGGTTGATGTTTCAGGATATATGTTGAGTTATTGTGATGTTTGGTAGTGGTCTTTTGATGTATGTGTTACTCATGTCAGATGGATATGTGTTGTGATGTTGTGGTTATGTCATTGATTCCCTTGTGGACACTATGTACATATAGCATGGTTTGGTGTTATGTGAGTCTTTCATTGATGCAAATTGAGGGAATGTCTGGTGGATTGTAGTACTCTTTTGTTTGAGTATTTTGTGTGTCAGTCATTGATGTGTGATGAGTACTATGTTATGTGGACTGTGCCTATTCTATTCCGTATTTGAGTAACCTTTTGTGGTGTAATACAATCATGAAGTATATACTTGTGTGCTTGTGAATCTGTAGGGTCTTGTGAACCTGATAGGGTGTTGTGTTAGCAGTTCATGTTGGGCACCCACAATAAGGAATAAACCAAAACTCTTCAATGATGAAATTTTAAAAGAAATTAAACTAAGAATAATGCTAATGGAAAGAGACTAATGAAATGATGAACAAGAAAGAACTGCCAATCTTCACAGAACATTGAAAGTTAAAAATTCTACCAAATGTTCCTAAGGCTACCTTGTGACCGTGCTTTAATCAACTAAAATTTTAAACCATAGGGTGTACTTTCTCCTGTACCTGTCCTTGGTTGCGAACCATTTCTTTTCCGTTGTGTTATGTCGCATCGAGGACGATGCTTTCTTAAGGGGAGGAGAATGTAATGCCCCCAACCTACCTTGTCTCGGTCAGCTTCATCTCCTTCTTGGCGTGGAGGGTGGAGCTATTAAAGTATGATGTGATGGAATCCTTGCTGGTGGCCGCACCCACTGTTTTCCCTGATTTGCAAATCTTTTGTTTTCTTTTTGACCTGCTCACAGCAAGAGACTTTGGTGGCCGCACATGCTCATTCATTAAAATGTTGACTTAAGTGACTTGACCTGCTCATTCACGTGGTCTACCACGTCAGTGTCTTCGTCCCCAACCACGAATGCTTGTTTTGCACTCCATCAAATGCTTTGAAAGATGAATTGCTACTCTATAGCGTGTTCTGGATAGTGGATTCATTAATGGTGAAATGAAGGTCTATCACCCTGATGTTGCGTGGGTGGGTGTGGGTCTCAAAATCGTGTTGTATGGGTGGAGTTTAAAGTGGAGCGTAGAACTGAAATTTCTCTGGAGAGTGCCGTGAGGAAGTTTTTTGGCTGTATGCAGCAGCTACAGGGTCGAGAGGTAAACTTATCTCAGAAAATCAGTGGCCTCCAGAGAGAGTAAGTGCGACAGCTGCTTGCAGGGCGATCCCAAGGAACCGTTGGTGTTGAACCTGATGTTCTGGTTGCACGCGACCACAGTCGAGATCAGTTGTTGCAAAATCTTGCAGCTGTAGTAGAAGAATGAGATAAAGTTTTAGTTGAGCTGTCTTGCCTTTTCATTTTGGAAAGTCACTTCCAAAGCAGCGTGGTTTGCTTGGTGCCTAACATGGAAGAAACTCCGCTCGATCAATCTTGATGGCTTTGTTTGCTTTTGTTCCATGGTTTTGTATTTCATGCTTTGGAGGTGGTCATTGGTGTTTCAAATGTTTGATGCATGGAGGTGCCGAAATCGGTGAAGTTCTTTGCAAAATCTTCAGTTAGTTACAAGATGATATTGAGCTGAGGCAATTTGTTCATGGTTGATTTGGACTTTTGATGGAATTTTGAAAGTGTTTTGGAGCAAAACTGGCTGCAATCGGTTTGAATTTTGGGCAGATTTGTTTTTGTAATTCCCTTTGTTTCAAAACTTTGTTGAATGAAGGGTTTCTTTGTTTTGATTAGATTCGGATGATTGCTTTTTGAGGGTTCATGAGATCATGGGATCTGATTTTTCAGGGCTTTTTTTGATTCATTGAAACTTGCATGACTAAGGAAGAAGTTTTTTTTCTTGGATGTGTCATTGGAGTTGGGTTCTTAAGATCACAACTTGCTTGCACATCAGAAAGATGATTCAAGCAACTTGGATCTTCATGATACATTTGAGAAAATGCTTGCAGGAGAGCTGTTGTTGGAATCTCTGACATTGCATTCATGTTTTTTCTGGATAGCAATGGGATGATCATAACTGGGCATCCTCATTCGGGATCCTCCTTCAAGGTGACAGATCACACCCAGAGGCACGGGAGATCTATGCAATGTTGGAGAAAATGTCTTGGGAGATGAAGGTAGCAGGATATTTTTTTTTCCAGATCATCAGCATCACCGAGTTTTTTTATTCTTATCAAAATCGATTAAGTGACAGTGAGGGTGTTACCAACAGACCTGATGAAATTTATTTACAAAGATTCTCTATTGAGATCTTACTTGTTTTACGATGTAACTCATGGAAGAGAACCTCATAGAGGCCGATCTGTTTCATATCAGAATATTCATGAAACACAATTTGCTCTGCTATTATATGAGCTGCTTCAACAAGTCACTAAGTTGGCAGGCATAAAGGTCTCTGTTGGAATTATCATCACCTTACAAGCTACAACTGTAATGTTTGCACCGAGAGTTTGATGTTGTCCCCAAATCTGATGAAGGAAAAGGTTTATGTATCAATACGGTAGATGCCTTTCAGAGCCAGGAGCGATGTAATCATTATGTCTTGTGTCCGAGCTTCAAACCATGGTTGGTGTTTAGCTTTCTAGCGCAAGTGCTCTCGGACTGAGTGGTAAGCAGTTCGACTCTCACCCCCAAAGCAGCTGCATTGAAGCAATCTAGTGTTTGGACAACCACCTATTGCATTCTTCTAGTCGTGCCTTCAAAAGGGAATCCTGGTGTGGTATATTGCAAGAAAAGACCAGTGAAGCAGAGGATAAAGCGGAGGGCGTGTGGCTGTAGCAGTCCCTGCTGGATGTTCACGACTGGTGGATGCGTTAAAATAGGCAAGATAGACTAACCATATACATAATATGCTAGTATCTAATAAACCTCTTGAAATGAAACTTTTTCTTTCTAGAAATTGGTTTAAATTTGTGATTTTGTGGATTTGTGTTCAGTATATGGTTAATAGTTTGTTACTTCTGGATTTTCCTCTGTTGGTTGTTCTTGTTGAAGTGATCAAACCCATTTATATATAAAACAAACAAAGGTTCTCGGATAAAAATACCTGTGTTCATTGATTCGATTGATTGTCGGCTTATATATATATATATATATATATATATATATATATATATATATATAATATATTACTTCCTTAAAGTTACTTCCTTCTGCAAAAATGTCGTTGTTTCTTTTGTGAACCTGGGTATGTAATCGCCCCTAGAATGTTGCAGCTTTGACTAGTATTGGGTTCCTATTATGTTATTGCCCTAGAGGAAAATATACAGTTAAATTATTATTATTTTTTTATGATAAGCTTGATTATGCACTTCGTGTATTGTGCAAATTATTAGGGCATTTGGAAATTAGAAGTTCAATATATATGCTTGTTAAGAAGGAAGTTTTGGACCGAAAATATGTCCTGGGTTGATAGAAGGGCATAAATTATTGATAGAACCCCATTTGATTCTACTCTTTCTATGAGTAAAATTTGATAAAATTAATGACCTTTATGGTGTTAAGATATGGTATGTTGATGATTCCTTGTGTGATCGATTTAATTATGTATAGACATAATGCCTTGATGGAGTAAGGTAATATCTTTCACGGTTCGTGAAAGTTAAGGTTTTCATCAACTGCTTAAGGTAACATGAAGTTCCTTAATTTAGTCAAACTTGTTTTGTACTTCCTTCTTGATGAGTGACCTTTCATTACAAATTTAGAATGATTGTGATGGAAGGTCGTGAATATATTTTTTGTCTAAAAAGGGAAAAGAAGCTATGGAATAGTTTGTTTATGTATCGAACGTAATAATTGTAATTACATCGTTATAGAAGTTCATTATTGGAGGATATCTATCTTCAATGGTATATTATGTGTTTAATCACTGCATAGGTTACCATAAACTTAGTGATGAGATGTAAATTAAGGAGAGTTGAGAGACCTTTTTCTTTGTATACATCATTTATGATATTAGAAAGTGAGTTGACGTCGGAAAATTTCAACCAAGTCTAGATTCATGGCTATGTTCCTCTAGAACGGGAGGGTTATAAATCTAAAGTATTATGAAAATTGCAAGGATGTGTTTAGAATGCTAGATTGCCTACTCAACTTGGGTATTAATGAGGCTTGTCACTATTCCGCCCCGGTTATGTTCAGTAGGTAGGCTGTTAGGCAATGCCTATTCCGACATTCTTATCGTCCTTTCCACTCATCCTTATTAGCTATGAAGTCACTTATTACCTAAGATATAATGGTTGTGGGTTTGAATATAAGATTTTCATCCTTTAAACCTTTTTGATTACATGATGGAACTTTGTTTTTACCCTCGTTGTTCGTTTCTAGCCTATTAGGCCTATGGCCCTACGGAACGATTCCAAAACTATATTCTTTTTGGCAACTAAGATCGGGTCTGGTTTTTATCTTTTGACTTCACCTTGAGAATGTTGATTGATGGGTTACACTTTAGATTTCAATCACGTAATCTACGGGATTACATGATTGAAATCCTAATACTCTCAACTCTTGTGTCTAATCATTTAAATTTCATAGTCTTGCGTATTTGGTTGTCAAACTTTTGTAGTTTTCGAGGTATTTTTCATAACTAAAACTTATGGATTTCTTCTTAGTTGATATGTTGAAAATTATATCTTGTTTCAAAAGGTTGTTAGAGGTTAGAACTTTGATCCATTTCTTGAAATAGAATGTTTCCTTTCATGGTATTGTTAGCTAGTAGCTTATTGTTGCTATGTATAGTCTTATCTTGCTCAGTTCTCGCGAACTGACTCAGGTTATTAATTGTTGCAGATGGCTTATGTGGTTAGATGATGGAAAGACTTGTAGATTATTGCATCAATCTTGGTTATGATGTTCCTTTGTACGAATGAGTATTATGTTATAAAAATTTGGAAAGGGCCTTTGGACATTTTAGAAGAAGGGTCAGTGCCTTAGTAAATGTTTTAGAGTATTGTTGTTGTAACTGTTGAAACTTTGGTTTGTTTGGTTATCATGTGAAAGATGAAATTTGATTACCGCTTGGTTACGGGATATTCTAGTGTATTTTAATCCTTAGAATAGTAGCGGGGCATGTCCCATGTTATTACTCTCTTGCTCCCTAGTCATGGTTCAATAGAGATGGTATGTCCCTTTGATTTGTGCATCATGTTGGAATGAATTGATATAACCTTGTTTTGTTTCCGCAAACGAGTACTGTTAAACTTTGCTCTTGAGTTAAAATGTTGAGTTGTAAATCCTCCTAAGGCATAGTAGAAATGAGTTTGTAAGCACTATAAAGTGAGTTGGATAGTCCTGATAAAAGTTAAACTAAAATTTATATATATGAATATATTAATGTAGATGTGATCTACTAGATAACCTTTGAGACCTGGAACAATCAAGAGGAAACTATCTTTTGTAATGAAATATGATTACTTATTTTTTTTTTTCAGCCAAACTAATAAACATTATCCTTTTATGGTGAAACCTTAAATGATCTCATGGTGAAATCAATGGTTAGATTTTAGAAGATGATAGGATTTAATAAGTAGGAGGGAAATTGATTAATAAAACCTTAAATATCTCTCTATCGTTTGAAATGTTCTCCTTTGTCAAACTTAATTAAGTAAAGTCTAGATGGAACATTTAACCAATCTTGATAAACTCTTAACCTCAATAAAAGACTGATAGTAAACAATGTGACCCTGAAGCTAAATTCTGTTGTCCTGTTCTGTTAACCCTTGCCTTGATTCATGGTGATATTTCTTAAGCAAGGTCAAAGTTTGATCCTTAAACAAGAAGGTTATTGTTATGAACCCTAAGCGGTACTTTCCACTCAATCGGAGCTTATGCCTTCACCTGTGCAATAGAGTTGTGGAACATGTGTTAGTGGCTTGAGTAAGATTAATTAACCTTGTAAGAAATGGAAAATGTTCTAAAATCAAATGAATAAAAAGCTTTGGACATAAAATTGATGATCCTAGTTTAGAAAGCTTGGCCTTAAGCTATTTAGTCAATAGTTGAAAAGAAAGAAGTTCTCCTTGTGAAAAGAATTGTGTGAATCATTACATGAAATTTTATAAGAACGTAAGTTAAGAATTAAGAGACATTTTAGTAAACAAGAAAATTTAACAAGAATTTTCTCATGGGATGCCCTAAATGTAAGTGTTGGTCACTTCCCTGGGTAAAGCTATATCACCAAAACTCTTACATCAAGGATATTTTTGGCCAACAATGGAACAATATAGTCTTAACTATTGTACTCATTGTAAAAATTCCAAAAACATGGCAATCTCTATCATACACCTACTTACAACCTTTAACCCATTACGCGAACCTAGCCCATTTCCCTTTAGGGGATTGTTATCACCGAATCACGACACCCTATAATTTTCACAAGTGTGTGTGATTGAGCTCATGGTGTGAGTTGATAAAATTGGATCATCTCTCAACTTTTGGGACTTACTACTTGAGATATATCTCCAGAGAAAGGTGGTTGTATTTCCTAAACTACCTGCAACAATCTACTCTAATGTAGGCAAAAATGTCTAAACCTAATCGAACCTTCCAAGGGACCAAGGAGAGAGAGTACATGAAAAAAATCCTTCACCAAAGTGGTGATACAACAAAAAAGGATGGATTGAGAATAAATTTCCAATGTGTGAAAAATGGAGCAAAGCACATACTAGAGTGAGTGATGATAGTTCTCCAAAGTCTAGAAACCGAATCCACAACAATATTTCATACGATACACAATGATAATGAATCCTGCAAGAGAATAAAATAGACACAATATATTTGTAATGAGGTTGAAGGGGAAAGAAGAATGCAATAGACACAATAAGGTAAGATTCATCCACAAAATTGTATCTATTGCTTCATTGATATGCATAGTTCAATCTTTTACAAAATAAGGGTTAGATCACCATACAAGGAGTCCACTATAAGGGTCTACAACACAATGGATTCAAAACCAATTTGATATAGTTTTTCTACACAAAAATTATCTCCTTTTACAATGAGCCCAACACTCTAATTTATAGAATTCTGAAAGAAGATAGAGAGAGAGAGAGAGAGAGAGAGAGAGAGAGAGAGAGAGAGAGAGAGAGAGATGAAAATCCTGAAATTTGCCTTCCCACCACTTGAAATATGTCATAAATGGAGTGAAATGATGGTATGTTTCTTGCAAAAGGCTCCCCATATTGTCCCATAACTTGCAGCAATGAAAAATGTCTTCCCATGCTTCATTGAATGCATCCCAACTACCATTAAAACATTGTTATGAACCTGGCCATGCTTTCTAAAAAAACCATCAACTAGTCATAAAATTATTAACATCTTGATTTCTCTACATTTTTCTCGGAGTCATGATTCCAATGGTACCAATTCTACATGATTTAGTTGAGAAATTCAAAAGATATGGCATTCTTAGTGTGAGCAACTACGTTGGGTCTGTCAAGCATTTCCTGCATTTTACGAGACCGAGAATTTAATTTTTTAGAACTAGTGATGTTTATTTTATTTTTATATATCTACCCTCATCAAAATTAATAAATCCAATTTTTTTGGTGTAGCGAATTTCGTGACCTTTGTGAAAAGTTAAATTTTGTAAAAATGGAGCTCGGGTCAAAAGTTATGCCGCTTAAAGTTTAGGGTCGACATTGAATTTTCCTTTGTATTGCGGCTATGCGGGATTTTGGGAACTCATCTCCCTCTAGTAGATGGAACATGTGGGCCTATTTTCTCTACCTTTTATGATTCATTCTTTGTGTGGCGATTTTTCATTTGGATGTCCCACTTATCCCTGTGCAACTTGGGACAATTTTTTCTGAAAAAACCCACTACACACTAAGCCTACAATGCGACTAGTGATTTCGAGTTTTCGTGTCCCGGCTGTCCCAGTATAATTTTTGTGCCATATCCACAATATACTTGACTTGTGTCAATTTCCACATTTCGCATCCTGCGCATTCTTTTGTCCCAACTATCCCGCAGACCGCACGGGAGATTTTTTTTTTTCCTTTCCACATTTCTTTGGCTTGCGGCCATTTCAGCTTTTCTCGGTCTTGAGTTCCCCGCATGAACTTGCACCGACGGGAAAATTTTTCCAATATACATTGCTTCCTTTGCAAATCATACCCAAACTTGGTACGACAAACCCTGGTATGACCCGCATTGGTTCCATCCACAACTCTCGACCCAATTTGCACTAAAATAGACCCTTGACTTCATTTTTTTAGTTTCTTGCAAATTTTTACTAACTCCTTGGATTTTTCTAGGATAATGGAGTTAGAGAAAAGAAAAGGGGTCACTAAAATCCAAAATTTGGCCTTTCACCATTTATGCTTCCTCCACCGCAAGTTATCAAATTTACCTTAAGGGGTGAATTTTGGATAATCGGATAGATTTAATTGGTATGATCAATCTTGAATCATCTAACGGACATAAATTCATCATTACGGCTACCAAATACTTTACCAAATAGGTCAAAGTAGCTCCACTGCAGATGACCCTTTGGTTTAGACATTTATAAATTTCTCACCATGCAAATTATCACATGTTTTGGTGGGCCTTTCACTATAATCATTGATAATTTAACTTCATTAAATATATATATATATATATATATATATATATATATATATATATATATATATTAAGAATTTTGAGAAAATTCAAAATAAAACCATCCTTTTCTACACCTTATTTTTGATATGGAAATGGCCAAGTTGAGGCCACCAAAAATCTATAGTTAAAATATTACACAAGACTATTGACTCTAGTAGTACCAATTGGCATAACCAACTCTTCTACGTGCTATGGGCTTATCATACTAGTGTTCGTACACCTACTAATGCTACCCATTTTTCATTAGTTTATGGTGTCGAGGTTGTTATCCCACTTGAAATTGAGATACCATCCTTGTGAATCTCTCTCAAAGGAATCCTTAAAGATAATGAATATCATGAAAACTGATTACATGAACTAGAAATGTTGGACTTGTGTTGTGTCCAAGCACTTAAACATCTCTCGCACGTATCGGTCTCTTATTGGTTATACCTACAATCTCAAGAATATCTCTCGATATTTCAATGTCGGTGACATGGTTTTGAAAGAAAACCAATGTGATACAAATGTTGAGGCACCTCTCAAAGGAAAATTTAAGCCCAATTGACTTGGACGGTACATTATCATTAATAAACTTAGTGGCGACATATATCACCTTGTCACTCTTTTAGGAAACCGCTCAAAAATCCACTCAACATAATTCATATTAAGAAATCTTATACTTAGATTATTACAATTTGATCATTACAAGATGACAAACTCTTGTGTTTCAGTTCACACTTGACTTTTGAGGGATTCCAATTACACTAAACCCTCGCACGGATGCAATATTGGCCTTACACATTGTGTTTCATCATGAATTTCCCATCAAACACTGTACATTCTACATTTAGACTACAACATTTTGGCATTTGTACATTTATACATTATATATCATACAAGTCGTCATCTTACATATACTACATTTATTTTAATCCTACATATTACATACACTATTAGGTTATCTACATATATCCTATACATGGTCCCATATCTCATATCATACATTGTGCATATTCATATCATACATTCTCTACATATTATACTAGTATTCATAAGGCTGGTTCATTCAAATGTGATGCAAGATCATGCACAGAGATAACAAAATTTGCAGTGAAAGATCAGGAGGATGCAAATGAACACAGAGAGGGTTGAGAATCATCCACAGACATGCATTACTTGCTCCAAAGATCGATACAATACACTACAAAATGCCAAGAGGCAAGGTTGCATTACAGTTTTAAATGGGAGGTTTGAACTCCACAAATTCACCTGCCAAAGAGAAGAAGGGAGGGGCAAAACAAGAATGTTCACCTTTAGAAAGAAACCCCTCCTTACAATTTATAGGAAGAATGAGAGAGGGAAGAGAGAGGAAATCCAGATCTACCCCAACCACTTCTAGGTTGTATTTAATTCATCTCATTATGGCGGTAGGTGAGAACCCTAGCAAAAGCGGCGAACTGTATTTTGCATTTAAGTTGGTTGTTGAAACGTCATTTCTGGCCATTATCACGTGCCAGAGGTGTTTTTTGATTTTCTCTCTCCAAACTGAACCAAAATGCAAGATTGACCCTAGAATCATGTAGATAATTTCACCAGCTTTCCATTGATATAAAGAACGTGAAAATCCGAGCTCTGGATCGAAAGTTATGGCGATCTGAAGATTTAGGGCAAAAACAGGCCAAAACGGATCGGCGGGAAAATATTTGAATTTTTTCCGCTCTCCACTTGGATGACACGTGTCGGGCTCTGATTCATCCATGGGTTCATCCTCTTGAAAATTTCCTTTCGGGCCCTTCCTTAATTTCTTGCCACTTGGACACGTGGCACTATTTTATTGGCTCGGGCCTGAGGGGCGCACTTTGTCCTTTTAAAATTTGGTATTTTTACTTTGGGAAAATTTTCCCATTTCTCCCCCGTGCTCCACCACTCAAGTGCCACATGGCACGATTTCATTGGACGTGGGCCCTTCCTGACCATTTCCCTTTTGTTTTTTTCTTTTGAAAAAATTTCAAAATTTTCCCGCCGGGCCGATGAGGTGAAGACACGTGGCGAGATTTGATTCGTTGGCGGCTTTTTGGCTTTTCGCATCCCTCGCGTCCCTCGCGTACCTTTGGCCCGGCTGTCCCAAACTGCCTGGGAAAAATATCTCCAACCACCCGATTCGGGCTTCCTTGTTCCTGTTTGAGGTGAAGACACGTGGCGAGATTCCATTCGCTCTCGCTCTTTCGGCTTTTCGCGCCCCACGCGTCCTTTTGGCCCAAATGTCCCAGACAAAAGTCTCTGTTTCGGCCGAATCGGCCGGTTCGCGTCCTCCACGTACTTTTGGCCCAGATGTCCCAGACCATCTGGGACAAATATCTCCGAACCGCCCGAAATGGATGACTTGCGCCAAACCGCCGATCCGCGTCCGCGTGCTTTTTGCCCGATGTCCCAAACCTCAAGCGAAAAAAGACTTAGGCAATTTTTTCCCTTTTTCGCTGATTCGATTTTCGCGCGTCCCGTCCCGTCCCAACTATCCCCAACAAACCGCCTTAGGACTTTTAGCTTTTTCTTTTTTTTTCGGCCTCAGCCCCAAAGACTTTTTGTACGACGAACCTCAGTTCAACCCAAACTAGTACGACCCAAGCCCTTCAGACCCGAAATGCCTCAAAACAGTCCTGCAACCATATTTTTGCATTTTTTCCATTCTTTCTAACTCGTTGGGATTTCTTCTTGGATGGGAGAGTTAGAAAAAGGCCGAGGGGACCTCGAAAAACATGATTTCAGGCCTTAAATCAATCTATTTGCTCGGGACTGAATAATCTGATGCATGTTATCAAAATTACCTTGGGGTGAATTTTGGATAACAATTTTGCGACTCAGTGGGGTCATCTGCCTGCTAGATGAAGAATGGCCAGCTGCTTGTAGCAATCCATTGGGCATGGAGTCTGTTTGATAACCTCTCAGCTGATCTGAAATTTGAAAACCTGTGTCCTTGAGCTATTGAAACATTTGTTGATCTGGTTCTCTTGTGGCTGCAAATTCTTTTCCAGGAGCTTGATGAACTGCAAACATGCACATACTAGAAGCAATAGGACATGTGCACAAGCACTTAGGGAAATAAAACTACTCTAACAACAGTACAATGTGCATAAGCACTTAGAGGAATGGAAATTCTAAATTAATATTTACAAGGGTGAAAAGCTATCTTTCTAGTAGCAACGTTTGAGATAGATCCCATTGACCGGAATCTGCAATTCTTCACCATCCAACTTAGCCAGTCGGAAGGCATTGCTACCTTTGCATTCAATGATCATGTATGGGCCACTCCAGATGGCATCAAACTTGGAATGCTTTCCCGGCTTTGCACGATCTGCATCCCATTTCAACACTAGATCTCCAATTTGGAAGGTTCTAGCCTTGGCTTTCCTATCAAAAGTCTTCTTGATCAAGGCTTGATCCTTCTCTATCGCCTGGCTGCATGCTCTCTAATTTCTTGGAGCTCCATTAATTCTTGCATATCTAACCTCCATGGGTTCAAACTCAGCTAGTTCCAATCGTTTCATGAGTTCCAATGCTGGCAACTCGAGTGATATAGGTAGAACTGCTTCTTTCCCGTACACAAGCTTGTATGGAGAGCTTCCTGTAGACCTCTTGGGTGTGATCCTATCAGCCCATAGGGCTGATTTGAGCTTTGTGCCAAGTCCTTTGATTCTCATCAAGAGTCCTTCTGATGATTCTTAGTAGATTCTTGTTCGTAGACTCGGCTTGGCCATTACCCTGAGGGTAATAATTCGACGAAGTGCTGAGATACACACAATTCTTGACAGCCCATTCAGTGATCTTTGTGCCAAGGAATGCCAATGCATTGTCTGATATGATAGTGGTAGGGGCACCAAACCTCGTGACTATCCCTTCATAGAAATCTAAGATATTAGATTCATTTGCCTCCTTGAGTGCCACTGCTTCGGTCCACTTGGTGAAATAGTCTGTTGCTGTAAGTATCCACTTGTGACCTTGACTTGAATTGGGATTGATAACCCCAATGAAGTCCAATCCCCATTGCATGAATGGCTGATTTACTGAAATTGGACGAAGGGGCAGCGCTGCTAACCTCTCTTTTCCCTGTGAAGAATGCACATCTCTTGCATTTTTGACCCATGAGTAGCAATCATTGAACACAGTAGGCCAATAGTAACCAGCTCTCATGATTTTGAGAGCTGTCACTCGTGGAGCAAAGTGGCCTCCTGCTTCCCCGTCATGGAACTCGTGTAAGATCTTCTCAACTTGACCTGTTCCAATGCATCTTAATAGAACACCATGGATGTCTTTCTTGAACAAGATACCATTAATGAGTACATACGGGATAGCTTGTAATCTAAAGTATCTCCTCTTCACCTTGCTCACTTCTGGAGGGCACAAGCCTGTTTGGAGGTAATGCACCAAGTCTTGAGTCCAACATGGGATGAGTGCATCATCAGCTGGTTGTTCTTGATCATTCTGTAGTAGTAGGACAACATCTTCTTCACCTTTTGAGCCGTCTGGTTGTTTGGAAGCAAGCTGCTCACACAAACCTTTGCCACGAACTAGCTTGGTCACTTTGATTTCAATATCATATTCCATCACCCGAGTGATCCAACCTGCTCTCTTCTCATTTAAATCCTTGTTTAGGAGGAAGTCC
The DNA here is from genome assembly GCA_018340775.1 of Taxus wallichiana var. yunnanensis. Classification (NCBI taxonomy): domain Eukaryota; kingdom Viridiplantae; phylum Streptophyta; class Pinopsida; order Cupressales; family Taxaceae; genus Taxus; species Taxus wallichiana. Next base: position 181,003,879 of record CM031237.1, on the reverse strand, counting down.
TTGACACCAGCATGAGACACCAGCAGTTGAATCTTATTGTTCGAGACCAAGTGTCTGAACTTCTTCAAGCTCCTGATGACGGCAAGGACATGCTTTTCGATGAAAGAATACTTTATTTCGTAATCTTCCAAGGTTTGACTGAAGAATGCTATGGGCTGTTCTGAACCTTCTCTATTCAGCTGTGTCAAGATAGCTGAGATTGTATCTGATCCTCCAAACGCATACAACATGAAGTCCTTTGAAAAGTCTGGGTTGATAAGAGTTGGAGCTTGTGATATTGCATGCTTGATGTTTTCAAAACTCTCTTTGCCTTCTGCTGTCCATTTGAATGCCAGACTCTTCTTCAACATCATTGTTAAAGGCTTCACAAGAGTGGCAAAATTAGGCACAAATCTGCGACAAAGTTTATCCTTCCTAAGAAGCTTTGAAGAGATTTCTTGTGGTGTGGCAATGGGAGTGTTCGGATGGCTTCAACCCTTTCAGGATCAATTGTTAGCCCTTCCCTAGAGACAATGTGACCCAACAATTTGCCTTCGTGTGCCAAGAATATACACTTCTTTGGATTCAATGACACTCAAACCTTCTACACCTCTGAAACACTTGCCTGAGGTGAAAGAGATGGTCTGCTGCATTCTTTGAGAAGACAGTGATATCATCTAGGTATACCAGCACTATATTGTTGATCAAGCCTTTGAATGCCATATCCATAGCTCACTGGAATGTTGCTCCGGCATTTGACAGTCCAAATGGCATCTTCTTGTAAGCATACGTGCCCCATTTTGTAGTGAAGGCCATCTTGAATTGATCTTCTTCTTTCACCATTATCTGATTATAGCCTGAATATCCATCTAGCAATGAAAACCTTTCTGAACCAGCTACAACCTGTAATATTTGTTCCATTGATGGAAGCGGATAATGATCCTTGAGTGATGCTCTATTTAGATCGCGAAAGTCCACACACAATCTTATTTCTCCATTTCTTTTTCTTACCGGCACCAAGTTTGCAACCCAACTTGAGTGTTTGATGGGGAAGATGATACTGGCCTCAATGAGCTTGCTTAACTCTTTTCTCATGAGAGGTTCGATATGAGGATTTACTGGCCTTTGCTTTTTCCTGACAGGCTTGGATTCTGGATCCAACTCAATAGTATGTTGTGCCAACTTTGGGTTGAAACCTCTTAAATCTTTGTAAGTCCAAGCGAAGACATCTGGGAACTCTTGACAAAGCTGAACAAAATCAGATTTCTCTTGTGGAGTACTTACTTTGCCAATTTGCAATGTCTTGCCTTCATCTACTAAAATAGGCTCTGAATCTTCACCCTTTACTTGAATGTTCACTTTCTCCTTCCGGAACTGATCATTCGGGTTGAAGATTGACTCCAAGGTTATGAGGCCTTTTGGTAATTTGTTAGTTCTCAGCTGCACCACTTGGTCACCATACTGCTGCTCCAGCTTGTCTTGATTTCTCGCGGAGAACTCAGCTTCTTCTTGCAGGAAATTAACAATTTGCTGATCATTCTCGAAGACTTGCCAACTTGTATTGTTATCCGGAATAGCTGGTCTCACAACCACTTTGATATGAGGCTGAGATTTTCACTTTTGATATTTTCTACAACATCAAATGCAGCCCCAATTGCTGCCAGTCTGTCCACTGCTTCATTCCTTTTTCTTGGGATGGAATTGATGCTAAAAGCTTCAAAATCTTCCATAAGATCCCATACCCGATTTTTGTAGCACTTGAGCAGATTATTCTTGACAGCATGCTGCCCCTTAACTTGGTTTACGATCAGCTCACTATCACCAAATACTTGCAAATTCTTGATGCCTTTCTTCTTTGCCCAGTGCAGTCCATGAATTAAGGCTTCATACTCAGCTATATTGTTTGAGCAAGAAAACTGAAAACGGAAGGCTGAGTAATACTTTGTACCTTGCGGAGAAATGAGCATAGCTCCTCCTCCTGCACCTTGTCTACTCCTTGACCCATCAAAGAACAATTGCCATACTTCATTCTTGTCTTTATGATCTGGCTTGGTGATGCTGGGGAGAGGTTGATTCTCTTCATGTAAACAATAAACTCCTAGCTCAGATTCTTCTATTTCTTGATAAGGATCAAAAGCATGCACCTTGCTTGCCCATTCATCAAGAGTCAAATCTGGGATGCTTCCAACCTTGGTGTCAGCTTCATCAGTGCTTGGATAATCTTCTTGATCAAACGCTGAACAGTTGGTATTGATTTGGCTTGGAGTGTAAGGCTCAATGTGAAAGTTTGCATAGGTTCAGATCTGATTGTGGCCTTAGTTCCATACCTTGTTCTAAACAACATGTGTGACCAATCCACCGAAAGATAGCCTCCAATTTTAGCAGTGAAGTCTCTTGACAAGCACAATGCAAAGAGTGGTGGCAGGTCTATGACTGACACATCTTGTAACACTATTACGTTGGGACATGCGTGCAGTGTGAGGCTCAAACCTTTGATTACTCCAACCATTGTCACTGTTGTCCCATCTAATTGCACTACACCCTTGGAGATGACTTCATATTGGAGCCCTAGCTGATCAGCTATTTTCTTGGGCATCACTGAGCTACTTGCCCCGAATCAATCATGCAATTGTGCACCAATTGGTTTCCAATGATTAATGAGACATAAAAAGGAGGGGGCTTCAACATTTTACCTTGCTTGTCCTCCATGATTTCCTTCAGGTTGGGCAGCATTTGTGAGTACCTTCTCTTGCATTTGGACCTGTTGATTTGAAGTTGACCAGTCCTTCATGGCAGCTTGTAGCAAATCTCTTTGTCCTGGGATAGATAGTGATTCCCACATTGATATGTTTACATTTGTCTTCTTCATCTGATCAATGATACTGAATGGAGATGAAGTATCCCTCTGTGTCCCTTGGCCTGCACATTCATTCTTTGCACATGGGCAGCAACAACTGGCATTTGAGTTGGTTTAGGAGCTGGTTTGGGTGCCCCTTGCGTGTTTGGAACTACATTTTGTTTGCCAATAGCTTGTGGAGTGGTAGAAGGTTGTGGATTACTTGGGGCTAATGGCTGTTCTTCACCCAAATTTCTCCTCTTTGACCTTGTGTTGGCTGCAACACTTTGAGAGGGTATTTGATTCATACCACAAAAATCTTCAGCCTGCCAATTGACAAGAGTAGTTTCGTTCGGAGATGTTCCTTGCTGAGGTGCTTCTTGCTGCTGATCCTCTTCGTGGCTGGACTCTTGCGACCCACCAATGGTTTGCACCATAAGAGCTTGATTTAATGCACCGTTAAAGCACATTGATTGGTTATGTGGCTGACTGCATGGGAAACACCAATCATATTCTTGGGCCATGTTATTTTGGACTGGCACTAATGCTTTAGAAGCAGATATGACATTGGGGTTATAGGGCTGAAATGGTCTATTAGCGGGAGGCCTTACTTGGCTTTGATTTTGATTTGCAGCCTGAGTTGGTGACCTATTTTGTTGGTATGGGGGCTAGCTTGGTATTGCGCTTGAGGCTGATACGGTCTAGCACTTTGAGCTTGCTGTCTTTTGATAGTAACCAGCTCATTTCCCAAATTTTGTAATTGTTTCATGACCTCTTGGAGTTCATTTGAAGTACTAGAGGATGAAGTAGAAGTCTCATTTGAACTTTGATTTCTAGGAGTGGGAATAGGAGCCAAAGTGGGTGCTTGACTAGTGCTTGGATTTTCTAAGTTTGGATACAAGGGCATGGGAGGCCTAGGAGCCAGTTTACCAGCTTGAATAAGACAGTTTTTGGCTCTAATGGCAATGCTATAAGCAGCAGGTAAGGTTGTGCCTCCCATAGATTGAATTAACATAGAAATATCAGAATTCAAAGCCTTAAGATAGTATAGAAAAGCACCTTCTGCTGCTGGCCTTACTGCCACTGGAATCCTCTCCCAAGACCTTTGAAATCTGAAGTTGAAGTCAGTCAGCTGCTCGTTGGGAGCTCTCTTGATAGTTGTCAATTGTTCTAGTAGAGACAAATTGTCTCCCTTTTCCCCAAACTGCTCATGGAGAACTATGCATAACTGATTCCAATTTGTGATAGAACCAGCTCCAAGGCTCCTAAACCATTGCAATGCCTTCCCTTTGAATGAAGATGCCAATTTTGACAGCCACATCCATTTCATTTATCTCATGGATTGCACAGATGTTAGCAATGTCTTTGACATGATCACCAGGAGTGGTATGATTTTCTCCAGTGAAAAATGGAATGTTCTTCAACGCTGCAATTGGAACTGGATTCTGTGCATTGAGGGCAAGTGGGCTACTGCCAGTGAAATTGACAAAGGGATTCGGTGGTTGCGCCATTCTGATTGGCCTGAGAACCCTTGTTGATTGATGAAAAAGGTCTACCAGGTGGAGGTGTAGAGAGAGTTCTGTTAGGTGGAGATGGTGATCTTTGAGCTCTTCTTCCCCTTCTTTCTCTGCCTGGAGATAGGTGCAGATAAACAAACAATCCTTCCTCCCTAGTTCTTGACCTGGTCTGTATTCTTCTCATAAATTTTCCAGGCTTGGACTGCTGAAACCAGTGGATTATGCCTCTTTTGGAGTCACCAGATGTGTAATTTCAAAGCTCCTTCAAAGCTGGAACGTGGAACAAGTGCACATCGATCTTGTTGTAATGAAGGTGAAGACCTCTAATGTCCCACCGGGCGTGCCAAAACTGTTAGTGCAAAATCACAGCACCCCTGGATGTTGATCAGATTTCTAGTTTGATCATACTAGCATCCAGTGTGATTGCACAACATGGAATCCTTTCTCCAAGTGTGGGACTTGCAAAAATGAGAAAGGAATCTCCAGAGAAGGCTGGTTCCTATTCCTCTGTTCAGATGCACACGAAAAATGCAGAGGGTTTACTCAAAACCTAATCTAACTTGCCAAGGAGACAGGGTAAGAAGATGCATAAAAATAAACCTAAGCTAACAGAGGTGATGCACCGAGGAATGAAGAACACCTATCTTGCCAATAAACACAAACCATTCAAATGTGATGCAAGATCATGCACAGATAACAAAATTTGTAGTGAAAGATCAGGAGGATGCAAATGAACACAGAGAGGGTTGAGAATCATCCACAGACATGCATTACTTGCTCCAAAGATCGATACAATACACTACAAAATGCCAAGAGGCAAAGGTTGCATTACAGTTTTAAATGGGAGGTTTGAACTCCACAAATTCACCTGCCAAAGAGAAGAAGGGAGGGGCAAAACAAGAATGTTCGACCTTTAGAAAGAAGCCCCTCCTTACAATTTATAGGAAGAATGAGAGAGGGAAGAGAGAGGAAATCTAGATCTACCCCAACCACTTCTAGGTTGCATTTAATTCATCTCATTATGGCGGTAGGTGAGAACCCTAGCAAAAGCGGTGAACTGTATTTTGCATTTAAGCTGGTTGTTGAAACGTCATTTCTGGCCATTATCACGTACCAGAGGCATTTTTTATTTTCTCTCTCCAAACTGAACCAAAATGCAAGATTGACCCCAGAATCATGTAGAGAATTTCACCAGCTTTCCATTGATATAAAGAACGTGAAAATCCGAGCTCTGGATCGAAAGTTATGGCGATCTGAAGATTTAGGGCAAAAAAGGCCAAAACGGATCGGCGGGAAAATATTTGAATTTTTTCCGCGCTCTGCCACTTGGATGACACGTGTCAGGCTCTGATTCATCCGTGGGCTCATCCTTTGAAAATTCCTTTCGGGCCCTTAAACTTGGACACGTGGCACTATTTTATTGGTTCGGGCCTGAGGGGCACTTTGTCCTTTTAAAAATTGGTATTTTCACTTTGGGAAAATTTTCCCATTTCTCCCCACGCTCCGCCACTCAAGTGCCACATGGCATGATTTCATTGGACGTGGGCCCTTCCTGACCATTTCCCTTTTTTTTTGCCTTTGGAAAAAATTTTCAAAATTTTCCTGTCCCGATGAGGAGGTGAAGACACGTGGCGAGATTTGATTCGTTGGCGGCTCTTTCGGCTTTTCGCATCCCACGCCCCCTCGTACCTTTTGGCCCGGCTCCCAAACTACCCGGACAAATCCTGCTTCGAACCGCCCGATTCAGGCTTCCTTGTTCCTGTTTGAGGTGAAGACACGTGGCGAGATTCCATTCGTTGGCGGCTCTTTCGGCTTTTCGCGCCCCACGCGTCCTTTTGGCCCAACTGTCCCGGATGAAAGTCTCCTGTTTCGGCCTCAAGTTTGAATCGGCCGGTTCGCGTCCTCCGCGTACTTTTGGCCCAAATGTCCTCCTGAGATCCTCTCGGGACAAATATCTCCAACCGCCTTCTTGAAATGGACTGACTTGCGCCAAACCGGCCGATCCGCGTCCCACGCGTACTTTTGGCCCGGATGTCCCAAACCATGCGAAACAAGACTTAGGCAATTTTTTCCCTCTTTCGGCCGATTCGGCTTTTCACGTCCCACGCATCCCGATGTCCCCCAACTACATCCAAACCCGCCGGACTAGGACTTAGCCGATTTTCTTCATTTTTTCGGCCTCAAGTTTGGTACGACATTCGAACCTCGTCAACCTCAACACACATGCGTGTTCCCCTTTTAGCCCTTGACCGAAATGCCTCAAAACAAGTCCTGCTGCAACCATATTTTTGCATTTTTTCCATTCTTTCTAACTCGTTTTTTCTTGGATGGGAGAGTTAGAAAAAGGCAGGGGACCTCGAAAAACATGATTTCATCCTTAAATCAATTTTACATTGTTTGTGTGCTTTACACATTTTCTTCTTAGATGCATGTATTTTTGTACTAACAATTATTTTGGCTTGACATCCCCCACTTTGTGCACACCATGGTTTCGACAAAGTGCATTCCCTTCCCCATTCAGGGCGAGAGATATAGAGTACATGTGGTTGGTCCTCTTTTGCAGATGCATACTTGTATCAACAACATCACATGTTCCCCCAAAGAGGGGGAGAATAATTTGGCGGCATTACATACTAATACAACGTATTTACAAAATTTCATTTATACACAATGAGTGAGTTTAGACCAGTTCACAAACCCCATACATAACCTATTTTACAGAAATGGTGTCCTTAGCATTTTTTTTTGGAAGCGATTCTGAGCTTGGATGCTCCAATGGGTGTGCCTCTCTACAATACTTTGGCCACAGTGGCGTCCGCTCGCCGAAAAAACTAGGAAGATAGAGATATCTCTTCACACATACTCAACAGAGTGGTTAGAGTTTATATGACATAGAGCATTTCCTCCCTACACTTCTCCAGTCAGGGTGGCATGAGATTTCTTGAAAACTCATAGTACAAAATATCCTTATAAACTCTCTCTCTCAACATGGATTAGGTGCACATGTTCCATTTACCCTTACATTTACATTTTTCATTTACATTAGTGTATTTTACATAGACATGTAACTTTTACATAAAATGTTTACATTTACATACATACATATTTGACTACTTGATGGTTTTCTCCTTGTAGGTCAATCCATATGAGAGACATGCAGATCACATGGGGGCAACATCAACAACACCAATAATAAAAATGTTCTACAACAACAAACATCCTTTACTAACCATGTAGGTACACAATACATTATGGTAGCTACACATACACGTTCCACCCTAGATTCAGTCTCATCACTTTTTATTTGCACATTCTTCATCTATAGTTTCCATGCTCCTCCATTATTTTTTCATTCCACACTTTTTCTAGTCCTTTGAACATTTTCTATTACACTCTTCATAGACATTAGTTACACATCTATATCTACTTTATGTTACCAACCTTTCCACTAACTAACATATTATGGGAGAAAAATATAAACAAAAATCGTGCACTTTAGACATTTACTTATCCCGGTCTCATACCACTATTTAGAAGTTTTTTAAGTGAAGAAAGTATGATTTAAACCCCATCCTTTTGGCCATATTATTTATTTTAATTTGTAATTTGTGACCTATCTCATTCATATACATAGCAATTTCTAGACATCCCACGTTATTTTAGCCTCGGCTAGGGCACCTGATTTAGTATCTTGGGGGCCATGGTTGCCCTAGTCCCACATGAGGGAGCCCCGATCCATTAAAACTTTCCCACCACTTTTTGGGCCTATTCTATCCATTTTTCATCTTTATCATTTTTTTGATTGACCTTTTAGGGTTGATTATGGAATTAGAGCAATATAAAGTTATCAATATAAAATTTTGAGAACATAATGAGGGACCTAACATCATCTAATACTATCAATCCATCTAGAGTTACGTACATCCATCGCATTAGAATCCACATAGCTCCATCATCAAGGAACAAGATAGGATATCTGTATCACACATCATAGGGGTGATTTTATTCTATTCCATGCACTCATTCTGTTAATTTTTCTACATTTAGTTATTTCTCTTTATTTTACAAAGTTTGATTGGCACAAGAGCACCTAGGGCACGAATTGCACACACACACTAGAAATACATTTTGGTCTAAAATGTAGTACAATGCTTAGTTTGGTAATCCTATCATTGTGGAAGTTGTAGTTGGTCCAACCCTTTCATTTGCGTAGTTATCTTTTTAGGGTTTTAATACATTCTTTTGGGTGTTTTGTAGGTTATTTTTCCTCTTGGAATATCTAGAGCATCCAACACAAGTATAGAGAAATTAATGCGTAAAATAGTGAAAATAGTAATCTCCTAGACCTGTGAAGACCAGCTCCATACCTTTTCCCCAGACCAGGTGCATGTTTTACTTACCAAATTGCTTGTGGGTTACTATTGACCAAAATAAGATCACACTTATTTTTTATTAGCTAACACCATTTCCCCCTTTTGTGATTCAAAGTGAATTTTTATATATTTTAAGCACTTAAGGTCCCCTAAAAGTAGTTCCATTAGATAGGAAATTTCTTCCCCTTTCCAGAAATATAAAGAAGTCCTTCTAACTCATATTTTGCAAATGGTGGGCCTTGGAAGGATTTTTTGCCTAAAGCAGGTCGACATGCCTGGGGATTACTTTTCACTAATAGGAAGATTATGGACCGGCAGGGCAGTGGGATACTTTTTCATTTTTGCACTTTTTGCAAAAGGCACAAGTGGAAAATTCGGGATGGCAGGCCGGGATGATTTCTTTTGCTAAGCAGGTCTGCGGGGTTGTGGAGAAATTTTTCCCAAGTCTAAATTCAGATCAACGGGTCTCCGAGGCATTTTGGAATATTTGCACTTTCTAAAAGTGTGGTTTGTAAGGTCCGACCCATGAGCTCGAGGAGGGTTTTTTCACCAATCAGAAAATGAGAAGTTGTGAAGCCACGGCGCTAGAGAAGTCTATTCACCAAATGAAAATTTGAACACCATTGGAAGGTGCCATGTGCCTCATTGGCACAATTTCAAAGGTGCCACCCAAAGTAGAGACTCAAATTTGTGCCAGATCTCCATGTGTCTAGGGTCCAATAGAAGTCAAATGGGTAGTAGATCCAAATTGAGTAAGTATGGAAGGGCTAGGGGAAGATGCCACATGTCTCATCAGCACACCTTCAAGGGTCAAAGAAAAAGGTGGTCCCTAGACAAGCGCCATCCCTCCATGTGTCCATTTCCTGAAAAGGGGACACTCGACCATTCTGAAATTCCATCCTCGGGATAGGCCATCGGAAGCCTCCACATGTCATATCGGTGTAACTTTGAAGGTAAAAACTGAATTCATGTCCAAACTATGTTCTGAGCCTCCATGTCCAGTGGTAAGACATATGGTCCCGCAAAACAAAAGGGACTTAGCAGAAACACAAAGAAATTGGGCAAAGCCACGGAAGGTGCCACGTGCCTCATCGGTGCAACTTCAAAGGTGCGACCCAAAAGGTAGTCCCAAAACAAGCACCAACCTACCACGCGGTCAAAGCATCAAATGGTAAGGTCAACCATTGAAAATTCTAAAAGCCTAAGGAGGCCTCCACATGTCTCTCGGTTAGGCATAATGTCTCCTCCAATAGGAGAGACTTGGGTAGAAAACAAAGGAAATAGAACAGGCCAAGCCAGATGACAGTACATGTCTATTCGGTGTAACTTCAAGAATGTAGAGGATGGGGTAAAATATCAAGGTGTGTGGGGGTGCTATATGGGTTTTGCATGGATGTACTCTTTTAAATATTATGAGCCCATGACCCTGATCTTCGAGACAACCATATCTTTCTATTGGAGCTCAAATTCAAGTGGGAGAGGGATTTTTGGAATCTCTCGAGTGCTCGCTATCCACTCGCCACCATTAATGTTTCACCTACAATTTTTAGGCTTTCAAGTCTCCCAACCACCACCATGATGAAGAATGGGTGTCCTTCTTTCCTAGCAAGGAATATCACATGAAGGCATGAAATCTATCAGGGAACCCATCATTGTTGTAGACCAATTTCAATGCTTTTGGGTGGTTGGACTAGGTGAATTCAATGCATTACGGGGGTGGTGAAATAGGATTTGAATTCTTCCTTCTCTCCTTCTCTCATTCTTCTATATATTGTAATGGAGGGGTATATTTAAAAAGGTTGGTCATTTTTTCTCTCTCCTGCGCCCCTCTCTTTTCTTCCTTAAGGTATAATGTGGATTCTAAGCCTCATCCCTTGGCTCTATAATGGAATTTTATTGCCTCTTTCCCAATGATGATGTATCTTGTGTCACTTATGGAGCAATAAAATCTATTTTGTGATGCATCTTGTCCATCCTTTACTTATTTTATTGTCTCTTCTTTCCTCTCATCATTGCAGGGTATACCATGCATACTCTGATGTTTATTGCAGGTTCTGGGAGCTATGTTTAATTGGTTTTAAAGTGGTGTTCTATGTGACATTTATATTTGGTCTGTGATACATCTTTCCATCCTCTCCATTACTCACCTCTCTCCATTTCAAGTAGTTGGATTTTTGATCAGCCACTTCCTTTTCTAGTGTATCACCGCTTAGTGTAGGCTCTATTTTTATGTATTTCTCTCTCTCCCTATCTCCTTGGAAGGTTAGATTAGGATTAGATAGTTTTCCTGCACTAGAGTAGCTTTTGGTAGGTAGTTTAGGAAGAAGAAGTCAACTTTCTCTGAGGGCCATCTCAAGTCCGCAAGTCCCACAACTTGAGATATGGTTTAATGTTATGCAGATCACACCGAATGCCCCACTCAAATCTAAGCCCATTCAGGGGGTGCTGTGATTTTGTATCAATAGTTTTGGCATGCTCGATGGGACACTGAGGTTATATTTTCTCATCTTTATAAGGTGTCTCATTATTAGACGATAAATCTTAAGCCATCGTGCGACCACTAAATAGTTTTACCATGCCCAATGGGATAGGTTTGAAGCAACTTACCACTTAATTTGATCAAGTTGATGTATTTTAGGTGAGATTCATCCTTTTGAGGCACATGCAAAGAACATCTATTGAATCCATCTAGTAAAAAACCCATCTTATGAGGTTGTATACCTTCTTCCCATCCATTTCCATCCATTATTCTCTCAACATCTTTCATTTTATTCCATCCCGTGAAGTTGTCAAATCATGACTTCATTTCCATCTTGGAATTCAGAATTGCAGCACCAACAATGCACTCCACCTCCAATGTATTTCAACACTCCTCTAGATCAAAATTATGATCGATTCGGAATCACTATAGCTACCCCTATGAATAATGTCAAAACTAGTTTGGCTATGGAGCTTATTAGAATAAGGGTATGCATACAAAGTGAAAACAATAAAACCGAGAATGCTAGTTTAATGTAGAATATTCAAGGAATAGAGGCTAGCATGGTACATTCCAAAGATACATATCAAATGAATGGATTTAGGATTGGTTACTGGGGCACCTTGGCCGTGGGTCATCCCTTTTCCAAGACACTACAGCCCGCGGGGAGAAGATTAACTTATTGATTGAGATGTTGCCCCCACTTGTGTAGTAGGATGAGGAGATATAGGCCTAAAAACTTGGTGTCGGGATCCTTGTCAACAGTGTAAGTCCCACACCATCATCTGGTAATTTTATCTTCACTCCACAACCAGTACCATCTCAACCTAAGCTTCAATTTCCAAGCTTCCCATCTGCTGCCCCAAGTGTTGTTTTATCTTCTCCATCCCCTAGTCTTCAATCTCACATAAATTCTTCTACCCTTTTCCATTCCAGATCCAAGTCTCCTCCATAAGAACAAAAGGCAATACCTTCCCCTCCACCATAGTTAAACAAACAACTAGTGGAAACCCAACCCACCACTCCTCCCACTATCCAAATTCCATGTTAGGAAGAGACTCCAAAAACCAGTCAAGGAGAGTAAGAAAAAGAAGAGCCAAGATAAGAGGAAATGATGAAAAACCCCGTAAGCTTGGCTCTTAGATTCGTAATTACAAAGATTACCTTGTTTTTTAAGCCCATGGAGGAGGTTGGGGTCAAGCCACGAGTGGTGGAACATGAATTTTCAACAAAAGAAGAACAAGAACAAGAGGAAGAAGATCAACATTTTGTATGCTCTAAATGCAGTGTCCATAATGGAACTTTGTCTGAAGAGGATGTTGATCTAATCCAAGCTTTGCACAACCAGTCAAGAGAGAGGAAGAACAACTAGCTCCAAGTCCCATTGAAGAGGAGTAGCTGGGAGAGATCAAATCAAAGTTGAGGCCACTTAATGAAGAAAGCATTATTAAAGATTTTTTTCTTTCATTTGAAGGGCCTGCTTTAATTGATGAACCCATGATGGAGAAGGACCATGCGGTTTCGTGAGGCTCCAAGTGCAAAGAAGGCCATAGAATAACCCTCAATTTTTCCTCCCACTTCATCCCCTTCAATATATGATGTCTAAGAATACTTTGAGCTTTCAAACTTCATGTTTGAAGATGAGGGGACCATGGTGAGTAAATTTCAGATTTGAAGGACACCATAGAGGAGGTCGAACACACAAGTAGGACAACACAGAGGTAGATTATCCATCTAACTTGGATGAATACCTTGATGGAAAGGAACCTGAGGAGATCACATCATTTTCTCCTCCATCATCCATCTTCCAAGCACATGAGTCTACTATCATGGACGATAACATTCAAGGAAAACATCTTGTGTCTCATAGTGGCCCTCTGAAACCAAGATTGGAGAATCATGATCTTCCATGTTCTACTCAGGAGGAGGAAGGAAAAGAGCATGAGGATTCCATCTCTCCCACAAAATCCACCCAAGAAGGTCCACAGGAAGACTCCATCTGTGGAGTTGAAATTCGTAGAACCATGGGCACATTTAAAAGACTAGACCATGCGAAATCAGTGTACTTGGCTTCATTGGAGCCAAGAGAGAAGCTAGAACTAGTCATGCCCACTTCAGACATGAGGATGAGCTCTAAGGTACCAAAGATCAGCTTCAATTTCTCTTCATTCCAAATGTAGAGTAACTAAAAGAGTCATTTGTCTTTTTGTAGTTGACACCTTGATGATTTGGGTAGAGGATCATCTCATAATAATTTTTCACTCATACAAACAGCCATATTCAGTGTCAAATCATTTGCATGGATTCAAATAGTGAGAAAGGGGAGCTACTTATCCCTTCTAGTTGTAGGATTTATTTGAGTTTCCTTTTACTCCTTGTTAGTATAAGAGTAGGAGTAGGTTTTCTTTTAGTAAAAGAAGTGCTTGTGCACACTCTACATATCCCACTTGGGGTGTGTATGATTTCTAGTTTTGTACATAGTGTGTTGTGGTGTTTTGTTGCTCATGCACAATACATTGGAAGTAGCATTTGGTGAGATCAGCTCTAGTTCCAGTGGTGTTCCAAGTGGCTCAGGGATCAGATTTTAGAGATTATGATCAGATTTGTGTTTATCAGACTATCATTCATGACTCCATGCCCAATGGATGCTTTAAGGAAATTGATCCCTATAAGTCACCAAATTGTTGACCAAAATAAGCTCACACTTATTTTTGGTCAACTAACACCATTTCCCCCTTTTGTGCTTGAATATGATTATATATATATATATATATATATATATATATATATATATATTAGCACTTAAGGTCCCATGAAATCATTTCCATCGATAGGAATTTTTTTCCTCTTTCAAGAAATATAAAGTAGTCCTTCTAACTCCTCATATTTTGCAAATGGATGGCCTTGGAAGGATTTTTGCCGAAAAAGGGCTGGCGGGCTTGGGGAAAAATTTTTTCCAATGGGAAGATTGCGACCGATGGGGTGGTGGGAGATACTTTTGCATTTTTGCACTTTTCGCAAAAGGAACAAGTGGAAAATGTGGGCAGCAAAGAGCCCCAGGATGATTTCTTTTTCTAAGCTGGTCTCAGTGGGGTTGTGGAGGAAATTTTTCCCAAGTTTAAATTCAGGTCAGTCATTTACGAGGTATTTTGGTAATTTTTCACTTTCTAAAAGTGTAGTTTGCAAGTGCATGACCGCTAGCCCGAGGAGGTTTTTTTCACCAATCGAAAAATGAGAAGTTGCAAAGTTACGGGCGCAGAGAGTATTTTCACCAAATGAAAAGTTGTAGTCCCTCGAAGGTACCATGTGCCTCATCAACACAATTTCAAAGGCACAACCCAAAGTGGGGACTCAAATGCACATCTACTCTCCACGTGTCTAGGGTCCAATGTAAAAATGGGTAGCAGGTATGAATTGGCTAAGTATGGAAGGGCTAGCGGAAGGCTGTCATGTGTCTCATTGGTGCACCTTTAAGGGTTGAAGAAAAATACGGTCCCCAGGACAAGTGCCAGCCCTCCATGTGTCCGAGGCCCAAAAATGGGACACCGGCCATTGAAAATTCCAATCTTGGGACGAGCTGACGGAATCCTCCACGTGTCATCTCGGTGCAACTTCGAAGGAAAAATCCAGAGGGAGGTCCCAAATGTATGTCGAGCCTCCCTTTGTCCAAAGGTCGGACATATGGTCCTACCAAACAAAAGGGACTTAACCAAAACATAAAGAAATAGGGTAGAGCCGTGAAAGGTGCCATGTGCCTCATTAGCACAATTTCAAAGGTGCGGCCTAAAAGGTAGTCCCCAAACAAGTGCCAACCCACTACATGGTCAAAGCCTCAAAAGGTAAGTTCGGTCGTTGAAAATTTGAAAAGCCCAGTGGAGGCCTTCACATGTCTTATCTATGCAACTTCGAAAGCAAAATATGGGTGCGGTTTCCAAATGAGTGTGAAGCCTCCATGTGTCTAAGGTCGGGCATAGCATCTTCGCCAATGGGAGGGACTTGGGTATAATACAAAGGAAAAAGAGTAGGCCCATAGATAATGCCATGTGTCTCTTTAGCGTAACTTCAAGAGTGTAGAGGAAGGAGTGAAATCTCAAGGCACGCTGGGCTAGTCTTGCATGAATGGACTCTTTTTTTAATATTGTGAGCCTGCAGACCTGATCTTCGGATAGCCATATATTTTGATTGGAAGCTCGGATTCAACTAGGAGAGAAATTTTTGGAAAGCTATCAGTTCCTTCTACCCATCTACCACCATTAATGTTTTGACTCGCCATTTTTAGGCTTTCAATTCTCCCACCTACTGCCATGATGAAAAATGGGCCTCCTTCTTACCCAAAAAGGAACAACATGTGAAGGCATGGAATCTATCAGGGAACCCATCATTTTTACTATCCTATTTCAATGCTTATGGGTGGTTGGAGTAGGTGAATTCAATGCATTTTAGGGGTGGTTAAAAGTGGATTTGAATTCTTCCCTCTCTACTTCTCTCATTCTTCTATATATTGTAAAGGTGGGGAATATTTAAAAGGTTGGTCATTGTTTGTCTCCTGTCCCTCTCTCTCTTTTCTTCCTTAGGATAGAATGTGGAGTCTCAGCCTCCTCCCTTGGATCTCTAATGGAATTTTCTTGCCTCTTTCTTATTGATGATGTACTATGTGACTTATGGAGCAATAAATTTAGTTTTTTGATGGATCTTGTCCATCCTTTGATTATTTTATTATCTCTTCTTGACTCTCATTGTTGTAGGGTATACCATGCATACTCTGATGTTTATTACAGGTTATGGGAGCTGTGTTTAATGGGTTTTGAAGTGGTGTTTCATGTGACATTTATCTTTGGTCTGTGATGCATCTTTCCATCCTCTCCATTTCTCATCTCTCTCTATTTTAGGCATTTGGATTTGTGATCATCCACTTCCTTTTCTGGTGTATCACCACTTAGTGTAGGCTCTGTTTTTATGTATTTCTCTCTCTTCCCATGTCTCCTTAGAAGGTTATATTAGGATTAGATAGTTTTCCTACACTAGAGTAGTTTGTGGTAGGTAGTTTAGGAAGAAGAAGTCAGCTTTCTCTAGAGGGCCATCTCAATTCCGTAAGTCCCATAGCTTTAGAGATGGTCCAATGTTATGTAGATCACACCGAATGCCCCACTCAAATCCAAGGCCATTCAGTGGTGCTGTGATTTTGCATAAATAGTTCTCTAGTCCTCTCCTAGAAACCCACTCCATCGAGATCACCTATATTTGTCCTCTGTGGGACCCCCGACATAGTCATTCCTACTTTCTAATTTTTTGGTCATCGCCACGAAATAGTCCGACATGATCCTCTTATCGATCCAAGTTCTTTCCTATTCCCTCTTGCACATTAGGGTTTATTATTTTATTTTATAGGATATCTTAGATCACTAAAATAGTTCTTTACTACATTTATTTACTTTAGTACAGTTGTGCATAACTTAGATTAACTACCTTAGCACTACATAGTCCAATTTTAGTTAATCCCGATCACTTTACCATTTACTCATGGCCAACCTCCTTATCATCCTCCAAAATATCAGGGTCACCTATATTGATATTACCATCGAATAAATGGAGATGATGAAAATGACTTCTATGCTTTAGAATGAATAATAAATCATCTTAAGTATCAAGGGTTTATCTCATTTGTAAAAGAAAATTTTATTGCCTTCCCATCTACAAATGCTACATCCAAATGGGATCCTAAATATAATTCATCTATATCCAATGAGCATTATGCTATTATTTATAACATTTCTTCTTCGCTCGAGTAGATCGTTTCCCAAGCAAGCAACTCTTAAATTAATCTAATACCTCTTCATCTTAGTCATTTTTGGCATCATCAAGTCAAGCTAAGAAACCACCTTGCAAAATAAATCCTCCTTCTCCTAACAAGTTTTCTACAAAGTGTTACCAAACAAGAAACCAATCATTAAGAAACATGAACAAGATCTAGTTGTCTTCTTTCAACATCTATAATTCAAGGCCCCTTGAAATCCTCAATTCATCATCTAATCACTTTTATTAAGGAAACTAATCCTTAAATTGACCCACCTAGTGTCATGTAATAGACCACCATCACTAACATACTTTGGGGGAATCATGCCTATTCTCCTCCCTTGCATTTTTATTAAATTTTGCTATCATCACATGCACTTGACGCTTCACACTTAATGACTAATTTTCTCTAAGAAAAGTAAACATCCTGATACATTAGTATTTCCATGACCTAATAATGATTTTTTTTTTTGGTTCACAATTGGTCATTGATGGCATCCAATACACATAAATCATAGACACTACACACTTCATACATTTTGTACATGACATATTCTCTCGTAACATCTACTACACACTTTGCTTCTAATTCACTCTATACATTCGAAGACATCCTCCTTACATATTATTTTATGCACTGCGCTTATTTACCTATGAATAATTCTATTTCCACAATTCATAATTAGTTGTTGATGGTTTTAATCTATAATGAACATCACCACACCCAATCACACAATATCTATGCATTACGCTTTATTGATTACATCTTTCTAGCATATACACATTCAAACCCATTCCCAATGGTGTCATCTTGTATTGCGGTTCATCTCAAATGTTGAGGGGGAATTTATAAATAAACCTCATCACATGCATACACATCCACTCGGGGGTCATGTTATTCCTATCACACTCATACTGCATTACATTACGTCTCATCCATAACATTCTCGCACATGTTGGTCACCTTTAGTTTTACTTCGATTTAATTATTACATGTAAACTTTATTACACACACTATATATATTGTATGCTATTATATTTATCATATACACATGTGCGTTCACTTTCTATTTAGTTGTGATCACAGATTCTACTGAGATGCACACACAAAGGATGAATTTTTAGCACAATACCTATGACTAGTACCACCACGGCTCAAAGAGGCATCCACTTTCATACACTACAAGTGTTATTTTTTCATTTTTCATAGCACAATACTTTATTATACTACACACTACTTGACATATATTTTATATTTCTATGATGTTATTAATGTTTTCTTCATGTGCAACATTTTCTTTGTAGGTTTACTTCCTACCATGGTTGTCTGATATTTTTATTTTCATTTCTTTATATTTATATGCCTTTTTTACGGGTTTTTCCTTTTTCTTGTGTGCACATTGTCTACTATCTTCCATCTCATCCTCAATTTTCTTATGACATTGTGATTGGTGTCCCATGTTTTCCACCCACTTTTCACAGCTCTACATTGTTTTCATGTGTCTTAGCTTACATATTTTATTTTATATGTGTGTTTGTCTTTAATTCAACTAAATTGTCTCCTGAAATTTTTTTTTGTGTGCCTTAGTTTCTATAAAGCACACTCCCTTCATATAGTGCATTTCTTTTAGTGTAATGGGTTTTCTTCCTATTGGCTCCATATTCCTTAGTGACGCCGCATGCACCCAAAATGAGGGGGCACCATTTGTGTGAATAATTCAATCCATTCATAAATATATTTACACATTTCAACATAATATAGTACCATCACATTAAAGTGGTCATCTTAAAACAAATCTCAAAATAAAACTTTGGTTCTAGCACAACACTCGAAAATAGTGCCTAGACTAGAAGAGTAACACCTATGTGCTCTAACCCTTCATGGATGCCTTTGACTAAGGGGAAGTTATAAAACATTTTTAATCCATTACAATTTAAACCACTTAACACATACTCTTTTACAAGGAATATATTCCTTAGAACTTGACATGTATATAATATACAAAGATTCTTCTACATTCTGTTGGATCGAAACTATTTGAAACGGGTCAGATTTTTACACAAAGATATGTAATGGTGTTCACATTTCAAGAAGTGATTAAAGGTTGGAGGATTAGATATTACTTTTCTCCTTAAAATTATTCCATTATGGGGTTGACATTTCCCAAAAAAACTCACATTCAACGCAACCGGCATGAGATCTCCCAAAAACATGTTAGTCTACATCATCTTTAATATCTTTTCTATCTCTTTTATCATCATCAATTAGGTGCACATGTTCATTTTTTTCAGTTTTCATATTTTAGATACTTTTTACACATTTTTATCATATACATGCATATATTTACTACTTGTTCATTCATCTCTTTTGTAGGTCTATCCTTACTAGAAGCGGTTGTCACACATCAATGAAAACACATCAATAACAATCAACATCATCAAGAGGTACAACACGACATCAAAACATACGCTCTCACCTGAGGGTCATATTCATCATCTCTTTTTGTACTTTCTCCTCCTTAGCACCTACACTTCACATTTTATCATTCCATGGTTTTTCTTATGTCTCTAGACATGTTTTTCACCATATATTTACATGGTTATTAGTTATGCATCTCTTATCTACTTTATGTTATAGAGAATTCTCTAAACAATATAAAGTGAGGGAAAGTGTAGACACAAAATCATGCACTTTTGGTATCTATCTAGTCATTATTACGTACTACTATTCATATGATTCCTAAGTAAGAAAATTTCTAACTAACCCATGTCCTTGGCCATATTTGGTTTCTTTTTTTTGTCACTTTTGGTCTTATTCTCTTTATATCTCAATCTAACTTTTCATAAATGGGAATTTCTCATCCTAGACATGAGTTCCTAGCCAGGGACACTAGGGACATGCAACCCAAATTACCAGTCTAGGTACCACTCGACCTCTTTGTACTTTGTACACATATTTTGGGTCTTTTATAGTGGTTTGGGCATCTTATATTTTTCGTACTCATAATTTTAGGGTTTAATTACAAAATTCAAGAAAGGGAATCACATTAAAATAATGTTATGTGATAAAATAAAGCACCAAACACTAAGCATCAGCTATCACCACGTAAGGTTTCATCTAAAGGCCATTCAAGAGCATTCAAACATCCATTCAAGGGAAAGACACTACATTGTTCTACATATACTTCATAAGAGGGGGAGTTCATTATAATCCATGCACACATATACTTACATATTCTACATTATTCACATCTTTTTGGTCCTTTCTATCCATTAGGGCATTTTATATTTTTGGTACTAAAAATTTTCTAGGATAATTACGTAACTCAAGCAAGGGAATCGTATAAATATAAAGTTATGTGATCATAATAAATGATGAAGCACTAATTATTAGCAATCACCACCTAAGGTTACATCCATAGGCTATTCAAGAGCATTCAAGCATCCATCCAAGGAAAGGGAATTCATATTTTAGCATAAACTTCATACAAAGGAAATAATCTCTATTCCATTCTAAATTATATCGTCTACATATAGCTATGTATTGTTATCAAATGCAAGATGCACACAAGCCACCTATGACAAGATTCCACACATAAACACCTAGAACTTCATTAGTTCAAAATGTAGTGCAACACTAAGTTGTACTTTCATTGGTTTGAAAATTGAGGACATTCCAACCCCTAATTTGCATTATTTAATTTATAAGATTTGATGTACTTATGAGGGTTTTGGAGTTCATTCTTTCATTATGGATGTTAGGACATCCGCAATCATTTTTGTGACATAATAGTGATCAGAAGTGAAGGAAAAAGAACATCCCATGATCCTATGAAGGAGGTTTTCTAAGTTTTGGAGAAATCATAGGTGCCCATAGAAGGTTTGTGATGCGTGCGAGTGCCCCCGACCCATTCCACATGACCCAATCTATACGGATCTTCAGCTCACACATTTTTTAAGGCTCTTTGCAACATTTCTTCCTCTTTCTTCATTTTCACATCACTTCAAAGACAGGTGATATTTGGTTGTGAATCAGCTAAGTTATCTTATCTCTTCTTTGCAACTAGGGTTTTTATATTTACTAGCTTGATTTTCATTGGTCTACTATGTACTTCATTTCTTCTTCATTTATTGCTAATTTGTAATCATATTTAGGCATCTATTTATTTTAATATTTTCTTAATTAGTTGGTGAAATAACACTATCCTAATGTGTAAAATGGTTGTGCACTACATTTTATAATGTTATGGGTGTGTTCATCTTGTTCCATAATGAGAAGGGTTGAACGTACCTCAAATTTCTGTTATTGTTACTTATTGAAAGTTTCTAATGTGCTCAATGAGAATACAACTTGAATTGGTGATTAGAAATACACTTTAGCTCAACAATCATCTAAACGTTTGAGTCAAAAATGCTGGATGGTAAATGATTTTGTTATACCATAGCTTTGAGTTAGTGTTATTTAATGGAGGTCCACCTTCTTAAATTCATACATAGGGATAATTTTGTGTTCTGTAAGGTCCACTAAAGTGATTTGCATTGAAGGCATCCTTTAGTGTTCTATTTAGTGTACACATAGAGAATTACAACCATTTCATTGACATTTCCCCATAACTACTTATTGAAATTATCCAAAGGACACAATGGGAATGAAAATTTGATTCATGACTATACAAACTACGTGTAAGTCACTAATAACCTAAGATTTTGAGTCCAATATATTTTATGTTCTAGGCATTTAAACATTTCATATATTTTCTTATATTAACATATTTAATAGTTACTAATAAATATGGATATATTTAGTAGTTATCATTTACAATAAATTTTGTATATTATGAGTTCATACCCCTAATAGATATATATTTCTACTTCTTTTATACATCAACCTTTATTTTATATAAAACTGAGGGAATGGGCCAAATTATATCATTTATATATGTGCATTATTGTGTTGTATTATTCTTGTAAGGAAGGAATTTAGTTATCATCGACATCTAATATTAATATATTGATAACCATTCTATAACAAAATTATTGTATATATTTATTTAATAGTACATACATATACATATATTTTTTTGTTATGATCCTCACGTGCGGATTTTACTAATCCCTCAAGGTTTTGGTGTAATGGTTCATTACATTTGGTATCAAAGTGACCACCCATGTTTGAATCCCACTTAGTTAGTTACGTCGTGTAGCCAGGGCCCGTGGGGCACCTAAACGTCGGTGAAGTAGGGATCATACATATGGGAGTGTGGGTGCAAACCCATCCCGAGTTAGGATCTATGGAAGCATGGTGGGATGTTATGATCCTCATGTGTGGATTTCATTAATGCCTCGAGGTTTTGGTGTAACAATTTTGTTACATTTTTTAGTAGTGTAAATTTTTCAATAATAGTCAAGAAACAATCATTGACAATTTTTGCACTTGTGCAAAAATGGGCAACTCAAAACTTTGTTAGGATGGATAGCATTAGTGAAGTATACCTAAGCTAGGGGAGATTATATCCAGATTATGTCGTTACTACTGATTTATTTAAAAGATTACATGTTATCCGCACATATGTGTGTGTTTGTTATAAAACGTAATAGATCACATAGTCTACAATTTGATGACCATCCTCAAAGAAAAGAACACAAGCCTCAAAGGACATTTTTTTGTCTTAATGAGGACATCTAATTACATAATAGGTGAAGTGTAAAGTTTTCGAACAACAAACATAAGTGCAGATCACAAAAATCGAGTTCATTCTTAAATGTTACAAGTTCTTTTCAATGTTCTTTGCTTTATGATTAATACATTCTATTATTTTATTGAGTTGTTTAGTTCATTATACAATCCATACATAAAGCAGAAATGCAGAAAGAGATATATAACTCATTTATAGAATTCAATGTTATATTCATAAGGAGTTTTGAAATGTTTCCCACACAAGCCGTGGGATGTAATTGAAAAGTAAAGTACAATTACTGAAAATAAAGATACACATGCATGAAAGAGAAAGCAAAGGAGTATGAGTGAACCCATCATTTCCTTGGGGATTTCTTTCTTTGATCGAAGCATCTCTACTCCATCCTTTTCTTCATCTCTATTGAAGAAGCCTTGTACCTGAAAAGAAAAGAGGTTAACTATTAGTTACGAGCTCAGGGATCAAATCATATTCCTACACTGTCCTACTTCGTGCATATGAATCTTCCCCAAGAAGGAGATGTATTCTACTTGAAGGACAAACTGCATGCATGATTTATTCACTTAGAAGGAAGAAAGTGAAAAGAAAGAAGAAAACATGGACATAAGAGAGGCCAAAAAGCCTAATTATTTTCTAACTATTTTCCTGAGTGTGCAGGTACATCTTGCAGCCAAAGGAAAATAGACAAGTCATAAGTGAATGCATAAAGGGAAGAATGTAACTAAAAGTTCCAACAACTATTCTGAAATGGAAGAGGTTACAGTACAAAAGAGAGAGTGGAAGATAGAAACACTTGTTCTAGTTGCAGCAGAAGAGGGAGAATCAAATTTCAAGAAGCTGAAGCTAAATGGAAAGAAGGGATTACAACTGAAACAAGATGAGAGAGAATATTCTGGGAAAATTTTGACAGGGCTTCACCATGTAAAATGGACATTTACAACTTTTCATCATGTTGTTTTCAATTACTATGTGCTTTAAAGGAACTATGCAAATCAAATAAGTGATACAGAAGCAGAAAAGCATCACATGATCAAGATAAATAGCTAACATATTTTTAGTTCTCAAATTACTATATCAGTTCAGCAAGAAAAGTGTTACTTTTTGTATTCTAGATCAGAAAATACAACTACTATTTTTGGAAAAGGCATTATAGAAATGATTCTAGGAAAATTTTGATGGGGCTTCACCATTTAAAATAATTTTTTAAATTTTCTAGAATGCCAAAAATACTACTATCAAGGAAATAAAAGCATCTAAGTAAAAGAAACAAGTTACAATATTTCAATAAAGCATCTGAATCAAGGCTTATGCCTGAAAATGGTGTTACAACAGGTGAAGAACTGTTAACAATTTCCAGAAAGCCACTTACAAGATTACAAAGGACCTTTTCAAAAGTTGAAATAAAGAAATACAAAAGAATGCAAGTTCAGACTTCAAATTTTTACAGATTATCAAATTTAGAGTTTTGTTTTGCATCTAAAGTAAATAGTATTTCATACTATCAAGAACAATAAGGGAAACATGTAGAACATCATCACCTACTCCAGGAAAAGATCAAACTCAGAGTAGAAAGGATAAATTGTGCATCAGATTATCATCTTCAGAATACAAAATAAATACCCACACAAATGGCTCTCATATCCAAGTTAAAGAGTTGCAGAAAAGTCAAAAAATCAGATATCAAGTCTCAAAAGGAAAGGATACAAACCTTTAGCAAGGTTCCAACCCATAAAGGATTCGAGTCAAGACACTATATACTCAAAAAATTATAGAGGAATGGTTGAGTAATCAGTGTAATATGAGATCCCAGATCTAGGTATTAGAGTCAAACAATACAGATGTAGTTTCGAGCAAGGTAACACTTCATGTTTTTTCAAAAGAACTAATATATTGTAGTCCCAAGATGATGAAAGAACCAATTTTCTGAGTTTGGAGGAGTCACAAGGAAATTGAAGTGAATATAAAGCCATCTACAACTAGAATGAGCATCCAAATGAATTTTGAGCTCAAAAATACAAAGCTTCAGAAATCAGAATAAGAAACAGAACTCACCAATTAACATCGAGTTGTCAAGGGCTCAGAGAACCATCAAATTTAGGGCTATGAAAATTCATAATAACCTAGATTTAAAGAATAACCACATTTTCATAACAAAGTGATATCAATTCAGGCTCGAGTAAAGGAGACAATTATAACTCAAGACTATAATCAAAGAATCAACTCTCACCAAAGAACAGTATATCAATTCATGCTCGTAGTAAAGGAGATTATTATAACTCAATATTGTAATCAAATAATCAACTGTCACCCAAAGAATAGAGAAAAAAATTTCTACAAGATCATTCTCGAAAAGAGACAAGAAGGAGGTCCAAATTATCCATAGATAAAGTTAATGGCCGTATATACAAGTTCTAAGAATCACCCTTAGAATTTAAAAGTATGGACTAAATGTACCAAGAGACAACATCAAGAAACCTTGCAAAGCTCAGAATGGTTAATATACAGTCAGGAAAACAGAGAGAGATTACAACAATGGAGGAAGCACCTACAACCACCTCACACATAAGCTTCAAACAGAGTAAAAGTAAACACACTTCGAGCCAGGAAAATGACAATTTGGTTATAACATAGTGGTCATTCATGACACTATGAGTCAAAATAATGATGATATATAACAAAAGGGATGTATATTCTATACAATTATCACTACTAAAGTGGTCAAATAAATAAGTCAAGTTCAGAGAAAAAATAAAGTACTTACTGGTATTTAAGATGAATAAATTTGAAGTCATCAAGTTTAGAGAAGATCATCCAATTCAGAGAGGATCATCAAGTTTAGGATGGGTTTTTCAAAATTGAAAACAACCAAGCTAAGCCATGAAAATATAAAAAGTGAAAGCACAGAACTAAGTATTAGTGTCACATCAACAACTAAGAATGGAATCATTTTCATGTTCAAAAGAAAAGGGATTACCCTTTCGAGCACTTACGAAAACCAACAGATTTGCAAGAAGCTCGAAATAAAATGAACAACCCAAAAAATCTCAAAATAAACGAGCTTGAACTCACACAATGGCGGTCATTAAAATAAATCCAGCAAAAGCGAAGATCTCAAATACCCAGAAGCTCACACGAATCTGTAGAAGGTGAAAATACAGACCGATCTCAAAATCGCTAACATCAAGGCCATGCAAAGACCATAACAGGCGAGCTCCAAAAGAACAACAATGGCATTGAAAAAAATTTCTACGCCTTTTTTCCATACCGTAAAACCGAATGAAATGATCATCAAACCCAAGATTTCTTTTACCACCCGAGCCCAAGTATGGGTTAAGTTCAAACCCAACCATGATTTGAGATCAATGATCAGGCTTCATCAAGTACAAAGATCAAAGGCTGAGGATTAAGCTCAGAGATCAAAATAGGTAATTGCGGTTAGTTCTCACCGACCACATTAATTACAAAGTTACAAACCCTAACCACAGGTTAGAGATCGACGACATCAGGCCAATCGGTACAAAGATCAATGGTGCAGGTTCCAATTCAAACATCAAAGCAAACTTGGCCTAGGTCAAATTGCCACCGACAAAGTGTAAGAGGGGTGAGTCACCATGGGGAAGGGGCCAGCCCACGTCATCAATTAAAAAATAGAATCATTGCAATTCAAATGTCAAAAGATCAACTATAGTCTAAGTGTCCAATGTGACAAAAGCTGACCAAATCATTATATAATGATCAAATAAAAGGTATTTCCAACCTTTTCCCTTCAAATAATGCCAAGGTCGACAACTATGGGGTAGCAAGTATATACTATAGCATGTGTTACGAAGGTGGCCGAGTAAATCATGGTGGCCCTTTTTACCAAGTGACCCCCATGCACATCTAGACATAATAATATGCTAAGTCCACAAAGGTGGCCAACCATGGTGAAGTGCAGAGGTGGTCCCCTACATTGGATGTTTACCTTGCAAATATTACAAATATTTTGATTTATTTACTCACAGGCAGAGAGTTGATTTTTAGCATGCCTTCACAACAGATAGAATAGAGAAGAAGACAAAGTTGCATGTTCATGGAGAGGACTTGCCTAGCAAGCAATCTATTTTTGGCAAAATTATTCACTCAGCCTTATTAAAAATAGAACAGTCAACTTCAGTTGACTAATATGTAATCAATGGCTATTAATGCCTCTTGTACTAGTTTGTATTATTTTATCCTTTTATTTATTATTAAATAAAGGATAAAATTAGGATGCATGGGCGAGTACAACCTTAGGCTATTTTTAGGAAGGGTGGGAAAATTTATTTTGCTATATATTGTGTGCCTTTGCAAAGCACAAGGGATTCTTCTAGAGGACTTTTGGATATAGGAGTACTGAAGAAATTTTTGCCAGTTTTTCCTTCGTGTGTCGGAAGTATTTTCTTCCTTTCTAATTATTTGCAGTCTTGTGTATGTTTCTATTAGTCTTGTGAATGCAAATTCCCTGACCAATCATCTTACCCTGCTGCAAAATTCAGTATTTTCTACTAAATTTTAATGTGCATGTTAACTTATTAGTACTGTTGTGATTTTCCCTCAGTACAACCAAGTGTTTCCCTTAAACATATCAAGAATTCTTCTCATAGCAATCTTGCATATACTCACTCAAAGCCCTCATATAAATTTTGTGTATCACCCCAATCCAGTTATTTCATAGCCATCTTTTAACTTTAACCCGATGTTATCACCAATTTTGATCACAAAATTGTCAAAAAACAATTAAATAATTAAAAATTAGAAAATTTTGAAAAGTATTACTTTGCGTGGTTCATTGGACTCCTTGCGATCATCTTATTTTTGTGATCGTTTCGGTCTTCGTTTCGTGATTTTCGGGCAAGAACTCTTCCCGCCAGGCTATAAAACGCATTAAAATAATTAATTAATATTTAATTAATTAATTGCTCCTTGTTTGATTAAATTAATCACTTAAGGAGTATTTAATTAAATAAATATAAATGAAGGTTCATCTGACAAGTTTTAGTGCCGGGGAAGTTAGCTTTTGTTTCCAACTGCCGGGTTGGCATCCCAAACCCGGATTTCCACTTTCCTGGCAATTTCCTTCAAATTTCCCGCACGTGGGTTTTCCTCTGCCAATTGCCAAATCATGGATTGGCAAACGGGCATAAAATTCCCCAATTTCCCACATGGGGAAATTGGATGGGGATTGCCAACCCATTTTGCCATTCCCGTTGGCAATTGCCCGTTACTTTTCCCATTTCCCCCTGGCACTTAAGCCACTACCCGGGATGTGAGGAAGTTGAATTAATCCTCGTAACTTCCTCCATCAAACCCGGTGGAAAAAGTCAGAAGCTTCTTTTTCTTCAGAAAGACATAATTTTTTGTTTGGCATTATGCAAATAAAGCCCACGCACTGGCCAAGAAACAGTTTTTTAAAGAATAGAACAAGTTTTTGGATAAAGAACAGTTTCCAGAGGACAAATCAAATACCTGTGCATTGGGAGAAGCAAAGAAAGAATTCATTCCCACACAGCCCAAACCGCTGTCCACACACTGAGGGAAAGGAAAGAAAATAGAACAGTCTTCCATGTAAAACCCAGCGCCAAAGAAAGCAAGAACATACTTGCCTGCTATACATCATTTGCTGCAAAATCAGCATTTGATGGAGCGCGATTTAAGTACGCATACATTCGTGAGTAGGCGCGAAGTTTAGGAAGCATACAGCACAGGCGCGAAGTTTAGGAAGCATACAACATAGTGGTCGGGCAAGAAAGCATACAAAATAGTGCGCAGGAAGCATACGTGACAAAAATGTGACCCATACTCTCGAGAATTTCATCGATTGATCCTGCGCCAATACTGTTTTTACTGTTTGCATCATTATAAGGTTTTCCTGTAATTTTATAAATAAAAAAAAAACGCGACCCAACTGAACCGTGGGCAAGTATATTAAAATCAAATAAAGAATATAATAAAAATTCTTTTCCACACAGCTATTAGAGATAAGAACAGTTTTTAAAAAGCTACGCATTCATCAAAGGAGGTGCCCAGCTGGAAGAAAGAACAAGTTTTTAATATAAAAAAAGGGGAAAGAGTTCCTTGTGCCAGATTGGAGGAGTTTTTAATAAAAAAGATTTAAAATCTCCTTGCTACGCATAGAGAAAGAAGGGGACAGCTAAAGACAATAAAGTTTCCACGCCTTAGCCAAGGAAGAGGAATTAATTATTTAGCCAGAGTGGAAGACTACACACGTGCCAGGGAGAAGATTAAAAACAGTTCAAATGCAGTTCAGGAATATCTCCAACGTCGGCCAGGGAAGAGAGGAAACTCCATTCACGCAAAATATTAAAATCGGGAGATTTTAATTGTTATTGTCAGAGTTAGAATTCGAGCTTGGTCTCGATTTGTTTTTATTGACATATTAAAAGTTTGTAATTCGAGACAATTATTATTATTATTATTATTATTTTAAATAATAATAATAATAATAATATTATAACGGAAATATTTTTCTTGCATTGACGGGGTGTTGGAGACTGAGACCCGGCCCCGTTTGCATTGTCTGGCGTGCCTGAGTCACTGCTTTTGTTAAATTCATAATGGCCGAAAGATCCAAATCTGCAGGGAGATCGAGGAAGCCAGTGGAAAAATATAATAAATCTGCCCTGAAATATGAATTCCAAGGAATTATTCCTCCCAGCTCCATTAAGTCGGCATATGACAACATCACCGATACAAATCTGGGTCACATCAACGTGCAACAGTTTTGCGAGCGAGTGAAAACTGAAGGCAAAACCATTTTCTCTGATAGGCTTTACCACAGTGGCCTACCTCAAGCAGCAGCATTCCCTGTCTCGGTGCAGTGTCCGGAATTGGTGATTGCTTGTGTAGAGCATTACGATCCTGAGAGACGAGGAATTTATAAAGACAACCGCGAACCTTTCCTCTTAATCACACCTGAACACATTGAGGAGTTGCTCGGGATACCTGATTTTCCTGAGAATGCAGATATCACTCGCCAGTCTGCGCAAGATTTCTGGGACGAAGAACCCCTAAGATGGAGCAAAATGGTTAACAACAATTGGCTGGTAACCAAGAGACCTCGGATTGATAGGCTCCCCAAAGAACTGTACCGCGTTGAGTTCGTGGAAGAGATTGGAGACATGATCACTCTCCTAAGTCGAGTTTTTGGTTTACCTTCTGCAAGGGTCTTCCACCCATGGATGTACCAGTTTATCTGTATCATCCTAGCCAAGAAGGAGTTTGTGGACTGGGCCACCATCATCAGCAACACCATTCACAAGCAATTGATAGAAGTCAAAATGACTGGATGCTTCTACATGACCTCATATCTGACCTATGCAGTAGCACGAAGAAAGCTATTTTCGGGACTTGAAACGAGAGGAATCCTGGGGTCATCAAACAACGTTTTTCACTATTACCCTCAGCTCAGCTTCAAAAATAGTTCTCACCATTTTAGAAGAGTCAACGATGCATTCACCTTCCGCGTAATCCGGAACTTGAATCGAAATACCGAGGAAAGGTTTTCCAAAGAAGCCATGAGTGTCATTTCCCAATGGGGAACCTGGTTTATACAATTTTCATCTTTTTCCTACATCCACGTGAGTGGCTTTGCTGGGACCCCATGGAAACTTCCCAAGTACGTCAGTGATAAGTGGGCGTTAATGGAGCTGGCGCGACAATTGTTCCAAGTTCACTGCTTGCTTAGTGACAAGCACCGCCAGGAATTCATTTCCCGATCCAAATCGGGGAATACCAATGCCCAAACTTATTCAGTGCACAACTAATGGAAAAGGAGTTTGCTCTCATAACCATCCATCCATATGTGAAGAGAGCCCAGTTCGATATCAATGGTTATATGCAAACGATTATGGGAGTGAAGTATCAACATAATCCTACCATGGAGGATTTCTGGGCTGCTTGCTCGGATGAACATGAGGTAAGGAGACGGAGTACTCTCGCCTAACACTTGCTCAGATCAAGGCCTTCCACATCCGGAGTCCTCCCGATTCATTCATAACCGATGATGAAGATGTCGTTGATCCCTCGTATGATGCCATTGCCTTCACACCATTGCCTCGAATCGACTGGACCAAAAGAGATGAATTTTCTCTCGATGGCAAGAACCAACCAATTATCGAAAGAAGCATATCTTGGTATGATAGGGAACTTGCCAAATTTCAATCAATTCGAATCCGTTTCAGAATCACAAAAATTGCCTATATCAGGACACCTCCATTCGACCAAGGTTTCTTCTCGATCAACTTCGTTACCATCCAATCATACACGACATACAAGAAAAGAATGGTTGCCGAAATCCACTTCGCCGAGCAACGTGTCACGAAGAGAGAGATCCAGAGATCCAAACCCTGAAGAAGGAAAGGAGCGTGTGTCTGGATTTTCTACCTCGAGTAGAGATTCTTCCACTCACATCATTAATAGCACTCATACACTGGTAGCAAATGATCCTCAGCCATGCTTCGAACAAACACCCACTCAAGTGCAAGTAATTCAAATATCAAATACTTCGGAGCACGTAGTTCATGAAGGGATTTCCCAAAATCTCCCGAATGATCAGGAAGTGGACATTGAGGTTGTGTCTCCTCAAATTGAGGCCGTTGATAGGATTCAAGAAGGATCTCATGATGTCAGGGATGATGAGGATATTGATTCAAGCTCCAGGATTCTATATGCCGAGATAGTAAATGAAACTCCTTCTTGGGTTGATTCTGAAGTGAAGAAAAGGAAGAGAGTTGTCAAGCCAATCGACATTGATTTTGATGCCCTTTTCAAACTGTCGAATGACGCCATTCCTAAGAAGCCCAAGGTACTTTCTCGAATAATGGTGGATAATGATGGAAACAAGTTTGCAGACCTTGCCATTCCACGAGTGGATAAAGAGCGTAATGCTATGACGCTAGCCGACTATGAAGTTTCCAGGACTAGGACTTGGGAGATCCACGTTAGAAAGTGACATGGCGATGGCTCGAGATTCAATTGATATCGTGCTAAAAAGATTGAGAAATACAAGTCTCAAAATTCTCGGCTCAAGGCTGAAAAGAGTCAATTGGTGGAGTATGTTCAGCATTTGATAAATCCCATATCATCCACCTTCCCAGTACCTGATGTGGTGGCTGCCCCAGATGAAGAGACTCTTAATTTGTCAAAGGAAATAAACACGTTGGGCCATGTCACTAAAACTTGGCTTTCGGAGATTCTCGTTTTGGGCCAGGGAGCGATCAAGACTGCAGTTAAGCTTCATGAAGATATCAGTGTATATCTAGATCCAATTCTTTCTTTCAAAGAAACTTTTGTTTCTACGATATCAAATTTGGATGAGATATTGCCCAGTCTGCAGGAGATGACAAGTATGGAATCTTCAGTGTTGGCTATTGAAGGGATTCTCGAATTTGAACATCGAGGGACACGTTTCCTTTGGTGTCTACATCTCAAATCGAGAAAGACACTTCTTGTGGATTCTATGATCCATTATGACAACATGTGCAATGAAGTTTTCGCTTCACTTTCCTCGATCCAGGATTTCATAGCTGAGATTCCTTGCAACCTAGTAAATGAGCATAATCAAAGGTGTTCATCGGAGCAGGTGGAAGAACAATTTTCACGATTGTTCAAAGACATGTACACTCCTGCCAACAATTTCTCGTCGGTTTCCATGGAACGGTGTATCAAATTGAAGAACTTGTTTGAGAATGCTCAGTCTAAAATTGTTAATTTTAATGATATGCCAAGTAGAATTCTTGAATTGCAGGTATTTTGTGAGGCTATTCTTCGCCAAGTGAACCTCCAGAAGAGGAAAAGATGTTTGAAACTTTGGGAAGGTTTAGATCCTTTCAATTATCAAAAGCAGCAGATCCTAATTTCACCGGTGGTGTAGGAAGTTGATTTTCTTGATATCTAGCGAATTGGGAGAGTCCATTTCTCATACGTTTGAGATAGGCGGACCCCGTTTCAATGGATAAGGCACTGGTTATTATTGTATATTTTTTAAAGGTGTTGTTATTTGGGAAACATTGGATATTTTAAGTAATTTCTATTTTTGGGTTGTATTTAATAAAGTTGGTTAGAAAAAGTCAAAGGTCACTTAAGTGCCTTATTTAATGATCATATTAAACCCTAACTACTTTGTAACCAACTTTTGGGTTATAAAAGGAAGTGAGGGGCTCATTTGTAAGGGTGACTTTGAGAGAGGAGAAGAAGATACTTTTGTGCAAGCTTTGTTTCAAGAAGAAACTTTGTGTTCTTTGTGAAAAACATTTTGGAGTTAATAGAATAAGAACTTTGTGTCTCATTCATTGTCTCTTGTAGCATTTGGTGTTCTTATGTTCATTAGATGTTAGGTGTTTGAATCTTGCATGCGAATATTATCTTTGATCTTATTGTCAACATTAGTAATCAGTTGTTCTAGTTCACAGTGATCAAGCTCTGACTATCTACTTGCTCATGTGTGTTCCCTTTTGCATGTTCTTGTTTGGCTAACTCAAACTCCGTTTTATTTGTGTTGGTTATTCATCTTTTCTCTTCATGCAATATTAGGCTCTGTTTTTACCTAACTCTTGCATGTTCTTTTAGTCCATTCCATTCCACTCCTTTCTTTCATTTCATTCCATTTCCTTCATTCACTTTTCTTCCATTGATGTTCCAAAACACCCCCCACATACAATTTTGAATGTATAGATGTAAATACAGTTTTGGTTTTCAATAAAGGCAGCCTCACCTTCATTGAGGAGGGACTTCGTTCCCACACTGTTGCATGTCATTTGCATGCGTGCAAATCCATATGCTAACAGTTTTTGGCGACTCACTGGGATTCAGAAATCGTTAACCAGTGCTTGGTTAAATCTTTATGACTATCCCCTCTGCACAAGCTCCAGTTCTTCAACCGAACCTTGTGCCCGACGAAGATTTCCAAGGAGACATTGCTGCCAACCTTCGAATAGTAGCTTGGGAAAACCGTGAAAGCTTGCAGCAATTTGTGGCTGTTGATAGAGCCATTGACAGAGAAATCTACATCGAAGACCTTAGAAGAAGAGCACCCGCACTTGTGGCCAGAAGACCTCTTGGGCACGTGTTGATAGTTGTTCACCGACGCGGTCCTCTTCCACCCAGGTAATAAGTTGTATGACTATTACAGGTAACCCACCTATCTTGCAACCAAATCTTGTTTTTGCAGATACTCAAGAAGACATATCATCATATTTGAGGCAAGCTATTTGGGAAAAGCGCACAAGTAACCATCATTTTCATCTCGCCGCATCAGTACTAGATAACGAAGAAGAGAAAGCTGCGAGAGTTGTTAGAGTTATTCAGGCGCAAATAGCTCAAGAAAGAGAGCAAAGAGAAAAGGCTAGAGCTGGTCGGAACACGCCAGTGATCTCTTCACCATAAATATTCCAAACTGGAAGGAAAGAGGTTTACGCGAGGAGAAAAAGCTAAAGGTAGATCTGACCCTACTTTTGACTTTCAAGGAAAATTTGGTTTCAAGTTATCTCCTCCCAAGAAGAACACACCTCGTAGATCTGCGAGCCTTGCATCAAGTCCTGAAAGAGCAAGCAAGGAAGGAATCACTACCAGTCAAGCACTTGTCCTTGCTCACATTGTTTTACCTACGCATACCACCTTTCCTCCAATGGCAGCCAATGTACCATGGGGAAATGCCATAGGCCCATTGGCCTTACCTGCTCGACATGAACTCCCACGAGGATCAAGAAAGATTCTTCCCAAGTTCGACGGAGATGGGAAGACGTCACCAGAGGATCATATTTCTGCCTTCTTCGCTGCATGTGCTGTTTTGTCAGTAGAATACGAAGATGTTGCTATTCGTCTCTTCATCGAGACATTGCATGATATTGCTGCAGATTGGTTTCATCATCTACCCAATGGATGTATTACAAGTTGGGATGATATGAAAACCAAGTTTGAAAATCGATTCAAAATAGCGGAAGATGAACATGCTCTTCTTGCCCAACTATCTCAGGCAAAGAAAGAGCCTACAGAACCCATGAGGAATTTCGTGGCCAAA
Source organism: Taxus wallichiana var. yunnanensis (assembly GCA_018340775.1). NCBI lineage: Eukaryota > Viridiplantae > Streptophyta > Pinopsida > Cupressales > Taxaceae > Taxus > Taxus wallichiana. Next base: position 180,969,148 of record CM031237.1, on the reverse strand, counting down.
TTCAACAAGATGGTAAACAAAGTTCCCACCGGGATTCGTCCCAACCTTGATGGACAAAAATGTTTCTTTATTAACGCACAACAACCAGAAGTGTGCTATCAGCTAAGAAGGGCCAGGGTGGCTACTTTGGAACTTGCTCAATCTTTGGCCATAGAAATCGAAGATGACTTAATCATGGCAGGAAAATTCAAGAAAAATTCCCTCAAAGGAAAGAGTCAAGAAACTCCCAACGCTTCAAAAACTATACTCACTAAGTTGGCTAATGATATGCTAGCTTTGAAGAAGCAAGTTGCTCAAAGTAGTAAACCTGCTCCTTACAAAGATATCCCACGAAAAGGATACGTTCCCAACAAAGCCAGGATTGCAGGTGCTCCAACGAGGCTTGCTATTGAAGCAGCTCCCGCAACTAATTCCAAATGTGATGTCATTGAAGAAAGCGATGATGAGATTGAGGTCGTCGAGGTTGATGAGGAAGAGCCCGATTCTGAGACATCTGAACCTACAGTTGAAGATCCTGAGAGGAAGAAAGCAATAATCATTTCTTTGAGTACCGTTCCGATGAAGAAGATGAATATGAAGAAATTATAGAAGATATGAATAGTCAATCCTTCGCTGTCTTCACACGCTCTCAGAAAAAGGACCAAGATACCACCAAGGCGGGAGATAGAGAGGTTTCCAAGGAAACTCTCAAAGGATCCAAGATAAAGGAGGCTCCTAAAGAGTCCAGAGATACTGAGGTTTCAAAGGTCAAGACTATCTTAAAGAAAGGAGAGCCTTTGTTAGATCAATCAGTTAGTAAACCAATTACGAAGAAAACTCTTTCTTCCACATCCGTATCAACCAAGCCCGAGACCAAGGTCAAAAGTGTGCCATCATCAAGTTTGAAAGAACTCATATCTGAGACTTCAAGTGCAATTACTTTGCCTAAATTTGATATCATCGATCATATCAATAAAACAAAAATTTCCATGTCACAGGCAGAGTACTTGAAGTCCAACAAGGATCAGCTCGAGAAGTTGGTCCAGTTTATCAAAGGCGACTCTACTGTTCATTCCTCTAAAGGAATTCTAAAAACTCCCAAAGATGGGAAAACTCAAAATATTGTGGCGGCCACTACACCTTCAAATGAAAAGATCGAACCTTTCTTTGTGTCTTTTCTTATCAACGGATGCAAGTTAAGTAATTGCATTATAGACTCTGGAGCCTCGGATAATGTGATGCCGGAAAAAGTAGCACATGCTCTTGGTTTGACTTGTACGAGAACATTCGGATCGTGTTACTCTATGGAAACCAAGCAAGTTCCTCTGATCGGGCAGATTAAGGACGCCCAAATGGTTTTAGCCCAATTCCCTCAAAAGCGAGTTAAGGTAACTATTTTAGTTGCTGATATCCCCGCCTCGTATGGAATGTTGTTGAGCAGGAAATTTTGTAGGGATTTGGGTGGTGAGATTCAAATGGACTGGTCTCATGCCATGATTCCTATCAATGGAGAAATGAAGAAACTTATGCCGGAAGCTCAGGAAAAGTTCACAGTAACTAAAACTGAAGATCCTCGCGCACAGATCCTTTTCCAAGGCTCAAGTATGGGTAATTATATGATGACTACAAAAGTTCATACCCCTGAGATCACTTGCCAAAATTCCAATGAGATCTGGACTCTTGAGTTCGATGGAAGTTGTTGCTCAATGGGCTCTGGTGCAGGAGTGGTGCTCATATCTCCAAATGGTAAAATCTTTCCTTTTTCCTATAAACTCGAATTTTCAAATACTAATAACACTGCAGAGTACGAGGCATTAGTCCTTGGCCTCCAAGTTGCGAAGGAGAAAGGGATCAAAATCTGAAGTCTTTGGAGATGCGGAATTGATCGTGAAACAAGTAAGAAATCAGTTCCAGGTAAAGAACGATCATCTGAGACACTACAGAAATAAAGTTTGGGATGCCATAGAAGTTTTCGACGCTTTTTCCATTAAATCTGTCCCTCGTGAAAAGAATGACAAAGCGGATTCTCTAGCAGTCTCAGCGTCATTAATGATTCCTCATTCAAAATTTGATCAAGACAAATACACCATTGAAATGGTTTTTAGGCCAAGTGTTCCTGACAATGCAGAAAATTGGCAAGTATTTAATGATGATCAACAAATTATTGCCTTCTTGGAAAAGAGAGAAAATTTTGAACAGTTGTACTTTGAAGGAAGTGATTCGGCATTTCGTGAATCAACTACCTCACCCATTCAGGAAGGAGTTGAGACGAAGATCCTGGTGATGGCATCATTCAACTCAAAGGAAATAAAATTCCCAAAGGATTGGTTTCACTTGAAGAACTTTTTGACAAACATGATAGGTTTATTAAAGAGAAAGAGCAGGCAGGACCTGCAAATTCTGCTGACTATGAGCAAATTAATATCGGCACCAAGGATAAACCTCACCTGATCAATATTGGTAAATGTTGCTCACCTGAGGAGCGCAGGAAATTCATAAATCTCCTTACCAAATACTCTGACGTCTTGGCATATTCATACGAAGACTTGAAGTCTTTCCAACCCAGGGAAATGGAGCATGCCATACCCTTGAAGCCTGGCGTAGTTCCATTCAGGCAAAAGCAAAGACAATATAATCCCAAGATTGCAGGGACAATATTTCATGAAGTTCAAAAGATGCTAGATGCACGAATAGTTTTTCCTATTCGACATTCGACCTGGATAGCTAATATTGTACCGGTTCGCAAGAAAAATGGAGAAATTAGGATTTGCGTGGATTTCCACAATCTTAATCAGGCGTCCTTGAAGGATAACTACCCACTGCCAGTCATGGACCATATTCTGCAGGCAGTAACTGGATCGGAAATGCTATCTATGCTAGATGGTTTCTCTGGCTATAATCAGATTGAGGTGGCTAGAGAAGATCAACATAAAACTGCATTCACTACCCCCTGGGGTACGTTCGCATATAGAAGAATGCCCTTCGGTTTGATCAATGCTGGTGCAACGTTTCAAAGGGCCATGGATATGGCGTTTGCAGATTATAAGGACAAGATCATTGTGATATACCTAGATGACTTGACAGTGTTTTCAAAGAAGCGAGAAGATCACTTAAGAGATTTAGAGAAAATTTTGCAAAGGTGTAAACTTCATAAGATTTCTCTGAATCCAAAAAAATCTATGTTTTGGAGTTACGGAAGGTAAACTCCTAGGTCATATTGTTTCTAAGGAAGGAACTAAGATCGATCCTGAACGCGTTCAAGCTATAAACAATCTTTCCTTGCCTACAAGTAAACCTGGAGTCCACTCTTTCTTTGGAAAGGTGAACTTTTTGAGAAGGTTCGTGCCAGATTTCACCGAGTTGACTAAAGAAATCGCTGATATGATGAAAGGAAAAGAATCTTTCAAATGGTCAAAGGAAGGTAGAGAGGCATTTGAGCAAATCAAGGGTGCTATTGCAAAAGCTCCTACATTGGTGTGTCCCGATTTTAAGAAGGATTTTATAATTTATTGTTATGCTTCGCCACACACAATCTCTGCCATTTTGACTCAGCACAATCAAGAGGGGATTGAATCTCCTATCGCATTCATGAGTTCGGGATTCAAGAAACATGAACTTAATTACACTCCTCTTGAGAGACATGCGTACGCGGTGGTAAGAGCCCTAAAACACTTCAGGTATTACGTGTTGAATTCTCACACCAAAGTCTTAGTTCCGGACACCGCGGTGAAATCAATGTTGACACAACAGGAACCGGGATCTAAAAGAGGTAATTGGGTCTCCAAGATACAAGAATATGATCTGGACATCAAGCCTACCAAGTTGGTTCGAGGGAGAGGACTCTGCCAACTCATTGCAGAGAATGAACCACGAGATAACTCTGAAGAAGAACTAGTTGAAGGAAATTTACCATTGGTAGTTTTTGTCAGTACCACGGATGAATGGTATTCTGATATTGCCTACTTCCTCACATACGGTGAGTGTCCAGAAAATCTGACAGCTAAAGAGAAACGAGCAATCAAACTAAGAGCTGCCAGATACGTCATTTGGGATAACACGTTGTTCAAGAAAGGAATTGACGGCATGTTCCTCAGATGTGTTGATAAAGAACAACAGCCTAGGTTGTTGGAAGCCTTCCACAATCATGCTTGCGGCGGTCATTTTTCTAGCCCAGTAACGGCCCATAAAATTATGAGAGCACATTATTACTGGCCCACTATGTTTTCTGATGCTCAGAAATGGGTGACCAAATGTGAGGCCTGTCAACAATTTGTCGGAAGACCAAAGTTGGCAGCACTGCCTTTGAAGCCAGTTGTCATTGAAGAACCCTTTCAACAATGGGGTTTAGATTTCATCGGGGTCTTGAACCCTAATTCCAGCGCTGGTCATACCCACGTGCTCACTGCCACTGATTACTTTACAAAATGGGTAGAAGCTATACCGGTGAAACAAACATCTACTGCAGTAATCTGTGATTTCATCAAAGAAAACATATTGGTTCGTTATGGAATTCCTCACAAGATTGTGGTACCGATGAATGCCTCAAATTTTTCTTCTATAGAGATGATAGGTTTTTGTTATGGATATGGGATATCTTTGTCTCATTCATCAGATTACTACCCGCAGGGAAACGGTCAGGCTGAATCCAGCAACAAAAACCTCATTACCATTGTGCGCAAGTTAGTCGAAGAAAATCAAAGAACTTGGCACAAAAAGTTATACGATGCATTGTGGGCTGACCGCATAACTCCCAAAAGGGCAATTGGGATGTCTCCATTTCAACTTCTGTATGGAACTGATGCTCAAATTCCCGTCACATTGGAGCTACCAGCGTTAAAATTAGCTCAGGCAGTTGATGATGAATGCTTCACCAATGCATTAGATAAAAGGGTCATGTTTCTAACCAAGCTTGAGGAACAAAGAAGTCAAGTGGCCAACAGGATCAAGGAACATCAATCCAAGGTAAAGAAGTTGTTTGACAGGAAAACTAGAGAGAGACAGTTTCAAATCAATGACTTAGTTCTTCTCTGGGATAAAAGACGTGAGCCGAAGGGAAAGCATGGGAAGTTTGACTCACTGTGGCTGGGACCTTTCAAAATAAGACACTTTTGTGGAGATAGTACCTACTACTTGGCATATCCTGATGGAACTCATTTTCCTTTGCCCTACAGTGGGCAGTATCTCAAATATTACCAGAATTGAAAACGGGTTGTTCCCCGTATGTACATAGGTAATTAGGATTTTGGTTTGTTTGTTTCCTGTTTTTCGGTCTCCTCTCTTGTGTCGCCCCATTTTTGTGCCCCATCTTTCTGTGATCATGTTCATGACTATTTTGGTCTGGGTCCGTTGCTGCGTCCATGAAGTCCTTGTCCCCAATCAGAGCCAGTTGTTATCAGCCAATTTTGACTGCAAAATTGTCAAAAAACAATTAAATAATTAAAAATTAGAAAATTTTGAAAAGTATTACTTTGCATGGTTCATTGGACTCCTTGCGATCGTCTTATTTTTGTGATCGTTTCGGTCTTCGTTTCGTGATTTTCAGGCAAGAACTCTTCCCGCCAGGCTATAAAACGCATTAAAATACATTAAAATAATTAATTAATATTTAATTAATTAATTGCTCCTTGTTTGATTAAATTAATCACTTAAGGAGTATTTAATTAAATAAATATAAATTAAGGTTCATCCGACAAGTTTTAGTGCCGGGGAAGTTAGCTTTTGTTTCCAACTGCCGGGTTGGCATCCCAAACCCGGATTTCCACTTTCCTGGCAATTTCCTTCAAATTTCCCGCACGTGGGTTTTCCTCTGCCAATTGCCAAATCATGGATTGGAAACGGGCATAAAATTCCCCAATTTCCCACATGGGGAAATTGGACGGGGATTGCCAACCCATTTTGCCATTCCCGTTGGCAATTGCCCGTTACTTTTCCCATTTCCCCCTGGCACTTAAGCCACTACCCGGGATGAGAGGAAGTTGAATTAATCCTCGTAACTTCCTCCATCAAACCCGGTGGAAAAAGTCAGAAGCTTCTTTTTCTTCAGAAGACATAATTTTTTGTTGGCATTATGCAAAAAAACCCACGCCATTGTGAGAAAAGAAATAAAAAGTTTTTTTTTAAAGAATAAGAAAGAAGTTTTTAATAAAAAGAACAGAGTTCAAAGGAAAATCAAATACCTGCGTGCATTGGGAGAAGAGCAAAGAAAGAATTCATTCCCACACATCCCAAAGAAAAGAAAGGAGTCCACACACGAGGAAAGGAAAGAAAATAGAAACCTTTTTTGCACAAGCAGCGCGGAAAAAAAGAACATACATACTGCTGTTATTACATAACATGCTGCAAATTTAATGGAAAACCCACGCGCGCTTCCAAAACCCACGCGCCAAGCATTCGTGAGTTTGGGAAGTTTAGGAAGCATTCATGTAAAATAAAGCAAAAAATCAGCAGCTTTCTTCAGAAAGAAGCATTCTGAGTAGCAAAAGCAAGCATAAAAAGAAAAACAGTGCGCAGTGAAGCATATAAGTGTTTTGCAAGATAAAATACGTGAAAATGTCTGCGACCCATACTCTCGAGAACTTCATCGATTGATCCTGCGCCAATACTGTTTTTACTGTTTGCATTATTATAAGGTTTTCTATAATTTAAATTAAAAGCGAACGAAAAAAGCGACCCAAAAACTGAATTGTGTGGCAAGTATATTAAAATCAAATAAAGAATATAATAAAAATTCTTTTCCACACAGCTATTAGAGATAAGAACAATTTTTAAAAAGCTACGCATTCATCAAAGGAGGCGCCCAGCTGGAAGAAAGAACAAGTTTTTAATATAAAAAAAGGGGAAAGAGTTCCATGTGCCAGATTGGAGGAGTTTTTAATAAAAAAGATTTAAAATCTCCTTGCTGCGCATAGAGAAAGAAGGGGACAGCTAAAGACAATAAAGTTTCCACGCCTTAGCCAAGGAAGAGGAATTAATTATTTAGCATTGAGAGTGGAAGACTACACACGTGCCAGGGAGAAGATTAAAATAGATTCAAATGCGTTCAGGAATATCTCCAACGTCGGCCAGGGAAGAGAGGAAACTCCATTCACGCAAAATATTAAAATCGGGAGATTTTAATTGTTATTGTCAGAGTTAGAATTCGAGCTTGGTCTCGATTTGTTTTTATTGACATATTAAAAGTTTGTAATTCGAGACAATTATTATTATTATTATTTTATTTTAATAATAATAATAATAATAATATAACGAAATATTTTTCTTGCATTGACGGGGTGTTGGAGACTGAGACCCGGCCCCGTTTGCATTATGCAGGCGTGCTTGAGTCACTTTTTTTTGTTAAATTCATAATGGCCGAAAGATCCAAATCTGCAGGGAGATCGAGGAAGCCAGTGGAAAAATATAATAAATCTGCCCTGAAATATGAATTCCAAGGAATTATTCCTCCCAGCTCCATTAAGTCGGCGTATGACAACATCACCGATACAAATCTGGGTCACATCAACGTGCAACAGTTTTGCGAGCGAGTGAAAACTGAAGGCAAAACCATTTTCTCTTATAGGCTTTACCACAGTGGCCTACCTCAAGCAGCAGCATTCCCTGTCTCGGTGCAGTGTCCGGAATTGGTGATTGCTTGTGCAGAGCATTACGATCCTGAGAGACGAGGAATTTATAAAGACAACCATGAACCTTTCCTCTTAATCACACCTGAACACATTGAGGAGTTGCTCGGGATACCTGACTTTCCTGAGAATGCAGATATCACTCGCCATCTGCGTAAGAGTTTATGGGATGAAGAACCCCTAAGATGGAGCAAAATGGTTAACAACAATTGGTTGGTAACCAAGAGACCTCGGATTGACAGGCTCCCCAAAGAACTATACCGCGTTGAGTTCGTGGAAGAGATTGGAGACATGATCACTCTCCTAAGTCGAGTTTTTGGTTTACCTTCTGCAAGGGTCTTCCACCCATGGATGTACCAGTTTATCTGTATCATCCTAGCCAAGGAGTTTGTGGACTGGGCCACCATCATCAGCAACACCATTCACAAGCAATTGATAGAAGTCAAAATGACTGGATGCTTCTACATGACCTCATATCTGACCTATGCAGTAGCACGAAGAAAGCTATTTTCGGGACTTGAAACGAGAGGAATCCTGGGGTCATCAAACAACGTTTTTCACTATTACCCTCATCTCAGCTTCAAAAATAGTTCTCACCATTTTAGAAGAGTCAACGATGCATTCACCTTCCGCGTGATCCGGAACTTGAATCGAAATACCGAGGAAAGGTTTTCCAAAGAAGCCATGAGTGTCATTTCCCAATGGGGAACCTGGTTTATACAATTTTCATCTTTTTCCTACATTCGCGTGAGTGGCTTTGTTGGGACCCCGTGGAAACTTCCCAAGTACGTCAGTGATAAGTGGGCGTTAATGGAGCTGGCGCGACAATTGTTCCAAGTTCACCTTGCTTAGTGACAAGCACCGCCTTCAGGAATTCATTTCCCGATCCAAATCGGGGAATACCAATGCCCAAACTTATTCAGTGCACAACTAATGGAAAAGGAGTTTGCTCTCATAACCATCCATCCATATGTGAAGAGAGCCCAGTTCGATATCAATGGTTATATGCAAATGATTATGGGAGCGAAGTATCAACATAATCCTACCATGGAGGATTTCTGGGCCGCTTGCTCGGATGAACATGAGGTAAGGAGATGGGAGTACTCTCGCCTAACACTTGCTCAGATCAAGGCCTTCCACATCCGAGAGTCCTCCCGATTCATTCATAACCGATGATGAAGATGTCGTTGATCCCTCGTATGATGCCATTGCCTTCACACCATTGCCTCGAATCGACTGGACCAAAAGAGATGAATTTTCTCTCGATGGCAAGAACCAACCAATTATCGAAAGAAGCATATCTTGGTATGATAGGGAACTTGCCAAATTTCAATCAATTCCAATCACGTTTCAGAATCACAAAAATTGCCTATATCAGGACACCTCCATTCGACCAAGGTTTCTTCTCGATCAACTTCGTTACCATCCGATCATACACGACATACAAGAAAAGAATGGTTGCCGAAATCCACTTCGCCGAAACAACGTGTCACGAAGAGAGAGATCCGAGATCCAAACCACAAGAAGGAAAGGAGCGTGTGTCTGGATTTTCTACCTCGAGTAGAGATTCTTCCACTCACATCATTAATAGCACTCATACGCTGGTAGCAAATGATCCTCAGCCATGCTTCGAACAAACACCCACTCAAGTGCAAGTAATTCAAATATCAAATACTTCGGAGCACGTAGTTCATGAAGAGATTTCCCAAAATCTCCCGAATGATCAGGAATTGGACATTGAGGTTGTGTCTCCTCAAATTGAGGCCGTTGATAGGATTCAAGAAGGATCTCATGATGTCAGGGATGATGAGGATATTGATTCAAGCTCCAGGATTCTATATGCCGAGATAGTAAATGAAACTCCTTCTTGGGTTGATTCTGAAGTGAAGAAAAGGAAGAGAGTTGTCAAGCCAATCGACATTGATTTTGATGCCCTTTTCAAACTGTCGAATGACGCCATTCCTAAGAAGCCCAAGGTACTTTCTCGAATAATGGTGGATAATGATGGAAACAAGTTTGCAGACCTTGCCATTCCACGAGTGGATAAAGAGCGTAATGCTATGACGCCAGCCGACTATGAAGTTTCCAGACTAGGACTTGGGAGATCCACGTTAGAAAGTGACATGGCGATGGCTCGAGATTCAATTGATATCGTGCTAAAAAGATTGGAGAAATACAAGTCCCAAAATTCTCGGCTCAAGGCTGAAAAGAGTCAATTGGTGGAGTATGTTCAGCATTTGATAAATCCCATATCATCCACCTTCCCAGTACCTGATGCGGTGGCTGCCCCAGATGAAGAGACTCTTAATTTGTCAAAGGAAATAAACACGTTGGGCCATGTCACTAAAACTTGGCTTTCGGAGATTCTCGTTTTGGGCCAGGGAGCGATCAAGACTGCAGTTAAGCTTCATGAAGATATCAGTGTATATCTAGATCCAATTCTTTCTTTCAAAGAAACTTTTGTTTCTACGATATCAAATTTGGATGAGATATTGCCCAGTCTGCAGGAGATGACAAGTATGGAATCTTCAGTGTTGGCTATTGAAGGGATTCTCGAATTTGAACATCGAGGGACACGTTTCCTTTGGTGTCTACATCTCAAATCGAGAAAGACGCTTCTTGTGGATTCTATGATCCATTATGACAACATGTGCAATGAAGTTTTCGCTTCACTTTCCTCGATCCAGGATTTCATAGCTGAGATTCCTTGCAACCTAGTAAATGAGCATAATCAAAGGTGTTCATCGGAGCAGGTGGAAGAACAATTTTCACGATTGTTCAAAGACATGTACACTCCTGCCAACAATTTCTCGTCGGTTTCCATGGAACGGTGTATCAAATTGAAGAACTTGTTTGAGAATGCTCAGTCTAAAATTGTTAATTTTAATGATATGCCAAGTAGAATTCTTGAATTGCAGGTATTTTGTGAGGCTATTCTTCGGCCAAGTGAACCTCCAGAAGAGGAAAAGATGTTTGAAACTTTGGGAAGGTTTAGATCCTTTCAATTATCAAAAGCAGCAGATCCTAATTTCACCGGCGGTGTAGGAAGTTGATTTTCTTGATATCTAGCGAATTGGGAGAGTCCATTTCTCATACGTTTGAGATAGGCGGACCCCGTTTCAATGGATAAGGCACTGGTTATTATTGTATATTTTTAAAGGTGTTGTTATTTGGGAAACATTGGATATTTTAAGTAATTTCTATTTTTGGGTTGTATTTAATAAAGTTGGTTAGAAAAAGTCAAAGGTCACTTAAGTGCCTTATTTAATGATCATGTAAAACCCTAACTACTTTGTAACCAACTTTTGGGTTATAAAAGGAAGTGAGGGGCTCATTTGTAAGGGTGACTTTGAGAGAGGAGAAGAAGATACTTTTGTGCAAGCTTTGTTTCAAGAAGAAACTTTGTGTTCTTTGTGAAAAACATTTTGGAGTTAATAGAATAAGAACTTTGTGTCTCATTCATTGTCTCTTGTAACATTTGGTGTTCTTATGTTCATTAGATGTTAGGTGTTTGAATCTTGCATGCAAATATTATCTTTGATCTTATTGTCAACATTAGTAATCAGTTGTTCTAGTTCACAGTGATCAAGCTCTGACTATCTACTTGCTCATGTGTGTTCCCTTTTGCATGTTCTTGTTTGGCTAACTCAAACTCCGTTTTATTTGTGTTGGTTATTCATCTTTTCTCTTCATGCAATATTAGGCTCTGTTTTTACCTAACTCTTGCATGTTCTTTCAGTCCATTCCATTCCACTCCTTTCTTTCATTTCATTCCATTTCCTTCATTCACTTTTCTTCCATTGATGTTCCAAAACACCCCCCACATACAATTTTGAATGTACAGATGTAAATACAGTTTTGGTTTTCAATAAAGGCAGCCTCACCTTCATTGAGGAGGGACTTCGTTCCCACACTGTTGCATGTCATTTGCATGCGTGCAAATCCATATGCTAACATTTTTGGCGACTCTACTGGGATTCGAAATCGTTAACCAATGCTTGGTTAAATCTTTATGACTATCCCCTCTGCACAAGCTCCAGTTCTTCAACCGAACCTTGTGCCCGACGAAGATTTCCAAGGAGACATTGCTGCCAACCTTCGAATAGTAGCTTGGGAAAACCGTGAAAGCTTGCAGCAATTTGTGGCTGTTGATAGAGCCATTGACAGAGAAATCTACATCGAAGACCTTAGAAGAAGAGCACCCGCACTCGTGGCCAGAAGACCTCTTGGGCACGTGTTGATAGTTGTTCACCGACGCGGTCCTCTTCCACCCAGGTAATAAGTTGTATGACCATTACAGGTAACCCACCTATCTTGCAACCAAATCTTGTTTTTGCAGATACTCAAGAAGACATATCATCAGATTTGAGGCAAGCTATTTGGGAAAAGCGCACAAGTAACCATCATTTTCATCTCACCGCATCAGTACTAGATAACGAAGAAGAGAAAGCTGCGAGAGTTGTTAGAGTTATTCAGGCACAAATAGCTCAAGAAAGAGAGCGAAGAGAAAAGGCTAGAGCTGGTCGGAACACGCCAGTGATCTCTTCACCATAAATATTCCAAACTGGAAGGAAAGAGGTTTACGCGAGGAGAAAAAGCTAAAGGTCGATCTGACCCTACTTTTGACTTTCAAGGAAAATTTGGTTTCAAGTTATCTCCTCCTAAGAAGAACACACCTCGTAGATCTACAAGCCTTGCATCAAGTCCTGAAAGAGCAAGCAAGGAAGGAATCACTACCAGTCAAGCACTTGTCCTTGCTCACATTGTTTTACCTTCGCATACCACCTTTCCTCCAATGGCAGCCAATGTACCATGGGGAAATGCCATAGGCCCATTGGCCTTACCTGCTCGACATGAACTCCCACGAGGATCAAGAAAGATTCTTCCCAAGTTCGACGGAGATGGGAAGACGTCACCAGAGGATCATATTTCTGCCTTCTTCGCTGCATGTGCTGTTTTGTCGGTAGAATACGAAGATGTTGCTATTCGTCTCTTCATCGAGACATTGCATGATATTGCTGGATTGGTTTCATCATCTACCCAATGGATGTATTACAAGTTGGGATGATATGAAAACCAAGTTTGAAAATCGATTCAAAACAGCGGAAGATGAACATGCTCTTCTTGCCCAACTATCTCAGGCAAAGAAAGAGCCTACAGAACCCATGAGGAATTTCGTGGCCAAATTCAACAAGATGGTAAACAAAGTTCCCACCGGGATTCGTCCCAACCTTGATGGACAAAAATGTTTCTTTATTAACGCACAACAACCAGAAGTGTGCTATCAGCTAAGAAGGGCCAGGGTGGCTACTTTGGAACTTGCTCAATCTTTGGCCATAGAAATCGAAGATGACTTAATCATGGCAGGAAAATTCAAGAAAAATTCCCTCAAAGGAAAGAGTCAAGAAACTCCCAACGTTTCAGAAACTATACTCACTAAGTTGGCTAATGATATGCTAGCTTTGAAGAAGCAAGTTGCTCAAAGTAGTAAACCTGCTCCTTACAAAGATATCCCACGAAAAGGATACGTTCCCAACAAAGCCAGGATTGCAGGTGCTCCAACGAGGCTTGCTATTGAAGCAGCTCCCGCAACTAATTCCAAATGTGATGTCATTGAAGAAAGTGATGATGAGATTGAGGTCGTCGAGGTTGATGAGGAAGAGCCTGATTCTGAGACATCTGAACCTACAGTTGAAGATCCTGAGGAAGAAAGCAATAATCATTTCTTTGAGTACCGTTCCGATGAAGAAGATGAATATGAAGAAATTATAGAAGATATGAATAGTCAATCCTTCACCGTCTTCACACGCTCTCAGAAAAAGGACCAAGATACCACCAAGGTGGGAGATAGAGAGGTTTCCAAGGAAACTCTCAAAGGATCCAAGATAAAGGAGGCTCCTAAAGAGTCCAGAGATACTGAGGTTTCAAAGGTCAAGACTATCTTAAAGAAAGGAGAGCCTTTGTTAGATCAATCAGTTAGTAAACCAATTACGAAGAAAACTTCTTCTTCCACATCCGTATCAACCAAGCCCGAGACCAAGGTCAAAAGTGTGCCATCATCAAGTTTGAAAGAACTCATATCTGAGACTTCAAGTGTAATTACTTTGCCTAAATTTGATATCATTGATCATATCAATAAAACAAAAATTTCCATGTCACAGGCAGAGTACTTGAAGTCCAACAAGGATCAGCTCGAGAAGTTGGTCCAGTTTATCAAAGGTGACTCTATTGTTCATTCCTCTAAAGGAATTCTAAAAACTCCCAAAGATGGGAAAACTCAAAATATTGTGGCGGCCACTACACCTTCAAATGAAAAGATCGAACCTTTCTTTGTGTCTTTTCTTATCAACGGATGCAAGTTAAGTAATTGCATTATAGACTCTGGAGCCTCGGATAATGTGATGCTGGAAAAAGTAGCACATGCTCTTGGTTTGACTTGTACGAGAACATTCGGATCGTGTTACTCTATGGAAACCAAGCAAGTTCCTCTGATCGGGCAGATTAAGGACGCCCAAATGGTTTTAGCCCAATTCCCTCAAAAGCGAGTTAAGGTAACTATTTTAGTTGCTGATATCCCCGCCTCGTATGGAATGTTGTTGAGCAGGAAATTTTGTAGGGATTTGGGTGGTGAGATTCAAATGGACTGGTCTCATGCCATGATTCCTATCAATGGAGAAATGAAGAAACTTATGCTGGAAGCTCAGAAAAGTTCACAGTAACTAAAACTGAAGATCCTCGCGCACAGATCCTTTTCCAAGGCTCAAGTATGGGTAATTATATGATGACTACAGAAGTTCATACCCCTGAGATCACTTGCCAAAATTCCAATGAGATCTGGACTCTTGAGTTCGATGGAAGTTGTTGCTCAACGGGCTCTGGTGCAGGAGTGGTGCTCATATCTCCAAATGGTAAAATCTTTCCTTTTTCCTATAAACTCGAATTTTCAAATACTAATAACACTGCAGAGTACGAGGCATTAGTCCTTGGCCTCCAAGTTGCAGAAGAGAAAGGGATCAAAAATCTGAAGTCTTTGGAGATGCGGAATTGATCGTGAAACAAGTAAGAAATCAGTTCCAGGTAAAGAACGATCGTCTGAGACACTACAGAAATAAAGTTTGGGATGCAATAGAAGTTTTCGACGCTTTTTCCATTAAATTTGTCCCTCGTGAAAAGAATGACAAAGTGGATTCTCTAGCAGTCTCAGCGTCATTAATGATTCCTCATTCAGAATTTGATCAAGACAAATACACCATTGAAATGGTTTTTAGGCCAAGTGTTCCTGACAATGCAGAAAATTGGCAAGTATTTAATGATGATCAACAAATTATTGCCTTCTTGGAAAAGAGAGAAAATTTTGAACAGTTGTACTTTGAAGGAAGTGATTCGGCATTTCGCGAATCAACTACCTCACCCATTCAGGAAGGAGTTGAGAACGAAGATCCTGGTGATGGCATCATTCAACTCAAAGGAAATAAAATTCCCAAAGGATTGGTTTCACTCGAAGAACTTTTTGACAAACATGACAGGTTTATTAAAGAGAAAGAGCAGGCAGGACCTGCAAATTCTGCTGACTATGAGCAAATTAATATCGGCACCAAGGATAAACCTCACCTGATCAATATTGGTAAATGTTGCTCACCTGAGGAGCGCAGGAAATTCATAAATCTCCTTACCAAATACTCTGACGTCTTGGCATATTCATACGAAGACTTGAAGTCTTTCCAACCCAGGGAAATGGAGCATGCCATACCCTTGAAGCCTGGCGCAGTTCCATTCAGGCAAAGCAAAGACAATATAATCCCAAGATTGCAGGGACAATATTTCATGAAGTTCAAAAGATGCTAGATGCACGAATAGTTTTTCCTATTCGACATTCGACTGGATAGCTAATATTGTACCGGTTCACAAGAAAAATGGAGAAATTAGGATTTGCGTGGATTTCCGCAATCTTAATCAGGCATCCTTGAAGGATAACTACCCACTGCCAGTCATGGACCATATTCTGCAGGCAGTAACTGGATCGGAAATGCTATCTATGCTAGATGGTTTCTCTGGCTATAATCAGATTGAGGTGGCTAGAGAAGATCAACATAAAACTGCATTCACTACCCCCTGGGGTACGTTCGCATATAGAAGAATGCCCTTCGGTTTGATCAATGCTGGTGCAACGTTTCAAAGGGCCATGGATATGGCGTTTGCAGATTATAAGGACAAGATCATTGTGATATACCTAGATGACTTGACAGTGTTTTCAAAGAAGCGAGAAGATCACTTAAGAGATTTAGAGAAAATTTTGCAAAGGTGTAAACTTCATAAGATTTCTCTGAATCCAAAAAAATCTGTGTTTGGAGTTACGGAAGGTAAACTCCTAGGTCATATTGTTTCTAAGGAAGGAACTAAGATCGATCCTGAACGCGTTCAAGCTATAAAGAATCTTTCCTTGCCTACAAGTAAACCTGGAGTCCACTCCTTCTTTGGAAAGGTGAACTTTTTGAGAAGGTTCGTGCCAGATTTCACCGAGCTGACTAAAGAAATCGCTGATATGATGAAAGGAAAAGAATCTTTCAAATGGTCAAAGGAAGGTAGAGAGGCATTTGAGCAAATCAAGGGTGCTATTGCAAAAGCTCCTACATTGGTGTGTCCCGATTTTAAGAAGGATTTTATAATTTATTGTTATGCTTCGCCACACACAATCTCTGCCATTTTGACTCAACACAATCAAGAGGGGATTGAATCTCCTATCGCATTCATGAGTTCGGGATTCAAGAAACATGAACTTAATTACACTCCTCTTGAGAGACATGCGTACGCGGTGGTAAGAGCCCTGAAACACTTCAGGTATTACGTGTTGAATTCTCACACCAAAGTCTTAGTTCCAGACACCGCGGTGAAATCAATGTTGACACAACAGGAACCAGGATCTAAAAGAGGTAATTGGGTCTCCAAGATCCAAGAATATGATCTGGACATCAAGCCTACCAAGTTGGTTCGAGGGAGAGGACTCTGCCAACTCATTGCAGAGAATGAACCACGAGATAACTCTGAAGAAGAACTAGTTGAAGGAAATTTACCAATGGTAGTTTTTGTCAGTACCACGGATGAATGGTATTCTGATATTGCCTACTTCCTCACATACGGTGAGTGTCCGGAGAATCGTACAACTAAAGAGAAACGAGCAATCAAACTAAGAGCTGCCAGATACGTCATTTGGGATAACACGTTGTTCAAGAAAGGAATTGACGGCATGTTCCTCAGATGTGTTGATAAAGAACAACAACCTAGGTTGTTGGAAGCCTTCCACAATCATGCTTGCGGCGGTCATTTTTCTGGCCCAGTAACAGCCCATAAAATTCTGAGAGCACATTATTACTGGCCCACTATGTTTTCTGATGCTCAGAAATGGGTGACCAAATGTGAGGCCTGTCAACAATTTGTCGGAAGACCAAAGTTGGCGCACTGCCTTTGAAGCCAGTTGTCATTGAAGAACCCTTTCAACAATGGGGTTTAGATTTCATCGGGGTCTTGAACCCTAATTCCAGCGCTGGTCATACCCACGTGCTCACTGCCACTGATTACTTTACAAAATGGGTAGAAGCTATACCGGTGAAACAAACATCTACTGCAGTAATCTGTGATTTCATCAAAGAAAACATATTGGTTCGTTATGGAATTCCTCACAAGATTGTGACTGACAATGCCTCAAATTTTTCTTCTGCAGAGATGATAGGTTTTTGTTATGGATATGGGATATCTTTGTCTCATTCATCAGATTACTACCCACAGGGAAACGGTCAGGCTGAATCCAGCAACAAAAACCTCATTACCATTGTGCGCAAGTTAGTCGAAGAAAATCAAAGAACTTGGCACAAAAAGTTATACGATGCATTGTGGGCTGACCGCATAACTCCCAAAAGGGCAATTGGGATGTCTCCATTTCAACTTCTGTATGGAACTGATGCTCAAATTCCCGTCACATTGGAGCTACCAGCGTTAAAATTAGCTCAGGCAGTTGATGATGAATGCTTCACCAATGCATTAGATAAAAGGGTCATGTTTCTAACCAAGCTTGAGCTCGAACAACAAGAAGTCAAGTGGCCAACAGGATCAAGGAACATCAATCCAAGGTAAAGAAGTTGTTTGACAGGAAAACTAGAGAGAGACAGTTTCAAATCAATGACTTAGTTCTTCTCTGGGATAAAAGACGTGAGCCGAAGGGAAAGCATGGGAAGTTTGACTCACTGTGGCTGGGACCTTTCAAAATAAGACACTTCTATGGAGATAGTACCTACTACTTGGCATATCCTGATGGAACTCATTTGCCTTTGCCCTACAGTGGGCAGTATCTCAAATATTACCAGAATTGAAAACGGGTTGTTCCCCGTATGTACATAGGTAATTAGGATTTTGGTTTGTTTGTTTCCCTGTTTTTCGGTCTCCTCTCTTGTGTCACCCCATTTTTGTGCCCCATCTTTCTGTGATCATGTTCATGACTATTTTGGTCTGGGTCCGTTGCTGCGTCCATGAAGTCCTTGTCCCCAATCAGAGCCAGCTGTTATCAGCCAATTTTGACTGCGCAAAATTGTCAAAAACAATTAAATAATTAAAAATTAGAAAATTTTGAAAAGTATTACTTTGCATGGTTCATTGGACTCCTTGCGATCGTCTTATTTTTGTGATCGTTTCGGTCTTCGTTTCGTGATTTTCGGGCAAGAACTCTTCCCGCCAGGCTATAAAACGCATTAAAATAATTAATTAATATTTAATTAATTAATTGCTCCTTGTTTGATTAAATTAATCACTTAAGGAGTATTTAATTAAATAAATATAAATGAAGGTTCATCCGACAAGTTTTAGTGCCGGGGAAGTTAGCTTTTGTTTCCAACTACCGGGTTGGCATCCCAAACCCGGATTTCCACTTTCCTGGCAATTTCTTTCAAATTTCCCGCACGTGGGTTTTCCTCTGCCAATTGCCAAATCATGGATTGGCAAACGGGCATAAAATTCCCCAATTTCCCACATGGGGAAATTGGACGGGGATTGCCAACCCATTTTGCCATTCCCGTTGGCAATTTCCCGTTACTTTTCCCATTTCCCCTGGCACTTAAGCCACTACCCGGGATGTGAGGAAGTTGAATTAATCCTCGTAACTTCCTCCATCAAACCCGGTGGAAAAATTCAGAAGCTTCTTTTTCTTCATAAAGACATAATTTTTTGTTTGGCATTATGCAAATAAAGCCCACGCCATTGTGAAAAGAAAATAGTTTTTTTTGTTTTCAAGAATAGAACAAGTTTTTGGATAAATAATAGCTTGAAAAGAGGACAAATCAAATACCTGTGCATTGGGAGAAGCAAAGAAATAATTCATTCCCACATAGCCCAAAAGACAGAGAGAAGAGCCAAGACAGTCCAACAACTTGTTTATAAAAAATGCGCGAGGGAAAGGAAAAACCAAAAAATAGAAAGCAGCTCTTCCATGCAGCCGCGCCGCATGAAAAAGAAGAAAATAACAAACATACGCACTTCGCTATACATCCATTGCAGCATTTGATGGAGCGCAGCATAAAGCATTCGTGAGTTGGCGCGAAGTTTAGGAAGCATACATTCGTGCACAAGCGCGAAGTTTAGGAAGCATACAAAAAGTGTCGTGCGGGTGTGTGAAGCATACAAAATGAGTAGGTGTGAAGCAAGTCTTGAAGCATACGTTGATCCTAAATATGCAAGAAGCCATACTTAGAATTTCATCGATTTGAACAATTTTTTTATAAAGAATTTCATCGATTGATCTGCAAGTATGCCAATAAAAAGCTCGTTTTGGAATTGTTTGCATCATTATAAGGTTTTCCATATTTTATAAATAAAAAAAACGTGATGCATTATTAACCAACCGATGGCAAGTATATTAAAATCAAATAAAGAATATAATAAAAATTCTTTTCCACAACTATTATTAGAGATAAGAAACAATTTTTAAAAATGATACGCATTCATCAAAGGATTTAATTTTCCCCTGGAGAAAGAACAAGTTTTTTATAAAAAAGGGAAAGAGTTCCTTGTGCGAGATTGGAGGAGTTTTTAATAAAAAAGATTTAAAATCTCCTTGTTGCGCATAGAGAAAGAAGGGGACACTAAAGATGTAAAGTTTCCAC
Organism: Taxus wallichiana var. yunnanensis; assembly: GCA_018340775.1. Classification (NCBI taxonomy): domain Eukaryota; kingdom Viridiplantae; phylum Streptophyta; class Pinopsida; order Cupressales; family Taxaceae; genus Taxus; species Taxus wallichiana. The sequence continues at coordinate 180,949,404 of CM031237.1, read as the reverse complement.
GCCTTAGCCAAGGAAGAGGAATTAATTATTTAGCCCAGTGGAAGACTACACACGTGCAAGGAGAAGATTAAAAATTTTATTCAAATGCAAAGTTCGGAAATATCTCCAACGCAAGCAACATCAAGCACGGGAAGAGAGGAAACTCCATTCACGCAAAATATTAAAATCGGGAGATTTTAATTGTTATTGTCAGAGTTAGAATTCGAGCTTGGTCTCGATTTGTTTTTATTAACATACTAAAAGTTTGTAATTCGAGACAATTATTATTATTATTATTATTATTTTTAAAATAATAATAATAATAATAATAATATAATGGGAATATTTTTCTTGCATCGACGGGGTGTTGGAGACTGAGACCCAGCCCCATTTGCATTGTTTGGCGTGCCTGAGTCACTTTTCTGTTAAATTCATAATGGCCGAAAGATCCAAATCTGCAGGGAGATCGAGGAAGCCGGTGGAAAAATCTAATAAATCTACCCTGAAATATGAATTCCAAGGAATTATTCCTCCCAGCTCCATTAAGTCGGCGTATGACAACATCACCGATACAAATCTGGGTCATATCAACGTGCAACAGTTTTGCGAGCGAGTGAAAACTGAAGGCAAGACCATTTTCTCTGATAGGCTTTACCACAGTGGCCTACCTCAAGCAGCAGCATTCCCTGTCTCGGTGCAGTGTCCGGAATTGGTGATTGCTTGTGCAGAGCATTACGATCCTGAGAGACGAGGAATTTATAAAGACAACCGCGAACCTTTCCTCTTAATCACACCTGAACACATTGAGGAGTTGCTCGGGATACCTGATTTTCCTGAGAATGCAGATATCACTCGCCAGTCTGCACAAGATTTCTGGGATGAAGGAACCCCTAAGATGGAGCAAAATGGTTAACAACAATTGGCTGGTAACCAAGAGACCTCGATTGACAGGCTCCCCAAAGAACTGTACCGCGTTGAGTTCGTGGAAGAGATTGGAGACATGATCACTCTCCTAAGTCGAGTTTTTGGTTTACCTTCTGCAAGGGTCTTCCACCCATGGATGTACCAGTTTATCTGTATCATCCTAGCCAAGAAGGAGTTTGTGTCTCGGGCCACCATCATCAGCAACACCATTCACAAGCAATTGATAGAAGTCAAAATGACTGGATGCTTCTACATGACCTCATATCTGACCTATGCAGTAGCACGAAGAAAGCTATTTTCGGGACTTGAAACGAGAGGAATCCTGGGGTCATCAAACAACGTTTTTCACTATTACCCTCAGCTCAGCTTCAAAAATAGTTCTCACCATTTTAGAAGAGTCAACGATGCATTCACCTTCCACGTAATCCGGAACTTGAATCGAAATACCGAGGAAAGGTTTTCCAAAGAAGCCATGAGTGTCATTTCTCAATGGGGAACCTGGTTTATACAATTTTCATCTTTTTCCTACATCCGCGTGAGTGGCTTTGCTGGGACCCCGTGGAAACTTCCCAAGTACGTCAGTGATAGGTGGGCGTTAATGGAGTTGGCACGACAATTGTTCCAAGTTCACTGCTTGCTTAGTGACAAGCACCGCCCAGGAATTCATTTCCCGATCCAAATCGGGGAATACCAATGCCCAAACTTATTCAGTGCACAACTAATGGAAAAGGAGTTTGCTCTCATAACCATCCATCCATATGTGAAGAGAGCCCAGTTCGATATCAATGGTTATATGCAAACGATTATGGGAGTGAAGTATCAACATAATCCTACCATGGAGGATTTCTGGGCCGCTTGCTCGGATGAACATGAGGTAAGGAGACGGGAGTACTCTCGCCTAACACTTGCTCAGATCAAGGCCTTCCACATCCGGAGTCCTCCCGATTCATTCATAACCGATGATGAAGATGTCGTTGATCCCTCGTATGATGCCATTGCCTTCACACCATTGCCTCGAATCGACTGGACCAAAAGAGATGAATTTTCTCTCGATGGCAAGAACCAACCAATTATCGAAAGAAGCATATCTTGGTATGATAAGGAACTTGCCAAATTTCAATCAATTCCGAATCCCGTTTCAGAATCACAAAAATTGCCTATATCAGGACACCTCCATTCGACCAAGGTTTCTTCTCGATCAACTTCGTTACCATCCATCATACACGACATACAAGAAAAGAATGGTTGCCGAAATCCACTTCACCGAGCAACGTGTCACGAAGAGAGAGATCCAGAGATCCAAACCCTGAAGAAGGAAAGGAGCGTGTGTCTGGATTTTCTACCTCGAGTAGAGATTCTTCCACTCACATCATTAATAGCACTCATACGCTGGTAGCAAATGATCCTCAGCCATGCTTCGAACAAACACCCACTCAAGTGCAAGTAATTCAAATATCAAATACTTCGGAGCACGTAGTTCATGAAGAGATTTCCCAAAATCTCCCAAATGATCAGGAAGTGGACATTGAGGTTGTGTCTCCTCAAATCGAGGCCGTTGATAGGATTCAAGAAGGATCTCATGATGTCAGGGATAATGAGGATATTGATTCAAGCTCCAGGATTCTATATGCCGAGATAGTAAATGAAACTCCTTCTTGGGTTGATTCTGAAGTGAAGAAAAGGAAGAGAGTTGTCAAGCCAATCGACATTGATTTTGATGCCCTTTTCAAACTGTCGAATGACACCATTCCTAAGAAGCCCAAGGTACTTTCTCGAATAATGGTGGATAATGATGGAAACAAGTTTGCAGACCTTGCCATTCCACGAGTGGATAAAGAGCGTAATGCTATGACGCCAGCCGACTATGAAGTTTCCAGACTAGGACTTGGGAGATCCACATTAGAAAGTGACATGGCGATGGCTCGAGATTCAATTGATATCGTGCTAAAAAGATTGGAGAAATACAAGTCCCAAAATTCTTGGCTCAAGGCTGAAAAGAGTCAATTGGTGGAGTATGTTCAGCATTTGATAAATCCCATATCATCCACCTTCCCAGTACCTGATGCGGTGGCTGCCCCAGATGAAGAGACTCTTAATTTGTCAAAGGAAATAAACACGTTGGGCCATGTCACTAAAACTTGGCTTTGGAGATTCTCGTTTTGGGCCAGGGAGTGATCAAGACTGCAGTTAAGCTTCATGAAGATATCAGTGTATATCTAGATCCAATTCTTTCTTTCAAAGAAACTTTTGTTTCTACTATATCAAATTTGGATGAGATATTGCCCAGTCTGCAGGAGATGACAAGTATGGAATCTTCAGTTTTGGCTATTGAAGGGATTCTCGAATTTGAACATCGAGGGACACGTTTTCTTTGGTGTCTACATCTCAAATCAAGAAAGACGCTTCTTGTGGATTCTATGATCCATTATGACAACATGTGCAATGAAGTTTTCACTTCACTTTCCTTGATCCAGGAATTCATAGCTGAGATTCCTTACAACCTAGTAAATGAGCATAATCAAAGGTGTTCATCGGAGCAGGTGGAAGAACAATTTTCACGATTGTTCAAAGACATGTACACTCCTGCCAACAATTTCTCGTCGGTTTCCATGGAGCGGTGTATCAAATTGAAGAACTTGTTTGAGAATGCTCAGTCTAAAATTGTTAATTTTAATGATATGCCAAGTAGAATTCTTGAATTGCAGGTATTTTGTGAGGCTATTCTTCAGCCAAGTGAACCTCCAGAAGAAGAAAAGATGTTTGAAACTTTGGGAAGGTTTAGATCCTTTCAATTATCAAAAGCAGCAGATCCTAATTTCACCGGCGGTGTAGGAAGTTGATTTTCTTGATATCTAGCGAATTGGGAGAGTCCATTTCTCATACGTTTGAGATAGGCGGACCCCGTTTCAATGGATAAGGCAATTTGGTATTATTGTATATATTTTTAAAGGTGTTGTTATTTGGGAAACATTGGATATTTTAAGTAATTTCTATTTTTGGGTTGTATTTAATAAAGTTGGTTAGAAAAAGTCAAAGGTCACTTAAGTGCCTTATTTAATGATCATGTAAAACCCTAACTACTTTGTAACCAACTTTTGGGTTATAAAAGGAAGTGAGGGGCTCATTTGTAAGGGTGACTTTGAGAGAGGAGAAGAAGATACTTTTGTGCAAGCTTTGTTTCAAGAAGAAACTTTGTGTTCTTTGAAAAACATTTTGGAGTTAATAGAATAAGAACTTTGTGTCTCATTCATTGTCTCTTGTAACATTTGGTGTTCTTATGTTCATTAGATGTTAGGTGTTTGAATCTTGCATGCAAATATTATCTTTGATCTTATTGTCAACATTAGTAATCAGTTGTTCTAGTTCACAGTGATCAAGCTCTGACTATCTACTTGCTCATGTGTGTTCCCTTTTGCATGTTCTTGTTTGGCTAACTCAAACTCCGTTTTATTTGTGTTGGTTATTCATCTTTTCTCTTCATGCAATATTAGGCTCTGTTTTTACCTAACTCTTGCATGTTCTTTCATTCCATTCCATTCCACTCCTTTCTTTCATTTCATTCCATTTCCTTCATTCACTTTTCTTCCATTGATGTTCCAAAACATCCCCCACATACAATTTTGAATGTACGAGATGTAAATACGATTTTGGTTTTCAATAAAGGCAGCCTCACCTTCATTGAGGAGGGACTTCGTTCCCACACTTTGCATGTCATTTGCATGCGTGCAAATCCATATGCTAACACCCCATAAAATCAATTTAGGATACATCAATAAGGAACTGACCTTTTAATCCTAGAGACTCATCTCAAAATAGGTATACCCATAGACATGAGGTGTTTCCATTGTATCTACGAAAGAGAGAGATCAATTTTTGCAAGACTAAAAAACTTACACTATCTCTCTACAGGGTGCACTTTCGAGAGATAACAACAACGTGATATGTTCATATCATGGAAAACTTGACATATTTATAAAGTAACTTTTAAAGGTTAAGTAAGTGTTGAGTCTTAAAAATAACTCTCAACAAGTTAAATATATTTTGGCCATGAAGAATTTTCCATAAAATATAATCATCATGGAATAGTGTGGTATTTTAAGAATTTTTTTGATACATTGTGATTAATTTTTGTTATGAGAGAATATCCAATGTACGTGTTTCAATGCTTCTCTCATTAATTAGTAAGTACATTTTGGTAGGCAATAGAAATACATGATTATATTTCTCTTAGAAGGATCTATTCATAATTAAAGCACTTTGCATAAATATGAGCCTATATTTCGTTCTAATGTACAACATAAATTAAAGGTGACTACTCTAAGGTCTGCTTGTATGATAAGATTATAACAATAATTGGTTATATGTTTATAGTCTTTAGACACTTGGTAATTTTAATAAATATTTTTATCCACATTAAAATATATTTATTATATAAATAAACACATAATACATTCTATTTAGATCTAACTCACTTTTCATAAATGTCAATAAACTAAATTAAGAATGTGTGTGCAATATATATATATATATATATATATATATATATATATATATATATATTCTTACGAGATATTTGTAATAATTTGAAAAGAAATGTCTTGGCATTGTGATGAGGAATTCCATCCTTAAGTTGTTTGTATCATGCATTATTATCTCATCCAAAGTGCACCTTGATATAGATGGATATATGACTCTTACTTTGGCTGGTACAATGGGATATTCTGCGTGTTTTGGGTGCCTCGAATGAGGATAACCTCCACCCAAAAGTGTGGTTCCCTTGATGATTCACTTAAAACTACTATTCTAGTGGGGTTCAGGATATAAAACAAAAAAAAAACTGAATGGAATTGGGAAAATATGTTCATACACCAATGATTTGGGAGCTCAAATCTTCACATGACACATTAATTGACCGGTAATGACCTGCAATTTTTACTTCATCTAATGTGTGATTCTCCTTAACACTAAAAGAATTCATGCACAAGCTCTTAGTCAAGCGTGGTAGGGTGCTATTCCACTTCCATGATGATGGATACACTAAATTTGTACTTAAATGATCTTTAAAAGCTTCATAATAACTCAAAGAAGGTGTTTGATGACAGCTTTCCTAAGCATGAAAAGGAAATAATATTTCACCTGAAACATACCATAAGTTGTTTCTACACACTACTCAAAAGCCACAAGTGGAAGAAATCATTCTTTATTCATTAAATAGGTGATTCAAAGACAAAACTTGGCATGATATAAGTACATAACCAGAATAATGAGCCCCATACCTTTGACAAAAGCAAGGTATACATATACAATACCATCCCTAGCTCTCCAAAATTATCTCATGTATCCAAAATAACTCTCCCTTTCATGCATTCTTCTAGCCTTTCAAAATACAATTTTTTAATGAATAAAAGACTAAAAACAACCTTCATGGTCTATTTCAGTCCCTAGTCAAATTTTTTAACCCTTCAAACATTCCTTTTGTATGAACCCTCCTAGAAAGTAATGTAGTAAAAAGTTCCTCTTAACACATGAAAAAGGCAATTTTTGTCATATCCGGGAGACTATTTTTGGCAAAAACTACTTTTTCATTATTTTTGCAACATTCTATATTGGATTACTCTACAAATTGGAAAATTATGCATGGTTCACTTTTTTCTTTTCCAAACTCTACCTTGAGGCATGCATGTAAGTTTTCATTAGTTAACATGATGCCTTTGGATTTGATATTTGGTATATATTGGCTTTTAAATTTTCTCCATATGCAATTCTTGATAGAAATCAAAACATTTTTATTCATGTGTCAACTCATGAGTAATGAAAAATAAGGCTTAAAATTATTACCAAAGTCAAACTAGCATAGGTAAAGTTGACCTCAATTTGACGATTTGGTTTTTAGGGCTGATAACCCTAAAAATCTCATTTTCCAATTCATGGATTTTGGGTAGAATCTAGAAACTTTTTTTTAGTAAACTTAAGTTGCCATTGCTTTTGGTTTCTTTTGAAGCCTCTATAAGAGACTATGCATACTATCCTTCCATTGATGGGACTCAAAGTTTGTATTTTCCTTTTTCGGACCTCCTTATGCCATATCATTAGCTTGGTATGTGTTATTATTTCATGGCCATTTATTTTTGTTTTGTTTGAGATAATTAGAGAGATCTGTTTTGTGCATTATCATAAGGATTTATATTTCCTTTAAAATGGATTTTGTATAATTATATCAGCTCGACCATGGGGTTATTTGGGTTTCTGTCTAATAATAAGCTTTATATTGTAACTCAACCTATGGATATGGGTGCCCCGATATGGTTCGAATCATATTTTCATACTTTGTTGATACCTTCTTGAAGGGTCAATTTGTTTATGTTTTGATTTACCTAGATCTTTGTATTTAATTTTCTACCACTTGTTTCACCATTTTACACCCAGATTTAATTTATTGTAGTGATTGAAACCATTGATAAATATTTGGACCTCTTTATTATGGTTTTATTCTGAGATCTAGGGTGTATTTCATTACTACTATCATCTTTGCATTGTTCCATTGGTTTCTTGGCACTCTATCTTGAAATGATGATGGTGGGTGATTATTTCTTAGCTCGCCATTTGCATAATACCCATGGATGATTTTTTTACACTAGGTTTTGTTATCCATTTTTTTCCTCAAGTAAAATGGATAGACATGAACTTACATAATGAGAAAATGGAGGGCCATTTTTCTAATGTTGATAATTTTTCTTTGCACCCTCCCTTCTTCTCTTGTTTGTAATTGAATTTGTGGAGTTTCAAACCTCCCATTCAAGCTTGTAATGAACGTTTTTGTCTCTTCACCACCGTAATGTATTGTATCAACTTTTTGGAGAAATAATATAATTTTGTCGATGATTTCAACCCTCTCTTGTGTTCATTTCATTCCCATGATCTCTCATTGCAAATCTTAGTTATTTGTGCATGGTGGTTGTATTACATGTTTAACGATTTGTGTTTAGTGGTTAGTGGATTAATATGTGGTGTGTTTTCATCCTCCTTAATCTAGTTTTGGTTTTAATATCCATGCAAAGTAGGTGTTCAACATTCCATTTTGTGCATCAACTCTATTAGTTAGGTTTAATTTCTTGTAATCTTCTTAACCATGTCTCCTTGAAAAGTTAGAATATATTTCAGAGGATATCCTCTATGATTTGAGTGTGTGTATCGGAATAGAGGAATAGAACCAACCTTGATCTAGAGAGCATTCCCAAATGTAAATTTTGACACTTTGGAAAAAGCTCTATGTTATGTAGTCACACCGACAATTTCAACCTTTTGAGTTGCGAAATAGAAAGGGGTGTTGTGGTTACACATCAATATCTAATAAATCTAATAATACCATAAAATAAGTCTTATAAGTCAATATAGAGTTCTCTTAATATGATATAATCATATTTTTTTAGTTTAGAAAATGGTGTAGTTTGTATTTGGTAGAGTTACTCAATTTAGGATCTAGTTGCAAGCTTTTCAAGGAGCTAATATAGGGGTTGAATTAGTAAATGATCAAATTTTGGATCAATAATTCATGGGAGAATGATTAGTAAAACGAATTCTAATGTAAATTAAGTAATTTGATGTTTTGGAAATGATAATATACCTTTATTTGTTTGTATTTTTATATTTTCATGGAATGTGTACATGAGGGTTTAGACTGGAAATGAGAAACAAACCCTAAAGTGGAGAAAATTAATCAAAGACGTTGATCATTACCTTGAAGAGATAAAGGAAAGGATTATAAGCTCAACACCATTTATTTGATCCCTTGAAAAAAATTTTTGAGGGTTTAATATGTCTGTTTGTGTCCATGGGTTAAAATTAAGGTAGGCCATAATTTATTTTTGTACCCAATATAATTCATTAAAACTTGAAACAAATATATACATGATTGAGATAAGGAAGTGTACCAAATTTCATATCTATGTCACTTGTTTGAAGGGATATATCATTGAAATAAAATTATGTAGGCCTATGTTAAGAAACAATGTACATGGGAGAATTGTAAATACTGCAAATTTTCTTAAAATAGAATATTCAAGACACAAGGATCTGTAAGATTCATGTTTGAATAATTTTTAAAGTCTTATTAAGTTTTGACAGATATTATTTAAACTCGCTATGTTCAAATATCACTCATTAGTCCTAAACTAGGTCAAATAAAAAATTGTATAGGTTCCCTATGTTCTAAAATTTCTACCTAAGGAAACCCTAAGAAAATTTCAAGCATGATATAAGGCCTTATAAAAGGCATGAATTAAGTGTTTATACTTGTATGAATAAAAATATCATTTCTCTAGCGAAAGGTTAGAATGAAAAATCCATAATTGGGAATACCTACAAGCTCATTAGTTACACATGAGAAAAGTGTTGTTATGAGGATCATACGGGAGTTGATATAGTTAAATTGCCATGTTTGATTCTCTCTAGAAGGTAAATCCTAAAAAATATTAAAAGGAAAGAGTTGGTATTATTTTAAGCCTAGGAATGAAGTTAGTGGTAGTTAGTTAAAACTAGAGTGACTTAATTAAGATATGACCTCATTGAATCTAAGACATATGATCTAGTGATGATAGGATAGAAGATATAATTTAAATCATTTCAAGATTGGGAATATATTAATACTAAGACATGTTGGAACAAAATAGAAGGATCATGCATTCAAGGTTCAAATTTGTGATTAGATTTGAACCGAGCTAAAATGGAATCATCACTCCTTAGAATAGTTTGTCTCATCATGAAAGAATCAAATTTATTGTATAATTTCTTGGGAAATTTTCAATCTAAAAAATCATTTGAGGAGCTTGAAAACTAATGATTTTTCACTATTTTATACAAATCCTTCATGTTGTTCAACATATATGTATATATAAATACTTCTAAATATACATATAATAATGTAGTTTCAAAATCTAAGTAGTCCTACTCTAAATCAAGTAAAATAAATAGTTTTAAGACTACTCAAATTGAAACATTGTTTACTAATGGTGAAAAGATTTCATGAAAATCAAGACGTTATTTCTATGCAAATCATTTTACTACTAGTCTCTCCTTGAACCTTTAAACATTGTCATCAATTTATATAAATTGTATTTTTAAACCCATTTACAACCAACATTTTTTCTAGCTTTGGTAATCTCTACTAGGTCCCATGATATTTTATTTTCTAATTCATCCATCTCATCCCGAATTTCCATTTTCTGTTTGGAACTATCCACATTCTCTAATGCTTCTTGATAAAAACTAGGTTCCTCTTCATTAGGAATCAAAGAAATTGAAATGTTGGGAATATAATTATGATTAGGATACCTAACTCGTGTAAATATCCATACTTTCTATGGAGGTGCTTCCTCATGTTCTTATGACCTCCATACCAACTACTTAGTTGTTTTTAAATTGTTTGACAATCTTCAATATATTCAACATTTTCAAATGGTTGTTTTTATTTGTTTAATATAACTGAAGATAGTTTAATTTCAACCCTCACATGTTAATATTTAGGTTCTTGTTCTTCTTTGATTTGGACATTTAATTTTAGTAGAGGATATTCCTAAAAATCTACATCTCTACTAACGATGATTTTGTTGGTAGCAAGATTCCACACTATGTATCCCTTAACACCATCTAATTCACCATAACAAACATAAATTTAGTTCTTGGATATTCAGTCTAACTTTTAATAATGTTTCTTTATCGGTAACATCATAACAATTTCAAATTTAAAATATCAAGTTTGAATAATCATATGAATGTGGTGTCTATACCTCTTCCCGAATATTGCAGTCTATTGTAAATAATGGTGAGTGATTTATTAGATAATTTTTTACAAAATATTTGGTTATGCTCCTTGATCTCTCTAAAATAATCTTATTTATGCATTTAACAACCCCATTTTTATGTGGAGTATGTCTAGTGGTTTTATGCCTTTCAACCCCAACTTCCTTAATAGTTTTGAAATACCAAGGATTTGAATGCACTTCTAGTATCGTTTATTACACATTTGATAAACTTGTTAGTGAAATTTTCAACCAAATATTTAAATTTCTTAATTATGTTGAAAACATCATATTTTCAATTAATAAATTAGACCCATAGATTTTTAGATTAATCATCTATAAAAGTAACAAAATAAAAAGTTTATCCACATGATATTTAAGGTGTTTGAAACAAAATATTGTAATTAATATTATCAAGAATACCTTTAATTACATGAATTACGTATTTAAAATTTTGTCTACATTATTTCCAAAAACATAGTGATTGTAGAAAATGAACTCTAGAAACTTTAAATTAGGAACAACGTATGATCTTTCCATAATTTTAATAATTTATTGCTTATATGCCCCAAATTTAGATGCCATAAATGATTATAATAATTTTTTGTTTTATATACCACATCTTCTTAAGCGATATTTGTACTCCCTTGCAATATGTAAAGGTTCGATAAATTTAGAGACTTCATTACAACTAAGGTACCCTTAAGACAAATTTAAAGGTCCAATTTGAACTTTGAGCTTATAACCATTGGAGTCCAATTCGGTAAATCACACTAAAGACGTCCATGAGACCTAAGAACAACCTAGGTTTAGTTAGAAAAATTATGGAATTTTTTTTTTTCAAAAGTGTGCCCACATACAGGCTTCAAACTACAGTTGTCATAATAATGTTTCAAAGTCAATTATATTTAATAAATAAATTTTTCCCATTATAACCAAATATTAAACCCACATTAAAACTAATGAGTGGATTTAGTCCAAGCAAGATTTAGTTCACTCTAAGTGTTAATTTAATAAATAATTAAATTCCTACTATAGTCAAATATTCCATATTTAAATTTAGAGGGTTAAAGGGGTCAAATTAAATAAATATCCTAGGTATTTAATTCCACAAGGTTTGAACAATTAACAAGGTTCTCATTTTACATGGGGTTAGAATAATGAACACTTCCCTACCCCATAATAATAAAAATATGAGATAGACCCAAATAATAAAAGTAGTGATTTAAATATATGTATATTTATATACATCTATATATATATATATATTATAAATAATCATATTATATATATAATTTAGATCAGTTTGAGAAAACATTAGTTCAACCATGGAAGGAGGACATGTGCGGTTTGCGCAGAGGGAAAGTTCGGCCTTGACTACAATGATATATGTGCATTAGTTAAGGTAAAACTGCATGTTTTAATGCATTGGAGCTGTTTATTGGGGGTTAATGTTTTTGGGGCTGGGAGGGGTTGGAGACCCAAACCCCACCTGATTTAATATTAAATGGGGTGGGTGATGGTGCCACCAACCCTTCCCACCCCACATCCAATACAATAAAACACAGTGCCCACAACTTTATGAATTTAAACACATATATTTCAGTCACTTCATTTTGTCTAAATTGACACAATTTGTAGTGCCCACTTCCCTTCGACACCTTTTTCTTTGATTTTGATACTCATCAACTACACTTATGGACATTATTGTAGCTTTTTGATTTAGCATGATACTAGATGTTAGAGATACTAGACTGTTGTTGATTTCGATTCATATATGATGCATGTGGATTATTAGAGACATTTTATATTGATGTTGATATGCTGTGGACATGATTATTTATATATATTTTTGACATGCGATATAATTTTGTCACCATGAGTAGATTTTGATAATTGAATTAATGTTGTGATCATTTTGACATGGATGAAACATGGATAGAAATGTTGCTAGAAATTTGTAAATGATATCGTATTTTCCTAGATGATATTAATTCGTATATAGATGATTTTAGATTTATATTACATATTTTGGCATAGATGTTTTAATGCGGCCACGAGGCTGAAGGAGGTATTTTTGTGTTTTGCAAGTAAAATTATTCACAACAAACATCGGGGATTGGAGACCAACCACATTGGAATTCTAGATGAATTCAACAAGGGTCACCATGGCAACATGTAATTGTGTGTGTGTTAGAATTATTTGGTTAGGGGAAAATTGTGACCAAGGGGTCATGTGTTGTCTTTTGTTTTAGTTTCCCTTTTATTAATGTTAGTATGTGTTTCCTTTGAGTGATGTAATTTACTTGTTTAATTATTTACATTTTGGATGTATGTTTTTCCCCTTTATCTTAATGGTTCTAAGTGTAATTTTAAAGTTATTAAATATTCTCCTAAAATTATTAAAGATGTGACCAAAATAATTTCATTTATTATACTTTATTTTCTCTTGGATTTTATGTTGTGTGTTGAATGCTTGAGATCTTGAGTGTTGTACACTCTACCCCATGTGAAATTCGAATTTGGCCTTAGGGGAAAATTTTAAAGGCTTGTGGGACAAGTTAAACTTGTCCCACACCTCTTAAATTTCCATACCAACCCTACCTATGGGTTGGGGGTAAAAATTAGACCCCATTAGGTGTTTTGGGAAGATAAAAAGGTGAAATGTTTATTGCACTTTCTTTCAAGTAATTAATTTTGTCCTTAAGGTGGTGTGGGCTTAGTTTGTTTGTGTAAGTAACTTGTCATTCCTTTCACCCACAAATTTATGGTGCATTGGGGTTGAGGTTTGACTTCTTAGGTGGAGTTGAGGATGAGTGATGTGGCATCCTACATGGAGCCACCTCATCCTCCTCTCTCCCTTTTCTATTTATTGAAGTTCTTTTGCTTGTTTGGGGGTTACTTCATTATTTTTTTCTCTTGTATTTTTGGAGAGTTAAAGAATTGTTGAGAGTGCTTGTGGATGCTTGCTTGGTTTTGAGGAGCTTGGAGACTTACTCTTGGAACAAGTTATACTATGGAAAGATAGGATATTTACCTTGCTTATGTTATGCTTTATTTTGTGTTATTGTCCTTGTGTTGAGTATGGTTTTATTTTGAATGCCATTGCGTGTGGATAGATTGCTTAGGTTTGGAGTAGAAGGAGAATATGGGGAGATTTCATGTAGGGAGGCATAATATTTTACCTTTTTTTTGGATGGAGTTTGGGTTGGGTGTCCCATCTTGTACAAGGAATGCTTGCATTTCTTTCTTGTTTCTTTTATGAGGGAGGCATAAGAGATTGAGGGAGGCATAAGCGTACGTGGGAGGTATAAGGGGTACTTGAGGGAAACATAAGAGTATGTAGGGATTTGATATACGCATTGGAGGCTTTAAGGTTGGCACCCATTCCCATTCTAAGGCATAACTGGCCTCCCATAGGTCTTACTCCTTTGGATTTCATTTTAAGCCTTGTTTTGTTGTTCTTATTTCTTTTGTTCTTGTTGATTTGAATGTGGTTGAAATGGTTGTGAAATATTTTTTTGTATTGTGGAAGCTTGTTGTTGCTATGTGTTGGAATTATCTCCCATTGTAATGTGGTTGGGGCTCGGGGGAAAATGGAGAGGATGGCTTCTCCTCTTCATTGGATATCTTGGTTGGGTGGAGATTGTTGTCTCTCCCCCCATTTTGTTGTGAATAAAACATACCATGAAGAAGCTATATTGTTGGTCTCGTGAAGCTTGGAGCTTTTGGTGGAGTCCTTAAGAAGATCCTTCTAGTAACAAAAATTCCTTTGTATTATCCCCACTTAGAGTGGAGGAACTTGTAATATTGAATTTTACTTTTAGTTTATATTCTTGTATGATTTCCCACTTTAAGTGGAGGACATTGTATTGAACTTGTGAAGGAAAATTGCATTCCATTGTTAGTTATGAAAGTTGTATTATATATTGAAAAAGAGAAGAAATATTTGTGTTGTAAAGTTAGTTTTGTGAAATAGAAAAGAAAGTAATTCTTTTTATTGGAGTTTGGTTGTTTTGTGTGAAAGGAAGTTCCTTGTTTTGAAAGAAATGGGTTATACTCAATGGAAAAGAAAGTTTAATTTCATTTTGAAATTGTATTGTTGCAAATGAGAAAGTAGGAATAGAAAATTTGCAATATGTTAAAAGTATGCATAGTAAACTTGAATGTAAAAGAAAGTTGTTGTAGTTATTTTGGATATTTGAGTATAGTGAAAATGAAAGAGATAATAAAATTGAGATAGGGAATTGTTGCATTTTGTATTTGAAAAATAATAATGTAGAAATGGATGTGAATCTTTTATCTTACTCTTGAAATAGAAAGAAATTTAGTTGATCAAAAGGGAAATGATCTTGTAAGTAGTAGTGTTCTATTGGAATTGATAATGCTTAAAATGAGTAATTTTTAACTAAGAAATGATAAAATGGAATGAAATCACAAAACTAGAAACTTTAGGTGCATAAAATCAAGTTCAAAATGTAATTTGGAACATTATAGTAACTTTTTAATTTTTGTAAAATTCTCATACTAAAGGTTCTATTTTTCAGAAATAGGACCACCACCATATGCAGAGTGACGGTCCCATAACCGCCACTTAGGCTAAGGTGGTGGTCTCAAAACCACCACCACAGTAGGCGGCGGTCTTAAAACTACACATAGTATGGAAGTAGTCCATGATTTTCCACCAAGGTAGGGCGGCGGTCTCGGAACCGCTGGTCTACTCGGGTGGTGGTTCTATCACTTGCGACATAATTCCTAGGATCCGTGCCTGTAAGTTTTTCACTAGTTTATACTAATTTTTAAACAACAAATTTAACAAGGAAATGACCAATAATCAAATAATGCTCCAATCTTGTTGTATAAAGTAGTTAAACCTACAAATGATGCATCTAAAACATTCCTTCTCATTTCTATTCATGGGAATAGTGTTTTCCCCAAATTTGAAAACCCATATACAAATAGCTTGAAATAAAACTAGATTGGTGAAGGAAATCCCTCCCAATCCTTGAATGTAAGTAATAGCAACAAATAAAACTTTAATCTAAACTAATATAAACTAGATATCCTTATAGAATCCTCCATATCTCTTCCTCCTTTGCTTCGATGGCTCCCTTCTCTCCATTTTGTAATTTTTAACAAAAAAATAAGACCAAATGAGGAGAATAAAATGAAGGAAAGGTTTTAATAGAAATTCATAAGGAAATTGTTGGGATAGTTTGGAACCCTAGGATCTAGTGGCCAAGATTGTTTTGATCTAAGGGTGGAGGTTTCACCCTACTTTTGTTTGGTAGAAATGTAATTTAAATGTTTAAATTAAATCCTTAAGGGTATGTGTAATTGGGGAATGGGGCCATTTAATTGCCATAGAGTGCTAAGCCATGGTTAGTTCTTAGCAAGATTTAGGTAGTTATTAGAAAGGCCTCTAAGTTAATAAGATAATGAATTTAATTAAATTAACATAAGGTTAACCTTTCCAGGATTGAACATTAACTAAAGAGAAGAAAACACCTAACTATGTAAATTAATCTATGGTACCTTCCTAATGAATAATTGATTTATGGACCTTAGAGATAAATTGAGATTATGTTAACCTTTTATCTAGACCCGGTTCTTTAATCGAGAAGTGGAGTTAGTGGTGTTAGTTAGTTGTTGTACCCTAGGGGATTAACATCCTTGTAACCTATTTTATCCTCTTACCTTTATCTTGTAACATTTTTTTGCAATTTTTAGGTTGAGTATTAGGTTGAAGCGTGTTCCTTGAATGTCATTTTTATGGGCATTACATTTGGTATCAGAGCCATGGGTTCAAAGCTTGGACCCTTGGGCACACCTAGAAAACATGAGACATGAAATTTTAACCTAGTGCAAAATTGTTCTTTTAAATCTAGAAAACCACACTAGCTGATATTTGAATAATTTTAGAAAACATAGAAAACTAAAACAAGACCTAGAACAATTAACTAAATCTTGGCTTAATATGTGTAGGAGGCGCAAATCAAACTAGGAGTCTTTTCACATAGACTTAGACATACCACTGAGATCAGGTTGTAGTACCCATCCTTCCTCAGATTTTATAGACGCTTCAGGATGTCAATGCCACTATATGCGAAGGATCCCTAGGAGGAAAACTTGCTAGACAAGATATGGAGCCATCAATGGAGGCTATGGAATCTCCTTGATACATTGAGGAGAATGGGGCGAGCACTTCGCATGGAGATAGTTAAGGAAGAGTCACAATAGAGAGGGCATGGAGATAGGATTTTAGAACATAGGGATAGATCTTGGAGCCCTAGATAGAGGGAGGAGCATGTAGAAAGACCTAGGGCTTATCAGTCATCGGCTGTAGACCATATCAGGGAGATCCTGAAGCTATGACCATCTCATTATTCAAGAGATACAGGATGTTTTCAGGTAGAGGCTTGGTTGGTGAGCTTGAGAAAATGCTTCAAGCTCTCCCCTTGTAATAGCAACATGAAATCTCATGTTCCAATCCATCTTCCGATTATTGGAGCAGTAATTTGGTGGAGGAACTAGGAGAAAAAGCTCCATGTTGACTCGAAAACAATTACCTAGGAGCTTTTTCAGGAGCATTTCAGGAGAAGGTATTTTCCCAGGAGGTTTATTCAGTAGTGGATAGACGGGTTTCATGACCTTCACCAGGCATATATGACCATAGCTGAGTATGAGAGTTAATTTATGGACCTACTCTAGTATGTCGACTATATATAAGATGAGAAGGTATGGATTCACAGGTTCATCCAGGGCTGAATTTGGATTTGGGTGGTGCGGTGCACTCATCACTTTGCCCATAGAGCATTAGCCGAGGCCAAGGAGAAGGCCTATAGAGGAGACGTGAGTGAAGATGAAATAGGATAGAGATAGAGTTCGAGCCGCATCTAGCAAATGTAGGATAGCAGATTAGGGGGTCATTTCCTCCTCCTCGTGGTGGAAAGATTTTGGGAAAGTCTTCCTTCAGGCCACCTCAACAGCCACCTCTATAGTAGTAGTAGAAAAATAGACTGCACAACTTACGAGACCTCCTCGGATATTTGATGCACAAAGGGAGCGAAGTATGGGTCCTCCTCCTAGGGGTCCCATTAGGACACACGTTGCACAAAGAGCTCGGTCAAGAGGGATTTCATCGGCGAGATCTTAGTAGTCCATAGGCTGGGTCGATAGGATCCACAACATGTAGACCTCTAGAGTACCGGTTAGAGGTACAACCCACTAGAGAGGACCAGGAAATTTTATGGTTGTGGAGTTATGGGACATCATTGGAGAGAGTGCACACTAAACCCTAGAAACAATGGTAATACATAGATCTCAAAGTCTAATGTTAGAGATATGGCATGGAGTCATCAGACCTATGCAAAATCGAGAACCACCACGATGAGAACTAGAGTACCATGATAGATATGATAGGTAGTATTTGTGATATTTCCACCTCTATATTATTTGATTCCGGTTCATCTGATTCTTTTATTACACCATCCTTAGTAGATTGTTGCAGGGCTAGTGGTATTTAGGCAAGTTCATAGTTGGGATGTTGATATGGCTTCTAGAGCCAAAATTTCATAGACTCCTTAGTTAAGGACTTTGTAGTGGATCTAGGACCCTTCACCACTAACTTGGATCTTTGAATCCTTTGATTGGGTTATTATGGTGTCATCTTGGGCATTGACTAGTTTTCTACACACAGGCTAGAGTGGACTGATACCATAAGTCTATTAATTTTACATATGATCTACGAGTGGAGTCATTGATAATATGGGTTAGGAGGCCCATTTCTATTTGCACCATCTTCACTATGCAGCTTAAGCGGTGTGTGTGACGGGGTTGTCGATGTGTCTGTTATTCGATTAGTGTGAGATCCAAGGATGAGTCTAGTGGACCATCCCTTGATGACCATACCATATTGAGGTATTTTTCTAATTTTTTATAGGGAGATACCGGGGTTACCTCCCAAGCACGTGAGATATATTTTCACATAGATCGACTTCGAGGAATCGAGCCTATCTCACAAGCACCTTATCGGATGACTACTCCCGAGCTATGTGATCTCAAGATGTAGCCTAAGAGCCTTCTAGACAAACCTAGTGTATCCTCTTGGGGTGCACCGGTGATCTTTGTGAAGAAGAAGAATGGATCTCTATGGTTGTTTATTGATTACCACCAACTGAAAAAATTAATAAACAAGAATCGTTACCCCCTTCAAAGGCATTGATAACTTGTTTGACCAGATTAAGGGGGCCACATTTTTCTCTAAGATAGATCTTAAGTCAGGGTATCATCAGCTGAGGATCACAGAGGAATATTTATAAGACCACCTTCGTATGCGATATGGCCACTATGAGTTCACGGTGCTTTACGTTTTGGTCGATGAATACCCTCGCAGTGTTCATGAGCTTGATAAACGGGGTATTCAGGAATTTTCTAGATCACTTCATGCTCATCTTCCTTAATGACATTTTTATTTACTCATGCACACGTGAGGAGCATGAGGAGCACCTTCACTAGGTTCTTCAGTGTCTTTAGGAGCATCATCTTTATGGGAACACGGAATAGTGTGTGTTCTTTTAGACAGAGGTGCGATTTGGGCCACATCATTTCTGGGGAAGGTATCACAGTTGATCCTTCCAAGATTCGAACTATCATGGATTTTCCTTCACCCACCAAAGCATTATGCCAAGGTGTATAGCTTCATGGGTTTGGTAGGTTATTACAGGACATTTATTTAGTACTTTTCTTAGATTACACACCCCATCACTTCACTTTAGCGGAAAGGAAGAAGTTCATATGGGTAGATAAATGTGAGCACGCTTTTAATACAATGAAGGAATGCCTCATGACAACACCTATTCTAGCATTTCCAGATCCTTAGGGTGAGTTCTATGTTTACGCAGATGCTTCTTTGGCGGGACTTGGAGGTTTGTTGATGCAGAAGGGTAGAGTAGTGGCTTTTTACGACCGCGATCCTTTGTACACTTCCCATTTCTAGATCACCTTCTAGCATGCTCTCAGGACAAAGATCAATTTAAGCACAACATATTACCCTTAGACAGATGGAAAGACTAAGTGGGTGAATCAAATCCTAGATGACATGCTTAGGATGTACATTATGAACCACTAGTCGAGATGGTAGGAGTATCTATACTTGGTTGAGTTTGCCTACAACAATAGTTTCCATAGTTAAATAAGCATGGCTCTTTTTGATGAACTTTATGGTAGAGAGTACATTATACCTCTTAGTTAGGACAGGTTAGATGATAGGGTTTCTCTTGGGCCAGCCTTATTGTAGGACATGGATTAGTAGGTTGTTTTGATCGGGACGAGACTACAAGAGGTGTAGGATAGGTAGAAGAAGTATGTGGATCAACATAGGACAGATCATAGTTATGAGGTGGGCATTAAGGTATTCCTTCGTGTTAGACTACATACCAACCATATCCATTATGGAAAAGGTTATAAGCTGACTCATAGGTTTGTGGGTCCCTTTGAGATCTTGGATCGCATCGTTTCCTTGGCCTATCATCTAGCATTGCCACCTAGCTTGTCCCGCATCCATAATGTGTTTCATGTTTCTATTATTAGGACCACATTATAGGTGCGGGATCAATGATAGGTGATGGTGGAGTCCATCTCGCATTATAGAGTGTAAAACCCTAGGCCTTTGTGGCGAGAGAGATTGATCAAATTTGGGTCTAGTGGGATAGGTATGACGAGACTTATGCTACATGGGAGGATGCTACTTTACTACGAGTTTAGTTTCCACACCTCTTCAAGTGACTTCCAGGAGGAAGTTGAGTCTAAGGGTAGGGGGATGTAGTTCCCACTTCCCTTCAACACCTTTTTCCTTTGTTTTCAATACTTTCGACTACACTTATGGAAAATGTTGTAGCAATTTGATTAAGCATGATACTAGATGTTAGAGATACTAGACTGTTGTTGATTTCAATTTGTATATGATGCATGTGGATTATTATAGACATTTTATATTGATGTTGGTATGTTGTGGACATGATTATTTATATATATTTCGACATGTGATATACTTCAACCACCATGAGTATATTTTGATGATTTAATTAATGTTGTGATCATTTTGACATGGATGAAATGTGGATAAAATATTGCTAGAAATTTGTAAATGATATCGTATTTTCCTAGATGATATTAATTCATATATAGATGATTTTAGATTTATATTGCATATTTTGGCATAGATGTTTTAATGTTGCCATGAGGCCGAAGGAGGTATTTTTGTGTTTTGCAGGTAAATTTATTCACAACAAACATCGGGGAGTGGAGACCAACCACATTGGAATTCTAGATGAATTCAACAAGGGTCACCATGGAAACATGTAATTGTGTGTGTGTTAGAATTATTTGGTTAGGGGAGAATTGTGACCAAGGGGTCATGTGTTGTCTTTTGTTTTAGTTTCCCTTTTATTAATGTTAGTATGTGTTTCCTTTGAGTGATGTAATTTACTTGTTTAATTATTTAGATTTTGATGTATGTTTTTCCCCTTTATCTTAATGGGTCTAAGTGTCATATTAAAGTTAATAAATATTTTCCTAAACTAATTAAATATTGGAAAAAATAAGTTCATTTATTAGACTTGATTTTCTCTTGGATTTTGTGTTGTGTGTTGAATGCTTGAGATCTTGAGTGTCGTACACTCTACCCCCATGGGAAATTCGAATTTAGTCTTAGGGACTAGTTTTGAAGGCGTGTGGGACAAGTTAAACTTGTCCCAAATGTCTTAAATTGCCATACCAACCCTACCTATGGGTTTTTGGGGTAAAAATTAGACCCCACTAGGTGTTTTGGGAAGATAAAAAGGTGAAAGGTTTATTCCAATTTCTTTCAATTAATTAATTTTATCCTTAAGGGGGTGTTGGCTTAGTTTGTGTGTGTAAGTAACTTGTCATTCCTTTTACTCACATATTAATGGTGAATTGGGGTTGAGGTTTGACTTCTTAGGTGGACTTGAGGATGAGTGATGTGGCATCCTACATGGAGCCACCTCATCCTCCTCTCTCCTTTTTTATTCATGGAAGTTATTTTGATTGTTTGGGGTTACTTCATTATTTTGTGCTCTTGTATTTTTGGAGAGTTACATAATTATTTAGAGTGCTTGTGGATTTTGGAGCTTTTAGATGCTTGATTGGTTTTGAGGATCTTAGAGATTTACTCTTGGAAAAATATCTATGATGGAAAGGTAGAAGCTTCACCTTTCTTATGTTATGCTTTATTTGTGTTATTGTGCTTGTGTTGAGTATATTTTTCTTTGGAATTCTTGTTGGGTGTGGGTAGATTGCGAAGTTTCGAGTAGGAGGATACTATGGGGAAATTTCATGTAGGAGGCATAATATTTTACATTTTTTTGGAGCGAAGTTTCGGTTTAGATTCTCATCTTGTACAAGGATTGCTTGCATTTTTTCTTGTTTCTTTTATGAGGGAGGCATAAGAGATTAAGGGGAGGCATGAGAGTATGTGGGAGGTATAAGGGGTACTTGAGGGAGGTATAAGAGTATGTAGGGGATTTGATATATGCATTGGAGGCTTTACGGTGGGCACCCATTCCCATTAAGAGGCATAAGCAGCCTCCCCATAGGTCTTTCTGTTTTGGCTTTCATTTTAAACCTTGTTTTTGTTGTTTTATTGTTCTTATTTCATGTGTTGTTTTTTATTTGAATGTGGTTGAAATGGTTGTGAAATATTTTTTTGTATTGTGGAATATTGTTGTTGCCATGTGTTGGAATTATATCCCATTGTGATGTTTTTGGGGTTTGTGGGCCAATGGAGAGGATGACTTCTTGTCTTCATTGAATATCTTTGTTGGGTGGAGAGTGTTGCCTCTCCAACCATTTTTTTGTGAATCAAACATACCATGAAGAAGCTATCTTGTTAGTGTCATGAAGCTTGGAGCTTTTGGTGGATTCCTTAAGAAGATCCTTGTTGTAACAAAATTTCATTATTGTTATCCCCACTTAGATTGGAGGAACTTGTAATATTGCATTTCACTTTTAGTTTATATTCTTGCATGATTTCCCGGTTTAAGTGGAGGACATTGTATTGAACTTGTGAAGGAAAATTGCATTGTGTTGTGTGCTATGAAAGTTGTATTATATATTGAAAAGAGAATAAATATTTGTGTTGTAAATTTAGTTTAGTGAAATAGAAAAGAGGGAAATTATTGTTATTGGAGTTTCGTTGTTTTGTCTGAAAGGAAGTTCCTTGTTTTGAAAGAAATGGGTCATACTCAATGGAAAAAAAAAAAAAAAATCATTGTGAAATTGTATTGTTGCAAATGATAAAGCAAGAATAGAAAAGTTGCAATATGTTAAAAGTATGCATAGTAAACTTGAAAGTAAGATAAAAATTTTGTAGTTATTTGTGATATTTGAATATAGTGAAAATGAAAGAGACAATAAAACTGAGATAGGGAATTGTTGCATTTTGTATTTGAAAAGAAATAATGTAGAAATAGATGTGAATCTTTTATCTTACTCTTGAAATAGAAAGAAATTTAGTTGATCAAAATGGAAATGATCTTGTAAGTAGTAGTGCTTTTATTGGAATTGATAATGCTTAAAATGAGTAATTTTAACTAAGAAATGATCAAATGGAATGAAATCACAAAACTGGAAACTTTAGATGCATAAAATCAAGTTCAGAATGTAATTTGGAACATTTTAGTAACTTTTAATTTTTGTAAAAATATTGGATTAAAGGTTCTATTTTTCAGAAATAGTACCACCGTCCCCGTGTAGAACGGTGGTCCCAATTTTTCCGCTCTGCTGAGGGTGGCGATCTTAAAAGCGCCTTTCAAAGAGGGGAAGCGAGACCATGGTTTTCTACCTGTGCATGGCAGCGGTCCCAGACTTCCGGTTTTCTCTAGGTGGTAGTTATTTCACTTGTGATAGAATTCCTCGTATCCAAGCCTGTGTAAGTTTTTCATTGGTTTATGCTAATTTATAAACTATAAATTTAACAAAGAAACTACTAGTAATCAAAAAATGCTCCAATATTCTGTTATAAAGTAGTTAAACCTAAAAATGATGCATCTAAAACATTGCTTCTCGTTTGTATTCATGCGGATAGGGTTTGCCCCAAACTTAAGAACCCATATACAAATAGCTTGAAGGAAAACTAGATTGGTGAAGAAACTCCCTCCCAATCCTTGAATGTAAGTAATAGCAACAAATAAAACTTTAATCTAAACTAATCTAAACTAGATCTCCTTGTAGAATCATCATATATCTTCCTCCTTTGCTCCAATGACTCCTTTATCTCGAACCTACAATTTTTAACAAAACAAATAGACCAAATGAGGAGAATAAAATGGCGGAAACGTTTTAATAGAAATTGATAAGGAAATTTTAGGGCTAGTTTGGAACCCTAGGATCTAGTGGCCAAGATTGTTTTGATCTAAGGGTGGAGATTTGACCCTACTTTTTTTTGGTAGAAATGTAATTTAAATGTTTAAATTAAATCCTTAAGGGTATGTGTAATTGGGGAATGGGGCCATTTAATTGCCATAGAGTGCTAAGCCATGGTTAGTTCTTAGCAAGCTTTAGGTAGTTATTAGAAAGGCCTCTAAGTTAATAAGATAATGAATTTAATTAAATTAACATAAGGTTAACCACTCCAGATTGAACATCAACTCAACAAAATAAAGTACCTAACTATATAAATTAATCTATGGTACCTTCCTAATGAATAATTGATTTATGGACCTTAGAGATAAATTGAGATTATGTTAACCTTTTATCTAGACCCGGTTCTTCAATCAAAATTTGAGTTAGTGGTGTTAGTTAGTTGTTGTACCCTAGGGGACTAACATCCTTGTAACTTGTTTAATCCCCTTACCTTTATCTTGTAACAAAAAAATTGTCGCAATTTTTGGGTTAAGTGTTAGGTTGAAACATATTCCGTGAACGTCATTTTTGTGGGCGTTACACACTTAACATTATTATTTTTTAAAATATGTATATATATAAATAAACACACACACACACACACACACACACACACACACACACACACACACACACATATATATATATATCTTTATATATATTGTAGCATAAAAACTAGTCAAAAATAGAAAAATTAATTTAATATTAATAAAACTAATTCCACTAATAATAGCACATTAGTATTAATATGTATTAATATTAATAGATTAATAATATTGATACTAGTCATTAAATTTAAATGAGAATCTAAGATATTAGCACACTTATCATTAAGTGGTAATAAATTCATGGATATCAAAATCTAGTAAGTCACAATTTGCACAAAGTTTTCTTCCAAAAACAATTTAAACAAATATTGCAAAGAGTGTAAAATGAGAAAGATTCCACTTCTTTTAACAACTAATAAAATATTTGCAATAACTTTTTATTGAGGATTACCCACTAGAAATTAGCACTAGACTATTTCAATGATTCAAGTGGGAAACAATTTCAATAAGAGCTCTTTCCATAAAAAATACAAGAACAAGTATACATAGTATAACCTTTGCAATATATGTATTTCAATAAAAAAAGGAATGTAATATTTCTTAATACATGTTTCAAACATTCTCAAAGGATAGTTTATAAAAATATTTCCTATAGTATGTATAAATAAGAACACCCTTTTTTTTAGAAAATAAGTCAACTTCAATGGAATGAAATAATACCTTTTTACATCTCAATTTTTAATATACAAAAAAACTTGAAATTCAAAATAAAATAGGACTTTTATGTCCAAAAATCAACACAAATTTTCATTACAATTACTAGTAAAATGTCCTACACTTTAAGTGGGAAATATTATACAAGATTTAGCTAAAATGGAATGCAATATTATAGGTTCTCCACTCTAAGTGGGAATAACAGAAGGATTCTCAAAAGAATGAATTTCTTAAGGATTCCAACAATATCTCTGAGCTTCACAACACCAACAAGAGATCTCCTTGACATTTAACTTGATCCACAACAAAATGCGGGGAGAGGCAACACTCTCCACCCAACCAAAATATCCAATGAGGAGGAGAAGCCATCCCCCTCGTTGGCCCCCGAGCTCCAACCACATTACAATGAGAGGCGATTCCAACACATGGAAACAATAAAATTCCACATCACAAACCAATTATTTCACAACCATTCAAAATGCACATTCAACTCAACCACAACACAAAAAGAAATATAACAAAAATAACAAGGCTTAAAAATGAAAGCCAAAGGAGTAAGAACCTATGGGGAGGTCACTTATGCCTCCCAATGGGAAATGGGTGCCCACCTACAAACCCTCCAATAAACATCTTAAATTCCCTACACACTCTTATGTCTCCCTCAAGTACCTCTTATGCCTCCAACATACTTTTATGCCTCCGTCATACTCTTATGTCTCCCTCATATAAGAACAAGTAAGAAATGTGAGAATTCCTTAATCAAGGTGGGGAACCCAACCCAAACACCCTCCAAAACATGAAATAAATCTTATGCTTACCTACATGAAATCTCCCCATTGTCCCCTCCTACACCACACTTAGGTAATCTACCCAAACACCCAACAATCATTCGAAAACAATATATAAAACAAACACATATACATAAATAAAGGAAAACATAAGAAAGAGTAAATATTGTACCTTTCCATAGTAGATCTTGTTTTAAGAGTCAATCTACAAGCTCCTCCAAACCCAAGAACTCTAAAACCAATAAGCTCCAACCAAGACCACAAGCACTCTATAAATCCTCCCACTCTCAAAATGTAAGAGCACAAAATAATGAAGTAACCCCCAAACAAGAAAAAGAACTTGAATAAATAGAAATATGGAGGGAGGAGGATGATGTGGCTCCAACTAGGATGCCACATCATTCATCCTCAACTCCACTTCACACGTCAAACTTCAAAATCTAAAGCACAATTAACATGTGGTTGAAGAAATTACATTTTAATTACACACATAATCCATCCCCACACCCCTTAACCACCAAAAGTAATTACATGTAAGAAGGTGCAATAAAGAATTACATTTTGTCTTCCCAAAACACATAATGGGGTCTAATTTTTACCCTTCAAACCACAGCTAGGGTTGGCATAGTAATTTAATGGGTGTGGGACAAGTTTAACTTGTCCCACAAGTCTTAAAAATTGTCCCTTAAGGAAAAATTAGAATTTCCATGAGGAGGTAGAGTGTACAACACTCAAGATCACAAGGACTCAATATTAAAACAAAAACCCAAGAGCCATCTAGTGTAATAATTGAAGAATTTTTTCACATCCACAATTAATTTATAACAAGATTAATTAACTTAAATAGGACACTAAAATATATTAAGATAAAGGGGAAGAATACATCATTTTCTAAAGAATTACAAACAAGAAATTTACATCACTAAAATCACATACTCCATTAAGTAAAGGAAACTAAAAAAATACAACACATAACCCCTTGGTCAAAATTTCCCCCTAACAATATTTCAAACACACACACAAAAACACATGTTTCCATGGTGACCCTTGTTGAATTCATCTAGGATTCCAATGTGTTAGCTCTCAAATCCCCCTTATGTTTGTTGTGACATGTTTACCTACAAAACACATAACACCTCCTTTAATCTCATGGCTGCATCTAAAACATCTAGGATAAAATATAGAATATAAATCAACAATCATCTATATACGAATCAAATATCATCTAGGAAAATATGATATTATTTACAATTTCTAGCAACATTTCTATTCTACATCTCATCCATGTAAAAATGATCACAACATTAGTTCAATTATCAAATCCTACTCAGTGTGACGAAATATCGCATGTCTGAAATATATATATATGTCAACAACATATTAACATCAATATAAAATGTCTCTAATAATCCTTATGCATCATATATGAATCGAAATCAACAAAAGTGCATAATATCTAAACTCTAATCATCATGCCAAATCAAATGATACAATAATATCCATAAGTATAGTCAACAATATCATAATCAATAGCAAAAAGGTGTCGAAGGGAAGTGGGCACTACATCCCCCTCCAATTAGAGTAGAATTCCTCCTTGAAGTCATTGAAATAAGTGTGGAAACTGAACTCGTAGCAATGTAGCATCCTCCCATATAGCCGCACTCTTATCATACCTATCCCACTGCACTCAAACCTGGTCAATCTCTTTCCTTCAAATGCTTAGGGCCTGCGCCTTAAAATAAGGACGAGCTCCACCATCACCTACCCCGATCCTGCACTGGAATGAGGTCCAATCCAACACATGAGAAGGATCTTTAATATATCTCCTAAGTACTAAAACATGAAAAACATCATGGATGCGGGACAAGCTAGGTAGCAACGTTAAACAAAAGAGGCCAAAGGACCGACACACTCAAAGATCTCAAAGGGACCCACAAATCTAGGAGATAACTTAGAGCCCTTTCCATATCGGATAGGGATCGTATGTGGCCTAATATGAAGAAACACCTTTGTGCCCACCTCATAAATATGATCTTTCCTATACTGATCCACATACCTCTTATGCATGTCTTGAGCCTCCTACAATCTCTCGTCCGATCATAACAACCTATTGCTCCATATCCAATAGTAACATTGACCAAGTGAAACCCCGTCCTCTAACATGTCCCAACTAAGAGGTGTCCTGCACTCTCTGCCATATAATGCCTTAAAAAGAGCCATGCCTATTGAATTATGAAAACTATTATTATAGGCGAACTCCACCAAGTAAAAGTACTCCTCCCATTTCGACTAGTGATCCATGACGTACATCTTAAGAATTTCCTCATAAATCTTATTCACCCACTTAGTATGTCCATCATTCTTAGGGTGATATGTTTTGTTGAAATTGATATTCGTCTCGAGGGAATGTTGCATGGTAGTCAAGAATTAGGAAGTATATAGAGGATCACAAGAATAAATGATTTTCCATGGAGTCCCATGCAACATGATGATATCATCGAGATATAATCGTGCCACTACATTAGCTATGTCATGGTCTTTCGTGGTGGTAACTCAATTTATCCACCGTGACCATGATGTCATCGTGGTGGTAACTCAACAACAAAGAACCAAACTACGAAGTCCATGGAAATGGTGTCCCATGAGGAAAGAGAAGGCCACCTAAATGTTGATGCTCAACCTTCACCTTTTGACACTCTAAACAACATGACACAAACTTAGTCATGTCTCTCTAAATTCCCCTCTAATGGTACAACTGTCTCAAAGTGGCATGCATCTTCTTCACCCCGGGATGGGCTGAATAGGGTGCACGATGAGCCTTTTTCAAAATTTCCTATCTCAAGCCTCCATCTCTAGGAACATAAATCTGACCTTTGTGCCTAAAAAGGTCATCTATGTTTAGGATAATCCATCAAAATTATCCTCAAGGGGTCTCTGAGACTCAATCTCTGATCTGGATGCAAGGTAGAAGTTGTTGTGAGGAGGCTACTATAATATCCTTCTCCACAAGTCTATGCCCACCGAAGTGGCCATAACCACATGTCTTCATCTACTAAGAGCATCAGTAACCACATTATATTTCCCTTCACATGCTCTATCTCCATGTCATACTCACAAATCATCTCTATCTAATGCAATTGACAAGAGTTGAGATTGGGTGACATGAAGAGGTGGTGAAGACTCAAGTGATCAGTCCCCGAGTTTAAATCTCCAGCCAAGAAGGAAGTGTCTCCATTTAAAAAGGCATGAACAATCAAGTCACAAGCTCAAGATCATGAGTCGATAATTGAGCTCATAATATTTGACTTTGTGAGACTCAAAATCAACCACTCGCCTTCCCGCATCAACACCCTCCAAGTCTTGCCAAAGAAGCATCTATGCATACACAAAATTCACCCTGAGCATCTGGCACTACAAGAATAGGAATTTTTGCAAGGCATTCCTTTAGTTCCCTGAAGGCCTTCTCACATCTATTTAACTAAACAAAATTATTCCCTTTCCTCTAAAGGGAAGTGATGGGGTGTGCAACCCGAGAGAAGTCCTAAAAATTATCATGTAATATCATGTTAAACCCATGAAGCTATGCACCTCTATCACACTAGTGGGTGCTGACAATCCATAATAGCTCGAATCTTGGAAGGATTGACTATGATACCTCCCCTAGAAATGATGTTGTCCAAAAACTACACATCTCTCTCTGAAAGAACGCACACTTCTCCGTGTTCTCGTAAAGATGTTTCTTACGAAGACACTAAATAACTTGGTGAAGGTGATCCTCATGCTCCTCACGTGTACGTGGGTAAATTAGAATGTCATCAAGGAAGAGGTGCACAAAGTGATCAAAGAATTTCCTAAATACCCCATTCATCAAGCTCATGAACACTACGGAGGCATTCGTCAAACCAAAAGGCTCTATAGTGAACTCGTAGTGGCCATATCTCAAACGGAAGGTGGTTTTCTGAATATATTCCTCTATGATCCTCAGTTGATGATAACCTGAATTAAGATCTATCTTCAAGAAAATTGTGGCCCCCTTCATCTAATCAAATAAATTGTCAATACGCGGAAGGGGGTAATGAATCTTGATTGTTACCTTGTTCAAATTGAGGTAATTATTACACAACCGCAAAGATCTGTCCTTATTCTTCACAAAAATCATCGGTGCACCCCAAGGGGATACACTAGGATGGATTAGGAATTTCTCCAGAAGGTCCTCAAGATGCAACTTGAGCTCATAGAGCTCAAGGGTAGTCATCTGATATGATGCTCGTGAGATAGGATCTCCTCCCGGAACTAAATCTATGTGAAAATCTATCTCACGTGGGGGTGGTAACCCATGTAGCTCCCCTGGAAAGACATCTAAAAACTCTATCAAGATGGTGTGATCATCAAGGGATGATCCACTAGACTCATCCTCTGATCTCACACTAACCATATTAGTATATATTTGAAATCCTTGTCGAACACCACTTAAGCTTTATAGCGGAGATGGTGCAAATAAAACAGCCTCCTAACCCCTACTATCGCCGACTCAACTCTTACATCATTTGTACATGATATAGTTTTATGGTAACGGTCCACTCTAGCTCTATGTGCGAAAACCATTCCATGCCCGAGATGACTCCATAAGAACCTAGAGGGAGGATGTAAAGATATGAGGTAGTGGTGAAGCGTCTCGAAACCACTACATACTCCTTTACTAAGAAGTCTATAGAAATTTTGGCTCTAGAAGCAATTTCAACATCCCAAATAAGACCTTGCCTAACTGTCAGTAGCTTGTAACACTCTACTAAGTATGGTGTAATAAAATAATCTAATGAACCAGAATCAAACAAAATGGAGGTAGGGATACCACCAATGCTACCTATCGTATCTATGATGGTACTCTAGTGCTCATCCCGGCGGTTCTTGATCACCGCATAGATCCGATGGCTCCACCCCATGTCACCAACAACAGCTCGAAATCTATGTCCTACCCTTGTTACTAGCATTTTTGGGCACTCCTACAATTAATTTCATAAAAACCAAAACCATAACAACTACCTAGTCCCCTCTAATGAGATGCAGCTCTAACCGGTACTCTAGATGATCCAGCTTATGGACTTTT